>CM028133.1:678115000-680515000 GCA_016271365.2 Neoceratodus forsteri | reverse complement strand
AACTGTTACTTCAGAGAGCGTCGACTAGGGCTGGCTTACATTACCAGACCTGTTTTCGAGAGGATAGATGTCCCCGAAACACCTCTGAGACTCGCAGCATTTCCTTAATTCTCGGGGCGCTTCCAACCCCGAGGGAACAAGGAAAAGACCGAAGGACCAAAACTACGGGAACCAGAATGTCCGACCCTACTAACGGCGTGTTGAAACGCCCACTGAACAAAGGTTCCCACCCTCTCGCCAGGTGGAGCGAGCAAACACTCCCCCGAGCAAGTATTAGGCCTACAAGGCCTCTCTCCGGCCTACCCGGCCATTGTGACTTACCACCGAGAAACCAGAAAGAAAGGGAAGGGAAAAGAAAACCCAACAAACAGGTGAGAGTTTAACATCCTATCTATGAGAGACAATAATATTCTGCCAATTGCGGTAAAAGTTCAACCAGATTTGAACAGATTGGGCAGCTTGATGGTGAGATCGGTAACTGCTTATCCCAGAGATTCGTAGGAGTGCCATGTCCCATCTATAGCCACTTGTAACTTGGCTGGGTAAATCATTCTGTAATGTATGCCTGTAGCAATCAGCTTGCTAACCGTAGGGTGAAAAGCCGAGCGTTTCTGCCGTGTTTCATAAGGAAGATCTTGAGTTGTTCGTAGTTTGGAACCACTCCACAAAATTGTCTGAAGCTCTCTAGCCTTGATTAACACATGCTGCTTTTCCAGGAAGCTTAAAAACTTGACTGTTATAGGCCTTGGTGGTGCTCCAGGTGAATGTTTCGGCCAGAGGGAACGGTGGGCCCTCTCTATATGGTATTGTGGATTGAGGGGGGACAGACAGACAATCTTATTGAGAAATTTCTGGAGGAAGGGGATGATATCGATGCCTTCCTCAGCTTCAGGGAGGCCCAAGATCAGCAAATTGTTCCTCCAGCTTCTCCCTTCTAAATCTTCTGCTTTTAGCTGAAGTTTGCTGATCTGCTGTCTGAGCTGGACAATTTCTGGGTCCATCCTCTCCCTCCACTTCTCCAGGGAAGAGGTTCTTGCCTCTGAGTCCCCCATTCTTGTCGTTAACGTGCTAAGGTCCTCTCTTAAAGATTTTAACTCTACAGAAATATCCTCCAACGTTTCTTTAAATGGCAGCAACTCCTGGAGGAAACGATCTTCGGTTAGGGGGATCGCTGAAACACTGGACAGACTTGGTTTGGAAGTGGTCCCCGAGCTCTGGTGCTTAGATTTCCTAGTAGATTCCTCTGGGGTAGATGGTGGAGTGTGCCTTATGCCGGCCAGCTTCATCTCCACTTTCATCGCGACTTTTAAGCCGATTGCGGTATTAAAATTGGGCCAAAAGACGATCAGTGGATACAGTAACGTTAAGGAAGCTTGAAACAGAGGTCTGATATTCACTCATCGATGTTAATAGGGCTAAAAAGTGATTTGAAAGAGGGTGATAGGTAGGAGCTCCAAAGTAGTGCTGCTTCTAGTTGCTCTGCATCATGTGACCTCCAATGCTGCACTCTGTTGTGTTGTGCCTCAGGGGTCAATCTTGGCTCCCATGCTGTTCGCTGTGTACATGTTGCCATTGGGGAGATCATTAGATGATGTGGACTGGGTTTTTATTGTTATGCCAATGATACCCAGCTATATGTGTCTTGTACACCTGAGGACAAGTTGGCTGTCTTGGAATTGACTGAGTGCCTTAGGGAAATTCAGGACTGGATGGTGCTTTGCTGGCTTAGGCTGAATCCTTCAAAGATGGAGGTGCTATTGGTGGAGCCAGTGCAGTCTGGTTCATCAGCTTCAAGCTGTGATAGTGTTTTACCATCTTTGGATGGTATTACTCTTGAGGCTGTAGATAGGATGAGGAATCTGGGGGTCACTGTGGACTCCAAGCTGACATTAGAACATCAGATGTTGGCTGTTGCCCACAGTGGCTTTTATCTTCATAATGTGTCCTGGATCAAGCCCTTCCTTTAGCCATCTGACTTGGCAACACTGGTGCATGCCCTTGTCTCGTCAAGCCTGAATTACTGTGCCAGCCTGGTGGCACTGAGGGCTGAGGCATCTGCCTTACCTTGTGCCACACCGGAGACCCAAGTTCGGGAGCAAGCTCAGGGAGCTGGGGGTTGGATGGGGAGGAGACTGAGCATCTGGAGAAGGCTGTCCTCTCCTGGGAGGAAGGGGGACACTGATCTGTGGCAGTGGTGGCTCCTAGTGGAGACTGGGAGCAAAACAGCTGAGGGATCTTGTATCGGGGACGGTGTCAGTAGATGTCCTGTGTGTGGATGCAGGAGCACGCCCATCACACAGTGGATGTCATTGCACATCCATGGCCTGGGGGGGACATGGAAAAGCAAAAACTCTGGTGCTCAGGAGGAAGAAGTCGGACCTTGAGGGATTGGGTCACATGTCGTGCACCGGACCCAGCCTGACCAGCTCTCCTGGATTCTCCCTCCTGTCCTGGGCTGTGGCTGTCTGTATTTCAGCTAGAGCACCAGGTAGGAGTTGGTGGTCCTGCCTTGGGGATGTGGAAGCCAGGGGGGGTCGGCCGGGCTCAGTGGGGTTGGAGTGGAGAATCCAGCACCCAATTTCCTGGTTGGGGGGAGGCTTTAGGTAGGGCAGTAGGAGCCGATCAAGGAGGTCACATCTGAGGGACGTCCTGAGAGCCGGTGACCGCAGGGAAAAAGAGTTAAAAAAAAAAAAAAGATTGGATTACTGTAACACTCTTTACCCGGGGTTATCCATGAAGTTATTCTGTCACTTGCAGCGGTCCAGAATGCAGCATCCCGGCTGGTTGCTGGCACCTCCCAATTTGAGCATATCATGTCAGTTCTCCTAACTCTGCACTGGCTGCCTCTGCAGTGGCACATCAGCTTCAAAATGTGCTTGTTAACTTACAAAGCCCTGCAGGGTCTGGTCTGAGATACCTGACAGACCTCTTGACACTATATGCTCCCGGCTGCTCCCTTTAGTCAGTGGATGCAGGACTTTTTTGTGTCCCGAGGTCTCGTTTAAAATCCTCGCAGGATAGGGCATTCAGAGTGTCTGCCTCACTTCCCTGGAATGCCCTTCACTTAGACAGGGAAGTGGCACTCTTACCTCCATCTTTAAATCCAAGCTTAAGACTTACCAGTTAACCATTTGTTTTGGGGCATAATGCTGTTATTTTCTTCCCTGATGTGCTTATTTATTATCTGATTTTGTTTACTGCTTTAATTGTACTATTTCATTTATCTGTTTTGCTTCTGTGAGGTGCCCAGAGTCCCTGGGATTGGGCGCCATATAAATAAAATTGCCTTGCCTATTTTATCAGGAGATTCCATGGACACTAAAAATGATTTTGCAAGGAAGACCTGACCAAGTGGCAGCAGCCATGACAGAAGAACCCAAAATGGATCACAAACAATAGAATGAACATCAAAAGACACAACATAGGTTTTCAGATGATTCATACTGTTTAGTACAAACTAAGAGACTAAAACTACACACACACTGGACAATTGGAGAAAATGAGTGGATGAGAAATGGTGTAGTGTAAGCAACAAGGCAGGGTCAAGCTAGACACAATATGAACACAGTTGACCCACTATTCTTCTGCTCATTTAAATGTGGCTGATTCCCCTCAGCCATCCAACAATTCAGTTCTGCACCATATGCGTCCCTCACTGTACTGTAGTAGCCTTTTGCCACATTCTGTCTTCCGTTCTAGCACTCAGACAGTAGAGGGAGACTGGACTGACACCAAGTCTGCACTATTGGAATTTAATCATTGTGCTAATCAATGTGGTGATTTGTTAAACTTATCAAAATGCACTACTTAGGTCTTTAAAGGAGACTCTTCCCTGAAGGTACAATTATTACCACTACATTTAGGAAGCTGAAGAATTAAAGTTTATTATCTTTGGCAGGCTTCTAGTCACAATCCTTTGATTAGGAATATCCCCACTGGCCTGTTCTTAATACTCAGACTAATTGCAGTGATTTGGATTCTTTTGAGCGGCATTCTCTGGAATTAGTGCAAAGAGTCAGAGATGGGATATATGGAAAAATGTATTAACAACGCATATAGTGGAGCCGGACCAGTGGTTTGTAGGGCTGAAGTGATGGGAAACTCACCTCCTGCCACGCCAGCGACCCAGGTTCAGAAACAGACACAGATCACTTGGGGGCTGGCCAGAGAGGGAGGACTGAGCATCCCGAACACAGCTCTCCTCCCTCAGGGAGGGGGGGAGGATGTCCCGATTGGTGGCTGCCACATAGAGGTTCTTGGTGGCAGTGTAGCAGGGTTTTAAAGAAGGTGTCCTGCTGATTTATTTACATTTTATTTATTTATTAAAGAATTGTAATTACAAACATTTGAGCTAAGAGCTCATTTACAAAGGTTCCTCGTCAAACCAAGGGGGGCCAATTACATGAGTTAGGAATAGCAACTGCAGCGAACAGGCATTGTCATAAACATATTAGTAACACATTAACAGACTAAAATAATACAAGAGATTGAGTAGCGAAGACAGAGGCACATAGTATAATAGAGTCTTAACACTGAGTACATAAGGAATAATCCAACACCGGCAGTATAAACAAAGTGCTAACAGTTTAGATTGGTACTCACAAATAACGGCTAAGGAACCTTGTCACAGGCTAGAGGACGCCAATGTAGAAACATCTCAGAGAATATGTAGCGGGCAATAGTTAACAGAGAGGGGAGGCCATTTCAATGGATTTTGTAAGGAAATAGTCTAGAGGGTACACAGGTAAGGCTCAAGGGTTAGGAGGAACATTGTCTGAACTCCTATGGACACCAGGGGCCTCAGGAGTGCAGACAATGAGTCATTGCACTCGATGCAAGCCCAGAGAGAAACCAAGAAGAAACAAAAAATCTGATCCTGGCAGGATGGCAGTCTGGTCTCTCACAGGCCTCACATAGGTGAGGTGACTGGGCTCTCCCAGTGTCCAAGAGGACAATGGACAACAGCAACAGGTGAGCCTCTGGGAATTTGGGTGACGGGGCTGGGGGGACTGGTCCTGAATTGGACCAGGTCGGTGAACAGGGGTTAAAATCCAGATAGAAAAAAAACACAATACATAGAGCAAGACTGTCATTGCCAATAGAGAAGAACATCTGGTTCCTAAAAAGAAAAGCTATAATCTCAACAGTAGACCCAAATGTACATTTATGTATACAAATATTAGTGGAGGAGTAAAAGACATCACTAGTAAGTATTGGTCAGTTTTCAAAGTGGAGCATACAGTGAGTACTATTACAGGTTCTAAACCATTATTTTATTACAGAACAGAGAAAAACCTTTGGGACTTTTTGGTCCATAGTGACACCTACGTAAACAAAGATAAACAGGATGCTTTTGGCAAATCTATAGATGGTTTTATAGACATGGCCGTTGCACATGCTGGGATTGTTTTTCTGCTGGAAAGGAATTTAAACACCCATGGTTTGGTAGAACATTTGAGACAGTTTATTAACTGTGGGGCTAGTGGTGTTGTTTATACACACGCATACCCATGTGGAAAGCATATGCTGGTAAGACCAAGATGGCTCTAGGAGGTTATATTGCAAAGCACAAAACTGCTAATCAGACACGGAATAATGAACTATACAATAGCTTGCCAATTTTGAGACATCATGGAGGGATTAGTACATTGAAATAAGACAAAACACAGTTCCAATTCCAAGGTGGTAATACCTCTGCGCACCTGTCCACAACAAGAAGTTGTATAGGATCTAAACGCAGGACTCCGAATTCCCCTACTCTTCCTGCAGCGGGACTGGTACCAAAGGCAAATCAAGACTTTGTGTTATTTAAATTTGTCATTTAGAAATCGTTATTAGTCCAAGATATTACCAGGTGGATGCTCAATCTCAGTAACGTAAACTACATGGACTAAAAAAATTAAATTGAAGACAAGAAGACTGTACATGATGCAGAATCTCCTGATGGATAATACACTAAATCTACAGCTCAGAAAAAAAGCAGTTCCTTCCTTCTTTAAGAAATTTGCTATAGCAAAATTACAACTTTCTAAACACTCGCTATCAACTGAAGGCAGCGCACAAATAACATTCAAAATGGATGGCCAAGTCTTTTTTTTTTTTGCATTAT
This sequence comes from Neoceratodus forsteri, assembly GCA_016271365.2. Classification (NCBI taxonomy): domain Eukaryota; kingdom Metazoa; phylum Chordata; order Ceratodontiformes; family Ceratodontidae; genus Neoceratodus; species Neoceratodus forsteri. The sequence goes on along the minus strand of CM028133.1, from coordinate 680,508,891 downwards.
TGTTTATCCTCCTCCTCCTCATCTTGACTGGCCTCTTCTTCGGGCCACCAGGGACACTTTCACCTCCCCCGAGAACCCCCATCACCAACTCAGGGATCCGTGCTGGGACCTACATTGTTTAACATCTTGGTTTCAACATTAACAATTATTTTATTTTATTTATTTATTTCAGTTTCAGTATTATAACCTTTGAGCCATAGGCTCTTTTACAAAGGCTCCATGTCAGTAGTCACAACACAGTACAATCCAGTTACAGTAACATATAAGAAATGTGACATGAAGGGGTAGTAACAATAAGTCAAGTAGTACAGGGTTTTGACAGTGATTATTAATAAACTATTCACTAGGCAGGGATATCAGAAATTCATACCCCGATAATGATGTTAAGTAATATGCAGCAAATGCTTCAGTCTAACATCAGATCCTAAGTGCTAAAGGGTGGGTGGTGGCAGCCAGTAGTAGCTTTGTCTGAGAGATGCGGGCGAGGATAAGGGGTGAGAGGTAACAGCCTGTAGAGGCTTTGTCAGGGAGGAATGATTTGGGCGTGCTGTGTGGTAGGAGAAGTGGATACCGCTGTGTAGCAGGTTTTGTCATGTGACAAGGGAGGAAGGTAGATCAGAAAGTATGGTAGAATTGGTTGGCAGGGGGTGGAGGATGGTGTGCTTACCTGGTTTGGAGTATGTCAAATTATAAATGGGGCATGGACAGAAAACTTTGCTGATGATATAAAAATGGGAGCCCTAGTTACAAATTCAAATGATGCCAAACTACTCCAGGAAAATATTGACAAATCAGTAGAAACTGCAGATAGGAAGAAACTAAGATTAAATCTAAGTAAATGTACGATTATGCATGTGGGGAAAAAAAATCACACATTTATTTACAACATAATGGTACCCAACTAAAATCTACTGACTCACAGAGGGACCTGGGTATCCAGATTTCTTTTTTTTTTTTTTTTTTTGCAATTAACTTTATTTTATCATAATGTAAACAAAACCAGGACTTGACATGAATGGATGATACTGGTGATTGTACAATGAGAACTAAATTACACAAACCACCAAAACAAAAAGAAATAAACAAGACAACACAGATCCCACCTCCACCCCCCCCCAAATGGCAGCAAGCACCTTTCCATTCCCTACTAAGGATAACAACCATACATTGACCACAAAAGCTCTGCGTTAGACTCCAAAAGAGCATAACTAAGAATAACGAGCTCAAGGCAACGGCACAACTCCAAACCCTTTAACCGAAGAAAGAGGCTGTGACATGGAAAAGAGGGAAGGAGGGATCTGTTGGAAGAAATATTTTCAGGGGAGTAACGAACTTACTATGTGAGGGGGAATAAAAAAGAAAACCAATAAAAAGATTAAAACAGGACCCATAGCCTAGCCTGGAAAATAAAAGTTAACAGTTTAAAAACAGAACTTTGCCCCAAACAGGTCCCCCAAGGGTACCAAGTGAAAAAAGGGAAAAGGAATGGTTGAGCTTAACCTTAGTACCCAAATGTATTTCTTAAATGTAGCAAAAAGTCACCCCAACAATTCTGAAACTTCTCACTGGCATGAAAGATCCAGGCTACACACCTCTCCACATTCAAAGCATTAAGAAGTTCGGTCCACCGTTCTTTAAATGAGGGTTCCCAATCTTCTTTCCAGTGTCTAAGTATTAGCCACTTAGTTACCATAGCAACCAGAGCTACTTGCACCTTTTGAAAAAAAGTAGGGATCAGTGAGTACATACCTAACAGGCAAGTATCCTCATTAAAAAAAGCTGCGATATTAAAGTATGGTGCCACCCATTGTTTAACGGAGTTCCAAAGTTTAACAATTTTTGGACAAGCCCATAATTTGTGATGTAGTAGCAAATTCACACCCACAATCCCCACATACGGCTGAGGGTATTTTTTTGATCCGAGATAACTTGGCGGGTGTGTAATATAGATTATGCAAAATATTGAATTGGATATTCCTTAAACGGTCTTGTTTGATTAAAACATAAATGTCTGACCAAATCTTTTCCCAGGTTTTAACCGGGAAATCTTTGTTATAATTGTTTTTCCAGTAAAAAGCGATGGGGGTAAACCTAGACATGACATGAGTCAAGATTGATTTATATAGTTTAGCTATTGCTTTCCGGCTCCGGGATACTGCCCTCAAACTACTTAGCATGGTTCCAGCCCCCTCTGATGATGGTGGTTTCCCCAAGAAATGGTAAATACATTGGCATATTTGGTACAATATGAAGAGGCCCTCATGGGCCACTCCAAATTTTAATTGCAGTTCTGGAATAGATAGGAGGGTCTTGCCTGAGACAAAGCTTCCTAAATATAGCTTATTAGAATAATTACCTGGAAAATTTCTAATTGCATTCTTACCTATCTGTAAATTTGGATTATTTAGTAATGGTTGCTTTAAGTCCCTTGAATTCGGTTTCTGAAGCAAAGAACAAAGTTGTTGCACGGCCCTCATATCCCAGCCAAGAGGGGAATTCTTTATTTTCACCAGAGCATTGGACCAAGGGGTATATAAAAGGGCCTCTAAGTCTATCCTGCAAGAGTTTGCTTGCAGCCCATCTAAAAACAACCGGGGGGGTGCTCACTTGAGACACTGTGGTAGATAGCCAGGGCAAAAATCTATTAGCATGGATCGCTAAATAGTAAACATAAAAGTCAGGTAGTTGGAGCCCACCCAACCCTTTAGGGTGGATAAGCTTAGCATAAGCCCTGCGCGGGGTTTTGCCTTTCCAGAGAAAGTCAGAACAGATCCTACAAAGAGACACAAAGAAGTACTTTGGCAAGTAAATGTTTAGGTTACATAAAGGGTAAAAGAATCTGGGCAGAATTGACATTTTGAGAATATTAGCCCAGCCCCAAAAGGACAGTGGTAGCTTATTCCATCTCGCCAAATCTTCCTCAGTAGTTTTTAATAATGGAGCTAGATTAAGGTCTTTAAGGTTAGTGAAATCACTAGATATTTTAATACCAAGATAGGTTAAATATTCACTTTCCCACTGTAACCCCATGGATAGGCTCCACTCCTTAGATAAAAGAGGGGAAAGCGGATAAACTATAGTTTTATTTCTATTGAGCTTATAACCTGAAAAGGAGCTAAAGTGGGAAATAGTTTGTAACACACGTGGGAGAGATTGCCTACTACTAGATATGTGAACTAGTAAATCATCTGCAAAAAGGGATAATTGACATTCCAGATGCTCCAACTGTATACCCCTTATTTCTTCATCTAATTTTAAGATTCTGGCTAAAGGCTCTATATACAAATTAAATAGATAAGGAGAAAAGGGACAACCCTGACGAGTCCTCGACATAAAGAGAATACATCGGAGATAAGGTTGTTGCATTGAATTCTGGCTGATGGGCAAGAATACAAAACTCGGATTTGGTTAATAAAGGGTTGCGGAATATCAAATTTTTGCAATGTCGCAAACATATAGTACCACTCCACTCTGTCAAAAGCTTTTTCTGCATCCAGGGATACCAAAGCCGCTTCCAGCTCCGGAGCCATGGACGCAGAAATTAAATGGAATATCTTTCTAAGGTGATCTGCTGAGGTATGTCCTGCAACAAATCCTGCCTGTTCCGGACTCAACAAACTTTCCCACACACTCGCTAGTCTATTGGCCAGAATTTTGGCGTATATTTTTATATCAATGTTTAAGAGTGAAATGGGCCTATAGTTGCTGATCAATGAAGGATCCTTCCCTCGGCTTAGGAAGCAAAATAATTCTCGCTTCAAATAATGATTGTTCAAAATTGGAGTGGGAGCTCCAGAAACTGTACAGTTGCAATGATAAGGGGATTAAATATCCCTTGAACATTTTGTAGAATAAGCCTGTGAATCCATCAGGACCCGGTGCTTTATCCGGTTTTAAGGAATCAATAACTGCTAAGATTTCCTATCTGGTAATTGGGGCAGTTAACGAGTTTTTATTATCCTCAGACAGGAATGGTAGATCTGCCCTCTCCAAAAAATCCCGCATCTTCCCATCATGGTCCTCCGACCATGAGTCTGAAGTGTATAATGTCTTATAGTAATCCCGAAACAGGTTTAATACCTCCGCAGGATCAGTCACCATAGCTTCTCTCTGGGGATGTCTGAGGGCTGTGACCCATTTGGATGTAGATTGCTGTTTCAATTGCCAGGCAAGTAGTTTGCCCGCTTTGCTCCCTTGACCAATGTACGAAGCCTTTAATCGGGAAGCGGATCTCTCCACTTTCTCTAATAATACGCTAGCATAAGTGGCTCTCAAAGTAGATAATTTCTTGCTCTTCTATGGATGAGAGGTTGTTGGTCCCTTTACTTTCCAAAATTGAAATTTTAAATAAACAAGTATTCAAAAGATTATTTTTTTTTTTTTTTTTAATTGTAGCAATAATTAGCTCCCCCGCAAGTTGCCTTCAAGGCTGCCCACACCTAATCTACCGAAGGGATAGAACCCCAATTAAACTCTATAGTGCTCTGTATAAAGTTTTGAAATTTTGCAATAATTCGACTGTCTTTTAACAATCTATTATTCAGAGACCATGAGTGGGATCGGACCGGAATTTTAGATAAAGCACATCGTATTAAAATTGGAGAGTGGTCTGAAATTACCCGAGCCAAGATTTTAGTATCCACTATGTTAGGCAATAGCTGTTGACTAATTAAGAAATAGTCAATTTGAGAATAACTTTTGTGTATTGGAGAAAAAAACGTGAAATCTTTACTTAGCGGGTTAAACACTCTCCATGGGTCCAAAAGGCCCAGGGACGATAGAAATTCCTTTAAGGCTCTTTGCGCAGGTGAAGAGCTTGCCCCTCTGAAAAAGGTACGGTCTAAATCATTAGACTGCACCATATTCCAATTGCCTCCTATTATAAGGGGGTAGTGCAGAAAGGGAGCTAGAACCATAGCCAAGTGGATGAAGAAGGCCGAAGATTCATTATTAGGGCCATAAATTGAGCCCAAGACAATATCCAGGTTGCCTAATTTGCCTAAGACAAAGATAAATCTCCCCTCAGGATCGGGGATGGATTCCACTGGCGTGAAGGGTTTTTTTTTTTTGCTAGGAGCAAAGCCACCCCCGTTTATTAGAGCTAAATCCAGAACCAAAAACTTGACCAACCCAACTTTTTTTTAAATAATGTAATTGTTCTGGGGGCAGATGAGTTTCTTGCAGAAACACAATTGAAGGGTCGTATTTAGCGAAGTGGTTTAAAATCACATATTTCTTCTTATTATCTCTTCCTCCCTTTATATTCCAAGAGAGAACATTTAAACAGTTAGCCATAACCGTATTTGCAAAGGTGCCGTTTGCCAACTATTAAACAAAAATCTATGGTGCTGCCGTCCCCCCTCCCTAGACAAAAAAAAAGGAAATCCCAATACCCATAACCCCACCCCCCACACACAAATATAAACCCCACTAGTTTTAACTTATTTACAAAACTATGTCTCCAGGCCCGTAGCCTACGCCACCATGAATGGTCCATGATGCTCACCAAAGAGTGAGCTCTCCTCCTCTGTCTCCCCCCGAAAAATGAGAGACTAATCAAATGAGGGCTGAAGGGATGACCCCTTCCTGTCTCAACAAAGAGTCTCACCCCAAAAGGAACCACTTGCTATAAATGGTTTCACAAGGTCTAATACCTCAAATATCGTTAACCCGCATGACCCCAGTAAGAGAGAGGGGGTACACAATAGGAGAACAACTATAATCTGAACACAGTGCTTTAGTTGCCCCCACTCCCTCAAACTATAAACTAGTATTAAATACATGGAACTATAATCGTGTCCAAGGGTGCGTTTACAACAACTGGGATCTACAGGGGGCATGGCATTCCATGCCACCCTGCTCTCAGGCTGTGCCCTTTCCAATTTAGACAGGAGCACTATAGGCACTCCTTACACCCTTGGGCCGATTAATCCTCCATAGCAAATCAAGGTTCATCAGGTATTCTCACCAGAAGTGTTTGGTTACAATAACCAGGAGACTAGAGCACAAAACATGAAAAGAGTCTTACCAAAAAAAAAAAAAAACGAATTAAAAAAAAAATAAACCACCCTGCATCATGACTTCTGGGAGAATATCAAAATTTTTAGTGAAACCCCTGATAAATTACCAAAATACTAATAAACTAAATTACGCTCTGCAAAAATTTGAGCAGAAAAAAAGGCTCTTGTCAGCGAGCAGAGAATCGGGAGGAACAAATTACAATGGCTCTGCAGCCGAAGGGAAAAAAGGGTTGCACGACGAAATCATTTGGCTTGCTTGGCATATATACAGTAGAGTAGTACCATCTAGTGGTCAAACCCAGCTATCACAACTCACGCCCCCACAATTCCAAACTGCCAAAATAAGAGAAGGGTAATAAAAACCCGAAGTAGTTTAACCTGACTACTGTTCCCCCGTGCATACACCACATTTGAGGCGAGAGAAAGAAAGAAACATTTTTTTTGCAACCAGTCATTCCAAGAAGAAGCAGTCTATAAATCGGCATTCTGCTTCTACATAACAGGCCTTTCTAGAAGATTCTCAACACAGGCTTCAGGTTCCTTATAGTTAGGCTGGTGATCTCTCATTTGGGAACTAGATCTGGATAACATTTCTTTGAAGCCTTCACTGCCTTCTCCACAGTATCGAAGCGCTGCAATCCTTCCTTTAGGGCCACTTCTAATTGAGCTGGATACAGCATGCAATGTTTTATACCTGCCGCCCACAGCTTGGAAGTAACTGAACGATAAGCAGCTCTGAGCTGGTGGGTTTTAAAAGTCAAATGAGGGACAAGCCTCAATTTTTTACCTTCCCATAAAATAGCTGGTAATTTCCTGGCTTCTCTATTAATAAACTCTCGATCCAGATAATTCAGCAGTTTAAATATTATCGGTGTTGGTGGATCAGACGAGGCTGGCTTAGCTCTCAGAGATCTATGAGCTCTCTCTATAATGAACTCTGGACCATTTGGAGAAGGTCCCACCATTTTCTTTAGGAATTTCTGTAAGAACTGAATAGTATTCGGTCCTTCTTCCCCTTCAAGCAGACCTATTAAAACCAGGTTTTTCCTCCTGTTCCTTCCCTCAAGGTCGTCAAGATGATCCTCTATTTTCTTCAGAGATTTTTTGGCTTCCACTAATTCTGGTTCCATTTTATCTTGCTTTCTCTCAATTGAAGCTATTCTTGCTTCAGTATCTGTGACTCTCCGAGCAAGCTGAGTGAGTGCTGGTTTAAAATCAGCCACATCTTCAATTAGTTTCAACAAGGCTTCTTTAATCGAAGTCAACTCGGAGTAAACATGAGAGGGTGACAGCCCGTCTGGTGTGCTTTGGGGAGAGGAACTACGCCGAGGGCGCTTAGCTTCAGATTCCTGCCCGGCCTCTTCCTGATCTGACAAATTAGACATAATGCTAATATTTTTAGCTCACAAATTATACCTCTCCCGATTCTCGCTCTAGTTAGCAATCGAGATAGCAGTAGAAAAACAACATAGAAGGGGTTTATCCACAAATATGGGGGTAGACAAAGCGGAGCTCTGACAAACACGTCTTACCTTCTGCACAGCATCACGTGACTCCTTGGGTATCCAGATTTCTAACACTTTAGATTTTTCAGATAATTGTGTTAGGGCAGCAAAAAAGGGGGTATGGTACCTTGGCTTGTATAGGGAGGAACATCAGGAGCAGGCCAGAGAGGTCGTGATGCCGCTATATGTATCTCTGGTGCGCCCGCACCTGGAGTACTGTGGCCAGTTTTGGTCACCTTATTTAAAGAAGGATGTGGCAGGATTGGAGGGACTCCAGAGGCGGGCCATGTGCATGGTGGTGGGAATGGATGGAATGACATATAGGGAAAGATTATCAGATCTGGGGGAATATTCGCTCCAGTATCACAGGTACAAAGGTGATATATGTTTAGTATTTAGGGCATTCCAGGAGAGAGATTTGTGGGAATGCTTTGGGCTTCAAAAGAGACTAGCAACCACAAAAAATAGAGGGCAACAGTTTCAACTAGGAAGAGGTTCATTCAAAAAAAGACAGCGACAGCATTGGTTCTCCCAGAGAGTAGTGTCAAAGTGGAATGCTCTACCATCTGAAGTGGTATCTAGTGACACTATGGGAGGGTTTAAAAATGCATTGGATAATTATCATGGAAACATGTGTTTCCAATTCATAACCTAAAATGTACAGGTCTCATATGGCTAATGCTGCTTAACCTAGTAATCTATCCTATGAATCCTATGAACTCCCGCCTCACATTGCAGTCACTCTGCAAGGTAACCTGATGTATCCATTCATCAGACGGGTCCTCTCCTTCCAGAAAGAATGTGCCTTGTGGCTTATCTTTCTTGACCCTGGGTGCTGCTGAGGTCGTTCCCGGCTGTCCGGGGGCTCCGTGGTGGCGAGGGTCCAGGCTGTCATCATCCAGTCGGTCGAGACACAAGTTTCCCTGGTTTTCTTGGCCCCTCTGCAGTGCCACTCTGCAGTGCTCCCACTCTCCACAGGGGGCTGCTACAGAGTGAGGCAAGCTCCCCAACCCTCCCCAGGAGAGGACAGCAGTCCTCTGGACACTCAATCCTCTCCTTCCCCTGCCGATCCCCGGCATCCCGAGTCCATTCTCAAACCCGGGTCACCAGTGTGGCGCGAGGTGTGGCATCCAGCGCTCAACCCTCAGCACCACTGGGCCAGCTGCCAAGTCATTTTTAACAGATTGTCACAAAAAAGGTTTTAAGTTTTCATCAATGATTGATCTAGATTGCAACTCTGTTGGTCTAAGCATCCCTACAGCTCTCTCTCAAATGCAGAGATGACTGACCAAAACTGGAGTATGCTCTGTGTAAGCCGACAAGGAATCTTGCAAACACCTTCCCTCTAAAAAACACTATTTGGTAACATCGAGCTAGTTTTCTTATATGCATGTTGCACACTTTCAAAAGTGTGCAGTTTAAAAAACAGAATCTGTAAAGATATGCAATCTTTTTTATTTTTCACAAAAAAGCCATATGGTACTCCCAAAATGCCTTCCATATTACTTGTAGGACCTTTTTAACATCATTCACATTGGACAAATGAAATGAGAATGTGTGTTATTTTACCATAACAGTATTGTGTATATGCATTAAAATTTGTTTAAATGACACAATTACACGAAGTGTGGAAACCTGATTTTTGGAATTTCACCCAGCACTATTTTTCATGTCTATTTTAGTTAATGTCAGTGTTCAATTTATTTCTTATGTTAATAGGTAGTGGTGTTTGTGCTTTGCTGTATGTGTGACTATCAACCCCTGTCGCAGGCCAACATGAGGCCAATACCAGTCAAAGATGGTGCACTAGTTCTGTGTGTCTTATGCTAAATCCACAGTGCTATCAACTAATTATTTATGTACTGATCTCTAATGGAGGGATGAGCTCTTACTCGACTATAGTAAAGCCTTTGTGCAATACAACTCTTATAGAGAAATTAAGTTAAAAGAAATAAATGAATGTGGTGATTGCAGCTCCATAGTCCACATGGACTGCTGTTGTTTTAGTTACAAGATTGCCCATACTTGAGGAGCGAGCATCTAAGTCTGACATATTGTCAAAGTAAATTATTTAAAAGGAATACGTAGTTCTCCTAGATGAATGTGTTGTAACAGATGGAGGAACTGAGCAGCAGATAGCCTGGAAACTGTCTTTGCGTTGTTGTGAAAATGTGCAGACTGTGCTGCCCGATAGACTACTGGTAAGTGGTGTAGTTTCCCAAGCTGCTGGTCCGAGTCTAAATTCTGAGCTCAGGCTGTCGTACATCAGGCAGCACAGGTAGTGTTGAGCATCAATTTTGGAGACTTTGTCCCTCACAGAGAGTGGAAGACACCTTGTGTTACACTGCTACCCCCTAATGGTATAGGGTGAGAGAGTTATGTGAGCAGGAATACCCAGCTCCTGGCAGTAGAAATCCAGACACAGGTATGATTGTCCATTGTGGGCAAGCTCATGGAGACCATACTAAAGGAAAGGTTGGTGGACTATCCAGAGAAGCATGGTCTTCAGGATGCGAGGCAGCATGGGTTCATGGAGGGGGGGGGACTCATGTCAAACAAATCTGATTGACTTCTTCGACTGTGTCACTAAGACAGTAGACAGGGGCCAAGTGGTAGACATCCTCTATCTTGATTTCAGCAAGGCCTTTGACTCTGTTCCCCACAAAAGATTGATCAGGAAGTGGATCTCAGGGTTGGGGAAAAGATGGCCAGATGGGTGGAAAACTGGCTGAGGGACAGAACCCAGAGGGTGGTTGTGGGGGGAGAGTTATCTGACACTAGAGCAGTAACCAGTGGGGTCCCGCAGGGCTCAGTGCTGGGGCCGGTGTTGTTCAATGTCTTCATTAATGACATTGGAGATGGCATTAAGGGCAAAATGTGCCTATTCACAGATGACACCAAGCTCTATGGAAGAGTGGACACAGCTGAAGGGATACAGGACCTACAGAAAGATCTGGAAAAGCTGGGGATGTGGTCCAGGATCTGGCAGCTCAGCTTCAATGCCAAGAAATGCAAAGTTATGCATATTGGAGCTAAGAATCCCAGGACAGAGTACTACCTCGGTGGAGTCCGAGTATCTGCATCAGAGGAGAAGAAAGACTTGGGAGTGATGATAACTAGTGACCTGAAGCACTCCACGTAGTGTAAGAAAGTATCAGAAAAGGCAGACAAGATGCTGGGATGCATATCTAGGGGGATCAGTAGTAGGAGAGAGGAGGTTATACTGCCCTTGTACAGGTCACTGGTAAGGCCGCATCTAGAGTATGGTGTTCAGTACTGGTGCCCACAGCTCAAAAAGGACATTAACCTGCTGGAGAAGGTCCAGAGGAGGGCTACAAAGATGATAGTAGGTCAGCAGGGTAAGGCATATGAGGAGCGACTGAGGGCACTGAACATGTACTCCCTGGAAGACGAGAGAGATGGAGAGGGGAAGGGGGGAGAGGGGGAGAAAGGGAGGGAGAGGACATGATTGGGACCTTCAAGTACTTGAAAGGAATAAATAAGGTTGATAAGGAGAGTCTCTTTAAGCTGAGTGGCAACCAAAACATGAGGGAACACGGTCTTAAGCTGGAGGGTGGGAGGTTTAGGAAGGAGGTCAGGAAGCACTTCTTCACAGAGAGAGTGGGGAACACTTGTAATGTACTGCCAGAAGAGGTCATCTCATTGAAGACAGTGGGCAGCTTTAGGAGAGGCTGGGATATGCATAGGGGGAAGGTAAGGATCATGGTTAGCGAGGATGGGAGGAGTGGGGAGGGAGGGCAGGGACATTAGCTCATGCTGTGGACTCTGTAATACGAGCAGACTTGACAGACCAAAGGCCTTCTTCTGCTGGCTTTTTCGTTTGTTCATATGTTCGTATGTGATGTAGGATGTAGGATGTTGCCATAATATGTGGCAGTATCATACTGGATGTCCAGTTTTTGTCAGTAAGTATCAGAGTATGGAGGGTGGGCCTGGTACCAGCTCACGTCTGACTCACCAGGCAACCCAAGTCTCGGTGGAATGTAGAGGGATAAAGAACAATTGAAAACAACAGTGCTGTTCTGCCAAATTTATTTAATTTATTTTATTCTAAACATATTTCGAAGCCACAATGCTCTCTTCCCAACCAACTGCAGTACCCTGATTTTTGGGTTCCTGTTCCCCCCTCCCAGGTTGGGAACATGGATTATTTGGAAGGTAATAATGACTACTCTAATTGGTGTGGCATCAAAATTTGTGGCTGGGATGAACAAGAACCTGACCCCATGGGTGAAGATTGAAAATGAGGACCCAGTCCAAAAAGGGAAGGGAACCCAGGGATGCCACATGTAATTCAGGTGAATGGATGTGTGATGTGCACTGTCTGCACAGAGGAGCAATCCATAGAGACCAGGGGCATGACTGACAGATGTGGATGGTACCAGAGTCATCTGCTTGGAGCTGTACGTGCCCATGGATAGCCCTGCGACGCCGTCAGATAGGGCGATGTTCAACACCTTTGTTTTTCTATGTGAAAAAGTTGACTGAGGATAGACAGGTGTCCTGCAGCCTCACACAAAGAACAGCAGGACTGCCACCACCACAGTGTGGCTTTCTGTGGGAGGAGGACTGGTGAGGGATGTGGCACAGCCATGGAAGGGGGGGTGCCAGCAGCCATGACATCCATGGCCAACATACCAGGTCACAGACACCTAAGTTCATGGCTGAGGAGACTGCTATACTGGCAGGGAGGTACAGGCAAACTATGCCACCCTTTACAGCGATGGAGAACTAAAGGGGATGCCCACCCACAAGCAGTTGGTGTGAGTGGGCATGCAGGATACAGTGAACATGGCAAGTAACACATTGCAGATAATCAGTGCCCTCAAGTACACATGGTGTGACCTGCGAGGAATGATGAAGTAGAAGATGGCACAGCACCTATGGGCACAGCTAGCAACAGGTGGAGGCAGTCCAGTGGAGGATCCAAAGCTCACAGAGGTGGAGAGCAGCATGGATGACACCATTAATCAGCAGTTGGTTGTTGGGGAGGATGAGGGGCTCAACACCCTGTAAGGTGAGTATAGACATGGGGCTGGGCAAGGCATGCCCATGGACCACAGCTAACCAGACATATGCCCTCCACTGGTGAAGAACTGGTCTCACCTATACCAGATGTGGCCAAGGACACAGATGACAAGTAGATACAGAGCACAGGTGGGGTGTAGGTTGCAGCACACTCTGCCACATGTGGTGGAGGTCTGGGGCACAACTGATGACACCTTTTATGCAGTGAGCATGCAATGTGTAGGTGGAGGACCTCTAATACCTACACATCCAAGTGGTGGGACCATTCCTAGGAGGTGGGCACCCCCCATAGTAGTCCATTGGGACAGATGGCACAGCTGCAGAACCTGACATAAGGAGTCATAGGTGGTGGTGGTACTGGATTCCTGCAAGCTCCTAGCCAATCTAACACCCACATCTATCTCCCCACACAGGTACTTCACCCAGCATGTACATAGATGTCCTCAACACCCCCAATACTCAGGACATACAGGAAAATAGGCAAGCTGGGCACAGATGACCCAGGGGATATAGTCAGGCCCCTTCAGCATGTCACAGAGCATGAACTGCACACACACATCCCCAGACACTCAGACCCCATGCCACACCCCACACTCCACAGTCCTGCCATCAATACCACAGTTGGTCACTGATACAGACACACAGGGAACACCATGCCACCTGCACTCCACCATGCCGCACAAGTACAACACATGGCATAGTACGTAACTTTCTGGGTCACCAGACAATGACATCGACCTCCTGGAGGGTATGTCACTACCTCCCCTCCCGCATGCTGTTTCAGATGACAATTTCTGCTTGGCATATATGACGAGGTCCATGGGCTGGAGCACTAACGGATCTGCCAGACAAGGGCCGGCCACAAACACCAGTAATGCCTGGCCCACAACATGGATGGCCTGTACACAAAGGCTGCAGGTATGTGATAGATGTTAGCAACCATCTGTCTGTCCTGGATGGTGGCCTCAACTCATAGCTGATGTCATCACAGTGTTCCAGTAGTGCATCCGTCACCTGCCAGAGGCACCTGCTGATGGATGACTGACTCATACCAGAAACAGAGGGAAGTAGGAAAGGCAGTGAGGGGAGAAAAGGTGCAGCTGGAGAAAACAAGGGAGGACAGTAAAGAAAGGAGGGCAACAGGGGAATACTGCATAGAAGAGGATCAAGAAAGGGCTGCCAACCTGAACGGGTACTTTCATTCAGTCTTCATGGGGTGGGGGTATGGACCAGCAGGGAGCAGCAGGAACAAAAAGGAGAGGCAGACACAAGTCTTATTTTCAGAGGAAAGAATCCTGAAGGAACTAGCAGCTCTAAAGGTGGACAAGGCTATGGGATGTGCCGGGATGCACCCAAGGGTAATAAAGGAGCTCATGGAGGTGCTAGCTGCCCTACTGATGGCCTTATTCAGCAGTTCACTAAAAACAGGCATAGTTCTGGAGGACTGGAGGAGAGCAGAGATGGCCTCTCTACATAACAGTGGCAGCAGGGAGAAGGCTAGCAACAACAGGCTGGTCAATCTCACTTCAGTTGTGGGGAACTTAATGGAAACCTTGCTAATGGAAAGGTGGGTGGAGAATCTTGAATCCAGTGCGTTGCAAGACCAGAGGCAACATGGACACATGGGGGGAGGTCATGCCAAATGGGGGGAGGTCATGCCAAATGAATCTGATTAATTTCTTTGACTGGGTGACCAGGAAAATAGGTCAGGGGAGGGCACTTAACATTGCCTATCTGGACTTTAGCAAGGCCTTAAACACTGTGCCACACAGAAGACTGATTAAAAAATTGAGCAGCCTAGGGATGGGATCCAAAGTAGTGAATTGTGCTAGATATTGGTTAATGAATAAGCGTTTAGAGGGTGGTGGTTAACGGCACTCACTCTAATGATAGGAGAGTGGCCAGTGGGATGCTGCATGGCTCAGTACTTGGACTGGTCCTTTTCAATGTCTTCATAAGTGACATTGCAGAAGAACTAGAAAGGAAGGTATGCTTTTTGTGGATGATACCAAAATCTAAAAAACAGTGGCCACTCAGGAGGGGAGAATGTAGGAAACTCGAGGAGTGATCAAGAGCATAACAATTGGAGTTCAATGCCAAAAAGTGCAAAACCATGCACCTAGGGCATAGAAATGCAGGAGCTGATTATAGGATGGGGGTGGGGTACTGACAGTCATTAAACAAGAAAGGGACCTTGGGATTATCATAACTGTTGACCTCAAAGTGACATGGCAGTGTAACAAAGTAGTGGGTAGGGCTAATGGGATTCTGGGGTGCATAGGGAGGGGTATCTCCAGCAGGAGGAGGGAGGTGATTTTGCCACTATATCACTTGCTGGTGAGACCCCACCTGGAGTATTTTGTCCATTTCTGGAGGCCACATCTCAGAAAGGACATAGACAAGTGGAGGCAGTACAGAGGACGGCAGCTAAAATGGTGCAGGCATTGTACTAAAAGCTCTACGATGAGAGACTGAGAGATTTCCACAAGCACAGGGGAAGAGGGAGAGTGAGGGGAAACATGACAGAGACCTTCAAGTACCTCACAAGAGTGAACAGGGTGCAGGAGGGGAATCTCTTTCAAATGAGAAAGAGCACCAGGACCAGAGGCCATAATAATAATAATAATCTTTATTTGTAAAGCACCTTTCATGTGGTGAAGCTAGAGAGGGGGGAGTTCAAGAGAGATGTGAAGAAGTACTACTTCACTGAGAAGGTGGTAGATGCCCAGAACAGAATGCCGGGGGTTTCAGACTTGCATGGGATAGAGACTGGGAAATATTAGTAAGTAGGCCGGTTACTGGGGATCAATTAGGGTCTGTTGAGACGAACTAGGAAGGGACCATCTGAGTGGACTCAGTGGGCCAAGTGGGTCTTTTCTGCTGAGAAAGTGTATGTTTCTATGGAAGTTGCCAGTCCAGTTGTACACTAGGGGTGTTAGAACATACTGTATCTCCTACTGAGGTTCATACTGAGGTAGACATGGAGCTAGTAGGCATTGCCCATGAGTGCTACAGATCGTCGTTTAGAAATATTTGAGATTGGCTCCATTCAATAAGTACTGGTCTAAATTAAACTTAAAAACTGATTTGTTCTTACTTATAATTATATCTTTAGGAAGTGCATTCCATGGATTAACAATCCTTGATGCATAAAACAATTTCCTTTTAGTAGTATGAAACCTTTTACCCTGAATTTGTAGTGGACAATCTCTTGTATTATTCTTGTCTTGTTTAAAATCTATACCAAGGTCTCCTGATCTCAAGTGCATGGCTGCAGTATATTCTCGACTGCAGCCAGGGCCCCAGCAGTTGGCAAAGCTCACCTATGGTTTCCGTATTGAGGCGGTACCTGCTATTGCACTGCAACTCCATTAGATTAGCTGTGTCTGTCCTTGGCCAGAAAATCCACTGGTGGTGTGCACAGTGCTGGCTGTGCTCTCCCACCTTGCGGTGCATCTGTAGGAGTATCATGTGCATCAGTTTGCTGCAACACTTTACTGCACTGTTCCTTCACTCAGTGGTCTGTCCTGCAACATGCCAGCCCAGTGCCTGGCCAGCTGCCTGTAGGCCTCTTCAAATGCTGTTTGTACTGCTCATTTACTATGGGTCGGTCATGTGCTGGGCCTCTGGGTGTGGCATCACTGCACCACAGCCAAACACCCATACATAGGGGACAACAGTTTGCGTGCTAAAGAGATACTAGCAGGACACCAAGCATCAAGCTTATGAGGCCAAGACTTACACCACTGCCTTTTTTGGCCTCTTTGCCATGTGCCCTGACCCTTCAGGGTATTGGATACCATGACCAGGACAGGCAGTACTAGCAGCTGGTGGAACCAGTCTGGGTAAGTTGTACTGTGTGCATGACAATGCTTCCCTGCTGCCATGTCTTATTCACTCACATGCCCCACTATGAAACACAAACAGTTTGTCAGCAGAAGGGGACTGCCTGGCCCACCAAGTTTGCCCAAATGTACCCTGCCTAATCTGTCTCCACAGACTTTAAATGGTCACTGACAACCCTCCTTCCTCTCTGCTTATTTACTAATATAATTCTATGCCTGTTACATACATGCTTGAAGCCCCCCACTGTCTGTGCCTCCACCATTTCTGCTGGCAGTCTGTTCCAGGCCTTTATGATTCTTTCAGTGAAGTAGTTCTTCCTCACATCCCTTTTAAACTCCCCCATCCATCCAGCTTTATTGCAATGCCCCTGGTCCTGGTGTAATTTCTTATTTTAAGGAAACTCCCCTCCTGCACCCTGCTCATCCCTATGAGGTGTATGTAGGTCTTTAGCATGTTCCCTCTCACTCTTCATCTTCCGGGCTGCACATATTGAGTCCCTCAATCCCTCCTCATAGTGCTTCTAGCACAACCCCTGCACCATTTTATTTTTCCCTTCTCTAGGCTACCTCTGCCCTGTCTATGTCTTTTCTGAGGTGCAACCTCCAAAACTGGATGCAGTACTCCAGGTGGGTTCTCACCTTTAAGTGATACAGTGACAACACCACTTCCCTCTTCCTGTTTGGGATAACCCTCCAAATGCAGCCCAGCATCCCACTAGCCCCACCCACTGTTCTGCCACACAGCTGTTCCACTTTGAGGTCATCAGTTTGCAAGTACAAAACTTTTTATTGTTCAACAAAACTGCCTTTACAATGCATACATTTCACAACATATGTTAAATAAATATACAATCAAAAATAATCCATATTAAATCAACCCTAGCTAAAAGCAGATGAGGACCTATAAAAAAACTCAGAGATTAATAGAATACAACAGCTTATTACTCTGACTAAGTCACCACTAATTAAACACATATAATAACTGGCCAGCAATTTTTTCAATACGCTGAGCCAGTTATAAAACACGCACCACGTCAGTAAATGAAGAGCCGCATTCTAATTGGCTCCACGCTTCTAATGGGAGGGCTAAATACCGTCAGAAACATGGCGACTCCCAGCCACACCATGCGCGTGATGCCGTGAATACTGTTTTTTATTGTTTTAAATTATTTGTATCTGGCTGATCCTGCCATTCACAGCTTACATGGGCATTTCAGAGCCCCACTACATAAAAGCTGCCTGGAATGCCTTGTACGCGCTCCGTGAAGAACAGCTCCGACCTTGCCTCTTCAGGTAAGAAGATCACGATCACGATCTCAGTACACAAATCTGCTGAAACATCCCAAACCTAAAAAAAAAAAAAACCTGTCACAATAATTAAATTAATGTAAAAAAAAAAAAAGATGAACGGGGAGACACAGTGTGTGTGTGTGTGTGTGAGAGAGAGAGTCAGTGTGTGTATATGTGTGTGTGTGTGTGTGTGTCTCAGACTTAGTGCTGGAAAAAATTGCTGCCCAGCAATTATAAATAATAAAAGATGGGGAAGTGTGCTTAAATTAGAAATTAATGGTTGCCCTCAGTGTGGGATGCTTTAATAAACCCCTCGGGCTTCACCCTCGGGGTTTATGTAGCATCCCATACCTCGGGCAACCATTAATTTCTCATTAAGCACACTTCCCCATCCATTATTATATATATAATAACTGGCCAGCAATTTTTTCAATAAGCTGAGCCAGTTATAATTTGCCGTTATAACCCGCGCGCCACGTCAGTAAATGAAGGGACGCATTCCGATTGGCTCCACGCTTCTAATGGGCAGGCTAAATACCGTCAGAAACATGGTGACTCCCAGCCACACCATGTGCGTGACGCCGTGAATACTGTTTTTTATTTTTTTAAACTATTTGTAACTGGGGAGCATTTTCTCCTGTAGAGAAACCTGGTTATAATTTGCCATTATAACCTGAGGGTTATAACAGTGAACATGTACCAGGTTTCTCTCGCACTAGGCATGTGCAGCCACCTCTCTTTCACTCCTCAGTGCCGGCCGCTATTCCCCAGCTCTGCATAGTTCACCTGGGAGTTTGCTGCACTCGGAGTCAGCGGCAGTAAGTTATTTACTGGGCAACTCTTTTTTTTTTTGACATAAGTTGGCTATGGGAAAAAAGAACGAAAAAAAAAACGAGCAGTTGTTTTAGTGAGGAGCCACAGACCACACTGAAACCCAACCAGTCCATGGCTCTGTAGAAGTATTTTTATTTTATATAGTTGCTGTGACAAGAAAATGCTCCCCTGCAATTATATAAAATAAAGGCTGGGTAGAGGTGTGTAAAACTCAAATTTTACATTCCCTCTTGGGGTGGGATGCCTTAATAAACCCCTCGAGCTTCTCTCTCGGGGGTTTATGTGGCATCCCACCCCTTGGAGGTGTGTAAAATCTCATTATAACCCCCTACCTAACCATTATTCTATATGTTATCTCTATAAATTTGTACTATTTAAATATTTCACTAATCTATGTTAAACTGTCTTATCCTCTGTTGTAAAAATTTCAGTTATAATTTTAGTTTTATCATGAGGTGTTCTATGTAAGTAATAATACCCGACAGGGTGGGGCGTTATTGGGATATAACGGACCGCCCAGGGGCGTAATGAGGCCCGACGCCACAGGCGGAGGGCCTTATAGCCCCTGGAAGGTCCGTTATATCCTATAACACCCACCCTGGAGGGTATTATTACACTTAGATAATGGGCTATAGGTATAATGTTTTGGAAAACTATATAAGAATAAATATTTGTATATGAGAAGTATATAAAAAAGAAAGAAAGTAACTGTTCTAGTAAAGTAATCCCTGCAGTAGTGGAATGACCACAGGAGGGCGCTGTCTTGTTTGTATGCATGCCGTGAGATTGTGCTCTTGGTTTCTTTTTGAACACAGCGAGACAGGAGAGCTGCTTCTTTAGCGTGTTACCTCGATTTGTGTGTGCCGTTCTACAGACACGGGAAACAGAGATGAAACGTCTTTATTTTAGTTAGTATCACCTGTTTATAGGTATTTAAAATAGGTATGTGTTTATTTTATGTTTTGCTGAGGTCTGAAATGTGGCGCTGTGTAACTCTGAAACTCAGTGTAGACGTCTCTTGAGAGGAAGCTCGACCACGCTGAGTAAGGACATGTAAGTTAACAAAAAAAAATGTTTAGTATTGCCGTGGATTTATTTTGTCACGTGGTGCAACAGTATGTAGAGAAGATACTCTGGCTAAGCGAGCGGGGGAAAAATGGGAGGTAGGAGGTTTCGATTTAGGAGTGCCCAAGGATAGTGTCAGTCACAGGGCACTGCGAAGTGGAACTTGTTTTCAGCGGGCCGTTGCTGAGAAATAACAGCCCGGGTAGCAGGCTGTTTTAGCCAATCAGGACACTATTTTTCTTTTACCCATTATCTAAAATCTTTTAACAGTGGACCCAGCCAATATTTCCTTTGTCCCTCAAAAAGAGGACAGTATAATATTATGTGTTGTAGATCACCTTCTACCTTCAAACCACAGTTACAGTAAGGGTTTGTGACGCTATTGCACTTCTGTCTGTAAAGTAAATAATTATCATTGCACAATTCCATACAAAATCTTGTGACCAATCTAAGATCATCTTGTTGTATTAATTTTAACAAATATGGTTCCAAAATCATGTTCTACTGTAATGTTTTTGAACCATCTAAAGTTTTTAAAACGTTTTATTCATATGGCATCTTTCATAAGTGTGGTGTCACGTACTCTCAACCCAACCAAATTGCTTATTTCAGAAAATGTTTTTTGATAAATTTCATAAAGAAGGGACCCCAATCCCAGAGGGAGAACCACATCTCTAATTTCTTTGATAAATGGGAATATATAGCCCCTACGGTTATATTCTAAAGCGTCTTCTATAAAAAAGTCTGGGGAGTCAATACTCTGGTAATAAAAATAGTTTCAAAACATGTTTAATTCTTATTACCTGTGCTATGGCTACCAATGAATATTGACCTAATTCCTTACGTACAGTACAGCTTCCGCTGGTACGGAATTTGGTGCTCTTAAAACATACCTATACATTTTATTTAATATTACCTCTAGAGGCTTAATTTGATCATCTGCCCATATTTCAGCTCCATACAATATACTTGTCTTCAACTTAATATTTATAACCTTCAAAGGCCCCATTATACTTCCATTCCCAAATTTATCTCCAAATCTTTTGAAAGCATTAAAGGGTATATTAACTTTTGCTTTGAGTTCTGATTTATGCTTATTCCAAGACATATTCTCTGCATACCTTATACCTAAATAATCATCGTGTTTCACAATTTGGATTTTACTTTTATTAATATATAATGTTAGAACCTTTAATTTTTTATTTTCTAATATCACATTTGTTTTATTATTGTTAATTACCAGTTTATTTTTCTCACAGAGATGAACAGAATGATTTAATTTTCTCTGTAATCCTAAAATGATGTTGACATTAACACCAAATCGTCTTTATATGCAAGACAAGGAATCTTTAAATGGCCTATCATTGGAGAGTGAAACTCTGAATGTTCTATACCTTCTATTATTTAATTAATATACAAATTGAAAACATCCAGAGCCAAAATACACCCCTGTCTGACCCCCTGATGAGGTCATCAGTTAAGAAAACCACAAGGTCCCTTTCCTGCTTAGTGATTGTCAGTACCTCCCCATATCCTGTACTGAGCTCCTGGGTTCCTAGGCTCTTGTTGCATGATTTTGCACTTTTTGGCATTGATCCACAACTGCAATGCTCCTGACCACTCCTTGGGTTTCCCAAGATCCCTGTGCATTCTCTCCACCACCTCCTCAGTGTCCACCCTATTGCAGAGATTGGTAACATTTGCAAAACGGCACATCTTCCCTTTCAGTTATTTTACAATGTCCCTTACGAAGATATTGAAGAGGACCAGTCCCAGTACTGACCCCTGTGGCACCCCTCTGGTAGCCCTCCGATCATTATAGTAAGTGCCATTTACCACCACCCTCTGTTACCTACCAGTTAACCAGTTTTTAACCCAGTTTACCACTTTGGCTCACGCCCCAAGGGTTTCAGTCTCCTGGTGTGGCACAGTGTTGAAGGCCTTGTTAATGTCCAGACAGACCATGTCCATTGTCCTTCCCTAATCTATTTACCTGGTCACCCAGTCAAAGAAATCAGTCAGGTTCATGTGGCATGATCTCCCATGAATCCCTGCTGCCTGTGGTTTTGCAGTTCATTAGATTCAAGATACTCTACTAGTCTTTCTTATAGCAGGGTTTCCATTAGTTTCCCCACCACTGAAGTGAGACTGGCTGGTCTATAGTTGCTAGCCTCCTCCCTACTGCCACTCTTACATAGAAGGACCATGTCATCTCTTCTCCAGTCATCCAAATCCTCGCCTGTTTCCAGTGAACTGTTGAATAAGGCTTTCAGTGGGGCAGTTAGCATCTCCTTAAGTTGCTATAGTACCCCCTGGGTGTATCCCATCTGGACCCTTAACTTTGTCCACCTTCAGAGCTGCAAGTCCCTTCAGGACTCTTTCCTCTGGAAATGGACTTGTGTCCTCCCCCGCTACTCCCGAATGGTCTGTTGCCCCTCTCCTCCACTGTGATCACTGATCAGAAGTATTGTACCTGTTCAGGATGGTAAGCTTTTTCTTGGTGCTCTTGTGTGCAGTCTCCCCCTTTCACTCTCCTAATCTTTATTATCCCTCTCCTTGCTTTCCTTTTCTCACCTATGTATCTGAAGAAAGTCTCATCCCCTTTAGCTACCCCACTGGCTATAATTTCCTGTGCCTGTGACTTTGCTGTCCTCATTGCCTTTCCTACTGCCCTCTGTAATACTTGCTATACCTTCCTGTCCTGCTCCATCTGCGTTTCCTTATACCTCCTGAATGCCACCCTTTTTTCCTTCACCACATTTACTTCTCTAGAGAACCATAATGGTCTCTTTTCCTTCTGTTTTTACTCACTTCCTTCATACATTGGCTGGTTGCCTTAATTATGGCCTGTCTTAGTTTTCCTCACTCAATCCAATTGTGTAATGATTGCTGTTCCCCACATGGTTTTAGAGGTCGATGGAAGCAGTTAGCACACTGATCGTGCAGCAGGGGCAGCCAAGAAGACTGACAGATGCCCCACACACCTATAACCCTGCACTGGACTGGAATCCTGAAGACTGGCCACCAATTGATGAATGTGATGGTGATGGTGTTTGTGCAGCTGACACTGCACCAGTGGAAGAGGGAGGAGGCTGGCCTGACATGGAGCTGGAGTTCCTAGGGTGGGTTATGAGGCCAACGACATGCCACTGAGCTAGCTGGGATATGCGGCACCTGGACCAGTGGTAGATCAATCAGGGTGTAACATGCCACTGGGTTTGGCAAACACCAGATATTGCCATGCTGAGGTGTAACAGAACATGCCGGCTTGCATGACTAATGGACTGTTGTTGCCAGTGACTCCCCCACCTATTAACCTGAAGCACTTTTGTGTGATTTTTGTGTACTGCACTATTGCATGTTTGTACAATACATCTACCATGTCCACCCACCTTCCATTGATTCTGGGGGAAGGGGGGCAGGGGGACTGGGTACTGGGTGCATGGTAGACATGGCTTTTGGGTGGGATGTAGGTGTGGATGTGGGTGTGGACCTGGTGCAATTGGTGCTGGCATGACACAGGTACTGCCATGTGTGCGTTCCTGTGCATCTTCTGCTGTGCGGTTGCCTCCCTTATGGTACCCCCCCCACACCTGCATAGTTGACAGCCCTCCCCTAAACCCATGCGAGAGTCCCTGTGTGGCTGTGGATTGATGTCCCCACCTGGGGTAGGTGTGTATTGCCAGCCACGCTCTGTGTCAGTGTTTCACATCTCTATCATGCGGATGCCTCCACAACTGGCCTGCCTCACAGTGACGGGCGTGTTGTGGATTGGTGTGGGGGTTACATATGAGTCTTACCTCCTTGCGCACTTCTGCTACCTGGCTGCTTAGGGTAGCTGCACCTTTTCTGTATTACATTTGAAGACTCTCCAAACTTATTTTGAAACAAAACGAAAAAAAAACAAAGCAGAATGGACCATGAAATACTATATCTCTTCCCAGGTTAAGAAAATCTGTCAAAACAAGGCGTTTATAGTGTTTTTGCATATTTTGTTAACTCCTTGGATTACCACCAAATACCAAGCAGTTGTTTTTATTTCAGTAAGAAAAGTCATCAGGTTGAGAGATTCGACATTATAATTTCGATTGGGCATGTTGCAGCATACTGCCATAATGATATGTATTTCCTATGTCAGTGACAGGAATGACACTTGTTTTTATACAATAAGTATGTTCATTCACTGACGATTACTGGAGTACTGTTTGTCTTGAGGTTGGCTGGCTGTGCACCCAGGAAGAGGGCTGTGGCAACACTGAACCTAAACATGCTCAATCAGCAAAACTGGTAATTACAAATACATGCCCGCCCAGCTTTAGTCAGAATGGGCAAAAATAGCAACCTGCCAGTCTGAATTAGAAACTCTGTGAATCAGTCCCACATTCTATTGTACTTAGAGCACATTGCCTCAGGGGGTTTAGAAGGATTTCACATCTATCTTTTCCATATAGTACTCTTAGAAAGCAGTGCAAACTGAATTGGGGATGGATACTGGACATGAAGTTGAGGTGGGGCTACAGTGACAGCACAGCAACAGCAAGCTGCTACCTGAGATGACAACTAGCTTAGTGGTATCAGATAACACCTGAAGGCATCTTAATGCACTGTAGAGCACTTGGATTGCTGCACAGTAATGACACACAGCAGCCCTCTGTCAGTTGAATGTACATTAGATTGAAGTACTCTAGGAAGAACTATGAGCTGGGCTTTGGAGAGCACTGCTCAACAGGCAGTGGGGATATTTATAAACTGATGCTCAGCTGTCACAGAACAACCCTTTTTTTCAAAATCTTAGGGCCTCCTTTGTGTGCAGTCATTGGACATGAAGCCTGACACTGGCACAAAACTTTGTCAAAGAATTTGTTTTGTGAAAAAAGCAGATACCCTACAGCATGAGGTCTCTTTTTGTTCCCCGTAATATGTGAGTATAGAACGCATTTTCAGTAGCTGAACGTGTCTTAGAATATGACATGTACAGAGATACTAACACAAATTTAAAGTGTGTGTGTGTGTGTGTGTGTGTGTTCTTAAAAAGGGATTGCTGCAAGTGAGATCTTTCTTTGCTGAATCTAGTCCCAGCTGGGCCAGGGTTATAGCAAGCTGTGTTTAAAGTCACCCAAACAATTCTCTGACTTAATTCTCCTTTCCTCTTTATTGAAATCAAAAAGAATGCTGGTGCTAACTGTTGAGGGATAAAGGACAAAGACTGCTTACCTCACTCCCAGTGGGAATTGTTGTCATGCTTTATGAGTCTGGGGAAAAGGCTCTTACCACATGACTTTTTAAAGAGTGCTTTCGTTAGCAGCTTGATTGGCTGGGGTTCCTTTTGAAAGCATAAGTATCCATGACAACAAGAAGCAGGTCAGCCATACTTGTGCACAGTATCCTGTAGTGGTGCCTGCAAAGCACGGACCACGGAGCAGCAGTTAGGTCGACAGAAAAGCTGAGGTAATGTACTACTGTTTTTGTTTTGTTTTTTTGTCTTGGTTTCTCTTCAGTTTGACTGGGTGCTAAAACCATTGTGTTTTGACTCTGCAGAGTTCTGACTATAGCAGTAAGTTTTACTATCCACAGGTGGTAGCTTAAAGAGACGTGTATATATGGAGACTCTTACAGTGAAGCATGTTGCTCTAGTTGTAAAAATGAAACATCAGGCTGTGGCATTGTTGCAATGCTGATAGGAACATGCAAGTATGCTTCCCAGCATTGCTGATTAAAGAATCTGAAGGAACAGACTAGACGGATCATTATCCTGGTTGTTGGTGGTGTCTCAGCAAGTTACAGAACCAACAAGACTGAGAAAAACCTTTATAAGAAGAGGTAGCACCAACATACAAAGCTGTTTTTTCACCAGCGAGCGATTAAAACAAAAATTATACTTATTATATTGATTCCACTAAATCTGCGTAGAGTTCAGTTTTCACCAACAAAGCTAGAAGCAAATTTTGATTTGTACTGTAGTCATGTTCCTATCCTCTCCGTCTGGTTAATGTGGGACACACTGACTTTCAAAATGTGGGACAGTGTGATTCACAGGCTCTCATAATGTGGGATACATAATCAAATAGGGCGATACTGTAGAAGCTCAAAACACTGTGGAAACTAGTCTCATAATTTGTACAAAGTTTGTTTGCTTTAACATCATATAGTATTGTAAATTCCTGCTTACATGTTTGAATTTGCAGCATCGTATTGTATTGTCGCGGCGTGTGTGTGCGTGTGCCACTTTCTATACATAGGATTAATGTGAGATGGCTCAATTCTGATAGGGGTTAAACGAGGGACATCCTTCGCAGTATGTTTTGTTTTCTTTCTACTGTTAGCGTGGCTTACTCATAGTCAGTTGTGTAATATAAAAATCAATTTTCAGTTATATACAGGATAACATATGAGTGGCCATACACAACAAGCCTCTACCTGCATTGAGAGGGTTCTGTGACGACCAGGAACCTCAAGAGCGAAGCTCAATAGGGTCCCTGGTTGCCATAGAAAACTCATGATGAAGACAAAAGCTTGTCTGGGTATCAATGCCCATACATTATCTTTTATAGTGTATGGTCATCCATGCTCATCTTAGACACTCGGCTTTCTTTCATGGAAATGTTTGCTGGATGAGGGGCACTTGAGGGTTGGTGATGGGCTCAAATTACTAACTCAACATGCTGCTAGTGACTGTAAATGTAACTGTTTCTGTAAGTACAAATAAAAAAGAAACAGCTTCCAGCTTGACTGATTAGAAGAAGGCAGCTGTGCAGCAGCATTCTAAGTTGTTGTGCTGCAGTAGTGACACTACTACTGCAGCACAACTACATACTGATATCACTAGTGAGCACAACAACCCTATTCTAGGCAAGAATTTCCATGCGGAACAACAGTCCGCCATACACTATAATACAGTTTTGTTGTGTTTCTCATTGTTGCTTATAATGTAGTTGTGCCTTCGGTGGCGTTTTTAATGGTAACTTGGTTTGCTTGCATAGTCAGTAATACTGTATAGCATAGCACATGCTCAGTTATAATACACTTGTGTTTCTGATGTTTGCATGCTTTCCTTGTACAGTCGACTATATAGTACAAATTCATTTAAAATGTTGTGTAGCATTTCTGATGTTTACATGGTTTCCTGGAACAGTTGTTTATATAACATAAAAAGAATCTCGTTTATAATATACTTGTGTTATGTTTCTGATGTTTGCATGGTTTCCTGGAACAGTCAGTTTGTTGTACTGTATAACATACTGCAAAACACATTTTCAGCTATAATGTCATTGTGTGATGTTTCTGAAGTTTGTAAGGTTTCCTTGTATAGTCAGTTCTTTGTACTGTATAACATACAACAAATTCTCAGTTCTAATGTAGGTAGGTGTCTGGTGTTTCTGATTGTTTTCCCTGTATAGGCAGTTTATTGTACTATAACATAAATTCTGAGTCATAATGTAGCTGCATGGTGATTCTGTTTTTGGCATGGTCTCCTTGTATAATCAGTTGTATCGCATAACTTAAAACAAATTGGGTCTGGTTTTCAAAAAGTGAAGTTTGACGCAATGTGCCTCCTCCAAATGGATATGATGCAAGTGGCACCTTGCTTCAAACTTTGAGGCAATCCCAAATTTTGAATGCAGGCTGTCTCAAAATTGGGATGCCTTGTGACCAAGCTGCCCTGCACCACCCTTGCAGCAAAAGTGCTCCTGCAGCAGGTGGCAAGCAGGGCCTGCACCATGGCAGGGCTGCACCATCCCCTCTTTTGGAATTTTAAAGCCCTGCCATGGACACAACAGGGGGCTTTGCTTAGTCCAGCTAGAATGTGGTCTAAGGGCACTACACCACTGCATGACAATGTGGCACTTGGGGAAGGGGGAAGACCTGCCAGGATGGGTCTTGGGCAAGGAGCATGGGGGTTACCCTAGGGGATGTGGGGAAGACAGCGGAAAAGCAGGGTGGTGATGTGGCACTCAGCCAGGGTGCATGTTGTAGTGCCAGGCAGTAGATTGATTGACGGTCCATGGAGGGTTAACAGGGAGGGAAACTGGCCTGGCCCCAGGTGGGCACAGCCATGGCCTCTACCACAGAGGTGCCACAAGCCTGTATGCAGGAAGCATTTGCTGCAGGGTGAGCACTACCAGTGGTGGAGGAAACCTCTCTGGGCACCACAACAGTCCCATAGCACCCAGCCCCCATGTTGTGGTAGGTTGCCTCCATGTACAGGCTTGTGGCTTGTGGCACTTCTGGAGCAGGTGCCATGTCTGTGCCCACCTGGAACCAGATCAGTTTCCCTCCCTGCCAACCTTCCCCCGACCACCAGACAGTCAACTGCTGGGCATTGCAACATGCTAGGTGCCACATCACCACCCTGCTCTTCAGCCATCTCCCCAACACCCCCTAGGGCACCCCCATGCTCCTTCTTGCCCTGGACCGATCCTGCTATACACAGTCACAGCCCCCCACCTTCATGGCACCTCTAGTGTTGTGCCGGAAGGGGGTGCTGGATCCCTGCATCAATTCCCACAGGTGTGCCAAATGTTTGGCACAAGCTTGTGGCTGTGGCAACTCCTGGGTCTTTGATGCAGGGAACACCCCTCTTTTATTAAATTTGGCATAGGGTTCCTGATGCACCCAGAGTTTGCTGAATCCCTAGAGCAATGCAACTTGCAATGCTCTAAGGGCCATTTGAAAATTGGCCCATCATCACTCGTAATTAAGTTGTGTGGCATCTCTGTTGTTTGTAGTCTCCTTGTATAGTCAGTTGTAGAAATTCAGCCACAAGCAGACACAATTGGAGACTGGTGGGCGGTAAATTCAAGAAGGATGTGAGAAAGTTTCTCTCCACATCAAGGGTGGTACAGCCTTGGAATAGATTACTGGAAGAGATTATGGGAGCATAGATCATTACTGGGTTCAAACATGGGTGAAACTTGGCCAGGGAACTCAATCCATCTTGGGGGAAACAGGAAGGGGAAGGCAGTAGAAGTGGGTGTGGGGGAGAATAACCCACCACGGCACTAAGCCAAGGAGTAGTAACAACTATGGGCAGACTTTCTTTCTCAGTTTTATTTTATTGCTTTATATGTAAGACATAACATAAAATTCACTTACAGGCGGGCATACAAAAATTGATATCCTCCAGAAAAAGTATGACATGACAGTTACAGTAGGTGAAAAATGCCCCTATTAGACGTCACAGCACACGATGGTTATCATATATTCATGTTCATATCTACTAGGCATACAAATGTAAGGTTAGGATAATACTATCATTTGAAATATGAGAATTGGCCATTGCTGACTTGAGAAGGTATGGGCCATCGGTCTTCTTTCTATTACTTAAAACAAATTATCTCTTATAATGTATTCTTGTGGTGTTTATGATGTTTTAAATTGTCTCCCTGTCCAGCTGGCTGTGAAAAAATACATTTTCTGCCATGTAGTTGAGTTGTGATTCTAATAGTAGCATGAGCTCTTGTACAGTTAGTTGTGTAACACAAAACTGATTGTAAGACTGTAGCTGTACTGCATTTTTGAAGCTTGCATAGTGTCCTTATGCAGTCAGTTATTATGCAGTTGCGTTTCTGATGTTAGCACAATTTCTTGTTCAGTCAGTTGTGTAACATAAAACTGATTGTCAGTGAAAGTGTAGATGTGTTATGTTTCTGACAATGACGTGGATTCCTTTTGTAGTCAATAGAATACTATGAAACAACATCTCAGAAACATTTTAACATATACAGACCTTGTGTTGGCCAATATCTGCATTCATTTCGTATATACCTTTTCCATCTATTTCCCTTTTTACTTACCCTATAGGATTTACCAGTACTGTATGCAGTAACTGTAAATGCATCTGCATTTACTGTATATAGCACCTTATATAAAATTTAATTTCAAAGCACTTTATAAGTAATTGAATTAGAAGCCAGGTATGCAGTGGTTCTGTTTGGGTTCGATATACTACACAGCACTATCTAAAAGAAGACAATGTATTATTAAAATCTGAAAACATGAACAAAAAGCAATTTCTTGTTGCTTTGTGAAGATTATTAATTTTAATCCATTCTTAGAAATTGTAGCCTTTTAATAGGGGGTGCTCACTTTGGGGATAGTTCAGTCTGAACTACTTTAAACTTGTTCTTCTAGTGCTAGAAACCAAGTCTTGAATAAAAGGATGCTTATTACCCAGCACTGAGTTAAAGCAGCAGTATTTGATATTCTGAAGAAAAATGTTATTGTATATATTTTTTATCAAAAATGTGTTTCTGGCATCCTTGGATTCCTCCTCAGTGTATTTTAAGTTTTCTCAGGTATTTTTAGAAATGCTTTTATAGCTAATTTTGCAATTAATGACACATCATTAAAGTTGGCCACCCCTCACAGTTGTTAAAAATCTCTGTTGTTGAGGTTACCTGTTGAATGTACATGCTAGATGCATAATGGAAATGTATTATGATAATTTTGCCACATGTTTCTGATGGTAAACAGTACGCGGGACCAAAATATTTAACATTTTTCATAGCGGGCATGGCACAGCAGCAGGAATTTAATAAAAATTCATAATCCCACATCTTGGTTCAGAATGAAAGAAACAAAAAGAAAAATGTGTTATCTTGGAGGGACATATTCAGAGCGGGGCGGTTGCGTGTGCATAACAGTGTGTTGTGCAAAACAGATACACTGGGTGGCTCTGTTGCCATATTCACCCAGAAAACACGATCAGCACGGATCATGCAAACTGTGTGAAAATGGGACCCTGGATGCATAGCACAAAGTGGTCAGCCACCATGAGTGGGCAGCACATCCAGGGGTCAGGGCTGAAGACTGCCAGTGGGGGATGCGTGGCACATTCCTGGATGTGCCATATCCCCCATGGGTGATATTCAGCCCAGATATGCTAAAGAGCTCATTGGGCAATGATCATGCATGGTGCAATGGGGCCTCATGCATGCCCATTATGGGCTCATTAGCATGGCTGTGCCCGGCGGAATGCGTTGGGCCAGCCCCCTCCCAGCACCAATGGCTGTACAGAGTACACCAACCCCCATTTTATAGTGTAGCCCCCTCCTCCCCCCACCTGCCTGACCACAGTTATGCAATAAATGCAACCAGACCCACATTTCCATAGTGTGGGGTCCCCTCCCAGCCTGATGCCCAATCATAATACTTACTGTGCCCCTCCTGTGTTCTATAGTAGAGTGTGCCCCCCACCCTGCCCCGATCCCTGATTGAAAGAGAAACAACCACCCCCACATGGCCCCATTCCCTGTTCGAATTAAAACGTGCCCCAAACCCAGCCCCATTCCCCAATCATAGTAAAGCCATAGAACCTCCTAGCCCCGATCCCCAATGTCCAAAATAATATACAGGATCCCTCAGTATTTCCATAGTGTAGTTGTCCCCCACCCCATCAGGACCGGGCCTCCAACCCCGCTTCCGCCATCCCAACCCAATCAGATCCAGCAACTGGCTCAGTCCTCCACACATATCCACAGCCAGCCACTGACAGAACTGTCAGTGCAATGTACTGTACATAGTACCTGCTCAACCAATGAGTGCATACTATGTACAGTTCACTGCACTGACAGTTCAGTCAGCAGCTGGTTGTGGTGGTGTGTGGAGGACTGAGCCAGTCGCTGGCTCTGATTGGGTTGGGGGGAGCAGGGTCCGGTCCTGATGAGGTGAGGGGTGGGGGGGCCACTACACTAAGAAAATACTGGGGGTTCCTGTATATTATTTTGGATATCAGGGATTGGGCTGGGAGGGGCTACAGATTTTTTATGATTGGGGAACAAGGCTGGGTTGGGGCACATTTTAATTTGAACGGGGAATGGGACTGGGTTGGAGGCATGATTTTATTTTGAACGAGGAACAGGGCCAGGTGGGGGCCTTGATTTCACTTCCAACGGGGATAGGGACAGACATGGGGTTTGTTTCTCTTTCATTTGGGGTTCAGGGCTGGGAGGGGGATACCACTACACTATGGAATAGGGAATTGGGCAGGTATTTTATTTCAGTCAGGGATGGAAGGGGGGGTACCACTAGACTACCATGGCTGGCAGGGGGACTGCATTTTGCATCATATGGTCGGGGATGGTTGAGGGGGTACCACTACACTACTGAGGCTGCCAGGCTGCTGTGCAATTGCAGTGTGCAGTGTGTCTGCACTTCCGCAGCCTGCCTGTGGGTGGCTGGCCGATTTAGGCCAGCTTTTTTGGGCCTATCTTTGTGCCGCACATGTCTTGCACTTGGGCGGCTCATCTATTCTGAATATTACCATGTGCGGCACATTCATGGGAATGCCCCCTCTACTTGCGCCACATACATTATTTTTGGGCCATGGCCCATTTGCACTTGGGCAGCCCATCTTCCCCCTTTGAATATCGTGGTTCAGAACATTTTGTGGGATGTTCGGCACATCTCCATCTTGTGCCAGGTTGCACCGCGCATCTCCTTTGAAAATGGGGGCCTTGATGTTTTGCCAGAAAAACATTATTGCTGCAAAAACTGTATGGTGACTAACAAATACTGCAGCTTTAAGTGCCTTTTCATACGTGTTGTGAGTTTTACTAAGACATGGTGGAAGTGTGGCTCCAATCCTTAGCCTTGTGTCAACGTAGTCTTTCAAATGTCTGTTTTTATTTTGCTGAACTCAAGAAGCTAATGAGAAAATCCCAGCCAAACTAGGTGGTATATCTGTCCCTGCTGTGGGCACATTCACTATAAGTTACTGCTGGAAATTAAACTAGGGTAAAGGCTAATGATGGACAAGACTATGGGGCCAAAAAGATGAGATTTAGTCTAGGGTACTTAACGAACTTAGGGAGATTCTGGCTACCCCACTGACACCCTTGTTCAATAAGTCACTGAAAACAGGAGGGGTTCCAGAGGACTAGAGAAGGGCTGATGTTGTCCCTCTTCATAAGAGTGGCACGATGGAGGAGACTGAAAACTATAGACCAGTACATCTCACTTCAGTGGTGGGGAAACTGATGGAAACACTACTAAAAAAAAGGTTGATGAAGTATCTTGAGTTGAATCTAATGGGCTACAAGACCATGGACAACATGGATTCATGAGGTTGGGGGGAATTGTTGGACTTACACTTCGTGAGCTTTGGGATCTGGGGGACCATCAGGGCCCTGTCTTTAAATTGAGCTCCCCTTCCCATTATAAGTCAATGGCACTGATGCATGAGCTACCATGACTCCCTTCAGAGGCAGGGGGCCAAGCTCTGGCAAGTCACCCTGTAATTCCAACATTGGGGGGCTAGGTCATGCCAAACTAATCTGACAGATTTCTTTCACTGGGTGACCAGGAAAATTGATCAGGGTACCGCACTGGGCATGGCCTATTTAGACTTCAGCAAGGCCTTTGACACAATGCCTCATAGAAGGTTGATTAGAAAGTTGAGCAAACTAGGAGTGGGATCCGTTGTGGCAAATTAGGTTAGAAACTTGTTAAAGGGTAGGAGGCTGAGAGTAGTAGTTAGTGGCACTAATTCAGAAGAGGGGAGTGTAATGAGAGGGGAACCTCAAGGCTCAGTACTGGGACCAGTCCTCTTCAGTATCTTTATAGGGGATATTGTGGAAGATCTGGAAGGGAAGGTGTGCCTTTTTTTGCAGATTATACCAAAATCTAAAATAGGGTAGACACTCAGGAAGGAACAGAAAAAACAGATGGGATCTTGAAAAACTTAAGGAATGGTCTAAAGCGTGGCAGTTGAAGTTCAATGTCAAAAAGTTCAAGGTAATGCACCCAGGACATAAAAACCCTGGTGCTGAACCTACGATGTGGGGAATACTAACAGTCACTAAGCAAGAAAGGGATCTAGGGATGATCATATTTGAGGACCTCAAGGTGGCAAGTCAGTGTGACAAAGCAGTGGGTAGGGCTAGTGGAATGCTGAGTTGCATAGGTAGAGCACTCTCCAGCAAGATTAGGGAGGTGGTTCTGCCATTATATTGCTCATGGTGCAACCACATCTGGAATACTGTGTTCAATTTTGGAGACCACACCTCAGAAAGGACATAGAGTGGAGGAGGTCCGGAGGAGGGCAATTAAAAGGTTTACAGTTTGCACGAGAAGCACTATGAAGAGAAACTGCAAGATCTAAACCTGTACACCCTAGAAGAAAGGAGAAAGAGAGGGGATATGATAGAGACCTACAGGCATAGTCACCGGGTTGTGTGGGCCCAAGGGGCATGGGCCCCAGCAATATTTTGTGATGTAGGCTCAGCCCCGGCAGTATTTTGGAACCATTTTCTTTTTTGTTTGTTATGGCCAGGTGCGCCCTCCCCCATTCTGACTCCGGCACTGGTGGCTGGCTCATTTTCATTGGTAGGCTTGGGCAGCAGCAATGAAATTATTTAAAAATAGGTGCCGTTTTGGTGCACATGATCTGGGAGCAGCCGTACAAGCACAGCTGGAAATCCCCCTCCCCCACATAAATTCCGACTCTCAGCCTCAAATCACTGGTGGACTGGTGGCATTTTTAAAAATCTGGCACCAAATCCCTTGCCACGCATGTGCCCACAGAAGATAACAGGCATCCTAATTGGGCAGCAGGAGGAGGGCTTAAATTGAGGCGGGCATCAAGGACAGGTGAGGCAATGCATATGGGTGACTTGCATGTCCAGAGTGACTGATCGTCGGTGTCAGACAAGAGCAGAGCAGCAGGCAGTGCCACAGAAGAACTGAACAAGTTATGGCAAGGCAGCAGGAAAAGAATCAGGCAGCCGCGCTCACAGCAAGAAGAAGGTGAGGGGTTGAGGAGCTACCTACACTACAGGGCCCTTTGAGAGGAAGGCAGCTTGGTGGGCAGAACAGAGAGTGACGGAGAATGAGCCATCCAACCAAGGTTCTGGGGAAAAGTGTATAGCATGCGTGCTCACTGCTCAGATACCTAAAAGGAGTGAACAGGGTACAGGTGGAGTGTCTTTTTTGGATAAGAGCGAGCACCAGAATCAGGGGGCATGCAATGAACTTTGGGGGAAGGATTCAAGATTGATGTGAGGAAATACAAGACTTAGGACTTGGCTAATGCATTCAACATTGCATTTATGGACCTAGGTGCAGTGCTACCACAGGAGTATTTCACAACCCAGTCTTCTAACACACCTAATAATGATAACCCTGACAACCCAAACAATTAAGTACATTAAGAAGGTCCTAGGTAAAACAAGAACAGGAAGTGATGTGATAGACATGAAACTAGTTGCCCTCACATTGGACGAAATTGCCCTGCCCCTGACTAAGATTTTCAATTTTTCCCTTTGAACAGGAGATTTCCCAGACAAGTGGAAGATAGCGCATGTAACCCCAGTATTCAAGAGTGGTGACAGAACTAGCCTGGGAAACTACAGACCCATTTTGATACTACCCTCTCTATCTAAAGCCCTTGAAAGAATCATGTCTGCTCAGTTCTATGTCAAGATATCCACAACAATGTTGTCGACATCCCCAACAGCGATGGGAACAATGATGACCATTGGCATTGTTCCTGTCAAAACAAAGTGTTTTTTTTGCGGGGGGGGCTTTGTCCCCACACACCCCCATCTCTAAATAACCAACTCTGAGTCAGAGCTGGTTCGGGGTGGAGTCGCAACACCAGGAATCGCAGCGATGCTGTACAGTGGACCACTACAGAGACCTGCGAGATTTTGTCTCTGTGGTGGTGTTCACTGTAAGATTGTCATTGAGGTGATGTGCTACCTGTCCGATCAATTAATTGAGTACCTAAACAAATATAACTTACTAAGTCTGAAACAACACAGTTCTGAAAGAACCATAGCACCATAACAGCACTCATAGATTATACTTCACACCTGTATTATGCCCTGGACAATGGCAAGATGGTGGTGTCTATCTTTATAGACCTCACAAAGGTGTTTGACACTGTGAACCACCAAATTCTACTTGACAACCTCCTGGCCCTTGGCCTGTCCTGTGATACAGTAACCTGGTTCAGCAGCTATCTGTCCCATAGGACTCAGTGCATGAAAATAAGAGGAGAAGTATCTGACCCTAGAGATGTGATCCTGGGCATCCCTCAG
The DNA here is from genome assembly GCA_016271365.2 of Neoceratodus forsteri. Lineage (NCBI taxonomy): Eukaryota > Metazoa > Chordata > Ceratodontiformes > Ceratodontidae > Neoceratodus > Neoceratodus forsteri. The sequence continues at coordinate 680,473,243 of CM028133.1, read as the reverse complement.
GGGTCCATTTTTGGACCGCTGCTCTTCAATTTATTCGTAAACTCTCTACCCTCCACATGTCCGGCTAGCATGTTAATGTACGCAGATGATGCTGTAATCCCAGCAACATGTTACCAAATGTCTGAAATAACAGCAGCCCTTCAGGTTAGCTTCAGTTAACTGGAGACCTGGTTCAAGCAAAACAGACTTCTTCTAAACTATATAAAAAAAAAAAAGTAATGCAATTTTCAATGCCTCACAATAAGAAAAAAACTACCCCTCTGAGTATCCTTAGCCACAAAGGAGAGACGCTAGAGCAAATTACCACCTTCAGATACCTGGGCATACATCTTGATGACACCATGACCTTCACCCACCACATCGATCAAGTTATTAAAGGAGAAGCCTCCCATATATTTACACCAATATTTTCCTAACTCCTTATGTGTTACTGTTGCGTGCCTCCTCCAGTTGCCAACAGTCCAATTGCTGTCCAAATCTAGTTTGTAAATAAAAATATACAGCCCCAGAAGTTATCATTGTGTTTGTCCTCCATTATGCCATCAATGTTGCCGGAGGATGATGTCATCAGAGCAACAGATAATGGTGCTGCACTAAATGCAGTTTCACCAGTAAACTGAACCCACAATGTTTGGTTTCTCCCCTTGAGTAATGGGGGAACCCTTTAAGTGTTGTGCACTTCTTTTGAAGTGCAGTTCTAATAGGTACTCGGACCATGCGAGTGTGATGCAGCCCTGACTTGACATGTATACAGTATTAATATAAGGAAGTGTCTGTATTTGTTGTTCTAATGTTTATGTTAGCAAAAACAGTATTACCCAATAAATGACTCTGGGTACAACAAGAGTTTTTAGTGTATTATACAGCTTTTGTATTATTTTCTATTTGTGTTAGCATTCTCTGTTTTGATTGACACCAGCAGTGAGAGAGAATCTTGCAAAAATGCCCCTTTCGCTTTGTAACTAGGCAGTCAGTGATCAGATGACTGCTGTAAGGCAATAAAGAGTTCAGCTATAACAAGGAATAGGTTACCAGGGAAGCATCAGCTGCAGCATATGAAAGAAGAGTGAACTAGTGGTTAAAGCACAAGCACAAGAACCGGGAGACTCGGGTTCAAATCCTACTAGAGTCCATTACTCTGTAACCCTTAACATGTTCCCTAACCTCCTTGGGAACTGTGATGGCCCCTCAGGTCCATGACTTTAAAAGTGCCCCAATTCCCATTATAAATCGTTAGCTGTGATGTGAGAGCTACAGCACTTCACTTTGGAGGTACTAAGGACAAGCTGTGGCAGTCACCCCCGACTTGTAATGCCAGCATTTGAAGTAGGATGTCCCTCAAAAATCAGATGCTACATGTCAGCTGTTGTAGGTAAAGAACTAATAAGTCTCAGTGTTTGTAGTGCTCTGTATTTGCTTAGCTCACTCCTCCCATGTCATATGCATTCTTTCACTTGGTATTTCCAGTCAGCAACTCAGATGTAAGGAGCATTTGAAATGTGAAACAATACACTTTATAAAGAAAGTGATCTAGCTCTCCACTTTCAGGCTGGTAAGAGGGAGATGTGTATCATCTGTGCAAAGAAGGAATTCAGTCATGTGTGATTCTCTGGGAACCAGCCCAGGCCGACCTTGTAAATTAATCTTCTCAATGGTGTTCTCCTGATTAAATACAGATTGATTAATTACTTGCTTGATTGATTGATTGATTGATTCAGTCTACTCCTCTCCATAACATGTTACAACTGTCTCACAGTGAGAAAGGAGCAGTACAAAGAAATAGACTTTGTTTCCTGTGAGTGAAATAATCTTAGATGTATTATTTGCTATACACATATTAAGGCTACAAGTACTACTCTCTGTGTAAGTTGCATGACAGGACTGTCTTAAGCCATTGCAAACTTAAAATAAAATCATGACAGGCATCATTGAGACCCTTATGTTTTCTTCTGCACTGTTGCTGCAGTGACATCAAGAAATGGGAGGGGTTGTATTACAAGTGTCTCATTTGCATGTAAATGGAGGCTTGCTTGAAACTTTACAACCTTGAGTCAGACCCTCAGACTCTTGATATGTGTTATAACAGAAGAAATGACTGATCTCTTATTGATAGACTTATAGTAATTGATGTAATGTATAAAAAATACATCAGACATATCCAAATCATAAATATACAGGAGTCTTTTCCTTTAAAACAGCTAACATCAAACTTGATATTCTTTACTGCCACAGGCAGTCAATGACCCCTGAGGCATTGAGTCTCATAACAAGGAGCTCTACACTATCCACAATCGACTATGGGCTAGTTATTTACAGCGCTGCCATAGACACAACATTTAAAAGGGTTAAGCTACTCCTAAACAAGGCCTGCAGACTTGTACTAGGGGCTGATCGCCTGACACACACACACACACACACACACACACACACATGTAGCCTTTACTCTGAAACAGAGTGGCTCCCACTGTACCACAGGATCAGATATCAGGCCTACATGATAGGAAGAAAATCCCTGCTTGGTCAGACACCTGACTCCATGGCCCATATTTTCCAATACTCACAAACCTCCAAAACCGCTCATAGATCATCGATGGGTGCTCTCCATGTTCCTTTTAAACATATCACATTCACTCAGTGAGCCCTTTCCTACCATGGGCCACAGTGGTCAAATGACCTCCCTGCATCCCTCATTGACTATGATAAAGTTGCTCCTTTCAAGAAAGGCCTCCGCCTCCTCCTAGCCCAATCAATTCATTGTGAGTGCACGTCCTAATCGTATTATGACCCAATACCTCCCCACCCTCCTATTTGCCCCACTTCCCTCACTCTGACAAAGTCTACTCAGGCTGCTACTGTATTTCCCCTCTCTACCCATCCAGACAAAGTCTACTCTGGCTGCTACCCACTAGCACTTATTAACCCAATTGTCTTATGAGTGTAATAGCAGTGTGGTTTCAACAAAAGTTTTATTGTGCAATCCTACATCCTGATGCTGTTTGTAGCTACCTGCACTTTTGAAACTGTTAATTTTATGTATACCGGTGTATCACACAATTCTGTCTTGTGACTTGTATTATACCAAATGTTCTTATATTACGTGTCTAATTTTTGACTTGGAACCTTTGTAAAAGAGCCTCTTGGCTCAAAGGTATTAATCTGAACCTGAAATAAATAAATATTTATTCACTAAAAGGATAGTTGATGCCTAGTACAGATCACCGGCATAAGTGGTGGAGGGCAAAATAGTGGAGGGCTTCAAGTGTGCGTAGGGTAGACATAGCAGTATATTGGATAGGACACAGGGAGTGGGGAGGATCGATGAAGACCAGATAGGATCTGTGGAGACAGAATTGGTAAGGAACATCTGGGCAAATTAGATGGGCTAAGCAGTCCTTTTCCGCCATTAGATTCTATCTTTTTGTGTTTCAGGGATCCTGAGTCCTGAAGACAGCAGCCCTAATTATTCGACAAATGGACAAGTCCCATTGGCTGCAAGCTGAGACTGAGCTATTAACATTTCACCACTATTGATTTCTCACTGCCAGAGGGCAATGATGTTGCTATTCTTCAATTTTATAGGGCTCTGTTGTTTGTGGGTGTCACAGCTAGGTGGCACCTCATATACATACTGTATACAGTAAGTAATAAGGCATGCCCGAGTGTGTGTCATTCAGGGGTAACATCACACTTCAGGTGCATTGTGAGGCACAGGGCGACAGGTCACTTGCCTTACACCACCCAAGAAGTGACGTCACCCCAGCAACACACCCCTTGAAGTGCCTTATTATGATTATAAAATTGATCCATTAATGTGTTTACAGTTGTAAGTATGCTATTTTTGTGGGCACTAGTTTCTCCTGTGAGGTTGTGTTGGGAGAACATCAATGGTAAAACTGTCTGTCCAGCAATCAGCTTTCAGCATGCTTTCTATAGATGTTATAATCAACAGCCTCCTGCCATTGCTTTTGTTTACAGACAGTTACTCTATTTGTATATGGCAACCAAAGCATCTCTTATGGTTGTAAGAGCATTTCCTCATGTGTTTTTATAGTGAGAGAACAGTATATAAAGGGGGAGCAATTCTGGTACCTTAAGGATGCAGTATACAATTATAAGAGATGTTCTCATAACCATATTGTATTGATTTATTAATTTATTTATGTTCATTAGAAAATGGTAACTGGGAGAGGCACGCTGAGCCAAAGTTCATTCCTTGGTGCAGCCCAGAGGAAGAGAGTGTGGTATATAGTGGTAAAGTGCATTAATAACAAATTAAAATCAGGAACAGCAATCCCACTAATACGTGAGAGTGTGGGTTAAACTTATTGTGTGGCAGTATGCAAAGCAGACAGTTATGAAAAAAGGATTAGATGTCTTCTACAAAAACAGCAGAAAAAAAAATATACCTGAGTGAAACCTGTTTTGTAACATATAAATGCAGTATAAACCATCAAACTATGTTTGATGCATAATATGAAAAAGGTCAAATAAAATTAATTACCATTCCACTTTCTAATCTAACGTGCATGAAGCCCTCTCTTATGGTAACACGAGGTCTTTGTGTGCAGTCAGATCCTCTGATTGGGTGAAATTAGTGCTGCTGGTTTATAATTTAGATACCCTAAAACATCCAGATGGAAGTATTTATTGCTTTATCTGTGCAGTGCAGTTTGGTGTCCAAGGGGTTTGACTACTGACCTTTCAGTCCTGGAGAACTGAGTTTGAATATTGGCTCTAGCTGCACATGAAGGGCATTTAACCTTCTCTGCTCATTTCCTAAAGGACCATAGTCCACAAGGCAGAATAAATGCCCATAATTTGGCATGTTGGGTATTCTTTACTCAAGAAGAGACTCCAGCCTAAATAAGGATGAAGACTGAATTCTACTTACAGCTTGTAAGGGTAGACTACTCAGGTTAGTATTGAAGTGTATTATAGTAACTGGTTTGACTTGGATGATGGGATTTCAGATATGCTAAATTACAGTAATGCACTGGTATAATGTTATACCCATGTATTTTAGACCTCACCCATGCACCTCCCTCAACTGAAATGGCAGTGATAGTTTAAAGTTCTGCAAGAATTTCTGTTTCTGTTTATGGCCTTGGTGTAAGAGTGGGACCATGTTGATCCCAGACCAACCAAGATTGCATGGGTACTCTGCAGTGAGGCCAGTACCTCTGTAGACACAGGAACCACATCCCAAGGGCAGTTGGCTCAGGGCGATCTAAGCTGCTCTATCCCGTCAGTGCTTTGTGGAAGCACGCAGCTCCCGTCAAGCCGTGACTGAGTACCTCGTCCTCCCAACCTTATTCCTTCTTCAGTTGAGCTGCGTGTTTTTGAACCCGTTGCTGTTGTTGTGTGTGTGTGTGGTCTTTACATACCTTGGGGCATAAAGAAACCAATTGCATAGATCCACCATACATTATCTTATATTTTGATGCCATGTGTGGAAGCCTGTATTGCATTTGCCCACACTGTGCTTGAACAATGAATACATACAGGGCCTTGGTTTCCAGGTCCTTGATCCCTTTACCTGTCACTTTTCATAATCCCTAGAGTGCATTTTCATGCTATTACTCTGCTTTTCTCGGTGACACTTGTCTACACACTCGCTGTATTTCAGTGGGAAGCTACAATTTCCCATTAAATGAAAGAGGTCACTTTTTCTCAGCTGAACCAAAGAGTCATAATCCTCTTTTCATAAGTGTGGGAAAGGAACAAAGCAGAAATGTACAGCAGTTTGTTAATGTGTGGTGGGAAAAAGCCTCTTCAGAGATTTGTTTGTGAATGAGTATGGGCTCTAACGGAGGCATGAAGTTCTACAAAAGTTCTACAAAAAAAATCATAAGGATTACTAAATAACATTCTGCATTCAGTTTTCTAAAAATAGACTGTTGTGTTGTGAATATTGTTTATTTAACCTGTGTTATCAGAGGGATGCACTCTTCCTTTTTCTGCATACAGTGACATCATCATGGTGAGACTATCTCACTATGGATGATCTCACGCCATTGAAATCATCCAAAATTCAAATAAATAACATCATATTCAAGAGACAAAGGGCCCGATTTTAAAAAGTTGAAATCTGGTGCAAGGTGCCTGCACCAAATGTCTTTGACACAGGTAGCACCTTGCACCAAATTTTGTGGCAATCCTGATTTTTTAAACATAGGCTGCATCAAAATTGAGATTTCTTGCACCAAAGCCATCCTGCACCACTCTTGCAGCAGAAGTGCCAGTGCACCAGGTCACAAGGGGCTTGCACTATGGCAGGGCTGCATCATCCCCTTATTTTGGATTTTGGAAGCCCCACTGTGGTTGCAAGAGGAGGTTAGACCAGCCATGAGCTGGTCTAAGAGTTCTTCTCTGCCACTGCCTTGGAGGGAGTGTGTGTGTGTGGGGGGGGAGCCTGCAAGGTCAGGACCAGGGGCAGAGGGACCAGGGGGGTGCCATAGTGGGCGATGGTGGCATGGCGGATGTGGTAGAGTACAGAGGTGGACCTCTGCAACTGCCACCGTGCCCCCTTGCTGCTGTGCTTGGAGTATACTTTTGAAGCCTAAGAGTATCTGAGTTTGTCTCAAGGTTAAGGGGAGATTATTCTAGGTGTTGTGGTCCAGGTGATAGAAGGCCCCTTAATCTGCACAGATTTTTGTTTAAGGAATGAGAAACCACTCTGCAGGTAATGACCTGAGAGAAGGAATTCTTACTTCATACTAGGCATCGTACCAGTGATATTGGTGCATCACATTTTACAAGTCTGAAGAGCAGGACAGTTTTCCCCGGCTGTAGGGGACAATACAACCATATGTGTGTGGAGAAGGCAATGGTTGGTCATTCTGGGCAAGCATAGTACAGATCTACAGATGTATTTGAAAGTGGTATTAAATGTGTAAAGGACTGTATTAGGGATATTTTGGAGGACAGCATTCCCGTATTAAAGGGTGGATAGAAGGACATGGGAGGCTAGGGATCTTCTAACCTCTGAGGTAGGTTGTTTTGTTCTTGGCTTGACAGAGGGCATGGAGTGTTTGGTTTACTTTTTCAGCAACCACTAAGATGTGTTTTTCATATCACACAAGGCAGTCTAGGGTTATTCCCAGATATCTGCAGGTCTGAACAATCTCAAACAAGTTCCTATTCAGGCACCATATTTGTAAGCTGTTACAATGGAAGGAGATTTGTTTTCCCATTGTTTTGGTAACAGGGTATGGCCCACTGGGCAAAAGGCCTACTTACAGGGGCAACATGGGAGCGCAGGTAGGTTAAATGACTTGCTCAAGGTCACATAGTATGCAAGTGGAGGTTGTCGGAATCAAACCCTGTCTGCTGGATGAATGAAGCATGTTCACACCTTGTTACTCTGACGTCTAGGTTATATTGCTGTCCCCAGTCCCCAAAGATGTGCTCTTTTTTGTAAAGACGCAAATGTCATTAGACAGTGTTTTTTTTCTGATTTAATAAGAACTTATTGGATAACAGCCAGTGTTGTAGCTTATCAAATCCTAGCTGTGGCTTGCTCTGGAGTTTTGCATTTGCAATTTTTGACCAGAAATGGCCCACTGAACTGTGAAAGTTTATTTCCAGGTACATTCTAGGGGGTAGGTTAAATGGACCAATTTTACTGATGGGGGAACGTTTGCCAGGACACCAGGGAATTTCCCAGATTCTTAGGATAAATGACATGAGATCTTTACCTTCTGCCAGGACAACCACTAGAGATGTGCAGAAGGAATCTTGATTTAACATCTCACCTGAAGGATGGCACCTCAACAGTGCAGCATCCCTCAGTGCTACACTAAAGCGCCAGTATGTGGTATTAGTTCAAGTTCCCGGTGGGGGACTAGAACCCACAACATTCCCATCTTCCAGCCCAAGGGATATGCATTCAACCTTCTGAGTCACTGATCTCCTCTAGAGATGCACTACTACAGTAGACAATCTTGAGCACTTTATGTGTTTTTTATTCCATAAAATCCCAGTGAGCACATCCCTATTATGCTGTCTATGTGCTTGGCATTGCCACTGACTTTTTAGTGATCACTGCTTTGCATGAGCACCCAAGATTTTGTGAGCACCCAAGATTTTGAGTGCAAGCTGTATTTTGTCTTTTGCTTCTTACCCTACAGCAGAGAACTATACCATGTGCATACAATAAGACAGACAACAGACATAACTATTCTAGACAGAAGACACTGAAAAAAGGAGGGGTCCCAGCACAGACCCATGAGATACACCAGTTTTTAGCTATGTATGGGCAGATAAAGGCCTGTTCCTGTTTTTAACATCTGAGAACAGTCCCCCAAGTCCCTCTTGAACCGAGAGAGAGGTAGGAGACCTACACTGAGATACTGAAGGTTAGACAGTAGAAGACCATGGGTTAGCCAAGTCAAAGGTCTTATGAAAACAGCCACAGTTACTAATCCTGTGCCTATGGCTTTTAAAACGTTGTTTGTGCATTTCACCTGTGCTGGTATTGTAATGTGATCTTTCCTGAAACCAAGCAGATCAGTTGAGATCAAGCTTCTGCTTTCCAAGAGTTCACACAGTTGACTTTGATACTTTTTTCTCTTGTATTTGTCAAAGGACAGAATTTGTTTGTATTTAAGGAAAGACTCAGGCTTGCTAACTAAGTGAGTCTATAGCTTAATGGTTAGAGCACTGGAATGGCATATCAGGGGTCTGAGGTTCAATTCCCAGTGGGCCTTCCTTTCTCATTTCCATCCTTGATTCAAAGGACGGATAAGACTGATATGGGTCTGTATTTATTTCAAAAGTTTTACTAGGAAAAGGATACTGAGCTGGTAAAAGCTTGTTTCCAGATGCATCTGGGGGTGAGGAACAGTACAACACAGTTATGTCAACACAATAATAAACTACAGAGTTGCACACTTAAAACATAGCAGTGTTGAAGTTAATTACAGCAAATAAATATGCAAATACAGAGCCACAGCAGCAGTTTGCAAAACATTTCTTTACTGTACAAGGTGGCCACAGTGGGAGAGCGCAACATGTGATTAAACTGGGCAATCTGAGACAACCTGGTTATACCTCAGGACAGAGAGAACTGACATAAAGTAGAAGGTATAAGATACCAGGAAGGGTCAATTGCAGTTGCAGACATGGGGCAATAGGTCATGGAGGAGGGCTTGCAGAATTAAAGTAGGGGAAGCATAGTGAATAACACAAAGGTTGGACCAGAATCAGGAGAATCTGAAGGCGAAAGCAGACTGATTTGCAGATGATTTTGTGCAATGAAGGGAGAGAGTGAGTGTCAGAGTTGCAGATAGAGTAAGTGGTGGTAGGGAGACAGGTAATTAGGGAGCTAAGGTAGTACAGAAGGATTCCAAACCAGAATTTTGACAGAAATTAAGCACAGTGAGCAAGATGCCTACCTCCAAGAGAGGGGTGACAGCAAGGTCTAGAGGCAACTCTGATGAGTGTGGGGTTCAGTCAATGCCAAAATAACAGAAGGACTAACTTTGTATGCTTTTATGATGCCATTAGTACAATTCTAGATGAAGGAAAACCAGCTGACGTGGTGGTGCTGCTGGACTTTAGTAGAACATTTGATAAGGTGCCAAACTGGGCTATCATAAACAAACTGAATGATCTGCATATTGATGAACACATGTTGAGATGGATACATAATTGGCTGATTGGCAGGAAGCAGTTAAGTGTCTATTGATGGATTTCTCTCGTCAGAGGGAGGGGTGACTAGTGGAGTCCCACAGGGCTCGGTACTGGGCCTGGTCTTGTTCCATCTGTTTATAGCTGATTTTAAGAAACGGACTAAAGAATAAAATTACAAAATATGCAGATGATACAAACTAGGAGGTAGATGTGAGACAAAAGAAGAAAGAGAGTCAATTCAACAAGATCTGGATAGTACCACGAGATGGGCATTTAGATGGGGCATGTTATTTAATACAGATAAGTGTACGGTCCTTCATATGGGAAAAAATAATAATAAAGCTACAGATTTCTGCAGTAATGCAGCTATACATGAAAAAAACTGCGACAAAGATCTCAGGGTCCTTGTTGACACAAAACTTGACTTTAGCTCCCAATGTACTAATGTCATCAGTAAGGCTAATAGAGTCTCTTCTAACATCAAACGAAACATCAAGAGCAGGAATGCAGAAGTATTGCTCCCCGTATATAGATCTTAAGTTAGACCACAATTAGATTACTATAGTGTGATTTGGAATCCCAATAAGAAATCAGATGCACATAGAATAGAGAGAGTACAGTGCAGTATTACCAAAATCATGACTGAGGCTACGGAATTACCATATAATGAAAGGTTGAATAAACTAGATCTGTTCCCACTGGAACAACGAAGGAAAAGGGTGATCTCCTATTATTTTTCAATATTATTAATGATGCTAATCTAGCAAAAGAAATCAACATTATACTTAAGACAATAAAGATTAAGACAAGAGGACACCCATTACAGATGAAAGGAACAACATTTAGGAGCAACAGGAGGAAGCACTATTTTACTGAGAGAGAGCAATTCATCTGTGGAATGGCCTCCCAGTGGAAATAGTACTCAGTAAAAATAAAGACATATTCAAGAAGAGGCTTGACACATAAAAAATGGAGGATAATTATACTGTTATCCCAAATAATAGGAGCTATCGTGGGCCTTGGCCTTCTCTTGCTCCTGCTTTCAATAGTGTCAAATAGAAGGAGTAAAAGGGGTGCAGTCTGGCAAGAGTGGATTTAGGTGCTGCTCTGTAAACAACATCTCTGTAATCAAAAACCGTGAGGATCATCTTATTCTTAATGGCTATCTCCCTTGGGTGAGATCATCATTATAAGGACATAACTGACCTCAATATGTACTCACTGGAGGAGAGGAGGGACTGGGGTGACATGATAGAAACATTCAAGTACCTCAAGGGCATAAACAAGGTGCTATAGGGGAGACATCTTCCAGTACAAGAAGAGTACAAGAACAAGGGAGCATGATATGAAATTAGAAGGTGGCAAGTTGAGGGGAAATGTGAGGAAGTTTTTTTTTCATGAAGAGGGTGGTGGATACACAGACTAGCCTGCCACAGGAGGTGGTGGGTGTGAGGACAATGGAGGGGTTTAAACATGCCTGGTATAGGCATAAGGGAATCTTAGAGGCAGGGTGGAGAGGGACGAGGCCATTGACCAGATAGGGTCAGAAGCAACATGCAAGTGTAGGCTTACAGGCAGACTGGATGGGCCTAACGGTCCTTATCTGCTGACAATTTCTATGTTTCCGTGATGATCCCTTCCCCACACACACAGACACACACACACTCACCTCACATTATTTGATTGGGGGATGTTGTGTTTAGCTTTATTTATCTTAAACCCACCTTTGTAAATCAGAGAAACAAGTGCAATCTTCCACAGATCAGATGCCACTCCTGGGATAAAGGATAGACTGAAGACTGAGGAACTTGGATGTAGAACCACCTACTTTGGCACCTGCAGATTTTAGAAGCCTTCGATCAAGGTCAGTATGGTATGCAGCTGTGGTTTTGTCAGGCAAAGCTTCCAACAGGGAAGCCAGACAATTTGATGGGTGCCATTCACACCCTGTGCAGAGAAAAAGAAAGAGAGAGAGGGAGAGGGAGAGGAATTTGCATGGGCAACCAATGAGCCAATCAGTGAGGGGAAGGCCAGAGAGATATGGAGGAAGCTGAAATACAGGCAGCTCCAGATCAGATTGCTAGTACAGTACAGGAATAAGAGTGGTCACAGTGCAGCAGCGAGAGGGCCAGTGGGGGCAGTCCCTTAGAAACCTGCAGTAGGCACAGAAAAGTTTGGAAATTTTAGTCTCAACACCTAGCCTTAGATAATTTCAGGCACACTGCCTAGTGGGAGTCTCCAAAGGTCAGGCTTTTCTAGTTTGAGCACTGTACATCAAAGCAAGCAGTTGTAGGTAGGGGTCACTCAGGGGAAGGGGAGCTCATAGTGAGAGTGAACAAGAGGAAAGGTCTCAGGTATGCAGAGTGCAGTGCTGCTTAAGTGAGGAACTATAATTCAGGGATAGAGCCCAAGTTAGTGTTGCAGGGAGAGAGTAAGAAAGAAAGGAGGGGGGCCAGACCTAAAGAACCGCCAGGATGCACATGTATAACCAGAAGATTGGCCAACTCAACTCGGCCAAGTTCATAGGTCACTCCTCCCCCAGATCTGTACAGGTCCTTTACCTCTTCTCAGTTAGTTAGTATTGGTAGTAGTAGTAGTGAAGAGCAGAAGTCACTGGTTCCTTCTGGTCTCAAGACGCTCGGGGGAATGGGATGTGCATTAGGCATCGCACTGTCAAGGACCACATAGATATTTGGCAACTGAAGGAGTGGCACTCTTAAAAATTTTTTTATTTATTTATTGAAATCTTGGATGACCCTGTGAGCGGATGCCAGTTGAGAGGTTCCACTTCAGATACAGTAACACAAGAAAACACAATATAGTTACAGTAAATTATACATGCAGAGTACAAAAAACTCCAACAGTACATGGGCTGCAATGACAAACAGTCCCACAAATTGTGTTAAGGCACAGTACATGGTATGCTAGTGTCCTGTAGAAGAGAGCGAGGCAGAGGCAGACTGTTAGGATGAGGTAGGGATGGGCAGTGAGAGCTGGGATAGGAAAGGCAGAGGGAAAGAAAAGAGCCAAGGGGTAGGGGGTGGGAGGCAAGTGCTAGGGCAAATACTTAACTTGGGTCAGGAGTTGGAAGTGCTGAGGCAGACTAAAGCTGTGGTCGCAGACTAGTGGGGACACCTATAGATACTCTTGTCCATGTGGTGCTGGCGGAGTTTGCACTTAAAGGAACCAAGGATTGTGGCTCTGGCTATGTCAGGTAGTAGACCATTTGTCCACAGAGGGGCCCAGTGAGCAAAGGATCACTGGGCCATAGTTGTGTGGCACCTGAGCACATGGAATACTTGTGTAGTCGAGCTCCTGATTTGCCTGGCATGTATAGGTGGTGATAGAAGGCATAGAACTCCTTGAGGAAGTAAGTTTAGTGAAACCTTTTTTGTGAGTAGGCAGGTTTGATAATGTATTCTGTCCTTCAATTGAAGCCAGCCCAACCGTGCATAAAGCTCACAGGTGTGGATAAGTTTGGGGGACTAAGTGAGCAGGCAGCAGGCTTTGTTTAAGGCTGTTGAGAGGCATTGGAGCACTGTGTCAGTAGCAGAGCCATAGACAGGCTGGCCATAGTCAATCAAGGTGATGAGTGAACTGTTAATTGCCAAGTTCAGAGCTTCATAGGTCAAACAATGTCTATGCCTGTAGAGGATACCAGTCCTGGTGTTAAAGGCTTTGGCCAGGATGTCAATGTGATGTGTGTAAGACAGTGCAGTGTCCAGTGTGATTCCCAAGTACTTGAAATGGGGGACTAGTTCCAAGGTGTTACCGGAGTCATTCTGAATTGCCAGGGGATAGCCTTTTAGCTTGTTTTGGGCAGTGGTGAAGAGCATGGTCTTGGTCTTTTTATAGTTTATGACTAGTTTTTGCTCTTTGAACCATTTTTCAGCTGCTGTGAAGCCACTCTGGAGGTTGTATTCCAGAAGTGCGGGGTCAAGGTTGCTAGTAAAGATCGCCACATCATCTGCATAGAGGAGCATGCGGTTGCTGCAAGCAGCAGGGAGGTTGTTTAGGAAGACACTGAAGATCAACGTGATCAAACCCACCATCTTCCATATTGGATATCTTTGTGTCACCATCTCAAACTTTAAGTACTGAACCCAAGATTAATTTGGTGGGGTTAATCATTTAAGCATGGGGAAGGGGGTCCTGTGGTGTAAACTGTATGCACTCCGCTCTTCGTGAAGCTGTCATAGTTCAAACAGCTTTATAAACACTAGAAATCTGTACAAAAAACTGTGTGCCAGTGCATTGCTTCCTTGCTGAACCCAACGAGTGCTGCCTGAGACCCTTGTGTGTTGGCCACATGAAGTGCCCACACTTCATAGCTCGGGTACAATGGACTTTACTGGTTCACCAAAGGTGGTGGCAGCACTACTGCAGGTATCCCAGGCATGCGGGGAGACCTGAGGAGTCCCTCACAATAAAATCCCTAGTTAACAAGTTTTTTTTCATTTATGCATGCAATATCAGGACACATACTTCAAATAATTGATTTTTGGTGCCTGACATTTAATGTTTTTATGAGCCATTGTAAGCCAGTTGTACTCCTATCTGAAGGCAGGGAGAGTGTGAAGTGGGGTCAGAGTTTATTTCAATATTTCCTGAGGAAGCAGGACAATACTAATTAATACCTGTTACTGTGTTAGTGGATAAAATGACTCAGCCACCATTTTTTTCAAAGTCTTTATTATACTGCAGTGTTTCATACCTGTATTGCTCACCAATGTTTCAGGTTATAGGAAAACCCCTTCTAGGTCATTCATTCACTGCTCAAAACTGTACCACTGATATTTAAAATGATCTTCTTATGTTAATTCAATGTCCCAATCCGTGAAATCTGGCTCTTGCTCGCCTTCACTTTTCTCTTTTTTCATTTGTTATATCTGCCACGCATGCACGTGCAGCAAACATTTTGTTAGGAGAGTGGCGTTTGAGGGGTGTGACACTGTCAGTCCAAAGCAGAGTGGTCTGCAAGGGGCTTGTCACTTTCACACCAATCATCAGCCAGACCGATTATGACACTGTTCTGGCTTGCTGGATGGAAACTTTGTGTAGTTCAAAGGAGAGAGCTGACCCAATCATAGGTCGGCTCTTTCCTTTGATCTACATAATGCCTCCCAGCAAGTGCAGCTGATCTGTCATGATCAGCCTGCTGAAAACCATCCCTCATAGGTTGAATTACACCCTGTAACGAAGAAAACTGTCCATCGATGTCTGTTGTTGCTGCTGCCATTACTGTCCCCAAAAAAAAAACATAATGCCGATACTGGTGGTGCCCAAACCCCTAGTGTTGCCACCTAAAATAAAGAAAACCTTCCCTAGTAGTTTTTTTAAAACATACCCTGTAAAAAAGAAAACTGTCCACCGATGTCTGTTGCTGCTGTGGCCGTTACTGTCCCCCCACCTGACCCTCCCACTCAGCACCCACCACCCCAAACCCCATTCACAAACATAACACCGACACTGGGGGTGCCCAATCCCTGGTGTCACCACTGAGAGTGCCCAATCCCCAGTGTCACCACCTGAAATAAAGAAAACTGCCCCTCATATGTTTTTTTAATATACCCTGCAACAAAGAAAATCGTCCATTGATGTCTGCTGCTGCCACCACCATTAGTTCCCCACCCGACCCTCCCACTCAGTACCCACCACCCTACACCCCCAAGTCCTTACTTATCTACCAGGGGTCCAGCACCATAATCCTCTCTGGAATGCAGACATGTCTTCACTTTTTAACACCGTACCACAAACTGATGAAATCAGGTGTGCAGGTCAATGTATTTCAATAGGGTTTTGAACTTAGTGGTATAACTTGGTCATTTTTGAATATTTTTGCCCCACATTTTCAACATACCTTTTTTGGGACCCCACCTCATGAACAATGGCAATGAAATTAGGGAAATCTGTCCAGAAAGGTGATTTTGTGATCATTGTTCAAAATCACATTTTGGGAAGGAGCTGAAACTTTTCTCCACCCTTGTTAATGAGGTGGGGACATACGAAGGCTATGTTGAAAATTTGGGGTAAAAATATTAAAAAACAACAAAGTTATGAGTCTACATTTAAATTTACAAATATAGCCTCTTAATTTTGGTCATTTTCAATATTTTGACCCCAGATTTTCAGCGTAGCCATTTCTTCACAGCATCTCATGAATATAACAGCTTTCATTTTTCAAATACTGGCCAAACTGTGTTTTTGCACTTGTGGTATGAAATCACCCTTTGGGCAGGATTTGAAAATTGACACCACCCTTGTTAGCATGAGGTGGGCTCATACAAAGGCCATGTGTGGTCATAAGAAGGCTATGTTGAAAATTTGCGGTAAAAACATGAGAAAACAACAAAGTTATGAGTCTACATTGCAATTTTTCAGTTCACGCTCATAATTGTGTTAATTTTCAATATTTTGACACCAACATTTCAACAGATATTTTTTCACACTACCTCATGAATGTGACAGCTGTCATTCCTCAAATCCTACCCAAAATGTGTTTTAACACTTGTGGCACAAAATGACATTCAGCCATTGTTATAAATGATACCTGTCATGCTCAGAAGGAGTGGTCATAAAAAGATGATGTTGAAAATTTGGGGTAAAAATGTGAAAAAACAACTAAGTTGTGGGGAAATGAATTGTTCCACCATTTACTCATAACTTTATTTTTTGCAGATTTTGGCCCCTAATGTTTAACATGTCCCTTGTGTTACCCCACCTCCTGAACATAGCAGGTGTCATTTTTCAGATCCCCCTCCAAAAAACTTGTTTCCACAGCGAAATCACCTTCTGGATGGGATTATAAAAATTCCACCCGTCTTGATCATAATGTCAGGTCATAAAAAGACTGTTGGACATTTGAGGTCAAAATGTGGGAGCCCCTTTAAAAGTAGGTATTGCCTCTCAGCTGCCCTATCCTGGGTAACTACAAGTTAACAATGCGTCAAAGCAGGACACCACTGAAAATGAGACATTGCATCCATCTGCTCTAGCCTAGATAAATGTACAGTAAAAATGTGTACTGCCTGCACACACATATCAGGGGGAATGTGAGGACCGCTGAGCCCTAAAGGCCATGGGAACCCCATCCCCTTCACTCTGCAACTGCCTGCACACACATCAGGGGGAATGTTAGGAACACTGAGCCCTGAAGGTAACTGCTGCCTCTCCTCAACTTTGGTGAGGGGTGTTCATTATTTCCTGCCCTCTGACTACACCTGATAGATTCTACAGCCTCTGGATTCATGTTATCCCACCGTGTGTTTGGCAGAAACCTGGAGGAGCTTTAAGAACTTTTATGAACATTTGCCTGTTATTGCACCACAGTGCTAGGCTCCTTACTTGCTGTTTCCCAGTATCTCTGTTTCAGCATGCCCTAGTCATGCCTGACTTGGTTTACAGTACTTCGATTTAGCAACTGTTCAGCTGTAGCCATTCTGCTGTGTTTTACTATCTCTTTACCCCTACTTTCAGCAGCTTTTCAAGGCTGTGTTCTATGTCTCTGTACCTGGTTCTAATTGCTAATTCTAGCAACTGCATGAAGAGTGTACTGATGACTATTTTATGATATGCCAGCACTGTTTCTGGTTGCATCTTGCAGTGAGGGGCTAGCTTTGATTCCTACCTCATGGTAGTGGGTTCTGGTGTTCTCCTCGTGGGTTCCATTGTTCTCTCTAGGCCCTGCTGCATCTCCCACCCCATGCATGTGCAGTGCATAGCAGTACTCAGGCTGTGTTGTTTGAAGCTCCTCCTGCATACTAATTTACCTCTTTGTCCTCCTGTCATATCTGGGCTGCAGGAACCCCATCCCCTGCACTCTGCAACTGCCTGCACACACATCAGGGGGAATGTGAGGACCGCTGAGCCCTAAAAGTAATTGCTGCCTCCCCTCAACTTTGGTGAGGAGTGTTAGCCTGTCAATGCTTCGTGTCAACTTCCAATCCTGCCCCAGACACTCTACCACCTAGAGGTGTCCCTTCACTTAAGGACCACCCCTAGTCACATGACATTCTGCTGTCCTTTTACTAAGTGCCCATTTCTCTCTTTGCAGGTTATACAAACCCACCACTAGATGGTGGTACAGTGCTTTCCCTAAACCATCTCTGTCCTACTCGCTCCCCTCTTGTTCTCCTAGCCAATAGATGGCCTCCTCTCTTGTTCCCTTTGCTCATTACACCTGGTGACCACTAGGAACCACTACTGTACCACCCTCTCCTCCTCTTCTTCACCCTCTCTTTACCCCTTTTTGGCATCTCCCACTCCATTTTTGCCTGCCCAGCCTAAGCCCCCCCCATGGATCGAACCCTGTACCTTCCTCGTCATAGTCCATGGCCCTAATGCTGTGCCAACTGGGCTACCAAACTGCTGGAAGTCTCTTTATCCCCCTTGTATCTCCTCTGGCCCTTCAGCCATGGCTATCACTTTCCCTGCCCCCCCCCCGGTCCTACTCATACTAGTACTCCTTATCCTGTGTTTCCCATCTGCTCCCACCTGGGATGCATCCCAACCGCCTCTTCCCTCCATACACCCTCACTCCAGTCCCTCTCTGTATCACTACTGCTCCCCACTGTTGCCACCCCCTCTACACACCCTGGTGCACTCCACCCATTGTCTCCCTAGCCTGATTCCCCTCACCCCCTTCCTGGCCATTTCCTTTCTCTATTTCCCTCCCCAGTCCCTGGTGGGGACCAGGTACATTCACCTCCCTCCCATCATAGACAACATCTAGCACTATTTAGAGTGATTTCTCTCCTCCTCATGTTGTCTGGAAACATTCACCCCAACCCTGGTCCCACTCTAGCCAGCCCCACCCACCCTCCAACTGCGTATTGCCTCCATGAATATCTGCAGTCTCCTACGGAAGTTTCCTGACCTACAAGGCTGGACTGCCCAACATCAACTGGATATCTTAGCAATTGTTGAAACGTGGCTCTCTAAGTCCACCCCTGACTCTTTTGTCACCCTACCGGGGTACTTCCTATTAGGGAAGACAGAGTCAGTAATCATGGTAGTGGCTGCGCCATATACCTCCGTGACTCTCTCCAAGGTCATGGTGCCCAAGCCGTCTCCCTCAAAATCACCCCTGACACCTCCAGAGCCCCATGTATTATTACTGCTGCCTATATCCCTCCTCACCAACAGAATATTGCTCTCCAGTCCCTACTCAACCACCTCTCCCACCTACCCCCAAAGTTGAGCAAATCACATTGGGTGACCTTAACATCAACTGGCTCACCAGCTCTGCCTCCCAGGCCAAAGACGCCATAGCAGCCTTCGATCTCACTCAATTGTTTGCCCACCCCACCCAGACAAACCCAAATAATGGAACTGACACTCTGCTGGATATAGTCCTCTTGAACAAACCCCACAGGATTGCTGACACCACTGTACTGCCCAATGCCCTAAGTGACCATTCTCCAATAATCTTCTCCTGGTCCT
This sequence comes from Neoceratodus forsteri, assembly GCA_016271365.2. Lineage (NCBI taxonomy): Eukaryota > Metazoa > Chordata > Ceratodontiformes > Ceratodontidae > Neoceratodus > Neoceratodus forsteri. The sequence goes on along the minus strand of CM028133.1, from coordinate 680,454,169 downwards.
GTAAGACACAGAACTCAACACCCAAGGTTGTCATCCGGCGATGTCTTAAACCTGGAAAACTGGATCAACTAAAAGATCATCTTACTCGCTGGGATTGGTCCCCTATTAAGCTAGCCCCTGACATTGACACTGCTTTCGACTATGTTGTCCACTACTTCAATTCTGCTTGTGACCTTTTTGCTCCCCTCTCCAAACTCACTATTAAAGAACATGATTCCCTCTGGGTCACTCCCTCCCTAATCAACCATATGAGACTCAGGGACAACCTCTGGCACAGAGCCATTGACTCTGGAAAGCCTTTGGATAGGCAGGCTTATCACGTCACAAGAAACAAATGCACCTGGGCCATCCGTAAAGTGAAAGCAAACTATTATAGATCATCTCTTGCCACCTCGTGGACTCATCCTGTAAATTATGGGACAACATTAAGGAACTAAATGGTAAATCCAAATCCCACCCCTCCATCTCAACTCAACATCAATGGCTCAGTCTCCATGGACCTGCAGTGCATAGCTGACATCCTAAACGCTGCCTTCTCAAACTTTAGCTCGGTGCTCACCCCAATTTCTTTGACTCTGCCCCCCTCCCCATCCTACACCCTTTTCTACTTTCATGCCCTCTCCCCTCAGGAAGCCAAGCCCTAACTCCTCAATGCCCTGAAAGGTTCCAGCAACAGTAATGACTCGCTGGACCTCAAGCTTCTCCGCCTGGTTCTGGATGTTGTTCTCTCCCCCTTTACCAACCTCTTCAATCGCTCCCTCTGCCTCAGTTAGTTCCCCCATGCCTGGAAGACCATGGTCATCTCTTCCATACACAAAAGTGGTGACCGTACCTTCCCCGGGAATTACAGGCCAATATCCATACTATCCCCTCTCTCCAAGGCTTTAGAAAACATAGTAGCTGATCAGCTCACTGATTTCCTCTCCACTCACAACCTCCTCTGCCTGGATCAATATAGCTTATACCACAGGCATAGCACCACCACCGCCCTCATTGAATTCTCTAATTACTTACACACAGCCCTTGATAAGTTAGGCTACTCCCAGGGCATCAATGCTTGGTTTTCCAGCTACCTCATATCCCGCTCACAGTGCGTTAACAGATTAACAGTACCCTCTCTAGCAGCTGCTCTGTCTGCTCAGGGGTCCCCTAGGGTTCCATCCTGGGGCTCCTGCTCTTTATCCTGCATCTAAACTCTCTCCCCAATACCTGTACGGGAAATGTTCTTTTTTATGCCGATGATGCAGTCCTTTTCTTTCTGACGCTGACCCCATCTGCCTTCAAGCCGCCCTCCAAAACTCCTTTAGCCAGACTGAAAGCTGGTTTACTGTCCGCAGTCTTGTGCTTAACCTGAAAAAGACGAAGATCATGCTCTTCACCCACCACCAAAATAAATACAAAGGCTCTCCCCCTTATTGTTCTATGCAATAAACTCCTCCCCATCGAACAAGTTAACTCCTTTAAATACCTTGGCATAACTTTTGACCCTACACTCTCCTTCCACGACCATATCCTTGCCCTCTGCTCTGCTGTCAATACATGTATTGGCCTACTTTACCGCCACAGAAGCTGTCTACCCCCCCCCCCGATGCCCTGAGGCTGGCCATTACCTCCTCAGTCCTATCCCTTGTTGACTATGGATTCCTGATTTACGAGGCTGCTGATAACACTGCCCTCAACAAAATGAAACAATCGCTTAACAAGGCCTGCAGGCTGCTCACAGGTTCCAACATACTTACCCATACCTGCACTCAGTACGCCTTGGCAAATGTTCTCAACTTTGATGAGAGCCTGCTCTACCAATTCTGCCTTTTTGCCATGAAAATCCCAGCTGGTCTGGCACCCCCCAGACCTGACCTCAATCATTCACACATCTCCCCTCACTGTCTCCACCCATAGCTCCTCCAAGCCCTCTCTTTATTACCCAGCGTCAGGACCTCCCTTGCCCAGCAGTATTTTCTCTATAGAGACCTTTCCTGGTTTAACACCCTCCTGGCTGCCATCACCTCTGAACGAAGGATTGGGCATTTCAAAACTGCTCTCAGGCTATGTCTCTTCAATTCCTGCAGCTGTGATTGCCTGTAGCAGAGACACTTCCCTGGGCCCCGAAATATCTCTTCTCCTTCGAGTGTATTATTTGTCCATCTCTTGCAAATACTTGTCAACTGTGTAAAACTTAAAGTGTCACAACTTTAGCTACTACCCTGTATAGGAATTTGTACCTTGTATTTTATTTTACTGATGTATCATGTTATTTTGTTTTGTCCACAATACATACTAACATACTAGACACCAGCAGAGTAGACCTATTGATCTATCAAGTCTGCTCATGCTTCAGCACCCTGATTGGGTACCGTAGCTCTCTATTGTTCTATGTTCCTTGATGTGGGGCCTTTGTAAATGAGTCTCTGACTCAAAGGGTTGCAATTCCAATACCATTTAATAAATAAATAAAATAAACAAGCAAGACCCAGCACAACAGCAATACCAGTGGTGAATATTTAAGCAATAAGGCATGACAGGGTGTGTGTTATTGTGCAATAACGTCACTCCTGGGGTGGGTTGAAGCACAAGGCAAAGCTGAGTGCTTCCACCGCCCCAGGAGTGATGTTATTACACAATAACACACACCCTGGCATGCCTTATTGCTATTAACAGCTTAATCTGGTTCAAGGTCAGTTGGCATTCATCTGTAGCCCCCTCCCCCGGGTCATGCCTGAAAATAGGCAGAATTTGTCTAGTGCACTTATCCGGTCAACAAAAACTAAATAAATAAATAAATATTATACAATGGTTCATTGTTATACAGAATAAAAAATATTTAAAAAATGTTTTTAGTAGATTTTTAGTGAGTTTCTTAAGAGAAGAGGAAAAAAATGCTAAAGGTGCTCTATGAGGGCAGCAAGCAAAGCTAATGCTAATCAATGACAGTGATGCTATACTGTAATATCATCACTGTCTCAGACACACACTGACCAATCAGAATCCAGGATCCTTTCTCGCCATTGTATAATCAGCATTGACAAATGCTTGTTTCTGTATGGGATTGTCATGACCACTAGAGTGCCAGTCTTTTTACATGGCTCCCAACCTCCTTGTTAGTGAGACCTTATTAGTGGGACCTTGGAGCAGTAAGAGTGTGCATGTCAGCTCCTAAGGAGACTGGAAGGGAAAACCAGGCATCATCTACCAGATGAAATCCTACCCTGACTCTCACAGCTGCAGCAGGCCTTTTCCCAACTGACCCTTGGTAGCTCTGGGACAACCTCCCCTTGGTTGACCAGACAGGAACAGGAGCAATGTCATGGAGCAGAAGGCAAACCCCACCCTGAGGGGTGCAAGCCCAAGGAGGAACATCCCAGTGTGTTACAGATTGCTGGGAGCTGCTGGGATAACCACTTGGGGTTGCTCTGCACACTAGGAGCAGGCACTGGCAGTGACTGCAGGAGGGGCAGGTAAGTAGCTAAGAAAACAGCACGGTAAAGAGGAGTGAAAAATATAAACGTTATGCATTCCGCAGACTGTGATTTATATCATACACTCCTACATGTTACTAGTTAACAAATATGTGAAGGTCACATTGCTGTTCATTTTATTCCTTGTAATAAACTTACATAGACAGTGGTCAATGAGCAATTAATGGTACAGTAATATTGTTGGAAGACAGCTGGCCCAGTGGCGTGGAGGGCTGAGGCGCTGGACACCTTACCTCCTCTCACACCAGCAACCCAGGTTCACGAATGAGCCTGGGGCACTGGGGGTTGGCCAGGGTGGAGGATGGGGAGCAGGACTGAGCAGCCACAAGGCAGCTCTCCTCTCCTAGGGAGGAAATTGGGTTTCCCTGGTTCTTGGCTGCCACCTGATGGAGGCTAGGTGGCAGTGCCAAGTGTAAGGAGCCAGGCATTAGGCCAGGTGGGAGGAAAAGGCCATCACCGGAGTCAGGGAGCACATCTGCACCTCCACACGAATGTGGACCATATTCTGGGGTCCAGGATAATGAGAAAATGGAAAAATGGGGCACCAGGGGAGGCTCAATAAAGTCCTGTGCGCAGGGTGGAATAAGATCCTCTGAGGGAGGACCACAGCATGCCTGTCCCTGGAGCCCTGAAGAGAGAAAAAGCTATATGTAAAATATTGCTGGAAGACCTTTTATCAAAGAATGTTGAAAGGTGACCAGAGTAAAGATGGGCTGCAAATAACAAAAGGCTCATAACATATGGAATAAAGTGTATCCAATTGTGAATTACAAGACAACAATCCCACTGAGCAGTTTTGGGGACATTATAAACCACGAGAGAGAAACCCCAAAATAGAATTATTCTCCAGTGATTTCACAGTTGGATATTTCTTATTTTTTATAGTATGTGGCTAATCCAGGGTCAGGGCGCACTGATGTGGGAAAAGGTGGTGGTGCCAAGGGGGGCTTTGTCTGTGGTTGGAAGTGTGCATAATGGAAGAGGTAACACATGGATAACGTGTCACAGGATGGGCAAGGAGAGAAACTTTGAGCAGGGCCTATACTGTGGCACTGAGAGAAGCACAGCTGCATGGGGAGAGTTGCAGATTTGCTTGAGAAGGCCAGAATGAAGTAATGAGCTGCAAGGATACTTGATGCTGCCGGTGGCAGAACAAGATGAAGCAGTGCAGTCACAAGTGGTCTCTCCCTGCAGGCAATACATTCAGTGTAGTGGGACTGCAAGCTGATTCTTCTCGACAACGAGGTGTTCTGAATTTATTTCATCCACAGGTGAATGGAAGATGTGCATCATGAAATTCAGTGTGTATTATGAGGGTTGAAAGTGTGGTTGAGTTGTCAATTAATGCTCTTAGGAAAAGTTACTTTCAGCGTTGGTACCGATAGGAGGTGGCATGTAGTGCCCTACTGCCATGCTGCCTCCTTTCTGGACTCACTGTTAACTCACTACTCCTGCTGGGCCACTCACAATGGGTCTGTGAATGGCAGTCTGGCCTGTAATCCTGTCTAGCCCTGTGTGCTGCAGCCAAATTGGCTGAATTAGGGGCCAAGTCTCCTGACTGGAGGATGCAGTTGCTTTCAGTTGGCTGTGTGGGGAGCTATGATGCACACATCCAAAATGGAGTAAGCAAAGCAGGCCACAGAGACAAAAGAGAGGGTTGGTGTCCGATTTATCTTCAAGTGCTTCTCAGGCATGTGGCGACTCCACCAAGCGATTGGGAATGGTAGAATCAGCCAGTACAGAACTGTATTTTTAGCATATAAAAAAAGTGTCATTGATTTGGAAAGTGTGATTGTACTAAAAGTTTCATTGATTCTTTAAAGATGGTAGATGCTTATAAAGTGTATTTTCTCTCATCCAATTGCATAGCTCTGGAGTTGTGAGATTGTGAGTTGTGAGAAATTGTGAGTTTCAGATGGAGCAATCTGGACACATCTGAAGCTGATCTGTTTCTGGAATTCTTAGCTGCCCAGAGGGTGGAGTCAAGATCCTGCAGGAGTTTTATAAGCCAATTTATAAAATGGTGTGGTCAGTTCCATCTCATCAATGGTCAAGATCCTGTCACATCATTCTGAGTTAAGCTAGCACATACTCCTGCTCAGAAAACATGATAGGGGGTGCATTATTCAAGAGCCCAACCAGTTGGGATCAGAAAAATCACCATGCTAATTACATATCCTCAGGGTCAAAAGATCACAGTGCAACCCAAACAACACAGCAACATACAAAAAAATAATGCAAATAAAAAAAAAACATGACCCCCCCCAGCAACATTGCTCAAGAATCACAAACTGTAAATGAAATACATTCAACAACTTTGAAAAAACATACAGTGCTTCCTACTCACAAATCCAAACCCAAAAAGTTTCAGTGCTGGTTGGCAGTATAGCCTAGAGGTTAGAATAATGAGCTGTAAATAGGCTTGGTACATCCAACAAACCTGGGTTTGATTCCCAAAACCTCCACTTGCATACCGTGTGACTCTGGGCAAGTCACTTAACCTCCCCATTGCTTCTGGTTTTCTCCTAAAAATGCACTTGTGCTTAGTGGACCTTACATTACCAAATAAAAAAAATAACACCTAATAAAAACACAAAATATATTATTTCAAAACTATGTTTCTACACAACAAAAACATGCATACACACATCACTAAATCGTAAGAGAAACTTCTGTAAACAGTGCTTTATTAAAAGCTAATAAAATGCCTATATAGTCTATACCTAGAAACAAAGACAGCACAAATTCTCTGTTTGAATTTAAACTTCCCAGCAGTGCACCTGGATGAGGTCACATGCGATCTAATCAACAGCCTAGGCTACCAGGTCTGAGTCAGATCACATGGAAAGAACAAGTTTCACATCCCAAGCTTCCAGCTTAGTCTCACAGATCTCTTGGGAAGTACAGGAAGCATTGAGTTCTATAGACATACTGAAAGAGACTAGAGTGTAGACTGACATTGGCTCCCTTGAAGCTGCGCATCTGCCATATTACAGGAGGACTGAGCTGCCGGCAAATAGTAGGAACCCTTTTTGAAACTTAGATAGTGGCCCCAGCACACTGTTCTGACAGCAACTGAGTAACACACTGCTTAAACAAGCAAAGGAAACACACGCATACCTTGTTTTTGTCATCACAATGTGCATCTGCTTCTTCATTTCCCTGCTGTCAATGGTGCTTCTTACCAAAACAGATCAGCACATTGCTGTCAGAACAGTGTTGTACTGCATTTATTAGTGCAGAACAACTAGAGTGTTACCTCTGTTGTCATGTAGAGGCTCCCAGAACTGCATCCAAAGCGAGTGTTCGCTGAGATGGCATTCCCTGTTTTTCTGGGTTCGCCGTTTCAGCATATCATTCTGTGCCCTATCCAATGGTGGTGTAATCACCTGGGATCAGTCCCTAGTGCTTTCCCAGGGTGCAATTGACAATACCCCTCCCGAGCTCGTGTGTGTGACCTTAAACCTGAGTTCAGCTAACTACATGGAAAGGGCTATGAATATGTATAAGCGCATGCCCAGTACTGCAGCTCCACTTTCAGAGCGCTTTTTAAGTACTTTTTATCCCCGTTACCAAAAATGAACTAGTTGTCCAAGTTCGGCATTCTTTCTAGTAACTTAACATATAGTTAGCTGAACTCGGGTTGAAAATGCAAATTTCAGCAAATTGGGCTCTCTTGGCTAGCTGGAAACATGGCTAATACTCAGGAAGGGCCAAGAGAGCGATGCAGGAGTCAGCATGTAAAGCCAGTACACAGCACAGCATGGGGAGTAGCGTGAAACACAAACTGACTGTAGCATTTCAGATAGGCACTGTGTAAAAGTGGCTTAAGTTTCAAGAAGGGTTCCTGCTATCTGCCGGCAACGCAGTCCTCCCCTAATATGGCGGATATGCGGCTTCAAGGGATCCAGTGTCAGTCCGCACTCTAGCTTCTCTCAATATACCTAAAGAACTCTATGGCAGGAAGTTAAAAGTCAGGATACCTATTTAAAACAACAAAATAACCCCCTCCCTTGCAGTGCAATTGCACCTAACTAGTGCAGCATATCGGCTGAAACCTTACCCCAGCCACATTATCTACCGTAATTATGCTAATGTCCTAAAGATAGACATTTAAGAATACAGCACCAAGTTACACCACTACTATACTGCTAAAAACTAACATTACTAAACATTTTATAAGTGGAATAAGGTAATTCCTGTCGGGGGGGATTTTGTTATGTTAATGTACCTCATGCGGTTGAAGTCCCTCACCCTTCAGGCTCAGGACTCCATCCCACCACTCGGTACATTAACATAGCATAATCCCCCCCTCTGTTATGCCTTGTTCCTTACATAGGTGCTCCTCGCCACATAACTGCAAAGGCTTTGACTAGAGTACTCTTTGTGTGCCCCCACATGCATGGTGCACAGCAGTCATGCGTGGCCATGCTGTAAACTGTTGCAGCACTGCACACGCCATGCATGGAAGCTGAAATGCTGCTAAAATGCCTCGTGTGTAAATGTGACTACAAATAGTGAATAAAATAGGGGACCAAAAACAGCCCCCTGTGGTGCAATATTGCCTACTGCAGATTCCTAAAAAACGTCAGCCAGTTTTGACAATGAGCATGATTTTAATAAAAAAGATAATTTGGGAACTAGTCCCCGTTTGGCACAGTATATCAAACCAATAGCTGTGTTTGATTATTTAGATTAATATTTTAAAATTGACCAGATCGACGGCTTTTGTCAGGTCAATAAACAGTGCTCCAATGAGATCATGGGACAATGTCAGATCTGAGGACTAAATTCTGTTTTATTTCTGTAGTGCTCCACATTGTCAGTGGGTAAGCATTATAATCACTACAAAGAAGTGCAAAATCATGCACGTGGGGAGTAAAAACCCAGGAGCAAGCTACAGGATGGGGGGCGAGCTGCTGACAGTTACAGGGGAGGAAAGGGACTTGGGGGTCATTATCACAGCTGACTTGAAAGTCACCAGGCATGCAGCCAAGGCAGTAGAGAAGCCAAGTGAGATGTTGGGTTGTATTGGGAGGGGTATCACAATTCAGAGGAGGGAGGTAATAGTTCCACTGTACAAAAATTTGGTGAGGTCTCATCTGGAGTACTGTGTGCAGTTCTGGAGGCCACACCTTCTTAAAGACATTGACAGGATGGGAGCAGTGCAGAGGAGGGTGACAAAGATGGTCAGAGGGTTACAGCAAAAGCATTATGAGGAGAGAGTGAGGGACCTCAATACCTACACCATGGAGCAAAGGAGGAAGAAGGGCGATATGATTGACACATTCAAGTACCTCAAGGGTATAAACAAGGTTAAAGGTGAAACTATCTTCCAGTTCAAAAAGAATGCAAAGACCAGAGGACATGACATGCGACTAGAGGGAGGCCGATTACGAGGAAATGTGCAGAAGCCCTTTTTCACTGAGAGGATGGTGGATGCATGGAATAGCCTGTCCCAGGAGACAGTGGCTGCACGTATGGTGGCAGGATTTAAACATGCATGGGACAGGACTAAAGAAACACTAGTCATGGGAATGTAAAGCTACAGCCAGTGACCATGTGGAGTCATGGGCCACTTTTACAAGCAATAAAATGGGCAGACTGGATGGGCCTGGCAGTCCTTATCTGCTGACAATTTCTACGTATCTATGTAACTGGGTATTGTGCACCCCTACTAGGAGAAGTGGCACAGCTCAAGGCTGTTAACAGGATAGAATGTTGAGCACATAAGGATTCCGGACAGCAGCAACTCTTCGGTCTTTGATGTGCCATCAAAGGGGAAACAACTGAAAACCTTAGCTGAAGAAAAATTAGCTCCTAGTTTTCTGGGACTGCAATTCTGCATAGCAGGTTGGTGCTCCCTGGTAACAGGGAGCACCATTAAATTAAAATCATACCTGTTAAGCTCATGTGCTTAGATTGAGAGCCACGTCTGCCACATACTTTAGGGGTGTGTATTTTCAACAGGTCTCCGATTTCTTTAAAAAAAAAGGTGGCTCAAGTAAATACCTATTTTTTCTGTGGGATTTAGTTTAGAGCACTCTTGGGGGCTCCCCTCCATCTCCAGGTATTGCCCACCAAGTTTTTAGGGTTTCTCTTGATTGTGTTTACCTGTCAGGTGTTTTTTGCTACTCTTTGAAGGGACATTTCCCCTGTTAATTTGGCTCGCTGCCTTACAGGGACATTTCCCATTTAATTTTACTCAGTCAAAAAAAAAAAAAACAGGTTTCTGAAGTGACAGCCTTTTGGCTCTGTGTACTCTGAGTCTTTTCGGTAGGTTAATAGTCCATTTGTTCCGCCCTACCGTTGGGCTAGTGTTTTTTTTCTAGGCTCCATTGAGCCACGCAGCATCCTGCCATTTTTCCACCATTCTCTGACAGTTGGGCGCATGCTCCTTCTCCAAGAGGCTTGGATTGTTAGAACTTTATAAGATCTACCAATCAGCAATTTCCCATAAAAAGACAGAGTTCCTGTCCAGGGAAACTGCTACGGCGAGGAATAGACCAGCCCAGCTCTTCCAGACTGTGGACAGACTTGCAATCCAGCCTGTCTACAGGCCGGTCAAGCATTGTCACAAATACAGTGTGAGGAGTTTGCGAAATCCTTCACTAACAAGGTAACCACCATCAGGGATGAGATCTGCCAGCGCCCGTCCATTGAGCCTTGCATTGATCAATCGGGTGGTACTAATGCACAGTTGACTTGGTTCACCTTTAGCCAACCGGCAGTCATGGATATAGTGAGGATCATCCAGACTCTGCGACCTACCTACTGTAAGTTGGGTCCGGGCCCAACTCGTCTGTTAGAGGGGTGTGTAGACATCATCGGCCCGGTCCTGGTTAGGATAGTGGTGGTTTCGTTAGAGAGAGGGATCTTTCCGGGAATCCTTAAAGAAGGCGGTAGTACACCCCCTTTTGAAAAAACCCTCTCTTGATCCCAACTGCCCAGCAAATTACAGACCGGTCTCTAACTTACCCTTTGTAGGGAAAGTTATTGAGAAGGTGGTCACTCTGCTGCTAGAGGATCATTTGACCAGCCACAATATCTATGACCCTCTCCAGTCCAGCTTCAGGAAAAGGCATAGCACAGAGATGGCTCTTGTTCGGGTTCTAAATAATCTCCTGATGGCGAGAGATCGGAGATCCTGTTCCATCTTGGTTCTCCTGGATCTCTCAGCAGCATTTGACACCATGGGTCATGGGGTGCTGCTCGATCACCTCTGGTTTTTCTGTGGACTGAGGGGGGCAGTTCACAGTTGATTTCAATCTTTCCTAGAGGGCAGGGATTTATTCCTCGGCCCCTCACTGGCTGCCCTGTGGGGTTCCACAGAGCTTGGTGCTGTCCCCCATGTTATTTGTGGTGTATATGCTTCTATTGGGAGACATTATAAGATGGTATAGGTTGAGTTTTCATTGTTATGCTGATGACTCTCAGCTCTGCCTGTCTTTCACACCTGAACGGGAGTCTGATTCCATCACAGTGTTTAATAACTGCCTACTGGAGATACAGGAGTGGATGAGTACTAGTTGGCTTTGGTTGAATTCAGAAAAAACTGAGGTATTGGTGATGGACCCTGGAGTGAGGATAACGGGTTTGGGCTGGGAAACCCTCAGGTTTATATCTTGGGGTGGCCCCGCTTATGGCCTCTGGCCAGATGCGTAACCTGTGTGTGGTATTTGATGATTGCCTGACTCTGAGGGTGCAGGTGTCAGCTGTAGTCAAGTCTGCCTTTTTCCATCTAAGGAATATAGCCTGGGTGAAACACCTGGTTTCGCCCAAAGATCATCCTATCGTGGTCCATGCCTTTGTCACCAGTCGTTTTGATTACTGCAATGCTCTCTATCTAGGGCTGCCGGGGGTGGATATCCACCACTTGTGCAGAACATGATGGCCAGGTTGTTGATGGGAGTTTCAAGATCTAGCCATATAACATCTGCACTGCGTGAACTGCACTGGCTGCCTAAACAGTGGCAGGTCACCTTCAAGGTCGCATTGCTGACCTATAAGGCCCTACATGATTTGGGACCTCGCTACCTGAAAGAACTCCTGGTGTCTTACTGCCCCTCTCGCTCACTCTGATCCTCTGGTGAGGGATTGCTAGATATACCCAGGGTATACTTAAAGACAGCTGGAGGAAGATTATTTGCCTATATGGCACCTACCCTGTGGAATTCTCTACCTCGTCAGATACAAGATTGCCTGACTGTGGAAAGTTTTAAAAAACAGTTAAAAACATTCCTTTTTAACCAAGCATTCTCTGGGGTTTGATAATTAACAATGTAAAAAACAGCAAAGCAGATAAAAAGACTGAATTTTCAGACATAGAGGGTGATTCTAGAGTACTCATTTCATAGGAGAGTGACAAGATATACACTGATGGGATGTAGGAAAAAAACGGAGGGGTAAAGCTGACAGTGCCCCTTTAAGGGTTATTTATGTTTATTTATTATATTTACTGTTTTATATGGATTGTATTTAAAGTGTTTGAATTATTGTAAAAGCTCCCTGAGCTTGGGAAGAGCGCTTTCAATAAATTAATTTTACCTACTTTTACTTACTTACTCTAGCCTCAGCACATCGTTCGCACACTTGTGTTAGGTATGTGCCCCTTCTGGCATGCTGATGTCATGCACAGCATCGTGACATCGGGCATGCGCATGTTTTCAGAGAGTGCGTATGTGCCTGCACTCTAGACACAGCATCTCTTTTTGTATAGCCCTTTTCTTTCTAGCAGTAATTTTTAGGGGCTGAGAGGTGTACTTTTTCAGGTTTCTCTCCTTTTCCCCACAATCAGAGGTGGGGATTTTGGCAGTAGTACATTTTATTTTATTTTGGAGAAACAACTTCAGGTTTCTAACCATGGGCACCTGCAGAGCAACTTGACTTGGCACCTTGGCTTATCAGAGACCTCACATTTACAAAATATGTAAGACCTGCAAAAAGGTTAATGTGACCCTCTCCTTTGGTTTCCTTGCCCCCACTGTGTTACTTAAGCTGATATGTCTCTTACGGTTCCCCCAAGTTGGACCTCCGAGCTGGGAGGGGGGCACCTGATGTACCAGCTGGCAGTGGCAAAGCTGCTATTAGGAGAGCTTTCAGGCCCCAGTGTTCTGCACTACATCCCATCAGACACACCTAACCCCAAACCAGGCCCCTCAGGTCAAGGGGGGTCACACAGGCACGTCCAGGTGTGCAGCAGCAGGACAGGGCTGCTAATATGGATATATAAGCAGACCCTGACCCTGACCATACAGAGGGTCAGGATGAGGATATCTGGGATCTTGGGGAAAATCTTGACCCTAGGAAGCTACTTGATGAGGAGGAGGATGTACCTTCTGAGGAGGAAGAGGAAGGGGAGTGGACAGAGCCAAACAGGAGGATTGCAATCCTTCCCCTGTTTGATACCAAGTCTTTGTCCTATCTTATAACTGATGTAAGACATTACAGCTCAAGGAGGTGCAATCCATGGAGGCATAGAATATCAACCCTATCCTGTCTGCATCCTCCTCCACTCCAAAGTGTTTTCCAAATTATTGAACAGGAATGGGCAGGTGCGAACCAAAGAAAATATCTGCCAAAAACCTAAGGTATGGTGTTTCCCTCTTTTTGAAAGGAAATACTTGCAAGTGGGAAACCCCTCCTCTAGAGGATAAGGTGGTTCATAACTCCGTCAGGCGCACCACTATTCCTATTGAAGGGTTCTTGGCCTTAATAGATTCGCACGACAAGCAAGTGGATGCTTCCTGCAGTAGAGTTTTTGCCTCCAACGGCACCAACATCTGCACCTCCTATGCCTCCTTTATTGTTGCCAGAGCATTAAACTTGTAGATTACGACCCCGGGCAGCTTCTTTCCCCCGGACTCAAAGGGAGAAGAGCATTTTGCAGTTGGTATCCATGGCCTCCACCTTCTTAGGGGATGCCACAGAGGAGAATTTGTACATGTCGGCTCACTCCGCTTACCACATTATGTCCGCTATGTGAGGAGTGTGGCTACAACATTGAGTTGCTGATCAGGCTTCGAAGACCAGGCTGTTTAACTTAGCCTTCAAGGGATTCTTGTTGCTTGGTTCTGGCCTGGATGATATTTTGAAAGATATTCACTATAAAAACGACCACCTTCCAGTGTCAAAGCAACAGCAAAAGGCCAGTTCAACTCCAAAAGGTCAAGGAGGCAGCCAACAGAGGCAGTATCGAGTTTGTTTTTTTTGTCCCTTTCAGAACTTTGGGAACCAGAGAAGCAAAGGAGCTTATTCTGGTTTCAAGAGCAATAGTAGCAGAGGAGCCCTTGCTTGAAGTTGTGACAGAGGCACAGGGTAAAAAGTGGGCACCTCACAATGAGGGTACATGGGCCAATCTCTGCCTCCCTTCCCTTGGTGGAAGGCTGCACAACGTTTACACAAGATAGGCCCAGATAATATCAGATGCTTGGGTTTTGGAAATTCTGGCTTCGGGTTATGCAATAGAATTTTCAACAATTCCCTGAAGGAGGCATTTTCTGCCATCCTTGGTTCCAAAGGAACTGTGAAGAAGTATGCAGTGTAACAGACCCTGGACCACCTCACTCAAATCGGGGGCGATTGTTCCAGTGCCTCCCAGTGATCAAGATAAGGGATTCTACTCAATCTATTTCATCATTCCCAAGAAGTTGGGGGGTTTCAGACCTATTCTGGATCTAAAACACCTAAACAAGTTTGTTCACTACACGACCTTCAAGATGGAGTCCAGCCAGAGAATTATCTGGCTTCCATAGATCTGACAGATGCGTATTTCCACGTCCCCATCCGGCAATCTCATCAGAGGCTCCTCAGGTTCATTATCCTGGGACAGCACTTCCAATGCAGGGCACTTCTGTTTGGGCTGACAACAGCCCCCAGAGTTTTCTCGAAGGTGTTAATAGTCCTGGTGGCTCAACTCTGACAGGAGGGCCATCAAGTCTATCCCTACCTGGAAGATCTCCTCCTTCAAGCACCATCTGCATCATTGGCAAGGAAGTCAGTGACCAGGACTCTGGAGGTATTGGAGTCCCATGGCTGGGTGGTGAACTGGGAGAAGAGCTCTCTGGAGCCATCACAGACCCTGGAGCACCTAGGAGCAGTGTTCTGGATGGACGAGGGAAAGGTCTTCCTCTCATCAGTCAGGAAGGAGACCCTTTTGAGAGAGATTCAATGACTGAGGAGCCAATCGTCAGCTTTAGCTCACTGCCTTCTGTGAATTCTGGGCCTCATGATGGCGGCAATAGAACTAGTTTCGTGGGCTTGCCTTCACAAGTGGCCCCTGCAGATTGAGTTGCTATGAGCGTTAGATACAACCTTGAAGGATTATCAGGCCAGGATCCCCATTTCACCACAGCTGTGGCAATCTCTAAGTTGGTGGGTGAGTCTGGAGAATCTGAGGAAAGGGTCTCTCTTTATAAGTCCCCCTAGAACTAATTCTGGCATCTGTTGGCAGCCTTTTGGGTTGGGGGACAGTCCTAGACCACAATACCATTCATGGAACTTGGTCAGCACAGAACAGCACCTACACATAAATGTTCTGGAGATGAGGGCTGTGCACCTCACTTTCCTTCATTTTCAAAGTCAGGTACCGCTAAAAGCCATGAAAATAAGGTCAGACAACGCTGTCAAGGTGGCGTACATGAACAATCAAGGGAGCACAAAGAGCAGGGAGATGCTGAAGGAAGCCACCAATCTCCTGCTGTGGGTGGAGTAGAATCTTCTCTCTCTGTCAGCAGTTCACCTAGCGGGAGAGTTGAACATTCAAGCTGAATGGCTAAGCCACAAAAATGTCCATCCAGGGGAGTGAATGTTGAACCCAGAGGTGTTCGACCTTCTATGTCAAAGGTTCGGGCATCCTCAGATGGACCTGTTTGCCTCCAGCTACAATCTCCAGTTCATCAGTTATTCAGCCACTACTGGTGTCCACAGGTGGAGGCAGTGGACACCCTGTCACAAACGTGCAATTTTGGCGTAGCATATGCCTTCCTTCCTCCCTCTGCCACTCTTCCCCAAGATCATACATAAAATAAGGCACTCAAGAGGAAGCTTTCCTTCTAATAGCTCCAGAGTGGCCCAGGAGACGGTGATTCTTGGACTTAGTGAACCTAGCTGAATGTGCGCCGTTTCACCTTCCAGTGCGGGGGGGGGGGCCTTCTCTCACAGTGACCCATTCTGCATCCAAGTCCAGGAGCGATGCAGCTCACAGCCTGGCTCCTGAAAGGAGAAGACTCCTGAAACAAAGTTTCTTTAAGAAGGTGGTGGACAACCTTATGGCTGCCGGGAAGATTTCTATGTTGGCAGCTTATACTGGTGTATGGACCACTTTTTGGGCTTGGGCCAAGGAAAAAAATATCTGGATTTATAAATCCTCAGTTCCACAGATTTTGGATTTCTTGCAGGAAGGAGTGGAAAAAAGGTTTGGCCTTGAGCACCCTGAGAGGTCAATTGTTGGCCCTTGGAGCCTCCTTGGGTTTGTCCCTAGGGACTATCCAGGAGGTTATTCATTTTCTGTGGGCTGTCAGCATGATTCAGCCTCTGTTCCAATCCTCTGTACTGCCATGGGATCTGAATCTTGTTCTGAACGCTCTTTGTAAGGAGCCTTTCAAACCACTTTCATCAGTATCATTGGATGTGCTGTCTTACAAGGTGTGTTTCTTAGTTGCTATGTGCTCAGCCAGGAGGATTAGTGAGCTCCAGGCTTTGTCCCACAAAGAACCATACCTTGCCATGCATAAGGACAAGGCGCAGCTCAGAACAGCCCCGTCTTTTATTCCAAAGGTTCCTACGGCCTTCTATGTGAACCAGAACATCTGTCTCCCATCCCATCTTTCTGTCCACAACCTACTCATTCAAAGGAGAATTAGTTGCACAAGTTAGATTTCTGACTGTCCATTAGGGCATACCTTAGATGAACAGCTAAGTTCTGGAAATGGGATAGCGTGTTCATTCTTTTCGGAGTGGCCAAGTTGGGACAAAAAGCCTCCAAGGCCACCCTAGCTAGGTGGGTAAGGGCCTGCATTGCCAGGACTTATGTCTCAGAAAAGAAGAGGCCTCCGGCTCTCATCAAAGCTCACTCCACCAAGACTATGGCCTCCTCCAGGGTGGAGAGAGGTGAGGCATCTGTTTTAAAGTTATGCAAAGCAGCAACGTGGTCCTCCATCCACACATTCACCAAGCACTACAGATTGGATGTTCAAAGCTGTGTTGATAAGGCCTTGGTTGCAGAGTTTTGCAGGTGTCAATTAGCAGGTAAATTCCTTTCCTGCATGTGACTGTCGTATGGGACAATATTTTCCCCCACCCAGTTTCCTTGTCTGGGCACTGTTTTCTTAGAACCCAGTTGTAATGATTACCCATTGACAATGTGGAGTGCCACAGAAAGAAGAAATTTCTTCATACTTACCATAATTTCCTTTTCTGTTAGTTCCTACATTGTCAGTGGGGTCTGCCTGGAAGCCTCACTCCTGCGGGAGAACATTGTCTAGTATGCCAGTGCAGGGATGTCCACAGTTCTGTTATAAACTCTGATTGCAAGCCTGTCTGAACATCCCTCTATAGTTTACCTGCTGCTCTTGTGTTTATATAGATATGCAAACAAAACAAAAAAAAGAGGAGTTCCACATTAGAATGTTGGTTGCTAGTACACAGATGTAACAGTTTTGAATTTGAGGTTAACCAAGGGTGCCTCCTTTGTTGCAGGTAAGTGCTTACATTGCATGCCGTCCTTTTCCATTTAATAAGTTAGTTTCAGTTGATTCAGTTCTGTAGGACCTTCCAAGATGTATACATTTGGAAGACAAGCCTCAATCACTCACTTGTCCTCAAACGAGGTAGGCCACTGTTTATTGTATTTTATTCTGGCTGAAGTTCTAATTATGTAGACAGCTGATTTGTGTTTTTTTTTTCGTGTCAAGTCAACCAGTTTGATATTTATTTCCATATTTAGAAGCACTGTACAGACAGTAGTGACTGGAGAGTTGCTGCTGTCCGGAATCATCATGTGCCCAACATTCCATTCTGTTAACAGCCTTCGGCTATGCCATTTCCCCTAGTAGGGGTACATAATACCCTGTTGTAATGACTACCCATTGACAATGTAGGAGTTAGAAAAGGAAATTATAGTAAGTATGAAGAAATTCCTTCTTTTTAACTGACTTCCTACACACATACAGAATTGAGAGAGTAGTGGAGTGGAGATGGTAGGCCTACAGACAAGGGAAGGAAAGGGGAAAGGGAACATTGTTTAACCAGGAGTAGCACACTAAGCCAAAGCTTTGTTTCCAGATGCGACCTGCAAAAGGAAATTAAGTGACTTGCTCAGGATCACACAGTATGCACCTAGGTGGCTGTGGGATTCAAACCCAGGTCTCCAGATCTGTAGCTCAGAGCCTTAACCCACTGCACTATATTGCCTCCTCCAAGGCTTAACACAACAATATTTGCTATCTGGCAAAACATTGCATCATATAATTTATTTGTAAAACTGCTTTTCTGACATTTTTAAAACTCATAGTCCATATCTTTATAATTTCCTCAGATACTTAAAATCAGTTTTTATAACTATATTTGTAATTAATAAAGTCATTAAAGATGGCTGCCATTCAAAATATTTTTAAAACTCTTCTGTTGATTGTAAATACTGTATTTATAATGTGAATGTATGAGGATAGTGCTAGCATGTTTCTGATAACAGCAATGCACAATACCAAGATGCTTAACTATTGCATGGTGTATAATATTGCAGAACTTTTAAAAACTTCAAAATCATGTATCTAAGTTCTGAAATATGAGAAAATGAAAAGAAAAATTGATATAGTGATGTTTGGGCCATAAATACATTATAACTAAACAAAACCGACATGATGACTAACGATTGCTGCTGCTTGAAGCATGCATTCACAGTGAGTGGCTATTTTTTAGTCTCATGTGTGAAGAAGGCAAGCTGCAGAAACAGCTTGAGAGAACCAAAGGAGTTGTGAAAGAGACATTCAGTAAAAAGTGCTAATTATTTAACATAACAGAACAGAAAAGAAATCAAAAAAAGTAAAAACGTTTCACAGAAAGTGCATTTGTGAGATGGCTTAGTGAACTGTTTCTGCCTTGTAGAGTTATAGAACGTTTTCTCTCTTGGTCACTGGTTCAGACCTGACCCAGGTCAGTAGCAGTGGTAAGGCATTATCACCTGATAGCTGTTTGGTGTCCTACATGATTTGAGTTGTGGGGGTCTTAGTCCAGTTCCTAGAGGACAGGTGTCCACATCACAATTACTGATTGGCACTCTTGTTACCAGTCTCACACGAGTGGCCAAGGATTACATACATTAGGTGGGTCTCCACTGAGCTTCCTCTCAAAATACTTTAAGGGTGCGGGGCACTACTACTCTACAATGCCATCCAGTTGCTGTAGATATTATGATGGCTCCTGGAACTTTTGTATCTCCTTTTGTTGTGAGGGGGTTGAGGGGAGTTCATATTCCACTAGAGTTTGAAATAACTTGGTGCACCTACCCAGAGAAAGATTATAGTTGGCCTGGTGAATGTGCAGTACAACCTCCTAGAATGTAATACTTACCCACCTCACCACTATTTCACCCAATCCATTAACCCGCCCACTTGTGAGACAGTCCTCACTGAGCATGCACTGAAAACTCTAAACAGGATGGTAGTGGACAAACTTTTCAAACAGAATTAACACAATTTTATTTTTAGGGCATCAGACCCTAAAGAGGAAAAACAGGTGGCTAGCAACAGTTGAGATACTTGGTATACTGTCGCTACAGCGACACTGGTACACCAAACTCCCTGTAGCGAAACCCCCAGCACACCTAGGTCGGCAGCGACAGGCGTTTAGCATCGAGACACTGTAGGGTAACGGGGGTAAATATCTAATTCCACTGTCTGTGCTATGTGGAGTTAGATATCTTTAGTGGGGGGTGCAGGGTGCATGGGGGGCACAGATCCCCTCATTATGCATAACAGTCGTGCTGGTCGGTTCAGGGTTGCGTCACAGTCGGGGGTGTTGATGGGTTTCTGGCGCTGTCGAGGATGTTGGTGTTTTTGTTGTTGCTCCAGTGTTGTAGATCCGAGATAATTGCAGTTGTTGGCTGGTTTTCCCTGCCCTCCTAGGCCCAGACCACTTCTTAGGGCTTAGTAGTCCTGCTGCATGTGAATGAAATTCCTTGCTACTAAACATTGGTCTCATCATATTTTTTCTGAGTGTAGTTTTTGGTTTTTTCTGTCAGTGTTTCAGGGCTAGCCACCTCTAACTGCACCACCACCACAGACTCTAGGACGTTCTGCTTATAGTTCCTGGTTCCAGACCATCTCAGTACCAGTTCAGTACCAGCTGTCCCTGTGCCATCTAGGTGTAGCTTAATTAAATGCTGTCCCTGGGATGAAGATGAAATGCCCATCTCGTGCAGCTTTAAAAAAAAAAAACATAGCCCACGGCCATACCACAGTGTGCAATACAGTAAATTACTTTAACCCTCGTGTACTGAGAGCACTACACTCTCTGCACACTACGTCAGTGTGCCCCCTCCAGTACCTACAACACAGAGCATACTGGGTCCTCCCTAGACACTAATAGGATTCCTCCTAGACCAAGAAAGCAGCTGAGGGTACTACTAGCTAATGCTAGAAGCTTGAATATAATTAAAAAATCTAACCTGGAAATCCTGATGATGGAAAATAATGTTGATAGCAGTCATCACTGAAACATGGTGAACTGGAGAACCTTCTTCAGATCAACACATCACAGGGTATAGGGTCTTCTCTAAAAACAGGGAGAGTAGATGTGGGGGAGGAGTGGCTATGTATCTGAAGGAAAACTTGATTTGCAAGCAAGTTTATCAGGATGCACATATACCAACAGTGATAGATAGTCTATAGATTGAACTTTCTACGAGGGTTAGTAAAAAATTAACACTGGGAGTAGTGTACAGACCATCCAACACTAATATATCTGGTTACCTGCAACTTTTGGATAGTATCAATAGGATAGTGACAGATAATGATGTAATGCTAATGGGGGATTTTAATGTCACTGATATAGACTGGTACCTGAATGTAACAGCTAATAGCCATGAACAATACTTCCCCAACACTTTCCTAAGAAATGGCCTGATACAAATGGTCAATGGACCAACAAGATACAACAGTTTGCTAGATCACATACTAACAAACAGAAAGGAGGATGTAGGGAACATTGAGATATTAGAGCCATTACTGGGATGTGACCATAATGTCATTCAGTTTAACCTAAATATTATAACCAGGGTTATTCATGGGAGAACTGTTATCAAGAATTATAGGAGGGCTGATTTTGTCACAATTAAGGAAGAACTATCTGTATGGTCATGGAAAAGGGAAAATGACAGCATTAATACTCTGTGGTCCAGACTTAAAAATAAACTTCTAGAATTAGAAGAGAATTATATCCCTGATAAAAAAAATTTATAAGAGAGGAAAGCGGCCCATATGGTTAACTAGTAAGCAACAGCACCAGCTGTCAAAGAAAAAAGGCTTACAAGGTGATGAGAAGTGAAGGTAATGCCTACAATGTGTACAAGCACAAGCAACAACTAAACATCACTAAATATATGATTAGAGAACAGAGAAGGGCAGTGGAATTTAGGATGGCCCATTTAAATGATGGTGGAAAAACCTTCTTCTACTATATAAATAATAAATCTGCAGATAGGACCATTGAACTCATGAAAAGTAATGGTGCTGACATCAGCAAACTTAAGGATATGGCTGAATCCTTTAATGATTACTTTTGTTCAATGCACAGTCCCGCTACCAAACCACTCCCATGCATTAGGAACTCTAGAGAAAATGAGGCATTTACCAGGGAAGCTATAATGGCCAAACTAAAGAAACTGGATGCTTCTAAATCTGCAGGCCCAGATAGATTGAACCCAAAGCTTCTTACTGAGATTAGCGAGTGCTTACTAGAACCCCTGCACTTACTATATAATCTCTCCTTTAACACCGATATAGTATCATATGATTGGAAATCAGCGATAGTGGTCCCAGTGCATAAGAAAGGAAGTAGAACTGAATTGGTAAACTACAGGTCTATAAGCCTTATGTATATGCTAGGTAAAATACTGGAATCCCTTATTAGGGACAGACTAGAAGAGGAATTAGTAGAAAGGGGCATAGTTGATGCTACCCAACATGGGTTCAGGAAACAGTGATCCTGCTTGACTAATATGCTAACCTTCTATAATAAAATAAGTGAGCTCTTGGATCAAAATACACCAGTGGATGTAACATATTTGGACTTTAGAAGGGCATTTGACAAAGTCCCACATGATATACTGCTAAGGAAAATGATAGACCTGGATATTAATAACAACATAATCAATTGGGTTAGAAATTGGTTGTTGGATAGAACCCAAAAAGTGAGGACTAGGGGCTATTTGTCGTGAGATGGAATGGTAACAAGCAGAGTACCACAGGGCTCTGTTCTGTGACCCACTCTCTTTTCTTTGTTTATTTCTGATTTAAATAAGGACATTGGGTGCAATTGCATAACATTTGCAAATGATACCAAGATCAGTACTGAGGTACCTACTGCGGAACATGCATTAGCATTTCAGAATGACCTACAGTAGTAGCCACAGACATGGCCAGCTATTTCCAGATATTTCAAAAATTTTCTAAACAGTTTCTCTCTGCTGCCCCTACTGTGTGAATGGAGAAAGCAAGAGATTTCTCTAGAAATACCACAGACGTTTCAGGAAATATCTGGTCATGTCTTTGGCTGGGACTGGAAATTACAGACATTGGCTGTGGTAAATCAGATGGAATTTAATTTGGACAAGTGCATAGTGATGCACTTTGGGACAAAGAATGTGGGGTATGGATATATTTTAAACAATAGTAAGTCGAAGGTAGTGGATAGAGAAAAGGATTTGGGTATTCTAATATGTAGTTATTTTTCTTTTGTGAGTCATTGTAGTGAGATTGTGAAAAGAGCAGGTTGGATAATAGGGGTGATCAGGAAGGCACTCATTACCAGACATAGATCATGCCTCCTGCCACTTTATAGAAATCTCATCAGACCACATTTGGACTACTGTAGTCCCCTATGGAGCCCGTACTTGAAGAGGGATATAGCATTATTAGAGAGGGTTCAGTGGAGACTAACCAAAATGATCAGCGGGATGCAGCACCTATCCTATGAGGATAGACTAGCAGCTTTGGGACTATATCCTGTGGAACTAAGGAGACTAAGGGGGGGACTGCTACTTATGTATAGAATTAGTAAGTATGCTGGCATGATGGCTAGTTTTGAATTACTGCTGGCTAGCAGAAGTTTTAACCTTAGGAGTCATAGTGAGCAACCAAAGTTGACATATCCCAGAAGTATAAAGAGGTGAAACTATTATACACAGATAATTATTCCCCTCTAGAACAAACTACCTGAACACATAGCAGAATCTAGAACTCCAGAAATTTTTAAGAAAAGGCTAGATCTTACCTTCTAGGAATCTAAGGAAATATATATCCCTAATGGGGAGAGAGGCTACAATGGGCTTTAGCCTTCTACCTGTCTTACATACCAAGTATAGTACCAACTGTAGTACTATTGGAATGGATGAAATCCATAAACCCTCATGTAAAAATACTAGCCAAAATGAAGACTACGACCCACTCACTGGTTATTGCATTAAGTATTTTTATTAGCTCAAAATTCCACAGCAAAGCTAGACATATATTCTGGATCAGTCATCCAGGATCTACGTTTCATGATTTTCCCACCACTTCTTCAGGATATGTCTAAAAAATAAAGGAGTAATACATACACTATTTACAAAATATGTCATAACAAAACTTGTGCCAAACCAAAACACAATATACAGCCAAAGGGTTCACTTATATACATTAACTCATTATACCCTGGGTGGCCATTTTGTATCAGAAGAATCAATAGATGGTTTGGACTTCATACACAGCTACTGGGTACAATGAGTTTTAATAAACCATTACCACAGTATCTGAGCACAGACCACATAAGCAAAAATGCAATTCATACAGGCCTGATCTTAAAAAATAATAATTAAATCACATATTAGTATTTTAATATTAGGGCAACCCACCTATACAGCATTTCTGAATTTAATGCTATATCTTTCTTCTGTGCTTATTGCATTCCTAAAAGCTAGTAATAAGAGAGCACATTTAATACAGTTTTACTCTATTTTATTTTTATATATCATCTTTATTTGTAATTAATGTATGGTTTAACAACACATAAGATATCAGGGGTGTGTGTGTGTGTATGTGTGTGTGTGTTTAAGAAAAGGCTTAATATGTATGCACATAATTCATCTCATTCAAAAAAAGCAGTTTTAGGTTTACTGTACAATGCTAATATAAATAATATGGATTTCTAGATTTTATATTTTGAGTGGTGGTAGTGGTAAAATAGTACATAATTCATTCCAAGTTGTGTAATTTTGATCACAGAAAAAACTGTAGTGCATGAAAAGTTTTTCACAACTTAATGTGTTTTTAATAATATTATGCCATTTATAGAGGTTGAAGATTGGAAGGTTTGAGCTATTCCAAGATTCCAAAAGCAACTTTTTGAAATCATAGTAATTATGACCAGTAAAATTGTTTGATTGTTATTAAGGCTTAGTTTGTAAAAATCATTCAATATAAAAATTTCAAAATGTATGAGTATTTCTATATCTAATAATTTAGATGCTTCTCTTTTTTTTTGTATTTACCCAGAGTTGCTCAACCTTAGAGCATGTCCATAACTGATGGTACAGTGTAACAGTTTGAGAACATTTCCTCCAACATGCAGAGGTGTCTTTAAAAGCTGTTTTATATAAGTGATAAGGTGTGAAATATGACTTTGAAATTCATTTTTATATTTACTTATTTTTAGAAGATTTATAATAGTTGTTTGCATTACGCCATATCTGCTGCCATTTAGACTCTTGTATAAAGGAAACATCTTCTATCTGCTAGAAGTCTTGTATTTTGGGTTTATATTTAATATAAGGAATAAAATATGGGTGCTTATACCCAACGAGCCTGTGTTTCCATCTCAGGGTTGAGACACCAGCATATTGACCTCATGAGCAAAGCTCAATAGGTCCATGCTGGTTTCGCAATCCTGAGATGGAAACACAAGCCGAGTTGGCACCCATACTTTATTTGTTCTAGTATATGGTTTAAGGGAAAAAAAACAAGCTACATTTTTGAATGTTTCAATTTGACAAGGTCTCTTAACCTGTGTTGGTTGCTTGCTGTTGACAGCTGTCTGCTGCAATTCAAAGTCCACCAGTGTGGTTCTGTTCCCATCCTAACCCTTCATGGATTTGCGGTAGCAGTTTATTTAAAAAAATAAAACTGTAACATTAGTATGGTTTGAAAACATGGAGCCGATGGCAGTCCATGTCCAAACCGTCTCGTTGAATTGCACCGTAACTGGCACTGCCATGTTTGTTTGTTTGAACAGCACTGTTTTCTCCAATCAGATTGTGAGGCGTGCAGCATTGATAAATATTCATTATAGAATGTGCACAATACATTTTCAAACGTGCACAACAACTTTTAGAACATGCACAACTTTTAGAACGTGCACAACAACATTTCGGCAGCTACTGTTTTTTATATATAGTAAGTCCAAACCATATACTATAACTTTATATTCATTCATAATTAGTATTTCTTTGTATTCTTTGCAAATTTTATGAGAATTTCTCGAAATATAAAGTGATCATATAGCATTTGTTTTGGCAATCTCTAGTATTATTGATAGAAATTTTCCTAAAAAGCTCTTTATAAATATTGTTGATAAGAGCATATTCCACCTAATCAAAATGTTGTACTGAAAATTTTGATTTAATTTGTTCCTTCGAAAATAACCTGCAAGAGTCTATTAAATCCCTCCAAAAAACACCCCTGCTTTGTTGAGCTTACTTATTACCGGTAAATCCATGTACTTTGTTAGTTTTAGCAAATCAAGGCCTATTGGTACTGATGTGCATAAAGGTTCAAATGTATTTATTGATGTCAATTTTGAAAAAGACATTGCTATTTCTTTAATAATAGGAACATTACATTTGGCAAATGCATCAGGGAGAAAATTTACTGTTTGTATGGGCAAAGTAACTTTTTGCTTTTGTGATAGTGTATTGCGAAGGTTTATAAATAAATACTTTTGTTTGGAAATATTATATAAACATGTCCACAACTGCATTGCATTTGAAGCTTGATAGTATATAGTAGGGCCTGGACAGCTCATTCCACCCTTTTCTCTTTGCATTTTTAAAACTTTCTGTGGAATTCGTTGACCCCCGTGCCATATATACATTTAGAAAAGATTACCAAAAACTATTAACTATTAAGAAAGCCTTGAGAGACAGGTGCCAAGTTGGAGTGATATAAATAAATTAAACGAGGCATTGCCATCATCTTCAGGGTCCCTACCTTCCCCAAACTGAAAGTGACAGAGTTTGCCAATTATCTAAGAGTGTTTTTATTTTATCTTTTACTTTCTGGAATTTAACTTTATGGTGTTGAAGAATTGTTGGTTAAAGTTTTTTCAGAATATTTAATTGTCTTTTATTTAATGATGCCATAAGCTCATCACTTTTTCCTGTTAATGGTGCTATTGGTAATATAACAGTTTTTGTTTTATTAATAATGTACCTTGATATATTAGCGTATATCTCTATTTCCATAAATATAGCTGGGAGGGAGAGATCTGGCTTACTTATTAGCAACATCCCATCATCAGCAGCAGCATAAGCATTTATTTTAATTGTTTCTGTTCCCAAAACCAGACCAACTATGTTCACGTTATGACTGACATTTTGTAACAAAGCCAAAATAAATAAAATTAGCGAAAGTGAACATCTCTGTCTAACTCCATTTGTCATTAGTCACGTTGCTGTTGTTACTGGTTAATTTTAAATATGGCTTTTTTTAATAAAAGGCCTTTACTATATTTATATATTGTTGTGGTAAAGACAAATAATTCAGGCAAGCCATCATGAAGTCCCAGTTCAATACATCAAAAGCCTGGGAGGCATTTCGTGCCATGGCTAAACATTCTTCCTTAGATGTTGAATAATAGTTTATTAATAACTGGACTTTTTATAGGCCTATGAAAATAGTATGCCCTCTCACAAACCCAGTTTGATTGTGATGGACTGTCGCTGGTACATAATTCTCAATTCTTTTCACTAATAGTTTTGCTATGATCTTATCATTTCTATTCAGTAATGCAATTGGTCTATAATTTTCAGGATTCCTGGGATCTTTACCTTCTGTATGCATTACAACTTTTAAAGCATGTTGCACAGTTGGTGGTATTTGAGCATATGTCATTATTTCTTCAAGCATTTTTAAAAAAACAAGCGGCCAATACATCACTAAAGACTGAGAAAAATTCCAGCAACAGTCCATCACAACCTGGAGACTTGTCTTTAGGTATGTTTTTCATAACCTCAACAATTTCCTGTATTTTATATGGTTCATATTGTATATGAAATGTAGGAATCTGGGAATTTGAAATATATTCCTTTATTTTTTGTGGTTGTTAAAATATTTTTTGAATGTACGGCTTTATAATTATCCAGAAAAATGTGACCTATTTGTTGATCTTCTGTTGCTACGTTACCTGCTGTATCCAGCATATCCACAATAATGTTTATATTTTTATTTTTCTTCAACATATGCAATAAAAGTTTCCCTGAAATGTCTCCATTTACATATAATTGTATTTTAACAATGCACAACTTTCTCTACTTGCATATTAAGGTATTGTTGAAGTAATGTATTTGTTCTGCCTTCTTTTCAGTAAGATCTGTCTCTCCCAGTTGAATGCAAGTATGCAGTTGTTTGATCTCTTATTCCAACTCTGTAATTTAATTTTTTGTTTCCTTTTATGCGTGATATCATAAGACATAATGTATGGTTTTACTGTGGCTTTGAAAGCATCCTAGATTTATATAACCTTTTGTGCATCATCATGGTTGAAATGCCCAAATTCCATAATCATTGCATGTTGGTGACCTACAAAATCTTGGCATCAAAGTAGGGAATTATCACATCTCAGCTCTGGTGTTCTTAGTTTTTCCCTAGTTGCAATAATGGAGGCTTGCACCATTGCATGATCTGAAATACGGGTTGATTTTATACCAGTGGTTAAGGAATTTTTATACAGATTTGAACATAATATAAAATCTAATCTTGAGGATGTTCCTGTTGGGCTGGAAAAGAATGTATACTGTCTAATTCTGGGATGGGCTAAGTGCCATATGTCTATTAATTGGTTATTATGAAGAAAATTATTGTACCGTTTGGAAATATTATTGTCATTTATGTTAGCTTTGGAGGATTTATTAATTGCTGGATCAAAACAAACATTTAGGTCTCCCCTTCCTATTAATATTCCATGACCTTATTGCATTAATCCCTGAGTTATTTCATCAAAACATTTTTGGTGCATGAGAAAAGGTGCATATAGTGAAAATAAGATCTATTCTGCTCCCCAAATCAGACATTTTACCATTATTATCTTTCCTTCTTGATCTTTGTATTGTGAGATAAATTAAAAATTTTGTTTTTTTATTTATCAAAATGGCAATGCCCAAAATGGCAATGCCTCAACTCTTGGTTGAACCTATTGAAAAATACACCTCCTCTGCCAGCCCACCAGCTCAGTGACAAGGCGTCCGTCTGCAGCGCTGACATCCCGGGTTCGGGGATGGACCCGGGAGTTGGAGGGCCAGCCGGGTCGAGAGGGATTGAGCATCCTAACGGCTGCTCTCCCTCTCTGGGGGAAGGAGGAAGAGTGTCTGGTGCAAGAAGGATCTCTGGCAAAGGCTGGGGATCCCGTGCAGTCAGCACCACACGTTTCAAGGGGGTGGGGTGGATGCTGGCATCATTACATGTCCCTGCCCCAGGGAGAAAAACATGGAAAAAACCTTGCCTGCAAATGATGTCTCTGCTCTGCCATCGACCCCCACTCAGACCATTGTCCGCCGGGGGGTCCCCGCTCCCATGACCCCACCCTGGGGGGCAAGCCAGGGCTTCGTGACCCATGTTCTCATGGAGGGGTCTCCTACCCGGCAGCCTTGTCTGGGGAGAAAGCCTGGAGATGGGGGGAGCAGTAGGTGGGGTCGGGGACTGGAGGTATCGCCCCACCCAAAAAAGCCCAGAAAAATACACCTCCTTCACCTTATTAGTTTTCAACTTGCATATTTCTTTGTTATCCAAGTGAGTCTCTTAAAGTATGAGAATAGCTGTGTTAAACTGCTTTCCATATATTAGAATTAATTTCCTCATTATCAGGGAGTGAAGACCATGTATGTTCCATGTTATCACCTCTACTGTAAGAGGGGTGTATTAGCCATAAATCAATTATTAATGTATAGGCTTCTAGCATTGTATACCAGTCTTTCCTAAATATGTTAATTACTAACATACTAAAATGCCAGTAGAATAGGCCTAATGGTCTTTCGCGTCTGCTTGTTTGGTCAGCCCCCACCCTGGGAGCTGACCTTGCTGCCCCCCTCGCCTTCTCTGGCTTCTCCCTTCCCAGTTCCGGATATTCTTGCTGCATTAGATTCTGCTTCCAGAACCCTTCCCTTGTACCTGTCCCACCCCCTCTTGAACCCCTCCACCGTCTCTGCCTCCACCAGCCCCCTAGGCAGCACATTCCATGGCTCCACCACCCTCTCAGTGAAGTATCACCTCCTCCTTTCTCCCCTGAATCTTTCCCCCTCCAGCTTCCACCCATGCCCTCTGGTGGCCCCCTCCTCCTTCCTTCAAAGCACCCTGACTGTTCCTCCCCTATTTACCCCTTCATGTACCTGAAGACCTCTATCATGTCCCCTCGGTCTCTTCTCTCTTCCAATGTGTACATATTTAGCTCTTCGAGCCTCTCCTCATAGGTCCTGTCTCCCAAGCCCCAAATCATTTTGGTTGCCCTCCTCTGGACCCTCTCCAGGAGTTTAATGTCCCTCTTTAAGTGTGGCCTCCAAAACTGCACGCAGTACTCGAGGTGCAGCCTCACCAAGCAGTTATACAGAGGGAGTATCACTTCCCTCCTTCTGGAGGTGATCCCCCTAGCGATGCATCCCAGCATCCTGTTGGCCTTGGCTGCTGCCCTCCTACAAGTCTCCGAGTTGTTCATTTTGCCATCCACCACCACCCCCAGATCCCTCTCAGCCATCGAGACTTGTAGCATTTCCCCCCCCGGGGGAAATTTTTGACACAATTACCATCTAATTCCTTATTCAGCCAGTGTAGACCTATATTCTTAGTGGTAAGGAAAAAAAAAAAAAAAATATCAATAGTATTCATCTCCTGGATGCCAAACTAAACCGGTTTAACCTTTTAGTTGCTGCAGGAAAAGCATCTCTGCCCCCCCCCCCCATTTTAAATTTATATTTGTCTTAGAGAACAATTCAAGCATTTTATCATATTATATTTTACCCAGTAACTCTTTAGAAAATGAGTCATAGGGCCTGATGTTTCAAAGGGGGCCTTAGATCAATGCAAGGTGCGTCAAACCCGATGATTGTAAGAAATGCAGCTGCATTAGGCACAATGCGTCAGATTCTAGAAAATTAATTAAATGCATCGATCTTAGCAGATTTGATGCAAGTCACAAGGTGCATCATAAAAATTGATGCAGCAAGCAGATTTGACATATGTTGTGGCAAACCTGAGATCAGCGCAGGAGATGTAACTGGGAACCACTAAAATGTCAGAGAACAGTAGAGGCAAGCACCATAGAAAAAATAACTTTACTCAGGAGAAGACAGATATCTTAATAGATGGATACCCAGGTGGACCTCCTGCTCTGCAGAAGTGGTGAGAAGGACCTGAAGGACTACAGGAGAAAGGCCTGGCAGGAGGTGGCCATCCAGATTAATGCAGTTGGCCTGGTGAAATGCTCCCTGAGGGAACTACAGAGGCATTATTAAAAACTGAGGTGGAGGTCCAAGGAGAAGATGGCATGAAATAGGTGGTGTGCCATGGCAACAGGAGCAGGACCAAGTGAGGCGATACCCCTCAAAAGCCAGGAGAAGCATGTGGCATCACATTTAAGCAGTCGAACCATTCTGGGAGACAGCAACCTGGACTTGTTAAGACTGCAGAGTTCAGTAGGTAAGGAGGCCTATGGATAAGTACAATGGGTGATGTGAGGCTGGTAATGCCAGGGAAGTGATGGTGATACAGTTGTTTGGTGATGCAGTCTGGATACTGATGCGCCTGCTGCATACTGGGCAGGAGGGTGGCCACATGTACGGGTGGTACACATATCAGGGTCACATGGAGATGGTGACATTGAGTGAGCGGGCCGCACCAATGGTGCTGTGTTATGAGGACAGTGGTATCAACCACAGCTGTTGCCCAGGTTCTGTGGACCCTTTGCATGATGTAGGCAGTCTATGGCAGACAAGGGGGCAGTGGATCAGGCCTTGGATGGCACCAGAGTTGTAAGGCACACAGCTGTGCAGTGCAGGAGTAGAGGCAGGGCAGAGGTCCCTACAGGCACTGCAGTGCAATGTCGGTGGTCTGGGGGGTTACAAGACAGGCACATATCCCAGGTGTTGAAAATGGGAACAAGGGGAACCTAGGTGTAAAGGAGGGAACCACCACTGCTGACACCATCACTGTCATGCAGGTGAGAGGCGGGGCCCACAGTTTTGTGAATGCTGCAAACAGTAGTAATGACAGATGGCACATAACATGCAGCAGTCACATGATGTGCACATTGCAGCAGTGGTGTAGTGCAGATGATGCAGCTATGCACAGAGGATTGGGTGCAGTGCCATGTAGTGGGAGAAGGAGAAGCAGTGTGGTGGAATAAGCCATGTTGACATGTGGAGGGGGTCATCGCTGTTTATTAAGGCCAAGAGACTGTAGGTTGGGGTCACAGCAGGAGGCAGCATGTGGGGGGTGATCCAGTGGTAGAGTGGTATGTGTGGACCTAACCTATGTGTGGAATATGCAGGATAAATTGGGGGGCCTGGAGGGGGAGCAAGGGTATGTGGCCCCACAGCTGTCAGTGCGAGGTCAGGTATGACAAGATGTGGCTGAGGGCAGCAGGGCACAGTTGTGCGTGGAGACATGTGGCAACAGAGGGATCTGGGACATCAAAGGCATGGTATGCAGCATGAGGCAGTGTGTGAAGGGACGGGTGAGTGTCACATTAAGTCACTGCTGTGCCACATGGCAGGCCACAGGTGGGAGAGGGACATGCTATGCACATATCACATGGGTCAAAGTGGCCTGGGAACATGTATGGAGGGCACAGCTGTGCATATGGCACCGTGGGTCCATCAGGGTGGGGAGTTACTCTGCCATTGTGGCATGGAGGATCATCAGTGCTGCAGTTGAGCAGTTGCAGGGGTCAGGTGGGGCCAGATGGCACTGGGTCAGACTAGCGCTGACAACAATAGCTCAGTCAAGAGTCATGTGGCAAAAATACCGCCAATTTTTTTTTATTTCACGGGGGGCTCTGCCCCCACACACACCCCGTACTTAAGGATTCCTACTCCAGGGGGAAGTGGATCACGGAGCAAGTTGCATTTCTGGGGCCATGGAATACCGTTTCCATGGCCCCTTGTAAAAAATAAATAAATAAAGACCCAATATGAGTAAAATGGATAGAAACCAGGATTAGAGCCCTGGTCTTCAATGGCATTGGCTGAGCTGCTCTGTGCCCCAGCCCTCCATGCCACAGGAGCAGCTAAGCCAGCCTCCTGGATTCTGGTGCCCTTGTGATGCACCAGCACCATGGACAGTGACCAGGGGAGTACTTACAGCAAGTGCTGTAAATCCCCAGTTGCAGTCCCTGTCAATGCTTACCAATCTAGTACCGTATAGTGCAGCGCTATTCTGGTAGCGCTCACTTGACAGGGTACCAGGCCGAATTACAGTGGAGATGTTAGTCCATGGCCTGTGGTGGCGGTTGTAGTACAGGGCCCCTGTTGCATACTGTTTGTTGCAAGGGGTGTCGTCCAGCACATGTATGTAGTCAGAGGAAAGTGTGCAGAGATGATGGAGGTGCAGGGCGCAGTGGAGTGTGAGTAATGGGCAGCACATGTTTGTGCAGTGCGGCCACACATTATAGAAACCAACTCATGTGTCTGTCTTTCTAGGTACGTCAGAGGAGGTGTCGGTCACAGCCAGACCAGGGTGAGCAGCTGTACAGCACAATAGCAGAGTGGCGCACATGTAGCACCTGACTTAGAGCCCACATCACACTGGGAGTTCAACAAGTGAAGATGCAGAGTAGATGGATACCCCTGATGACCGCATCCTCTCTCTGGTAACACAGGACAGCACTGAGAATGCACCAGTAACTGATAGAACTGATTGCGTACATGGGAATAGTGATGACAGTGAGACCACTGTTGTGGAGTCCATCCATGACAACATGACGCAGGACCTCACACCACCAGCATCCTTTCGGGATGATAGGACAGTGCCATCAGCAGCACAGGGCAGTCCAATAATGGACATGGATGTGGACGAGATGGACCATTCATGTCAGAGCATATTAGATAGCAAGGTTATGCTGGGTAGGGAACTGATGGACGACAGGGCGGCCATGGATGGGTACCACAGTGCTGCATAGCAACATCATCGGTGACTGGAAGAGGCTATCGCTGGTGTACAGGATGCCATTAGTGGTGGCCTACTGTGTATAGTGGCCCACCAAGCAGACCAGGCTGCTGTCCTATATGGCCTCCACTCAGTGGCCGAGCAGCAGGTGGCTATACTGGACCATGTGATGGTACTGCTAGACAGGGTGATAGCCACAGAGCAAGAGTAAAGCCATCACATCAGTCTTTCATAGCACTGCACAGACTCTGAGGAACTGGCAGGATGACAGTGTGAGGTACAAGTATCAGCAGGCTGCTAGTATGTAGGAACTCCAGTGCAGTTCTGTGTGTGGAAGGCAACATGATGCCAGTCCCATTACTTTGCAGCACAGTGTAGAGGCACAAGTGAGGGGTGTAAGCTGTAAACACAGTGCGCATAGTGGAGCACCAGGCAGGGGAGGACCCAGGCACAGTGACAGAGGGGCAATCACACATGGGACCTGGGACAACATTCAGTGGCCAGGGATATGGAGTGGGCATCACGGGGTATTCTTCACCACCATGGACCATGCAATGGCATGGATTGAGATGCATCACATTTCCATCAGGGGTGGGCCATGCAGTATGTGAGGGACAAGCCCAGGTCCAGAAGAACAGTCACTATGATGTGTGCCATAGTCAACCAGTTAGATCGATGGAGTGTGATGCCTCCCAGGCTTCATGGAGCCCCATAGCAGTGAGTGTGAGTCTAGCAGGCCCTGGGTAACAATGAGCAATGGGCAGGTCACCCATGGGGAGTCAGCAAAGGTGTGGGCAGTCAGCAGGTGGTGACAAGTGACAATGCTATAGAGGCTGTGGACACAGTGCACCATGGTACAGTGGGACAGGTTCCGGCCATTTTCACTCCCAGGACATCATATCGTACAGCACCATAGACTGGAGTGTGATTGCCATGAGGGGCACATCCACAACAGAGGCATTTGAATGCTTCAGCCTGTCAATGACTGCAGACAGTGAAGATGACACACAGGAGTCCCTTGCAGTGACAGGTGTGGGAGACATGCAGGTACCTGTCCCCAGCATAGTGTGTAGCTGCAGTGGGGCCTCCAGCGTGACAGCAGCAGTAGCCATGATGCCCATGGGTGCAGAGACTGCATCTCATGCACCCCCACAAAAGAGGGGGGCAAAGGCCAAGGGAGACAGGACCGCATAACCGGGCAAGTGGCAACATACTGCATGACACTGTGCACTCTAAGGAGGTCACAGCAAGCCACAGTGATGCGTCCCAGGAGCCATCAAGGGGAAAGTTCAGGACACTTGCTAGGTGTAACTGGCGGACAGACAGGTGGCAGGCAGGGACACAGATGTCAGAGCCACAGATGGGGTGCAACTCTCATGGTAGCAGCTCAGGGAAAATGAAGTTATGATGGGGGGATTGGGGGTGGGGATTGGTATGCTCAACACAAGAGGTGAAAGGTGCCCTACATGACTGTGGTGTACAATGAAGGTGGTTGCAGATGTGGTGAAATTTGTACAACAGCTTTTAGCAATTGTGTGCACAGTACATGGATACACAAGGTGGTGAGAACCTCTGGTATGTCAACCCACATAGCATACCAGTTTCACCTAGGTAGACTTGCGAGGGCATGGCATAGGACCCCGTTGGATGCCTTGCGCCAGGTGGTAGCCATGGCAAGGTACCGGGAACATAGCAGTAGCAGAACTGCAAAACCAGGGGAGGGGGTGGGACGAAACTGCAGATGACGGTGTGTGTATGGGAGGTGTGCCAACAAAGTGCCAGATTGTAAATAAAGACATACATGCCTATACATTGTGTGTCCACCTCTTACTCATCCGCATATGCAATACTACCAAGAGATAGCCTTGCTGGTCTAGCATGTGTATGTACAGCACTGTGGTGGTGTACATAGAGTGTGCACAGACTTGTCCCTAGGCAGTGCACATGGCCAATCCAAGTTTATGTTGAGGGCAGTGCAACACTCAGAGAGCCACATTTCAGAGGTCATGAAGGGCATGATGGCTGATGGTCTGCTGAGGCACAGGCTGCGTCCGGTGCATGACAGTGGGGCAGCGCCCTTAGAGTTGATAGGGCACCACTATCACAGGTGGAGGGAAGGCGACTGTGGCAAGTGGCAGGTCTCTGGTGTGTAGAGATGCACACAACCCACCACATGAGGTGCAGTTACTAGGCCCCTCACGCAGGGGTAGACATGATGCCTGTCTGGGCACAGCACTCCGTGTGGTGCTGTGCAGTTATGCAGTGGGCAGGTGGGGATCCTGGGCCATGAAGTATGCATAACTGTGTGGTGGATTTGGGTGGCATGTGACGTGCCAGCACTGTGATGACACTCCTGTCTCTCTCAAGAACTTTCAGCCAGGTACATCATAAGCATCACAGTACTGCATGTTTATGCATTCCTGGGAACAGAACAGCACCACCCCAGAAAAGGACTGTGATGGGGTGACTAGCACCAGGAGAACTGCACCACTGAATGTGCTGTGGGACAGGCCAGTCAGGTGACTTGGCTCCTGGCCAGCTGACCCATGGCAGAAGCAACATGCTGTCCCTGTAGTCCTGCGCCCTCTGTCACCCCATCTACCCCCCCCCATGTGAAGACTGCACACCCCTGTACAACAAATGACATGGACCATATGGAGGTAATGGGGAACAGCAGCTATTTATGGCACTCATAAACAATACAACAGGAAACATAACTGCAAAGACAATAAACAGGGTGAACTATATACAAAAACAAGTAAACCCATATCAGCATAAACAGCGAAATACACAACTATATACAGGTGAGTTGGCCCTGCCTAGTTTAGTCTGCACCCGGCCACCATTGTTCTCTAATTAGTAAATCTTCTCACTGCATCCAGCAGGCTCTGCAGTGACCTCTGGAGGTGCCCAACATCGCCAAGAATGGCCTCCAGGCTGGCAGCCATGGTCTGGGCAAATTCTTGCATCATTGGAGCTGGAGATGTCTCTACTACTCCAGCAACGTCCCTGGCAGGAGAGGCTAAAGAATTTCCACCACCTCTCTGGCCCCCTCACTTGTGTCCTCCTCATGGCCCCCTGCAGTAGTTGGGGCAGGGTTAGCAGGGATGGTTGGGGGGTGCTGCATCCTCCTTGAGGGGGGGCCCTACGCCTGTATCCTGCACAATACTGGCTGGCTGCTTGTCTGCCTCTGTCCCATGTGGACACTACTCCTGTGGGGCATCCACCACATCATCGTTGTTAGATGGTCTGTCCTCAGCAGTGTCCTCCTGGGCTCTGGCTTGTGTCGCAGCTGCCAGGCACCTCCGGGTCCAGTCAGCCAAGGCATCCTTCTGCTTCAAGCGTCACATGGCCCTCTCCAGGGCATCCTGCCATGGAGACCACAGGTGCTGTGATCTGCCTGCACTTTGGGTGGCACCTGTGGGAATAATAGATGCAGGGCATTAGTATGGTCTTGGGAAGGGGGATCAACAGTACAGTGAGTGAGCAACGTAGGTCTGCCTACTACTTCACATGCTGACAATGACAGTCATGGCATGATGGACTAAGTCAAGTGTGTGGGCCATCTCACAGTGTAGTGGGGGGGACACACTGGACTGTCCTGATAAGGTCACTGTGCAGTCTACCCAGTCTCCAGTACTTGTGCCCCTCTGCACAGAGTGCGTACCAGGGCCTGCCCTCCTGACATGTGCTGCCTAGCATATGTTATGGTTCTCACACTGTCAAGTGGCATCTTTATGGCTGCAATAGCAGCACAGGGAGAGGGTTGGGTGCAAGTCCGATGGGCAGAGAACATCCTGCGCAGTGTGCCCCATCATGGGGTTATGGTCTGGCTGGCAACAGAGCCCAGGAATCTGCATGCAGGTCAGTGTTAGGAGGCACCCATAGTGAGGTGGGTTGCTATGTGGTATGGTGATGCCTCCACCACAGCTACTCACTGTGTGGCACACAGGGGAGGCGGTGGGGTGTGCAGTACCTCCCCGGGCATGGGGGAGTTGGTGTGTTGCTGATGTCAGGTCTGTGCAACCAGTATGGTGGTCAATGACAACCTGTGTGTTGGGGTTCAGGGCAACCAGGGTGACATGGGCATGATACTGCCATCAGACGTGCAAGTACAGCTCCCCCTTGGGGATACAGGATCACAATTCTCTGTGGCAGGTGTCTAATGGGTGCAGGAGCAACAATCTGAACTCCAGGGGGAGGGGGGTTTTGATACAGACCTGCGCACAGACGGAGCGCTGCTCTGCCTGACATGGGCAAGGCAGAACACATATACCTGGCCATGAGGCACTGTGCCATCATGCTGCAAAAGCAGGAGTGGTCCCTGGGTGGTGGCCAGCTCCAGCATATGTACAGACTAGGTGTGGTCCATAAGTATAATAGGTAGGGAACATGGCCTCCCGTAAGGATGTACGCAGCCGGGGTGGGGATATGTGGCTTGGATACATTGTGCACATACCATGAACCACGGCAGCTGTGGTGTTGTTACCTCCCCACAGCCCAGCATGTAGCAATCTGCAGGCCTGTTGTGGGACTTGCCAACAGCACCTCATACCTGCCTCAGAGAGGTCTGTCTGCTCCACTGCAGCATGCCGGTGGAATCCATGTAGTTTCCATGTTTACTTCTACATTCAGTATCAGCATCATTGCATGATGCAGAATGCATTGTAATCCAAATTGCGGCAAACATTTCCTTGACTTTGTACACATTTTGCGTTATTGTGTGATAAAATTGCCTCAATTGCTCCATGTACCTCTGAAGTAATGCAACCTGTGACATTACCTGCCGGAACCCTCCCATTCCATCTGCCCCCTGTGAGCCCCTCCTATTTCCCGACACTGCACATTGCTCTCAGTTGCTACCTCACCCTCAACCCTTCACCACCCTATGAGGTCTCCTTCGTGGCTGACCCTCATCCACAACATGCCTGCAATGCTCTTGTAGGCCCACCCCTGTTCACCTGGATGGCCATGGGTGCAATACCCCGCTGAGTGGCACATAATGTCTGCTGCCCTACAAAGATATCCCCTGCATACTGCAGCTGACACTTCCAGCACCTATGCCACTCTGCCCCTTGCCACACTACTACCCCCATGTTTAATAGCACATATTCTTGGCCATGCCCATGCTCCCTGACAATGCCTGCCACACACTTAAGACACCCTAGACTCTGCTGTTAGGCACAACCTCCTCTCTGATGTCAGCCAACAGGCCCCTGGCATACACTATGGTGGACCTCCTGCCCTCCAATTCATACATCATGTGGCCATCACATCCTAGCAGCACAGGGCACACAGGCAACAGCCATCCCCATGTGCCACCACCCCCAAACAAGTTGTTCTGTGTGTGCCCTCCTCCCCCAAAAATCACATATTCCCCTGCTCCCTGGCCCCTACTACATGTTGCCAAGTGACTGCAGATGACCAACCCACCTGCCCCTGGGCACTCATGGGGTGCCACCATGCTCAGGGTGGTGGCAACACACAGCACTTGTCACCATGCTACCATACCATGCTGGCCCTGGCCCAATGTGGGGACCTCCTCCAGGCCCCACTCCTTGCCATCCTGCACAGTCACCTTCTCCAGTGTGTCAACTATATCTGCGTGGGCAATGACACATGCTGCCTGGCGTGTCACATGTACTCTACGCCACATGTTCCCACCCTCCACATCCTTGTCACAAGATGCAGGTGCTGCACAACCCCTCACCCGGGACCATCTCTTGGCAGTGGGCACACTAATATCATTAGCGCTTCCACTCCCAGGTGGCTGGCCCAGGCGAGGGGATCTCTTTGTATGACCTCACCTGGGCACACTTCCTATCTTTCTTGTAGTCTATGTACACATTCAGTTCAGCTGTTGCTTCTGCTACAGTATCAGCTGTTCAGTGTGATCTGCACCATTGGGCCTGGATGGTCACATGGTGGTATCCTGCAGCCTCAGTGTTGGCATTAATGTAAAAACAAAAACAAGGTGCAGCATCAGCACGTGGTCTGAAAGCAAAACAAAATGGTATTATTAAATGCAAGCTGAAAATAGAAAATGGTGTTACAAATCAACATTTCGACCTTAGGTCTTCTTCAGGAAATGTCTTAAAGAGAAAAAAGCAAAGTTAGTGTAGAAGGAAGGTAAAATAAGGGATATATATATTTGGGGAAAGAAAAAAGGGGGTGGCTCTGGGAGAAGAAGTGTCAGTTGACATTAATGTACTGTACAGGTGCTCATTGGCGGGACCCTGTGCACAACATGGTGGTCTTCCTGAGTCAGGTGCCACTGATCACCCTATGTGTGATGACCTGATTCAGTGGGGCCCTGTTGCCATGGCATACCTGGAGGTGGTTAGGCAAAGTGGCTCCTGATGAGGTCCACATTTGCACGGTGTCCTGCTGTTGCAATGCCTGTTCTCTCACTCATATGCACAGATATAATGTTCGCAATGCTGTCAGCATCATCCTCCTCTCTGTTCCCAGATTGGTGTCCATGTCCGGAATCTTGATGTGGTGTGCCAGTACTATGTTGTGTAGCAAGCAACATGCCACAAATATTTTGCAGACCATCACTGGGGTGTACTGCAGTGCTCCCCCAGAGCAGTTCAAGCATCATAATCACATTTTCAGCAGTCCAAAGGTGCACTCAACTACTGCCCTTGTGACTGCGTGTGACTTATTGTACTTTTGCTCCACCTCTGTCTCTGAATGCCTTACAGGGGTCATGAGCCATGGCTGCTATGGGTACCCACTGTTACCTGCAGGAATAGCAAGGCCAGATTAGCCATGTGGCAATACTGGTGTCCACCCCAGCATGCCCTTGTGCAGTCTATGTATGCCACTTTCCTCTGCCCTCTCCCCCGGGTATGTGGTACCTCAGTACAAGACAGTGTCCACATACAGTCCAGTACATCTTCAACTCATCCATCAGTGCACTTCAGCAACATGACACATGGTGGATTACTGCATCAGCACCTCCTGCAGTGCTTCATCCACGGCCTACTCCCCTGGGGATCCACCCCCACAGCATGCAGATAGGTGGCTTGTGTGACAATGTCTGGAGCAGCTGTCATGCTTCCTGGGTCATGAACTTACCTAGCAGCCAGCCTCCCTGTATGTCTCCTTGTTCAAAGGCCTCACACAGCCCAATGTGTCAAAATATGAGTCAAGGCAAGAACCAGGGTACTGAGCAACCACGTCCAAAATTCAGCATTGGCTGTGTGACACACAACCTGCACATACATTGAATGGTACCCCTTCCTGTTCACATATACATCTGCATAAAATGTTGGTGCTCATATTGCAACATGTGTGCAATGCATAGCACCCAGAACATGGAGGGAAATGTGCAATGGCATAAAATCCATGCTTAACAGCAAGTTGCTGCTGTGCATCCTGGGGGAAGCTGATGTATCTGTTCATCCTGCGCAGCAGGGCCTCCAGAAGTTGGTTCAAGCACTTCAACACCGCAGACTGTGAGATGTCCACAGTGTCACCCATGGGATTCTGGAAGGTACCAACTGCCAAGAACCACAGTACTGCAGACACCTTCACTTTCACAGGTATCAGGTGTCCTCTGTGGATTCAGCTCTACAGTTCCCCCTGGAGCTCCTCATATGGCTCCATTATGGCATCCTGGGGAAGATGGTATCATGCCAGGCACTGCTCATCTGTTGGGTCACAGAACAATACCTGCCTCCTGTACACCCTTTTGGGGTACCTCTGCCAGCGTCTACCCTGTGCTGGGACCTCATGCTGTGCTGTG
The DNA here is from genome assembly GCA_016271365.2 of Neoceratodus forsteri. NCBI lineage: Eukaryota > Metazoa > Chordata > Ceratodontiformes > Ceratodontidae > Neoceratodus > Neoceratodus forsteri. The sequence goes on along the minus strand of CM028133.1, from coordinate 680,413,319 downwards.
TGACTGCCATCGAGCATGCCAATGCCACCTTTACATTGCCAGCCGGATGATTCTTTCAGGGGGTGCTGTCCCATTAAGTTCAATTGCTTTTGTTAAGATTTGGGCTACAGGCAACCCAGAGGGTTAAGGTAATTTCGTGGCAACATTCAGTTAATCTTCTCAGTAAATTTAGGGCTCTCTCAAAGCACCTTATTTATTCATTTGCTTTTGGTAACCGGGTAGGTGCATTAGGCATTAATCCTTCCTATTTTCAGACATGACCCGGGATAATACAGTAAACAGACATAACATATGCAGGTACATAAATACAGTCATAACAATACACAACAGTTATCCACACAGGGATAGCCAGGACTAAAGCATGTAGGCAGGACCATCCACGCAGGGATGTATAAAGGCAGATTAAAACAATTTAGCAAACATAAACACCAAGTTCGAGACAGTTAGGTCAAGTGGGTCAGGTATAGTTACATGTGTCAAGTGCATAGAGGTGAGAGAAAAGTGCAGACTTGAAGGTGGAGTGGGATAAGGGACACGTTAAACTAGGGCAAAGGGAATTCCAGAATTTAGGGGCGAAATGAGAGAATGTTTGTTCACCTATTTTTGTAGAGAAGTGAGGCACTGAAAACTGTGGAGTGGTAGAAACATAGAAACATAGACTTTGACGGCAGATAAGGACCGCTAGGCCCATCTAGTCTGCCCATTTCCCTACCTACAGGATAGGCCGCAGATCCTAGTTAACCAACAGCCTATTTCTTCCTACCCCCCAGAAGAATTGCCTTATGTCTGTCCCATGCATTCTTGAAATCTCCCACAGTTTTAGACCCCACAACCTCCTCAGGAAGGCTGTTCCATGCATCCACTACCCTCTCTGTGAAATAATACTTGTCACATTGCACCTAGAACGCCCTCCTTCTATCTTTAAATTGTGTCCCCTTGTTCTTGTAAGTCTCTTTTTCTGAAAGATGCTACCCTCTTGGACTTTGCTGATTCCACTGAGGTACTTAAAAGTTTCTATCATGTCCCCCTCTCCCTTCTTTCCTCAAGGGTATACATATGAAGCTCCTTTAGTCTCTCCTCATACGGCTTCTCTTGCAGACCCTGCACCATTTTAGTTGCCCTCCTCTGGACTACCTCTATCCTGTCTATGTCCTTGCGAGATGAGATCTCCAGAACTGGACACAGTACTCCAGATGGGGTCTCACCAACTGTCTGTACAGAGGGATAACAACTTCCTGTTTTTGCTGCTGATGCCTCTCCTATACATCCCAGTATACCCCCAGCCCTCCCTACTGCCTTCTCACATTGATTGCTAACCTTAAGGTCATCTGATATGATTACCCCAGGTCCCTTTCCTTTTGTTGTTGTTACTACCTCCCCACCCATTGTGTATTCTTCCCTGGGTTCTTGTTTCCCAGGTGCATTATTTGCACTTCTTTGCATTGAATCTAGCTGCCATACTTGACCATTCCTCCAACCTTGCCAGGTCCCTTTTCATCCTTTCCACGCCTCCTGTGTATCAACCCTGTTGCAGATCTTTGTGTCATCTGCAAAGGCATACTTTTCCTTCCAGTCCCTCTGCAATGTCACTGATGAAGACATTAAAAGGACTGGACCCACACTGAACCCTCATGGTACCCCACTAGTAACCCTCTTTCTTCAGAGTGGACCCATTTACATTACCTTCTGTGTCCTGTTGTGCAGCCAATGTTTTACCCAGGCTACCACCCTGGGACCCACTCCCAGGCTGGTTAATTTGACTATTAATCTTTTGTGTGGGACTGTGTCAAATGCCTTGCTAAAGTCTAGGTAGGCCATGTCCACAGCCGCTCCCTGGTCTACTGCTTTGGTCACCCAGTCAAAGAAATCTATTAGATTCATCTGACATGACCTTCCCACTGTGAGCCCATGCTGCCTTGGGTCCTGTGCTCCACTGGCCTCTAGGTACTCAACTATTCTTTCCTTCAGAAGTGACTCCATCACTTTCCCTACCACAGAGGTCAGACTGACAGGTCTGTAGTTTCCTGCCTCTGTCTTGGTCCCACTTTGTGAGGGGAATCACATCCGCCTTCCTCCAGTCCTCAGGTACCACACCATCCTCCCATGATTTATTAAAAGAGTAGCCAGTGGTTTCACTAGTTCCTCCTTAATTCTTTAGAATTCTGGGGTGAATTCCATCAGGACCCATTGCTTTGTCCACCTTCAGTTTTAGGAGTTCTTGCAGAACCCTTTCTTCTGTGAAAGGACTGGGATCGACTCCCCTATCAAGAGTGCTTCTGTTAATTGGATTAGGCACTTCCCCCTCCTCTTTTGTGAATACTGAGCAGAAATATTCATTCAGTATCCCTGCTTTTTCACTGTCCCCCTCTGCCCACCCACCGTTCATTCTATTCAGCCTTACTATCCCTCCCTTTGTCTTTCTACGCTCGCTGATGTACCTATAAAAGGTTTTATCCCCCTTCTTAACTGAGTTGGCGATCTTTTCCTCAGTTTGGGCCTTTGCTATTCTGACTTCCCTCCCTGCTTCCTTCTGCCTTAACTGGTACAGCTCTCTGTCCTGCTCCTTCTGTGTTTCCTTATACTTCCGGAATGCTATCTTTTTCTTCCTGACTTTCACAGCCACCTCTTTTGAGAACCATTGTGGCTTTTTCTTTCATTTTGATTTGTTTATTTGTTTCACCCAAAGGCTTGTTGCCTCTGTGATGGCAGTTTTGATGATTCCCCATTGTTGCTCCACACCTCCTTCTAGCCTGTTTGCTAGTGCTTTTCTGAGGCACTCTCCCATCTTGCCAAAGTCAGCCCTCCTAAAGTCCAGTACCCTCACTTTTGTATGGCTTGACTCTGTAGCTGAGTTTAATGTGAACCACACTGTTTGATGGTCACTTGTCCCCAGATAGCAACCCACTTCTAGATCAGAGATCCTCTCACTGCTCCCATTTGAGAGTACGAGGTCTAAGATTGCTCCCTCACGAGTGGGTTCTGAAACTATCTGTCTAATGCCTGCCACCTGTAGGGCATCAAGAATGGCCCTGCTCTTGGATGTGGCTGCAGCAAATGTCTCCAGTTAACATCTGGCATATTAGGTCTCCCATCAACAGTATCTCCCTTTCTCTGCCATTCTAAGAATGCCTTCTATCATATCCTTGTCCATTCCCTCCCCTGACATGGGGGTCTGTACACAACCCCTGTGCGGATTGTGGTGCCTTTTCCAGTCTCCAGGTGACCCACAGTGCCTCCTCTCCTCCCTGTTTACTCTTTTGTTCAGTTGCTTTTATCCCTTCCTTTACAGAGAGCTACTCCTCCCCTCTTCTCCCCTGCCTGTCTCCTGTAGATTATGTGCCTGGTATGAACCATCCCAGTCATGGTTCTCTGTGTACCATGTTTCTGTGACTGCTACGATATCCAGGCATCCCTCTTCCATCAAGGCCACCAGCTCAGGGAGCTTGTTGCCCAGACTCTGAGCATTGGTACTCATTACCCTCCACTTCCTGATGGCCTTACTCCCTTTTGCCCCACTCTGTCCTTCTTGCCTTTGTCACTTTCTCCATTTACCCCTGCCTTCTCCTATCGACACCTCTATGTTGGTGTTTGCCTTACTACCATGATTATTTGTGGGGGCTAGGATTTCGTGCTCTTTCCAGTGCCTCCCTTGGCTAGTTTAAAAGCTTGCCAATGAAGCATTTAAACCTATCACCTAGATCCTGATTCCTCCCGGACAGATGCAGCCCATCATGCCAATATAGGCTTGCATCACTCCAGGTGGACCCCCAGTCCCCAATGAAGCCAAATCCCTGAGCTTCACACCAGTTTTTCAACCACTGATTGAATCCCATGGTGCGGAACACCCTAGCCTCTCCTATGCCATAGATGGGCAGCACTTCCGAGAAGGTTACCGTGCGTGATACTTGACTTGACTACGTGATGGTTGAGGACATAAGAGTTCGGGAGAGACTCACAGGTTTAAACATGTTAGCCAGTGAATTTGGGTGAGGGCATCTTGTCATGGAGTCAATGAAACATCCCAGAGAGTAATGTTGATGTGAATTAGAAGATAGCTAGTGAAGGGTCGAGTAGAGAAGGCAATGAAGCATGAGGCGAGGGACCGATAAGGCAAATCTACCAATGTTGTTATAAGTGGTGTCCCACTTCCATAAAATACTCTCCTTAGCCTGGGAGAGGAGAGGAAGGGAATAAAATAACCTGGGCAGCAGGACACCTCTAGCCACTGAGATCCTGGCTGCAGGAGTTAGGGAGTGACACACATGGTAGGCCGCTCCAATCCTCATGTTAACGGATTTGCAAACATCATTTATGTGAGCGGAGAAGTCAAGTGAAGGATCCAGCATCACCCCTAGGTATTTGAAGGTGTCCGTGGACAGGACAGCTGACCCATCATGACACAGCACTTCAAGCTTGGTGGACTCAACCTGGACTTTTCTAGGGGACCCAAAGAGCATTGCCTGAGTTTTGGAAGGATTGAGAATTAGCAGGTTAGAGGAGAACCAGGACTGAAGTTGTTGGAAAGCAGAAGATAGACAGCCATTAAGCACTGAGATGGACGGGGAGGCTGAATAGAGCACCAAGTCATCTGCACACATGATAGAGTGACAGTGGGGTATAGAAGTAGGAATATCATTGACAAAGATGGAGAAGAGCAAGGGCCAAAGAATAGACCCTTGCAGAACACCACAGGTGATAAGGGCAGGAGCTGAAAGAGCTATGCAGAAGGAGACTGTTTGGGAACAGTTGTCTAGGTAACTGTAGATCCATGATAAGGTTGAATCAGTGGCACTAAGAGAATGCAACTTATCCAAGAGCATGGGGTGATTAACAAGGTCGAATGCCTTGGTTAGGTCAATGAACACTGAGCCAGTAAGTAGACCTTTATCCATGTTGGACTTAACGTCACAGGAGAGTAGGGCGAGAGCAGTAGTGGTGCTATGACCAGCCCTGAACCCATGCTGAACAGGGGACTGAAGGTTGAAATTAAGTAAGTGGGTAGCTATCTGCTGGTGGATAAGTTTCTCCAGTAACTTGCAGAGGGTCAGCAGAAGCGCAGTCGGATGATAGTTGGATAGGAGTTTGGGGTCTCCTTTCTTAAACACAGGAATAGTCCTAGCAGATTTCCATACTGAAAGCACTGTGGAGGTACTGATGGATAGGTTAAAGAGCCACATGACGGGAGTGGCTAGAAGTGGGGCAGCGAGTTTGAGGATTCTGGGTTCCAGACCATCCAGACCAGCACTGCCATGAGAGGGGATGGTTCTTAATAACCTCAGAACATCCAGATGCATGACTGGGGAAAATTCCAGTGAAGGAGATGCATCCTGAGGAGTTGTGGATGGGGGGTCATGGCAACAGGCTGCAGAAGGGGGGATATGAGGAACCGTGGTAAAGAGGGTGTTAAAGGCATTGGCAATAGTGCAAGGGTTATTGCATAGTATGTCATTAATATGCATATCATTCAGTGCCTGTGGTTTGGTGTTCCCTAAGATCGAATTGATCTGGGTCCAGTAAGTCTTAGGGTTAGAGACAGAGCAGTTAAGGAGTTCACAATAATGGGCACTCTTAGCAGTCCGAACCTCCTTCTTACAGGTATTGTGTGAGACCCGATACTCCACAAAGTCTGCTTGAAGAGAGGAGAATTTCCATTTGGACCAAAGTTTGTCCCATCTCTTGAGCTATTGTAGGCCACATGGTCACTTTCCCTCTGACCTTACATGTCGAGGATGGAATGTGCTTGTTCTGCAAGGCTAGGAGTTGTATTGAAATAATCCGTGGCCTTGTTGATGTTAGTGGTAGTAAAGAGGGGTGACCAATCTACCTGTTTTAGGTCATAAAAGAATGCTGACATGTCCAGTTTGGAAAAGTCAGCAAAGGTTAACACTTTGGGAGTATACAAGGAATTAGATGTACTCTGCACAGTGTAGACTGGGCAGTGATCACTGACAGAGTCAGGTAAAACCCCAGACAAGGAGTAACAATCCTTCCGGTTACTGAGGATCCAGTCTATCAGAGTACGACTGGTACCGTTCAGCAAGATCCTAGTGTGTGATGAGATGAGTTGAAAAAGGTTGGCCTTACTGATAGTGGATGCCAGAAGAGAGGAGTTGGGACCTATCCAGTCCAGGTTAAAATTACCCAGGCAGAGCACTTCATTTTTCTTTGACAGTGCTGGGATTAGTTCAACCAACTCCTCGAGACCAAGTTTGCTATTACGAGGTAGCAAATATGTGCCGAAGATATGTAGTTTCTTGGCACCACCAAGTGTCAGGAAAGAGTGTAATACCTCACCATTTTTTAGAGGTGGTGTAGGCAGAAGAGAAACATTAAAATGAGACTTATAGTACAGTGCAAGTCCACCACCTCTTTTTGATGAGGGTCTGTCGGCCCGGTACAAGTTATAGCCAAGTAGTGTGCAACTTGGGTCAGAGACACCTGGTCTCAACCAGGTTTCAGACAGGACAAGTATATCTGTATTATTACCCTGCACCCAGGCTTCAAGCTCTGCAAGACTGGCCATAAGACTTCTACTATTGAGATGGGCAAAGGTCAAGCCCAGGGCATGTGGCAGAAGATCAGATGAGCAAGAATCAGTTAGGTTTGGTTTCACCACCGGTCCAGGGTTGGATTCAATGTCCCCAGCTAGGGTAAGAGATAACATGATGACCCATAATGTGGCAAGCACAAAGGAACAAGACAGGTTCATGTGGGAGGTAATCTTCCTCTCCACCATGAACCTTGGGAGGGACCCTACTACCTTATAGCTAAGGTATACCGGAGGAAATGGTGTGAAGTAACAATTCACAAGTATGTTGGAGTAGGTGAAGTCACTGAGAGGCCCTTCAGCTATGTATGTGTGGGTGCATGTAGCTTGAGAGAAGGAGTCAAGCGTGAGTAGGGAAACAAGTACGTATGGTGCAATACACAAAGTCCACCCAGACATCTTTAAGGAGAGTCAGAGCAAGGTCTGGTAATAAAATTAGCAATCTAAGCAGAGGGTTCAGGAATAAAGGGATTGCGTTAACGATATCTTCCTAGAGGGAATTAGGGAAGAGGAATTGGCAGTATAATTAGGCAGTGCCCTCGATCAGCTCGTTATCAAACAAAAAAGAACCAGCTAGTTGGGATTAGAGTAAATCAGGAGTCTAGGTAGACTGAAACAGAAAGAGAGTAGGGCAGGTTGAACTTGCCACAACATCTAGTGGTGAAATAAAATAATCTGCAGATGGAAAACAAGGCAGATACAAAAAAAAATGCCACAAGACCACATGGGATACGAGACCTATAAGAATAAAGCCAGCTAAGGGTGGGAGGGTATTGGGGGGCATGAGGGAGCAGATGTGCAGTGGCTGCGGGGAAGCCCTACGTCTGCAGCAGGTGTAAAAGTGTTAGATTTATTTATTTTTTATCATGCAGCAGCAGCTGTAGGCTCAGGCAAGTAAGATTACTATATTGCTATATATTTCTTTACATTCAAGATGCTGCTCCCGCTCCTACAAATCACTGAGCAGTTCTAGATTAAAAAGACGGCATTCAGCTTAATTTAGCACAAAACTGCTGTACTTTCCTTATTCTAACTGAACTTGAACAAGCAACTAAATACTGCTGCAGTAGATTCCTTAAGAAAATTAATTAATTTAATTAATTTAGAGCACTGCAAGTCTGAACACAAATTGAGAGTGAAGCCGGAGAGGTGTTAGACTAGGTACCAAGTTTGAATCTTGGGCAAAGCTGGGCGTTTTCACAGTCCACGGCTATGTCCAGTATCTTAAAAGATGGTGATTTGGACTCCACGCAGCTCCGAGGGCAAAGCGCCCTGTGGAATGGTAGTCAGAGCTTAAAAGATGGTGATTTGGACCCATGCAGCTCCGAGGGCAGAGCACCCTGTGGAATGGTAGTCAGAGCTTAAAAGATGGTGATTTGGACTCCACACAGCTCCGAGGGCAGAGTGCCCTGTGGAATGGTAGTCAGAGCTTAAAAGATGGCAATTTGGACCCCACACAGTTCCTAGGGCAGAGTGCCCTGTGGAATGGTAGTCAGAGCTTAAAAGATGGTGATTTGGGCCCCACGCAGCTCTGAGGGCAGAGTGCCCTGTGGAATGGTAGTCAGAGCTTAAAAGGTGGCGATTTGGACCCCACGCAGCTCTGAGGGCAGAGTGCCCTGTGGAATGGTAGTCGGAGCTTAAAAGATGGTGATTTGGACTTACAGGGTCCTCTCTTTCCAGGAATGCAGGTGATTTGCTTCTTACTTACTTTTGTCCTTCACAGGCAGACACACAGTCTGTCACAGTACAGCTTTAATCTTCACTGAGTGGTCCTTCTAGACTGAAATCTCCCATAGATCTGCTTTGAGGGCAGCTCAGACCTTAATGGTCATGGGGTAACTAACAGAGCTCTCTGGTTGAAAGAATTGTCCGTCAGAGCAGGCAGCCCTGGAGATTTGTCATTTCACAGGCAATTGGTAGCTGGAAACATGCTGAAATAATTTGCTCCTTCAGTAGTCAGTGAGCCCTTGTGGCTCTCCTTGCATGCAAACATCACTGATTAGGTAACACCTCATCCACTGACTCCATTGCCACATCAGGGGGGTTAAAGGCAGAAAATATGGCTGCCCATTTGTAATCCAAAAGCTTATTTTCAAAAAAGTCCTTATTTCCACATATTCCAATATTTAAACACAAGATCACACCCTGAACCACTACTGCATGGGTTCAGACTCACACATGGTCCTGTTGGCACACAGATCAGGTGGTCCTGTTGCTAAACCCACAGTGTCAGCTCTGGTGGCAATGGTGAACCCTTCCAATGTACAAGCGGCAAGACAGCCTGAAAGGTGTAGTCGGGTTACACATAGGCACGGAGTCTCTAGCTCTCACCTTCCACCCACTAGACGTGATCCCTCCAAGACAGACTTCAGGCATGATACATAAAAATGTAAAAAATAGTTTGAAAAAATGCACTACCTTACCACAAATTTCCAGTAGTGTGCCTTTAGTGGGCTATTGCTTTAGCTGGTCTTTCCCAAGACATTATGTGATTTCATTAGAAAGACCATGTCTCTCTTCAGTGTTGGAAGCAGCTGTCAGTGCTTGGAGAATTTGATCCCTTAGAAAATGAGAAAAGGTTACCATAAAATTGCTCTTAAATTTTTAAAATATTGGAGTAGTAACCATCTGGCCAATGCACGTGCCTTTGAGTTATATCTGAACATGTTAACTGATCCTTCTTTGAAGAAACTAATAATGTCACTCAACTTCATTATTATCAGAACAAAAATGTCTGGAAGCTAGTATAAGATCCTAACCACTCTCCTAGGTGCTACAAAAAGTACAACCTGCTTGTGCTATATGGATGCAAAAGAAAGCTTGATACATATTTTCTTCATTTGCCTGTGGGATAACCATTTGTGAACTAAGTAAGGGAAAGGGGAAATTGTTTAACCAGGAAAGGCACACCAAGCTGAAGCTTGTTGCCAGGTGTGGCCTGGGAGCACAATCAAGTTAAGTGACTTGCTTAAGGTCACACAGTATGCAAGTGGGGGCTGTGAGATTCAAACCCAGGTCTCCAGGTTTGAAGCTCAGAGCCCTAAGTCACTGTACTATAATGCTTCCCTAAGTGGTTGGGACCATACATTAAGAGAATTTCTTTACCAATAAAAACAATACTTCTTCAATGAAATCAGATGGATGTCTTTATAAGAATAGTGCTTTACCTTAAAGAGGACAGAAAATCATTTCTAACTGGTTGCTGTTTATAATGTTGCCATTTACAGAAATTGTTTCATACCCCTAAATGATCCCTATGTAATTGTAGCTGAATAAAAAGTAATGTAAAAAACTGTACTTTGCATTGTTTTGCTTTTATTGGCAGCATTCTGTTACAGTCCTCTTCATGGAACCAGCAGTCTAGTTTAAACTATCTCACAGTTTGTGCACAGAACTTTTAAGCATAGGTCTGATAGGTCATGAGCTCATTCTTAGCATTCTGTGCACAAACCGTGACATAGTAAAAATTCCAAATTACTGGTTCCATGAAGGGAACTGTGAAGAACGTTGTCCATGGAAAGTATACAACTGAAAACAAAACTTTTCACATCTGTGTTTATTCAAGTACCATTAACTATGGGCCATTTGGAAGCTTGAATTTAATTTCTGTAACTAGTAACGTTACAGACTGCTGCCAATTAGCACAAATGGCCTGTCCCCTTTAATATGATACTGAAGAAATGCTCGACAGTAATTAATGTAAATGGTAGCATTAACAGACTTTAGATTTTATATTTATATTTATATTCGTGTGTGTGTGTATATATATATATATATATATATATATGTGTATATATATATATATGCCTGATGTTGTAATATCTTGATAGGAAGATGAGTAAGAAACAGTTCTACTGTTAAAAAGCATCTGTCCTAGCTGGCCCAGTGGCAAAGAGGGCTGAGGCACCGTGGGCACCTTACTTTTTCCCATGCTGGCGACTCAGGTTCAGGAATGCGCTCAGGTTGTCAGGGGTTGGCCAGGGTGGGAGAAGATCGAGCATCCAGAGGACTTCTCTCCTGGGGTGGGGAGGCATGCCAGCCCAGCATACACTGCCCCCCGGTGAAGGCCTGGTGGTAGAGCAGCATCAGGGTGGCATGTAAAGGGAGGGATCTGTGGGGAAAGTTGGACAGGTGCACCTCCATGCACGAGTCTGAGGCTCCACAACAGGGTGGGAGGAAAAGTGTAGCCCAGCCCAGCTCCCTCTGAGCCCACACACACCACTCAGTTGATGACCTGGCCTGCCTTGGATATGTTGTACTATGGGGGATGACCTTCCCTCTCCGGCCCTGCCATAAGAGGGGAACTCATTGGGGAAGACTACTAACCAGGTAGGCTCATTGAGGGAGGCAGGGGGCCTGTTTGGGGTTATCTGGGAACTGGGCTGATGCAGACACCCCTTGGATGCAAGCAGGAAAAGCACCTATATGGGGAAAAAAGCATTTGGCCTATTATTTGTTTACTTAGTTAGTTAGTTATGTCATATGTTTTACCAGGAAGGAGGTAGTTTTACCAGGAAAGAGATAGTGAGCTAGAAACAACGGGCAGGATTTTCGAAAGGTGGCACAGGGCGTGTGTCCAGCTCTACACCATGGGACTCTGAATTTGGCTGTGCACCAATCCCCTTTGCCACAGTTGCACCCAATTTTCCATTAATGGGTGCAGTTGCGACAGTTTCCCTGCTTTCCAGCAGCTTGCGTCACATATTTTGTGCAAACACCGGTACATTGACCCCTGGGAGTGGCGCACGCTAGACCATGAAGTCGTGGTCTAAGGAGCAGCACCAGGTGCAAGGGATGTAAAATCCCCAATGACGGCCGGTGAATGCCGTAAGCTTGTGTGCCATATGTTCAGTGCACAGGGGGCGTGTGGCATTAATTGGCCTTTGAAAATCTGGCCCAACTTCTTTCCAGAGGCATCCTGGGGGAAGTGGTTGGGGCAGAACAGACAATATAACAAGGTGCAATAAATACAATAAACATTTGTGCAAAAGACAAATACCTGGTACAGAGAACTCTAATACAGAAGGTGCAATAGGTTAACTAAATTTGCAAATACAAGCATGGTCAGAGTTCCTTGAATTACAATGAAATTATACAAGAATAAAAAGAGCAGAAATACACAAGGTGCTGAGACAGGAAAACATTTGTATAGATTATGGTAGAACCCCACAGAATATATCACATTTCGGTAGGGAAATATTGTGTACATAGAATAAATGCTTCCATTACTTTTCTATAATGTATGGAAGGGCATTGTTAAGGATGGAATTCAATGAATTCCTATCATTATTATAGTATTAATGTGCCGTCAAGAGGTTGTTATATTCTTTTGAGTATGTCACATTGATACCATAACAACACGAACGGCACTGCACATATGCATCTCTTCAACATGGGGCTTTGGCCGAACGGCTGCGGCAGTGAGAGCTGGCCCAGACGGAGAGCAGTGCTACGAAAAAAAAGAAAAGTAAAGGCAAATTTGTTTTAACTGGTGCCCATACAATATAAAATACAATGGATGGGCACCAGTAACCAGATAACAACAACATGTGTTACCATCTCAAGGTCATCATGCCAACTGTTAACATCTCGAGTTTCGCTCTCGAAGTTTACTAAGTGGGAGCAAGACAGAGGCAGGAAACTACAGACCTGTCAGTTTGACCTCAGTGGTAGGGAAAATGATGGAATCACTTCTGAAGGAAAGAATTGTTGAGTACCTAGAGGCCAGTGGGGCAGAGGACCCAAGGCAGCATGGATTCACGGCAGAAAGGTCATGTCAAACAAATCTAATTGATTTCTTTTATTGGGTGACCAAAGTAGTACACCAGGGAGGGGCTATGAACATGGCCTACCTAGACTTTAGCAAGGCATTTGACACAGTCCCGCGCAGAAGATTAATAAACAAATTAGCCGGTCTGGGATTGGGTCCCAGGGTGGTAACCTGGGTAAAACACTGGCTGGACAACAGGACACAGCAGGTAGTAGTAAATGGAGTCCACAGTGAATAAAGGAGGGTTACCAGTGGGGTACCGCAGGGTTCATTACTGGGGCCGGTCCTTTTTAATGTCTTTATAAGTGACATTGCAGAAGGACTGGAAGGGAAAGTATGTCTCTTTGCAGATGACACAAAGATCTGCAACAGGGTTGATATGCAAGGTGGGGTGGAAAGGATGAAAAGGGACTTGGTAAGGTTGGAGGAATGGTCAAATTTATGACAGCTTAGATTCAACACAAAGAAGTGCAAAGTAATGCACCTGGGAAACAAAAACCCAGGGCAAGAGTACACAATGGGGGGTGAGACACTGACAACAACAAAAATGGAAAGGGACCTGGGGGTAGTCATATCAGATGACCTAAAGGTGGGCCAGCAATGTGAGAAGGCAGTAAGAAGGGCTGGGGGGATACTGGGATGCATAGGGAGAGGCATCACCAGTAGAAAACAGGAAGTTGTTGGCCCTCTGTACAGACAGTTGGTAATACCACATCTGGAGTACTGCGTACAGTTCTGGAGATCCCATCTCCGCAAAGACATAGACAGGGTGGAGGCTGTCCAGAGGAGGGCAACCAAAATGGTGCAGGATCTGCACCAGAAGACAAATGAAGAAAGATTAAAGGAGCTTAAGATGTATAGTCTCGAGGAAAGGAGGGAGGGGGGACATGATAGAAATTTTCAAATATCTCAAGGGAATCAACAAAATCCAAGAGGGTAGCATCTTACAGAAAAAGAGATGTGAAAGAACAAGGGGGCACAATTTGAAGATGGGGGGGATGGCTCAGAGGTAATGTGAGGAAGTATTTCTTCACAGACAGGGTTGTAGATACATGGAACAGCCTTCCTGAGGATGTTATAGAGTCAAAAACAGTGGAGGAATTCAGGAATGCGTGGGACAGGCATAGTGCAATTCTAGTGCAAGATTATGGAGACACTCCTTAAGGAAAGGATAGTGCAACACCTGGAATCCATAGGGGCACAGGATCCAAGAAAGCATGGGTTTACAAAAGGAAAGTCCTGTCAAACTAATCTCATAGATTTCTTTGACTGGGTAACCAGAGTGGTGGACCAAGGGGAGCAGTTGATGTCGCCTACCTTGACTTCAGCAAAGCCTTCACACTGCCCCACATGAAGATTGATAAATAAGCTGGGTAGGCTCGGGTGGGTCAGAAGTTGGTCAACTGGGTGGCAAACTGGTTGACGGGCAGAAAACAGAGAGTGGTGGTAAATGGTATACAGTCAGAAGAGATGCAAGTCACAAGTGGGGTACCTCAGGGATCAGTCCTGGGGCCAGTTCTCTTCAAAATCTTCATTAGTGACATTGCAGATGGGCTAGAGGTTAAGGCTTGTCTGTTTGAAGATGACACCAAGATCTGCAACAGAGTAGATGATCCAGATGGGGTGGGCAGAATGAGAAGAGATCTGGATAAACTAGCAAAATGGTCAGAAGAGTGGCAACTGGGACTTAATGCAAAGAAGTGGAAGATCATGCACATAGGTAAGAGAAACCCTGAAGCCACCTATAGGCTGGGAGAGGAGTTGCTGACAGTCACAAAGGAAGAAAGAGACTTGGGCATCATCATCACCAATGACTTGAAATCATCCAAGTAGACCTCTAAAGTAGTAGGTAAGGCTAGGGGGATGTTAGGGTGTATTAGTAGGGGTATCACAAGTCGTAAGAGGGAAGTAATAATCCCTCTTTACAAGACACTGGTTAGGCCCCATCTGGAATACTGCATGCAGTACTGGAGGCCACACCTTCACAAGGACATTAACCAAATTGAGGCAGTCCAGAGAAGGGCAACCAACATGGTGCAGGGACTGCATCAGAAGACATATGAGGAAAGATTAACAGAGCTCAATATGTATACCCTTGAGCAAAAGAGGGAGAGAGGTGATATGATCGAAACATTCAAACATCTTAAGGGCATTAACAAGGTGAAAGAGTCTAACATGTTTAAATATAAGAAAAATAGCAGGACAAGAGGACACAGCATGAGATTAGAGGGAGGCCGATTAAGGGGGAATGTGAGGAAATTCTTTTTCACAGAAAGGGTGGTGGATGCATGGAACAGCCTACCTCAGGAAGTGGTGGCTATGAATACAGTGCAGGGCTTCAAACAGTCATGGGATGGGCATAAAACAGCAATACAGATGAGTATGAATAGATAGGCCACTGACAGAGCAAAGGCCGATGGCACATTTATAAGGTAGAAAAAGAAATGGGCAGACTGTATGGACCTTGCGGTCCTTATCTGCCATCAACTTCTATGTTTCTATGTTTCTAGTAGCGGGGTAGGAGGAAGTAGGCTGTTGGTTAACTAGGATCTGCAGCATATCCATTAGGTAGGGAAATGGGCAGACTAGGTGGGCCAAGCGGTCCTTATCTGCCATCAAATTCTATGTTTCTAAGTTCTCATGATGAACTCTCAATGGGAACACAGCGTTGTTATTAACTAGTTCTCATTCATTATCCTCTATGTAATTTTCCCTGATGCTCCATATTTCTACCCTGTGTTGTAAATCCCACTCTTCTGTTACTGTGCTGTTACTCTGTTTCCAGGTCGCTACTGTAAAAGGGACTTTACCCAGTGAGCTCACACAGTTAATAAAGTAACTAAATAAATAAACAAACATCTCAGGGCATCAATATGATATCACAGCCTATCAGCATAATTACTTTATTCAGATATTTAAATAGCACCTTTCATGGGTTTCAAAAGGCAGGGGGTCATAATGTCACAAGACATTATGTCGCAGCAATATACCACTCTGCTAGTACAGTGCAATATATCGCCAGTGGCATATGTCTTGTTTTTGCTGGGGCTCTGCCTCTCCTTCCCCATTATGAGGAGTGACCAAAACCCCCCAACTAAAATAACTAACTCGGGAGGGGGATTAACAGTTAAAATTGCACAAAGTGTGAAATAGAAAAAAAATCCATGTGTCTGGAACTGGGAATCGAAACCCGGTCCCAAAAGCACTGCCTGCCTCCCTTGCTGACAGTGGCTCTTCGAGCCATAGCAGCTGCCTGCCGGCCCCCTGTCCCTGCAGAGGTATTATCCTGTGCCTGGGAGAGTGAGAGGGTGCACTACCATGCATAGACCCTTTTGCGGTTTTACACCCTCTCACTCTTCCCTAATGCGCTGTTTCTGATGCACGGTTATGATGTGTAGTATTAAGCGCATGACATATTGACCCGGTAGGGTTTCAAACCTGTGTACATTTAAGACATGCTAAATAAGAACAATAACAACCTTCTAGCCCAATAACAAATACATTTTTATTTCATATTTAAAAACATGGCACAAGTCTGCACACCAGGGGCCCAATTCTCAAAGCTCCCGAGGCGGTCAAGGGGCTTGTGTCCCAATGAGTGGCGCAAAGTGCTCCTTGTGCCAAATGATGTCCCAGGAGTGATTCTCAAAGGCAGCCTGCATCTACTGAAGGCATCCTGTACCAAATGGGGCTTGCGCCACCCTTGTGCCACACACTGGGCTGTGGCATGGCACCAGGGGCTTGTGGCAGATGCAGGCTGCCAAATCCCCTGCATCGGGATTCACATAACTCCCCTGGTAGGCAAATGTCTAAGCACAGTTGGACCAGCCAGAGCTGATCTAAGGGTACTTAGAAATTTCTCCACTGGGAGAGTTGACCTAGTAGCGGCACTGTGCTGCTGTCCCCCCTCCCCGAAGTCCCTATGAAGTACATATTTATCATATATATCTGCCCGTGAGCATTACATCTCCTGTATCTTGGCTCCGGTCCCGCTGTTGTTGCCTGCCTGCCTCGGTGTGGCCCAATGTATAATGTGTAAATTTTGTATATAGCTGTACATATTGATTGGAACGTTGCTTTAGTGACTCTGTACTTTTAATATTTTGACTGTCATTGTTGTAAGCTGAGTTACCTTACTATGTATGTTATGCTTCTCCTGGCCTCACTGTATCTGCCTTACATGCCTCAATTTGTAAACTGTATGTTCTTTTAATTTCCTGTACTCTCCCAGGTCGTACCTGAAAATAGGCATATGTTTTGTCTAGTGTACTTACCTGGTTAACAAAAGCTAAATGAATAAATCATACAACCCTGGTGGTCTAGTGGACACCTGATCCCCAAGTACTCCCATATACACAAAAATCATTTAAACCCCTTCCCTGGTGGACAAGCGAACTCCTTCCCTGATGTTCCCATGGATTCATTAATCATCATAGGTCCCTGGTGGTCTAGTGGCCCCCCTCCCGATCCCCAGTGTCCCCATGTTGTATTAATGTGATCTAGCAGCCCTCAATGAGCCCTGACCCCCGTTATGCCATATTATGAATTGGTCAGTGGTATAGTGGCCCCCCCAGTAGGCAGTGTCCCCACACCTCACTCCCCCATCCCCAAATTGAGCTGCTAACTGGCACAGCCCACCCCTCACCACCACAGCCAGCCGCTGACTGAGCTCTGAAGAAGCACATACTGTGTACAGTACACACTCAGTGACAGCTGTCAATCACTGAGCATGTACTGTATACAGTATGCACTCCTTCAGAGCTCAATTGATCAGCTAGCCATGAGTGGTGAGACGGTGAAACTGCCAGTCTCAGCTGATTTGAGGATGGGGACACTCACCAGGTTGGGGGGTAGGGGGCCACTATACCACTCATGTAATATGGAAAATATTTTCACTCCTGCACAGTGACCTCTAGATAGTCACAAGTGACTTCGCCACTCTTGAATATTCAGAGATCACTCTAAAGGAGTGAAAATATTTTCCATATCACACTCGTGCCCATCATGTATCCCCTATACATAAGAACCCCTGACAACATGAATATATACTATCAATATTGGTTTATAACCACTTTAGGGTCTTCCTGTTTGGTGTCTGATATTAGCTTCCAGCACCATGAACCTTTGCAATTGTTATTATCTTGTACACCAAATCATGCTCTATTTACCTTGCTCTGTACCTCATTTACAGACTCCAGTATTCCACTTTGTATCCTGTTTTATCTCTTGGACATCTGTAATGACCATCATTGTGTTTTGTCAGTTCTTGTACATTTCCCCTGTTGTGATCTCCCAGGTCGTGCCTGAAAATAGGCAATTGTTCTGTCTAGTGCACCTGCCTGGTAAATAAAAACTAAATAAATATATTATTTAACTATCTATAAATAAAAGATTTTAAAAAAAGTAAGCAGCCTTTAATATAAGGGTTGAAGTTTTAAATTTAATCTAAGCACTTTGAAGAAGCTACTAAAGGTCACAGAAAGTGTAACAGGCATAATATTGCCTCCGACAGATTAACCAATAGTTAACATTAGGTAATTATCTGACTGATAAATAAATGTTGGTTTCCAAATCTTGTACACATTCATTTTTCAATATCTTACTCCGTATCTGAATTTCTATTTAGACTATAGTGGTGCCCAGTGTCAGATTCCATCTTTATTATAGATGTCCTGATACAACTGTCACAAAGTCCTCAGTCACAACTAGTTTTAATGATCGGTGTCAGTTGATGTCACTGTTTTTAAATGCTGTTTATATATAGATAGTCATTTGCAGGGTTATTAAAGAGTCAGCAGGTGGCATTGTACAGATACCACAAGTTCCCAAAGCTTAAAGAAGACTGTGGACGTATATATATGTCCAGAATCTATATACGTTCACACATATTCAGTTCTCAAAGGGTTAATGGTGAGCACAATGCAGGGCCAGTGCAAGCAGCAAAATAGGGGCTGCCAACTCCAGGTTCAGTCACAAAATCCAAATCTGCTGATGCACTACAATAAGGGAATTTGTAAGCCGGTCTGTCTGTGCAGTGAAAATCAAATTTATTTGAAGAGATTCAAACAAATTACAGAGGTTAGCTTTTGTTGTGTTACTCCATAAGTCCCAAGCGCTTCGACTTGCAAGCCTTCCTCAGGGGATGTGCCAGGTGGGACTTGTGGGAGCTCAAATTTGCACCACTTGAGCTCCCTCCAGGCATGCCTGCTGAGGAAGACCCATGACAGTCTAATTGCTGGGGCTTGTGGAGTAGCAGCAAAGCCTACCGAATTTGTAGTATCTCTATTTTATTTGAATCTCTGCAAATAAATTTGATTTTCACCACACAGACGGGATTACAGATTTCCTTACTGCAATGCAGCAGTTGTTTTGGATCTTGTGGTATTGTACAGAAACCCTACTGTGCATGTGTGTGCCTTCACAAGTCCTGTAGCCTGCAGACTGTAGAAGTCTGCTGGCAAACTGCAAGAAGGCAGGCAACTGCAACATGATGGCTTTGACTGTTCTCAACTGTTCTTCACTCAAGATGTTAATTGACACGGCTAGACACAAGGGAACCTGATGCTAGGCCTCACAGTAGCAAAAAAAGTGTTCTTTGTGAGCATGCATGCAGAATGCATATATGGTTGATTGGGTACTGCAAGGAAGCCTACGATGCTTTTGTGGAGGTGCATTATAACAGTGTGTTTAATGGGAATACTACAGTAATAAAACAACTGTTGTATTTTTCTATAAAAAAGGCAATTTCTTTAGTTGTCCCAAGGAATGAAATTGTTGTAATTCTCAAAGATGTATTTACTCATGCTCTGCATATTCAGATTATCTATTAATCAATAACTCTACAGTTGCATTGGGTGTATAGGGGAATAAACATATTCCCATGCTCATAAACATGTCTACGGAGTGGAGAAACACATATGCCCAAAATCACTCCAAGCAGATGTCTTTTTTAATGCTGCTACATTGCAAGTTATTTTCTTTTCCTTTTTTTACCTTCTATCCCACCTCCATCCACTATGCAGCTTATTCTTCTAGGACAGGTCTCCAGAGCCATCATGCCTACCCATTCCCCCACTACCATATCAGGCTTTGAGCACTACTTTGTGGCCTACCTCTTATGTTGGACAGCATACCTGATTGCGATGAGATGACAATAGAGCTCCCATCACTAGGCAGGAGGTAGTGGTACTGGAGTCACTCAAATGAGAAATCATTTTCTGCTTTTCTTCTACTCAGTGAGGATGTCACCTTAAAATGTATCTTCCAGGATCCACCTTTACTGTATTTCAAACAACTACCTAACTTGTCCAACCTGGTTATCAGTAGCAACTTAAATCTGACCAAAACAACAGAACACTAGGAAGGCCTGAACCCTGCAATATTCATAAGTGTAAAACATGTGAGCACATTTCCTCTTCAGACTTTATCAACAACCCCAAAATAAGTAATTCAAGATACATGGGAATTATACATGTAGATCATATAACTTTGTCTGTTACATCCAGTGCAAGAAGTGTCTACATACGGGCTATGTGGGGGAACCAGGCAACCCTTTTGAATCTGAATTAACTTATACAGGCACACCATAGAGGAGAAATAAACTGAAACACCAGTGGGACAACATTTCTCAGTCTGATCACTCCATCTCCAATTTGTAGATTTTCCAGAGTGGGCCAGAAAATTCTGCTGGTGGACCCGGGAGGTACAGGCAGTAGTGAGGGAAAAGAAGGTGGCTTATAGGTGCTTCAAGTGCTCAAGGAGTGAAAGGGGTCAGGAGGAATATGAGCTGACAGCCAAGAGAGTCACCAGGGTGGTGAGAGCAGCTAAGGCAAACAAGCAGTTGTCAATGCCGAATGTTTGCTTACTGGTATTAACATTAGAAATGCAGGAGTTAGACAGATGCAGAATAGGAATGACAGTGAAGTAGTGAACTTGACATGAACCGCACCTCCATGCTGTAGAGATGGACAGGATGTGGGGTAAGTTTTTGGGTCATCACCTATGATGGTCAAACCAATGCACCTCACTCTATTCTGCAGACAGCGAGATGTGTTGACCCGTGCCTTAGGGTGTTTGGCTTTACAGTCAGCCCATTCCAAAAGGACATACGTTGAAATGGGTGCAGCATAGGTGGTGAAGTCTTGGGATGAAGAGTCCAAGGTACACCTCAATGCCTGTCTGTGGCAGGGGGGTGGGGGCGGGATGGCATGAGCAGTACGGTCGGCTATCCAAAGGCACACCTCAATGCCTGTCTGTCTGTACAGGGTAGGACATTATGGTTAGAAACCCTAATGTCTCGGGCATTTGCTGGTATTCACAGTACAAATTTTGAACATGGCCTTTTTGTGAGCCCACCTCATGAAAGCATTTGGGACCTCTTCTCACGAACAGTGGCAGTGTGATTTTGTCAATGTGTCCCGAAAAGTGACTTCCAACAGTGACAGTGTCATTCTGCATCCCATGTACGAAAACACAGATCGGGCAGGATGTGAAGAATGACAGCTGAACCATCCATAGGGAGGTATGAAGAGATGGCAATGTTGAAAATGTGTTGTGGGAATATTAACAATGCTTGCAGTTCTGAGCATACATGGAAACCGCACAATGCATGCGCGTAACACAGTCATTTTATGGAGTTTCATCACCAGATTTTTACCATAGGCATTTAACAACCTGTGCTGATGAACAGTGTCACTGTGATTTTGTTACTGTGTCCTGAACACTGATGTCCCACAACAACCACGGTAGTCTATGCCGGAACTGCAAAAACACATTCGACTAGGATGTGAAAAATGATAGCTGTACTGTTCATAAGGAGGTGTTGAAAAATGGCAATGTTGAAAATCTGGAGTGAAAATATTACAAATGTGCAAAGTTATAAGCGTGCATGGAAACTGTGCAATGCATGTTCATAACACAGTCACTTTATGGACTTTCATCACCAAATTTTCAATATAGGCATTTTAGGACCTCTGCTAATGAACAGTGTCACTGTGATTTTTGTAATGTACCTCAAACAGTGATTTCCCACGGCGACCGTGCTATTGTGTGCCGGAAGTGCGAAAACACATTTCGGCCAGGAGGTGCAAAATGACAGCTGCACTGTTCATAAGGAGGTGTGGAAAATGGCAATGTTGACAATATGGTGTGAAAATATTGCAAATGTGTGAAGTTAAGAGCGTGCATGAAAACTACGCAATGCACGCTCACAACACAGTCATTTTATGGACGTTTGTCACCAGATTTTTAACATACCCATTTTAGGACTTCTGTTAATAAACAATGTCAGTGAGATTTTCCTAATGTTTCCTGGACATGGATTTCCCACAACGACCGCACTAATCTGTGCCGCAAGTGTAAAAACACATTTGGGCCAGAATGTGAAAAATAACAGTTGTACTGCTCATAAGGAGGTGCAGACAAGTCTTGACAATCTGGAGTGAAAATATTGCAAATGTGCGAGGGTATGAGCGTGCGTAGAAACTGCGCAATGCACGATCGTAGCACAGTCATTTTACAGACTTTTCTCACCACATTTTCAACATAGCCATTGTAAGACCTCTGCTCATGAACAGTGTCACTGTGATTTTCTTAACCTGTCCCAAACAATGATTTCGCACACCAACTGCGCCATTGAGCGCTACATGCGCGGAAACACATTTTGGGTGAGATATGAAAAATGACAACTGTACTGCTCATAAGTAGGTGTGATAGAATGGCAATGTTGAAAATCTGGAGTGCAAATGTTACAAATTCGCAAACTTACGAGCCTGCGTAGGAACTGAGCAACGCACGTTCATAAAACAGTCATTTCTAGGAATTTTTTCACCAGATTTGCAACATAGGCTTTTTGAGAGTCCACCTCATGAACACTGGCACTGTCATTTTATTATTTGGTCCCAAAAGGTGATTTCACACAGTGACTGCAAAATCACCCTTCTGGCCTGATTAATGCCATGACAGTGACAGAATTCATGAGGAGGGGTCTCAAAAACCCTATGCTGAAACTTTGGTGCCAAAATTCCAAAAAATGCCTGAGATATGCAGCAAAGTTGAAAAACCCCTATCTATCCCATTATACAGCTTACCGGCATTTCCTCAGTTCGCGGTCGGCTTTGAAGAGTGCAGTCGTGTTCCCGGTCCACCGAAGATCGTCGCACGGACTCCGGAGGTAGGTATGGGGTGAGGGCATGGGGAGGCAGGGTGCACAGTGGGTGGGTGCAGGTTGTGGGAGAGGATCTAGGAGACTGCGAGGCCGTTTTCTCCACAGGAAAAAAAGGACAACATGGATTGTTTTCTATTTACATGAGGGGCATTTGGCACGCTGGAGTGGGCTCCCAGCGTGCCAACTGACTGTTTTTTTTTGGGGGGGACCTTTAGCCAGCAGGGGATTGGGCACCCCTGTCAGCACACAACAAAATGGGGGGGTGGGTTAGATTATGCCGACAGGGAGTGGGCTCACCGTCGGCAGACAGATGACAGGGACATTTGTGCACTGAAGCCAGTGGGGATTGGGGCCCCCGTCAGAAAACAAAGACCGTCTGGGGGGGCACTTGCTGCCGAGGGGGATTGGGCACCCCCTTGGCATGTGGCAGCATAATATTGTTTGTGAACGTGGCAGCAAGCCACCCGCCATGTTCGCAAACAGTATTACGCTAGTTAACATTCCACCCTGCAATGACAGGCTGCTCCCTCATTGCAGCATAATGACTGATGCTGCAATGACGAGGCGGCATCTGATTGCTGCGGCAAAAATGTTAGAAGTTGGTGCACTTTTGGAGACCAGTGTCATCACCACACTGTGCCTCCATTGGCCCACCATTGCCAGCAGCACCTCCACAACCCACTTCTCTCCTAAGCTGTCACATCATGTTTCTTGCGCATGCGCGCAAGCAAACATAAAAAGGAGCAGTCCTTGGCTAGTGTGATCCAGAGGGGGGACAAGGGGTTCTTTAGATACATAGGGGAAAAAAGGAAAGTAAGGGGACAGATCAGCAAAACAAGGATAGGGGATGGTTGGACACAGGAGATGGGGGAACAGGCAGAAGTCCTAAATGAGTACTTTGCCTCAGTTTTTACCGGGGGGATGGAGGAGCTATGTCTTTCGAGGGGAGCAGGGGCAAACCAGAGGAAGGTATGAGACTGGTACAGATCAGGAGCCCTGATGGGTCTGGGGAAAGGGACTGGCCACCACAGACAGGTGGGGGTCCAGCAGTGCAGGGTGAAAAAGGGGAGGATGCGGAAGCTGAAATCCCGGTAGAGAGAGTAAAGGAATCCCTCAGGTCCCTTCGGACGGAGAAAGCACCTGGGCCAGATGAGATACATCCCAGGGTGCTGAGGAAACTGGTGGAAAGGGGGTTTCAACTTATGTTGATATCTCATCCATTTTTGGGAATTTTGGTCCCAAATTTTCAACATGGGGTTCTTGGGACCCCACCTCCTGAACATGTGACTGTCATTTAGTTTCTTAATCTCAAAAAGTGATTTTGTGGTTGCTGTGTGGAATCACCTTTTGGGACCGAGTCACAAAACAACAGTGCCACTGTTCATGAGGTGGGGTTCCAAAAAGTCCACGTTGCAATTCTGGTGAAAACAGTTTCCCAAAATGACTACATTAAGCGTGAATTGGCGTAGTTTTCGCAGACACTTGTAACTTTGCCAGTTTTTAATATTTTCACTCCAGATTTTCAATATTGCCATTTTATAACACCTCCTCATGAACATCATAGCTGTCATTTTTCACATCCTGCCCAAAATGTGTTTTCGCACCTGTGGTGCAGAATGTCACGGTCACTGTGTGAAATCAACTTTTGGGATGGACTAACAAAATGACAGTGCCACTGTTCATGAGGGGATGACCCATAAAGCCCTTGTTGAAAATTTGGTGAAACAATTCCAAAAAATGACTGCATTATAGGCATGAGTTATGCACTTTCTACTCACTATCGTAACTTCACCAATTTTTCATATTTTCACTTCAGATTTTGAACATTGCCATTTTTTAACACTGCCTTATGAACAGAAAAGCTGTCATTTTACATATCCTGTCCAGAATGGGATGTCACACCAGTGGGGCAGAATGGCATGGTCGCTGTATGAAATCAACTTTTGGGATGGATTAACAAAATCACAGTTGCACTATTTTTTTTTTTTTTGGTTAGTCATTTTTTTCTTACCTTGGCCCCTGGTCAGCCAATCACGTCCAGGCATCCACCTTTCTTCTGCCTCCGTCCAGATCACTCTTGGCTCCCCACCTGAGGACTACACTGTATACCCCCGCAGCTTGACCCCTCCGCGGCGGGGTGGTGGAGAGACCTTCCCCTGTCTCCTCCGACTTCAGGATCCAGTCACAGTGAGCCCTCGGAGCCAGGCATCCCATCGAATGGCCATCAAGCCACCACAACTGGTTCAATTTTACCTTTTTTCTGAATTCCCCAGAGTCAAAGGGCATGCAATGACACCGGTGGCTGTGGGCACGCATGCATCTACGCACATTCCCATCCAGGCATCTGCCCTCAACTCCTCCTCTGTGTATGGCGTGCATCCCCAATCCTCAGCCTCCACCAGGGGGCAGTCGGATGCCGACCAATGTGGACCCTCCTCGCTGGAGAGGAAGAGCAGTCCATCATACGCTTGATTCCTCTCCTCCCCTGCCAGCCCATGACAACCCGTGCTTGCTCCTGAACCCAGGTCGCCAACGTGACGTGGGGTGTGGCGTCCAGCGTCTCAGCCCTCAGCACCACCAGGCTGGCTCAGCTGCACTGTTCTTGAGTGGCGGTTACATAATACCAATGCTGAAAATTTGGTGAAAAAATTCCCCCAAATGAGCATGTTATGAGTGTGCATTGCGCAGTTTCTATGTATGCTTGCAACTTTGCCAGTGTTTCCCAGTTTTCACACTGTTGTATTATCTCAATGGAGGGATAGGAAAGCAGGGTCCTTTCCACTGTAAATGTGGACACTGTTGTACTATCTGGATGGAGGGGTGGGAGAGTAGGGTCCAAAGGACCCTGTTCTCCCACCGTGACTTATGGACACTGTTGTACTATCTGAATTGTGGGATGGGAGCACAGGGTTCCAAGGTCCCTGGCACCCACCATAACATAAGGATACTGTTGTACTATCTCGATGGAGGGATGTGAGCCCTGCACTCCCACTGTGACATATTGACAGTGTTCTACTATCTTGAGGAAGGGATGGAAAGCTCCTTGAACACTGCACTCCCACCATGACATATGGATACTGTTGTACTATCTCGATGGAGGGATGGGAGCGAAGAGTCCAAAGGACCCTGGACTTCTACCGTGACATATAGGTACTGTTGTACTGTCTCGATGAAGGGATGGGAACGCAGGGTCCAAAGGACCCTGCACTCCCACCATGACTTATGGACACTGTTGTACTATCTGGATCATGGGATTGGGAGCACAGGGTCTGAAGGACCCTGGGCTCCCCCAGTAAAATGAGGATACAATTATACTACCTGAAAGAGAAGGGAAATTCTTTGCAAAAAACTTTGTTAATGCATTAGGTAGGGTGGATACCACAATGACAAAAGTAGGGAAATGAGGCATTAGGGTTTCCAACCCTAACACCCCACCTCCTGGGCTCCCACCCCTACCACTCCACTCCCATCCCCTAACTCTCCACACACCTACAGGTGTCGGGGTGTGCCATGGGATCATAAAGCCTACTTCTCACCCCATTGTCCTATACTGCAGTGTGTAAGCATGTTTACACATGGTATGGGGTGACAATTTGGACTTATGACCCCATGGCACACCCTGATGTCTGTAAGTGTGTGGAGGTTGGGGGATAGGGTGGGGTGAGGTGGTAGGGTGGGGAACTCAGGGGGTAAGTATTAGGGTTGGAAACCTTAATGCCTCATTTCCCTGCTTTTGTCTCTGATGCATTAATGAAGTTTTTTGCAAAGACAAACTATATTATGTTAAACACGAATTCCTGAACATTAATAACTTTGGTACCATTCAACAGATTTGCATAGAATTTGGCATGCATAAAGTCTAGGAGTAGGTCTCTTGATGTGCTATATTTTGTGGGAATCTGTTGTGTGGTTTCTGAGATATAGAGTGTTGAAAAAACAGCAACAGCTGTGTTTTTTGACATTTCTTTGTCCACCTGGGTCTCAGAAATGGCTTTAGGTTGTGGTCTGACATTTTCAGGGTAGAAAGCCTTTGCCTCATAGATGTGTCTTTTGAATGTTTGGTGAAAAAATATTAATTCATTCAAAAGTTATTAAACTTTAAAGTTTCCCATTATAGCCTATGAGAATAAAATACATGATGTGAGTGTGAAAGCAGGTAAACAGCCCCATAAACCTGTTTCTTTGCCACTTCATAGCAAGAAAACAGTAAGAATATTTGGGCTGAAATTTGCAGGGTGGCAAGCCCTTGCCCTACAGATGTGTCCTTTCCTGGTTTGGTGAAGAAATGGACACTGGTTGCATAGTTACAGAACTCTGAAGTTGCAAATTTTCCCATAGGATAACATTGTGGTGGTTATGGCTCCTTTCGGCTGCAATATCTCGAAAATGGTTCAAGATACAGATTTTTTGCTAAACGCAGCTTAATACACCATTAGGTGTACTACGATGTGTGGAGGTGGCCAGGCCATGAATACAACTGAAAAGGATTTTTTTCCAAAATTCCTATGGTTCCTGAGATATTACAACATTTGCAGCACAAGGGTTACCTGGAATGGTTCTAGGAGTGCGCTATGTCTATACTTATGGGCACATGGGAATGCAGGACTCTGTACATGGGAATACAGGGCCCTATCTGCCCTCCTATATTTGGATCCCATTATGCAATAATGGGAGCACAGAGCCCTATATTCTCCACACAGAGATGTGATATCATTAAAATATCAATAGCCTTATGTATAGATGGCAGTGCAGGGCCCTCCTGGCCCTGTGTTTCCACATGTAAATCAGAGACAATTACAAAATGTATGCCACAGTCAGATATGAGTAACATTACACTTTCTCAAAAAGAAGAGAAATTCATCGCAATAAAACTTCGTTAATGCATATCCCCTGCCACCCACACCTACTTTCCTCACACCAATGGGTGTCATGGTGTGCCTCGGGGTCATCGGGCCTAACTCTCACCCCATTGTCCTATACTGTGCCACTCAGCTTCCTTACAAATGGAATGGGGTGAGAGTTAGGGCCAACAACCCCAAAGCATACCCCAGTGCCTATTGGTGTGTGGAGAGTCGAATGGGGGGGGGTAGGGTTGGTAACCCTAACATCAAATTTCCAAACGTTTTTCATTGTAATGACAACTCTAACTGATGCATTAACAAAGTTTTTTACAATAAAAAAATATATAAGGATATGCAATGGAAGCAAGTGTAATAAATGATTTATCTGCACAAGAACAGTTTGACTTCGGCTAACCTCATGAGGTGTCTGAGGTCAAACTGCTCGAGTGCAGAGAAATCATTTAATACATGAGTTTTTCATTGCATATTCCATGTATGCAATCCTTTTATTTTTGTTTTGTAGGGGGCATTTGTTAGTCAAAAAAAGTGAATAAAAATAGAATTTTCTGCCATATTTTTCTGATTATAGAAAATCTAAAAGGAATCTAAAAATGAAACACCTCTCATTTTGCAGATATTTGTATGCTGAACAACTTTTATGTTCAAAGTAACATACTATCATTTTTTGTTTTGAAGTTATTTGCATTTGTTTGATGAAAAAGTGCACAAAAATTGAATTTTCTGCTGTTTTTTGCTAATTCTGAAAAAAAAGTATCTATAAATGAAACAGCACTCATTTTGTAGATATTTCTGTACTGAATTGCCTTTGTGCTCACAATACCATGCTATCATTTTTAATTTTAAAGTGATTTACATTTGTTTGCTCACAAAATGAAAACAAATTTGAATTTGCTGCTGTGTTTTTGCTAATTATCAAAAAACCTAAAAGGTATTTATAAATGAAACACCACTCATTTTGTAGATAATTTTGTGCTGCACAACTTTCATTCTCACAGCACTATGCTACTTTTTTTCATTTTAAAGTTATTTGTATTTGAATATAGTTAGTAGTGGTACTGAGGCTGAACATTCTAAATCAGTTCCAAAGTGATTGTGACATAGCTACTACATATATAAATCTGTGATGATGCATCTACTATGTGTATAAATGTAAAAGTTTTAACTTCTCTCATGGTAGCTCAGATTTATCACATAGGATGTATGTCCATGCCTATTGCATATATGTGTGTATAGATATATATATATATTTTTTTTTTTATTTATTTATTTATTTATTGAAAATGTTTCACCAGGAGAGGCACACTGAGCAAAAAGATGCTCATCTCACGGTGCAACTTGGGGGGGTTTACATGGGAGGAGTATACATAAAACAATCAATGGGTTGAACTTGGAGTCAAGCAATTCAAACAACTGTTACATAGTTAAGTGTGGCTATACAAACTTGTTACATGCAGAGGCACTACATGCATGTGCCACAAGGAGGGTGGCATAACATATTTGATTACTCATCTTGAACTAAACATGGTTACATAAGTGCCTATATCTAGAGATTGAATTAAAGTAAGATGCACCAAGTTGGTAGAGAGAAATAGGAGCCTGAGCTTGGGGCCTGGGGGAGGTATCAGGTCTGGGTAGTCAAACACAGGGAAAGATGAAGGGGTTGACTTAGGGAAGACATTGATGGGAATAAGAAGAGAGGAGCAGAAGTGTCATGGTGGGTGAGTGCATGGGTTGCTAGGGCATTATATAAGCCAGTCATTTGGGCAACAGCCCAGCCACTGGTCAGGCGCATAAGGAGGAGGGGATCGGGAGGAAGAGAGGGAAGAGAGTCAATCGGGGGGGAGGTCAGGGGCAGGTACAATTGGGTGAGAAGAAGTTAGTGAGGGCAGAGGATAGAGAGTGTTTGGAGGAAGAATGGTGGATTTGGGCTGGCAGGTCATTCCAGAGCTTAGGGAGGAGGTAAGAGAAAGCTGTTTGGCCTGCAGAGGTCCTAGACCTGAAGGTGTGAGCAGGGGTTGTGGGGGAAGATAGGGAGGAAACGAGGTAGGGTGGAAGGAAATCGAGCTAGAAGTTAGAAACAAATTTAGCACTGTGAAGTAGGCGCCGGTTGCTCAGGGATGGGAGGGACAGTGAATGGAAGAACTCACAGTGATGGGTGCAGGGGGGGCATCAAGGGCGAAGTGGAAGAAAGCATTGAAGAGTGGGTCCAGTCTGGATAAGGTGGACTTGGAGGCAGAGCTGTAGACAAAATTGCAGTAGTTGAAAGAAGGTAGAATCATTTTCTGGACTATTTCATGTCTCACAGGAAGCGGGAGACTAGTTCAGTTTCTATAGAGGGCGCCAAGCTTAGGGCACAGTTTTGATAGGATGGCATCCACTTGTGTGGAAAAGGAGAGGTGGCAATCAAGCCAAACCCCTAGGTACCTGAAGGAAGGCACGTCTTCAAGGATGGTGTTATTTAGGGGTCAGAAGATAAGAGGGGATGTGAGTTTGGATAGTCTCTGTCTAGTGCCAAAAGACATGGATACTGTTTTCTTGGCATTTAGGGAGAGTTGGTTGGAGATGAACCAGTGTTGCACTTTGTTGAAGTCGGTCTGAAGATTAGAGGTGACTTCTTCATGGATACGGCCAGAAGTAAAGAGGACCGTGTCATCAACGTACATGTGTATTGAGGTAGTGGAGCAAGCCTTTGGGAGATCATTTAGTAGGATGAAGAAGAGAATGGGGCCAAGAACCGAGCCCTGGGGAATGCCGGTGATAATAGGGAGCGGGGGGGAGGTGTAGTCAATTATTTTTGTAGATTGTGTTCTATTTTGTAGGTAGGCACTTTACCAATTTATAGCCGATGCCGATAGTCCAGCACCTGATAGGCAGGATAGTAGGAGGGAGTGGGATACCATATTGAAAGCTTTGGTTAGGTCAATGAAAATAGCGGCAGTAATTTGTCCTTTGTCCATCCCACAGAGTCTGAAGTCCATGAGTCTTAGTAGCGAGGTAGTGGTAGAGTGGTTTCTCCTAAAACCGGACTGGAATGGAGTGAAGAAGTTAGTTTCAGAGAGAAAGTGGGAGAGTTGTGATAGCACTAGGTGTTCCTGGAGTTTGGCAAGAGTGGGGAGGAGGGAGATGGGGCGGTAGTTAGCAGCAGAGGTAGGGTCACCTCCTTTTGGTAGTGGTAGGACAGTGGCATGTTTCCACCCTGTGGGGAGTGACTCAGTGGTGAATGAAAGGTTTAGCAGGGCAGCGAGGGGAGTAGCGATGGCCTGGGCAGATAGGAAGAGGAGTTTATTGTTGAGGCCGTCAGGAGATTTACCTTTGGTGGGATTCAGGGAGCGAAGGGCATCTAAGGCTTCGATGGGGGAGATGTGTCTGAAACAGAAAGGGTTCTGGCCAGGCAGTAGGGGGGTAGCTGTCTGGGGAGTGGGTGGGGTTACAGGAGGAAGGGAGTCCAAGAGGTCCTTAGTAATGAAGTAGAATTGAACTCAGAAGCTACCAGTCAGAGGTTGGAAGTAGAGTCCTTGGACGAGAAGGAGGAGGGGGATTTGTTGTTGGGGGAGAGAAAAGGGAGTTGATGACTTTCCCAAATTTAGAAGGCCTCCCAAGATTTGGGTTTAGGGTGTTGTTAAAATATTCAGCCTTAGCTAAGCGGATGGCCTTTGTGCACTTGTTTCAGAGCATGCAGTAGGTGATATTGTCACCTGGGAGGAGCGTGGATTTGTAAGTACACTACACCCTGATGCGAGTTTGTTGGCAAGCTATTAGCTCAGATGATATCCAGGGAAGGTGTAACCCTCGGACCCTAGCACGGCGCAGGGGGGGCATGTTTGTCCTAGGTGATAAGGAAGGTGTTCCAGAAGTGCATGAGGGCAGCATCCATGTTAGAGCATCTTAGAGTTGGTTCCCAGTTAGAGTAAGCTAGCTCTTCCAGGAAAGGGGAGAGGTTTAGGGATTTATATGACCGTTGGAATATAAATTCGGGAGGGGTATATACATATATATATTATATTTTATTATATTATATTATATTATAGAGGTGCAGTTGTGCCTCTGTAGTTAGGGTAAAGCAGGCACTTTAATGTTAAACCTCAAATTTTGCACATTAATAACTTTGCAAACATTCAACAGATTTGCAAGAAATTTGGAATAGACGGTGCTGGGTGGTAGGTCTCTTGATTTGCCAAGTTGCATTTTGATCGGGTTTGTAGATTTCATGCAGGAATTTTTGACAATTTTTGCCAAGTTTTCCCTGTTTTTCCCTCATCATGCTGTGGCCACACCATTTGGAAATGTGGCCTGAGATTTTCAGGGTAGAAAGAGGTTATCATAAGAACAATCCAGCATTCGTTTGGTGAAAAAATATTAATTGGTTCCAAAGTTATTAAATTTAAAAAATCCAGGTTCTGAACATGCTCAGTTCAATCTTTGGGATAGATGCACAGTTTTAAACAAGGATTCCTGGTCACAAATGGCTTGCAAAAAGGGATTATGAAAAGGGATCCCTTTTCATGAGAAAATCCCTGTTCATCTGCCACTGTTTTGTTTTCTTGCTTAGTGAGGGGAGAAAACAAAACCTTATAACTTGCTCCAGGAAAGTCTTTTGTAAAAACCAAGGCATGGGTTTTGGTGATGGGGATGCCCTCTACCTGCCCATGCTTTGGGGTTTTTGTAGTTATTTAAAAAATGGCAGTTCTTCCCATACGAAAAGGGATCAGCTCGCGAAAAGAGATCGCAAAGAGGGATCGATTCGCAAAAAGGGATCACGAAGAGGAATTTTTAAAGGCCACTGCAAAGAAATGGTTTGGAATTTTGGGCCGAAATTTTCAGGGTAGAAAGGCCTTGCCCTAAGGATGTGACATTTGCTGGTTTGGTGAATCAATTTACATTGGTTCCATAGCTATGGGACTTTAAATCCCTTTGGATCTCTTTTCATGAGCCGATCCCTTTCGTGAATCCTTGTTTGTGAAGAAATAAAACTCTCGTGAGGGGAGGGTCATATGACCTACCTCATGAAAAGGATTGGCTCATGAAAAGGGATTGCAAAAAGGAATCAGCTCACAAAAAGGGATTGCGAAAAAGGATTTTAAAAGGGCACTGCAAACAACTGGTTTGGAATTTCGAGCTGACATTTTCAGGGTAGAATGGGCTTGCCCAAAAGATGTAACTTTTGCTGGTTTGGAGATACTATTTACAGTGCCTCCATAGTTATAAGATTTTGAAGTTTGGAAATTTCCCACTATGGAGTGATGGAAGTGTGATGGGAGGCCCTGCACTCTCAGAGGGAGATGCAGTGGTGGGAGCGCAGGGCCCAGGAGATGGATACTATTATGCAGTTATGTGGCTTCAGAGTCTTTATGCAGTAGTGGGAGTGCAGGGTCTGGAGGGCCCTGCGCTTCCTCTGGGAGATGACAGTTCATTACAATGTCTGTACACTTATGGCTAGATGGGAGCACAATATATATATATATATATATATATATATATATATATATATATATATATATATTAGAGGCAAAAAACTCTGTTTAATGCATCAGTTAGGGTTGTTCTAGCGACAAAAGTGTGGAAATTCAATATTAGGTTGAAACCCCCAAGCATCCCTTCAGCCCCCAACTGGTATCGGGGTGTGCATTGGGGTCGTCGGCCCTAACTCTCACCCCATCACATGTGGAAAGAAGCTGAAGAATAGGAGAATGGGGTGAGAGTTAGGATTGACGACCCCAACGTGCTCCCTGATGCCGGTTGGGGGGGTGGGCTGAAGGGGTGCAAGGGGGGTTTCAACCATAACATTGAATTTTCTCGCTTTTGTTGCTGTGGAACAACCCTAACTGATGCATTAAATGGATTTTTTTGCCTCTAATTTCCCTTCTTTTTGAGAATGATAATGAGAAACAGTGAATGTAATCCGGCGGCGGGCCCGTCACATGATGTCTTGTCACATAGTAACACGGTGCCCACAAATGCAAATGGTAATGCGCATCATGACGCAAAGCAAAACAGAAAAAGAAACAGTACTGTAGACATGGTAAAAATAACGCAAACGCAAGCAAAATGAAAACGCAAAGGGTAACGCACATGGTGGCGTAGATGGGAACGGTAAGTGAAACGGGTATGGAACCACAAGCAGAAATGGTAAAGGTAACAGTAATGTAAACACACAGGCTGGTTTTCCCTAAAAGCTGCATAGAGAAAGACAGTGAGTACAAAGAATGTATGCATAATAATGGGTCTCGGAGCAGAAAATGAGGAGCTGGAATACTAAATTGCTTATATCTCCGGAACCGTATGACGTAGAAAAAAAAATTAAAAGTCACATGATTTATGACTTTCCTGGCTAGTTTTACACTTGGCCCCTTTAGGGGACTAAGCATTTTCTGACGAAAAGTCCGTATCTCGCACCGTTTCCAAGATATGGACCCTGAAAGGTGTGGCGAATGCCGTAATGTTATCCTATGGGGAAAAAAGAGAAGCTCGGAGTGCCATAACTTTGCCGCCCTGTAATACTTTTTCACCAAACCACCAAAAGGCACATCTGTGGAATGTTGGCTTTCTTTCCTCCAAATTTCAGTATAAAAGACCAAACTGTTCATTTGCAGCAGGGTGGCAAAGAATTCCTGTTATTTTGGGCTTAGTGTCGCAAAGTAGTGTCGTGATTTGCGAAAGCTTTCGCAAAAATTTGCGACACTTTCATGAGTGCGACACTACTTTGCGACACTACTTTCTCCAGAAATTGGAAAAACATATTTCTAGGGTGTTTAACCTCAAAATAAAGACATGCCTAGCATCCTCAGGGTCCAACTAGGTAAACACAAAAAGAATTGTGTTGCTAGATGGTCCCAAATTTAAATGCCAAGCATTTTTCTGATCACCAACTGAAAACAAAATGGTGGATTTGCGACATTACTAGGGCTATTTGCGACACTAAAAAGTGCATTTGCGACACTGTCGAACTTTTAACTTTTCCCATTGACTTATAATGGGAAATTGTTTTTTGAATAACTTTTGAACCATTTAATATTTTTTCACGAAATCTTCAAAAGGCACATTGGGGACCCTGGACGCATGTTTCCTGAAGTTTTTGGACCAATCGTGCAAACCGTGCGACCTGTAGGGATGCACAAAGAATTTTAAAAAGCGTAAATGCGTGCACAGATCACGCTTAATAACTCCGTAGCCGTATATCCGAACAGTAAGAAAGTTGGTAGATCCCAAGATGTATGGTTCTTGATTGTGTATTCCAAATTTCAGGCAAATCCATTTAACAGTTGCAAAGTTATTAAGGTGCAAAATTTTAGGTTTAACATGTAAATGGCTCCTCTACTATAATATATATATGTGTGTGTATGTATGTGTATGTATATATAGATAGATAGATAGATCGATCGATCGATCGATCGATCTATCTATCTATCTATCTATCTATCTATCTATCTATCTATCTATCTATATATATATATATAATATGTAACCCACCCCCACCGGCCCTCCTTGTCTAACTAGCAGGGCTGCTCCTCTCACCACCTGGCGCCAAAGAGACAGATGGGGGCTGTCACTACAGTTCAGTTTACTAGTACATCTTCCTTCTGAGCCTGCCATAAACAGACAGACTAACCAAGTGTGACAACTACCTGGCTCACACCTAGAGGGACCATTTACCATGGCCATCAACCTGGGTCCCTGGGAGAAAACGTTTGCTCACAATTATGCTATTCTGTACTTCTGGTCAGGGCCACCCAAGTAAATCCAGACACAGTGGAAGCAATAATAGTACTGTCCAAACCAGGTTGGGATTCTAGAGTGTGGCTTTTATTCACAAACACAGAGAATAATCACAAAGTGAAGATGGACCCCCACAGGGCTACTTCTACTGGTAATGCAGATTACTGAGGTACAGAGAACACACACACAGCGAACTCTCAGGTTCTGAATGGAGAGTGGCACACACGGCCAGAACGGGTACACTTCCTCTTGACTAGGCACACACAGCCAGTACTAGGAGACTTTCCTATATTTCATGAGGAATTGCTGGTGGCACCCTCGACCACAAAGAGCACATACAGGCTCAGAGAATCCAACCCACATCTGGGTAAACTATTTTCTTCAGGCACTGGCCAAATGCACTGAGAGAAACCATAGGTGCCCAAACTGAACCCAGAGAGGTAAACTAGTTGCTCCAGATGGGGGGTCTCCCACCTTTTGCTTCCAAGTTTATACTCAGCCATTCATCTGGTTAATAACACCCTCACAGGACACTTGTAGATGCTATCTTGAAATATCTTTCACATTTAACTTACTACATTAAACACCTCTGAGGTGTCAGAAAGTTAAAAGTTCTATAATAACTGGTCAGCAATTTTTTCCATTGTCTGACCCAGTTATAATTTGCCGTTATAACCCGTGGGTTATAACGGCAAACACGCGCCACGTCAATCAAACAAGAGCTGCATCCCGATTGGCTGTTTACTCATTCTGGATGGGCTTACTAATTTTGAAAACATGGTGGCGACTCTGTCCCACTTATCAAGGAGCCGCCACACCGAGAGCACCGAGCACATGTATTTAAGTTTTAAACATGTTTTCCTCTCGTAATTATATCTGGCTAATCCTGGCATTTTAATCCTACTCTGTGCAGTTTCAATCCTTCACCAGAGAAAAACTGCTGCCGCCGGGAAGTACCTCAGACACGCTTCCCAGGTAAGTGCAAACGGGAGGGGACAAAATAAATTACAAAAGCGCGTCTAACTACTAAAACCCTTGGGGCAAAAAATTGCTGAACAGGAATTATAACAAATAAGAGATGGGGTGGTGTGTAAAACTCAATTTTACACACACCATCATTGTGGGATGCTTTTATAAGAGCTTCGCCCTCGGGGTTTATATAGCATCCCACAACTCGGGTGTGTGTAAAATCACGTTATACTCACCACCCCATCCATTATTGTATATGTAATTGGCAATGTCTCTTCACTAGACCCCCCACTTTAGCAGACACTTTTAAACAGAAAACAGTCTGGGTGACAGAGTCCCTTTGTCAGAGAAAACTCACCCCAAGGAATGCAGATGCCCCAGGGCTTTTCCAAACAAAAGTCACAGATACTCACAGAGCAGTACAATCTCAGGCAGCTTTAAAACAGTCCAGACTGGACCAGGGGATTGTCCCTGGATCCTGGAATCCACCCCATCCCTCCCTGGGATGGGGCACAGTGTAAACCACTTGGCATGGTTTCTACCACTTCACCACTAGGCTGTACTGGCTCACAGTAGGGTGAGAAAACAAACAAAACACTACTGGTAGCTCTCAGACAGAGCTAAAGAGAGAGAGACTGCACTACCTGCAACCTCCTCCACTGACTCCAACTGCAGACTCATGCCACTCTAACTCAACATTCTAAAACTGACTTCCTGCCGCAAGCTTCCAGTGTGGCTTATGCTGTGGTGACAGTTCCAAAGTGTCATCATCACTCCAGCTCAGCTAAGACTGAAAAACAGAGTGTGACAGTGTGAAATCCATTTAACTGGCATTTCACAAGCTGTCTGTCTCTGCCTGCTACTCATTCTATGTGGGATTCTAGTAACCCCTGGGAACAACGGGGTTACATATATTTACAGTTTTTGGCCAAGAAAGACGCACTAAGACAATGCTTGTTTCCAGGAGCATTCTGTGAGCACAGGAAAGCTAAGTAAGTGACTTGCTCATGGTCACACAGTATACAAGTGGTGGCTATGGGCTTCAAACCCAGATCTCTAGGTTTGCAGCTCAGTGCTCCTAACCATAGTGCTATACTGCCTCCCCTATATGTTTGATCATACTTTTTATCTACTGTATTCTTATGTGTATGTATGTTTATGCAGCTTAGACATATATACATACACACAAACACACAGAGTCTGTTTTAGGGAGGCTCTTGGTATATAAACATTTAACAATTTGTAGGCCTCCTGCTATCACATTGCATCCTGAGAGAGGGGTCTTCATCCCCAGTCTGATTTATAACCACCTAGTATTTCAAAGACTGCATTTTCTGTCTCTGCAAACATCAAATTAGTTATTGCTCTCTAGGTATGATACCTCCTTATCAACAGGACTGTTACACCCATGTATACAAGTTTATTTATCAGTAGATTGCTGTATCCAAAACATAAAAGCTTGTTTTCTGTAGAACCTGCTACACCTGATGAAGGGTGTAGCCTTAAAACTTGTGTTCTGTAAATTTCTTGTTGGTCCAATAAAAGGTGTCAGATCACCTACTTTGTTCTGCTTTTCTTATGCATTTCTCCCAAGGCTCCCCTGACACCAACATGTACGCATCTAGGGTACAATTTCCAGAGGGCCAGGATTGAGCCAGGGACTAAGTTCAGTGTGCAACTCACCAGTCTGGGAATTAAAGCCCCATGCCAGGAACCTGCAGAGGAACTGCTGTTTTTCAGTAATTTCCCTCCAGGCATGAGACTTTGTTGTTCTGCACACATACAATTCCTGGTAGTACCAGATGTAACACATATGCAGAATAACAGCTGCAATCTGCCATAAATCAAAAAAAGAGTTTCAGAAAGGCACTCTGTACAAATATTGTACGCATGTGGCAGGACCCACCACCCATTGCATACCTTTACCTGCAGCAGTGAATGAATGGCAGCCCTCCGAAAATCAGGCCCCTAGTCCCTTCTGCACCCATGTTTCCTAGCATCCCCACCTTAACCCAATGTATCACTGTCTGCAGGCCCCCTGAGGTGGAAGGACCCAGAGCATATACTCATTAACAGATCAGGATATCATGTGCCCCATCCCTAAGGATGGAGAGCACAGCCTCAGGCATCATCTCCGCTCCTAGCTGCTGGAATGTGGTGTTCCAGGTTCACTATTTAGCTGCATGATACACTACCTCAAGGCCACCTGGAACCCACAAATCCTTTTCTTTTTATTGTACCTCATACTTTTTTGTTTTCTGCATATAAACAGATAACATTAGGCATGGGCATATGCATATACTGTATGTAAACAGAGACATAGCTGGAAAG
Source organism: Neoceratodus forsteri (assembly GCA_016271365.2). Classification (NCBI taxonomy): domain Eukaryota; kingdom Metazoa; phylum Chordata; order Ceratodontiformes; family Ceratodontidae; genus Neoceratodus; species Neoceratodus forsteri. The sequence continues at coordinate 680,374,962 of CM028133.1, read as the reverse complement.
AACCATATACAATCATGGCTATTAGCTAGACTACACATTGTTGAAGTACAAAACATTATATAATGAGCTTGCCAAAGTATACAACATTATATAATAAGGAAAGTCCAGCTGTTCTGTAGGTGAGGATCATGATGCGTTATTGAGTTCAAATTAAAATTCAGTATGAACACGAGATAGTTCTAGTATGAGTAAAGACTTGTCCTATAACAGTAATATAGTCCATATATGCAAGAATAAAGGGGTATAGAATTCAGCAGGCTAGCTGACAGAACCCATACAGACAGCTTATATTTTTTTTTTATTTATTGGATTTTGGTAACTAGGTACGCTCACAGAGACAAAATGTCCCTTTTTAATCAACCAGAGGTTCTTTTCTTTTTAACAAATTATTGCTTTATTTACTTTTTAATGGGTCTACTACAGAATCCCCACACACATAAAGGCAACAACCAAAATCACGACTATAGAATCCTGACAACTTTATGCCCAACAACACTAAAATCCCGACATACAAATGTCAGACAAGATCAACTATCTGAACAGATACCAAGGAGGAAACCAGCACAAAAGAACCACCTTCTGAGATCTAAGCCTACTATCCATGCCATTACATTAGCTCAGAAGTAAAACATCCAACACCAAACTCTGTGGCCACAGGTAGCCCACAGCATGACTTTAACTACTAAACCGAAGCACTCTCAGTGAACCTCACCAAAACTATACTGATACTTTCAAAATGCATTACATTTAAAAGAATTTTCTTGTAAACACTGTACACTGTACTAATATACCACTGAAGCATGATAAATTAAAAACTTCACTCCTTTACTGTCTTTTTAAATAACAGAAAATGACCACGCAGCTTAATAAACACCTTGTAAATAAAACTCCTTCTAGCCAAACACATGATAAATCCATGTATTCAGTTCTCCATATCGTGGTACAAACATCTTCACTTTCAGGAGCTAAGTATCTAATAAAACACTACAAACTCCATTTACTATGAAAAAATCTATGTAACACACTTGATATTTGTGCCACCGACCACAAACTCCACAGCCGAACGCAGAACCTCAGAGCCACTGTGTCAGATACAAACCTATGAAGCTCTTGAACATTTCGACATCATTGACATCATTGAAAAAACTGGTATGTGATACTCTGATTTTCTGAAGGGGCTCTGCCCCCCGGATCCCCCATTGTGGGGGGCTTCACCCCCTGCACCTCCCATAAAAAATATATAATCAACTCCATCCGTGACACATCTTTGAAGGACAAGTGCAAGACACTCGATCTGACTTCCTATTGTCAGGCATTCCAATGTCAGGATTCTGCTATTGTCGGGAACATAGCTGTTGGGATTATGGTGTTGGGCTTTCTCCAGTTGGGATTTTAACTGTTGGGAATGTATACGGATCCCCTTTTGGGCAGATTAATTATTTTGTTTACTCATTTTGTATGTGATCAACAATAGTCACATGTAAGGTCAAATTTCAGATTTAAATGCATTTATTTAACCAGGTTAATGTGCCTTTTAAGATACATTGCACAACTCATTTGCAAGGATTTTTAGCGCAATCATATGTACTGCTGACATTTCCAAGTTGAGCTCTCTCAATTGTGATGCTTCCACATCACAGTTACCCTTGTATAGCTCTTTTTACTTTGTGCCATAGAAAAGTATTGTTTATGCTTTCCATTGTTTGTAAATCTTTTAATGGTCTAACTGTATTTCTTGCTAAGAGCATTATTCAGTGACCTATCAGTATACACTCCTTGCCCCTATAACCACCCTGCCACTGAAGGAGGCACACATGACTACCCTACCAGACTTCTTTTGTATTTTAAAAGGCTGAGTTGGGCCAAAGTGCTTGGCTACCTAACAAGAACCAAAATTAAAATTAGTGTTGGCCCCGATAACTTAGACATGACACTGCTCAAACTAGTGCTCAAGGAGGTCTCCTACCCCTTGCAGATCATGTTCAATTTGTCCCTATTTACTGGGCAAGTACCAGAGTATGGAAAAAGACCATGTGACCCCAGTATTTAAAGGGGGAGACCATAGCCTGCCATCAAACTACCACCTGATCTCTATCTTACCCCTTCTATCAAAAACTTTAGAAAGGGTAGTGAATGATCAACTAGCCCATTATTTGACTCACCATGAACTACTGGCAACAGAGCAGCATGGTTTTAGGAAACATTTCAGTGCTATGATGGCACTCCTTGAGTTTACTGACTCAATTCATTGTACCATGGACAACGGAAAATTGGCTGGGTTTACTGACATAGACCTAACCAAGGCCTTTGACCTTGTAAACCGTTCCCTCTTATGCCAGAAGCTAATCAGCCTGGGCCTCTCTGAATACTCAGTCTCTTGGTTCAAAAGCCACCTAGCATGTAGAGCCAAGTTGTTAAATGCCATGGCGTACTTTCCCAAGATAGGCTTGTCGCGGTGGGTGTCCCTCAAGGGTCAACTTTAGGACCCCTCCTCTTCAGTTATTTATAAACAATATACCAACTGTCTGCAAGTCAGCCAATATACTACTCTATGCAGATGATGCTGTGATCTTCTCAAGTGACAAATTCCTGGAAGATCTGAGACTTTAATTAAACTTCAATGCCATCCAGGAATGGTTCACTGCCAACCTGCTAGTTATGAAAACAAAACAAAAAACATATTAAATGCATGCTTTTCAGCACCTGAAACAAGCTCCACACCTTTCCTGTCTTAACTATCACCCCAGCAACTGGAACCGTACTTGAACAAGTACAGACCTTTAAATATCTTGGAGTTACACTAGACAGTGCACTGTCTTTCAGTGCACTTGTTGACCTATTGTGTAAGGCAGCAAACTCAAGATTAGGACTACTATACAGGCACAGAAAAAGACCCCACTTGTACAGTGCCTCATTACTAGTATTGATTTTGGGATTGTGGTCTGTGGCTCTGTGAGTGACGATGTGCTGTCCAGGGTCAGGGGTCTCCTCAATAGGGCCTGCTGCTTTGCACTTGGCCAAAAAAATGACACACCTGTGTGCTATACAGCAGCCTCAACTGGTTAAACCTTGACTCAAGGTTGCGCTACCATACCAGTATTACTGGCAAAAAAGCATTACAAGGCTTACTGTCCCCTAGCCTAAGGGCAATGTTCACCTCTGTGGAGAGCAAATATGCCACCAGGGGCATGGAGCATCAGACCCTGCTGCTTCCACAGAAAAGAACCTCTCTTGGCCAATCCTGTTTTTCATACCATTTTTCCAAGCAATGGAACAACCTGCCTGACTCTTTAAAATCGAACTGCTCCATCAAGCTGTTTAAATCCCAACTACTCTCCTCACTTACCCCTCCAGGACATGCAACTGCTACCATTGACCACCAGTGTTACCTGCAACTGTTTTATGCATGCTGCATTTGCTCTGACTGCATTGTTAAATTGCACCCTATGTTCCGATATCACTGTACCTCATCAACTGCTACATTATTGTGTTACCTGTATTCATTGAATTCTACTTGTAGCCTTACTGCATTGAACCGTGTTCTGATATCGCTGTATCTCATCAGCTGATAAGTCATTGTATTACCTGTATTCTATGAGTTGTAACTGTAGTCTTACTGTATTGTACAGTACACCTATAACTGACTATGTACTGTATATGTAATATTTTGTTGTACTCAACCCCAGACCCTTTGAAAGTAGACTCTGACTAAATTGTTTTATGTGTAATAAAAACTAAACTAATCTAAAACTAAACACAAAAAATAGGGATGTGTTCAGTGTACTGTAGTTACTCGGGCGAGCTAGTTACAACACAGGAACATGATACGCTATGGATAATCTCTCTGTTTTATGGGTGTGGAGCAATAGCCACATATTAGGTTTGTGTTCCGATATAAAGGTTCACTTAAAGTACGAGTATGAGGCGGTATAATAGCTGAAGCTTTAACCAGAAAGAGTAGGGTCATGTTTTGTGTAATGTAGATCTTTATGTAGTGAGAGAGAGGTGTTTGTTTATATACAGTTATTGCAAGTCTTTAGATTTTTTTTCTAGTAGAACATTTTAATCCAGTCTCTTTCTCTCTTTGATGCTGGTTTGGGGGCATAAAAGTATATCATTTATATGTGAAAAATCCCCCACTTCCAAATGTTACAACTGGTTGGATCTAGAAGGCAATAATTCTTTCAGCATGGAAAATTAAATGTGTACCTCAAATGTCATCACAGCCTAGTTTAAAGTACTTTTTAGAGTCATGTGCCAATGTAAGACCATTGCTGCTGTGAATGCAAGAGCCTGATCTTGAGCACATTAAGTTGTGATTTATCATCCCTATGATTACAAAAGGGGTCAATTAACTGGTGTAAAATGTGAAAAAGCTTTTGTCATCTCTTCTGGTGATGGTCACATTATCTCTCAAGTAGATAACTTGAAGTACAATAGCACCTAGCTTGACAACAACCTCACATTGAGAGGACACTAAAGTGCTAATGACAAATCAACATTAGAATGGACCAACGTTACAAATACAAAAAAAAATGCCACTCAAATGCAGAAAGAGGACAGCACAACAACTAATAGTCCTAATATTTGACTATGGCTGCACCCAAAACATCCCCTATACCCTATCAAGAATAAGCACATATCATTTTCACATACCACTGAACATGTGACTCTTATGAATACTCATAAATTCTTACCTTTTTCATAACAGATTGGGGCTAGTAGTACTAATGTTATAGCTCAAAAACTGATTAAAGCAAAGTTTGATATCAAGTCTTCAGTCCTCTGTCTTAGCCAGATGCACCTCATTTGCCTGTTGGCACAAATTACAGGGGACTTCTCCTAATCACCCGAGCATGCATTTGTGAATATTGTAAATTTTACCCACATTGTCTCCAACTTGTGCAAGCTGCATGACTGCATAAGTGATGGGCCAGTTTGTGAATATTGGTCCCTCTCCATCTCAGGTTTGGGTAATCAATATGCATTAATATCTTTAAAGTGCTTGCATATTCTAATTTGGTATAATTTGCCTTGTATTTCCATAGACTGTGGGCTGCTCAACAAACAGTCACAATGACCACAACATGCAAGACCTTATTAGCATCAGTAAACTCTTGTAAAAGATGTGTTCCATGTGTGCTGAGTATACTGCACTATACAACAGAGAATCACACTTCTAAACCTCTTTGTTGGTAGTGAAGCAGACCATGACTCATCAAGCTGTATGTTATCATGTATATCCATGATCAAAGCCTATATTAATTGCTGACATTCAATAACTGGCATAGCTCCTGCATGCATAACTGAACAGACGATATAAAAAAAGCTGCAGATGAGGCTGCCCTGATGACCAAGTAGAAGCGTACTACACTGCAGTGAAAAGAATCTGTTTTTGGAGTGGACTCAGAGCATTGGGTTGGGGGTCAGGCCAAGCCGAGATAGCTGATGCTTGGCAGTGTGACTAGCCAGTGACGGCTGGTGGCATGCTCCGGTACCATTGCAGTCCTCTTCAGCTGGGCCCAAAAAGCTTGTTCCTGCCTCAGAAGGGCATGCAGTGCCTAAGCAAGACAAACACTAGGTTGGGGAGGCTGGAAGTGGCAAAAATCTGGGAGAAAAAAACAACTGCAATCTACATGACAGCCAAGGTCTGAATGTGGTGTATCCCTGAAATCAGGGTATATCCTTGGTTGACAGCTTGCTGGAGATCAAATACCAGCAGGGAAATAAAAGCTGTGGATTAACACTGTTACTTGTAGTTGGTGCCTTGGTGCCCATCTAGTAACCGAACATTAACGGACTCCACCCTCCCAAACACATACAAAAATGCTTGCAATAGTTTTTGCTCGTATATGGAAATAGTTGTCACTGGAAATTTTGGAAGAATCTGTTGAGATTTGGGTGGTGGTATGTGTGTATTTTCTCCCTACTGCCATTACATTTGTATTTATTATAAGACTTATCTGACAGATAAGAACTTTTTTGCAATATATATATATATATATATATATATATATATATATATATATACACACACACACATATATGTAGATAGATATATAGTTACTAATAGTTTGCTTTATCAAGAGGGTTTGCACTAGGCTGGCCTAATGGTGTGGAAGGCTGAGACATTGGTGCCTTGCTGCCTGCCACACTGGTGACCCATGTTTGATGGCAAACATGAATTGTTGGGAGTCGGCCAGGGAAAGAGAGTATCAAGCATCTGGAGGACAGCTCTCCTCTCTAAGGGAGGGTGGACTGGTAGTCCTGCAAAATAACTGCTGCCAGGTGGAGGCCTGAAGGTAGAACAGGTCAGAGATGCCAAAGGAAGGGAGGAAGGGTGCTGTGGGGCAGCACAACATGCACACACTGATGCTCATTCCCTGGCAAAAGGACCAACCAGGAACATGGAAAATGGCAGGCCCTGTGTATCCCAGACCATGATCCCAACCCCAAGCACAGCCCCCGGCAACCAGATTATATGTACCGGGGGGGGGTGGTGTTGCCTTCCATGATGGGAGAAATCCATGGGGAACTCACGGGAGGAGGAAGTAGGATGAGAGCAATGTGGCTGTGGGAGGAAGGAGAGCCCTCCAAGGGGAAAGCTAAAACACGCTTCGTGACTGCTCCCCACCTGCCCCCAATACCCTTCAACCCTTTGCTGATGTTACTTTTATTGAGCAATGTCTCGCGATAACCTGTTGCTTCCCGTGTGACTTTTTTCTAACTCCCTAGTTTTCCATTTATACTTTATATTCTCTGGCCACCTGAGGTCGCCCTTTCTGTATCTTTACTGTTTAGTCCATTGCTGCTCTCTGTTTTTGCCAATTCCTTCTTATCTCCACCATTACCTCCTCTCTGGCCACTTTCCCACTTTCTTCCCCCTTCTTTCCCCTTCCAGACCACTACCTTATAATGGCTGTCAGAGCCACACATACAATTTGCTCTTTTGGGCTTGTGCTATGGGCACTCTCAGCTCTCACTGGGCCAGCTGAAAGTACTCCATCCACCTCTATTTTCTCAATGGTTAATTTCTGCTTCTCCAACCTCCTAAGTGAATACTGCCCTAATCATTCTCCCCTTCAGTGCTTATTTTCAAAATTCTTGGGTTATTAATTAACTATATACAGTTAAGGCTCTCTATCTCCCCTGGACAAACAGCTCAGACTTTTATTACTGCAGCTATTTTGGATAATCACCCTTTCACTTACTCTGGCAGGGGATGTCGAGTCTAATCCTGGTCCTGCTCTGGCCACTAATCCCATCCAGTCTCCTCCATTGTGCTATCTGCCCCAATCATCTGGCCTCACCTTTACTCATATTAATAGGAGGAGCCTCTTGGCCAACCTCTCTGACCTTGACACTTGGATTAGTGCTAACAACCCTGATACCCTAGCCATAACTGAAACTTGGTTTAAGCCCTCCATTACAGAGTCTCAGTGCTCCCTACAGGGATATAACTTGCTTCGGGTCGATTGACCCAAGGCAAAAAGAGGTGGTGGCCTGGCTCTGTACCACAACGCACATCTGAACACTCCAAGGTTGCATGCTCCCCCCCCCGTCAGTTGTGAGATCCTCCACTCCCTCCTACTATTTGGGGGTGTTAAAAAACTCCATATCTTATGCACTTGCATACCTCCCAGAAACTCTAGGCTAGGGCTTGAGGAGTTCATGGAATATCTACTATATGCAACTGGGAAAAATGATGTCATCTGCCTCAGTGATTTTAATCTTGACTGGGCCGGACCTTGCTCCTCCCACCTTTCCTCCTTGACCAGTAAGGCCAATCTCTCTCAGCTTATTCAAGAACCCACTAGGATCTCCAATGGTGGAGCCTGCACCACTCTCCTAGACTAGATCTTAACAAATAGGATGGGGTTTTTTCTCCCAGTGTCCGGTGTTCTCCCGGATACAATAAGTGATCATTACCCAGTTTACTGTATTTGGGATACCTCCACCCCCTCCTTCCCCTCAAAAGTCTTAACTTTTTCCAACCTCTCCTATATGGACTCGGAAGCTTTCAGTCATGACCTTAACCTGGTTAACTTGTCTCCACTTTACTATACAGATGATATTAACATCGCTACGGGCTATTTCACCTCTTCCCTGCTCTCACTACAAAATAAACATATCCCAGTCACCACAAGAAGGGTAAAAGGGGAAAGTCACCAAATGGCTCAAGCGTCCCTTGTTCCATCTTCTGAAACTCAGGGATAAACTGTGGTCTACCTGGAAGACCTCCCACCTGCTTACTGACTTTGAAGCCTACAGAGCCCTTTGGAACATGTGCAAAAAAGAAATTCACCTGGCTAAAACCTCTTACTTCAGGGATCTACTCGGTTCTTCCACCTCCAACCCGAAGCGGTATTGGTCTAACATTAAAGTGATTCTTGGCAACTATAAGCCTCTGACACCTAAAAATATGTACATAAATGATGCTCACTGTAACCACCCTCTCACCATTGCTAAGGCTTTCAACTCCCTTTTTTCTACTCTACCTACCCTTTCTCCCTCCTCGCTCCCCAAAAATTGGCCTGATCCACCCCCCCGGGTTCCCCCTCCTCAAACTCTGGAGCTGGCCCTAGTAAGATACCTCAAAGTGCTAAGCCCGCTCAAAATGGTTACGGTTAGTGGGAATGCAGGCTCGGACAATATTCATCCAATATCATAGGTTGTTTGCTGCTAGACTTGCAGTGCCCGTAACTAGGTTATTCAACCTCTCTATCTACTCTGCTTCCATACCTATGGCTTGGAAAATAACAAGAACTATACTAGTTTTTAAGAAGGGGGATGCCAAACTACTTACCAATTACCGCCCTATCTCTCTTCTCCCCACTCTTAGTAAGTTACTTGAGAAAATAGTCCATTGGCAGGTCTCTGAGCACCTTCTTAAGTTTAATCTTTTATCTCCTTCTCAACATGGCTTTACGGCCGGGCATAGCACTACCACTGCACTGACCCAGCTCACCAGTGATGTCAAAGGTAACATGGATAAGGGCTTACTCACAGGTGCCGTGTTTATTGATCTAACTAACGCGTTCTATATGGTTCACCATCTACTACTACTGTCTAGACTACATGACCTAGGCACCTCTGACTCTACCCTTTCTTGGTTCGGTAGCTACCTGGAAAACCGTTCCCAGGCTGTTTCCTTCTGTAAGGTGCTCTCTTCTCCCATCTCTATCACCTGTGGTGTTCCGAAGGGGTCTATACTTGGCCCTCTACTCTTTTCGCTCTTACTAAATGATCTCTCCAGTCCTTCTCTTTACAGTAGCCTTCTCATGTACACTGATGATCTTGTGCTTTACCATGTCTCCAAGTCTATTGCTGACATAAACCTATACCTGTCACAAGACTTTCAATCCCTTCAAACCTGGCTCTTGGCTAATCATCTAATACTAAACATAGGTAAGACTCAGGCAATGCTTTTTGGGTCCTCTAAAAAATTGCCCACTGAGTCCTTTAAGCTTCTTGTATGTTGCCAGGATGGGTCTAAAGTCACTAATACTCTTTCTTTCAAATACCTCGGTGTAATGCTTGACCCAGCCCTGGATTTTTCAGAGCACATCAATGAAGTCTGCCAGACAATTGATGCCAAAATTGGATCAGCCTATAGAGTGCGCTATTCACTTACCCTGACAGCCAGGAAATCGGTTGCTAGAGGTGTACTACTCCCTCAACTCCTTTATGTCCTTCCAATTCTCTACCAAGCCAATGCTAGGGTCCTCTGCAAGTGGGCACTTCCTATAATAATATCTGCAGGTTTACCTTATCAGCATCTCGCCTGACTCATCACTGTCTACTCTACTCTGAATTAAAATGGTTGTCTCCCAAACACCTCCGGTCATACATTCCAGGGTGCCTTATTGACTCCCTTACTAGAACCCCTCAACCTTCCTCTCTTGGTAACATGCTTAACCCAATCTCTCGGCCATGCTCACTTAGGTTCTTTTCTGTCCCAGTGCTCTCAGTACGACACTGTACCACCAAAATGGGAGAACAGGCCTTCTCCTTTTTTTGCCCTTAGATTCTGGAACTTGCTCCCCCCACAGGTCAAAATCTCCACCTCCTACATTTCATTTAAGCGTTCCCTGTTCTCTTACCTCTATGCACTAAGTAACTGCAACTGCACCTAACTGGGAGCCGCCATCTAGGTCGCTATCCTGGTTTAGCAAAGAATGTATTACCTACCGTGCAGCAACTGGCTTATGTGACCATCATTTTCCACTTAGTTTTGGACTAAAGAAGGATTGTGTGTGTGCTACCCCTCAAGCATAACCTACTTCTTTTGTTACATTTTGTTTAACTTATTGATGCCTGTATGAATGTCTGTGTATGCAATCCTCAGTTTAGCTCAATCTAGTATGTAATGACTCCACCCAAATTGTTGTTATTGAATCCTGTACTGTTTACATTTCTGTATTCTCCAATATTGTTTGAATCATACTGTTGTCATTTCTGTATTCTCAATTGTGTACCCTCCCGGGTCGTGCCTGAAAATAGACAGGATTGTTGCTTAGCACACTTACCCAGTTACCAAAAGCTAATAAATAAATAAAATCACCTGCCAAGCTGGCCCGATGGGAGAAATACAATAAGAAAAATAAAGAGGGCTTGCTCTAGAAGAATTAGCATAGTTCTTGGAAGCAAACTGCATACAGGAAAATAAAATGTAGCTGTTATGGAGCATTAACAAGAACTGGTATGTTGTCAGGGTTAAGTGATGTATACCATCCCACTGGCAGAGGGCACAGGGGGTACATCTGCAGTCAATGTGAGTACATAGATTTTTTTCTGCGACTTCATGTTACTAGCCTGTAATCGTGCTTGAAGGATATAGCTGATATCTTAAGAAGAATTGAGAATATTGCTACAAAAAATACACTATTGTGGCTACATTAAAGCTTATATAGCAATATACCACATGAGGGTGGAATACAAGCAGTGATGTATTATTTGAAAAACAGAGAGGAGCACATCCCCCCCCCCCCACACACACACACACACAACATTGCTAGTGGAAATGACTGACTTTGTGCTTGCTTCAAATTATTTCAGTTGCAACATTTTTTATTCCCAAGACAAAGTAGTAGTGATGAATAATACTTGTGCACCAAGCATGGCAAATTTGTATGTTTGGGAAGAGTACCTTCTGTGGAACTGAGGAAAAAACAGATGGTGGCAATACTTGACTGTATGGACACGTTTTATTGATGGCGTGTTTACTTTGTGGGATGGATCAGAAAATGAGCTGTATAATTATGTGCAGTATATCAACCAGTGTAATACAAATCTGAAATTTTCATTGGCTAAAAAACAAAGAACAAATCCCCTTCTTGGATGTCATTTTACAAAATGAGGGGATCATTTGGAGACAACACTGTATACCAAAAAACAGATCATAATACATTATTAGAATATAGCAGTTGTTATCCGCACCCCCCTAAAGAACAATATTCCTACTGAGCAAATGTAAGAGTCAGATTTGCAGCACACAAGTGGAGTTGGAAAGAAAAGCAAAAACAAGGTGCAATAAGTTTGAGAAAAGGAACTATAGCCCAGAAATTATAAATCAAGCCTACTTGCGAGCTAAAAATTCCAGCTGAAATGAACTTTTGCAAACAGTTATTGACAAATGTTATACATCCTAATCAAAAGAGTGATCCTAGTCTTGTAATGGAATACAGTGGAATCAGTGATGATGTAACATGTATTGTCAACAAATACATTGGCATGTACTAAGTGCCAAAATGCCCTGAGACAGTGAATAATTGACAGTAAGAAACCAATGGTGAGTTACAAATGGGCAAGGGACATATGGGATAGATTGGTTCACAGCCATTATATACAGAATAAAAAACAAACTACATGGCTAGGACCACAACCAAAAGAAAAATTTTGGTGTGGAAACTATGCACACTGTGGAAATATGGTAAATACTGCAAGTTTTAATCATCCAAGGTCAGCAACAAAGTATGAGATTAATTCATTCATGACGTGCAACATCGAAGGTGTTACAGGTATTTACCTCTTAACTTGCCCCTGCAGAATGTGCTATGTTGGCCAAAGAGACCTCTTAAATCATGGACTGGGGAGCACAAAACTGCTGTAAGGACAAAAAAACAGGAATTGTGCCATGGCAAAACATTTTGAGGATGCTGTACATGGTTCTGTGACTGGCTTAAGATTTGTTGCAACTGAGAAAGTGACTATATCACTGACAGAAGATTTGGCCAAGTTATTGTCACAATGAGAATGCTTTTGAATACATGAATTACAGATTGCAAAACCAAAAGCACTTAATGGTGATATAGTTAAGTCATGTTATCTGTGAAGTTAGTCTTTTCTTAGTGTAACCACCAGGGATCGGGTTGATGTTATTTTTTTGTTTTTTTTAGCTCGGTGCCTCCATTTTGTAACCCACTACCTGGCTGCCTGAGTTCAGGGAGAAAACTGTTGCTTGGCATTTTGGCTAGGTTTGACACTTCTGCACAGAGGCAACCAAGTAATCTGGACAGAGGAAGCAATAACTGAAATGACCAAACCAGGAGGGGGATTCTAGAGTTTGGCTTTTATTCACAACAAACATCAGAATAATAAAGCAGAGATGGACCCCCACAGGGCTACACTCCCTGGTAATGCAGATTAACAGAGACTAGAACACATCTTCTTCACAACACTGTAACTCTCAGGTTCTGAACACACTGGGCTCTCAGCCCGAACTGGTACTCTTCTCTTGGATTCCCTGACATGGCACCTAGGCAAGCACTTGGACATTTCTCCATATTGCATGGATATTTATCTGGTGGCTCCTCCTACCACCCAAGAGCACTTCCTAGCTCCATAAGAGAAAACATCATCCTCAATCCCACGTCTGGGTACTTTCTGCAGACTCCAGCCAAGTGCCTGAAAGAATGCTATAGGTACCCAAAGTGAACCCGTGGAGGTAAATCTGGTTACTCCAGATGGGGGGGGTCTCCCACCTCTCGCTCCCAAATCCATACCCAGACATTCATTTGGAATCAAAACCTTTCCTTGTGAACCTCTCTGGTTTGTACAATGCTATCTTGAAATGTATATCACATTTAACACTCTACTCTTCATGGACTGGTGACTTGACTTGTAATGTTCTCTGAGTGGCTATGTCCATCCCTGTAGACGCCCACTGTTTAGATGCATTTAAAGTCATAAATAAACTTCAAGTACTGTACTTGGCTGTCCTTCCCTGACCCCACAGTAGCAGATACTTTACATACTGTCTCAGTGAGAACATGGGCTCTAAACAGAACAGACTCACCAACTAGTTTGTAGGTGGCCCAGGGCTTCTGGCAATGAAAAACACAACTTGGTACCTCAGTACTTGCTCCACAAATCATCAGGCAGCTTTCCCTCCTTCAGCAGGGCCAGGGGGTTGCCCCTGATTTGTTGGTCTCTTCCCCCCATCCCTCCAGGGATGGGGCACTGGAACAAGCTGGGCAGTGGTCTCTACTACTATGTCAGGTATCTTCTGTGTCCTTCTCTAGGGTGAGAACACACACCCTCTATCTCTGGGTAGCTCTATAGCAGAGCTAAGTTCTGAGGGGCTGCGCCTGCAGCACACCTCCTTCACTCTCTCAGCCTATCTGACAACTACTCCAAACTCACTAAAATCCCCAACGTTCTGAGCTAACCCCTAGCTGCAGCATTCCAATGTGGCTTATGCTGCTGTGAGAATTCTATATGATGTCATCCCTCCAGCTCAGCTGAGACTGAGGATAGAGTGAGACAGTGTGAAACCCATTTAACTGGTGTCTCACAAGCTGCCTGTCCCTGCCTGCCACTAGATCTAAGTGGGATTCTTGTAACCCCGGGTGACAGGGGGGTTACATTAGGATTGCTTAAACATATGAAAGTTAAGGTAGCAGTATCTTACAAGTAACAGTATTTCTTATTCATTAAGTTTCTATGGGTCTATGGTTAGTATGATTTATGTGGGATTTTAAAAAGGTTTTTTTTATTTTTTAAGTATACTAATATTTATTCACATTTTTTAATCACAAATTTATTCTCAAAGGTATTTTGAGTTTGTTTTTCATTGTCTGATATACCACATGGATAAGTATTATAGGGAATGTTTCATGTGGTTATTGGTAGTTTTTTTAGAGTTCACTTCTGTCTTCAGTGTAGTGTGACAGCCAGATGGAACCAATTGGTCCTTTGCACTCATCAAGAGTATAAAAGGAAGCAATTTAGTATGTGATCGCAGCTCTGATGAAGCCGAGTAGACAGAGATATATAAGCTGATCACGTGTGTGCAGTTACATGGGTTCAGGCCCCCCCCCCCCCAGCTGGTTGTCCAGAATGGACTTGTAGATGAAGTCAAGGATGTTTGCTATGACCAGATTTTGTTAGTGATGGCAGCAGTGTGATAGCTGAGCATTACAGTACATGGACATTTTTTAACTGTTTGCAAGCTGATTTAAATTATGTAGCTATGGAGCGGGGTGAAACAACATTAGAATGAAGATACATGGTAAAGTACTGTATATGGGTGTGATGTCTACTATTGGACTAGGATTATTAGAAGCATATTAACGATATACAGAGTTTGTACAGACATTTGAAGCTGAAGTGTTGTGCTTACATGCTTTAACAAGAAAGAGTGCCAAAAGGTGTGGCAGTACAATTGGTGTTTTATATCTTTTTAGTTGATAAATGTCATTGTATATAATTCTTCATCCCAAGGGCATTAAGTGCACCACATACACTTTCATTTAACCATCTAAAAACATGTAAGATATTATAAAAACACTAAATGTGCACATTGGCACCGCTGACATACATAATATATTTAAAATAGCCCTCAAACACCAGGGAAAAAAGATGGGTCTTAACAGCACTTTTAAAAACATCATCAAATGAGATCTGACTAAGCTGATTAGGTAAGGTGTTCCAGATGTGCAGGACATCAAAAAGGCCCTTTCACCTGAAGATTTCAAAGGGATACATGGAGCTACCAGCAGAGCCTTCCCTGCTGAAAGAAACAGCCAAGCTGAATTATATAGGAGCAGGAGGTCTTAAATGTAGTCAGGACCCTGGCCATGCAGGGCCTTGAATACAATCAACCAAATCTTGAAGGTGATATGCCATCTAACCAGTAAACAGTGCAGTCTGTGCAGCACTTACATGGAAGGAGAGCCTCCATGCAGATTCTCACACCCCTCCCTGTCAGCTTCTGCTCTTAATGTCCTGGGCTAGGGCACAAACTTCAGTCACCAGTGAGCCAGAGTGTTATCTCACCACTCAGCACCATTCTTAATGTCCTGGGCTAGGGCACAGGCTTCAGTCACCAGTGAGCCAGAGTGTTATCTCACCACTCAGCACCATGGAGTCATCCTGTTATTCTTATTATCAACAACCTCCCCAAAGTCAGTGACCACTGCAGTAGTCTTCTTTCTGATGATGAGCTAGCTGTTATTATCCCAACATTGCCAGCATCTCAGTACTGACCTTGTCAGCATCCAGGCATGGTTATTACAGAACAACTTGTTACCAAACAGTTATAAAACCAGATCAGTGCTGTCTGGGTCCAAAGCTAAAATTTGCCCTGTAACATTCAAACAACCAGTCTCCTGCCTGGATGTCTCCCAGATACCTGGAATTCAATTTTGATTTCTTCCTTTAGTTTTCCTCCTTTGTTGCTTCTATCTGTGAGGCATTAAACACCAAAGTGGGCTTGGCTTATTTGATAGGAGACAGTTTAACCCCACCATAGCCATCTTGCTATGTTTAGTGGAGTTTTATTGCCTAGCCTCAATGTAATTTTGCCAAGTGAGACATGGTCTAAAATAATATTCCCCTTGCCCTAAGTAGTGCCAGTCTCAGTCATCATAGTGTCATACTCCAGTCTTGGCTGGCTGGCACCTACTGCTACATGTTCATTTTTCATGGGCTTCTTCACAAATGATAACTAAGATCTGCTACTCCCATTTGTTTGTTCAACCTTCTTTAGTGCCCTCCTAAGGTATACAATCTCAGAAATACTGAACAGTTTCTATTACAGGAAGTTCAGTGCTCTTGAAAGATGACACAGTTTGCTTTCTCTTACTATGCTCCTGGCATTGGAACTTGATTGTGGAACAACTCAAAAGTTTAGGCACACATGAGCACTTTAGATCAGCTTCACGCAGGTTCCTGTTAAAATCAAAAGTATGCACAGTACCTTTTTTTAAATGTTCTGATTCTGTCGTTACCTTTTCACTTGCACTTTGTTTGAATTCCTTAAAGTTCCTGTTTATTTATTTATTTATTGAAATGTTTCACCAGGAAGGTACACTGAGCGACAAGTCACTCTTCTCCAGGTGCGACCTCGGGGAAGGGGTACATTAGGAATGAGACATTAAACATTCAAGTTATAAGTTCAACATTAACATACAGTTGTAAGGTAGATGTTACAAACAGTGTTACAACAGTGTTGCACATGATAGGTAAAAACAGTGGACAATAATAAGTGCTGGGTTAATAATTAACAAGTGCTTATGTGAAAGAAAAGGGGGAAAAGAGAGGCTGTGGTGAGGTGTGTGGAGAAGGGGGAAGTGTTGTGTCCCTGGAGACCACTTCAGGATGCAAGGATCTGCACTGCACTGACCAGAGAGAAGGGGATAAGGAAGCATCCCAGAGAGACCCCTTCAGGATGGTGGGGAAAGGGAGTAGATGACAGATGCAAGCCCCTTTGGGGGGTAGGGGCCCATGGAGACCATTTGGAGACCCTTAGATTCTGTGAGAGATCAAGGGAGGCCAGTAAGGGGGAGCAATTTGGGAAAGGGGAGGAGAGCTAGGAATTTGGGTGGGTGTGCACAAGGTAAAATGAAGGTGATGGTAGAGGGGTAGGGTTTGTCCAGGGCTTAGAGGAGGGAGTTAGGGAGTGACATGGCAGGAGCAGCTAGGAGCAAGATAATTATTGAGGGCAGAGCTGACGAAGTAGGCAGAGGGTGAGTGCTGGATCTGAGGGGGGAGAGAATTCCAGATTTTTGGGAGGCGGTGAGAGTAACCGGATTGACCGATTTGGGTGGATCTGCAGTGGACTACCAGGGTGCGAGAGTTGGTTGATCTAAAGGAATGCGAGGGTGGGGGGGTGTTATAAAGGAGGAGGTGAGGTAGAAAGGGAGCTCACCCAACCAGTGCTTGGAGATGAATTTAACACAGTGGGAGAGCCACCTGTTTGCAAGAGAGGGAAAGGATAGGGCATGATAAAGATCACAGTGGTGGGTGTGAGGGGGGCATCCAAGGCAAAGCAGAAGAAGGAATTGAAGAGGGTGTCCAGTCTGGCCAGGGAGGACTTAGGGGCCGCACCATAGACTATATCACAGTAGTCAAAAATGGGCAGTATCATCTTCTGGACAAGTTCACGCCTAGCAGTAGAAGGGATGCAACTATGGTTCCTGAACAGGGCACCAAGCTTGGGGCACAGTTTTTTCTGGATGGTGTCAATTTGTCCAGAGAAGTTTAGGTGTTGGTCCAACCAAACACCTAAGTACCTGAAGGAGGATGTGTCCTCAAGTAAAGTCCCATCAATAGTATGAAAAATGGGTAGGAAGGGAAGCCTTGAGAGTCTCTGCCTTGTGCCAAAGGTCATGGAGACTGTCCTCTTGACGTTGAGGAAAAGTTGATGGTTAGCAAACCAGAGCTGAACCTTGTCAAAGTCTTGCAGTAAGCTGGTTGTAACCTTATCAGGACAAGAGCCAGATGCATACAGGACTGTATCATCGGCATACATATGTATAGTGGAGGATGGGGAGTAAACAGAGGGAAGGTCATTTAAGAAGATGGAGAATAGGAGGGAACCTAATACAGAGTCCTGGGGACTCCAGTGCTAATCAGGATGGGCAGTGAAGTGGCATCCAAGATCTTAACTGACTGGGTTCTGCCAATAAGGTAAGCCTTAAACTAGTTTGTGGCAGAGGGAGATAGGCCAGCAGCCAGGAGTGAGTCGAGGAGAAGAGAGTGAGAGACAGTGTCGAAGGTCTTGGCCAGGTTGACAAAAATGCCACAGGTAATTTGGCCATCTTGGTTAGGATGGAGTCTGTGAGCCGTAGGAGAGAGGAGGTGGTTCAGTGTTTTTTCCTGAAACCGGACTGGAAAGGGGTGAAAAAGGAGGTGTCAGATAGAAAACAGGTGAGTTGGGAGAGGATAATGTGTTCTTGAAGCTTGGCAAGGGTAGGGAGGAGAGAAATGGGGCGATAGGTGCTGGGGGATGAGGGGTCACCCCCTTTGGGTAGAGGGAGGACCACTGCATGTTTCCATGAAGAGTGGACTGAGGCAGTAGAGAATAAGAGATTTAAGATTATTGAGAGGGGGTAGGTAATGGCCAAAGCAGTGAGGGAGAAGAGTTTTGGGTCAAGGCATTCAGGGGAGGCACCTTTAGAGGAGTTGATGGTGAGGAGGGCATGTAGGGCGTTGTTTGGGGTTACAGTAGTGAAACAGAAGAGGAGGTGGGAGGGCGATGACAGGGGCACACCAGTAGAGGGTGGGAATGGGTAGGAGAGGAGGGATTTCAGTAGTATAGTGACGCAGGAGGTATAGTAAGAGTTAAATTCCGCAGCTACAGCTGGTGGATCAGACACTAGTGAGCTATTTACTTTAAGTACTGGGGGTGCTGGGCGCGATGAGGGGGTAAATAGGGCATGGACCACCTTCCAGAACTTTGAAGGGGCATTTATGTTGGTGATGAAGGCAGATTTGAAATATTCGGACTTGGATAACCTTGTAGCCCTGGTGCAAGCATTTCGGAGCATGCGGTATTTAGCAAGGTCAGTAGGATGCTGGGTAGCTTTGTGACTCTTCCAGGCTCATGTTTCATGATATAATGTCCAGGGTTGTGCCTGAAAATTGGCAATCAACTGCCTAGAACACTTTCCTGGTTATCAGAAACTAAATAAATACATACATACAATGGTGCCACAGACCGTATCTAGGATGAGTTAAGGCATTACTTTTCACACTTTGTGATAGTGAGCCACCCCCAAGCCATGGAAAAGATTTCGAGCCTCCCTCAAATTTGGAAAAAAATCTTTGGCCTCCCCACCATAAAAATATTATAGTTTGCACAGCATGCGAGGAATAAAGTAAGACTAAAGGTTTACTGAGTATATTCTCTTTTTATTCTACTTTTTGCTCTCCACCCCCAACCCCACACCCCAGGTTATTCTTGCCACTCCATTTTTCTGACTCTTGGACCCTTGTTACTCTGTTTTCCCTCTATCTGGAACAACTACCCTAGCCACTTTTCTCTCTCCCCCTCATACCCTGTTGTTAAGCAACAGCCTGTACCTTAGGGTTTTGGTGGCTGGCATGTTTGGACTGGAGTATGTCTTATTTGTAACTATTTTTCTTATACTTTGAAAGAGTACAATAAATAAACATTTCATCTTAAATAACTTTCAGAGACTTGTTTTTAGCTTAGCAAAGTGTAGCTTGGCTATTAGATTTAACCCTGCTGCTCCCCTTCCATTTCTGTATGCACAAAGGGTTGCTTATTCCTGTACTCTTAGGCCAAGTCACACCTGAAAACCATGCATTGGCTCGGTGTGTCTTTCCAGTCACCAATTTACATATAAACACCTACAAAACAAGTCTTGACTCAGTGTGTCTATCCCAGTCACAAATTTACATATAGACACATCCTGTAGAAACAAGTCTTTACTCAATGTACCTTCCAAGTCACCAATTTACATATAAATGCATACAAAGAAACAAGCTTTGGCTCAATGGGCCTTTCCAGATCAGTGATCATCAATTTGTGCATAAGAAAAGAAATGCACTTGCCATTATTCATATTTAGTTTGCTTCATCCGTTCACACAAAACATCCAAAACTTAAAATTTAAATACTGTACATTCTCAGACTTGACTGGACCTCCCCTGAAACAGTGTGTGGTATCCCATGGGAGGCTGGCCTTGCCATTTGAGAACCAATGAATAATTACCATTGCTGCAAGCTACAGGCCTCCAAACAGTTCAGTGGAGTATGTCAAAATAAGACAAAACACCAAAACTGGGAAACACACCCTTATCAATTGGATTCCAGTAAGCCGGCCTGACAGAATCCATGCAGCTGGGATCTGCTTCATCTCACTAAGTAACCATTCTTCAGTGTACTACATTTGGAGCAACATTTTCCCAAGAACCTCCCCTAGGATTACTCTGTCTAGGGACTACTCGAAGTTAAATAACAATGCCTTCCTTGAGGACCCACCTCTCCTCTGCAGATTTGTAGAAGATAAGGACCACACAGGATGTCAACGTTTCCCTTGATTTTTTGCTAAACAGCTTCACTGCCATAGTCAATAAACATGCCCCACTAGTGCAAAGGAGGTGCAAAGCCCTCTGTTCAAAGTGGCTTACCCACTCCCTCCATAACTTAATGAAACTGAGGGACAGGGCCTGAGATACCTATAAAACCTCTGGATGATAGCAGACTGGCTGGCATACCGGCACATGTGAAACCCCTGCAAGTCATCCTTAAAAAGCCAAGATAAATTACATGAAGGACCTGCAGGCAAACAACTTACAAAATCCAAAGCACTGTTGGACTCAAATTAACCACCTTTTAAAAGGATGGATAGTCATGTCAACTCAAGAAATAATCAATGAATACGTAAGTGACCCATTTCAAACTGCTAAACAGTTTAGCAGATTCTTCACTAGGGTTACCACCTTTTAAGAAGCCCAAAGTGGGACATCCTTACTGAAACATGATTTTTTGCAGGACAGTACGTAACCTTGACCGATGCAACAGACTTGTTTTACCTATATGATCAGAATTAAGGCTAAGTGCAGTAGTTTCCTAGTTGCTTCTATTGTTTCTAATTATTTGAAGATGTTTTAGTTAAGGTATTGTAGTTTTCTGCAACATTTAGTGGAAAGTTAGAAAATACTTTTTCTACTATGAAATCAGGACATTTAATATTTTTCATGTTTTTTTGCAGGACACAGCTGCCCAAATCAGGACTGTCCTGCGAAAATCGGGACAGGTGGTAACCCTATTCTTCACAAACCTGGATGTTTACAAAGATAATTCTGCTGAGCCACTCCCCCCACCCTACCCACCATTCCTCTAGCTGAGCACCCTAGTTTTCACTTCAGACTGATCACAAAAAAGGAAATCCTGGAGCAGTCACTCAAGATAAAACCTAATAAGTCAGCTGGCCATGATGGCCTAGAACCAAGGTTCCTAAAACTCACTGTCCCAGTACTTACCTACCCGCTGGCAAACTATTTAATTTGTCCCTTCATTGAGGGGAAGTTCCCCCCCCCCAAAAAATAAATGACCATGTCGTTCCTGTCCACAAAGGAGGAAGCAAAGAGTTAGTTGAGAACTATTGCGGTATTTCAATACTCAGTACTCTTTCAAAAAGCCAAGAGAAGCTAATCTACAACTGATAACCTATATAGAGACCAAGTTCCTGCTCACTGACATCCAGCATAGTTTCCAAAAGCACTATTGAACCGATACAGCACTTGTTGAGTTCACCTGAGACATCTACAGGGCCATCGACAACAGAAATGTCACAGGAGCTATCTTCATCAATTTAACCAGTGCCTTCGACTTGGTTAACCACAAACTCCTGCTATTCAAATTGGAGAGACTGGGGCTTGATCAGTTATCCTCTACCTGGTTCAGGAGCCATCCTTTCCTCAAAACTAGGTATATCTGATGGAGTTCCACAAGGAGTTCCATAATTTATCAATGAACTGCTCTCTAACTGTAGCAAGGCTAAAGCACTACTGTATGCAGATGATGATGTGCTTTACTGAACTTACTCTGATGTAAAATCAATAGAATCAGGTCTACGTGCACTACTTTACGCTACTGGAGCAGTGGCTGATGACTAACCACCTTGTCCTAAACACCAAGAAGAATAAGGTAATGCTCCTCACATGCAGAATACTGGGTGCTGATAGGGCAGAGTCCCTCAGTATTGTCACCGCTAGAGGTGCTAAATGTGAAGTAATAAACAACATAAAGTATCTTCTAACAGGGGTTTCACCTTTGTTGTTTGGTGCTGTGTTGCAATGCGCTGTTACAATTCTCACAGTTTTCAAATCACTCATATTGCCCTGCACAGTTTTGCAGGCACGGTTTTGAAATGGATCCCTTCCAATGCTGCTTTATGGAACTCCTATACTCTTGAAGCTCAGGGAAGCTGAGCTAAGCAAGCTCAAACAACTCTATCATACAGTAGGCAGGTTTGTGGTGCAGACTGATAGTAAGAAACACCACTGCACTGTCCTTGCTTCCCTAAAATGGCCTGCTCTTGAAGTGAGACTCAATTACCCCATGCTTTGCTTCATTTACAAAACCCTAAATGGCCACCTCCCTAGCTTCAAGGGGATAGTGATAAAAAGACCCCACAAGAGAAACCTGTGTTCCTCTGCCAAGCTTCTTCTGGGAGTTACCAGATCTTAGACCTCAACCAACCAGCAAGCTTTCTCACATAAAGCCTCCCTGCTCTGGAACATGCTCGCATTCCCTATACTGGACAGCACTTCACTAGTGTCCTTCAAAAGTCTTATCAAAGAGTGCTCCCCCCATAATAATATGCATTTGTACCTGCTGAGTGATTAATGTAGGTGACTGCCATCACCTTTCTTTTTCCCTTCATCATGAACTAATGAGCCTAATCTGTGTCTAATTTCCTTTAGAGTCATACAATTGCAATATTGCACTTTGGACCTCATGTGATGTACTGTACAACCTCATATCTATCAATTAACTGAATAACTGTTATCATGTCACCCTTGTGTATTTCTGGTGAACTGTGCATTGTGTTCCTTGCATAAGTAAACTGGTGCCCCTACTTTATGTAACTGACGCTGAGTCACTCTTGAAAAAGGAACATCTGTCTCAGTGAGCCAGCCTGGTTAACAAAATTCAATAAATAAATAAATGAATGTCTCCAAGCTGACTGGTTAGGAACATTATGATAGCAGCCAAATCAGATGCAGTGGTGATTGTTGGGAACTTCACTCTCCAGGGCATAGATTGGCATCTTGAGATAGATAATGGCAAGGCTGAGACAACGTTCTTGTTCACTTTCAGGGACTGCTTCCTAGAACAGCATGGTCAACAAGTGGCAAAGTGTGAAGCCATCCATCACCTTGTTATCAGCAGTGGGGATGGGATCATCTCCAGTGTGAACATCAAGGAACCAACAGGAGACAATAACCACAACCAGATAGCCTTCTCCCTGTAGGAAAGAATAGTTAGACCTCAGCAACCAGAACCTAGAACTTTAGAAGGCAGACTGCCAGGATGAGGGATCTGGTGGCCAAGGTTCTGGAGAGGTTGTATGAGTCTTGTAAAGCAGAGTACATGCAGGGTTGTTGGGAGAATGGTTTTGAAGCAGCTGCAGAGGTCTCCATTCTTGTAAGCAATCTGTATCTTTCCATCACAGAGGACAGACCAGTAAACATTGTGACTATTAGCCAATGAACCAATGATTATAAAGTTTAATTAGCTTCTCTTATGGTCCAGAATCAATGGGTAACTCATTTGTCTTCTTTGTTGAATGTTGTAGGACCTATGACTAAGGATTGTGACTGCCTTACCCAAACTGTACAACTGCTTGTAACCACAGAGGATGAGTTTATAATGAGTATTTCATCTTTTAAATATAATAGTGCCCGGGATCTGATAAAATCTCCATTGAGGTACACAAATTGAATCCTCTTTTTGGCATCTATACTTTGTAAGTTTTGTTAAAATTTTATTTTTCAATATGATTATGTCCCATGGTCATGGAGGGGTAATGGCATTTTACTGCTACATAAAAAGGACTCTACTCTTGATCCTTGAAACTAATAGCCCTATTACCCTGTTAGATAATATGGGCACAACATTTACTTAAATTATCTCAAAGCAGGTTTCATAAAATCTTTTTCAACTATTGATCTATGGCTTACATTTATGGGCTATGTGCCATAAAAATTAAATGCAGTCCTAGCTCCATGGCAGACAACTGAGCCAGGACAAGAACAAAGCAGGCCTCTTGGGTTAAAGAGTAACTTTCTTGATCTTTTTGACGAGTGCCCCCAAGAAGCATAACTAAACCTTACATGGGCAGAAGTCCTATGATGCCCATATATTTAGTTACAGTCTCCCCCATTTCGGAAGGGAAGGGATCGTATTTTGGCTCCATGAAGCCGAGCCGCACTGATCCCTTCCACTTCCTGATACCACTTCAGTTGTCCATCCGCCCTGTTGCGTCCCCTACACTTGTTCATTTCTGATGTCATTCTTTGTAGAGCGTGGGGTCACGCGTCTATAGAAATGAATGGGGGCTGTTTTCCAAGTTAAATTTACATAGTTTAGATGGCCATTTCGAAGAAATCATGGCCACTGCTTAAATAACAAGGGTCTTTGTTAGTTAAGTGGTAGCCATGATTTGTTCCAAATGGCCATCTAAATTACATAAATGTAACTTTGAAAACAGCCCCCATTCATTTTTATGGAAGCGCACCCCCATGCTCTATAAAATTTTATATCACAAAATGAGCAAGCATGGGAGCAGAATGGGGCAGATCGCCAACTGAAGTAGTATCAGGAAGTGGAACAAGTCAGCCGGCCGCCATTAATGAGCCAAAATATCGCTCTTCCAAAATGAGAGCAACTGTAACATGAAATATGGCATACTCTCAAACTTACCTCATAAATCAGGGACAAGGCATAAAAAATCAGGGACAAAGACCAACATCAGGGACACTTCTTTAGAATTAAAGATATCCACCCAGAAAGCTAGTAGAATATGGGGCTTAGTGAAAAAATGCATTTTCTAAAGAAGAACATGTCTGTAACTTTAATGTTTGACATTATTTTGTGCTTACAATCCCCAATGTTTAGCAACGGAAACACAAATTTTAGGGGGGACAGAGTAAAATTTTGAGTCAAAATCAGGGACATCCCTGAAAATCAGGGACAGTTGAGAGCTATGAATATGGGCATCATAGGACTTCTGCCCAGGTAAGGTTTAGTCATGATTCTTGGGCCAGGGTGCTAGACAGTTGCTCTTTAAAATAAAAGAGCAATGGCTAAAACAAAAGAACTGCAGGATGTAAACATTCTGGGGGATGACCATTCAGTTCCAAGTCTCTGGCTCCACAGAGGCTGCTAGAAAATGGGTCAGGTTTCACAGACCTCTAGCCTAGAAATTTGAGACAATCATCTGTTAGCAACACTACAGACTCTGCATGCATGCATGCTTTGCATGGCCAGGCTGGTATTCCAGAACTCAGTAAGCCTGGGGATTTTAGACCAACAGGCAAGGCCACCAGTTTTGGGGTTTTACCGGAAAACCCAGTGAAATTCCAGAATTTGGACCACCTATTGTACACACCAGTCTTAACAAAGAATTTCATAGAATTTGACATTTTAGACCAGCTCAGAAAATCTACAGAACTTGTTTTTTTCTTATAATTGCTTCTTGTACTATTTTCAGTTTATTTCAGTTGATGCTCTGTATATTAAGCCTTCTTTTATACTGATTACTTGTGTACATACTAAAAGAATGACGGTAGAATCCCGGTAAAATCTGGAAATTAGACTAACAATTATCAATATAATTCACAGAATTTTAAGTCTTGAAAATGGAATTTCTTTATTTTAATCACCATGAATCAGTGGCCTTGCTAATAGGGTGCTGAGTTCAGTAAATATAAAAAAGAATTGTAGTAAAACAAGCTGGACTCAGCCAGTTCTGCAAGTATGATTAAAAGGAGCTGTGAGCCGGCGAGCCACTGTTTTCCAGGCACAGCAGGCCCTGTGTGCCAAAGAAGTCTGGGATCCCAGAAATGGACTCTTTTGTGAAGAAAATAACAGTTTTTATCAAAACTAACAATTCAAAGGTGAGGATTGCAGCTAGGGTTTTCCTGCCCCACCAGTGACTTTCCCCTCTGAGGGATGAGCCCCTCTGAAGATTGACCAACTGAGAAGACCACTGCCAGATTCAGGGGCCCTGGACCCCTGCACCTGTAGTCCTAGACTGACCTTGTAAGAGAACTGAGACCAGGGAGTGAACACCAGACAACCCCTGGGAAAGCCTGCTCTCTAGCTGAAGGCACATCCAGCCGTCTGACCTGTTCTGTCATCAGCTGCCAAAAAGCTACAAAGCCATGACTAGCCATCAGGATTTGGGCCTTGCAATAGGGAAAATTGCGATTGTGCCAGAAACTGAGGGAGAAGCCCTGGGCAGGACTTTACCACTTTGACAGGCCCCAGCAGTAGACCTATGGATGCCATCCAGCCACCCATATGTGTGTGATTACCAATAGGGGCCTTTTTCAACAGTTTACAGTTTAACTGTAGAGTGACAGTTTGGGTTTTAAAGTGTGTTTTGGCTGCAACAGTTAAAGCATGTCACCAAGCTCATACCTTGCTAACAGGAACTAGTGAGGTACCCATTGCAACTAAAAAGAGAGCTCTCATCCATGGCCTTTGGGGCAATTTAAGCCAGGTGCATGTGCTTGGGAGTTGAAGGACTGCAAAGGGGTGGGCAGACTGTGCAGTAAATTGTTGTTGTCAGTGGCAAAGCAGCGCGCCAAAAAGTGGGGGATGAGAATAGCATGGGGCACCTTAGCCCAGGGCACTGCGAAAACAACTGCCTTCTTGAATATACTTTAGTCAACCTACCTAACTTTTTATAATCCTAAATAATCCAGGCATTTTAATGAATAATCCATGATTTACTAACAGAAATGCATGGGTTATTCATGATAATCCAAACAGAACAGGGTAAGGAACTGTAGCTTTTGAAGAGATTTGAGAGAAGAACATAAGCCAAAAATATCTATACAGTACAGCTCATGCAGTAATAAAACAAAATATTCCATAGAGTTTTTCCAAAGGGTATTATTTTGTTTGCCTGAACTTTCGATGTATGTTGAATAACAAAAGATTCAAAAGCAGTCTTCCTGCTGTCATTAAAGAAATCCCACCTGTCTCATTTTAATGCTGCTCCTTTGACTGAAATGTGTGTGGGGGGTTAAAATTTATTATTTGATCCTTCAGCTACAAAAGTGAGTGATCTTATGACCCCCCCAAGCCCCTGACTCCACCAGCTATGGTTTTTGTTGTTACTGCAGAAAGTATAAGAATTTTACTGCTACCTCATTGCTCCTATTTTTCCTACTGTCACTTTTTTCTTTCCGTACCCTCCCCCTTTAAATAAATTATTTGTTTGAACTGCATTTCTTGGTTTGTGAGTGTTACTGCTGTTACAGTGTCACTTGTTCTGGAGGCAGGACTATGTGGACAGGTTATGCACTGTTCCCTGAGGGCTTTTGTATTCATCATCCAGGTACCCCATGTTGCTATCCCAGGTGGAGGCACTGTGCCATTTTTGGGTCCGAGACCTCAGTGTAGCACATCTTCAGGCAACTCAGGCCAGCTCCCTTGGAGGATTTGGAGTGGTGAACTCCAAGGACCCCGAGCGGTTCACTACATGGGAAAGGATCAAGGGGGACAATTCCTGAAATAACCATATCTTGTGCTAGGAAGGTCACCAAAAGAAATGAGTACAAAAGGCTGGTCTGGTTCTCAAAGGAGGTTAGAAAGGCTGTGAGCGTGAAAAAAGGACCTTGATATTGTACAAGGTGAATAAGGGGTGGGGGATAGTGGGGGCGGAATACAGGCAGGCTAAAAGAGGCAAAGGTGGTGGTCAGGAGGGCAAAGGCAAACACGGAGCTGCAGATTACCAAGGATGTGATGGGAGAGGAAAAATAATTCTTTAGATACATTTGGGAGAAAAGGGAAGCTGGAGGGGGATTGTCAGACTAGCTGAGAGGGGAGGGTTGTGGAAGACGTTGCGTAGTCCTAAACAATTACCTCTACTTAGTATTCATGGCTAAAGATAATAGGCTTCTTCCGGAAAGTGGGATGAAGGCAGTTACATGTGGGATTGCAGGAAATGGGGAGGGTAGTGATCATGGCTGAATGGGTTAAACAAGTGTTGGAGGCCCTTTCAGTGGATAAAGCACTGGACCCAGATGGCCTGCACCCGAGGGAATTTAAGGAATTGATTTCAGAGTTGGTGGAACATTTGACCAAGTTATTTAATGGCTCACTGGAATCTGTAGTAGTGCCAGGGGATTGGAAGTCTGTGGATGTAGTCCCACTTAACAAGGGAGGTGAACAGGAAAGACCAGGCAATTATACGCCAATAAGTCTTGTCTCCATTGTAGGTAAGCTGATGGAGACCATGATAAAGGAATGTCCTGCGGCCTACTTAGAAGACAGCAGTCTGCAAGACGGCAAGCAGCATGTGTGTGTCAGGGAGGTTGTGCCAGACCAATCTGATACTGTTTTACAACTGGGCCACCAGGGTGGCAGATAGAGGGCAAGAGACAGGTAAAAGCTGGAGGACTTTAGGGTAGAGAAGAGTTTAGTCAGATGGATGGAAACTGTCTAGTGGGGAAGAGAACAGAGGGTGGTAGTAAACAGAGTCAAATCTGGGGAGAAGGATATCACAAATGTGTGCTACAGTGATCATTCCTGGGACTTGTCCTATTCAATGTGTTCATTAGTGACATAAGAGAAGGTATCCAGGGTAAGTGCCTCTTTGCAGACTACACAAAGCTTTGCTGTACTGTGGACAGTGAGAAAGGGATGAGGGAATTTCAGGAACACCTAGAAAGGCTGTGTAATCTCCCTGCATCTAGGGGTAATTGTGGCATCTTTCATCCAGGGGAGCACCCACCTTATACCATGAACACTGTAACTATACCTTTTACCATGCCATCTCGGGTCATGCCAAATGAGGACCACAGCAAACAGTGCAGAGTTTGGGATGCCATTAACACGAAATCACTAACAAACTAATGGACATACTGAGAGCTGGGATCAGGCAGGGTAGACATTTATTTAGCTGTACTTGTTTTACAGCATTAAAGGGCACTACTCTCACCTCATTCAATTCACCAATCTGCCTTACTTTTTTGTCGCTAGCATGTTCAGCTACCATTATGGTTAAGCACATTCTTCACTATATTACTGTACTGCTGCATTTACTGTTCGCTGTGATAAGGCACAATTCTCTAAAATATCCTATCTTCCATTTTCGGGGTCCCCTGGGTAGTTGCATCCATAGACCAGTACCCAGTGGCACCCTCTCAGGCAGGGCCAGCACTACCCTATGGGTAGCTGTGCTGGTGTGTGGCTTATGTGCCAGCTAGTGGCATCAAATAGAATTCAGCAAATCAGCATGTGATCTACTCCTAAGAAACAAATAGTTGATCCTGCCATGTGTGCCTTACTCCAGCTCCACACTGTTAGCCCTAGTGGCCCATATAAACAGACTACCAGGTCCAGCCCCACCTGGGGATTTCCTGACCCCAACTACTGGCAGACCCCCATCCTGACTGCCAATAACAGTTACTATATTCCCATTCCTATATCCCACAGGGTTACACATTATTTAACTGCCTAGGCCTTTTCTCCCCTAAAGCAACCTAATGAAGGTGATCTTACACATCTGCTCTCTCCCTTGAATACTGGTGATGGGAGTGAATTCAAAGGGATGCCAGCATCCTCCCATGAGGGGTGGCCTACCACTACTCCCCAGTACCCTTTGTGTCTCGATCTTCCCTTGCTCTTGAAGCAGGACTACTGATCAGGTCCACCTCTTCCCGGCTGGTGGTAGTGGGGGGGATCCTTCTACCCCTGCTGGGGTGTGAGCTTCCAGAATCCTTGCGAGAGTGGACCAGTACCAATCTGGCCGATGGACCCTGCCACCATCCCTGAGACAGCAGGCCACCTCAGCTCAGTCACAACTGGAGAGGCTGGAGACTCTCTTTGCCGTTCCCTTCTCTTCCCCTGGTCTGAGTGCTTGGCTTGCCATCCCTTCTTACAGTGTTATGGGGGAAGGGCAAGGCTATGAATATTTATGCTTATGTTTCCCACTTCTGGCTAAATCAGGAAATTCAGAGCACGAACTCCAGACACTCTGGCTCCAGACTGAGGCCTACTAGAGAACATCTTTCAAGGTCAGGCTTAGCACACTGTATGCTCTGTATTAATCTGCCTTGAGCTGGATAAAGAGAGAGCCTGGTTACAGCTGGAAAGATGGTCAAAGATCTGGAAGCTGAGATTCGATACCAAGAAGTGCAAGGGGATGTGCTTAAGGAAACGGAACCCACGCACAGAGTATTGGATGGCCGGGGTTAGTCTGGCCACTGCATGATCTGGGTGTCATCATCAGTGATTCCCTCTACCAAACTAGCCATTGCAAAAAGGCTTACAGTATAGCATCTAGGATGCCAGGGTGTATCAAGAGGTGTTTTTATAGCAGGAGAAATTAAGTGATACTGCCACTAAGCAGCTCTCTAGTGAGGCCTCATCTGGAAAGCTGTACCCAGTTCTGGAGCCCAAACTTGAGTAAGCAGATTGACTGATTAGGGTCGGTACAGCGAAGGGTCAACAAGAAGATCCAGGGTCAGCAGGGCAGATCCTACAAGGAACAGCTGGAGGCCATTAATTTTTGTAACCCCCTAGCCACTTTTCTCAGCTGGCACCCCCCCCCCATTTATTTATTTATTTATCTATCTATCTATTTATTTGTTTATTTTTGAAATTTGGATTTACAACCTTTGAGTCAGGGACTCATTTACAAAGGCACCTCATCGCAGGGAGGTTAGACATGATTACAGTGTGAGATACAACAGTGGCAACATACAGGTGCAATACAGATAACAAAAGAGCACGCTATAACAGCAGCTTACAAAATAAAGTTACATGCAGTAAATAGCAATCGTATAAGTATAACAATAGTAGAAGTCACAACCCTGGTCATACCGGGAAATACCTATGTGGAAGGGTGGGGGCAGGGTGAGGAAAGAAAAAAAAAGGTGGAGCAGTCCAGCGGACATTGCAAGGCTATGGGCCAGAAGCGGGAGAAACCCAACATTAAGTTGATTAAGGGAAACTACAGCTTCGGGCGCCAAAGAGGTGGTTATGGAGAGAGACTTTAGAAACCAATTTTGGTAGACTTAGTGACAGAGGGCGGGAGGGAGTTGAACCATGTGGGGGCACAGTAGTGGAAGGACCTTTGGGCTAGGGAGGTCTTGGTATAAGGCACCAGAAAGGTGGCCTTAACTGAGCTATGGGTGGCAACAGATGGGGATGCAAGCTGCAGGGATGCAGTGACTCCTGGGGGGGAGAGTCCTAGCAGGGATTTTTTGGCAAGTAAGCAGGTTTGATAGCGCAGGCGCTCCTCCAAGGTGAGCAGGTTGGCGATGAAATAGAACAGACAAGTATGGGCCTGGAGGGATGGGCCGGTCAGGAGTCTGCATGCCTTGTTTATGGCTGAGGACAGGGTATTGATGTGGGTGTGGAATGTAAGAGCCGAGTCAAAGGTGATGCCCAGGTACTTGTAGGATGACACCTGCTTGAGAGGGTGAGCATTACTGGGGAGAATGCAGATGGGGGCATTTTTGGCCTTATTCTGGTGATGCGAAAAAAGCTTAGATGTGTTTTTTTGGAGGTTAATGACCAGCCGGTGGTCAAGGAACCACTTTTCGGCTTGGTAGAATGTGTATTGCAGGGATTCCTATAGAGATGCGGGGTCAGGGTGGGAGGCAAGGAGAACCGCATCATCAGCATAGAGTAGCATATTGCCCGAGCAGGAGCTGTGGAGGGTGTTGAGAAATAGGCTGAACTGAACAGGGCCCAGGATGGAGTCCTGGGGAACCCCTGATCGAACAGGCAGGGTATTGGACAGGGTGCTGTTTACCTTCACACGCTGTGATCTGGTAGAGAGATAACTGGTGAATCAAGCCAGTAGGCCAGGGGAGAAGCCAAGTTGGTGGAGGGAGTCAAGTAGGATGGGGTGACAGACAGTGTCAAAGGCCTTGGAGAGATCAATAAACACTGCACCCGTAACATGACCAGAGTCGAGAGCAGAGTGGAGGTGCTGGGAGAACTCCAGGGGGGCTGTAGTGGTGCTGTGTCCAGGGCAGAATCCATGTTGTTCTGGACACAGCAGGTCGTATTTGGCCAGATACTCGGAGAGCTGAATGGCCACTATTTTTTCTAGTGCTTTGGAGAGAGGGGGGAGAATGGAGATGGGCCTGAAATTGTTAGGGGAGGTTCTATCTCCACTCTTATGGATAGGGGTGATTTCTGCAATTTTCCATACACTGGGAAATTGACCAAGACATAATGACCGATTAAAAGATTGGTGAGAGGGGCTAGTACAGTATCTAGGACTAATAGGAGAATCCTGGAGTCCAGGGAATCACAGCTGGGGTTGTTGCTAGCTAAGGCTTTCTGCAGATGAGGCCTGGCTTCAAGGGGTGATATGGCATGCAGGTGGAAAGGGGGGCAACACGAGGTGGGGGGTTGGAGGCAGGGATAGGGTTGAAAAGTAGTTGGGGAGGACAGAGATTAGATCTGAGAAAGCCATATTGAGGCACTCAGCTACATGGGGAGGATCAGTAGTGACAGTACCGTCTATGGAGAGTAGTGATGGTGGGGGGAGTGGGTCTTTTCATTGAGCTCTTTCATATTGTCCCAGAAGGCACGGGATGAGCCCCAAGTAGATTCAAGTGTGGCTTGATAATATTCGGCTTTCGCCTGCCTTATGGCCCAGGTGCACTGGTTACGTGCTGCATTATATGCTTGTCTGTCAGCCAGTTTGCTTGTCTCGACAGCAATATGCCAGATATTATCTCTTTGTTTCAGTGTTTGGATGAGGGATGGGGAGATCCATGGGATGTTGTGTTTCTTGGTACGGATTCTGGTCAGGGGGTGAAAAGGTTGCAGTCCTTGCTGATGGCACTGGAGAAATAGGCTAGGGCAGAGTCAATATCTGTTGCGAGTAGGATTGGGGTCCAGTCAAGCTGGGCTTGGTGCGGTTTTAGCTTTCTGAGACCACCGGGGTGAAAGCGCCTACACGAGGTGACCTGGGACACTGGTTTTGGTGTGGAGGATGACCAGTGACAAAGGACAGGACAGTGGTCACTAAGAGAGCCTGGTAGTACATTAATATCCATGATTTTATGTGGGCGGTTTGACAGAATTACATCTAGGAGGGTGCTGGAGCCGCCTGACCGGTTAAATCTATTGGGTGAGGTAACTAGTTCTGTCATATCTAGGGCAGCGAAGGAGTCCTTAATATGGGGGGCAGTGGTACTCAGCCAATTGACATTAAGGTCACATAGGATGAGCTGCTCCACCTTGTGTGGGAGTGTGGTGAGGTAATCAATGAGGGAGTGGACAGCTGGTCCCTGGTCCCTCAGGGGTACGTGACAGACTGTGAGAAAAAGAGGGCCCCTGGCTGGGTCGGGGTAACCGTAAGGGTGAGGGCTTGGAGACTAAAACCGAGCTTGGGGGCAGGGAAAGCATGGCCTAAATGTGTATCACACATAAAGACTGCACACCCGCCACCACTTTTGCCTGTATGGTCTTCCCTGAACAGAGTGTAGCCAGAGAGGGAGATAACCAAGTCGGGAGTTTTTCTCGAGAGCCAGGTCTTGACTAGTGCTATAACATCAGGACGGTGTTGTACAGCCCAGCACTGGAGAGCGGCATATTTTTTTAGGAGGCTGCAAATATTCATGGATGCAATGCTGAGGCCAGTACCAGAGTGGGGTGTCGGGTGGTTAGTTGACAACGGCCCAGGGTTGGGGTGTATGTTCCCAGAAAGCAGAAAGAGTAGAGCAGTTAATCTGATGAACAGTCTGTGGTGACCAGAACCCTTAGCCAGGTACCTATGCAAGGTCCTACTAGTGGGGGTACAAGGGATGGGTATGGAGAGGAGGGTAGGTATGACAAGGAAGGGGTGGGTCCAGGGTGTCCTGGGGAGGGGTATTGTTTGGAGGTGGGTGCCATGGAGAAATAGGGGTGTCAGGGTGAGGCGGTGGTTGGCTGCTGTGGGGTGGGGGGTGGGGCTCATGGTGGAGGTAGGAGGGGCCTAATTGAATCAGTGCACAAATCATGGCATGCAGTTTGCTCTTGGCAGAATTACACAAATGGTACGACCCCTAGTGTTAGAGTGTATACCAGGCTCATTATCTAGAGGACAGGAGGTGGGGGTACAATACTAAAATGATGAGCCTTTGCATTTACCACCAGATCCAGGAGAGAGGATGCTAGGCGTATGCTACACCTAACTGCTGAAGGCCCCAGTAACGATCACACATAAGCAATAAGCTGAATGTCCAAAGCAGTAACTGGGATTGTGCAATATGGCTTTATTCACAGATGTTACTTAAACCACAGGTGGACCTCCAATGGTTTGTAATTGCAACACAGGTACACTGTCTTTGTCAGAAACACTTTGCTAGGCAGTACTGTTTTCCACAGAAACATCTCCTTTCCCTCTAAGTATATTCTTGTGGGGTATGCCACACACTTTATCCATTTCCAGAACACATTTTCATTTCCAAAGTGTATATCGTTGGGATTTTCCGCACACTCAAAACATTTCCAAAACACATTTCCATTTCCAAAGTGTATACTTGTGGGATGTTCCACACGCTTAAAACATTCTCCCTGTGAATGACCTTTGCCCAGGGAACACTGGTGCCACCCATTCATGAACCATTTAGCCCTGCCTAAAACTCCAGATGGTGTTCCTCCCACCCTTTACCCAAAGACAGTCTCTCCCATTCCTTCAGGGTTACACCAAAAGAAGCCTTCAGTCCCCATTGAATCGCTAAAGACTCCCAACTTCAACTTTAAACTTGGCACATTTGTGGAGAAAGGGGTCCTGACAAGTGTGATCTAGCCTTATCTGGGGTACAAACACCTTAGACAACTCCCTAAGAGAACTGTCACACAATCTGTACTCACAGATTAGTTGCTTCTTCCTCCCAGTCATGGAAAGAACTAAAGAAAGGCACCTTTTGCTTTCTTGTAGCTTGTCAGATTCCACTCACTGTCCTTCTTTAAGGCAGCTGTAAACTTCAGGGCCTTCAGGGGATTGCACCTTGCATCCAAAAGACATTGCAGTCCCTCACACTCCCCCTGGAGTGAATCTAAGACTACTGCAAGTGAACGGTTTCCACCACTTCGAAGACAAACCGAGGAGTTTACCAAGCTAGGGCGAGAAATGACCAGGGCTCCCTTTTCAGGGCCCTACTGGCAGACATCCAGCTACTCTGACACTCTAACTCAGCCTAACTGCTAAACATTCTAAACTTCCCCTGAGCAGATGACTCAAAAAAATGGTTATGCTACTGCAATAGTTCTAAATGACATAATCATCCCTCTCTCAGGCTAGCTGAGTAAACAATGATGTCATTATGTAGAAAGACCCTAATGAGCTCCCTACCAGCTGCCTTTTCCTACCGCCTAATACTAGTACTAATTGGATTCTAGTAACCCCAGTTGACTGGGTGGTTACATATGTATTTGCTGAAGGCCAGACACTAGAGGGGGGACATGATAAAGACATATACATTTCTAAGAGGGAGAATAGTAAAGACAAACTAGCAGAGAGGAGATCACCCTGGGAGCCGAGGTGCATGGAGATAAGCGTCAAGCACAATCCAACCAAAAAAGGCCTCACATGTACTTCTACTAACACAAGAGGCCAACACTGTAAATAAAGTACCTGTAGAGGCACGAAATGGCTTTGGGAGGCTTTTTTTCAGACTGTGGGGAGTACACCTAATAGAAAAAATGATATTGCCCTTTATTTACTGTCTCAGCCTCTTGTGTCGGTAGTAGTGTGTGTGTCCTCTTTGCTTCAATTGAATAGTAAAGACCTGTTTGTTAGAAGTAGGGATGCAGTCCTAAAAGGGCACAGCTAGAGGTTAGTGGGGGTAAACTCAGGAGGGATGTGAGGAAGTTCTGTTTCACTGACAGGGTGATGGAGCCATGGAACAGATTGCCAATGGAAGCAGTGGGGGGCAGATACCCTTACTGGATCCAAACACAGCTGGGACAGAACAACAGGACTGATATTTCCACTAGGTGAAATCCGGGGAGTGAGGGTTGTAGGTGAGGGTGAAAGGGGACAACCTACCAGGACACTAGGTCGGGGGTGAGGTAATAGAATATGGACAGACTCGACGGATCATCTGTCACTTTCTGTTGACTACTAGTGCTACACAAGACTACTTTTCTGTTGACTACTACTGCTACACAAGACTACTCTTAATGCTATAAGAAATGTCCCTTCTTTGCAGTGTTAGAGAAGTGTATTAGGCTTTGCAAGCATAAATTTAGCCGTAATCCATACCTAGAAAAATTCATCTGTAAGGGGGACATCTCATTTACAATGGAATCCTAGCAGTAATGTCAAAAAGGAAACAGGCTACTTTAAATGTGTGATAAGAATAAGGCACATAAAGAGCATACATGTTTACAGTACATTGCTTGTGGTATTGTTTACATTGTACCTGGCTGATAGAATTTACTTCCAGGAGGCATAAAAATGGTTTCTTCTTTCAACAGTTTCAAGCGCTTGATAAAAACTTTGCTTTTCCTATGCTTTCAAGTTTTAATTAGTTTGCAATGGTTTTATTGCTATATGAGTACTTGTTTAATAACCTGCAATATTAATATGTATACACCCTCTGAGATTAACTGCAGTGTGTACGACCCTCTGTAAAAGTTTGCTGTTGGTCTTGTGATGATAATGTATTGATTCTAAAGCAGCTGATGCCTTAGTCATTACCTAAGTATACAGCACTGCTAGCTGATGAAATATCTGGGAAATGTGTGGTGCAGTAATTCAGTGCGCAGCATCTAAAGGAGTCCTTTTGTTTCCGCTTTCAAGTGGGGTCATCCACTAGTCCACGCATGACTGCCCTGTTGTCCTGTCCGCTCTAGGCTATGGAGGCAGTCATTCAAGTGGAAGGAAAGGTGCCAAGCAGACCTACTGTGAATAGTCACTCCACAAAGATTCCCACCAGTTCTTCTGTCTCTGCATGTGAACTCAGATATAGGTCCCTTAGACCACTGCAAATTAATATTCCGACTCATAACCTTTCAAGTAGCCAATAAGGCACGGGGGCTATGGCTGGGGCGATGGCCCTGCTCCAATGTAAATATCCAGGGTGATAAAGGATGGCATAGCTTGAACTTTAAAATACTTTGGAATGTTTTGTATTTGTATTTATTGTTTTGCTAGGACAAACTCCACTGAGCACAACTAATTTTCAAGGAGGCCATTGGAGTAACACAGTTCAGTTTACAGTATTTGGAGAAAGCACCAAAATCAGTTACTGTACCACTATACGAACAGATCTCCAAGTACCGTATTACTTAAAGGGAACTGTCAACCCCCTTAAGTCTCAAAGTGTCTTTAGTTTAAAAAACACATTTTACCATTGCCAACATTCTGTAAAGCTTTCTGATGTAGCTGGTAGTTTGATTCTGACCCCTTTCTCTTTAAAAAAGTGAAAAACAGACTGCCCATCACACTGGTATTACCACACAAACACGTTTGTTTACATTCCTTGATCAGCTCCAACTACATCTTTCCTGGACTTGGAAACACCCACAACACAGTCTAGCCCCTCATGATTTTATTTATTTATTTATTTATTTAAAAGTCTAGGAATTACAACCCTTTGAGTCAGGGACTCATTTGCAAAGGCTTCATGTCATACAGAGAATGAAGACAGATACAAAGGATGACAAGTACATGGACTAAATACAGTGGCATTATGCAGTACTACTACATTGAGCAACTCAGAGGTGTATATGGTACAATCAAACAATAGAGTCAGGTACGTATTTAGCAGAGGAACAAGGGGTTATCTGCAGTCACAGTGGGAGCTGATTAAAATAAAGTCACACAGCTCAGTTTTGAAAGGCCCCAACCTGGGAATAGATAGGGTAGATCCAGGGCTTAAGTTCATCCAGAGTGGAGCCCTACAGTCAAAGGATCGTTGGCCCGCACTGGTCTTTACAAGAGGGATGTGAAAGGTAGTAGTGTCAGACTGCCTTGTGGTCCTCCTTGGCAAGCTTAGTTGGAGCAGTGATAGACAGCCAGGGGGAGCTATATCTAGCAGGATTTTTTGGGACAGAAGGCAAGTGTGATAGAATAACTGCCCTTGAAAGTTAAGCCATGACGACCATTGGTAGAGGTCACAGGTGTGCGTAAGCCATTCACTGCCTGTGGCCAGCCGACAGGCCTTATTGAGAGTGCATTTAATGGTAGCCAGGGCAGTGTCCAATGCAGCCCCATAGATGATTATTGCATAGCCTGCCAGGGAGAGGATGGAGCAAGAAATGGCTAGTCAGAGGGCATCAGGTGGGAGACAGGACCTAAGTCTATACAGGAGACCAATTCTGATATTAATTGCAGAGCATGTTGATGCTATATGCTTACAGAAAGTGAGGGCTGAGTCGAGGGTGACCCCAAGATATTTGAAGCTGGCAACTGGTTCCAGCCTTTTACCCTGGGAATTTTGTATAGACAGGATGTTCAATTTGTGTTTATGTTGAGGGTGGGTGAAAAGCATGACTTCTGTATTTTTTTATAGTTGAGGACAAGTTTGTGGGAGGCAAACCATGATTCAATTTCTGTGAAGGAGGCCTGTAGGGATATTTTGAGCTGGGCAGGGTCAGGGTGCTGACTAAAGATCACTGCGTCATCTGCATAAAGGAAGAGATGCCCAGTGGTTGCCATAAGAAGGGAGTTTGAGTACAGTGAGAAGTAAGTAAAGTAAGTAAGTAAAAATTTATTTTTAAGCGCTTTTCAAAGTCAAAGCACTGTACAAATACACAATTACAATGCATACATATAACATACAACGACAATAACAATATGATTACAATAAAAACAGTAAAATCACTCTCCATATGCCTGTTTAAATAAATAAGTTTTCAATTCTAACTTAAAACTTTCAACGGTCAGGCAGCCTCGTATCCAACGAGGTAGAGAGTTCCACAGGGTAGGGGCAACATAAGAAAAAGCCCGAGCTCCAGAGGTTTTTAAACGAACCCTGTGAACCTCTAGCAATCCCTCGTCGGTGGAGTGGAGCGAGCGAGAGGGACAGTAGGGAACAAAAAGATCTTGAAGATACCGCAATCCCGTTCGTAGGGGCTTTACAGGTCAGCAACTTACTTCAAAGGTGATCCGCCACTGAACCGCAGCCAGTGCAGTTCAAGCAAGTAGCACAGGTGTAATATGACTTCTCATAGATGTCCCAGTCAGAAGCCTGGCTGCTGCGTTCTGCACCAGCTGCAAGCGGCGGATATCAACCCCTGGTAGCCCTAGGTACAGGGCATTGCAGTAATCAAGGCGAGAAGTAACAAAGGCATGGACCAATACCAGAAGGTCAACCGGAGGAACCAGGTGTTTCACCTGAGCGATATTCCTAAGATGATAAAAGGAAGATTTGACAACGGATGACACCTGAAACTTCAGGGTCAAACCATCGTCAATAATAACGCCCAGGTTACGCACCCGGTCTGAGGTTGAGAGCTGGGCACCATCGATCCATATGCCCAAATGAAGCCCAGCCCTACAACCCACCTCAAGGCGACCTGGGTCCACCACCAACACCTCAGTCTTATCCGGGTTTAACCTTAGCCAGCTGGCACTCATCCAATCCTTGACCTCAGATAGACAGCTGTTAAGTATAGAGACTGTATCTTCCTGTCCGGGACTAAAAGACAAATACAGCTGGGTATCATCTGCATAGCAGTGAAAACCCGTTGTACTGCCTAATAATGTCTCCCAATGGCAGCATATAGACAGCGAACAACATGGGTGCTAAATGGAGCCCTCAGGGAACCCCACAGGGCAGAGAGAAGGCATCGGAAGAATTAATTACAGTGATAACCCTCTGTCTCCACCCCGTGAGAAGATTGAAACCACTGCAGAACTGTACCAGACAGTCCTCATAGTAACACCGTTATATGCTCCAAAAGCACACCATGGTCCATAGTAATGAATGCTGCAGAGATCAAGAAGGACTAAGATAGTACACGCCTTCGATCTCTCGCTATCAGGAGATCATTTAGAATCGGACAAGAGCAGTCTCAGTACTATGTCTTTCCTAAATCCATTGAGAGTATCATATATATTGTGATTTGTAATATGGTCATCCAGTTGCAGTGCAACCACCTTTTCAATAACCTTACCCAAAAGGGCAGGTTAGAGACAGGTCTGTAGTTAGCTGGACAGTTCGGGTTCAATGAAGGTTTTTTTAGGAGTGGTCGAACAACCGCCTCCTTTAGGGGATCAGGAAAGATCCCCAGCTCCAGAGATTTCCAAACAATTTCAGCAATGATCGGACAGATAGTATCTACGCAACTTAATAATAGAGGCGTAGGGCCCGGATCCAAACTACAGCTGGTTGGACGTACAATCTGGACAATCCTCACAATATCCATGAACTCCGGCCTACCAAAATCAAACCAGGCAACACAGGTGTTTGTTTCCCCCTGCTGATCACTGCAAGCCCTTGAAGAATGAGCCTGGCCGATATCCAACCTAATGTTGGCAATCTTATCAGCGAAAAACCGAGCAAGCTCATCACACTTTATTTATGAAAAATCTCTTCCAGACTGTAGACAGAGTGGATTGCACAGTCTGTCAACGGTCCGAAAGAGTTGAGCTGGTCGGTTCCACGCAGAAGCAATCTCCCTGGACAGGAATTCTGCCTTCTTACAGGTTATTGCTGATTGATAGATAACATAATGATCCATTAATCTAAGTTTGTCAGCATCCAGACAAGATTTCCGCCAGGCCCTCTCTAGCCTTCGCCCTACTCTCCTCAGTTCCTTCAAAGACTCATCAAACCATAGAGTCTTTGGGCGCTGGGTGAGTGGGCGAACACGAACAGGAGCAATTTGGTCCAAGGCCCTGCTCACTGCCTTATTATAGGCAAGAACAAGGTCTCCTGGACTCATGCTCTCAACCAAAATGCCCGATAGGTCCAGTACCGCTAATAGGCCCTCTGGGTTTACGCCCCTTAAAGGGCGATACTGGACCATCTCCGTAGGGGCAGACCTATTAGGGGGTGCCCCAAAACTGAATCTTATGGTGTGATGGTCTGTCCACACATTTGGTTCCACCCCCAGGTGCATAACATCCAAATCCAGTGTAAACACCAGGTCTAACGAGTGTCCCCCTATATGGGTATCAGAGGTAACTACCTGTGACAGGCCCAACATAGACATAAGTTGGAGGAAATTCTTTCCAAAGTGTGAGAGTTCATCATCAACCCAGGCATTGAAGTCACCCAGTACTAATCATCTGGGGCTCCAATGCCATGTCCATCGGCGAAGTCCGGTGATTCTTTCAGGAATTCTCCACCATCGCCGGTGGACGGTAGATGAGGAGAATCCTAAACTCTGCACCTGCTGCCAGGATACATCAAAGACCTGGCGTTGCCAACTGGCACCTCCACAAGACTCAGATCTGATCTAAAAAAGATGGCCACTCCCCGGCCCCTATGATCCAATCTCGGACGGTGCATCACCGAGAACCCAGCCGGAGCAGCAGAGTCTAAGATAGGACCTGCATTCTCATCCAGCCAGGTCTCGGTGATACATGCCAGGTCAGATGTTGCAACAAGATCTGCAATAATAGCAGTCTTGTTCCTAATAGACCTGGCATTACATAGTACCGCCCGAGTTGGATGGGTTTTTGGAGAGGAACGCGGCACCTGCCCACAATCTGTGGAGCCCTTGGGTATGGGAATTAGACAAGGAGGACCCCTCTTCTGATCCCATTTCACCCCAGGGCGTCTCCTTGACCCAACTATCCCTATCTGCCCACCCTCCTTCCAATCTCCCACTTTGTCCGGCCCACCCATCCCTTAAGTGCCTTCTCGTTATACCCGCTATGCGGCAGTTATTAAGAACATCATTAGACAACCGAGGACAATAAAAGGGGAGGTCCGGAGCAGAGTGAGAATATACTGATCGTTGTAAACCCCAAACACATCTTTAATAACAATTATCTAATAAACTAACTCAAATAAACACACCTATCAAATAAGCTCTCCTTTTTCTCACAAAGGGGAGACAAATTATATATAAAACTAAAATAAGTTCTAACTCAAAACTAGCCCTAACAATAAGACACCATTAAATATAAAACTTAAAATAATTTGTGTTTTTAAACACTAAAGCACCTCTCAGGTGCAATAGTGCAATAGATATTATAAAGTCTCCCAAAACTACCTCTCACATAGCAGGGACATTTTCAGAGTGTTCAAAGCAAATGGAAAGTCAAATAAGTCCAGATAAATAATAAATACACAAAAATCCAGTGGTAGAAATCTGAATCAAACTCAGCTTAGCAAAGGGATCTGAAGGAGTCCACAAATCCAGCAGCAGCTTATGCTTCAAGGACCATGCTTCAAACAATCGATTTTCCAGGAGACAGGTAGATCAATGTGATGCCTAAACAACAGTAATAGCGGCCTTACCCGGTCAATGACCAGCGGCTATAACCATCCCACGAGCCAGCCC
The DNA here is from genome assembly GCA_016271365.2 of Neoceratodus forsteri. Lineage (NCBI taxonomy): Eukaryota > Metazoa > Chordata > Ceratodontiformes > Ceratodontidae > Neoceratodus > Neoceratodus forsteri. Next base: position 680,332,548 of record CM028133.1, on the reverse strand, counting down.
ATACAGTCAAATCCTGAGAAGGTCTAGAAGAAGCTCTAATCCCCTAGCTTCCTAGGGGTAAATGGGCAACTCCTGCCCGGTCGGAAACCGAGTGGCAACCACTACTTCTATAGCAGCCTTACCCGGCTAGCGACCCGCAGCTAAAAACACCCCATGAGTTAGCCCAACAGCCAAATCCCAGGGCAGTCTAGGAGAAGCCCTAGGTCCCCCAGCTTCCCAGGGAGCAAGCTGGGCAACTCCTGCCCGGTCGGAAACCGAGAGGCAGCTAACACTTCTCAACCACAACCTCACATATAGATCCACCAAAGTCCTTAAAATCACTAATAGAATCACCAAAATCTTTATATAGCAGCTGGAATAGCAGTACTCTGTTGAAAAACTTCCTTACACGTCCTCCTCCTTACAAGTTTCCTTAAAGCAGGCAGGCAAAATGCTTCAGCACAAGTCCGTATACAGTTTAATAATTCTTCCTTGTTAGTCCTCCTTATAGATCCTCTTATAACAACAATTACTTCAATGGATTAAGCAAACGACTCCACGACTCCACACATTTTTAAATCCACAGACCAAACGTGGATTTAAACATGAATTTAAACTCTTACGTGAATTTTTCATATGACCATGAACGATCAGATTTAGCTCCCCATTTAGCTCCAAACAAACTCAATAACTTTAGGTAAAATCCGAAAAACGAATAACAAATAAAAACGGAAACAGAATCCGGAGAGCGAAAAAAAACTTCCAAAACGTTACTCATTCACTCGTAATCGCAAAATTCTAACTTCCTCACTTCTTCAGCCCTATTTAACTAGAAACCACTTCCGAAGAGGAATAGAGTTTAAATAACAAAAGAGTAATGTTGATTTCTTAAAACGCTAAAATGCTAAAAAACAAAGCGCTAGACACACAACGGCAGCAGCAAGCTCAGCACAGCCACCATCTTGCCATGTCACTGCACATCCACAGGGACACTGGGTCTCCTTCTCTGACCGTGGAGGAGGAGTGGACTGAGGATGGATCCTTGAAGAACACCTGACCAGACAGGAAGGTTCGAGGAAAGGGTGTTATTTATTTTAACTTGCTGTGTTTGGCCGTGGAGATAGTTGTAGAACCAGCCAGTGGCCTCTTGTGATATGCCAACAGAGAGGAGAGAGCTTATAGAAACATAGAAACATAGAAACATAGAAGTTGACGGCAGATAAGGACCGCAAGGCCCATCCAGTCTGCCCATTTCTTTTTCTACCTTATATATGTGCCATCGGCCTTTGCTCTGTCAGTGGCCTATCTATTCATAGTCATTTGTATTGCTCCCTTATGCCTATCCCATGCCTGTTTGAAGCCCTGCACTGTATTCATAGCCACCACTTCTTGTGGTAAGCCATTCCATGCATCCACCACCCTTTCTGTGAAAAAGAATTTCCTCACATTCCCCCTTAATCGGCCTCCCTCTAATCTCATGCTGTGTCTTCTTGTTCTGCTATTTTTCTTATATTTAAACATGTTAGACTCTTTCACCTTGTTTATGCCCTTAAGGTGTTTGAATGCCTCGATCATATCACCTCTCTCCCTCCTTTGCTCAAGGGTATACATATTGAGCTTATGAGCATATGGTGATTTACTGTGTCAAATGCCTTGGACAGGTCGATATAGACATGTGGCCAAGGCTCCCTGGTCAAGGGCATCATGGATAAAAGAGGTAAGCTCGAGGAGGGCAGTTGTGGCACTATGCCCTTTCCTGAAACCATGCTGTTGCTGGCAGAGAAGGTGATGTGAGTCCAAATATTCAGTAAGTTGATCTGCAACAATTTTTTCCAGTGCTTCTGAGAGGGGAGGAAGTATGGAAATGAGTCTATAGTTACTACTAGAAGTTCTATCTCTATTTTTATGTACTGGTGTGATAATCGCTCTTTTCCACAATGAAGGGAACTGCCCAAGACACAGAGACATATTAAGTATTTTAGTTAGAGGTGTTAGTACTGCGTCAAGCGTTAAAGAGAGCAGCTTAATATCAATAGAGTCAGCACTCTCTATAGTTTTCCCGAGGAACATGGTGAGATACGAGCGGGCAGCAATTGGGGAGATTGTTCTAAAGTGAAAAGGGAGAGTGCGGGGGGGTGGGAACTGACCAGTAGATGCAGAGAAGAAATCAGGGGGGAGGATAGAGCTGAGGTCAGAGAAGGTTGCATTAAAGGCATCCACTATCTTGCTAGGGTCCTGCAACAAGGGTGTAGCCAGGGATTTCAGATCTGCACACCAAGTGGACTCACTACTACCCCCGTTTGGGTGACTACCCCGGGTGTTGCCACAATATACACACCAGACCTGTGTTTGTTGCCTCTCTCTCTTTGGCACAATAAATACAACTTTTGTATCTCATGGCAGTGGTTGTTGCCATGCATGGGTAAATACAAATGCCATCCATAGTTCCCTAAGACACCCACATACCAGCCCAGAGCCTGTAAAGTTGTATTGTCCTTGGGATGCAAAGAGAGTATTAGTGACAAGTCCTTTTAATTTCGACTCCTATGAATAAAATTACAGAAAGGTTCAGCATTTTTTTGTTAGTTTTCATGGAAAAAGGAAGCAGCTCAGAGCCTATTCGCTACCCCCCCTTAAATAAAATTGCACACTATGTAGTGCTGCTTGGAGTATGCCTGCCTACACCCTTGTCATGAGTGACTGCACTGTTTTGGTGCATTTCTAATGTTCAGGAAGTATTTAGTAAGAATAGATCCAGGACTGTAAACAAAACAAGGTTGTTTATAAATATACATTAGCATGCATTTCATTTCTACTAAACAAGGAGACAGACAAAGCAAACAGCAACATCAATGAATTTTAGAGAAGGTAAGCAATCATGAGATGTAGGTTTTTAACTAGACATAATATGATAAAAAACAAGCTGACCATGTCCCTTTAAAATGCAGTTATCAATGCACCAATGTAATCAAACATCAAAACTCACACTTCAGTGCCCAAGTTCAGAGTATTATACAGTTTGTTACGTTACATATTGCTGGCACATAACAGCCAAACATTATCTTACTATAATGTGATCAGCATCTGATGTTTCAAAATACAGTGCTTAGGAATATATCAGCCACCCACACATCAAACATGCATTGTTGTTCCTCAAATATTTATTTAACATAAGGCTTTCCCAGGGAATGGTGGTCTTTTATGCCTTGTTTATGACAACCTTTTCAGCCAAACCATCTCTGACTGCGGCAGTTTGTAAGGCAGCTACTACATTTTCTTTCTGCTTCATGGTAGTGTCACAAATGCAGGGAAGCTGCTTGTTGGCATTTTAGTGCTAATCAGAAGCTCCAGGAGAAAGCACAATATATATTTAAAAGAAATGAAAAGAGTGAGGAAAGAATTCATCCCAAAACTGCCATAAAGCAGAAAGAAAATTTAGTAGCTAAATTACAGACCAGTACAGTCAGAAGGGCTCTGTTTGACTAAAAAGGCTGTCATAAATAGAGACTTATGAAACTCCTCAGTCAGGATATGCAAATATCATCCCTCTGCCTTGCATCTTGGATATTTTGAGGAAGCTTTAAAAAATACCCTTTGTGTACTAAAGAATCTCAGTCTTGCTATGGTCTGTTTTTGTCATATGTAGGAAAAGAGGCATGCGGTCTAATGGTTAGAGCACCCATTTGGAAACTGGGATATCGTAGGTCGGCACCCTGCTAGAGCCAAATGCTTGATGTACAACATTAGGCAGATCACACAGTTGTGGAAATAGGTAGACGCAGGACCCCAGTGGAAACAAGATGTTACATGTCAGCTGGATTATCCTCAGTCGAAAAATTGTAAAACTGGAAAAAAGCAAGGATAATATGAATTTAAGGACTTTGTTGCACACTGGGTCAGCATGTATATCTCCTAAATGCTCTCCATCTCCTCCTTGCCTCATGAGTTATTTGACAAGAGCCAGGATTATTTTTTTACATTTAAAAGGACAATGACGCCTATGTGTGTAAGACCACCAGTGGAGCTCCTTGCAACCTTTAATAGACATTGCAGGTTTGCCACTACATGACTGGATGATGCTAATAGCAGTGTTTTATACGCATTCTTTTTCTCTACTAAATGTTCTCCCTTCCAAACGACATTTCATGCATCATGCTTATTGTATCTCTAATAGTTATTCCTGAATTGAGGATGGTCATCCTCAAAGAAAAAAGGAAAGTTTCTTATGTGTTAATTTCTACTTCGGAAAAGGATACCTGCCTCTCCAGAGGTCTCCTACACTTTTAATGATTCTTTTGATCTGATCTAGGTTGTCTCATTTACTACAAGTTTCTCTCGAGTAGGAACCAATGAGGAATCACCATATGTGTTAATCCTGCTTAGTGCCTTATGTTCCATTGGAGCAACAGCCTCCATCAATCAATCAGTCAATCATAAGTTTATTGTTTGTTTGTACAAAAGGAAAAGCCATTGCACATAAATTTATTTTAAATGGTATCCTACTCTAAACACGTTTCACTGTTTTCATACCTATCCTACACATACATGGAAAAAAACAAACATTTTAAATAGTATTAAAAAAATTAGGCAGTATAAAAATAGAAACGTACTGCATATAGCATTAAATAATATATTGAGTACAAAAACAAATGTAAAGCTGGACCAGTGGTACAGAGATTTGAGGCACTAGATGACATACCAATGACCCAGGTTCAAGACCAAGCCAGGGTTGTTGGGGGTCAGCCAAGGGAGGAGGGCTAAGCATTCCAGAGGATGCACTCTTCCTACTCCAGGGAGGGAGGGCAGTCATGCTCTGGCACAATACTGCCACCTGGGCAACCACAGGTGGCAGTGTGCTCAGAGAGACTTACTAGGGGATGATGCCATTGGTGGCACAACCCCCAATTGCATGCAAGCTTGTGTACCACCTGAAGCTGGTTACTCAGGGGAGAATACCAGGTGGGAAAATCCCAAACAGAGCAGTGATGAGAGGTCTGACCCCTCACAGGCCCCACACTGGTGAGATGGCCCTCCCTCCACAAACCAGATCTGTTTTCTAGCAGTTAAGAGGGGGCCTGCCAACCCCACTATGGGGGAAAGCTGTGGGGGAAGAATGGAGGTCAAGCTAAGTCCCTGGAGTGCCGGGTGATAGGGCAGGGAGAGTGAGAGCAGGATAACAGGGCATGTATCGGAGAAGCATAAACAAATTAACGAAAAAAAGAAATGTAAATTTCATCAAGTAGAATTATAGCAGTCAATGAGTAAGGAGCGGAGGGCCACAAACCCTTTTGCTACTGCACAGAAACTGGTGAACAGAGAAGAGTCATGATCAGTTGCAAATCAATAGAGAGGTAATTCCAAAGTTGAATACACAAATATGGAAAAGCTTGCCCCCCACAACTACCCTTCACCTCAAGGTAAAATGATCCTGACCCTGAGCTGACCTGTGTCCAGCTCGAGAATCTTTCTCCTTAAATATATCAGCTAAGTAGGAGGCAGCAAGACCGTTAACACATTTAGAGATTATTTTTAGCAGATGCAGTTGTCTCCAATCTCCCAGGGACAGCCACCCTAGGCCTCCGTAGTTAAAGAATGGTTGGGGCAACCTAGTTTTTGTGTCTGGATTGGTAGATGCTTATTTTCGAGTGAGAAAGAAATCTGTAGGTAAGAATGGATCTTCTTTTAATCAAGACCAGTACCTGCTGTACCTGTTTCCTGCAGTGTTTAATACAGTAGTTTGTGCACCTGAGGTTATGATAAAAAATCACTAGACACAAATTTAGTCATCTGACATGGTGGAGTACAGTGATAGGATGCAGTTAGTAATCACATACATCATAAGCACTACAGCTACAAATATGAAAGCAACCGACTGATACCAACATACATGGTTTTCCCATTTTAGGATCTCATCATCTCAGTCCTGCAGTTAACTGTAAATTAACAGTGAAGATGTGTCTAGAAATATAATGTTTACTTTTTATGTATTTAAGGTAAATGTGTGCCAGTGACCTGAATGCAAGACACACAGTGAAATGTAGGCCAGGGTTTATGATTTGTCAGAAATTCAAGGTCAAGACATGCCCAGGCTTGTTGCAGTTGGCATCAGCTATTTTGTAGTTATTGTTGAGCAATAATTTCAAAGAAGAAATGTAAGCCCCATTGAAATGAATATCCAGCACTGACTTAGATTTTAGTTTTAAATCAGGGGTTCTGTTTAATTATTGTCATAATTCAAATTTGTAAGTAGTTGTATACTTTTAAAATGCCATATTTATTTGATTGTACGGTGCCCAGACCTAGGGCACTGTATAAATAAACGTTGTCTTGCCTCGCCTGCCTTGCCCTAAATCGAATTATTTTTATTTTATTTATATATGTACAACATGTATGTATGTAGTTATTTATTTATATATGTAGGTATATATGTACAGTATCTACAGTATGCATGTAGTTATTCATGTATGTAGGTATATATGTACAGTATGTATGTAGTTGTATATGTAGGTATATATGTACAGTATGTATGTAATTGTATTTATATATGTAGGTATATATGTACAGTATGCATGTATGTAGTTTATTTATATATGTATGTATGTATATGTGCAGTATCCATATATGTAGTTATTTATATATCTATGTATATATGTACAGTATGCATGTATGTAGTTATTTATTTATTTATATATGCAGGTACATATGTGCAGTATGTGTGTATGTAGTTATTTATATATGTAGGTATATATGTACAGTATGTGTGTATGTAGTTATTTATATATGTAGGTATATATGTACAGTATGTATGTGTGTAGTTATTTATATATGTAGGTATATATGTACAGTATTTATGTATGTAGTTATTTATTTATATATGTAGGTATATATGTACAGTATGCATGTATGTAGTTATTTATTTATATATGTAGGTATATATGTACAGTATGCATGTATGTAGTTATTTATTTATATATGTAGGAATATGTGTACAGTATGCATGTATGTAGTTATTTGTTTATATATGTAGGAATATATGCACAGTATGCATGTATGTAGTTATTTATTTATATATGTAGGTATATATGTACAGTATGCATGTATGTAGTTATTTATTTATATATGTAGGCATTTATTTTGTTTGTGAAATTGTTGGGCATGATGGGGAATTATTTCCACTGTAGCTTCAATTTCTTCACTGAAGAAATGCCTGACACTAAGTGTAAGACTGTAGTGTGCAGATATGTGGAAAATGTTGCACACAACCTTCATATATACTTAACTCAGCTGCTCAGGTTTAGAGTTTATTCCTAAATACCCAAAAGTGACTGTAGCAGGAAACTGCATGCTAATGACTTCATGAATATTCTAAAACTGATTGTCATCACTCCTGTTTAAACAAATCTAGCACCAATCAATATACATATCAGCATGCACTTTATCCACTTTACAGCAAGTCACATGATGGGTGTATCTGCAGAGGTGGCGGGGCAGATTAATGGTCTTTTTCAGCATCATGAATTCTGTGTCCCTACAGCACATTATGTATAATACAGTAGAGCTGGTTAAGATGAATTGCTAGGTGATAGGCATGTCACACTTTCCTGCATGACAAATTAGAGTAATTGCCACTGGATTACATTATGTTTCTGCAGTATTATGCAGTATGTCACTGGCAGACTCTGTGATAAGAGTGTTGCATCCTGGCTGACACCACTATATATGAGACAGGGTAGCATGTGTAAAAGTCCTGGTATCTAGTAGTGAAAGCTGTGAATAACAGTCAAATCAGTTTGGAGTAGTTGTAATTGTAACAACATAAGAAATCTCTAGAGGTAGTCAATGAGATTTCAAGTATATAATGTCAAAGGAGCAAACTAGCCTTTCAGTTAGTGGAAATTTCCCTTTAGCTGAATGGTTAGGGCTGCTGCCTTCGGGACTCTTGGTCCCAGGTTTGCTCCTCAGCAAGGGCTGGAGGTGCCTCTGCCCATGCCTACTGGACAGGCATAACACTATGACTACTAATAACAACCAAAATGAATATCAGATGCACCTAATTTATAAAAACAATGATCACACATATAGGGACCACATTCCCAGCCCAGTGGTATCACACCATGATACAATGTTGTTATACAGGTTTAGGAGTGAACCCTGATCACCCTATGTTAGCTGGCACAGAGACAGATGTGTTGCCATTGGCAATGCACTCTGCCGTAATGTAAGGGGCACCACCTTGCCATTCTGACAGAAGCCCTGGTGCTGAGCCATGGAATACAAGGACACAAACATCCCCATGTCCTCTGTAGGGACACACCATGGAACATGGGTGGTTTCTGGTGCAAGTGGGTAGGGACTGTGAGGAGTTGGAAGCACAGCAGTCAGTATGACAAGTGACCCCTCTATGCTGACAGTTCCCCAAACCAGAAAGCCAAAACAAGTAGAGGCTGGGTACAGGATGACAGACATCAATTGTTATTTAGATTGCTTCCAACAAATGGATATCCTCTCTCTCTTCTAATGATGTGTAGGAGGAAGCCCCACAATGGGAGTGGGTAACTATGGTGAACTATGGAAAGTGCACAGGTTCTAAGAGATGGTGTGGTCAGCTTGACAGAGGTCACCGCCTCAGGCATCGACTCACCTTGATTAAAAAAAAATGATCTCACATATGAACATAAGACAATAGAAAAGGAAGAACAAACTTTTTGGTTCATTGATTGTGTTCTCCAAACCAATTCAGTAGACATATCCTGTTATTTCTTTTTTGTTAAGGTGACTGTATATCCTTGTTTTAAAGGCACAGATTATTTCAGCTGATACTGCTTCTAGATGACAGTCTATCCCAGAAATATACCACTCTTTATTGTAATAATATGTCTACATTTTATTTTATTTTTATTTATTTGAAATATGTTTACCAAGTAGGAATATTGTACCAAATGTCCCTTTTTAGACTTGACTGTGGTAGGTACTGAATTTGTTGTACTGAGTAGTTGGGAGGGGGGGGGAATTAACATTGTTGTATAGCAGGAAGTTGAATGCTTGTGCAATGCAGATTTAACTTACATGCTCTTTGTCACAACTGCAGGGACTACCACACTTTAGTGGTGACATGAAAATACAGGTACCCCCTGAGCAGGGTTTTTCCTCTAGGGGAGCTGCAAGGACAAGGACCCCTTAGATCAAATGCACCTTGGGGGAAAATGGCCAAAAGAGCAATTGCATAGAACACATGTGGATTCTTACTTCCCATAAGGAGAGAACAGCCACAGCCTTAGGGAGATGAAATGCAAGTCTGCTTAATGAACTTTAGTAGAAATGCCATATCGATGAATGCAAAAATCACCATTCAGCTCCAACTCCCAATGGAATAATTATTAATATTAATATTATTATTATTATTATGACCTTCAGCATAGAGGAGAGGAGAGGAGATGAAATAATCCTGTAAAAGAAACCTCTGAAGATCCAAGGCCTAGCTCACCATCCATCCAGGCCTATGACCAATTTTAATAACACTGTTATATTACGCCCTTGAGGGATGTGAAAGAAAGCTCGAAGGGGAGCACTGGCAAGTTTTTGTTGTTGTTTAGTGACTTAGTTGAAAGGGCGGTCAGGAGCTGGGACAAATGTTTGGAAGCTAAAAGGCAGAACAGTGCACAGAAGTGGGTGGTAGCCTGTGATGTGGGTGACTGCAATTGAGCAACCCCCAAAAGGGTGACTCAGTTGTGGCACCCGTCACAGGGGCTACCTCTCAGGTAGAGCAACCGGATGGGGGGTGGGCAAAGGTAGCGACATAGGGAAGTCACTACATGTACACGCCTGCATCGGGTGAGCGAGCGTGACTACTGTACACACTCGCTGGGAGGTGGGAGTGAGCACACACTGCAGTGGGGTGGGAGGAGATGTGAGGGTGGTGCTGCAGTAGGCAGCGAGCTGCCCTATGGTGTGGCGGGTCAACTCACGGCCCACGTGCCTAGGGTGCAGGTTCAGGTCCAGCGAGAGTACATTTTTGCTGTTGACCCAAATTTATTATTTTTTTACATTTTGCCCCCCCAATATGCACCCCTGGAGTTAAGAACTTTAGTAGGGTGGTGTGGGGGCACAGCCCCCCACGAGGGGGTGAAGGGGGCACAGCCCACCGCATAAATGTAAAACATACAAGTTCCTGGCATCGTTTTGTTGTGCGCCAGGGAGTCAGAACACCGAAACTGATTTTCAGTGCTCTGACTTTGCTATAACGGTGGTCTCCCTTTGGCGGTCTCCATTATCACATAGAACCAAGTGGTCAAAGCCTGATTGGCTAATATGAGGAAGTATTTGTTTAAATTGCATTGGGTACAGGGAATAGGGTAGGAGCAGGGAAGGCAGTCTGCTTAAATGCTTGATGCCTGAACAAGATCAGTAAACCACAGGCAATGGTGGTAGAGGATTGGAGGGGGGTGGCAGAAGACTCAGAACTCCTTAAAATTTTGCATCAGTTTTTATTCTTTAAGAACAAAAATGTTTTAATTGAGCCACCTGCAGGACTGGCCAACGTTTCATGGCCAAGCGGACCACTTCTTCCGAGCCCACGGTGGTCTATCAGCTTTTCTGCCTCACAACAGATCTCACCAGCTTGGTGGTTAAATTTTTTACGTTTCCTGCTTTATAGCAAGGGATTACTGAGTCACATCTACTCTGTAAATCATTATGCTGCAAGGGTCACTCTCTTCCACAAAGGTTCAAAAAGATTTAAGACACACACTCACTACTCTGCCCTATGTAGGTACACTATTACCTTACTTCTGCTTAGTATTCATGATTGAGGATACTGGGCCTCTGCTGGAGAGCAGCATCAAGGCAGCTACATGGGGGGTGAGGAGGGTATGGCTCAATGGGTTACAAAAGGGCTGGAGGTCCTCAGGCTGGATAAAGCACCAGGTCTGGATGGCCTGCCCCAGGGAACTGGCTTCAGAACTAGCTGAACCCTTGATCAGCTGTTTAATGACTCACTATAGTCTGGGGTAGTGCAAGGGGAATGGAGGTCTGCAGACTAGTCCCACTCCACAAGGAGGGAGATAGGGAAAATCTGGGCAACTACAGGGCAGTCAATCTTACTTTCATTGTAGGTAAGCTAATAGAGATCATAGTTCAGGAAAGTTTGGAAGTGTACTTCGGCAACTGTGAGTTGCAGGACAACAATTAGCATAGGTCTCTGTCAAGAAGCTCATGCCAAACCAACATGATACTGTTTTTTGACTGGCTCACAAGAGCAGTAGATAAATGGCAGGCAGCTGAATTGCTCTACTTTGACTGTAGCAAAGATTTTGGTGTCACACAGAAGGTTGCTGAAAAAAACGGAAGGACTTAGGAATAGAGAAGGATTTAATCAAGTGGGTGGGGAACTGGCTAGGGTGGAGGCAGCACAGGATTGTAGTAAACAGGGCTGAATCTAAGGACAGTTGTGTCTCGAGCAAGGTGCCACAGGGATCATTCCTGGAACCTGTCCTATTCAATATGCTCATTAGTGATGCTGGGGATGGTATTCAGGGCAAGATGTGTCTCTTTACTGATGACACAAAGCTATGTGGCAGGCTATGCAGTAAGGAAAAGGTAAGAAAACTATAGAAAGACCTAGAAAAGATGGAAAGGTGGTAAACAATCTGGCAGTTGAGATTCAATGCCACAAAGTACAAGGTTTTAGTTTTATTTTTTTTAGTTTTTTTGTTGTTGTTGATTGTAAAAGAAGGACTAGACAATTCTGCCTATTTTCAGCCTCGTCCCAGTGGAGGGGGATACAGATGGATGCCAATTGACATTGAACTAGATTAAGGTGATGCACTTAGGGAAAAAAGGAACCCACGCAAGTATTGGACGGGGTCAGGCTGGCTACTATAGAGAAGGGGGATGGGAAATTGGTTAACCAGGAAAGGCGCACTAAGCCAAAGCTTGTTTCCAGGTGTGACCTGTGACTATAACAGAGTTGAGAGATCTGGCTGTCATCATCAGTGACTCCCTCAAGTAAACCAGCCAGTGCAATAAGGTATGCAGTAAGGCATCGAGGATACCGGGGTGTATTGATAGGGTTTTGATAGTAGCAGAAGTGAAGTGATATGGTTCCTATACAGATCTCTGCCGAGGCTTCAGCTGGAATACTCTGTCCAGTTTGGAGTCCTCACCTGAGAAAGAACATATACAGACTGGCATTATTACAGAGGAGGGTCACCAAAATGATTGAGGGTCAACAAGGCAGATCCTGTGAGGAACAGCTGGCAGCCCTGTACATGTAGCTGCTAGAGGCCAGCCCGAGAGGGGCACTATATAGACATGTAAGTTTCTGTTGGGTATAAACAAGGTGAAAAGTGAAGATCTGTTTGTTAGAAATAGGGAGGCAGTCACAAGAGGGCATTATTGAAGGCTAGTAAGGATGAATTCAGGAGGCATAGTATGCAAGGAAGTTCTACTTCATTGAGAGGGGGTGGAACTGTGGAATAGATTGCCTGCTGAAGTGGTAGGGGCAGGTACCATAAATGGGTTCAAGAACAGCTGGGACAGAGCAAGAGGGTTTATAGTCTTGCTGGGGGGGATCCAGTGGGGGGACAGAGTGGGATAACCCCCCAAGATCCGGGGATGATGTAGTATAACATGGGCAGAATTGATGGACCTCTGTAAATTCTATGTTTCTTGTTTGTATGTTTCTGCTGTACACAGTGGTGCATTTCAACATAACATTGATTACACTGTGGGAGGATTTAAACTTTACATTACATCAAAGGACATTGTAACATACTTATTTTGCTGTGAAAGATGTCAAAATGACAGTGAGAGAACCAAATGAACGTAATCTTAAAAAATAAGGAAATTAATTGAAGAATCCAGATTAATATTTGATCGGAATTTTCCTTCAACACAGCTCTTAAAAAGACAGGAGATTTAAAAGATAGGAGTTTAAAGTTAAAGATACTCTACAAACCTTAAGTGGGTATTCTTGCCATGGGTATGACAAAAGAGGTGTCATGACGCTTGACAATCTGTATCACCTTTCTTTAGTATGGAACCATGTTACCATGGAACCCACAGGAGAGTGTGGACTGCGCTAGGTGGTAACAGGTAAGTTCATAGTACTGTACACTTACAGCCCACAGCTCTATTTATTGTGGGTTTTTTCCCTAAAGTTTTATGCTGTAGTGCCTTCTAAACCCTAATTTTGAATTCCCTGAATCAGTGGCAGTATAGATTAGAGGTTATATAACATGTTGTGAATGAATCTGGTACATGCAGTAGACCTGGGTTTGATTCCCACAGCCTCCACGTGCATACTGTGTGACCCTAAACAAGTCACTTAACCTCCCCAGTGTTCCCAATTCACCCCTGAAAATGGGCCTTGTGCCTAGTGGGCCTTAACCAGTTACCAAAGAAATTAGGATTGCTGTGAAGAAGAAGGTGACCTTAAAATAGTCTATTCAACTAATTAGTATGTATAACATCATATTTTATAGTTTACTACAAAAGGGGAATAAAAGGTATTGTTTTAAGCCATCCACAGGAACAAATGCACTTATGACCTTTCTATTACAGAGCAGAACATTCACACCTGCTCAGCACTAAAATGTGTATCTGACAAGTCTTAACACAGTCTAGTCTACCAAGCTTAAAAGTGATCATCAGATAACTGGCAATTCAGGTGTTTTCCAGTCATTATTAATTTAACCTTTAACCAAGCATCAAAGATCATAGTGTGGAGCAGTGTGTGTTGTTAAAATCTATTTAGTATGTAAATCTACGGAATTAAAGTAGATCAGGTGGTCAGTGCTTCCATAATTGCAGAAAATTAGAACTTAACCTCTGAGTTACACTAAAAGTCACAAGGCACAACCTCATTGTATATTATTGCATAGTGTGCATATTTCCCATGTGTAAAAGAGAGTTTGGTGAACAGTCTGACCTTTGATCTTGTCAGCTCAAGGCACAGGCTGCAGCTGCATCTTTTTGTATTTGTTTTTTTTTATTTACTTTGTATCCCTCTTGCTCTGCTTCCCCTTCTTTCTCTGGCCAAAACATCAGCTTGAGTAGGGTGACTCCCATAGGGGGCACTGCTCCCCCCCCCACTCCTTTCCCCTAACAACACCCTTTTGTCATTACTCCCCATAGAACAAACCCTACCCTCTCTCATACAGACACATACACACATGCAGAAACACATATACTCTCAAACACATGATAAGGCCTCAGGAAGGTTCTTGTTTCTTGAATACTGGCCCTGCTTTGTACTAAAAGTCCAGTTATAATAGTAAAAATACATTCAAATAATGCCCCATAGACTTGAATGGAACACATCCCCATGCTAGGCATATAATTACATCACAAAACAAGGAAGCACGGAGATGGCATCGAAAACCAGGAAGTGGAAGGATTGAGTGGCTAGCCTCCCCGGGGGCAAAATACGATACCTTCCCTTCCTTATTGAGCTACACAGAAAATTTTACAACTACTATGGAGGAACTCCCAGTCAGGCAAGGGAGCCTCCTGATAAGTTTGCATTCAACCAAGAAAGGTGCTCTTTAACACTTCACCAGCAACAGGATTTTCCCTTATGTGCACCATCTCTCAAAATGTAGCAGCTTTTATGCTCACTTCCCTCTATGAGAAGCTACCATGCCCACTAGCATCTATGCCTGTGGTGAGGGAGCAGGAGATGCCAGGTCACTGACAGTTCCTGTGCTGCCCCCAATCCCCAGGACAGGAGGCCCCGAAGCAACATATATGCCAACCCTACCTCAAAGTCAGCTCTCCCTGGACTCCTTCAGCTTAGTGAAGGGAGTTGGGATTGCAACACAAATTCTGAGTCCTCACACAGCAGTGCAACACTCTACACCCAGAAGCATCAGGCCAAATGGCAACATCAGTGTCTTAACATACAGTATCTGCCCACAAAATTTAGACAAGACTGATAAGTAGTTTTTAAAATTCATGAAAAATAATTTAAGATGAAAAGATACATCCATATGGCCTTACCTTGCTTGCATATAGAAACTACTTGGCATGTATGTCTACCAAATTTAAATTCAATAAACTGTGCCTTAAAATTGCTGAAAGTAAAAAGTCTAACCTTTTTTCTCTCCAAGTGAAATGTTACAAACACTATAGCTTGATTTCAATTAGGCTCACAGTGTATGCTGCTTTACCCTTGGCATCTGCAGCACATATTATTTCAAATTATTAGAAAAGCAGCAGACAAAGGCAAGGAGTACAGCCTAATGACACAGCATCCCATCTAAATGGCTCTAGTTATGTACTGTACTTGTGCAAGTTTGTGCATGCTAGCCCTTTATATGCACAAAAAAGCTATGTTGAAATCCAGCCATTTTGCAATACAGTATTTTGAGAGAGCCTACCACAAACAAATCATGACAGTACTGTATCTAAAACAATATTTCATTTTTATCTTTTAACCAGTTAGTGGAATGGGACAAGCCCTTTTACAGACACGGCTGACACTGAAGACAATACGAAACAATACAATACACTAATATATACAGAGAATATATACACTCCAGATAGACATTTCAAAATACATCAAAACACACAGGCAGCAGTAGTTTTATACACAGAGTAAAGTGCTTTTTAAAACAGTATGCAGAACATTTAGGATTGATACTTGTCAAAATGTTATTTAATGCATTTGGGTCAGTCCATGTATGGGATATCCTACTGACCTGTAGTTTACATAATGGTAAAATGGAACTGACAGTTTCCCAAGGTTCTAGTTGTATGTACCTATTCCTTTATTTTAAACTTGCTAGACAGACATAAAGAAATGCCTGACATATAGATTTTCTGTGCAAAAGTAGCCACATTTATGTCTATTCTTTGAGCAGAAGAAACTATACCCAGCTCGCTATGCAAGACGAATGACATGTTTTAAAGGGACACTGTCAACTCCCTGGGCCTCAGATTGTCCTAGATTAAAACTCTTGTTATGATTGCTGACATTTTGTAGAGGTCGAGTCATTTGATTCTGATTAATTTGTTTTAAGCAAAACAGCAGACTGACCCCCATAATGGTGTTACCACACAAAAATGTATTTGTTTACATTCTTTACTCAGCTCCTACTGAATCTATCCTGGACTTGGGAATGCCACCAGCACAGTGTATCCACTCATGATGCAGTGGGAGGAGAGGAGATTATTGCATAATGGGTGACTGCACTGTTTAGGGTTGTTTCTTTTTTTCTTTTTGCTCCTTACTTACCCCCTGGCCTGCATCTCCTTCCTGCTGCTCATGACCTCTGGATTCTCGCCCTGACGCCCCTTCCTCACCTCAGATTGCAGCCGACCCAGGGGGTGGCCCGGCGTATCCCATCGCCGGGTGGGTCTCCCTCTTCCGAGGGGGAAGGCGCCAGGAGGGGGCAGCCAGTGCACTAGGCAATCAGTCCCTGGGCGCTGCTGAGGTGGATTCGGGGGCATCAGGGCATCTCGAGTCGGCAGGAGTTTGGCAGCCATCATCCGGGATGCCAGAAGGCCAGGATTTCCGCTTTTCTCCCCTGGGGCATGGTGTGCCACGAACGTCTGGGTAAGGCCAACGTTCACCACGCCCCATATGCAATGGGGCTCGATTAAGCTGCTGCTCTCCCCGGCCTCCGCCAGGAGGCAGCAGACAGCGAGCCATGTCCTCCCTTCCCCGAGTAAGCGAGCAGTCACAGGATGCTCAAGCCTACTCCTCGTCGGGGTTTTCCGCAGCAACCCGGTCCGCTCTTCGAACCTGGTCGCTGCATTGCAAGCAGAAATCCAACCGCTGTGTCAACAAGAGCAAGATTAGGATTGTTTCTAATGTTCACTGTGTATGCAATTTGAGTAGATCAAAGACTTGAAGAAAAACAAGGTTGGGTCTAATTGCACCATTCCCATGCATTTCAGTTCTACTAAAAAAGGAACCAGATAAAACAACCAACGACTTCAATGAGCTTAAGAGAAGGTAAGCAATCATAAAATGTGGGTTTTCTACTAGAAACAATATAATGCAAAAAGTTGATAGTGTCCCATTAAACTGTGCCCTCAGTGCAACACAACATAAGCTGTTAAGCACTCTTTAGTAGAGTTGCATAAAGCTTTTTGACTGGCTGGCAAACAAGACAATGTCATAGTCTAATATTGGCAAAAGAGCCTGCCTAGCCACTAGTACCATAGTCTCCATTGTTAATAAGCTAATGTTTCAGTATAGTGTAAGCATCCTAACTTTTGGTGCAACTTTTTAGTTACAGACTATGTGTGGAATGTAGCTCAAACTTTAATCCAAAAGGACCCCCAGATACTTAAACTCTTTCACTGAAATCAAGTCCTCCGCTATCATCCCTCAAATGATCAAGTCCTTCCTAGCCTGGGCAAGTCACTGGGTTGTACAAAACAGCATAGACCTTGTTTTGATCAAATAGATTAGTAAATTATTTACATTCAGCCAGTCAGTTAGTTGTGTAATGTCCAAATGTGAGTCTGATTGAATTTTTGTTATGCTACTGCCTGGGCAGAGAAGGACAGTGTTATCCATATATAAAATGGAGAGGAGGAAAATACATCTGGTAGGTTATTAACAAATAGGGAAAACAATAAAGACCCCAATATGGAGCCCTGCAGGACACCCCATTACACAAAACAGGGCTCAGAAAGGGCATCCCCAATCCTTACACTCTACTTTTTTGGATAACTTTGAAACCATCTTAACACCCATGTCCCAGTGCCAAAGGCTATCAGTTTCTTTATTAATGAAGTATGGTATACATCATTGAAGACCTTGATCAGGTCACTGAGCACCGCTCTAGTATAACCACCTACCACCAAAAGCATCCAGGATGGTGCTCATCAATGCAGCCAAGGCTGTTCCTGTGCTGAAAGTTTTTCTGAAACAACATTGGGATTGGGACAGGAGGTTGTGAGCTTCCAGATAGTCCATTAGCTGATTACACACCAATTGCTCCACCATTTTGACCATCGGCAACAAAAGAGAGATTGGCCTATAATTTGATGGGATAGTTGTATCTGCTCCCTTAAATATAGAGCACCACTGTAGACTTCTTCCAGGTATTGCGCATGGTACACTGAATCAGGAAAAAGTTTATGAGGTGTGCCAATGACTTTGCCATATCCACTGCTGAAATCATCAACAGCCATGTGTATATATCAGATCAGGGCCACATCCCTTTGTTATATCCAGTCTTTGCATATATTTCAAGATGTCCTCTTCTGTTACTACCTTAGACTTGAAAACCCTACCAGATGTCATATTAAAGGTCATATCTTCTTGTCCTAACTCTTCTTTTTTATTGATGTCCTGATTTGGCTGTTCTAACAGACCACCCTGATTTGACAAAAAATTGTTCATAAAATTGGAAATGTCTAGTTTGTTATCCAATATTACATGATTAGTGTTCAAGGATAACATTTCTGATCTATCCTAAGTCTTAAGTATTAAATCAAAAGTTGCCCAGAATGATCTTGGGTTACTCAGAAATTTTAATTCTTGTACCTGATAGTATTCAATTTATCTTGTTTAATATCAGCATTCACTTGATTTAGTAACCTCCTATACTGATTTAGACCTTGGGGTCCCCTTGTTTTTAAAAATGTTTCCATTATTGGTCTCTTTCTTACATTTTTCTCCGTAAATCCCTATTTTGCTATGGTACAAATTGCTCCTTGACACTTCTTACAACCAAATGTGAACTAAACTCAAAGGCATCCACATAACATTTCTTAAAATACTCTGCTGCACCTTTCACTTTGTGTATATCCACAAAGTATCCCAATTAAACTTTTTCCTAAGATTTTTGATAACTTTCTCCTTGTCTACATTCCTTATGTTTCTGGTTCTTAACATCCTTGGTTTGGGATTATTTGTGCAAGCCTTGAGATAATATATGACAGGGGAACGATCCGATATGAAATCATATAACATCTCTCACATTGGTATATTTTCCTCCTTCATTCCTCTCCCAGCCTGATTTTCCACCTGCTGTCTTTATAATGTACAATGGACCCTGCCAGGACACGATGCAATGTTACAGGATTCTGCAATGAATTTACTGAAGAAAACAAGGTAATTTCAATGGCAGTCACTCACGCTTGTCATCTAGTAACCTGGTGGGCTCCACAGTATATAAGCCTCCCTCATTCATCTCCCAACTGCTTTCCCCATACACATTTAAATACATGACTGTGTCATTCAAAATTTAAATACATTTCTTATGCCCTAACTCCTAGTCATCCAGTGGGTTTTAGGACCCATATATGAGTTTTCTACTTTCCTATCAGCTACCAGCATTGTGGCCCTTAGTAGACCTGCTCTGGGGTTTGGAAATGGATATTGACTATTCAAATGGCATTTCAGCTTCTTTCAACAGCACAGCGTTGGTACCTGCAATGTGTTATAGATACGTATTATGCGCCTTCTGAAAATGCATATTAAACATGCAAAAAGTGGGACCATTGCTTCTGAAATACACATGTAGAGGGGTCTGAATCATTGTGAAAATTGTGCCCCATGTGTTTGCTTTGGAAGCAGTAGTCCAAAACAGGATATGGGTTTCTAGAGAATTAATGCACGCCCTGTATGAATTGGAAGGCACAAGGCTAATGGTCGAATATTTTTCAGTGCACTCAAGAAGTGTACTATTTCTCAAGAAACCCATGCCCTGGAATGAGTTATTACTCTTATAAAATGAAAACAGTTTTTCTTAATGGAAAAAAGGTTCTATTTTCCTGTAGTTAGGCTGTTGCTTGGTAAAATACATAAGTTTGGTAACAAAGGCCAAATGTCTTTAAATGATTCTGAACTTATTTTGAAGAAACCTATATTCTGTTGTGGGTTACTGTGTTTAAAAAGTGGAAAAATTTTATTTTAGTGGAGGATGGTTTATTTTCATTCAGTTAAGCTATTGCTAGGTAGATTAGGGTAGGAAAGTTATGAGCTATACATTTTTTAGGAAATTAATTAAAGGTCAGGTGATTTGTCTCAGTCAATGAAGTTTATAAGGTTTGGTCACTTTCATGAACTCCAGTTTATAACTACTTTTACCTGCCAGCTTTGAAAGGAAATGCATAAACCAATGTAGAGCAGAAAATAAATGTTTTCTTCAAGAAAAGAACATAACAGAATAGGGACTGAAGATTTCCGGTTATGTCACCCGACTGATGGCTGCCTAAACCATGGACTCCCAACCCTCATGAAGTCAAAACCCCATTAAACCTTTATCTACATTGTTCAAAACTGACTCAATAAATAGTAGAGAGGTAGCAAGAAAATGTTGAGGCTTTCTGAAAACAAGTTTGATTGCTGACTGGTGGAGATAGATGGATCCACAGCAGATCAATCAGACTTGGCCCTTTCATGCAGTTCTAGTGCAGCGCTATCAGTGGCCTTT
This sequence comes from Neoceratodus forsteri, assembly GCA_016271365.2. Lineage (NCBI taxonomy): Eukaryota > Metazoa > Chordata > Ceratodontiformes > Ceratodontidae > Neoceratodus > Neoceratodus forsteri. The sequence goes on along the minus strand of CM028133.1, from coordinate 680,312,173 downwards.
GATCCACTACAAGAGAAATCCAAACAAAAATGAAAAAACTTAAGTTGGACGTGATTCTCTCAGAACTTAAAGTATTTAGGGATGAATTCAGCTCTGTTGTGTGACCAGGACACTCTGGAAGTTCGTGTCACAGAAATGGAGCACCACAGCACCAACGCCAAAGGCCACTTTGCTAATTTAGAATCCACCCTATTACAGCTTGCAGAGTCCCATGCTGCCAGTATAGAACATCAGGAGGATGCCGAGAATCAAGCACACTGAAAGAACATTCAGTTATAGGGCATGCCCAAAGATTCTGAGGGTACAAATATGCTTGACTTCATGAACAGTTTCTTACACACAGTGCTGTCTGTGGACGCCTCCTGCCAAATCAAAGTTGAATGTACTCACCAGGTTTTAGGCCTGAAACCATGATTTCCATCTGCAAGAAGACATTCAATACTGATATGCTTTAACAAATATTCCACCAAAGAAATAATTCCATGAAAGACCTGGCAGCAAAAAAAACTGTTTTCTATGGCACTACTACAATATACATGGGCAATCATTGTGCATCAACCATGATGCAGCACAGGAGAGACTACATTCCTATTACGCAAACCCTGTGTCAAAATACAATCAAACTCAAAATACCCTAACCATCAAGTCTCATTCTACAGTTCCCCAATGGACAAAAAATCTACACCTCAGCGAAGGAGGTATCAAGGGGCCTAGCAGACCACAGCATCCAGTTCCTTGTCCACAGAATGCAACACTCCCCCTCCCATCAGAGCAGCAGTAGCATCATAAGGGGGACATGCAGGCTCAATGATGACATCAGATGCAGCAGACCACAGTGGCCATCACTGAACAACTCAAGTCAATGAGGAAGACATCAGATTGAAATAGGACATTGCAGGACCCCTTCTCTTTTATATCACCGCAGTAAGTGTTGGAGCTTGGGGGTGGGCTGGTCCCCAGTTGTCCTGGGGCAGCACATAATAAAATTTGGGGCTGCTTCTATGTCTCTCTAGCCCTCCTGCTGAGACCCCACCATGCAAGTCTCACTGAAATTATACCACCCTTACTCTTAACATTTGGGGGCCCTGGCCTGACGGACAATTGAGGAGACAGTTAGCCACCAGGCACGGACTCAACATTGGATTCCATAATGGGGCCTGGTCAGTTTAATACCAGTAATTCCAGAAAAGGGTATATCCCTATTTTGAACATTGAATGGGGGGGGGGCTGAGATGTGGGGGCCGGAGGAGCTAAAACAGTTATAAACTTGGATTCAACCCCATTTTTTTGGCCCACTTATACTGAAGTCCCAACTGATTAGATTTGATGTGACTCACAGGTCTGGGTGGGGGTGGAGCACGCTTGCACCTCCAGACCTACCGGACAGGGATACCACAAGCTGTGGTGCCCTTGAACATTTGAGAGTATCACTATAGCATTTATGCCTCATTCTCTTTTTGCTGGAATTGCTTTTCTTCCTATTTCTCCTCACAGCATCATGCAAGCTTTTGTCATGGGCCATTCTAAAGGAAACAGTCATTCTAAAGACTATCCTTCCAGGGGCTTTTACTCCGTGCTATACTGATGGGATCTTTAGACACCTCCATTTATAGACTTCACTGTGTTGGCCTTTTTCTGGACTACAACTCAGCCACTGCTATTGCTCTTTAAGTGCTGAGACAGCTGAGTTATGACGGCATATGGGTCCCCCTCACTTTGACAGGCAGGAGCCTACCACAGCTCCACTGGATTTTCTCATATATAGACTAAAGTATCCTTCTCTGGTTATTGTACATACTGTACACTGGACAGACTTTCTGAGGCTACTTTGGAGGGTTCTGACCACCTTCTTTAGAAAGCAGTCTTTCTTTTGAGCGGCCCATATCCATCTCTCCACATGCCCCTTAGTGCCTTCCCTTGCATCTACTTCCCTTATGTCACCAGTTCTATGTGATCATAGCGAGCCAAATGAAAACTCAGAAATAGCAAGGGCAAAACAGCGACGGCACAAACAATGACTATGGTTTTTACAGGGGGCTTTGCCCCCTGCACCTCCCTTTGGGGCTTCACCCCTGCAACCCCATACCAAGGATAACCAACTCTGGGGGGCCCAATTTGAGGAGGAAGGAAAGCCTAAGCAGCTGAAATGGAAAGCGCTGTTTTGTCCTCGCTGTTTCTGTCCCTCGTACTCTTGCGCTAGCTGTTATTATGGGATACCATGTCACCTAATCAGTGGGGGAAGGGATGCTGAAGGAATTGTTGGTCAGATGCCATGTGATGCTTTACACATGCCCTGGTCTATCCTACTATTTATTTCATACCTTATTTTGCTTCTCCCTACCCCTACACCTCTTTTATGACCTGAGTTTAATCCTTGGGAGCACAAAGCCAACTGGACTCTGGCTTTCTCTGTGACACTGCCTTTATGACAGCAACAGGAATGCCTTCCCCTGCCTCGGAAGTAAAATCTCTCCTCCATGGTTTATCCTGTGAGCTATGGTTTCCTCAGGATCTTTACCTTGGGATGCCCATGGACCCCCTATTCTAATTTGTGATGGTACACAGAAGGATTTTAGGGGTTTATGTCTCTGGAACCTCTGGTTCTGAGAGAGAGACAACTGCCTAGGATTTACACAAAGTGTCAGTGTAAAGACAAACATTTCAAGGGTCATGACTGCTCCATTCAAAATAATTTCTCAAAATGACAATTGTCTGTCTAGCCAAGTTAAATTGGTTGAAGTGTTAAGAGCCTTGAAGAAGTAACACCCACATTAACTTTTACTTCAGGAGACTCATCTTGATAGGGCAGAGCACCACAAGTTGCTTAAGTCTGGATTTGATCAGAAAATAGAATATGCTTATAAAAATGGTAGAAGCAGAGGGGTAGTGATCCTTCCATGTAAACACTCCTCATTTCGACTCACATCAACCTACACTCACTAGGAAGGAAGATTAGCTCTCTTTGCAATTAACTCCGTATGAAAAGCCACTTACAGTGGGTAGTATTTATATCCACCCCAGGTAATGATGCCTCGGCCTTTCTGAAATTATGGATAAGGTTCTGGAACAACAGTCAGGGACCATTCTGCATAAACCCATCACTGGACACTAGCAACCCTAACCCAGTGCCCTCCACTTGAGGTTGAAGGCGTCTCTGGAGACTCATTAAAGATCTGGGGCTAATTGATGTACAGTTTCTCCATTCAAGAGATTTATGTTATGCATTTTACTCTAACTCCCACCACAGATACTCCAGACTGGATTACTTTTTTATTTCCTCAGAACATGAGATATGGGTGGCAGGCACACAGATCCCATTCTGTTATTGGATCACACCCCAACTGCTCTTATCCTGATGGCCCCGGTGGAATAGAAACAAACCCAGTGGCACTTTAATCCCACCTTCCTTAGACATACCAAATTTAAATCCCTACTGGAGAAGCATATTCCTCAGATCATCCAACAAAATGAGAGCTTGGAGACTCCCCTGGTCACCCCTTTGGGGAACAGTTAAAACTTTGATCCATGGTGATATTATTACAAATGCCTCTTGTATGAATAGTAGGAGGAGCAGTCGTAGTGACTTCAGGTGAAACTGCAGTTACTGCAACTAGTACATATGCAGGGGGATTACTCCCCTCTTATATCAAATTAAGTCTATGCAAAATAAAATACAAAACATTTTAACCTGTAAAACAGAACAAGATCTGCTCTGGCTCCAACAATCGTACTATAGGAGGCGTGCTTGTGCAGCTAAGCTACTGGCACACTGACTCTATCATAAATGGAAAACAATCACTATCACTAAATTGGTAGACCCAGAGCTGGGGAAGCCATCTAGTAAATCCACCAAGATACTTAGAATCCTCAAAATATGCTACGCCTCATTATACACCCAAGAAGAGGCTACTGCTTCAGAGGAAAGGATAACTGAATTGTTCACCAATATCCACCTCACTAAATTGTCAGAAGATCAAAACAAATCTCTTTTGAGACCGAGCACATCACAAGAATTGATCTCTAGTATTCAAGCCCTTAAAAATGGTAAAAGTCCAGTCCCAGACAGCTATGGGGCAGAATTGTATAAGGCTATAATAGAACCCTTACATGGTCTGCTACTTAAAGCATTTGGGGATAGCTTTGCTATTGCTTGCTGCCCAGATACATGGTGATATGCGAATGTGGTTGCACTTTATGTGTCAATTAACTACACTGTAGTTATTGTGTAAGTACACTGTAACTGCTTTGCAACTGTAATGTAGCTGCATGCAACAAACATGTAACTACTGTGTAATTGCCTGTTGCATGTAATTAATGTGAACACTGTATCTCAGCAATATTAAATCCTCTTAAGAACCAGAAAAACTGTGATTCTTACCGCCGCATATCCATCTTCAACATGGACTACAAACTATTCACTAGTATCTTGGCCCTAAGGCTGGAGTTTATCCTCCCCACCATAATTAATCTGGACCAGTACAGAATTATCAGGAATAGGCAGACAGCAGACTCTATCAAGCATACCTTACTGTTAATTGACCATGCCAGTCAACAATCCACACCTACAAGGGGTGCAGAGGAGGGCAACAAAGATGATATGTGGAATGGAAGGGACAGACTATGACAGCAGACTGGGAGACCTGAATATGTATACCCTGGAGGATAGAAGGGACGGGGAACATGATAGAGACATTCAAGTATCTGAGGGGAATCAATAAGGGTGGGGCAGATGGGGTCTTTAAGTTAACGAGAGGGTAGGTCACCAGGGGACATGCGTTAAGAATGGGGCGGGGGGAGATTTAGGAAGGAACTGAGGAGACACTATTTCACAGAGAGAGTGGTAGCTAAATGGATGCCCTACCAGATTGGGTGGTATCATGTAAATCTGTGAATAGTTTCAAAAGGGCATGGGACAAGGAACAGGGGAGAGTGAGGGTTGGGGAGGTGGGGGGTGGCAGTAGGATGACAAATGGGGGGATGAGACATCTGCAAACTAGGGGTGCTATTTGCACACTCGAGCAGACTTAGATAGGCTGGGTGGTCTGTTTCTGCTGGCACATTCGTAAGTTCGTATTTTAAGTCTTGACACACACAAAACTATTTAATAGGGTCCCATGGTGCTTTTTGCACCTTACCCTATTTCAGTTTGACTCCTTCCCCCCAAGTTTCTACAATTAATTACCAGCTTTTTCAAAGCCCCACCCACCCACACCCCAGAGGCAGTGAAGGCTAATTGGTCCTTTTCATCTCAGTTCCCCCTGCCAGCAATGTTCCCTATACCCTATATTTGTATGCTGTCTATATAGAGTCTCTGGCTCCATACCTTTGCAAAGTGGAGTCAGTTAAGGGTTAGCAGTTGAAGAACACTCTCATGAAGTCACCTGTTATGCGGACAATTTCCTCCTATCCATAACTGACCCAGAGCAGTCCTTCCAACTCTGATGAACTGCCTCATGGTTATGAAGGATCCGACAGGGTATAAGATAAATGAGGACAAGACAGAGGCCTACAGGTCCACTACCTGCCAGAACTGACAACAAAGCTTAGATACCCATTTAAATGAGGTAGACCAAATATTAAATACCTGGGGTCTGTATCGGAGCAGACCTCCCTTGTCTATACCGTCATAATTTTCCAGAGATGGAGCAGGGGCTGTAGGAATATCTGCAATACTGGTAGCCCTTACCCCTGGCACTGAGTGTACTCTATCTGTAAGAGCATACTTCCCCGATTGCTTTATTTCAGTCCCTACCACTTCTACCGAGACAGAAGTACTTCCAGAGATGGAACAAATTAATCTCCCAATTTCTCGGGGGGGTGACCCCTTTTTGCCTATACCTAACTTCAACTCCTATGCACTAATGGGGGACTGGCTTTCACCAGTTTACTCCTTCATGCTCAGATGGCCCTCCTGAAACATGTTCTGGAGTGGACACAACTGCCACCTCGCCCACATTGGGTGGAATTGGAACTAAACACTGCAGTGACATCAGTGGATGCCCTCTTGTTCAGGTCCAGGGAAACAATTTCTCTCACCACAGCACCTACATCTCTCACTGTGCCTCTGTTAAGACACTGGCATCCCCTACTCTCTCTGAAACAGTATAAGCAAGGTGCCCACTGGCTCCATATGCCGACTTTTGGCTCAAGCTTCTTCCCAGCTAGACTTGACCACAAACTCCAAACACTGGTGCAATTTGGGGTAACACATGCATTCTTGTTCAATGAATATGGTACAGTATACTGTATTCAGATGTTTTGAGCAGCTCTCCAGTGAATTCCACCTGAATAGCAGGGATCATTATAGATGCCTCCAAATTTAACATTAGTTTAGCTCCACACTGGGCCTCTCAGTAGATCATTCTGAATTCCCCCTTCTTTGACAGATTTTATTCAAATACTCCTGAGAGGGACATAGCTAACTTACTTCATATCGGTCTGTTATCAGGCCCTACTGAGGGGACAACAGATTAACATGGATCTCAACAAAATTACGTGGGAGGCAGAATTGACATAGTCACATAGTAATTGATGGCAGATAAGGACCACTAGGCCTGTCTAGTCTGCCTGTTATCCTTGCCTGCCACAGTGGCCACAGACCCTACTTGGTCATTGGTTTTCACCTCTCTTTCCCACCTCTAGGGTTCTCTTCTGCCTGTCCCATGCATATTTGAATCCCCCCACTGTGCTAGCTCCCACCACCTCCTGGGGAAGTTTATTCCATGCATCCACCACCCTTTATGTGAAGAAAGATTTCCTCACATTCCCCTTTATCCTGTCCCCCTCTAATCTCATATCATGCCCCTTCATCCTTGTAGAGCTCTTATACTGACTGTTGTCACCCACCTGGACTTTGTTCAAGGCCATAAGAGACTTGAAGGTTTCAATCATGTCTCCCCGCTCCCACCTCTCCTTCAGTGTAAACATATTGAGTTCTTTCAGTCTCTCCTCATACGTCTTCTGGTGCAAGTCCCTTACCATCTTGGTTGCCCTTCTCTGGCCCACCCCAATCTGGACCGATTTACTGTAGATATATAAATAAAGGGTTATGCCATGGCAGGACTGGAAATATCAATGATATTTCCCCAAGTGCAGTTTGACCATATGACATCACGAGTGGCAGAGCCACGAGTGATGTCACAAGGTCAAACTGCACGAAGGGAAATATCATTGAGATTTCCAGTCCTGCCGTGGCACTTTCCATTTATGTAATGCTCACTTCTGTGTATGTGTGTTGTTTTCAAGGTTTTTATTTATATCTCAGAGTTTTTCCCCTCGGTGTTTCTTGTGGTATGTATAGTAGGTAGGGACACTAGCATTGTAGCTAGGGTCACTACAAGTTTTCATTGGAAGCACAGCATCTCATTGGCTGCCAATGTGTGTGTGTGTGTGTGTGTGTGTGTGTGTGTGTGTGTGTGTGAGTTTAACAGTGTTCAAAACATGGTGATGGCATAACTCGCTTAGCGAGGGAAGCAAGTTGGCATTTGGTAGTTGTGTTTTTTTTTTTTTTTTTTTTTTTAAGTAAATGTACTGGAAGTATATCATCTGGTTGATCCTGCTTTTTGGAAGACTGTTATCTGGTTGATCCTGCATCTTGCCTTTGGCAGCAGTACTGAGCGGTGAGGAAAAGCTCTCTGGGGAGCAGTTGATTGTGGTCCCTTGTGTGCTGTGGAGGAGCTGGGTGCTAACTAGCAAAGGTACTCTAAGCCAGTTGGAAGTAGGCTAGTTGGCTGTCAGAGCTGGGAAGGGAGAAAGGTGTTGGTGTGCAGCTGGTAAGGGCCTGGCAGCATTTAACACCAGTAAAAGGTAAAGAAAAAATAATAAAATGAACCTCTCAGTGTAAATGCCACTTTCACATTAAAGAGGCTTAGAGCTGGAGGCAGTGCATGGGTGAACTCGGAGCTGTCTGTCATAGTGAGCTGCAGTTCAGTGCAGTTTGTGGCTGTGCTGTGGTTAAGTGCAGATAGTGCCTGTGCTGGACCAACTCTGTGGATAAATGACCTACAGTGAGGATAAATGCGATATTTTCACTGTAGGTCTGACCACACTGAAAATATTGCCAATATCTGGCCATTTGTATCCTCACAGACATTTTGTGTATATATATTCTTTGCAAAAAAACTGTGTTAATGCAACGTTTAGGGTTCAGGCTAAAGCAACAAAAGCAGGGTAATGTGGTTTTAGAGTTTCCAACCCTAAAACCACACCCCCACCCCTGAGGCAAATCGGGGTGCAGTCTTTCTTGGGGTTGTCAACCCTAAACCTCACCCTAATAGATGTGTATGTTTCCAGAGTGTATGGAATAAGGTGAGCTTTAGGGTTGACAACTCCAAGGAAGACTGCACCCCGATTTGCTTAGGGGGTAGAGGTGCAGTTTAAGGGTAACCCAAAAGCCACATTTCCCTACTTTTGTCACTTTAGCCTGAACCCTAAATATTGGATTAACACAGTTTTTTGCAAATAATTTCCTTACATTTGATATAGTATAATTGTAGCCTCATTTGTATGTTCAAGTTTCAAAGTTTAAGGTTCAATTTTATTGTATAGTATGTATAAGAAAATATTGTCACATACAAACACATTAATACAATTTCTAAAATCCATTTCCATTTCATTATACAAAACTTCATTTAAAAAGACATCACCAACCAGTGTTCCTAAGATAATAGGATAAATAAACAATTACCTTGAAGACTAAACTTTTATTTTCACAAACTGCATTATTTTTGTGCAAATATCCCAAGTTCAAACAGTAATGGTTCATGCTGGGTTGATAACAAAGGGTTCTAGGTGATAATTGCAAGTGCCGATCGGCGACTCGCATTATCGCGATGTCAGGGTGGCAAAAACAATTTCGCCACCCTTGCATCCTCGGCACATGGAAGAACCGCGCTGGGGATTTCTATACTTTGCTTTCTGTGGGGGCGAGCAACCACCACCCCACGCAGGGGTTTTATTCTGCACCCCCACTTAAGGATCTCCTCAACCCAGGGGTGTGGGTCGGGGGTAAAAAGCAAATATAGATAACGCTTATGGGCAACAACAAAACAGTAGTGTCCAGACCCAGACCCAACCCGAACCCCAGCACTGCAAGCGGAGGCCAACCCCGATGCCAGCGCAGCTCAGCAGCCAACCGCAGCATCGCCCCTATATCCCCCACCCCTCCCAGACCACGCGCCGTGCTCGGCTACGTGTATGTATAGCTATTATCCTTTCACCAGGGTCGCCCACAACCCCACATTCAGTCGCCTCCTGCCCCCTCGCCGGGCTTTTTGTCCACATCACTTACTATTCCAGACGGCGCTGTCTTTCGGCACCAACCTCACATGCTACCGTAACAAAGACAGCGCCTTTTCTTTCACACAATTCCTTTTAATTTCCATATTAAATTGTTGGATCCATTTTTCTCTCTCTTTCTTTAACTGGGGCATTCAAGAAGAACATGAATAACAGTAAGCTTAATATGCTCATTGCACTGGCAAGAAGTTGACGGCCTAGTACATCTTGGACCCGTCCACTAATTATCCAGATTTTCCCATCTCAGTTTACACAGAACCTTCCTATATATTGAGTTTTTGCAATACAATAGGTATTTTTCAGTGGCGAAGGTCTTCTTGATATTTTTTTAATATATTTAACTCCCATGATTCCTGAATGGATGCTAGATCCTGTTGCATAGCTAAGTAGAAACATAGAAACATAGACTTTGATGGCAGGTAAGGACCACCTGGCCCACCCAGTCTGCCCATTTCCCTACCTATTAGATAAGCTGCAGATCCTAGTTAACCAACAGCCTACTTCCAAATCAATAATTCTTTGTAGGGCTGCATCCCTAAATTTTTGGCAATCCTTTCTTGGCTGTAAAATAAAATCCTTTCCCATCCCCATTCTATTTAGGGCTTTATTTAAATAAATACATCAGAATTGTTCCTTCTCACTGTAACTTGCCTCTTAAATAGCTTATCATAAGGGTTTTTGAGAGAAAGCAGACAATCATATACCATATATTAACTGCTCTCTTCAATATCCTTGTTTGCATGGAGAATCTTCCAGTTTCCACACTAATGGCCACATTAAGCGTGGATCTAGGGGTGCCCAGTGGCATTTTTGTGTTGCTTGCACGCATGTGCAAGAAACATTGCATCAGCAGTTAAGGAGCATGCCACAATGCGCAAAGAAATTTGGCCATGTCACCATGCAATCAGCTGTTTTGGTGCATTACAAGCTATCAAAACAGCTGATTACGTAGTGTCCCCATGGTGACGGCTTCTCCGTCGGCCTCTCACAGTCCCCAGGAAGCCAATGGAAAGCCACCGCCCACCGTTCAGTGTGCCTTCCTGGTGAAACATTTCAATAAATAAAAAAAAAAAAGATGGGGTGCCCAGTCCTCCTGTTGGCATGACCCCTTCCCCAGTTCATTTGCCAATGGAGTAGCCCAATCTCCGTCAGCATAATGCACCTCCCCCCATTTGTTGTTTACTGAGGGGGGTGCCCAATTCCCCCTTGGCTCATGCATCCTCCCCAGCACACTGTATGGCCAACAGGGGTGCCCAACCCCCGTCAGCTCCACTGCCCCCAAACAAACTCCCTGGTGCCACTCTTGGAGCCCACCCCAGCGTGGCAAATGTCCCCCGTTGTCTGTGTAAAAAAAAAAAAAAGACCTAGAAGAAAAAAATGGTCCCTCGCTGATTCTCTTGCCCCCTCCCCAACCCACACCCACCCTCTGCATACCCCACCTCACCCAACACTTACCTCTGGAGCCAGCGCGACGATCTTTGGTGGACCGGGAACACGTCTGCACTCTTCAAAGCCGACCGCGAACTGAAGAAATGCCTGTAAGCTGTATAATGGCATAAATGGGTTTTTTCAACTTTGGTGCATATCTCGGCCATTTTTGGGAATATTTTCACCAAATGTTCAATATGGGGTTCTTGGGACCCACCTCATGAACTCAGTCACTGTCATTTTCGGTCCCGAAAGGTGATTTTGAGGTAACTGTGTGGAACCACCTTTTGGGACTGATTAACAAAATGACAGTGTCACAGTTTATGAGGTAGGCCCCCAAAAACCCTATGTTGAAAATGTGGTGAAAAAATTCCCAAAAAATGACTGTTTTATGAGTGCACATTGCGCAGTTCCTACACACACTCATAACTTTGAGTATTTTTAATATTTTCACTCCAGATTTTCAACATTGCCATTTTACCACAACTTCTTATGAACAGTACAGCTGTCATTTTTCACATCACGCCCGAAATGTGTTTTTGCACATGTAAAGCACAATGGAGCAGTCAGTGTGCAAAATCAATGTTTGGGACAGATTAAGAAAATTACAGTGACACTGTTCATGAGGTAGACCCCCAAAAACCCTATATTGAAAATTTGGTGAAAAAATTTCCAAAAATGACTGTTTTACGAACATGCATTGTGCAGTTCCTATGCATGCTCAAAATTTCGAGCATTTTTAATATTTTCACTCCAGATTTTCAACATTGCCATTTTACCACACCCCCTTATGTACAGTATAGTTGTCATTTTTCACATCCTGTCTGAAATATGTTTTTGCACATGTAGCACACAGTGGCGTAGTCGGTGTGCGAAATCAATGTTCAGGACAGATTAAGAAAATCACAGTGACACTGTTCATGAGCAGAGGTCTTAAATTGGCTATGTTGAAAATTTGGTGACACACGTTCATAAAATGACTGTGTTACGAATGTGCATTGTGCAATTTCCATGCACCCTCGTAAGTTCCTGACTGTAATATTTTCAGTCCAGATTTTCAAAATTGGCATTTTTCTACACCTCCTTATGAAGTAAGTAAGTAAGTAACTGCTTATTTCTTTAAGGCGCCCTTTCATAGCTCAGGGCGCCTTTACAATATCACTCAAACAAATTAAAACCACAACGATAAACAGCATCAAATTCAAAATACAATCCAATATAATTTAAATCACTAAAAAAAAGCTTGGTTAAAAAGGAAGGTCTTTAAAGCTTTTTTAAAGCTCTCCACAGTCAGGCAATTGTGTATCTGGCAACAAGTATGAACAATACAGCTGTCATTTTTCCCACTCTGGCTGAAATGTGTTTCACACTTCCGGCACAGAATAGTGCGGTCGCTGTGGGAAATCAGTGTTTGGGACAGATTAAGAAAATCACAGTGACAGTGTTCATGAGCGGAGGTCCCAAAATGCCTATGTTGAAAATCTGCTGTGAAATATACCCAAACTAATTACATTACGGGTGTGCGATGTGCAGTTTCTACGCACACTCGTGACCGCCAGTTTTTTTATATTTTCACTCCAGATTTTCAGCATTGCCATTTTTTACACCTCTTCATGAACAGTACATGTGTCATTTTTCACATCCTGTTTGAAATGTGTTTTTACACCTGTGGTGCCAAGTGGCACAGTCGCTGTGCAAAATCACCTTTCGGCTAACAAACTGATAGTGTCACTGTTCATACGGTGGGGTCACAAAAAGCCCATGTTGAAAACTTGGAGTAAAAATACCAAGAAGCGCCAAATGTGTTAGGGTTTTTGACCATAATGCCCTACCCTGTAGGTACTGACATGTGACAGGGGTGTGGTTTGGGATTGTAGACAGTAATGTGCATGCCATTCCACCCCCACCCTGCAGTCAGTGCAGGCATAGAGGTGTGTCTTGGACCCTTTGGCCCCAGAGTTCACCCCATTCTCCTATACTGCACCCATTTCAGCGTATTTCCTTATGGAATGAAGTGAGTGTAAAGCCCAAATACTCCAAAGCACACCTCAACACTTGAAAGTGTCTGCAGGGTAGTGTGAGATGAAATGTCATGACCGTTATGGGCGATGACCCAAAGGCACACCCCAGTGCCTGTCCATCTCTGTGGGGTGGGAGTGGAGTTGGCATCAGTTCAATACTTCACTGTCATTCCTATACTGCATCTGTCTAACTCCTGCACTTCCACTGCTAGTGACAGCAAGCAACACTTGGCATTGACAAATGCGTGTTAGGTACTGATTCTGTAATATTTCTAGTTCTTTGGGATTACACATAATTCCCCAAATTTCTGAACCATAAAGCACTTGGCTAAATATTTTTGCTTCATAGCACCTTTTCTGCTCTATGTATGAATTTTTTGCATATGTGTGAGCAAAACAATTCATAGCTAACAATGTTTTTGTTGCCTTCTCTTTTACTGTTTTAATATGTAAAGTCCATGATTGCCTTTTGTGCATCCAGATCCTTAAATAACAGAAGTTATCTACTTCCTGAATATTTTTATTATTGATATTCCAAGTTTTTGGCTACTGTTACCATTCTCGAAGGTAATAATTTTAGTTTTTTGCATATTAAGCTCTAAATCTAAGTCTGTCAGAGAGTCCATGACTATTTGTAATGCTCTCCTGAGCCCTAAAGGGGTTTATGATATTGGGACCATATCATCTGTGTATAACAGAATTTTAATAGGTGCCCTATCTATTGGGGGGGGGTTGAGGTCTCCACTGTCTGTAGATCTTCAACTAGTTTCTCTATAAAAATATTAAATAGAGATGGGGCCAGTATACACCCCTGCCTAACCCCATAGTTTATCTCCAATGCTTCTGTAGTAGCCCCATCTTTTCCATATCTTATTATGGCTTTGGTGTTTTTATATAGCAATTTAATTAGTGCTAGGAGCTTTTTTTTTTTAGTAATTTAATTAGTGTTTTCACTAATCCCTTCACTCTTACAGGGGCTTGGTACTGTATACTCACCTCCCAGTCCCAAGTTTAACATTGTATGTATAGTTTACTTTGTATTTAATTCTTGCTGCTTAACAGCAATCACTTATGTTTACGCGGTTTGTCTAACTCTGACGTGGAACCTATGTAATGAGCTTGTTCTCAAAATGTGTTAATCTGAGATCACAATAATAAATATAGGAGTTTAGGATTTACTCTTTTCTCCTTCACTCTTTTCCATAGATACTCTCTATTTATGCTATCGAACACAGCTCTTGTATCTATAAACACGGCAAATAATTTCCTTTTCTTAATCCTCACATAATTACAAATTAAATGATTCAACGCAAAAATTGGGTCCAAAGTCGATTTCCCCTGTCTAAATTCAGACTGATATATAGGTAATACATTTGACTCTTCCAACCACCGGTGCAATCTTGTTAATAGTAATCTAAAGAATAATTTTAAGCTAAAGCAAAGGAGGGTGATAGGATGATAATTTGGGGGATCTAGTGTAGATCTTTTTGTATGGAGCGGGACCACTACACCAGTCACCCACACTTCTGGGATTTTTTTGTTTTTTACCATAAAATTAAACAGATGGGTAAGCAGTTCTGCCCATCAAATGGGGTCTGTATGGTAGACTTCCACTTCTGTACCATCTACACCCGCAGCCTTATTATTCTTCTGGGCTTTTATTGCTTCCACTACTTCCTATACTGTGAACTCAATCAAGGTGTTGTCTGTCCCCAGTATGAGTTCTGGGTTAACTCTTCCAGTTATTTCAGTTGTAGTATATTTGTATCCTCATTTGTAGGGCCCTGAGCTCCCATCCCTCCTCAGATGCATACATATATCTTGCTGTAGAAGCAGAGGGCCCAGAGGGCCCTGCACTTGCATTTCCATTAACACAGGAATTAACTTTTCAGCATAGCCTTCTTGTTACCCCACCTCATGAACCTGGTAATGAAAATGTGAAATTCCAGCCAAAACGTGATTCCACACCAATGCAAAGCCATTGCGCGTTACAGGCACAAAAACACAGTTTGGTCAGGGTTTGATAAATGACATCTGTCGCATTCATGAAGTGGTGTAAAGAGATGGTTATGTTGAAAATTTGGTGTCAAAATGTTTAAAATTGCCAAAGTTATGAGTGAGCATGGCAAAATTTCAACATATGCTTATAACCTTGCTATTTTTATATATTTTTCCCAGAATAGTCAACATAACCATCTTATGATCCCACCTTATGAACAAGGGTGGTAAACACTTTCAAATCCCGGCCGAAAAGTGATTTGCCAAACAACCACAAAATTGCTTTTAGGGCCAGATTTACATAGTTCCACTAACATTGTTCATGAGGAGGAGTCTCAAAAAGGCCATGTTGAAAATGTGGTGGAAAAATATGCAGAAATGACAAAGTTATGCACCAAAGTTGAAAATCCCATTGAAATACATTGAAGTGCACTTACCTTAGTTTCTCACATAGCAGTCAGCAGTTCCAGCAGGAAGAAGTTTCTATGATCAGAGAATGGTCTTCACCTGGGACCAGTTCAGGTGAGTGAAGGTGTCTGGGGGATGTTGGGGGGTGCAGGGTGGTGGGTGCTGAGTGGGAGGTCGGGTAGGGAGAGTCAAATCGGTGAGGGACCGTTTTCTTTTTTTACAGGTTTAAAAAAAGATATTGAGGGACTGCTTTCCTTTTTTCACAGAGAATGGTGATTGGAGGGGGGGTACCACTAGACACCAGGGAAAAGATAAAAAGTCAAGGGGGATGGCAATCAGAGGGGTGGGGGTGCCGCTACACACCAGGAAAACCTTACAAAGTACAGGGACGACAATTGGATGGAGGCCGTGCCACTAGCCATCAAGCAAAAGATGGAGGCAAACAAAAAAGTATATTCCCCTTCATCAAAAAGGATGAAGGCCACAAAGATAGCATACTTGAGGGAGACCAATACATGTATGTTGGTCATCAGGACCCCATTAGCTGGATTAAGCACTTAAGTGTCAAAGAAATGCCCTTGAAATTGTTTTTGTTTTAAGATTATAAATATTTTTTTATGACTCATGATATGAAAAAAGAATCTTTCATGCAGCTGGCTTATGAAAGACAAAGAAGTTTAACAAATGCCATGGGATCTTTATCTTATACCTGGACAACCACCAGACAAAGGCAGAAGGAACCTCTGTTTTGACATTTCATCTGAAGTTTGGCACCTTCAACAGTGCAGTAATCCTGAGTACCAGAGTACACAGTGCAGTCTAACTTTGGATACATGCCCATAATTCTTGGTGTGGAACCTAAACACATGATCTTGTGGCCCTAAGGCTAGGGTGCTACCAATTGAGGTAGACTCACATTTTATTGCAGGGCCACACTCACAGTTGTGGATATACACCTGCTTATTGTACTGTACAGCATGCGCCAGTTTTGAAGGGAGTCACATAGATGACTCACTTCTACATATTCAGTGGTTGCAACACAGAATTAGGTTTATGATGCATTTTAATGGAACCAACAAGCTCATTTGTATTATTTTTAATTATAAAATGGGTTTAAAAAATCATGAAATGTGATTGGCTCAGAGCCATCTTTACCTGTGCTGTTATCTCAGCACAACAGCACTGGATAAACATCCAGCAGCCTCTTCACACTAAAATCAATACTACCACACATCCCTGTTTGCCATCACAAGCATGGCTGCCACTTTTACTTATCAGTGATAGCAAATAAGGGTGCAGGGGTATCGGAGATGGCCACAAGCCACTTCACAGTAGATAAGGTCCATGGGGAACTATCAAGTTTAAAAGTGGATAAGGTAATAGGCCCGGATGGAGTACACCCCAGAGTGCTGAGGGAACTCAGGGAGGAGCTTGGTACTCCTCTGATGGCCCTTTTTAACCTGTCTCTGGAAAAAGGGGTGGTTCCGGGAGACTGGAGGAGGGCTGATGTAGTCCCACTGCACAAAAGTGGAAGCAGAGAGGAGGCAAGGAATTGCAGACCCATCGGCCTGACTTCGGTAGTGGGCAAGGTTATGGAGACACTGCTGAAAGAGAGGTTGGTGGAGTATCTGGAGGCCAAGGGGTTGCAGGATCCAAGAGAGCATGGGTTCACAAGGGAGAGATCCTGACAGACTAACCTGATCAAGTTCTTTGGTTGCGTGACCAGGGTAGTAGATCAGAGGGTGGCTGTAGACGTGGCCTACCTGGACTTCAGCAAGGCCCTCGACGCCATCCCCCACAAAAGGATAGTGAACAAATTAAATAACCTTGGGGTGGGACAAATGGTAGTTAGATGGGTGATAAACTGTCTGAAAGGTAGAAGTCAGAGGGTGGTGGTAAATGGTGTGCACTCGGGGGAAGGCAATGTGACTAGTGGGGTGCCACAGGAGTCAGTGCTTGGTCCAGTACTCTTCAATATATTTATCAGTGATATCACTAAAGGGCTGGCAGGGAAAGTGTGTCTGTTTGCAGATTATACCAAAATTTGCAACACTGTGGACACTCCGGGAGTGGGGGGGGGGTGGAACAAATGAGGTAGGATCTTAGCAAACTGGAGGAGTGGTCAATTATCTGGCAACTGGGCTTTAATGCAAAGAAGTGTAAGTTATTTGCCTAGGTTACAGGAACCTCTCAACTAAGTACCATCTGGGGGGGCAGGGAGAACTGACAGTCAGAAGACAGGAATGGGACATGTGGGTATTATTTCCAGTGACCTGAAGGTGAAAAAGCAGTGTGACAAGGCAGTGGGCAAAGCCAGCAGAATGCTGGGGTGCATAGGCAGAGGGATCACCACCAGAAGGAGGGAAGTCATAATACCCCTGTACAGGTCGTTGGTGAGACCTCACCTTGACTACTGTGTATAGTTCTGGAGGCTCTACCTCCATAAGGACATAGACAGGGTTGAAGGGGTTCAAAGGAGGGCAACCAATATGGTGCAGGGCCTACACCTGAAGCCTTATGAGGACAGACTCAGGGAATTAAACATGTACTCTCCGGAAGACCGGATGGAGAGGCGTGACATGATAGAGGCATATAAATACCTCACGGGTGTGAACAAGGTACGAGAAGGGAGTGTTTTCCAGAGAAAAAGTTGCACAAAAACTAGAGGGCAAACAATGAAGTGGGGGATGGGAGTGAGGGGGGATATCAGGAAGTTTTTTCTTTATGGAGAAGGTGGTGGGAGCTTGGAACAGATTCCCAGAGGAAGTGGTGGAAGCTAAAATGATCATAGGCTTCAAGAATGCATGGGATAGGCATCAAGGAATCCTGACACCAAGACAAATATGGGGAAAATCTGAGGACCTATAGGGAGCTAAGACAGGATTAGCAGGGTGGACTAGGTGGGCCAGGTGGGCCTTATCCGCTGGCAACTTCCATGTTTCTATGTTACTAAAAACCTTCAACTAGGCCCTAAAAATAAAACTGCCTTAAATTAAAAAGAATAATTATCATCTATCATGATACTCTTCTTACACACGTATATTAATTAAAAATCAAGCACTACAGTACTAACAGTTTTGCTGTCTGGTGTTTCTTTTCCTGATCATGAAAAATAAAATCCCCTGCCCCTCCCCCACCTGCTTAACAGGGAAATCTCTGCTGTTTAACCTGCTACTGATGAAACAGAGGTCCTGGTTCCTCCTGAAGCATTCTGTTGTGTGATTGAGGAGGTAAACATTCTGCCAGTAGAACAGAGCAGAGATTTGAATTCTTGTATTCCATCCATAGTAAACATTCCATCTGTAAGAAAGTTCAACAAGAAACAGGGAGAAAGTAATATATGGATGAAGAAACAGGTAAATGGTGATGAGTTGGGGAAACTACAGGGCTTAAGGGCTCATTTAAAAAAAAGAATTTTGCTGTGCATTATATTCGAAAGTAAGATGGCATGCCTATGCTGGGATATACTGAAACTGTATGATGGGGTGGATGAACTTTGTTAAAAAAATCATTAAAATATTTAACATCATTTTATTCTTGTGCATTTTTTAACCCCTTCCAATAAACCTAGTACCCATTTTATAATCACAATAAGATATTCTAGAGTGTGCTTTGCGGTGGGATAATGGCACTTCTCGGGTGGTTGACAGCACTCAGCATTGGCTCATGCCTCAAAACACACCCAAGGTGTGCTATTATCCCACCAAAATGTAAGCAATAAGACAGGACAGAGTGTGGGTTGTTGCCTGATAAGAGCACAACCCAAATGTGTAGTGAGACACAAGGCACTTGCGCCAAGTGCCTTCAACACCTGTGAAGTGCACTTATCAGGCAACAACCCAA
This sequence comes from Neoceratodus forsteri, assembly GCA_016271365.2. Taxonomy (NCBI): domain Eukaryota; kingdom Metazoa; phylum Chordata; order Ceratodontiformes; family Ceratodontidae; genus Neoceratodus; species Neoceratodus forsteri. Next base: position 680,293,178 of record CM028133.1, on the reverse strand, counting down.
TCACCGCTGTGTTTTGTTGCACTTACAAAATGGGTTCCAATACTAAAAAAAACTGGAAAAGTGATTAATTAAAAAATTATTATTATTACGGTAGAGTATTATTGGGGTTTGTGGTATATTAGATAAAGTAGTTCATGTTTAATTAGTGTGCAGTAATAGAAATGTTTTATTATGGTGAATGACACCAGGGGGTGCTGGTGAGCTGTATGTACTGTTAATACAGTATAGAGTGCGTTAGTATTTGTGCTTTACTTTGCTCTTGTCATTGCTATTTATGTGGGGGAGGTGACTGCCTCTCCACCCTCCACCCATTATTTTGTGGCTATCTCTGTCTTCCTTCACTTCTCAATTGTACAGTATAGAGCTGTCATAGTGGTAGTGTAGGAGTCAGCCGTTTAAGACTGGAGTCACGCCATATCAGTTCCCACTGCCAAATCAGTTCCCTTTCCCTCAGGAGACCAGTAGGAGATGCTGTTGTTTTCGCAATAGATACTGTTTCATTCATATTTATTAATCTAACTCCATGTCACCATGGGTAGTAACATAAGGGAAACTAATCTGGCAAGTGGACCTGATTTTGTACCACACCAGCAGGTGCTCCAGGTGCTCGCACTCAGAGGTCATGCTGATTTACTGAATGCAGAAAGCCACCCTCTCCAGTCTGCTTTTACATACTGTTTGTTTTGGCATCAGCAATCAGTAGTCACATTTCATGGCAGTTGGGGAATAAAAAAAAAGGAATTTCTGATAGCTGGACTGTAGAAGATGAGATCACAGGATGGGAGGCAGTGTCGAGGGAGGAAGCAGCCACAGCTTTACTGATGAAAGTTGACTGGGACTCCAGGAATTGCTGCTACACCATGGATTACAGGCCTGGAAAGAAAAAAAAATATCAAGAAACTGTTAAAAGGGGTCAGTTAGTGCTGAAAAATCATGAAAAGAAAGCCAGTGAAGTCTTTTGTACCCACAGCAATAATGTTTAAGTTTTCTAGTCGTGCAAGAAAACCTTAGAAATGACATTATACCATGTCCTACATTTTAATAAAACTTTTGATGAAACTGCATCCCCACACAACACTACCATAGTCAAGAATTGGTAGTAACCTGCTCTGTGCTATCACTTGTTCAGTCAAAAGGTCTCTAAACCTATTCAAAGAAACTAATCTTCTACACAGTTGAGTAGTAACATGATAACCATGTCCTTCATATGTCAAACATGAGTCCATAACAACTCCCAAATAATTATATTCCTGGACATCAAGTGGTACTCTAATAGCAATTTTGAAATGGCCTATGTTTTGTATGTATTTTTATGAAGTATAAAAAATGCTTTTATCTTTTTCTATTTAAAATTAATCTCTTTTTACTAATCAGTCTGAAAATGTATTAAATCATTATAAACCCCAGCTCCCACTACCCCACGTTGGTCCCTGCTATTTTTTTTTTTCATTCCCAAATCTATTTATGTGGACTTGCACTTCATTGTATTTTTTCTTCTATCAGGTTGGAAGGCATTTTGATTCCGTGGGCTGAACTTAGCTCACATGTTCCCAGTGTTTCACAAGACCAGGGAGCAGTAACATAGAAACATAGAAACATATACTCTGACGGCAGATAAGGACCACTTGGCCCACCCAGTCTGCCCATTTCCCTACTTACTGGATAAGCTGCAGATTCTAGTTAACCAACAGCCTATTTCCTGCAACCCCCCACTATAATTGCCTTATGTCTGTCCCATGCATGTTTGAATTCCTCCACTGTTTTAGACTCCACAACCTCTCCAGGAAGGCAGTTCCATGCATCCACCACTATCTCCGTGAAAAAGAATTTCCTCACATCACCCCTGAGCCGTCCCCCCTCTAACTTTAAATTGTGCCCCCTTGTTCTTACACATCTCTTTTTCTGAAAGATGCTACCCTCCTGGACTTTGTTGATTCCCTTGAGGTACTTAAAAGTTTCTATCATGTCCCCGTCCCTCCTTTCATCAAGGGTATACATATTAAGTTCTCTCAGTCTCTCTTCATATGGTTTCTGATGTAGACCCTGCACCATTTTAGTTGCCCTCCTCTGGACTGCTTCCATCCTGTCTATGTCCTTGCGTAGATGAGGTCTCCAAACTGCACGCAGTACTCAGATGGGGTCTCACCAACTGTCTGTATAGAGGATAACCACTTCCTTTTTCTACTTGTGATGCCTCTCCTATGCATCCCAATATCCCCTGGCTTTCCTACTGACTTCTCACATTGCATACCCACCTTTAGGTCATCTGATATGACTACACCCAGATCCCTTTCCATTATTGTTGTAGTTAGTACCTCCCCTGCTATTGTGTACTCTTCTCCTGGATTTTTATTTCCCAGGTGCATTACTTTGCACTTCTTTGCATTGAATCTAAGTTGCCATATGTCTGACCATTCACCAGTGTGCAGTAACTTACCAGAATAATTTCGTGAAGTAAAAAGCCATAGTTTTTAAGCAACATAGTTTTTAAGCAGCAGTTAAAAATGCACTTTTTAAAACAATTGCAGCGTAAATGTTTCTTGTAGACATATATTTTGTTGATTACATTTATCCTGCATATTGCATGTATGCACCTTAGTACTTTATTAACGTCTTGGCTGTTTGTAAATGGCCCCGGATCGTTCATGAAAAAGGGCCTTTGGCTCATTGTACCTACCTGGTTAACAAAAGTTAAATAAATAAATAAAATACATTTTTGCCTGCCAGTCTACAGTGAAGACAGCCACTGGGGCAGCAATGTAAAACCATGGGCTATTTCAAAACTGAGGAGAATGCTGCTAAAAACCTAAGGGCAGCCCATTAAGCGGTCGCTGCTATTTCTTTTAAACCTAGCAAAAATGCTGAAGCAGAATGGTAACAGAGAAAAGGGGGAAAAGGACAGTGAAACACAAAATAGAAAGGCTTTGGCAAAGACCTTTGTATTAGCAACATTAGCGAGACAAAAAATCCAATGCCACCCAATATGAGGTGCTGTTGTGTGCATTCCAAGCAGTTGTTCAGCACAGTTCAAAGGTCACAAAATGTTAAATTCCTCATTCACCCAGGTGCTAGCTGATTACTAACCACCCAGTGCCCAAAGCTGCATCTTTTAACTAGTAAAAGTCTATGAATTTAATTATGATCACAGAATAAAGAAATGCCATTTTTTTGTTCGTTTTCTTTTCTTTTTATTTAGGGAGGTAACACTTCTGTGATTTCTGTGTACAAAACCATATACTAGATAAAATAAAATATGGGCAACCACACACAACTCAGCATGTGTTTCCATCTTGGGGCTGAGATGACAGCATGGACCTCTCGAGCTTCACTCTCGAGGTCCATATGCTGTCATCTCAACCCCTCGATGGAAACACAGCCTTGTTATATATGATTGCCCCTAGATTATTCTCCATATTCGTGAGATACAATACCCTGAAAAAGAGTACCTACTGTACAAGTGTTGGCCTCTCATGGTGACACCGGCAGAACAGCAGCAGTATTGGCAACATTGACTGAGGATTTAAAGGCAAACACTCGTATGTCAAATTAGAATCCCACTGTCTTCTTCCCCCATTACTAAAAACTGCAGTAATTTAAAAAAACAACTTTTTCTACCTTATACTTCTTAAATTTATATATATTTTTCTGGCTTTCTGCAAATATTACTGTCCTCGCCACTGGTGCTAGGTTGAGTGGCAGCAACTGTTCGCTTAATATTAATGAAGCAACAATCAGGCTTTAAAGAGCTTGTTGTGTTGCCTTTGGGGAAACATTCTTTACACAAAATTTTGTGTGCATTTTACATACTTCTATATTTATCATCCCTCTCATTAGGGACGGTTGCTTGAAAAAAGAATTGTTGCTCCCCAGACTTCATCAGCTCCTGCTTCCTGTCAACACTTGCTGCCATACTTCTCTGATTATATATCATGATTGTTTACCATGGAAATGAATATGATGTCACAAGGAAGAGATCTGGACTCACAAGTAGGCAAGCAGCAGGATCAGATGTGGTTCAAAGGGAAAGGATCATGTTTCCATACAAATTTGTTTAGTAACACATGATAAGCAGAAAGAACTGTAAGAACAGGAAATATAGTAAATATTAGTATAATAGTATATAATTTGCATAGTTTTCCCAGATATGTCACAGAGTCCTTAAGGTAGATTGATTCTGTGACCCTTCCTGTGTGTTGCCTCACAGAATCAGAGCTACATTAAAGCCTACACCATTGGAATTGCGTGAGTGATGACTGTAGTACCAGGGTACAGTATTATTTATAAAGAGCCAGGAAAAATTAAAAAAGAAGCAAAATACTACAAAATCTTACATTCTTATAGTTCCTAATATTTATGCAGTTTTCAATAATGGTTAGATGGGGTCTTGATATTCCAGTTTGATATAATGAGTGCTCCTTTAAAAAACCCTAATCTTTTGTGGGACACTTTAAAGAAACATCGTTTATACAAACTTTTCAGCTTATAATAATAATTACTATTATTATAACCAAACTGATGTCTGAAGGGAGTAAGCATGTGCCTCGTGCCCATGAAAGAGACAGAGGCCATAATATCAAATTACTGACTCAATATTTGTTTAAGAAATTAAACAACAGAGACAGAGCCTGAAGCTGTTTAAAAGAATCAGATTGCACTAGGACTGGATCTCTTATAGAGAGGAAATATTTGTAAGAGAGATCAGAGCAGCAAACATCAAAGTTTTAAATCAACAATAAATTAGCTGCCTTGGTAACCCCAGGCATTCTTCGAAGAACACCAGTGTGTTGTTACAATGATAATCCAGGGGTACAATACATTCTACTGTAATCTGATGAATGCTGACCCCCTTAAGTATAGCAAATGCTGTCTACAAGGCCTGTGCTGATCTTGAAGCTTATTCAAAATATATTCGCCACTGTCCCTTTTCCTGACTGTGAGGTGGAATTGACTAGACCCACACTTTATGAGAATTGTTTCTCAGAAGTGTTACCATTATAAAACAAAGTTGATACTGATACGGTTTAGAGCAGTGATGGATTGCCTCATGGGTTGATAAAATCTGCTGCCCTAGTGATTGCTAGACCCCTCTCAACCATTTTACTGTAAAATTGCCCGTTATCACTCATCAGATAACGTCAATATGGAAATGGGACCACATAGTCCCAGTCCACACAGGTGGATCTATTGACTCTATTAATAACTACAGGTCCATTTCCATATTGTCAGTTTTAGCCATATTAATAGGAAAGTTAATACATAAACAATTACTTAAATACACTGAATAATATATGCTCTTGATACCCAATCAGCATGGGTTCAGAAAGTGACTTGGGACCATGACTGTCTCATTCAGATTCACAGACAGCATCTATACTGCCATGGAAATGGGGTTGCTTACTGGCATTGAATTTGGGGATCTGACCAAGGCATGCGAGTCTGTGACCCCGAGTTAAGATTGTATAAATGGAGAAAGCTGGAACTTGGACAGTCCTCCTCAAAGTGGTTTGCTGATTACTAGAGCTGCAGGCTTAGTTCTAGCCAAAAATCAAACACCTCGAACATCAGGTATTCAATTCTCATTGAGTCTTGCAGACAATTGAGGCCAAAGTTAAACTTTTGGTTCAGCTTGTTTAACTGAGGTGAACCAGAATATTATTGACTTACGATTAACTGTATTGAATGTATACTCCTAGGTGGCTCCTATAAATGGAGGACTTTTTACTCCTGTGGCCTTACCAGGTAAACAAACTTTGAAATAAAATATTTTATATATTTTCTGAGTTTAGCATTCTGCTTTTCTTTATAACTATGCACATGTCCACAAAAACAAAATCACAGTCCCTAGATTTCATCTGCTATGGCTGCTTTCATGTACCTGATATTACAGTCATCTGTGTGTAAAATTAGAGGCTGTTGATGTGGAACTGATTATGATGTCACAAATCTAGTTTCCTGGACTCAAGAACTTGACTTCAACACCCTCCCAACAATCACCAGCCTGCCTACCTCCAGAAGCAGGGGCTGCTGGATCTAGTGCTGTATCAGTGCTGTGTGTGCTGTTTGCCAGAGTGAGACTTGAACTCAGGAGCTAAGCTTCTTAACTCATTACTGCAGCCTTTTCTTTCATTCAGCATTCCTCCCCAGACACCCATGTAGACCTGCTTCCGTCTTTGAAAGGGTTGTGAGCTGGTGGTCTAAGTGGCTATCCTCCCAACAGTCATCAGCCTGTCGAATTCCAGCAGCAGGGACTACTGCATCTAGTGCCCTACCAGTGCTGTGTGTGCTGCTGCATCTAGTGCCCTACCAGTGCTGTGTGTGCTGCTGCATCTAGTGCCCTACCAGTGCTGTGTGCACTGTTTGCCAGGGTGGGACTTGGACCTCCTTCCCTTCTTTAGAGCTTGCCACTCAAGCGGTCCTGCATTAGAAGTCCCAGCGTGAGTGGCACAACAAGAGTGGAAGTCCTTGAGGGCAGTCACCAGAGGGGTGACACCAAGACATCAGGGAACTTTGCCCAACTTCCACATTGCAGTCTGTAAGTATGTATTGTAACCTGTAATGTGCTGCTTATGCTACTGATAGAGTACTACAACTACTTATTGCATTTAATCTGTAGCTAGAAACTGTTAAAGCTAACCACTTACTGGCCAGCTGGGTGGTGCTGAGAGTTGAGGCGCTGGATGCAACACCTCGCTCCACGCTGACAACCTGGGCTCGGCAGCGAGCACAGGACACTGGGGTTAGCCAGGAAGGAGAAGGTTCGACCATCCGACGACAGCTCAAGTTCTCCAGGGAGGGAGGGTTGAAAGACCTTGGTGACAGTATGCCTCCCAATGGTGGCTGGGAGGTATTGAGCTGTCAGCCTTCAGTACATGGGGAGGTGAGCCACAGCAGACATTGGTGGCATTTGCGCAAGAGCGTTCGCACCTCCCTGGACATCATGGTACGTTCGTGCTTACTGTCGGGGGCATCACACAAGAACAAGGAAAAACCCTGTTCCCTCAGAGGATGATGATGCACCATGACCCCATACCAACTGTCAGATCCTGCCCTCCTGGATCCCGAGATCCCTGACCCTCAACCTGCCTGCAATGAAATTGGATTTAGGGAATGCCAAGATGTGGAGGCAGCCCCGCCCTGGGGGGTACAAGCCAGGGGGTCACCTGCAGGTAAGGCGTGGGGGTTTGAAGAACCGGGGGGAGGCCCAGGTTTGGGGGGTCTCAGGCCGGGCAGGAGAAGCCAATAGGTGATGTCCAAGGGAGTTCCCAGGGAGTGGTGACCGAAGGGGAAAAGAGTGCAAAAAAATACAACTAGCTACTGCTAACTACCCTGTTACAACCTGAAAGTTGTTTTGAATTCCTGCTCCTCTTACTACACCCTAACAGAGTGATCTTAATTATCTACTTGCTGGTTGTTGGCTGTTTGAAACCTTCTCTACTGCTAACAAACTACCTAGAGCTAGTTATACTACCTGACAGCTGATCCTACTGAGGCACTGCCGATACCCTGTTCTGTTGTGGTCCAAATTCTACTCTTAGCAAATTACCTACACCCTGCTTGTATTGTAACCTTGCCTATACTGAGGCCTCATCAACATCCTATCTGGGTGGACTAAGTATTTTGTTTAGCCAGCTGCCCAACCTTGCTTGTACCATGAATCTTTCCATACTGCAGCCTTGCTTATCACACTGTTTGGGTGGACTGAATTTTTTTGCTTGGCTAACTGACCATTCCTTGCCTGATATGAAGCACTGCTTTTACTGAGGTTTTACCAACTCCCTGTCTGAGTGGACAATGTCCTGTTGCCTTTAATCTGCCAGGTACTGAGGCCTTGCCTCCGTTCCAGTATCTAGGAGGATCTAATTTCAATAATTTGTTTGGACCCAGTTTCTATCATTATCATGTTATCAAAATGCTACTACTGATGACCCACCTACCTACCCACTGTATTGTTCTCGGAACCTTCTGGGCCATCTGTGGCTAAGATGGTCTTCTTACTGGACTTCTTGCTTATACCACAGCCGCATGATCCTCCTGAACTTCCCCTCAGTTCCAAAGCCCCACAGCCCTATGCCCATTACAAATCTGACCTATCACTGCTAGGGAAATGTGTTGGGATCAAATATGATGGCTGTGTCTCTCTGTCTCTGGGATCTCTGGTAAGTCCCTTTTCCCCAAGAGAAAAACCTGGAGGCATAAACACTTCTTTAGTGCCTCCAGTGGCCTAACTTTAATGCTACTTCTGCTGCCTAGCAATGTCCACCTCAATCCAAGCCCTGCAGATAGCCATGGGCATGGCACATAGAAACACAGAAACATAGACTTTGACGGCAGATAAGGACTGCTTGGCCCACCTAGTCTGCCCATTTCCCTACCTACTGGATAAGCTGCAGATCCTAGTTAACCAACAGCCTAGTTCTTCCTACCCCCCACAAGAATTGCTTATTTCTGTCCCATGCATTCTTGAATTCTCCCACAGTTTTAGACCCCATAGCCTTCTCAGGAAGGTGGTTCCATGCATCCACCATCCTCTCTGTGAAAAAAGACTTCCTCACGTTGCCCAAGAGCCATCCCTCCTCTATCTTCAAATTATGCCCCTTTGTTCTTGCACATCTCTTTTTCTGAAACATGCTACCCTCTTGGACTTTGTTGATTCCACTGAGGTACTTAAAAGTTTCTATCAAGTCCCCCCTTCCCTCCTTTCCTCAAGGGTATACATATTAAGCTCCTTTAGTCTCTCCTCATATAGCTTCTCTTGCAGACCCTGCACCATTTTAGTTACCCTCCTCTGGACTGCCTCCATCCTGTCTATGTCCTTGCGGAGATGGGGTCTCCAGAACTGGACGCAGTACTCCAGATGGGGTCTCACCAATTGTCGGTACAGAGGGATAGCAGCTTCCTGTTTTCTGCTGGTGATACCTCTCCCTATACATCCCAGTATCCCCCAGCCCTCCCTACTGCCTTCTCACATTGCTTGCCAACCTTAAGGTCATCTGATATGATTATCCCCAGGTCCCTTTCCATTTCTGTTGTTGTTACTACCCCCTTCCCCCACCATTGTGTAATCTTCCCTTGGGTTTTTGTTTCCCAGGTGCATTATTTTGCACTTCTTTGCTTTGAATCCAAGCTGCCATACTTCTGACCATTCCTCCAACCTTGCCAAGTCCCTTCTCATCCTTTCCACACCCCTTTGTGTATCAACCCTGTTGCAGATCTTTGTGTCATCTGCAAAGAGGCATACTTTTCCTTCCAGTCCATCTGCAATGTCACTTATAAAGACATTAGAAAGGACTGGACCCAGTACAGAACCCTGCGGTACCCCACTAGTAACCCCCGTTTCTTCAGAGTGGACTCCGTTTACTATTACCTTCTGTGTCCTGTTGTCCAGCCAATGTTTTACCCAGGCTACCACCCTGGGACCCACTCCCAGGCTGGTTAATTTTTTATTAATCTTTTGTGTGGGACTGTATCAAATGCCTTGCTAAAGTCTAGGTAGGCCATATCCACAGCCCCTCCCTGGTCTACTACTTTGGTCACCCAGTCAAAGAACTCTATTAGCTCCATCTGATATTACCTTCCCGCTGTGAATCTGTGCTGCCTTGGGTCCTGTGCCCCACTGGCTTCTAGGTACTCAATAATTCCTTTACTTCAGAAGTGATTCCATCGTTTTCCCTACCACAGATGTTAAACTCAGGTCTGTAGTTTCCTGCCTCTGTCTTGCTCCCACTTTTGTGAAGGGGAATCACATCCGCCCTCCTCCAGTCCTTAGGTACCACACCATCCACCCATGATTTGTTGAAAAGGGTAGTCAGTGGTGTCATTAGTTCTCCCCTTAATTATTTTAGAATTCTGGGGTGAATCCCATCAGGCCCCATTGCTTTGTCCACCTTCAGTTTTAGGAGTTCTTTCAGAACCCTTTCTTCTGTGAAAGGACTGGGATCAACCCCCCCCCCCATCCATATTGCTTCTGTTAATTGGATTAGGTACCTCCCCATCCTCCTCCTCTTTAGAATACTGAGCAGAAGTATTCATTCAGTATCGCTGCTTTTTCACTGTCCCTCTCTGCCCACCCACCGTCCATTCTAATCAGCCTCACTATCCCTCCCTTTGTCTTTCTACGCTCCCTAATGTACCTATAAAAGGTTTTATCCCCCTTCTTAACCAAATTGACTATATTTTCCTCAGTTTGGGCCTTTGCTATTCTGACTGCTTTTACTGCTTCCTTCTGCTTTAACTGGTGGAGTTCTCTGTCCTGCTCCTTCTGTGTTTCCTTATACTTCCTAAATGCTGTCTTCTTCTCCCTAACCTTCCCTGCCACCTCTTTTGAGAATCATAGTGACTTTTTTTTGTTTTGATTTGTTTATTTGCTTCACACAAAGGCTTGTTGCCTCTTTGATTGCAGTTTTGATGTTTCTCCATTGTTGCTCTACCCCTCCTTCTTACCTGTTTGCCAGTGCTTTTCTAAGGCACTCTCCCATTTTGCCAAAGTCAGCCCTCCTAAAGTCCAGTACCCTCACTTTTGTATGGCTTGACTTTGCAGCTGAGTTTATCGTGAACCACACTGTTTGGTGGTCACTTGTTCCCAGATGACTACCCACTTCTAGATCTGATATCCTTTCACTGTCCCCATTTGAAAGTACAAGGTCTAAGATTGCTCCCTCCCGAGTGAGTTCCAGCACTAGCTGTCTGAGGCATGCCCCCTGTAGGGCATCGAGAATGGCCCAGCTCTTTGATGTTGCTGCAGCAAAGATGGTCCAGTTAACATCTGGCATATTTGGGTACTCCATCAACAGTATCTCCCGTTTCTCAGCCATCCTAAGGATGCCTTCTATCATATCCTTGTCCATTCCCTCTCCCTGAAATGGTGGTCTGTATACAACCCCTGTGCAGATTGTGGTGTCATTTCCGGTCTCTAAGGTGACCCACACTGCTTCCTCTCCTCCCTGTTTACTCTTTTGTTCTGTTGCTTTTATCCCTTCCCTTGCCTTACATAGAGAGCTACTCCTCCCCCTTTTCTACCCTTCCTGTCCCTCCTGTAGGTTGTGTACCCTGGTATGTTAACATCCCAGTCATGGTTCTCTGTGTACAATGTTTCTGTGACTGCCACAATATCCAGGCATCCCTCTTCCATCAAGGCCACTAGATCAGGGAGCTTGTTGCCCAGACTGTGGGCATTGGTACTCATTACCCTCCATTTCTTGATGGCCTTACCCCTTTTTGCCCCAAACCTGTCCTTATTCCCTTTGTCGTTGCCTCCATTTACCCCTGCCCTTTTCCCTGTCGACGTCTCTATCTTGGTGTTTACCTCACTAACTACCTTGATTTTTTTTTGGGGTGGGGCTAGGAATTCCCTGCTTCTTTCCAGTGCCTCTCCCCTTGGCTAGTTTAAATGCTTTCCAATGAAGCATTTAAACCTATCACCTAGGATCCTGGTTCTTGGCACTTGCTCAGTTTGAAACTGGGTGGCATTAGTGCAAATGTATATTATTTCCCTTACTGAAACCTGGCTTAACCCCAAAATATCTCACTCTGCCATCTCTCATTACTAGGTTTTAAAATCTTCAGAGAAAACAGACAAGGCAAGTGAGGTGGGGGCTGCCTGATCTATCTCAGATCTGACCTACCAGCCTCGAAACTTGAAATCAAAGACCTGACTAGGGACTGTGAATGTCTGGCCATTAAACTGCTTCTGGGGTGATCTCAAAAATCTCTTGTCCACTTGATGGTCTATATCCCACCTGGTAAACAACAAGCAGGTATGGAGTCAATTTCTAACTATCTTGAATAATTTAATGAGAATTGGAAATTCGTAGTAACTGGTGACTTTAATATTGACTAACCCAGGGGGCTTGGCTTGACCTTGAGAAAGATGGCTGCTTAGATCCTATACTCCTCTACCTGCTAGCCCTAATCTCTACTAATCCACATATTTCCTTCACCAAACTGCACAGTGACAGGCAATACTAAAATGGTGGTATCCCAGTGAACAACCCCTCAGCAACCAAGTTCAGGTATCAATCTTCTTGAAATGACATCCGACAGACTCACAGCTCCCTCCAGCAATGCAGCTGCTGTTCTTTCCATCGACAGGGTCGAACAAATGTTCTGGCAGCTCCTGCAAGAAATCAGAACTGTTAAGACTGGCACTGATCACAACACAGCTAACATCTTAAAAATATCAGCAAGTCTGGAACACACCGGCAAACACAGCTGGACAACGAGGACTAGTGCCATGATCTTCAGGCCCAGCTACCTGATCATACAAAACTGATCCAGCAAATGAAGGACAAAAATCAATGACCTCAAGCACAGAGGTCACCAAAACAATTTACAGTTCCTGGGATTTCATGAACGGGCAGAACTTAGGGATACTATTGGTTTTCTGTGCCATTTGCTCCCCATCCTGGCAACCACTGCTTCGACATCAAGTGAGCACACAGAACATTGGTGCCAACACGGAGGAAAAGGGAGAAGCCACGGCCTATTCTGGCAGTTTTTACAATTTCAGGTCAAACAAGATATCCTGAGGAGAGCGAGAGAGCTGGAGGAATTTCAATAGATGAGCTACAAAGTTACGCATTTCAGGACTTTACAAGGGCTTTGACTGTCATTGGGTAGGCCCATTAAGATGTGAGACAGCTCCTGTACCACCTGAGTTTGCCTTTTGCTCTCCACTACCCTTTACAGCTTGTAATACAGCACAACAGAGTCAGTATCATTTTGTACTCCAGACGTACCCATGGCTTATGTCAAAAAACACTGGCCCAACCCACCTCATTCCACTCAGGGACACCTTTCTCGAGCAGGCCCTGCACCTCAGGGGGACTGAACTACTTATGGATACCACCCCATCTCAGCCCCCATCCACCCCCGGATCATCCAGTCAGGAGGCCCCTGATGATGAAACTTGGCTTGCTCCAAAACCCAGGTGGAGGAACAGAAACAACGCTAAGGGCAAGAAAGAATCTACCCCTCCCACAGTCAGACCCTGGAGTAACCATTGCAGTGGAGAATTAGCCAAAAACAAGGAGGAGCTGGCAGATTTCACAGATCCCAACCATTATGCCACACTCAGATCTCCCTCGCCTGATCACAGACAACCTGAGTTGGAAACCCCAGGAGCCTGCCACGCCCCACTGCAAACAATGACTGAGCCCTATGACCAAACTGACCATAAGCTACCTGCATCAATGGGTACCCCACAGGTAATTGGCTCAGACACCATGGCTGCATGTATGCTACCACCTACATTGGGGTCATCCGGCTCCAATTACAAGGCTTCCAGCTCCCATGACTACACCAACTCCGCAGCAGTTGCTCTACCAGCTCTCTCTCTCTCTTGGGTGGCAATCTTTACTGAAAAAACAGCCACCTCAACAGACCATCATACATCGTATGGAAAACACCACAGTAAGCCTTCCCAACCAGCAACCCTCTTTGCAGGTGGTCCCTACAACCTCTGCACCCACATGAACTCAGGTATGTTGTGCCTTAGTCTATAGTAATGACCTGACGGAGAGCTAGACTGGTGTGAAATGTGTGTGCTGTCATGACTGGCTCTGAACATTGAGTGTGATCTGGGCACTTCTGCTAGCACACATGGCTTTTCTACTGTGTAACGCCAACTCTTCCCTCTGAACTGCAATGATTGCTGCAGCATTCATTAGACAGCTCCTCTTCCAGTACAGCTCTGCAGCGATGTCCCACAGTTCCCAGAAAATACAGGGTTCCTTCAGGACATAAGCAGTGTATCCTTTCCAATTGAACTATCTCAGCAGTTGTGTTTCCTTTTTGTTCTCAGTTTACATTGGGTACCAGGATGTTCTTTATAAGTGTTACAGTATCTCAGCTGTTACTAATTGAAGCCTGACTGGGAGAGGGGGGGTTAAGCCAATAACAAAGAGCATGCTGTAAGCTTGCATTTCTCATATACGGGGTGATACATAAACTTGCCTAAAGTGTATCCTGTATGAACACCCTTTTCTCCCGAGCCCAGTCCCACCCCTTTCTCCATGTTACAGTCCATTGTTGAACTTATTTGTTTCCACAGGCAGACTGTCCCCTCCCACCACTTGTAAAATGGTTGCCATGGATACGACAGGCTGAGGATTACACAGCGGACCCTCTCCATGATGGCTTCCTTCTGCCACAGCAAACACTCCAAATAACATGTCATGCCCTCAGGGGTATGTGCAGGCTTCAGCACAACCAATGCACATGAGCCAGCTCCCCCCTGGCAGCTCCCCTCCGTTTCACTTTGGATCAAAATTCAATGACAGTAAGCTGGAGCCCCGGTAGGTTAGTCCACCATGTTGCACTGGTTACACTCCCCTGCATAGGCTTTGTTCAAACACCCAGACAAGAATCAGCTACATACACAGTAGTGAATTTGTTAACTGTGAGAAGACAGCCTAACCTTCTGAAGGAACCCTGATGAAAGGGTGGCCCTTGGAATGCTGGCCTCCATCTGCTAAACTACAACTTTGCACAATACCACTTGGGATGCTTTGCTGATGGCCAGGGGGAAGGTTCCTTGGGTGGGCACCTAGCCATGTCCTGTTAGGCATCCATCTCCTACATTGGTCAAACCCTTATGAGAGGCATGATTCTCGGAGGCTTGCCACATCCTCACTTCAAGTCCATCTCCTTCTTTGCCTGCACCAGAGGCTGTATAACCGACAGAGACAGACACAATCTCTACCATCTCATATCTCAACATGGCCCCATTTTAGGCCCCTAACCCAGGAAAATGCTTTCCCTAGGGAGCAAGAAATCATGAATGAATGCCCCCAAATTAACTCTGGCTACATGACATTAAAGCTCTGCATAGACCAGCCCCACCACACTCCCCTGCATATATTCCATGACTGCAGCCTGCCATGTACTGCTGCTATGAGCTATGAGCTATACCCCAAGCCCTGGCACAGTAATACTATCTCCTGTGTGGATATCTGTTTTTCTGGCTGGTATAAGGATGGGGGATCTCAGTACTTTAATTACCAGTTCTATACTGCTTAACATGTCCCAGAGACCTCGCCTTAAGTCTTGGGTCTCCGCTAAGACACTGACTCTACAATGGTTTTGTCTACAGTGCTTTACTATATATGTAGCTATGGTTACTGTCTGTATTCCTTTTTACAATTTTGGTCTACAATTTCAACATAGCCACATCAGATGCACCATGTACCACTCAGCTAGGACATACCTTCCCCTGTGTAAGGACCAGTCCTTCCTTTTCTCTGTCCCACAGTCTCATATACTTGGGCTGAGGGCAACACCAGACTATGGGAGGCTCCTGCTTGTGGTCCTTACCACTAAAAAACCCTTAATGCATGTTATCTGTGTCCTACTCCATGGCTGAACTTCATATGTACTCCTGGAATATCAGGGGCATGAACTCACCAGGAGAGTGCAAGCAGGTGCTCCCCCACTTCAAGCAAAGATGATCTCAAGTTGCCCTTAGAAACCAGATGCTCAGAAGCAGACAGAGGGATGGGACTGAAATACATAGTTCAGCACAGGCTAAAAAGCAAGGGGTTTCAATATTAATATTAATCAATAGAAACATAGACTTTAACGGCAGATAAGGACCGCTTGGCCCACCTAGTCTGCCCATTTAAATAAATAAATATAAGTAAGTACATATAAGTAATATAAAGTAAATATTAATGTGGACGTGGGAACAAATGGAGTCCAGACGTTGATTCAGGATTCAAAACAAAATAACTGAATTTATTTCTCCAACAGACAAAATAAGTGGACTGAGCACGGAAAATAATAAAGGAATAAAGCAAAGTCAAAATTATAGCACTTAAGTCACTTTCAAACAGAAATTCCTTTATCCAACTAGTATCACGCTAGGGGACTGGCAGAGTACAGCTCCTACCAAACAACTCACAGTTCAATCTGCATTGCTTTTATACAGAAAAATTGTCACATGACCACACTAGCCCCTCCCATACCTAACTTGAAACAAAAAGTATCCTTTAGAGGGATTACATTCGTAATACAATAACTTGAAAGTGCTATAACACAAAATTGAAAAGGGTTTGAGGCACAGCAATGCAATAATTATTCCTTTAAACCAAAAGAAATAGTTTATACTAAAGTTTCAGGCAACTCCCTCATGCTGACATCATAAAAGGGGCAGAGCTACAGGCGGACGGCCCTTAGGACAGCATGCAAACAGCAGCAAGGGTCTAGATGCTCTGCACCAGGAGGTACAAATTAAAAAAGGTTAAACTCCTTAGTTTTACAGATACATCAAACATTTACAATGTTTAACATATGCCATAAAGAGAAAGAATTGTATTCATATTTAAGCTTGTTTAAAAGCTGACAGCAAATATTCTTATCTCATTTGTATTTTAATGCAGCTCAGTGCTTCACTCTACCTACAAGCTGCATTTATAACTAGAAACTGTGCTTATGTGACTAAAATTTCCTGTTCAAATTCATTCATGGGCTTCAGAGTGTTTATTTTAACAAAAGAAATGTGACTGCTCCAGAATTCAAGCAGACACATGGTTTATTTAAAGTCTGGCATGAATTATAGCATTAAAACACTGCTGAAACCCAAGTTTGAGAGCAACAGGAAGAATTCACCGGTTTCTAAGAAGCCCACTTCTCTACTGGCTTCTTTTTTCTTCTTTTCTAACAGGGGGCACCAAAACAGCTTAATATGCTGGCATTTGGACATTCAGAGAGACTTGAAAGGAGCAATAGGGACAGCAAGATACCTGCATATGGCCAGGATGTAGGTAGGGAAAGTGCAGGACTGAAAAGATAGTAAGAGAAAAGATACATGCACTGTTGCAACAGTTTTTGTTTGCTTGAAAGAAGGAAACATCTCTCTAAGTGGTCCAAATACCTAATAATTGGTCCCAAAAAGGGAACCAAAGCTAATTCTGATTATCTCTATAATACTAGAGGTTTACAAAAGTGAAATCTATACTTTAGACAACACAAATCTCTAAAAATAAACAAACAAGAAAAAGAATGGGGGGGTTACTAAGCCCTTATTACATTTAAATATTAATAAAAATAAACAGAAGCACTGAGTTGGAAAGTAATACACACTTTGGCTGATACAGATGGTAGATGTTTTTGGCCACTTTGACACTCAGGCAGGACCCTAATAAAGGCA
Organism: Neoceratodus forsteri; assembly: GCA_016271365.2. Taxonomy (NCBI): domain Eukaryota; kingdom Metazoa; phylum Chordata; order Ceratodontiformes; family Ceratodontidae; genus Neoceratodus; species Neoceratodus forsteri. Next base: position 680,276,035 of record CM028133.1, on the reverse strand, counting down.
ACATTTATGCTCCAGGCTTGACTCCCTTCCTTCCCCCCGAGCTCACACACAGACTCTTTCAATTCAACTTAGGAAATGCTCTGGTGCTGCTTGGAGGGGATTTTAACTTCACACTAGATCTGCTCATGGACAGGAACCAAGGCATAGCTGAACCCTGCTTCAAAGTGGCCAAGGCCCTAACTCTCTAGATGAAAGACCAATGCCTTTTGGAGATTTGAAGGTTGTTCATCCCCTGGATGAGGGGGGTTCATGGCTCTTATAGTCCCATAGACCTTTGGTTGACTTCAGCAGCAGCCTTAGAGAAGGTGACAGCTGCAACCATCAACCAGCTTACCCTCTCTGACCACACCCTGGTATATCCACAGCTGGATCTGGTCTGAACTCCCCCCCCACCAACCCACACCCATACACACACACACACACACACACACACAAATTGATCTCCAGCTTGGAGGCTCAACCCCATGTTGCTCTTACAAGAATCCACTAAGTCTTTTTGTCTTAATGACAAGAGGGCAACAACTGTTGGCAACTATGTGGAAGGCCTGTAATGTAACCATAAGGGGCCAAATCATTGGGGTTGCAGCTCATAAAAAGAGGGAAAGGGAACATCACCTAGCAGATCTTGAAAAACAGCCCAAGGCTAAAGAGGAATGCAAGGCACTCTCCAAAGCTGACATGAGCTCTCCTCTGCACAATACTATCATTAAACTCATGTATAAGATATAGACACTTGTGGCATGGACAGTAGTGCAGCAAATTCCCAGAGGGCCTGGGTGCAAGGCTATGTTATAGACCCCCCCACTGGTTTCGAATAAACATCAGAATTATGATTTGGGCCCCTCAAACCTCGTGGGTCCGGGTGCGACTGCACCCCCTGCACCCTTGTAGCTATGCCCCTGGGCATGGAAAGCAAAAATAGTTATTCTTAGACTCAAGTACAGATATTGGAAGGGAGGAAAAACATGCAGGAAACACCTTGCATACAGGCTGAAGAAGCAGCAAGTTGAATGCCACATCGCTGGAATTATGGACTCCTCAGGCACCATTGGGTCAACACCCAAGTATATTACTGGTGCCTGGAACAGTTTCTATAAAGAGCTCTACAGCTCCTTCTCATCTCCAAGTGATGCATGCATAGGAGATTTCTTAAAGGACATCTCCCCCACTCCCTGATGCCAGAACAAGTGGCTGAGTTGGAGGCCCCACTATCCACACCTGAAGTTGAAAAGATTCTTAATGTTCTAAGCCCTCACAAAGCTCCTGGAGGGGATGTGCTTCCTGTAGACCTCCTGCAGGCTATAGCTCCTAGTGTCTGCCCCATTCTGTGCAGACTATGTGCAGAGGCTAAGCAGTCCAGTACTTTTCCACCCACCACTGCAGAGCAACCACTATTGTCCTGCTCAAAAAAGGGAAAGGTCCATCCTTTCTGGCCAGCTACCATCCTATGCCCCTGATAACGGTGGACAGCAAGATGTACGCAAAAGCACTGGCAGTGTGCTTAGATGTACTCCTCCCAACCTTGATTCACCTAGCCCAGGTCTTATCAGCTCAGACCACCTGAGAACCATGATGAACCTCCTGCATGCAATGAAAGGTGCTCCCACTCCTGCGGCAGCCATTACAACTGATTCAAAAATGCATTTGATTCCATGGAGTGGGGGTACCTCTGCCACATACTGCAGAATATGGGGTTTGGACCTGGTTTTCTCACCTATGTATGCACACTCTACACCAATTCTGTGGCTAAGGTGTTGACAAACAGTACACTAGCTTGAGTATAATGCAAGGCTTCCACCCTTCCCCCTTACTGTTTGTGCTTGCAATCGAGTTCCTAGCGGTGACAATATGTCAACATCCAGGTATTCCAGGAATTCTGATAGGGCAGGAGTGCTACCCCACCTTGCTGTATGCTGAAAATCTCCTGGTCATCACTGAACACATGCTAACTTCCCTCCCCTGCTTGGTAGACCTGTTTTCTACCTTCGCTTAAGTCTCAGGCCTTAAAAAGCATATGTCAAAAACAGAGTTCTTCGCCCTTAATGCTAAGTGCACTCTGCACTTAGTGCAAGCAGCAGGAATTCGGTGGGCCTCCATACAGAGTAAATATCTGGGGATTCAGGTAACCCCCAGCTTAGATAGAGTGTGTGCCATCAGTTTTGCATCTCTCCTCACTGAACTCCGCACCAAGTGGTACCGGTGGAAGCCCCTTCAACTATCTGTGGCTGTAGAGATCGAGACTATCAAGGTGGTCACAGCCCTGAAAATCTTCAACCCTATTTCACATATACCATTACTCATTGTGCAGAAATGGTTCATCCAAATAGATGCTTTGGCTGGAAATTTCCTCTGGGAGGGGAAACAGACCCAGTACAGTCACATTGGACAAGGGGGGGGTGAAACCTCCTTTGGTTCAAAGGATTCTACTGGGTATACTATTCACACCAATTCCTTTTGATGCTTCCCCAGCAAAATGGAAGCACTTCCAATATGGGCCTCCTTGGAAGAGGACCAGTTAGGTGGGAACACACCAGTGGCAAGCCTCTTCCAATCCCTACATAATCTGACCAAAGGCCACCCCACCATATCGCATTGCTTTAGATTCAGGACACAAATTCAGAATCGTCTGGGCAAGGCCTGGCACACCCTGCCATGACACCACTATAAGGCAACCCAGCGATTCAAATAGGAGGCACTACAATATGTTGGGCATCCTGAGCACAAGCAGGTCTCCTCTGCCTTAGGGACCTTTTCACAGCTGATCTTTGCATACTGGACACCTTTGCAAACCTCTAAGTCAAATATGGATTAGATAAAAAAGATTTCTGGAGACATCTGCAGATCAGGAGTGCACTGTCTGTGCTGCTGAGAACCCTGCAACAACTCCCTCCCCCCCAAAAGAGTACCACCTATGGACATTGTTAGTATGCCCTGAAGGAAGAGCAGAAACTATGTACCAGTCAATTAGAAACATTCCCCCTAAGCTGGCCCACTGGTACAGGAGTAGAGTGCCGACCTGTGGCACTGAAGACCCGGGTTTGGGAGCGGATCTGGGGATGTCGGAGGGTCGGCCGGGAGAGAAGGATCGAGCATCCCACGACTGCTCTCCTTCTCCAGGGGGGAGGAGGGTAGAGTGTCCGGTGCACTACTGACATCCAGCAGAGGCTGGGTATACTCCAACCACCAGCATGTTTGGGGGGGGTGGGGCAGACACTGGCTGTCATTGCATGTCCCCATGGAAAAACCCAACCACCTGCTGTGTCCATGAAGCAAGCCTCTCTGCCTTAATCAGCCTCCAGGGCCGGCTCCCCATCCTAATACAGTGCTCACGGCACTTAGGGCTGGTGCCCCAGCCCCGCCCTAGGGAGTAAGCAAGGGGGCTTCAGGGAAGTCACAGCCAAGTTGGAGGTGGAGGCAGAGGGGTCCGTGACTGGGCTGATGCAAGATGGCAGATAGGCTACACAAAAAAAAAAAAGAGAAACATTCCCCGTGACCAGTCTATAGTTGCAAACAACAAATGGTCTTCCTCATTAGGTATCTGTATATCCCAGGAAAAACTGAAATCCTGCTGGGGGTCAACTGTACCGCAGTCCAAAACTCGAGGAGACTGCTCCAAAACAAGGTACTGCATTTATGGTACCGTACCCCTACAGTCCTCCACAAGGCAACATTGATTCCCAGTGATTGCTGCTGGTGCTGGGTGAGCGGGGAGGTACATTATATCACATAGTTTGGCAGGGCAGCCTAATTCAACTTTTCTGGGCCAATACCTTCAGCTTTACAACCGCAACCCTGAAAAGACCTATAGCTGATCACCCTCCCCCAGCCATATCTGGCTCCTTTGCAGATGACCCTACCTGATTGCCAGCCAATCATAAATGGATATATACCGTGTGCCTAGAAGCCGAATGCCTGATCTTGAGACAGTGGTGCTGAAATAAAGTCAGGATAAATGTTTTTTTTTTTTTTTACTTTATCATTGGAAAAGCAGATTGAACTGGGAAAATAACAAGCAATAGTTTTCCTTAGCTCCTGCAGGCAACCAGAAGTGATTAGCTTTGACACAAAAGAAGATACTTACTGTTTTTCTTGCATTTGATACTGTATGTAGTTTTTATGATTTTCCTTGGTTAGAAGGTCTGCTGTGGAGGTTTGCTTATAGCCATTTTGTAGATTCTGCTTATAGCCGTTTTGTGGATTTTCACACTTAAAACTTGAGTTGCACATGAACCCTGGCACTTGGCATGTGTGTTGTTGTGTGTCCAGACAACAGGCCAGTCTTCCCCACTAAAAGAACCCAGGCAATAGACAAAAAAGAAATACTAACAAAATATTTTCATCTGGGAATTTTCCTGGAGGTGGTGTAGTCAAACAATAAATTTATATTAAATAAATTAATAAAGTATGTAAATCTCCCTCGGCTCTTCTATATTTGGAGCAGCCTGCCTCAGCAGGAAGGAAGGAAGGAAAAATTAAGATCTCATTTTTCCTGAGAGAATAAGCCTTTACTCATACAGTAACTTAGAGTCTAACATAGTAACACAGTACTTTAAAGAGGACTAATTCAACCTCTGTGAGTTGTTTCTAAATTTCTTTATAATAACTGGTTAGTGATAATTATCAACTATGGGCAGAAGCTGTCAAATTCCATTATACACAGGTGTATATAATCACCCGTGCATAACATGGTAGTCACACAAAAGTTTGCCATGAGCGCAGCATACCACACGGCGCATTAGCGTGCTAGCTATGTATTTCACTACCACACACACCATGCAATATTGTGCTAACAGTCAACTTTTGCATAATGCATTATACCATGCTAATAGTCAACTTTTGTGTGATTACGATTATATGTGTGGTTCAATAAAAAAATAAAGGGACCGGTTATTATAAAAAATAAAACACGGGGAAGTGTGTCAACTCAGATTTTATGCACACCCTCAGTGTGCGATGCCTAGATAAACCCCTCGAGCTTCGCCTCAGGGGTTTATGAGACATTGCACACCTCAGGTGTGCATAAAATCCTCATTACACACACTTTCCCATGCATTATTCTATATTTATTGGTAGCCCTAAGCTTCATTTACATGCTGCATGTACGTATACAGTGAAACAGAGCTCCATTTTCATAAAATCGTTATTTATATCTGGAGCCTATCTCTGTTCCTGAGAGCTGCTGGCATTCTCCCTAAGGTGCACTGAAAGTCACAGTGCTGAGTTCCCAGTACTGGCTGATAATGTCCTTGTTTGTAGCACAGTCAACAGCCAACTGGGGAAACTCAGTGCAGCAGCCTGACAGAATGGAATGGAGGGGAGCTGCCTGGGAGTGTTTTGTGATAGGCAAAGTCTCAATCTGAAAATGAGTGCTGCCGGTGCACCCCTTCAGGTCGACACCCTGACAGTGAAACATGAAAAAAGACCATTATGGCAACAATTGCTGTAATAGTTCTTTTTCCATGTTTCGCCTTCCCCCAGTGTTCTGCCTCCTCCCTGGACCAACTCCTACCTGGAGTTGATAATCCTAAAGTCCGAGGGTGTGGGGAGCAGAGCACCCCACAGAAAACACTTGTTGAACAGGTGGCACAATACCTGCGTCTGTATTGTGCCGTCGTGCAGGAAGTCGGCATTTTCACTGTCGACCTCCCTTGGTGCTTCCAAGTGCTGCGATCTATTGCAGCATCATAATTCCTAGGCAACTGCATAAAATAAAACTCTGTATTCACTAATAAAACCCCTGTTATTGGGCTGTATTCATCAAAGTGTGGATTGCCTATGTGCTGTGTATCTGAGGTGCATAGGCAACCCTAAGTGTGAAAGTCACTCGGCGGACCCCTGGTGGCATTCATGATCAGAGCACATGCCAGTTGCACACTGGATTTCCCAGCTGCATGGACACCTACATGGCACGGGTGGTCCTGGGGGAGTGTTAGGAGTATGCCTGCACTAAGGCGCTTAATGCCAGGCACAGGGGGACGCAGGCCACAGCAGCTGGGGCCCTGCCATAACCAGTGAGTGCCCCCACAGATGATACCTGCCCGCCAGGGTGGGGCTGGGAATCTTGCCTCCATGTTGCCCCAGCCCACTAGGCAGGTGGGGAGGGCTGGGACAGCTGTTCGGGTGTGTGCCCAGCTTTGCTACAATTTTTGGATCCACACCTCCCACACTCCCCCTCCTCCCGTGGTGTAAGGTATCCACTTTGAGACCCAGGACAGGAATCCGATTGGATGCTTGACCGGGTCCACAGCTATACTCCCATCTGACCCTGGTGAAACAGTGTGCTGGGGGGGAGTCCATGGACAGGTGGCCAGTGATGGTGAATACCAGGTGGTGTGCACCTGTCTGCGGATGCAGAGCTGCGCAGACGGGGTATGCGCCTTTGGCATGTACCTTACACCCTTTAATGCATAGGGCCTATTTTGTCTTACTGACACATTACATACTTAGACCAGTATACTCTCACAGAAATAAAGCAGAGAGCTCAGACATGCTAAGAGCTGCTGCAATCATCATTACAGAAATGTTTCCAAGTGCCACATGTGTACTTATATACAGATGTAAAAGAAATTATAAATAAAGTATTATTACACATATTATGTGTCTGTTTTCCTTTCATTTCTGGCTGTTAATTGTTGCAATGTACATCACAGTCCTATGTTTATTGTAATGTACATACAATGCCTCCAAGAAGCAGAAACCGAGACAATTACAGAAAAATATATATAAATATTTTTATTTATTATACGCAATCTTTTTAATTGTCTGTTTGCAGGAAACTTCATTTCACAATAAAATAATTATTATCTATATATAGCGGTATACTATTTATTTATTTAAAAGTTGATGACCGGGAAAGGCACACTGAGCCGAGGCTCGTTTACAGGTGCGACCCAGGAGAAGGGGAAGAAGGACTATATACAGATATTTGCATTCCAGAGAACAATTACAGTGCACAAATAATCCATGTTACAACAACATAGTGTGGAACAATAAAAGAAAACAATAAGTTTTACATTACAACAACTGTATTTGTAACTTGGGGATTAACCAGAAGCAAAATAGAGCAGAGCGATTGGTTGGAAAGCACCACCTGACCAATATACAGCAGGTATTAATGCACCAGTAATGCCCACTATTGGTATTCCACTCACATCCAGGAAAGATTTGATTCGCATACAATAATCACCGCTACTGCAGTACTAGCTTTAAACCAGCAGGACAACCCACCTTTCCATTGCAGAAAGAAATATATGCTGTCGAGCAATCAACCCGATGCACATTGTGGCACGCAGGTGGATCGGTTGTACTACTATGAAATTACACACAAAACAATGAAATGTAAAGTGCACATGTGCATTACTCATTCTATCAAGGGCGAAAGAGCGCACAAGTGTTTCACGTGATCAGCCGAGTAGCAGTTGTGGAGCAAAGTCTTACTCAGGAGTCAGTCATAGACCCAGTTTCAAATGCGTAGTAGCCGTGTAAACAACATATGCAAATTAGGCTGCAGTCACAGCACAATGAACGCATATCGCTCAGAGAAGAAAACAAGTGAAATTAAAACACTTTCTACGTATAGAAATTCAAAAAAACAAAATGAGTGCACTAATCATTGTCTTGCTGTCCAATCAGAAACCTATTAATATTAAAAAAAAAACACACAACTATATGAATAAATGCGGTAATGACGAAATAAAAAGTGCTGTATATTTAGCATAACAATCAATATTTTCTGAAATACTGGATCTATATGTACCTATAATATATCACACATAACAATGCAATATTACCGATTTGCACATTGCCCATGTTACAAGAGCATTAATCCCCTCCAGAGTCAGGCTCTACTATGGGATTATTTTTTCATTTATTTATTTATTTATTCTAGGATTACAAATACCTTTGAGCCAAGGCTCTTTTACAAAGGTTCCACATCAGAGACAGTACAATACAATGATACATAATCGGGCATAGTGCAATAGACTACAAGACAGGTGATAAAGCAAAACAAAGCATCAGATTTAACATACAGTTCTAAAACTAAATTATAGGTAGAGCTTGCCGAGGGCAGTTGTCAATCAGGACATAGGAGAGGAAGAGTAGCAGGGAGGGCTGAATAGAGGGGGGGATGGTAGTGAAAAGAGAGAGGCAGGAAGGGAGTGGAACAACGTGAGGCAAGGAGGCGTGGACTGCTTAGCTGAGATGGGAGATCCTGCTAGGTACGACAGTCACAGGTGCTAGAGGCAGCCAGCTGGAGTCGGAGACTTGATTTAAAAGGTCCTAGATTTGGTGTGGAGGAGATGTCAGTGTTAAGGTTATTCCATCAATAAGGAGCCCGGTAGGTGAAAGAGCGTTGTCCCAAGGAGGTTCTGCAGTGAGTGATCTTCAGGCGATGGGAGTCAGAGCCTCTCGTGTGATGGGAGTTACTACTGGGGCTGAGGAGACCTAGTACCCCGGGTGGAGCCAGGCCCATTGTGATCTTTTTAGCCATTATGCAGGTTTGATATTTTATGTGACTAGATATTTGTAGCCATCCTGACTGTGCGTAGAGGTCACAAGTGTGTTAGGCGGTTAGACCCAGTGACTAGACGACATGCTTTGTTGAGCGTGGTAGAGATATGTCTAAGGGCCGTAGTTGTGGCCGCTCCGTAAATAATGAGGCCATAGTCAATGATGGAGAGAATCGAGCTTTGCACTGCAATACTCAGGGCAGCGGGAGTTAAGCAAGACCTATGTCTGTAGAGAAGGAAAATATGCATGTTGGCAGCTTTGGCAATAATGTCAATGTGGGACGTGTAGGACAAGTTACAGTCAACAGTGATCCCTAAGTATTTGAAGGTTAGGACCTGTTCGATAGTTGATCCGTGCTGGTTTGTTATGCTCAGTGGAGGAGATTTGTGTTTGTTGTGGGAGATACGAAAGAGCATGGACTTGGTCTTTTTATAGTTGAGTATTAGTTTCTGTGAACTGAGCCATTTTTCAACAGAGGCAAAACCGAGTTGGAGATTGTTTTGCATGGAGTGCTGGTCCTTGTGGGAGGAGAGAATAACTGCATAAAGAATAATTTGTTCAGGGCTGGCTTTAGGGAGGTTATTCAGGAAAAGGGAGAAAAGGAGCGGTCCCAGTATGGAGCCCTGGGGAACACCCGAGCAGACTGGAAGGAGTGCTTGAGAGATTACCTGCAATCTTCACTCATTGTGATCTGTTAGACAAGTAGCTTTGGAACCAGGCTATTGAGTCAGGGGAGAACACCATATTTGAGAGTTGGTTTAGAAGTAGGTTGTGGTGTACGGTATCAAAAGCCTTTGTTAAGTCGATGTATACAGCCCCGGCGAGGTGGCCGCTGTCAAGGGAATTGTGTATAGCAGCGGTAAACTCCATTAGGGCAGATATGGTGCTATGTCCTTTCCTGAAACCATGCTACTGAGCACACAAGATGTTGTGGTTGTCCAAGTAGTCGGTGAGTTGGTCGGATTCAATACGTTCAAGTGGTTTTGATAGGGGAGGTAGTATGGAGATTGGACTATAGTTCCCATGCTGAGTCTTGTCCCCAGTTTTGTAGATGGGGGTGACAATAGCAGATTTCCATAAGTTAGAGAACTGGCTACGGCAGAGGGAGAAGTTAGGTATCTTGGTAAGTGGTCTGATTACTTCATCAAGTGCGAGGGATAGTAGTTTTAGGTCCAGAGAGTCGCCACTGAACCTTATGTTGGCAGTTGCCTTGCCAATGTACTAACATGCTTCATGCTGCTTGACTGCTTTGAAATAGAAGGGGGTGTGGGTAGTAGAGTGGGAGGCGTAGGTGGGGTCCATGGGAGTGATAGAGTCCATGAAGAAGTCAAGGGGGAGAATGGAGCTGAGGTCAGTGAAGGCAGTATTGAAGGTATTAGCGATAGTTGCGGGGTTAAGTGTAATGGATCCATTGATGTTGAGCATATTTGGGGATGTTAATGACTGTTTTCCAGTAACTTCCTTGATGTTGTTCCAGAATGCTCTTCCATTACCCCATGTGGTAGTGAGGGCTTCCCTATAGTAGCAGCTTTTGTGATTTTTTATGGCCTTGGTGTAATCATTGCATGCATGCTTGTAGTTCTGGATGTCAGTTGGTGATCTGGAGTCACGGGCCATGAACCAGAGGTGGTCCCTATCTTTTAGCTACGATATTAGGTCGGCAGTAATCCAGGGATTGCAAAGGGATTTTACCTTACGTTTTTTGAGGGGGGGCATAGATATCGCAGGCTTCATTGAAGATGGAGATGAAAGAGTCCAGAGATGTGTTGACATCATTTGCAAGGTAGATAGGAAGCCAGTCTTGATTCCTGAGATGAGATTTAAGGAGAGTGAGGTTCCTATGAGGGAGAGTTCTGCTTGTAGTGACTGATGGTGGTGGTTTGCGGAACTTGTTGGACCATACACAGATGATGGGAGAGTGGTCACTGAGAGTGTCAGGAAGGATGGAGATAGCAGATGTTTATGTGGGGTGATTGGATACAGTACCCAGTCAATTAATGAGCTACTACCCTGGATTAATGCCTGGTTGGTGGTTGGAAGCACTCGGCTTGCGGCCTTATGCACCAACCCCCCCCAACTAGGCATTAATCCCTAGTAGAGCCCTCCTCTGTCAGGGATTAATGCTTATACATTGTATACAATTGCAATGTGTCTTGTACACTCAGTGCACCACAGTTGTCAGTTCATGTACTTCTTTTTATTGTTAGTACTACCTACCCCCTGCCAGCATCACTGTCACCCAAGCATCCACTGGAGGTACTGTCTAACCCCCACACATCCCTACTGCTCTTCCCTGTGGTACTGTGCATTCCAAGGTATGCAGAACATATCTTCAGTGGGAGGAACTATCTCACTGGACACATAGGCTATGAGTTTTTAGACCATCACCATCGCCCACAAAGAGCTTTTTGCCCTGGTGTCTCAACTAGCTGGTTCATGTTTATTTATTTGTAGATTCGGAAATAACATTTGAGTATAAACTCTTTTACAAAGGTTCCACATCATAAGACAGAAACAGACAGTACGGGCATGGAAAACATTTTTAAACAATAAATTTGGTTACAGGCATATATTATATAGAAGAAAAAACTGTTCTATTACAAAGTTAAGAACATAATGTATTCTAAAACAACAAGAGAGGGACAACTGCCACAAGGAATGCAGGTAGTAGCCCAGCAGGGCCTTGTCAGTGTAGCGTAGGGATAAGGGCATGCATGCTTAACTGGCATATGGTAGGCAGCAGGAGGGAGGCTGCAGTACAGAGGAACTGTAGAGATAGAGGTGGGAAGGGAAAAATGGCAGTGGGTGTAGGAGGCAGAAACAAGTTGCAGGGGCAGGAATGGGAGCAGGCGTTATGAGTTAGTGAAGGTATACATTTCCTCTGGAGTGGTTGATGAGTCTGGAGGCAGAGAGTAATAATGATAGAGAAAGGCATGTACACTGTATGCAGTATTGCAACACCTTATCAGAATAATAACTTCTTTTTTTCCCATTATCAGTTTGTACTCCCTGACCAAGGCAGGCTAGAGCGCCTATCTGCCCTTATCCATCATCTTCCCCAGGTTTACCTGGCCAGCCATAACCCCCAATGGATTGCTCCCCCCCCCCGGCAGGGTCAGGACAGGCAGAGCACTACATCCAGTGTAGCTGGTGAATAATTCATGCTGGTAGTGAGGTGGGTGAGGACTCAGTGTGCAGTGCATCATAGACACCTGCCTTGCCGTATTTTCCATCTACTTTTTCTCCCCAATCACATTGCTGGAGCACACATGGCAACGTATGCATGTGGAGGTGCATGCACATTGCATAGTCCCGCAGCATCCACCCTTCCTTGCCATTCGCACTGCATCCAGGCCTTCAGATAGTGATAGTCATTTGATGGATGCAGCAAGCCCCCTGGGAAAAGAGAAACATCCAGATGCTTCATCCTCTCCCCCCAGAAGCTGGCTCCCAGCAATGAGATTGCTCTCAATCCTGGGCCACCAACATGGTGGGTGTTATCACTACCACCACACCACTGGTAACTCAATAGCTTACTTTTTTCAGTAGATCTTTTTCTCCCAGTCAGTGTGTCTGCATGAGATATAGTCTTGTGATACAACTCATTCTGGATTGTCCCCATTCTTGGCCCCCCACCTGGAGTCTTTGAGATCTCTCATAAGTTCACCCTTTGTGTCAGTTGCTCCAGGGGGATGGACACTCCTCATTGGCATGCACCTGGACTCAGGGGCAGCACAGTTTGCCCAGGCCATCATGTAGACAAACTTTTTTTCCCTGTTTCGCCCTCACTTCCTCCTTCCTTCCTTGCTGTGTCTACTCCATTGTGTGAACTTGGTTGCATGTAGCAACATCCTGTGGTGGGAGCAAGCTTCCTTTGCCTCATGCTTGCATGTCTTGCTGCAAGGGTGGGTAGAACTGTTGTGGTCCAGCGGGCTGTGGATGCACTTGCCTAGGAGCAGCAGTAGCATCTGGGAACTCCCCTCTGCCCAGACTGAAGAACCAATCAGTGAGCACAAGCAGTTCGCTCACCTACAGCCCCAGCCCCAGGAGCCTCCACTGCAGGCTGGGTGCATCACCAGCACTAACCAGTTTTGTTTCTGGTAGATGGTATATCCTGTCAGGATGCAGCAGCCCAGGAGGACTGCTTACCCCAACATGAGTCCAGGACCTGAAGAAACACATTGTTTCAAAAGCGTTTTTGCTCACTGTATTTCTACTAAAAACCCAATACAGCCACAAGCACAAAACTGAAGTAGGTGGATGTTAGGTTAGAAGCACAACAAAACGAAAAGCACATAACTGTGAAATTGGAAGAATCCTTCAGGGGCATAGCCAGAATTTTGGAAGGGGGGTGTTCCACCAATGAAATCTCATTATTTCTTCATGGTGTACAAAAGTAGTTTTTATGAAAGCATTATAGAAGCATGATGTGGGGGCACCCAGGACCCCCTCCTAACTACACCTATGTCCCAGGTTAGAATACCACAAGAATGAAGAGCACAGAACATATAGGATAGTGCATGGGGAACAGTTGACAACAGGTCTATTCTTTCACCGAGTTGGACTATGACGACGGATTACCGGTGAACGCAGTCTCGAGAGGTAATCTGTCGTCATAGTGCCAACGAGGTGAAAGATTATTACAGGTGAAAGATGCCCTGTTGTCAACTGTTCCCCATGCACTTTTCTTTATAGTGTATGGTGGAACGTCGTTTTTTGGGGAAAAAAATCACTACAGCATGTTTATGCTTCAAAACATTTTTACTGGGTTACTAGAAGGAAAAAATAACTTTACATTTTGAACGTTTTCACACTTGACATTTTAACTGTTTAAGAACTTTACATTTTGAACGTTTTAACGCTAAACATTAGTACTGCCGCCGACATTGCTGTTTTCGCTATGTGCCCTGTCTATGGAGTCAGCCCTAACTGTCAAATGCTGCTCAAGGACACAGTGTGTGACATTCGCAGTGCAGTAGAAAAAATTGTTCTGCTGCACTGCGAACACTAGTGTGTGACTACAAGGTTTCGACAACGATGGATTTCGGTGGAGAACGACGTTCCACCATACACTATAATGAAATAGACTGAACCACAGGTTTACGTTACAACACAACCAAGGGCATAAACAGTGTAACTGAATCACAGGTTCAAATACCAACATACTATAGCCGAACTGTGAAATTGAGCTAATCCATGCTAGCTAGCATCTGCTATGCTGGTGTCCCTGGCTTGTAACATGAGGTAGTCAGCTCTTTCTAGACATTGCTTTCGCCTTCAAGGTCATATTGATGACCTACAAGACCCTACATGACCAGGGACCCCTCTACTTGAAAGAACTCCTGTCTTCTTACTGCCCTACCCGCTCATTCCGATCCTACAGCGAGGGATTGCTACAGATTCCCAGGGTATCTCTAAAAACATCAGGAGGAAGATCATTTGCCTTTATGGCTCCTACCCTGTAGAATTCTCTACCACGCCGGATACGAGATAGCCTGACTGTGTAAGGCTTTAAAAAATCTTTGAAGGCACATTTGTTCCAACAAGCCTTTGAAGGGACTTAGTAAATTGATTGCTGAAACACTGTATGTATATTTATTGTTTTAATGTACTATGGAGATTACTTGTTTTATTGATATTGTTAAGGCGCCCTGCACTCTGGAAGGGCTCCTGATACAAATAAAGTTTTACTTACTTAGTTTTACAGAGATTTCTTTTACAGAGAGTACTTTCAGGCAATCATGAGGACAATGCCATAGCAGAAGTCTGCAAACTGTGCTTGCAGACCTTATGCATTGGCTGTGTTGCCAGTAACATAACATCCCTGATGCAGGACAAGCATGCCACTATGTCTGGCCACCCACCTATGACCAAAAAGCTCTACGATGCCTGTTCGACAACTATATTGTTGACCAACATTGCAGCGACAGATTTATGTCAACCATAAGTTGCAGTTAACATAAATCCAGCAGGAGACCACGGCATTTTTTCATCTGGGGCTTTCGCTTCTAACCCCCTGTGGGGGGGCTCTGTCCCCCCCAGACCCCTGATCTATAGGATTCTAACTCTGAGTCTGAGTTGATTTGGGGAGGAGTGCAGGACCAGGAGACAGAGTGCCAGGGTCTCGGTGGACCATTACAGTGAACTGTCGATGTTGTCGGCATTGACGTGTTCACTGTAATGGTATCACCATACGGTCGACATACTTGACAAAAAAATTTAACTATGTGAACAGCTGCATACCATGAAATACTGACTACAGCATCATAACATTTACAACCCACCAAGTGTACTGTTGCTGACAACAATCACACTGGTTGTCAAAACATCACCCTGTGAACTATTACTGAAGACTAACACACTAGCATCGACAGTAGTCAGTACAGCATTGTAAGCTACTGTATACAAGCCTCCCTGCAGACTGTTGACTATATTACATAGGCATCCTCTGGAATACTTTCTACAATATTAAAACATATACAATATTATAACCAATAAAAACAGCCTATATTGCACCAGACCTAAAAAGGAAAAAAAAAGCTGAATAAAAAATGGCCAGAACTATCATAGCAACACATATGCAGGTACACAAATTAAGCAGCAAAGATACCATGACAGCAGGATATTATTGCTCCACTTATAAGGACAAAGCAACAGAGAAAGTAGGAGCAATGCTGTCAGGAGTGACTGGTGCAGCACCCTTTCTTTCCAAGTGGTGAACGCTGATTACAGCCAGAAAGCCTCCATACAATGATGTCACAGAGTCATGTCACATGACTTCTGGCAGAGCTTCAGAGAGACTTCAGCTGCAGCTAGTGAAAAGCTGATTTCACACTACTTTTGATATGCAAAAATGGCACAAGGTAGAAACGGGAAAGTTAGCTTAAAGTTGCAGACGCACAAAGCAGGATGTCATGCATGCTTGACAAAGCTGCCTCGATTGGTCCTCTTTAAGCCATGCCAATCCAGTTTCCAATGATGCCCAATACCAAGGCAGCACAGGTTACAATTTGTCAATCAATCAATCAATCAAAATCTTTATCCAGGCAGGCACCATTGAGCAAGGCTCATTTGCAAGGTGGACCTGGTCATGAATACATCAAAGTACAGTACAGAAGTAGGTATACAAAAAACAATAATATACAAGGAAGAAAAAGTATATACAGTGTATGCAGTACAGTACAAGATTGAAATAAATAAAAAAAAAACAGCATTATTTTACAATTGAAGAAGTCAGTAGACGGCCGGCAACTACACATATAGGGGAAAGAGGCCGTGTATGGGGTGGTAGGTTAGAGAGGTAAAGAAGAGGAGGGATATATTACTAACGACGGGGGGAAAATTGAGCTAAAACCACAGAAAGTGACTATGGCTGTTGTGTACTTGTTTAATATTATAATGATGGAGGAAGGGTAGATAATTGGGACACTACTATGGATGGGGTGGGACTTTAGCCAGGCTGGAGTGGACAGGGAAGGGTGGGTGCAGCAGGAAGAGTTAATAGAGAAAGAGTGAGAGCCAGGGGTAGAAACATGGTGAGCATCAGGATGGAAAGGGGGAGTTGTGGAATTAGTGGGCTAGCGATGAGGAAAACATTTGCAAGGTGCTTTCATGTAGCGATCGTAGAGTGCCTTGAAGATATTCAGGCTAATAGGGCAGCTCAGCTTCAAGTTCCTTTGTAAACCGTTCCACAATGTGGGTAAAGCGAAGCTTAGAGCAGCTTTGCCAAAATGAGTTTTGTAATGATCTTCTTCTTGCAAGAGATTAGAGAGAAATGTTAATCTTAATCCTTCATAACCTCCATTCAAGTTTTGATATTGTAGACCATTGGGTGTTAGCCGATAGACCAGTGGAGTATGGGAAACTGTCTAGAACCATGATTGCATGGTTCCAGTCATTTCTCATATACCAGGAACAGTTAATAGCAGATGGAATTTATGAGTGATTGTCCAGACTGTGAGATACCACATGGTTCTGTATTTTTACTGGTGTTGTTCGTTGCACATATGCTGCTACTAGGAGAGATTGTAAGGAGATACACTGTTAGGAGTCAACTGTATCTGCCTTTTGTGCTGACAGTGATCTGCAATACTGTTGTTAGAGAAGTTTGTTAGTGATAAGGTTTTAAATGCCCTCCAACTGGTTGGCACTGAATCCTGACAAAACAAAAGTGCTACTTGTGAGAATGGATGAACAAATTTCCAGAGTAACCTCAAGCTACCAGTCCTCTGTAAAGTTTAACTTGAGGCAGTGACATAGCCTGTAGCCTCGAAGTAATTATTGATGAAATTCTGTCACTGCCCTTTTCCAGAACCTGGATATCAGCTTGTCCAACCATTCCTCATATGTACATCAATTGCTCCTTTCTTGTGCTCTACAAGAACTTGCCATGTGATAAAATCCAGCTTGTGCAGAACTCAGCAGCCAGGCTTTTGACCTCCACTCATACCTCTCAACTGTCACACATTATGAGGTACATCACTCATTTTACCTCTCAGAAACCCTTTGTCCATCATGGGGAAGGTGATATTCCACATTCCCCACTGACACTTAAAAGCAGAAATTCATAATACTCTATTATGCTTAGTTATACAAAAACATTATGAACATTAGTGTACTGATAGCTATAGTGTTATGAGTTTCCAGTGCCATGTTAGACGATATGTCACACATTTTGCTCATTTGTCACACATCGTGTCACACATTTTGGTGGAGAAAGGTTGAGAGGTATGCTCCACTTGGTAATAACATCATATTATATTGGCGCTGCAAGATTTGCACTGACTACCTATAATGCAGGAAATCACCAGAAAGGTTCTCTGATTGACTTTAAAGTCCTACATTGACTGGGATCTCACTCTCTGCATGCACTCTTGAATCCATATCTCCCAGGGAGAGACATTCGGGCCATGGCGAGGGGCTACTTCACTTTCCCACTTCCTGATTGAAATTTGAGGGTGATCAGGCATTAGCTGGTGCAGCCCTCGGCTGTGGAATACCTTGCCTGTTAACATCTGTCTTACTTCCTCCCTCCATGAATTTGCATATAAACTATAGCATCTTCCAGTCAACAAGCCCTCCCCAGCCAGATTTATTCTTTTATGCTAATATTTATCATTCAATACATTGCACTATTGAAACATAGGGTTTGATGGCAGAAGACCAAAGGTCCATCAAATCTGCCCATGCTATATTATCGCACTCCACCAACGTACTGTACTGGTGGGCTATTACCCACTCTCTCACCCCTCAAACCTATGTTACACCCCTCTCCCAAGGGGACTATGAGTCCCCTTGTTCTGTCAAAACTGTGTTTAAACCCATTAAAGGTAGCTGTCCCCATCACATCTGCTGGCAGTCTATTCCATGGTTCCACCACCCTTTCAGTGAATTAGAACCTCCTGCTCATGTTCCTCTTTAACTTGCCCACCCAGCACCCTCCAGTCATGCCCCCAGAGACTGCAATCCTATGTCTTAAAAATAAGTCCTCACTATTCACCTTGTTTATACCCCTGAGAAATTTGTTTCAAGTCATGCCCCTCTGCTTCTGTCTGGCTTCTGGTGAGTACATATTTGGGGCCTCCAGCTGATCTTCACAGGATCTGCCCTGCAAGCCCCAGCTTATCTTGGTGACCCTTCACTGTACTAACTCTAGTCCGTCAATGTCATTCCTCAGGTGAGGACTCCAGAACTGGGCACAGCACTCCAGGTGAGGCCTCACCAGAGATCTGTACAGTGGCAGAATCACCTCACTTCTCCTACTGTCGAAACTCATCCCTGTACACCCCAGCATTCCCGATGCCTTGCTGTATGCTTTATTACATTGAGTCATTTGCTTGAGGGAGTCACTGATTATGACCCCCAGATCCCTCTCCTCTGCTGAAGTGGCCAGTCGAATCCCTCCCATCCAGTATTCTGTGCGTGGATTCTGTCTCCTTAAGTGCATTACCTTGCACTTTTAGGCACGGAATCTCAACTGCCAGACCTTAGACCATCTCTCCAGTTTTTCTTGGTCCTTTTGGAACTCCACACCTTTCTTCTTGCTCTACCCTGCATATAGCTTTGTGTTGTTAACAGAAAGTTGCAACTTTTCCTTCCCCAATGTCACTTATGAAAATATTAAATAGAACAGGTCCCAGGACTGATCCCTGTGGCACTCCGCTTGTGACTTCCCTGTCCCCTGATTTAGCCTTGTTCACCACTGCCCTCTGTTGCCCCTCCAAGTCAACTTCCTACCCACTTAACTAACCCCTACTCTACTCTCAAGTCCTTCAGCTTCTTCAGAAATCTCCTGTGTGGTACTGAATCAAAGGCCATGGTGAAGTCGGAGTAAACCAAATCTACTGCCTGTCCTCTGTCAATTGCCTTAGGAACCCAATCAAAAAACAGTATCAGTTTGGTCTGACATGACCTCCCTGACACAAACTCATGCTGTCGTGTAGTCTGTTGTCCTCTATGTAGGCCACAAAGATTTCCTTGCATCTAGCAATATTTATGTCTGTAACATGTTTGCTTGTCATCAGAGGTTTTGCCTTAACAGGGCATCATTATAGATGAGCTTTGCTTAATGTTTTTTTATTCTGAATAAAACTGAATCTAATTGAATTGAACTGAAGTGACTATGGTTTCCATTAGCTTGCCTTCAATGGAGGTAAGGGTAGCAGGCCTGTAGTTGCCTGGATCCTCCCTGTCCTCTCCCCTGTGGAGTGGTGCTAAGTCGGCAGATCACCAACCTACTGGCACCACTCTGGACTTTAGTGAGTCATTATATAGGCAGCTTACGGTACTGCCAGTTCTGTTGTCAGTTCCCTAAGTACTCATGGGTGTAGGCCATCTGGGCCTGGCACCTTGTTTACCATGAGAGATTCTGGACCCTTTTTCACCCTGTTAACTAAGATGTTCCCATTTTCTGACCCCCCCCCCATGTCGCGGCCTCGATACTGATCTACAGTGGGGGACCATTGTCCTTTACCATGAATACCAGCAGAAGTAATTGTTTAGTACATCTGCCTTCAGCTCATCATCGTCCACTACCCTCCCCTCTTCAGCTAGCCTAACTATTCCACCCCATTTTCCCTTATGTACCTAAAAGTTATTTTCTCCAACATTTTACTCCCTCATCTACAGTATCTGCAGCTCTGTGTCTGCCTTCTTTGCCCTGTACCTCTTTAACTTTAGTCTGATAATCCTGCCAGACTTCCTCCCACTTGTTCCTCTTGTACTCAATGAAGGTCCTTCTTTTCACCCTCATAGCCTCCCTCACCCCCCCCCTTGAGAACCTAATCGGCCTTTGTGCCTATTTCTTTTGGCAACCTTTCTTGCACAAGAGTCGGTCACCTCCAGGAGTGGCCCCCTTAATCCTACCCCATTGTTCTTCTACCCCTCCATCTGGGCTACACCTGCCAATCTTTCGCTAACAGGTTCCCACATCTTCACAAAATCTGCATGTTTGAGGTCCAGAACCACTGTCTTGAATGGTGGGGGGGGGGGTCAATTGTTTCCCCTGCCAGTTCAAACTACAGTGTTGTGGTTACTGGACCCCAACACTTCCCTGACAGTCACTCCCCCCCACCATCTCCCATTTGGTGAATATCAAGTCAAGTGTGGCACCATGCCAAGTTGGATCCTTGACCAGCGGCACCAGTGAATAGTACTGAAGTGTATCTAACAGTGCCTGACTCCTGGTGCTGTTTGCTGCCAGGATATCCCGATCTATATCTGGCAAGCTCAGCTCTCCTACTAACACCAGATTCCCTTTTGCAGCACCCATACTGATTTCTTCCACCAACTCTCCATCTTTCTCATCTTTCTGCCCTGGTGCATTGTAAACCACAACTAATCTAACCCTCTTCCCAACAGCTGTTGACAGCTGTACCCAGATTGATTCCATTTCCTCCTCCCTCTGCTTTTTTACAGCCTCATTCTCTGCCGCCTCGATCTTTCTTACTACATAAAGCTACTCCACTCCTTTGCCCTTGCCCCTGTCTCTGTTATGTAAGGTATACCCCGAAACTGCTAGATCCCAGTCATTGTTATCACTTGCCCAAGTCTCCGTGATGGCCAAAAAGTCTAACTTAGCCTTTGTCATCATCACCTGCAGTCCACAGATCTTGTTGTTAAACTTTCTTGCATTTAAGCAAACCAACCTCCACACACCATTCATACTCCCTCCCCTCTTGCCTCATTCCCTCCTCATGCCATCCACCCAATCCCATCCACTAACCCCTCCTATATGTCTACATTTTCTACCCAGTCCCTCACTGCCTTCACTTGTCCCTCGCCCCCTCCACTGCTGGCTTCCCCATACCCTTTTTCCATTTTCAGGGGAGCCTCTGTGGGGTATACCCTGCACTGCCCACATGCAAAAGGGTTCCCAGTATCAGCTACCCCCTTCAGTTTAAAAGATTGTCAATGTAGAAACTGAATTTCTAGCTCAGTGCACTAACCCCCTTCCTCTTAAAATGAAGACCATCTCCCAGAATCCTCCCCAGTCCCTCACAAATCCAAATCCCTCCTCCTTACACCATTTCCTAAACCAGGGATTAAAGGCCTTGGTTTTCTCCTGCCTCAGCCAACCCCCTTCCCTATCCCATACAGGCAGCACTTCCAAAAAGGCCAAATTGGCTACCGTCCACCTCAGTTCCCTCCCTAGCTTATGCAAGTTGATTTAGTAACCTCCAGACCGTAATTTGCCAAGTCTGTCCTACCCAAGTACAGTAAAACATGTGGCAGCTCCCTCATCCCACCTGGCATCCTCCCTATCCTGGCCTTATCACTCCAGGCTGATACATCAGATAGGCATCTGAGTTTCTCCTTGTAGGTCCATCCCTGCACACTATGATCTCCACTCCCTGTACCAAAAAATCCCCAAATATGAAGAACCTGCATGCACCTTCCCTTACTCCCCTAATCCTGATTAGTGCTTTCCTAGCAGCCTGATCCCTGACTGGAATCCCACTCCCTGCATGGTCGTTAGCAGTGACTGGCTGGCTCCCAACACCAACTGAGTTAGGTAACTGCACCTCATTCAGGGGTGTAAAATGTTTTGTGGTCACTACTGGAGGGCCCTGCATGCAATCTGCAGTCCTCTTCCCAACCATCTCCTTCTCTTCCTCCCCCTGCTCCACCCTCCATCCCCCTGGCCAGTGAGCCTCTTTGGCAGCGGGGAGTGGTAGCAGTTCAGGACCCCAACTCAGCTGTCTGCACAGGACAACTATTTCTCCTTGTGCTGCCCATAGCTGTGCATGGAGCTCCTTAAGCCTCCTGCATATGGGGCAGTGACCAGTCATGCAAATCATAGCCCAGGGGATGATTGCCACAGTCCCAACAGCTAACTAAACCTCCTCCCTGCAGTATTCTTCATCTTTCCAACTAGTTGCATCTCCTACTTCCTCTGCAGTGGCCTACTCAGATAGGGTATAGTACCTATTGGTAGTTTACCCTTCCTTTCCTGTTTTACCCACATGTAGGCCCATCCTAGATAGTGTGTGATGTCTATTGGTGCTTTACCCCTCCTTTTCTGTCTATCTCCACTTGTGCCTACCCAAGTTAAGGTGTACTGCCCACTGGTAATCCGTATGCTGATGCTGCAGTGATGTTCCAGAAAATGAAGTACATTACAGCGGCAAGTCACTGTTGTTCACTGTAATGTACCTAGGGGACCCTGGCACTACTTTCTTTGGGTTTGGCCCCCTCCCCAAATCAACTCCGACTCAGAGTTGACAATCCTACTTTACATGGGGTGCAGGGGTAGAGCCCTCCACATAATGGGTTCAGGGGCAAACCCCCCTGACAAAAACAGTTTCCTGACAGATTTATGCTGACCACAACTTGCGGTCAACATAAATCAGTCACTGTAGTGTTGTGTCAAAAGAACATTGTTACTGCAGTGTCATGGATCCTTGTACTACCTGTCCCTCTACAGGCCTACCCCAGATAGGGTGTAGTGCCTATCTGGTACTCCCCTCTGCCTTCCTTCTATCTGCCCCCTGCTTGGCCTATCTCCCCCTTATCTGGTCCATTCAGAGGTCCCTGCAGAACTGCAGACTTACCTGCAGACATCCTACAGATGTCCCGTGGTCAGATGTCACACTACTGCTCCATTGAACTCATGCTCCAGGGCACTTATGCTCCTGGGTCGCTAATGATCTAGTCTACATATTTCAATCAATAAAAATCTACACTGCTCAGCCCTCTGTGTCAGCAGTGATATCACAGTGAGGCTCAATCAGGAGAGAAGCAAGGGAAACCAAGAGAGCAGCAGCTGAAAACAGGACTTGTCCAGACTTTCCCACCCACAAAGCCTTGAAATTCTGACAGAGCCAGCAAACTACAGGAAAGAAGCAAGGGAAACCAAATGAGCAACAGCTGAAAACAGGAGTTGCCCAGACTTACCCACTCACAAAGCCTTTAAATTCTGACAGAGCCAGAAAATACAGGAGAGAAGCAAGGGAAACCAAGAGAGCAGCTGCTAAAATTGTTTTTTTGTAGGGCATATTTTCTGTTAAATTGTTGTGCAGGTTGTCTTGCTGAAAGGAAGTAAAGCGCTCACTAAGGTAGTGGGTCAGAGCTGTAGCTGATTGTTTCTGGAGGGCACGACTTCGTCCTGCCCACCCTGCCCCTCACTCCACCCACCCCAAGGGCTTCATTTCCATTATACCAGAGGTTCTGACATTACTTCCCCAAAAGGGCAAAGGGCATACATGTGTAACCCCCTTGTTACCCGGGGTTACTAGAATCCCAGTAAGACCTAGTGGTAGGCAGGGAAGGCAGCTTGTGAAACTCCAGTTAAATGGATTTCACACTGTCTCACTCTGTTCTCAGTCTCAGCTGAGACTGAGGGATGACATCACCATAGAACTGTCGCAGCTGCATGAGCCACAATGGAATCTGCAGCAGGGGGAGTTGGAATAGAATGTTGGGAGGTTTGAACAGTAGTCTGTAGGTCAGCTGGAGTTTGGAGCTTGCTGAGAGAGGAGCACAGCAGCTCTGTGTAGGCTCGTGGAGCCTCAGCCCTGACATAGGGCTACATTCTGGGAAAAGGGTGTGTGTTTCCACCAAAAGAGAGACACAGAAGCAGTTTTAAAGTGGTGGAGACTGCTGATTCAGGTCTCAGTGCCCCATCCCTCAGGGGATGGGGCAGGAAGGGTTTCCTGCATATTCCAGGGGCAACCCCCTGTTGTTTTCTTCTAGTGGAGAAGCTGCCTTATTTGTTCAAGAGTTTTTGGGAAACAAGAAGATTTGTGAAATGCCTGTGGGGCACCTGCAACCGGAGGGTGAGTTTCTGCTCTTTTCTAAAGGGCCTATGTTTTTCACCCTGGGACTTGTGTGATAGTGGGGATTGGACTACTGAAGTAGTGGGAGGCCTAGAGTAATAGGCTTAGCCAAAAGTAAAAGTATGTTCAAGTCCAGCACTTTTGGGAAGTCAAGACATGTAGATGAGATGTGACATACGTCTACCCAGTAATCTACATTGCCAAGCTTTCAGAAAAGAGTTGTTTAGTTTCCAGAGAAATGGCCGGGTATGGATTGTGGGAGCTGGAGGTGGGAGACCCCCCATCTTTAGTGACCAGGTCCACCTCTACGGATTTGCTCTGTGGATTTCTACTTTGCCTCATGCACTTGGCCAGTGATGAGGGAAGTACCCAGACGTGGGACTGGAAGGAAAATTCCCTCTAGGAGTCGAAGGCTCTAAGGTGGTTTGGGGAGCCACAACAGGATAACTGGTTCATTTCCCAAAATGGACCATGGATCAAGTGGCCGTCGGGGGAGCCGGGCCAGTGGGGAAAACCCCAGTAGTGTACAAGTCAGGCTGTGTACCCAAAGCTGCATGCAAGTCCGGGCTGTGTGCCTGGTGGGTTCAGAGCCTGAGGGCTGGAAATAGTGAAGAAGTGTTCTGTTGTCTCTAATCTGCATTACCAGGAATGTAGCCCCATGGGGATCCGTCTATGCTTTGTTTTTTCAGCTTGGATGTGAATAAAAGCCACACTGTAGAATCCTATGCCTGGTTCTGGACATTACAGTTATTGCTTCCTGTGTTCAGATTTACTTGGGTGCCCCTGAGCAGAGTAACCAAACCTAGGCCCCCCTGTGCCGAGTAACCTCATCCTCTCCGACCCAGTCCCAACCAGGTACTGCTGTCAGCTTCAACAGCATGCCGCCTGTCATTTTTGCAAAAAGGCAGGGGTGAGGGGTTACACATGTGTCATATCCTTAAAAAACTAGCACGCTGTGTAGGGGTAAACACACGTACATGCTTGCATACACCAACAAAAAAAATAAAATAAAAAAAAATTAAGCAGGACCTGAGAGAGACATGTGGGGAGTGGTGCACTTCACTGGCTGTGGGACAGCAGTCTTCCAGGAGACGTTCTGGAGGCTGCAGTGCTGCCCTGTTTGCATGCACTTCTCTGGTCTAAGGGAGGAGGTTGCATATCTCCAGGCTGACATGGCAAGGATTCAGGAAACCTCCTCCCCCACCCATGGACCACCAGGGATAATGCCACTGCCTCAAAGGTTGCCAAGAAAGAGGAGAAGTTGGAGCACAGTGGGCTCAGAGAGGCTGAGGGTGGTGGAACAGAGGGGCATCCCTCCAGTTGTACCTGTCCACAATTCATATGCCATTCTAGCAGAGCGTGGTTCCTTTGTGGAGGCACCCACAGTGGAGACCAAGGAGGATGCTGGGAACCTCCACAAAGGAGACCCACAGGGGGGTGGCACAGGACACCACAGGGGAAGGAAACAACTCCTGGAGGGGAACTCAATCATTAGGAGGGTAGGACTGGGGGGGAGGGGACAGGAAGGTAAGGTGCCTGCCCCGTGCCATGGCTGGGAGGGGCAGGAAGTGAATCCTCAGGATAGCAGGAGCAGCAGCACAGGAGAGGGAGCTGGACATCATTGTTCACCTAGGGACAAATGATCTGACTGAGAATGGGATCAGAGCAGTGCAGGAGGAGTTTGTGGAGTTGAGGAGGGGCCTTAGACAAGTAGCACACATGGTAACCTTCTCAGAGGAGCTGCCTGTCTATGGCAGGGGTGAGGCTAGGGTACTCTTCATCATATGATTCAATGAATGGTTTAAAAAACTGGTGCTGAGCTCAGAGTTTTGGCTTCATTGGGGACTGGGGTTCCACCTGGAGAGATACAGGCCTGTACTGGTACGATGGTCTGCATCTGTCCGGAACGAGAACCAGGATCCTAGGTGATATGTTTAAATGCTTCATTGGCAAGCATTTAACCCTTGCTGTGCCACAGACTGATATATCAGTCCAGAATTCCTATATGTTCTAATTCTGTCAGCAGCCTTAGGGTTAAACTAACCAAGGGGGAGACACTGAACTGGAGCAAGGAAGTACCAGTCACTTGTCACACAGGGCCATTAGCAAGGTAAACATTAAGGTAGAGAAGTTAATAGGGAGCAGGACAGGAGTAAATGGAGGAAAAGGAAAAGGCAGTAAGGGCAGGGAGGGGGCTAAAAGGGGTAAGGCCATCAAAAAATGGAGGACGATGGGTACTAATGCCTATAGTCTGGGTAACAAGCTCCCTGAACTAGTGGCCTTGATGGAAAAGGGACGTCTGGATATTGTGGCAGTCACAGAAACATGGCACACAGAGAACCATGACTAAAATGTTAACATACCAGGGTACACAATCTACAGGAGGAGTAGCTCTCTACGTAAGTGAAGCAATCAAAGCAATGGAACTAAAAGGTAAACAGGGAGGAGAGGAGGCACTGTGGATCACCCTGGAGACAGGAAATGGCACCACAATCCACACGGGGTTTGTATACAGACCCCCACGTCTGGGGGAGGAAATGAACAAGGTAATGATAGAAGGTAGAAGAAAGGAGTGTTACTAGCAGGGTACCGCAGGGTTCAGTACTGGAACCGGTCCTTTTTAATGTCTTTATAAGTGACATTGCAGAGGAACTGGAAGGAAAAGTATGTCTCTTTGCAGATGACACAAAGATCTGCAACAGGGTTGATACACAAGATGGAGTGGAAAGGATGAGAAGGGACTTGGCAAGGTTGGAGGACTGGTCAAATGTATGGCAGCTCAGATTCAATGCAAAGAAGTGCAAGGTAATGCACATGGGAAACAAAAACCCAGGGGAAGCGTACACAATGGGGGGTGAGATACTGACAACAGTAAAAATAGAAAGGGACCTGGGGGTAATTATATCAGATGACCTAAAGGTGGGCAAGCAATGTGAGAAGGTAGTAAGGAAGGCTGGGGGATACTGGGATGCATAGGAAGAGGCATCAATAGTAGAAAACAGGAAGTTGTTATCCTCTGTACAGACAGTTGGTGAGACCCCATCTGAGTACTGTGTGCAGTTCTGGAGACCCCATCTCCCAAAAGACATAGACAGAGTGGAGGCTGTCCAGAGGAGGGCAATCAAAATGGCAGGGTCTGCACTAGAAGACATATGAAGAGCGACTAAAGGAGCTTAATATGATACCCTTGAGGAAAAGAAGGGAGAGAGGGACATGATAGAAACTTTCAAGTACCTCAAGGGAATTAACAAAGTCCAAGAGGGTAGCATCTTCCAGAAAAGAAATGTGCAAGAACAAGGGGCATAATTTGAAGATAGAGGGGGACAGCTCAGGGTAATGTGAGGAAGTATTTTTCACAGAGAGGGTTGTGGATGCATGGAACAGCCTCCTGAGGAGGTTGTGGAGTCAAGAACAGTGGGGGACTTCAAGAATGCATGGGACAGGCATAAGGCAGTCCTAGGGGCGGGTAAGAGGAAGTAAGCTGTTGGTTAACTAGGATCTGCAGCTTATCTGTTAGGTAGGAAAATGGGCAGACTAGGTGGGCCAAGCGGTCCTTATCTGCTGTCAAATTCTATGTTTCTATGTAACTGGGAGGGCAAAAGAAGAGGAGGAGTAGCTCTCTACGTAAGGGAAGCAATCAAAGCAATGGAACTAAAAGGTAAACAGGGAGGAGAGGAGGCACTGTGGATCACCCTGGAGACAAGAAATGGCACCACAATCCACACGGGGTTTGTATACAGACCCCCACATCTGGGGGAGGAAATGAACAAGGAAATGATAGAAGGTATCCTTAGAATGGCATAAAAAGGAGAGATATTATTGATGGAGGACCAGAATATGGCAGATGTGAACTGGAGCACCTTAGCTGCAGCCACATCCAAGAGCAGGGTCATTCTCGATGCCCTACAGGGGGCATGCATCAGACAGCAAGTATTGGAACCCACTTGGGAGGGAGCAGTCTTAGACCTGGTACTCTCAAACAGGGATAGAGAGAGGGTCTCAGATTTAGAAGTGGGTAGCCATCTGGCAACAAGTGACCACCAAACAGTGTGGTTCACGATAAACACAGCCATAGAGTCAAGCCATACAAAAGCAAGGGTATTGGACTTTAGGAGGGTTGACTTTGGCAAAATAGGAGAGCACCTAAGACAAGCACTAGCAAACAGGAAAGAAGGAGGGGTGGAGGTACAATGGGGAAAAATCAAAACTGCCATCACAGAGGCAAAAAACCTTAGTGTGCAGCAAATAAACAAAACTAAATGAAGGAAAAAAACACTATGGTTCTCAAAAGAGGTGGCAGGGAAGGTTAGGAAGAAAAAGATAGCATTCAGGAAGTATAAAAAAACACAGAAGGAACAGGATAGAGAACTGTACAAGTTAAAGCAGAAGGAAGCTGGGAAGGAGTCAGAATAGCAAAGGCCCAAACCAAGGAAAAGATAGCCAACTCAGATTCAACGCAAAAAAGTGCAAAGTAACGCACCTGGGAAACAAAAACCCAGGGGAAGAGTACACAATGGGGGGTACTAACAATAACAAAATGGAAAGGGACCTGGGTTAGTCATATCAGATGATCTAAAGGTAGGCAGGCAATATGAGAAGGCAGTAAGGAGGGCTGAGGGGATATTGGGATGCATAGGGAGAGGCATCACCAGTAGAAAAAAGGAAGTTGTTACCCTCGGTACAGACAGTTGGTGAAACACCATTTGGAGTACTGCGTGCAGTTCTGGAGACCCCATCTCTGCAAGGATATAGACAGGATGGAGGCAGTCCAGAGGAGGGCAACTAAAATGGTGCAGGGTCTGCACCAGAAGCCATATGAAGAGAGAATAAAAGCGCTTAATATGTATACCCTTGTGGAAAGGAGAGAGGTGGAACATGATAGAAACTTTCAAGTACCTCAAGGGAATCAACAAAGTCCAAGAAGATAGCATCTTTCAGAAAAAGAGATGTGCAAGAACAAGGGGGCACAATTTGAAGATAGAGGGGATGGCTCAGGGGCAACATGAGGAATTATTTTTTCATGGAGAGGCTGGTGGATGCATGAACGGCCTTCCTGAGGAGGTTGTGGGGTCAAAAACAGTGGGGGAATTCAAGAATGCATGGGACAAGCATAAGGAAATTCTGCAGGGGGCTGGAGGAAGTAGGCTTTTGGTTAACTAGGATCTGCAGCTTATCTAGTTGGTAGTGAAATGGGCAGACTAGGTGGGCCAAGCGGTCCTTATCTGCTGTCAAAGTCTGTGTTTCTATGTATCCCTCCCCCAAAGCCTTCTCAATCCCCACACAGTTAGCAGTCAAAAGAACTGGAGATAAAAAAGTTATAAAGCTTTAGCTATTCTGTCATTTATGTGTGTGGTATGTGTTAGCTGATTCTCCTCTCAACACAGCCCAGCCCAGATATTTCTCCAACTTATATCTCCTCTTGAAAGCTATACTGTGATTTTGTGTTTAAAGTGTTCTGTACTGGCTGGCCCAGTGGTGCTGAGGGTTGAGGCACTGGACACCACACTTTGCACCATGCTGGCGACCCATGCTTAGGAACGAGCACAGGTCGTCGGGGGTTGGCAGGGGAGGAGAAGGATCAAGCGCCCAGAAGACTGCTCTCCTTCTCTGGGAAGGGGGTTCCAGTGTGCTGGTGTTGATTGCCCTCTAGCGGAGGCTGGGGGACAAGATGCACCACACCAAGACATGGTGTGGAGCTAGGACAGACGCACGCACCCGTGTGTCATTGCACATCCTAGCTCCAAGGGAACTGAACCTACAAAAATTCACCGACCCCCGCATATGAGCCAAGCGCAGTATCCGACCCTTCAGCCTCGACAGTTCTACTTTGGTGGCTCCACTCTGGGAGGGCTTCCCGGAGTAAGGATCAGGTACCGTAACCAGGGCAAGCCCATTCACGAGGCTAGGGGGTACGGTGGCCATAAAATACAGTCAAAAAAAAAAAATTGCTCTGTACTGCACATGTTATTGTTTAATCTGCATTAAGTGTAAAATGATGAGCTATGAAAGGACATTGGCCCCAATTTTTTTTTTATGTTTGGTAACCAGGCACAGCCTGTTTTCGGGAGCAACCCTCAAGCACCCGGGAGATTAAATGACTTGCTCAGTGTCACACAGTATGCAAGTGGAGGTTGTGGGAATCAAACCCTTGACTGCTGGATGTATCAGGCTCATTCACAGCTTGTTACTCTAACCTGTAGGCTATATTGCCAGCCACCTGAGAGTTTTCTCCTAGTATTCAAATGACTAGCATGACATTAACTGGGAAAGTGCCATGCTAACCTTGAATAGTATGAGCCAATGGGGGGAAGGTCCATATACAAAGGCCCCTGGTGCACCGCACTGACACTGCAGCATGACAGCAGAGAATATACCACTGTGTCTATGCAAATGAGGGATTCCCCCATGCATATTCGGAAGTTCTGGCAGCGCTCAACAGCATTTGTCGAAGTACTGTCTAATGCTACTAGAACTGTGTCCTTATCCCTGCGCAGAGGTCCTCCGCCACATAACAGGGTGTGAGTTTCTTTTAGTAAACCACACTTCAATGTGGATAATGGCACTTGGCGCACACGCCTTGTGCCTCACTACCCACCTGGACGTGTGGTTTATGAAAAGAAACCTATACCCTGTCGTGCCTTATTGCAAACAAAAAATTTATATTGACCAGGAATAATACAGCATTACAAGGGACTGAAAAGAAGGAGAAATATTGAGCTATTTCAAGATAACACACTAAACAATACACTAGGGGTATTATTAAACAGACTTTACACATGCCCAAATTTTCACAATTATATTAACAAGCATTTGTCAATGCCGAATGTTTGCTTGCTGGTATTAGCATTGGGCATGCAGGAGTTAGACATATGCAGAACAGGAATGGTAGTGAAGTATTGAAGTTCATGCCAACCCCACCTCCATCCTGTAGAGATGGACAGGCATTGGGATAAGTGTTTGGGTCATCGGCCATGACAGGCATGCCATGTGCCATTCTGCACCACATGATCAAAATCACATATGGGGCAGGATGTAAAGAATGACAACTGTACCATCCAGAGGGAGGTGTGAAGAGATGGCAATGTTGAACAGCTGTACTGGGAATGTAAAAAGTGCTCACATGTGCAAGCATACAGTATGTGGAAACTGCACAATGCATGCACATTACACAGTCATTTTATGGACGTTCGTCATAAAAGTTTCAAAATAGGCATTGCAGGACCTCTGCTCATTAACAGTGTCACTGTGATTTTCTTGATGTGTTCTGAACACTGAATTCCCACAGCAAGCACGCTATTCTGCACCAGAAGTGGAAAAACACATTTTGGCCAGGATGTGAAAAATGTCAGCTGTACTGTTTATAAGGAGGTGCAGAAAAATGGCAATGTTGAAAAGCTGGAGTGAACATATTACAAATGTGCGAAATTATGAGTATGACTGGAAACAGTGCAACGCACGCTTGTAACACAGTCATTTTATGGAGTTTGATCACCAAATTTTCAACATAGGCATTTTACGGCCTGTGCTAATGAACAGTGTCACTGTGATTTTGTTAATGTGGCCTCAACACTGATTTCATACAGCGGCCACACTGCTCTGCACTGCAGGTGCAAAAATAAATTTCATCCAGGATGTGAAAAATGACAGCTGAACTGTTCATAGGGAGGGCCGGAAAAATGGCAATGTTGAAAATCTGGAGTGAACATATTACAAATGTGCGATGTTATAAGCATGCGTGGAAACTGTGCAACGCACGCTCGTAACACAGTCATTTGATGGACTTTCATCACCAAATTTTCAACATAGGCATTTTAGGGCCTCTGCTAATGAACAGTGTCACTGTGAGTTTCGTACTGTGTCCCGAACACTGATTTCCCACAGCGACTGCACTATTCTGTGCCAGAAGTGCAAACACACATTTCAGGCAGGATGTGAAAAATGACAGCTGGACTGTTCATAAGGAGGTGCAGGAAAATGGCGATGTTGAAAATCTGGAGTGAAAATATTGTAAATGTGCGAAGTTACGAGCATGCGTGGACACTGTGCAATGTACGCTCGTAACACAGTCATTTTATAGACTTTTATCACCAAATTTTCAACATAGCCATTTTAGGATGTCTGCTAATGAACAGTGTCACTGTGATTTTCTGCATGCATCCCGAACACTGATTTCGCACAGCGACCACGCTATTCAGTGCCGGAAGTGCGAAAACACATTTCGCCCAGGGTGTGACAAATGACAGCTATATTGTTCATAAGGAGGTGCAGAAAAATGGCAATGTTGAAAATCTGGACTGAAAATATTGCAAATTCACGAAGTTACGAGCATGCATAGCAACTGCACATCGCACACTCGTAAAACAGTCATTTCTTGAATTTTTTCCACCAAATTTGCAACATACACTTTTTGAGAACCCACCTCATGAACACTGGCACTGTTGTTTCGTTAATCAGTCCTGAAAGGTGATTCCGCGCAGTGACAGCAAAATCACCTTTCTTGACAGAGTAACGCTATGACAGTGACTGAATTCATGAAGAGGGGTCCCAAAAACCCAATGTTGAAAATTTGGTGCCAAAATTCCAAAAAAATACGTGAGATATGCTAAAAAGTTGAAAAAACCCTATCTATCCCATTATACAGCTTACCGGCATTTCCTCAGTTCACGGTCGGCTTTGAAGAGTGCAGACGTGTTTCCGGTCCACCAAAGATCGTCGCACCAGACTCCGGAGGTAAGTATGGGGGGGGTGTGGGAAGGCAGGGTGCACAGTGGGTAGGTGCAGGTTGTGGGGGAAGGGGCCAGGGAGACCGTGAGGGACCATTTTTGTTTTACAGGTTGTAAAAAAAAAATCATTGTGGGATGGTTTTCACTTTGCAGGGGCATTGGGCAAGCTGGGGTGGGCTCCCAGTGTACCACCTGAACATTGTTTTTTTGGGGGTGTAGCCGATGGAGGATTGGGCACCCCCATCAGTACAAAAGTGGGAGGGGCTCAAGAGCCGAGGGGGATTGGGCACCCCCTCGGTCTCTCACGTTACTCTTTGGAGGGGGGCTGATGCAGACGGGGAGTGGGCTCCCCCATCAGCACATCACACAGCGAGTGGGACACTACTGCTGATGGGGAGTGGGCTCTCCCACCGGCAAGTCAACACCGGGGATGGATGCCGACAGCGATTGGGACCCCCGTCGGCAAAAACACACATCTGTGGGGAGGGTCACATGCTGCCAAGGGTGATTGGGCACACCCTCGGCTCTTTGATATTGTTTGTGAACATGGCGGCAATGCACCGCCATGTTCATAAACAATATCACACCAGCAATGTTTCACCCAGCAATGACGGGTCGCTCCCTCATTGCAGCAGTCGCTGAGGCTGCAATGACGAGGCGGCTCGTGATTGCTGCGGTGAAAACGTTAGAACTTGGTGCACCTTCTGGAAGTCAGTGTCATCAGCACACAGTGCCTCCACTGGTGCACCAAGGCCAGGCCCCCAAATGCAATGCTGCTGTTGGATGCCACACTGCCGCGCCTCCCCAACCTGCTTCTCTTCTAAGCTGTCACATAATGTTTCTTGCGCATGCGCAAGCAAACATAAAAATGTAAACAGCAGGGTTTATGTTCCTGTAAAAAATCTAGGTAACTGAAGTAGGACATACGTAGTCAAGCTGTGAGCCAAGACAGACAACCTGTACCTACCACCAATGTTCCCTCTAATTTTTAATCTCTGTGGGTGGGCGACTGATATGTATGTGCGGCACTTTGTGCAAAAAAACTGATTCATGTGCGCAAATTGGGCGGCCCAAACAAGTGATATATTTTATTGCCAGTAAACAGTAGAAAATATAACCAAACACTCAAATACTCAATGCAAAGTATAAATATACATTCTGACACAGTCCGAAGCTTGGATGTGCATTGTGCGCCATAACAGTATGAACTGGAAACATGTGTAAACTATATACATTTTAAAGAGTCTTGCATGCATCTAAAAGGGGTGCTGCTGATGATGCATTGCTAAGAAATCAACATTTACTGTTTTTCTCTCCTGTCTTTCCCATTCTTCCAGCGGACTTATATTTTGTTAAGATCCATTTTTCCACCGGATGTTAAAAACAATTTTGCTCACATCAGCATATCTAAATGGCTTTCTTCCAAGCGGTTTCTTTGTTTGCTCTTAATGTAGTTCATGGGACTGAAGCCTCTTTCACAGTCAGCACTAGAAGCTTAGAATGTAGTAGTAGTAGCAGTAGTACAATTTATTGTTCAGCATAAAGCAGTTGCAAGATACTAAAATCAGGACAAAATACATAGTAAATATAAATAGACAATAAATAAATCAACAAGGAACTTAAATATCTTTACAGTGCAATTCAATTTAACAGAGTACCTTTTCACATAAAAAACCTCCACAGGACTTCAAGTCCTCCTAATAAACTTTACAAATGAGTTGAGATTAAAAATCTTGCAAAGATCTCTTCCATGTTCTTTTCTTTCATAGTAAACAAATATTCCAAAAGATCCTCCGGGGGAGGCCGAGATCCCCCCAGCAGTTTTTCCTAGTTGATTCGTACTCTAGGACACAAGAGTACCACATGTTTGAGATCATCTATAGTCCCACTCACATTTACAATATGGAAAAAATACCCCCTCTCTTTTGTCTGAAATGAATGCATTGAGCATTATAGTTTTCAGTTCTGAATCTTGTATAGATTCTTCTTTGTTTAGGACAGATTAAAAAAGAGAGATATGGCTCATATCCCCATGAAATCTTTACTTTTTTATAAAATCCATATAGCTTAAGCTTGGAGAGTTGAACGTAGAAATAATTTATGTCTTAAGTCAATAAGCCTCAATCTGACATCCTGCCTAATCTCCTCAAATGGTCTTGTGTAAATTGTATATAAGAGGTGGCCCAATCCGGCCGGTATTATTGTTTCCTTAATAAGTTGAATAAAGGGATGTACATATCCCATGCTGGCCAATTTGATGGCTTCCACTACATACATTCCAGGATATCTTTTTCGGGGCAAAAGATAAAGTTTCAACAGAAAAAGAATCTGTCATTCACAGATGAGAGAAGTCAAGGAACGTTGTCCTACCTCCAAGGCAAGAATACAGCTTGGAGTTCCATTTAAAAATATTAAGATGTGTCTATAGAGTTTATTCAGAATTATTTCTAATTCTCTAACCTTAGTATAACGCCATATTTCAGAGGCATATAACATGCTCGTTCTTATTTTGGCATTAACAACTCTTAATGCCCCGCTCACCGATGACTTCCCCATCTTGCTGTTAAATATTTTAAGGGCATTTACAGAAGATCCCATTTTAAATTGAATAGCCTCCAAATGTTTGGTCCAAGATAGGCTATAGGCAAAATGGGAGCCTAAATAGTCATAACACTTAACAGTGTCTATATGGTTACCGTTTAACCTAAAGCCTACTGTATTCTTGATTTGAGAGCCAAAAACTACAATGTTTTTTTTTGTTGTTTAACCAGGAGTAGCACACTAAGCTGAAAGCTTTTTTACAGGAGCAATCTGGGAGCACAGGGAAGTTAAGTTACTTGCTCAGGGTCACACAGTATGCAAGTGGAAGCTGTGGGATTCAAACCCCAATCTGGTCTGCTAGATGTCACCAGATTTGCAGCTCAGAGCCTTAAACCACTGCACTATACTGCTGAATGTTGGTCTTGTCAAGATTAACTTTTAGTTTCCTTTGAGAACAGAGAGATTCAAAGTGAGCCAATTTTCTTTTAAGACCTAGGACTAAAGTAGAGAGCAAGACTAAATTGTCTGCATATGCTAAACATTCAATCCTTTGATCATTAATTTTTGGAGTATGAAAATCTGGGTTACCAAGCTGATCCAAGACTGTTTTAATGTAGATGTTAAATAGAGTGGGGGCCAAAATACACCCCTGTCTGCCCCCCATATTTGTCTCAAATCTATCAGTTAGATGACCATATTGATTATACTGGACCCTTGCCCACATATTTTCATACAGTCTATTAATAACATCAAGAAGTGAGGCCTCCAACTTCAGATCCCTTAATGTAGCCCAAAGAATTTTTCTACTAATGTTGTCAAAGGCCAAGGAGAAGTCCACAAAACAGCAATATAATCTGTTTTTTCTCACTTTAGTATACTTCCAGATCAGGTGCTGAAGCACGTAAGTGTTGTAGTGTAGAACTGTCCTTCTGGAAACTGTTCTGTGCCTCATTCAATACTGAGTTCTCCTTGACCTAGGTCAGCAATCTGCCCAAAATTATCCTAGAGAAAATCTGGCAGGGTAAGAGTACCCATGAACCAGGCAATTAAACAGCAAAAGAAGAAAAGGAATCCATCAGTTGGTAAAAACCTTATAGAGATCACCTAGGACTCCATCCG
Source organism: Neoceratodus forsteri (assembly GCA_016271365.2). Lineage (NCBI taxonomy): Eukaryota > Metazoa > Chordata > Ceratodontiformes > Ceratodontidae > Neoceratodus > Neoceratodus forsteri. The sequence goes on along the minus strand of CM028133.1, from coordinate 680,239,866 downwards.
GCCCTGGTGCTTTATTTGCCTTAAAGCCAATTATTGGCATTCGGATTTCGTCCTCTGTGATCAAGATAGGTCTTGGAAAAATGTCATCCTCCTGTATTTTGAAAGCATCATGTGCCTCCTGCTCTTCATGAGAATAATAGTGCTTGGAGAAATGAGATGCCCAAACTTCAGGTGTAATATAGGCTTCAATCCTATTGGCATATCTATTATATCCCTGGGCAACAATATTCCAAAATTGCCTTCCATCCCTATCCAAAACAGCCTGCCTCAGTTTTTCCTAAAGTCCCTGAGTATGTTTATGTCTCTCCTGTTCGAGAATTTTCCTATATTTTTCTCTTTCAGTCTTTAGCCATTTAAAATCTGCTGCAGACTTATTTCTTTTATCTTATGCTGTCTTAGTTTTCCTCCAAACTCTTTCTTTGCCTACAGGCAAATTAAACAAATACTTTTTTTATAAAGGGACCTGGGATGGTACGTTGTTTTACATTTAGGTACAAGTAAAGAATGAATAGTTTCCCAATTCTCCAAAATATTAAAGGCCTTACTTTTGTCCAGAACCAACTAGTGAATATCACCTAAGACTCCTGTACTAAGAATTTCTTTGAAACTAGCTTGATGAATTGGCTCCCATCCAATCCTTCTCTTGTTTATGACTTCCAGACTCTCTTCCTGTTGTGCCTCACTCCCTAAAGTTCCAAAAGGGCATTTGATGTTAATTACAGTAGCACAGTGTGCTGATTCCAATCTATCCATGACCTCTAACTTTTGGATCAGCTTTACTGCTTCCAAATTGGTCCAAACCTGATCAGGGGTTGAAGAGCCAGTAGGTCCTCTACATGTTAAGGATCCGACTAGATCGACCTGAGTTCTACCATTTAAAATACATAAATTTCTACTGGCCAAGCCTGGTAGCAATTCCCAACCTTTGAGGTTAGATTTTAGATCCTGAGCAGTTCTAGTATATGAGATATTTGGATTAATTATATATATTGTATGGATCATATCTGAATATACATCCTCCAAGAAATGAGAAGGAATTCTGGCATTAAAGTCTCCCAAAATAATTATAGGACAAGATATACTCTTATCTGACAATTCGTCAAGTGCCATTTTCAGAACCTATATGAAAAGGTCAGTGGGATCAGTAGCTCTATTGTGAGGGGGCAAGTATATATTGCAGAGAATGATCTTCTCTTGTCCCTTGCTAATCATTAGAGCCAAAATACCCTCTGACTTACTAGAAATGTTAGTGATCTGAAAATTTAGCAAAGTTTTGATAAAAAAGGAAATACCCCCTTTAAACCGTCCAAACTTTTTATCTTTAGTTGCTGGCAGAGTAAAGACAGAATATCCAGCCAATTTGGGAGTTACATTTTCTGTACACCATGTTTCTTGCAGTCCAATAATATCAAAATTATCCAGAAATCTCATTACTTCATGGTCAATTATTTTAAGATGGATGCCCTCAATATTCCATGAAAGTATAGAAAGGGCATCCACATCTCGATCCCCAGCTCCCTGATTCAAATCCAGCTGGCATTCAGAGTTCATTTGTTTGATATTATCTACAGGCTGCATTTGTCAGGCTTAATCAATAACTGTCAGTGGCGAGTAGGTATTAGGGTCAATTAGATTTCCAAAGTCAATCGGGGGTTATCTGCCTCTAAGCTTGATTCTTTACTATCCTTAGTCTGTTTAAACCATGAAAAGACTTCACACAAGTCTAACGTGTTAACTAAATGTATTCCCAAACAATCCAGCTTGCTGACCAGAGAAAGCAAGCTGCTAGCTGTATGAGGATTTTTAAATGTAATATTAATCTGTGTTGTGGGCTCAGGATCTCCATATAACTTTATGGACTCCATCATGTTTCTGGAGATATAAAATCCTAATGCTCTTCCCAAGAGCAGCAACAAAGCTTCCCTAACTTTCCTATGAGAATCATTGAGTGAAACCTTCCACCCAAAGATAATTATGGTCCTACTCAGCCATACTTTTCTCTGCTTCAGTACATGATCCTCTATCACTCCCAAGATTTTTCTCTGTGCTATCATAGCCTTCTCACTCTGCACCTCTCTATGGAGAATCTCTTCTGGGGAAGGATAAGACTGTGTAGGAACCTCTATACATGATAGCTTCATATTTAGCTTGGAATGTAGCACATCTGCACGTTAGTCAAAGCAAAGTGGATCATGTCAGTAAAGGATTTTAATGATCCTCCCTTTATTTTTTCAGCAACTATAAATCTGAAGTCATTGTACTGGCTAACAATTTCTGCCTGGTCCACTGATGAAAATAAATAGTCCTGATATTTGCTGTACAGTCTCTCAATATTTGATGAGCCAAACTCAAAGCTGCAATGTGGCACTGCTGCAAAATCAAAGGCAGATCAGTCAGAAAGTTCACCTGCAGGAAATCAGCTGTCCAGATGGTCACATAACAGGCCAGTGAATTGCAAAATTGCTGTTCCTTCAGCTGTGCAATTAGCCAAAAGCAGTTTTACTGGTGGGCTCCAGTAGACAGTTTCACCCAGGTACTGGCTTCTGATCTTTTTTTATTTTTGCCCTAGCAATCTGTACAGCTTCAACTGTTGTTAGACCACTTTCTGAAACATCTTAGACAACTCTGCCAACTCCAAAAGTGCATCATTTAATACTGTTTTGGTAATGTGGTATTCGGGGTTGGACAGCTTCTTAAAGCAGTACTTAGCAATGGGATCTTTGATGGATGCATGTATAATTGTATGTGATGTCATTTACCCTAGGTATGGTTTACAGTGACTATGCTGGGTATTGTCAAGCTCAGTGAGGGTTTTAAAATTTATTTTTGCAATATAGTGAGCAAGTCAGTGTGATATGAGAGAGGAGATACATTTAGGAGACTGTATTTCTCTTCCATTCTGGATTCATACTAAGTGCAGTCTGAATTTATGAAATTAAATGAAAAGGATATTTTTTGTGCTGCTATTTCTTGTTGTCCATTTTAGAATTACTATCCCCATGTAGCCAACATGGACAACCTTTTACAAGCACTGATTAACTGAATCTCAAATGTGTGTATAATGTGAGACCCTGTTTTAAAGAGAAGCACAATCTCATCTCTCTAGACATATGTACAGTCAGTGTCTCAGACTGCTAATTGAAAAGGTTATACCCATCCCAGCCCCCAATAAATACATAAAAAAATGACACAAACAGACAGTAGGTTGCTTTGATGCTTTTACTGTAAACAAAAACTACAGTTTTCCCATTTTTTTTGTACTGAAAAAAAAATTAACACATTTGCAACGGTGAGGCTTTAAATCCATTATAAACACATTTTGTATGTGAGACGCTGCTTGGGGAGGAGGCAGATTACACTGAAGTTGTGCAACTTTAGAACTGAAATAATATAATATACACCCTGTGTCACAGAATCTCTCGCATTGTTTTGTTGGGAGGAATCTACCAAACAAATAAAACATGCTGTTTCTGTGAACAGCAGGGGAATACTGTTCATTATCAAGAACTGTCTTACTGAACAGAGGTGTCAAGCCGAAAACATTGCTATAACTGCAAAGCCGATTGGTTGGAATTTTGCAGATCGGTTCCTTTGTTCAATAAGTGGAGCAAGAGCAAGATGTCTGGCTTGTTAACCTTAATGGATTGTGGCCTCAGGGGGTAGGCATACAATGTTTCTTTCCCATTCACTTTCATGTCCTGCTGTCTGAGTCTTAAATCTGAGTGATGACGGCCGGCCCAGTGGTGCTGAGGGTTGAGGCGCTGGACGCCACACCTCGCACCACGCCAGTGACCCAGGTTCAGGAACAGACTTGGGCCGCTGGGGGTCAGTAGGGGGAAGGAGGATTGAGCGTCCCCACAGATGCTCTCCTCCTATGGGGAGGGATACCAGGGATGTGTTTAACAAACCCGACATCCGAGAGAGCCGGTGGAAGCACTGACTTTCGGGGCAACGGCGGCTTCCATTGGGGAAGCTGGGGAGGGGAGGACGCCATCAGGCACTTGGCAGGTGTGTGCACTCATGTTCCGCCTGAGCCAGGCATTCTCAGTGTGGGAGGGAGAGGGAGGGACAAGAAAAAGTGGAAAAAACCCTTGGCGCTCCTGGGTGACAGCCGCTCCAGCCTTCCAGTCTGCATCATGGGCAGACCCCACTGTGCAGGTGCTCCATGGAGGAAGAAGTAGGTAGGAGCCACCAAGAGGCACTCTAGGGGCAGACTCTGTGAGGGATGGGAGACATTGAGCGACCCGATTGAGTGGAATGGCGAGGGTGACAGGACAGAAAAATGTAATTTCAAAAAAAAAAAAAATCTGAGTGATGACTGTAGTCACTACTTCATGAACATGAGGATCCCTGTCAGCTGCTTTGTGCGCTACTACTGAAGCCATGTGTGGGTTATTTCTGACTGCTGTGCGGGCGCACGTGCGCACACTTTAGGGGGAACATAGCCTACCACCCTAGAGGAGTAGACATGCTGAAGACAGACTCTGGAAGTTGGAATCCTGTGGGAGCAGTGGTGCAGTTGGAAAATGTCTGTGACTATATTGGCATACCCATTATTTTGCCTATAGAAACTGCACTGTGATTATCTGAAAAGGAAGAACCGCTATTAACCCTCTTATTTCCCTGTAGTGTTTCCTGCAGCTCACATGGATGCTTCTCTAGCTCTTTTATTTAGCCTGTCCTCCTTAAGCACTCACAGATTAGTAAAGGTACTTCTTCTGCTACTAAGACCCAGGGAAACCACTTAGTACAGTTGTTTTGGCCTCCTGCTTGTTGTCCTTGCTGTTTCCTAATCCAGACCCACAGCCACAGGATTCTGAAAATATTATGCACAGAGAACTAAGCAAAGTATAAAGTGAACAGGAGAAACAACGCTTGGTGTGTGCTAATCTGCTTTCTTTAGAAGCTGCAAGTTATTTATTATGTCAGCCAAAGTCTGGAGGATTTTCTTGCTTCTTGTTCCTGGACATTGTGAAGATGCAGAAGAATGGCAGGATTCGCTGGCAAGTGTCAAATCTGCCAATGAAAAGTGTCTTCTCACTGACCTTGCCAGATACTCTGGGACAGAACACCATTTATGAACTATGCAAGAGTTACAAAGATTTTCCATTTCACCCAGGAATTCTGCAAAGGTCAAATGAAACCACTTTATACACAATAATGACCTTATGTGGGGCGGGGGGCAGCAACCTTCGGCCTTGGCAGCCGTAATCTGTACCTTATTGAGTAACTGCATGGCATTTCAATACCATTGTGGAGGTTTCTACCTAGTCTTGTGATGTGCCTTGTGTGCAGTTTCAACAGAGCGCAATAAAATAAACAAATTATATTTCAAGGTCTGACTTTAACCAGCTCTGGTCAAGGCTCTTGTGAGTAGTGGGCCCCATGAAGCCACAAGGACTGAGGCTACAAATGAGGCTGGATTTCTTCCCACGGTTCTATTTCTTTATTGTCTTTGTGTCTGGGTCTGCATGTAAAATAGCTTCCTCTGTCCTTTGGCTAAATGAGTGTCATGCTCCTCAAACCTAAGGATCTCTATAACGTGAGCTGTATGGTAGGTATAGAAACATACTATCCAATCATGTAACAGGCAGCACTGGCCTCTCACTCACAGCAGACATGGCCATGATACGAGAACCCAGAAAGGCTGCCTGTCTATTACTGTACTTGGTTGTGTAGCCTGTCTGTTGCATTACTGTACTCCAGTTTACAGGCTCACAACAGCAACAGCAGTCATTGTTGGGTGCTTGGAGTTTCTCAGGGAATACTGATGAAGGGGATTGTGCAAGTAGGCCTAATTAAAAGGGGGTGTAATCTGTTACTGGAAAAAAATATTTGTTGTGAAGTAATTGCCTTTGAAAATTAGGAAATCTGGTATGCAGGTTTTTTTTGTTTTGAGGCATACTTTTGTCTGTGAGTAGTAACTTCTTTATACATCTGCAAGATGATCTCATGGGTAAAGAACTGCAGGACAATTGTGGCTTCAGAGCTTCAATGATGTCAAACACTCATTACTGATAACTAGAGGGAGGAGGTGAATGAATGCCAGTGTGAGTATCTGTTTATAGTTGGAGATTAGTGCCTAAGCCCAGCATTCCTCAGTCCAGTCCAGTACAAACACAGTCTGGTAATTAATCTACCGTATCTGTTTTAATTATGCCAAGTACCACTACTTATTTTGTAGTCTTTGCAATCTGTGTGATGGCCAGGCAGAACCTTTGAGATTTAAGACAAGCAATTTAGGTAACTGATAAAGTCCTATAGAGACAAATGAGGGGTCTAAAACCAAAGCAGTGAAATAGCTAAACTCCACAGCTTTAACTGCAACAGAGGTGTGCTCCTCTGTGTTTTTTATTAAAGCCTAAGTAGTGAACCCACAAGACTTCCTTCATATTTTATAGCTAGTTGACCAGATATATCCTGAAATCAGGTATAAAGTTTCAAAAGTTCCCTTTGAAAATAATGGAGTGGCTCAGCACTGGCTCACTGATCTAGAAAAATCGTACACTGCCTGGGATTTTGTCATAGGAACCTCCTCATCTATGGAGTTTCCCTTTCCTAATGTGGGACAGACAGCCATAGGATAATGTAAAGTGATGTTCCACTGACGTTGTCAAGAATCCCTAATATATTGTTGTACTGTATGAACTGTGTAATGGTGATAAAAACTGCATGACCTATGTGTGTTTTGTGCAATGTTTATTGGTGTTATTTTTTTTTTAACATTACAGGCAGTATTACCAGGAGTTCAACACTGGTGTTGCTGACAAGCAGTTTTGCGTTCATGAGTCACTACTGAAAACACAGCCCCCAACCCCCAAAACTTTTGTTCTGTTAATCATTCTGATCTGAAATAGGTATACTGACAAAAATCCCTGTCAGTCTAGTGGATCCCCCACCCTCACCCTATCTGCCAGTGCCAGTATTCCACTGCAACCAATTCCTGGTAAACTAGTAGATACCCCAGCCTCATCCATTCCCAGTGCTAGTATTCCAAGACAAACTATCCCTGCTAGTCTAGCAGACCCACCACCCTCAGCCCATCTCAGTGCCAGCATTCTAATACAACATATCCTTGGAAGTCTAGTGCCCCTCCCCCCACCTGATCCAGCAACTTCCCACCACCTTGAGACAAATACCCCCCCGCCAGCTTGCACTTAACCACTGCTTGCCACCATGGCAGGTCACCATCTTCCTTGTAAGCCCAATACTGATAGGCATCTGACATAAATGTAGTCTATCAATACAGGAGTTGCAGGATGGCCCCTCAAACTCACTGTAAATATGTCTAAAGGGCATCCTGCAGGTCTCATTGATAGACTGTACATTCATGTCAGATGTTTATTGATACTGGACTTTTGAGGAAGTTGGCAGATGGCTGTGGAAGTGAGCAGAAGGTAATAGCCTGCAGCAGGGGGGAGGGATTTCTGGTTCATGAGTGGTGGGGTGTTTGCTGTGATTGGGCAAGGGTGAGAAATCAACTAGATTACCAGGGATAGGTTGTATTAGAGTACTTGCACTGGGATCAAGTGAGGGTGAAGGGTCCTCTAAACTACCAGGGATAGACTTAATAGAATAGTGGCACTATCATGAGTGAAGGTGAAGGTTCTGCAAGACTACCATGGATAGTTTGCATTGGAATACTGGCACTGGTATTGGGTGAGAGTAGGGGGTCTGCTAGACTGCCAGGGATAACTATTTTGGACTGCTAGCACTGAGATCAGGTAATGGTAGGGGGTCTTCTAGAAAACTGTGGATTGGTTGTTTTAGAATATTGACACTTGGATCAGGTGAAGGTGGGGGTCCACTTGTTTACTAGGGATAGGCTGTATTACAATGCTGGCACTGGGATTAGGTGGAAATGTGAGTCCACTAGACTACCATGGTTAGGTTGTATTCAAATGCTGGAACTGAGATGGGGTGAGGGTGATGGCTCTGCTAGACTAACAGGGATAGTTTGTCTTGGACTACTGGCACTTGGATTAGGTGAAAGTGAGGATACACCAGACTACCATGGAGAGGTGGTATTTGAATCCTGGCATTGGGATATCGTGAGGGTGGTGAGTCTGCTAGATTAACAGGGATAGTTTGTCTTGGATTATTGCATCAGGTGAAGGTGGGGGTCTGCCAAGCTACCAGGGAGAGGCTGTATTCAAATACTGACACTGGGATCGAGTGCATGTGAGGGTCTGCTAGACTACCAGGGAAAGGTTGTATGCAAATACTGGCACTGGGATCAGGTGAAGGAGTGGTTTGACTTTACACTCCCAGGATATAAAGTGTATCGGAGGGACAGGAAAATTGATAGGGTGGAGGGGTGGCACTATTTGTAAGGAAAGGGATAGAATGCAGCAGAGAAGAGGGTAGGGAAGGAAATGTGGAGGTGTGATGCATCACCTTACATGAAGCTAAGGGCAGGGGGGTCAATCTGGGGGTAGTCCATAGGTCACCAACTCAGTCAGAGGAACTTGACAGGGAACTGGTGGACAACCTAAAAGTCCACTGTGGCAGGGGTAGGGGCAGGACGGTGGTGGGGGGGGATTTCCACATGCCAGGGGCTGACTGGTGCACTATGGCATCAATGTCTGCGAAAGAACAATGGATACTGGATGCAATCCAAGATGAAATCTTGTCTCAACTGGTGGTGGAGCTGACCAGTAAAGCAAACATTTTGGACCTGGTTCTGGCAGATGGCAACCAAATAAAAGACGTGACAGTGGATGACCCATTGGTGAGGAGTTACCATTCCACAGTATGGTTCTACCTAGACCTGGGGAGGGTGAGAAATCTGACAAACACAAAGATAGTGGACTTTAGGAGGGTGGATATAGAGAGGATGGCTGCCATCCTGGAAGGGCACTGGAAGGAAATTAGACTGGACATGGACACAGAATGTTGGTGGGCAGTTTTGAAGATGGGACTGTTAGAGGACACTAAAACCTACACGGAGACCCACTGCAAGAAAGGTAGGTCAAGGAAACCCAGTTGGTGGTCCAGGGAGCTGCAGGAGAAGGTAAGAGAGAAAAGTCTAGCCTACCGGAAGTACAAGTGTACCCAAGGGGAGGATGACAGGGAGGATTATCACAGTATATCAAGGGAGGTGGGTAGGGTGGTAAGAGCAGCCAGGGCATCCAAAGAACTAAGGTTGGCACAAGGGACTCAGGGAGGGAGAGAAGGAATTTTTTAGGTACATCAGGGAGAGAAGGAAAGGTGGGGGGGCAGATCAACAGGCTAAAAAGGAAGATGGGTGGGCAGTAAAGGTAGTTGAGCAGGCTAATGTACTAAACGAGTATTTCTGCTCAGTCTTTGCAAGGGAATTGGAGGAGCCAATTCCACAGAGGGGAGGTAAGGGAGGGATTGGGGATGGGGGGACACTAACAGATGGGCAGATCCAGGTGAGTAGAGTGTGGGAGACCCTTAAGTCCTTGAGGACGGACAAGGACCCAGGCCCGGACGGTATCCACCCCAGAGTCTTGAGGAAACTGGCGGATATCCTGGCAACACCACTGATGCAATTATTCAATTCCTCCTTCAAATTGGGATGTGTACATCTGGACTGGAAGATGGTACACATTATGACCCTCCATAAGAGTGGGCCTCGGGACGAACCGGGAAATTATATACCAGTCAGTCTGACATCAATAGTGGGGAAGCTCTTGGAGACCATTGTGAAGGAAAGGTTGGTGGAGTTCCTGGAGGTAAACAGCCCTCATTATGCCCGGCAACATGGGTTCATCAGGGGGAGATATTGTCAGACTAATCTGGTCAAATTATTTGACTGGGTGACAAGATCTCTGGATGGTGGGCGGCTGGTTGATGTCCTGTATCTGGACTTCAGTAAGACATTTGACTCAGTGCCACATGAGAGACTACTAGGAAAGCTGAGGAACTTAGGGGTGGGGGCAAAGATGGTAAAGTGGATTGGGAATTGACTGTGTAATAGACAGCAGTGGGTGGTGGTGGGGAGGAGAGTGTTCAACACCCAGAAGGGTCATTATTGGTGTACCGCAAGGATCTGTCTTGGGTCCACTCTTATTTAATGCATTCATAGTGGACATGGCGGAGGGAGTTAGAAGCAAAATGAGCTTGTTCACTGATGACTCCAAACTAGGAACAGTGGTGGATAGCGAGGAGGGGAGAAGGACACTCTCGGAAAACCTGGACAGACTGGAACAGTGGTCTCACACAGGGCAACTGGGGTTTAACACTCAAAAGTATAGTGTGCTGCATTTAGGAGCTAGGAACCCAGAGTGCAACTACCAACAGGAGGGGGGCCGGCTAAAGGTCTCAAAGGAGGAAAAAGATCTGGCAGTGGTGATTGATGACAAAATGAATCATTTGAACAGTGCAGGAGAGCAGCAGCAAAGGCAAACAGACTGCTTGGGTGCATTGCCAGGGGGATTACTTCAAGGAGGAATTAGGTTATTCTGCCATTGTACAATTCCTTGGTTAGACCACACTTAGAGTACTGTGTGCAGTTCTGGTGTCCTTACCTAAAGAGGGACATCATGCTCCTGGAGAGAGTTCAGAGGGGGACATCTAAGATGATCTATTGAATGGGTGACAAGTCCTATGAGGAGAGACTTAGGAAGCTTAACATGTACTCTCTGGAGGACAGAAGGGACAGAGGGGACATGATAGAGACCTTTAAATACGTGAAGGGGATCATCAGAGTGAATACTGAGGGGTTGTTCAGACTAAAGGGGGGGATGAACCATGAAGCTGGTAGGGGGAAATTTCAGAAAAGAAATGAGGAAACACTACTTCATGGAGAGAGCTGTGGCTCCTTGGAACGTGGTACCAGAGGATCTGATTTCAATGGAATCAGTGGGAAGCTTCAAGAAAGGATGGGACAGGTTCATGGGTATGGTGCAGGTCAGGAGAGAAGAAGGACACCTTGGAATGTGAGAAGGAAAAGGGGAGGGGAGGTAGCAGCGGTGATTGTGATGGGAGCTGCACCTCAAGCAGATGCGATAGACCATTAGGCCTAATCTGCTGGCATCTTTGTATGTATGTATGACCACCAGTGAGAGGTTGTATTCAAATACTGGCAGTGGGATGGGGTGAGGGTGGTGGATCCATTAGACTAACAGAGATATCTTGTCTTGGAATACTGGCACTGGGATCAGGGCAGGTTGGGGTCCACCAGGTGATCAGGGAATCATTGTAAATGTCTTAAGTGATATGGAAGCGGGAAGTGGGTGAGTTGGTGGGTGACAGCAGAGGGAGGGAGGGTGAGTGTTCTTTTGTTTTGCTAGTACTTGCAGTGTCTTCCATCCCACAGAGCTGCACTACATTACATGGAGTCCTCTATCTCACACAGTTGCACTGTGCTACTTCACTGTGGTTCTTGGGGTCAGCCAATGAAAACTATACAGACAGACTATACACAACAGCAGGAGTGAAAGTCCCGGAGTGTGCATGTAACGCTATGTGCTTTTGTTGCTGTGTGCTTTCTTGGGAACTTTGCCAGTGTGTTCTTGCAAGGTTAGTCACTGTGTTCTCAACAGGTTCACTGCTTGCTCATGTGGTTGTCATGCACTGTCCTCCTTGAAGTAACAAACTGAGCCATCACCAAAAAGCAGTCTTTATGTTATTACAGCAAAAACCCAAACATTCAACATCTCCGCAGCCCACCGCCATGTCACAAAATTGTAGTTATTTATGTAAGCACCCCTCCCCAGTGTCTAGGGGTATGTCATGTGGTAAAATGGTGGGGAGGATGCACTCACAGCAGTAACCACAGTTATTTCTTACCGGGATGGCAGGCACTGATTGGAGGTCAACTGGGCAGGGGTGCTGGTTTCTTCTGGTGCCAGGCTGTAATAAATCTTGTTAGTAAGCATGAAACAGTTCAATAAAATAAATGATGTGCACACAGAAGTAAAACAACAGGGGATTCCATTTAATTAATAACAATGCACTCCATGGTGGTAATGAACACTTGAACAGCTGATGTACAGTCCTGACCACAGGGGGCATTGGAAATTTGTCAGTGTCCTTTGTGGCCAACATGGCCCCACTAACTCTGGGCAGCATCTATTAAGGGTGGGTAGCCACAATTACAGTACAGGCAGCTTTATGTCAGGGCTAAAATGGCCTTTACACTTCAGGAAGCAGACAGCACTGAAGTCTCTCTCATCCCTTGCTCATTTCTCCATTAATCCAAACTTGGGCTCTAAGCAGCTAGCCATTTAGACATAGGACTACCACTCCTTTCCCATTCTCAGTTCAAAAAAATAGGCCATGGAAGGCAACTCCCCCATTTGAATAGGGCATATATCTCCATCGCGGCTGCCACAAACCAGGTTGGCATTCTGAACTTTGTTGCCATCTATCTCTCTCAAAATGCTTTTTGGGCACTGAACCTGGGTCCTGGCAAGTGATCTTACCCTCTAGTTTTATGGGCAAATGTCCCCACACACCACCATAGCTGCCACAACTGGGTTAGCATATCGACTCCAGGGCTACTGTTCTCCCTCTTTCTTGTGGATTCCAAATTCTGCACTCTGGTCCCTCTCTCTAATGCAGGCTACACTTTGTTCCAGGGCTCAAACTCTCTGCTCCCAACACCTCCTTCACTCCAGCCACAGATCTCAATATGCAATGCTGGAGGAGACATTACAGCAGAAACATGGTGCAAGCCACCCCATGGACCAGGCTGACAGCTACCGCCAAGTCGCTCACTGAACCACTCAGTGGCCCAACCCACGGATAACTTCTTGATGCACTGAGAGTGGACAATAGGCCCTGCGCTCCTCCCAGACCCGTTCTTACTCTCAAGCTCTCTGTTCCACTCTCTCCATTCCCCATTTGGTGCCAAAACTCCAAATTTAAAACCTCAGCACCAACGGTGGCCTCCGACCTTTGGAGCTCCCGTCAGTGTGGCAGAGGGAATTTAACAATTTAATTACTGGACCCAAAAAGGACCTAATATGTACACACCCCGGGGGGGTTACATTCCTTCCCTGCCTTAAACACTCACTGGCCTTGGTGAGTATTTACCACCAGCTATCCCCTTTGCACCAGCCAGGAAGCTATGTGCACTCCCTCCCCAAAGTGAGTACAGACAGGCTATACTGCCACACCACCGCAATGGGGTAAAAGACTACCCAAAAACCATTTCAAATCCCAAAACTTGCAACTAGTACTAAGGGACACCATAGAGACTCAACCTCCTGTACGTGTCCTGGATGGATTGCCTAGCTAACACAGGGGCGGCGGCCCAGTCCTAGCTAACACCTAGCTATGACTTAAACTGCTGCCTACCTACATACACGCTGCCAAGCTACCAAAGCTTTACCCATCAAAATGTTTATCAAACATGCATGCGAAACAGTGTAATAGAAGATTTTTAGCATGTAAATTGAAACAGCACTTTACCCCTCCATTCCCGTATACCCATATTGTAATTATACCACATTACAGCAACACAGCAAGCAATAACCCAACACTTTGTTTAAGGCCTGTGGAGGTACCATTTTCCCCACTTCCCCATGCACTGTGGTGCAACTATTTAGTCCAGCAGAATGTCCCAAATATTCAAAGTCCCAAAAATATGTGCAGGTAAACTTTAACAAAAAAGAAAAGGGTTGATCTTGCCCGATCCTGCAGGCTCTTGCACTGCTCCACAGTCTCTTTTCAGTCTCTTTGTACAGTGGGGATCACCTCCGGGGGAGGAAAGAGGTCACTCATGGCAGCAAAATCAAAACAGTTCACAGGTCACCATTAGTCACTTCACTGACAGGAAAAGTAGTAACGGGGGTTCAGTTTGGTGGTCTCCAGGCCAAATGAATCAGCGTCCTTCGTGTAGTGCTTTGTACATCTTCCATTTAAATCTTGCACCAAGGCGAAAGTCTTAAAGAGGATCAGGGCCTCATAGACATGGTGGGCACTCATTCTTTTGACAATTCACTGAATCTCTTGCAGGGCCATAGAGGAGCTCTTTTGGGACCCGACTTGTGCTTTTTATAAAGTTTGTCCAAGGTGCCCCAGTTTACTCAGTCTGCATGGTTTTCTTCTATGGTGTCACAAAGTCTTTCACGCAGGTATGGGTATACATACTGTGGATAATCCTGCCAGATTTTGTGCCTTATTGTTCTTTCAGCTGACATCATTCAGGTAGGCTGTGGATTGAGGACCTTGAAGACTGATCATCCTGAAGCCATACACCCTCTCAGTAATGTCGCACATTGGGACACCATTATGAACATTTTCCTACATCTCCCGCCTTTTTTGTCTCCTAGCAGACAGTGTAGGACACTCTTTCAAGGGGGTCAGATATAAAGATTTACATCGGGATGGAATATCCCTTTCAAGGTCATCACTGAGCTCAGCTACTCTTGCCACAGTCGAGGTAGCTGTTCCAATATCTCTCAATTCACTCCCTGGCTCTCCTTGCTAGGGACAACTCAGCCCCGGACCCCTGGACGACCGGGGCGACTCTGGAACAGTGTTAATTTCTGACTCCAGGGAAACTTACACATCTGACTTCTCTGGCTCTCCGAGGGTCAACATCTCAGTCTGAATACCATGACCCTGTCCCCGTACTCAGGGGTATTCGGTCAACTTAGTTTGAGAATAATCGCACCGCAAAAAATACACCATTAAAACAGCATCAGCAAAAACAGCAACCAGGACAAAAGAGCATTGGAATGTTATTGTGCCCCCCCATCTGTCACCCTCCTGGGATTAGTACTAATAAATCCCACTCCCCACCATCATCATGCCCTCCCGACTGTGACCCTCCCAGGGTTAGTAATAGTAAATCCTCCCCAACTTTCTCCCCCCAAGTTATGTCCCCCCAGAGTTTAGAATAGTAAATCCTTTCTCCTACTGACTTTCTTCCCTGAGTTGCATGCCTCAGAGTTTGGAATAGTAAACCCCCATTGACTTTCTCCCCTCCTAAGTTCAGCTCCCGGACGCCCGGTCCTCCATTCCGCTGTTTTGCCATGCATGTTTTTGCTGTCTTCATTTTGTCTGTGCAAGAACTGACCACACATTTTTCTCCATGCTGTATTGACCTAGACTCACCTCAGGCAACTGCCATTTCATGCTGGGCTGCTCTGCAGGAAGCTGAAGATTGCTGGGGCTGGCTTTCACAGTGGAACTGTCCTTCTCAGTAGGGCTAGCCTTCTCAATTTTCACCACAGAGGCCACACTTAGCTGGGAGCTCATCTCCTCCCAACTCTCTAGTGGCAATTCTGCTGAAACAACAGACTCACTGGGCTTGGGAGAAAAAGAGTGTCCAGTCTCCGTTGGGGCTTTCCACTGGCACATCATGCACACTGGCAGTACAGATACTCCAGGCCCCTCAAACCAGCACAGGGCGCACTTGGTGGCTGTGGATTTTTCAACAACATCCGACATCCACCTAAATACAGTGGAGGGGACCATCACCTCTGCAGTCTCTGGAGCTTTCACCATGGCTGACACTGGTTTCTTTCCTGCTTCTGCTATTCCAATTTACTCTCACACCACCAGCAGTTTCTTCAAAGCTGCTGCTGCTTCACAGCTTCTCGATCTCTCTCTCTCTCCTCTGATACCAACCTTGCCAAGAGACGGTTACACTCTACCCCCACAAGTCTTTTCTTTCCAATCACTGGATTGGCATAGGACATTAGCATATCTCTCACATGTTCCAAGTGCCTGCGCTCCAGTTAAGACCCACTGACACCACGAGCTCTGCATCCAAAGGTGCAACATTTCTCACTACTGTGCCATATTTTACAGATCCAGAACAAGCTAAGACAAAGTCCACAGTGTCCATTTTAACCCAGCTCCCATTTTAATCCATTCCAGCTGTTTCTGTGCCCCAAAACACCATCCTGGATGAGGCGCTACATTGTAAGTCCCCTTCCCCAGTGTCTAGGGGTATGTCAGGTGGTAAAATGGTGGGGAGGAGTCACTCACAGCAGAAACCACAGTTATTTCTTACCAGGATGGCTGGCACTGATTGGAGGTTAACTGGGTAGGGGTGCTGGCTTCTTCTGGTGCCTGACTGCAATAAATCTTGTTAGTAACTGTGAAACAGTTCAATAAAATAAATGATGTCCGTGCAGAAATAAAGCAACAAGTGGTTCCATATAATTAATAATGCACTCCAGTGCCAGTGGCTTAGCATATAGCACACTTGCCTCTGAGGTCGGGAGATCAGAAGGCTGTGGGTTCTATCCCCACACCAGGCACTTAGGTTAATATCCCAGTACTGACACTGTAGTGCAGCATGAGGGGGGTGCTGCACTCCTGAGGTACCGACTTTCAGATGAGACATTAAACCGAGGTCCCATCTGCCTGTTCTGGTGGTAGTTCAGGTGGATGTTAAAGATCCCATGGCACTTCTCGAAAAAAGAGTAGGGGAATTTCCCCAGTGCCCTGGCCAAATTTCCCTCATACACTAAAAATTCCACCAACAGCTTACTCTGGTTCAAGGTCAGTTGGCATTTCATCTGTATCCCCTTCCCCCTGGGTCGTGCCTGAAAATAGGCAAAATCTGCCTAGTGCACTTACCTGGTCAACAAAAACAAAATAAATAAAATATACACCTGAACAGTTAATATACAGTCCTGACCTCAGGGGTCATTGAAAATTTTTCAGTGTCCATTTTGGCCGACATAGCCCCACTAACTATGGGCAGCTTCTGTTGAGGCTGGGTAACCACATTACAGTACATGCAGCTTTACATCGGAGCCAAAATGGCCTTTACACTTTAGGCAACAAGCAGAACTAAAGTCTCTCATCCCTTGTTCATTTCTCCACTAATCCAGACTTGGGCAGTAAGCAGCTAGCCCATTAGACATGGGGCTATGACTCCTTCCCCACACTTCAGTTCCAAAAAATAGGCCATGGCAGGTGACTCCCCCACTTGAATAGGGCAGACATCCCCACCACGGCTGCCACAAACCTGGTTGGCATTCTGAACTTTGGTGCCCTCTCTCTGTCTCTCCCAAAATGCTTTTTGGGCACTAAACCTGGGCCCTGGTGAGCAACCTTACCCTCTAGTTTCATGGGCAAACATCCCCACACACCATCGGAGCTGCCACAGCTGGGTTGGCATATCGACTCAGGTGATAATGCTCTCCCTCTTTCTTGCGGGTTCCAAATTCTCCTCTCTAGTCCCTTTGCCTAACACAGGCTGCACTTTGTTCCAGGGCTCAAAATCTACTCCCAGTGCCTCCTTCACTCTGGCCATGGATCTCAGGGTACACCACCGAAGGGGACATTGCAGCTGAAACACAGCACAGGCCACCCCATGGACCAGGCTGATGGCAGCTGCCACATCACTCGCTGAACTGCTTGGTGGCCCAACCCACGGATAACGTCTTGATGCACTGAGAGCAGGCAATCGGCCCCACTCTTCTCCCAGATCCCTTCTTACTCCCGGGCTCTATGTTCCACTCTCTCCACTCCCCATTCGGTGCCAAACCCAAAATTTATAACCTTGTGCACCAACGGTGACCTCCAACATGCGGCACTCCCACAAGTGTGGCAAAGGGAATTTAACCATTTAATTACTGGGCCCAAGAAGGACCTAACATGTGCAAAACATGTACGTACCCTGTGGGGGGGGGACATTTATTTATTTATGCATTTCAAAAGTTTTACAAGGAAAGACATA
Source organism: Neoceratodus forsteri (assembly GCA_016271365.2). Classification (NCBI taxonomy): domain Eukaryota; kingdom Metazoa; phylum Chordata; order Ceratodontiformes; family Ceratodontidae; genus Neoceratodus; species Neoceratodus forsteri. The sequence continues at coordinate 680,222,249 of CM028133.1, read as the reverse complement.
CAGAGCTGATAGCAGCCTTTTTTCAGATGTGTCCTGGGAGAAGGTGTGAAGGGAGCAACAGTGTGAAAACAGTACAGCAGTCAGGTGCATATATAAATAAAAATAAACTTTAAACAGCATTTGTACAATATGGTACAAGGGACAGAGTGGTTACAAAAATCTGATCCATGAAGACAGGTTCTACAGCCACATGAGATGATGTAGCAGCAATACAGCAAAAACAACAAACAAATTTAAACACATAAACTTTAGACGGGTAACTGAACAAGAAAGTGCAAGGTACAGAGGGTTCCATGTCATAACGGCGATTGCCAAATAGCTATCACTGTTACAGCAAGTGTACATTGCCGAAAAAAAACAAAAGCTGATGTACATTCCCAGAGAGGCAATACAGGCGAAACAAATGTTTTTATGTTATTTATGTTAATAGTTCTTACACCCCCTGAAAATGATTCTCAACTCAGGGGCTGCATATCGGGAGGGGGGAAACCATATAAAAAATATTAACTCCTGCATGTAAAACACAAGATATTGTGCTCCTTCCCAGCTCCTGCACCCTCCCCACTGCAGCCAGCCACCCTCACCACCACACCACATGGCCAGCTTGGCAACCTCTTGCCATACTACCTCCCACATACCTTCCCTCCTCTTCCATTCCCCGTTCTGTGCTTCTGGTCACCTTGCTGTTCGCCCATCGCTACCCTTTCAGGGTAGCTCACATAGCGAGTGCTGAACTTGAGTCCCTCGTATCTGAGCCGCTCAAGTTCAGTCGCCATTTTGACAGGTTACCAGTACAGAGTATTTGCAAATAATATGGACCACATAGGTAGGAAGTAGTAAAAAGTATGGAATTGTATATTCTGAGATGGCGGACAGCTATACAGACATAACTGTCCAAGTATCAAAGACTGAAAAATTGCTGTCACTGAATAGCACTTTCCATTTTCTTACATGGCTGGCAAAAAACAACCATTAAGCACTTTTACAGTCAAAAATGCCATGGTTTTATCCTCATCTTTTCTAGCAGATAGGCACTCTTCCATTTCTAAGCCGTGCTGACAACATAGTCTCCCCCCACCCACCTTCACCCTTCTGTCCTGTTAATTTGTGACTTTAACAACATATACCAGGACTGCAACATTGGTGTTCTGTAGCCAGAATTAAAGCAATACAACTGCTTGTAAATTCAGCTTCTTCCACGGTCATACAGACATTGGGGTAATGTCACTGAAAAGCAGTCTTCATCTTATTATGGCAAGAAACCAAACATTTGGTATCTTCACAGCCCACTGCTATTTCAGGAAATACTGTATAATCACATACTTGCATTTTACTAAGTAAAATGCAAGTATGGGATTATATGTTCTAAAATGTCGACTGGCTGTATAATCCCCATTTCTTTGCTTTTTGAAATGGAGCCAAGAAAGGTAGATGCAGCAACGTCTCTTTTATTATGGCAGTCCTTAGTTCAGTTTTTTCCACAGGGAAGAAAAAATTCCTATATGTACAATTACTCACGATGCCCACACCCTCCACCACCACCACCACCACCAAAAACATATATGGAACAATGTTGGTCTTTTATCAGAAGAGTTACTTTATATTACTTGCAAACGATTACAGATATAACCACATACTTCCTTTTTTTTATCAAGAAAAAGTGAAAGGGGAATGTCAGTTTGGTTAAGTACTGGCATAGCACACATTGTAAATTACCAGTATGCCACTCCAGCGTAGTACTGGTGTACTGCAACTTGTAAATACAGATGTGTTACTTAGGAGAAGAGCTGCTGTGCTGGAACATCAAAGTAGGGTCTTCCCCCACTTCTGCAATATCTGGGTCCCTCTATATTGTGTTCTACTGGGCTCTAATTGTTGCAAGGGGGTTTTAACATTTTCTGGCATGTGTCACTCTGGTCTAAAATCTCACTGGCATGCTGAGTTAGTGTACCTGCATGCAATGTTTTCCACTGGCATACCACTTTTTTTTTATTAACATGCCAGTGTTCTCACACAGCATGGTTGTTTTTCTGGTAGCTTACCTGTTAGTATAACTGGCATGCTGGTCCACCCATATCACATGCCAGTGTTCCCCGTGGAATATAGGTTCTCCCAGTGGCATGGCAGTGTAACTGATGTAGTGCAGATAGGATTATGTTGTTGACTGAAACAGAATATATGTTGCTCATTTTATCATGCAGATGCAATGGATCTGACCAAACCATTTGCATGCTGGTGCAATGGTATTATCATATACATGTACCTAAGTTTGAAAAAAAGGATTGAATGGAAACAGTTTCTCCAGGAAGTCTAACAACATAGACTTTCCTGGGCCTTGCTGCATGATTTGGCTCCTAGATGGGCCAGTAGGCCCTGCATGTCCGGATTAAATGTAGCTATTAACCCTTAGGCTGCGGCAGAATTAGAATGCATAGTAATTCTGGACTGATATATCAGTCTGTGGCACAGCAAGGGTTAAAATGTAAGCTACTTTAAAACTATGCATCTACTTCATACGCTGCAGAAATCAGAGTATCTACATGATGTAAAGTTCATTAAATATGAAAAATATCAAATAAGCAGTTATCTGCTGCAGCAAAACCCTTTTTCACACTAAAATATTGCCATTAGCACATTAACATAAAGTTAGAGGTAGAAATGACTTCAGATTAAAAAACATAAATCAAAAGGGGCTACAGTCTGTAACAAGCCATTTGAGCTGGCATCAGCAGCACTCAGGTGTAAAGCGTTCCCACAGAACTTTAATGCCATCCCATTTTGTTCATTGTTATTAATGACACCCACATGACACACCCAGTTTATGGAGGCAGTATAGCGCAGTGGTCTAAGGCTCTGAGCTACAAATCTGGTGACATCTAGCAGACCAGACCTGGGTTTGAATCCCACAGCTTCCACTTGCATACTGTGTGACCCTGAGCAAGTCACTTGTGCTCCCAGGTCGCTCTTGTAAAAAAGTTTTCAGCTTAGTGTGCTATACCTGGTTAAACAACTAAATAAAAAAAAAAAAGAAACTGGGCCTTTGTCCTTACAGTTCACTTACAGCTGAGTATGAGACTGAATGTGAAGCCATAGTGCCCAGATTGTGACGTCACAATCTGTTCCATCCTGAGAAAATGACTGTGATATAACAAGCAGGCAATTGTCACTTCAGTTCCAGAAAAGGCTTCAGCTGTAGATGAACTTTGATGGGAAAAACATATTTTTCATGTAAATATCCTAAGTCAGGATTTCAAATTCAAGATTTTTTTTTAATGGAGAACATTCGATTGCTGCTAATCCCAATGGTGATTTTTTTGGCTGGGTATACCAGTTCCTCCAACCAGTGAAGATATAAGGGATATGTGATGAGCGGCCATGAGTGATCAGTGACCTGTAGACCATCAATGTGGTGAAGTCACTAGTGAGGGTACAAGAGGTCACTGACCACAGAAGAAGATAAAAACAAGATCTCATAACTGCCCATCACATGTGCAATTTGTACAATGTACAGCTGCGATGTTTAAAATGATAGTGAACACTGTGGTTGGCCACCGGCCCGGTGGCGCTGAGGGTTGAGGTGCTAGATGCCATACCTCGCACCACGCCGGCGACCTGGGTTTGGGAATGGACTCAGGGCCACCGTAGGTCGGAGGGGGGAGGAGGATCGAGTGTCCCAATGGATGCTCTCCTCCTCCTGGGGTGGGTTCCTGCGGTGTCTTGAACACCCGATGCACCTATGACTGTGGAAGTATGGGCATCGGTGCACAGGTGGCTCTTCGAGAGTCAGAGAGGGGAGGACATTGTGGGCATTTGTCAGCAGTGTGTGCCAGCACGCTGTCATTCTGGATGTTCATCCTACATGCTGGCACCCCTCAGGGGAAGGAGGGACTAAGGGAGAAAACAGAAAAAACCCTCTTAGTCCAAGATGACGACCGATCTAAGCTTAGGATCACCTACCCGCAGGACAGACCCCATTGTGCTGGCACTCCAAGCAGAGAAGGAGTAAGGTAGGAGGACAACAGAGTAAGCCTGGCACTCTAGGGGCAGATTCTGTAAGAGGGATCTATGGGGATGATCAGGGTCTGAAGGAGTGGAATGAGGGGGCAGTAAGGTGGGAATAAAAAAATTACAGTGTGAAAAAAAAAACAAAAAAAACTGTGGTTGGCCATCCTAAATGTTATTGATGGTAAATCTATGTTTTTTTTTTTTTGTTTTTTTTTTACAGGACAGTACCCCAAATGATGTATCATATAGCAGTGGTCATGTCTATACTGAAGCTAACATGTTCTGTGACTCTATGATTACAGGAGCTGATGTAATCTTGCTCCACTGTATGTAATACATTCTGCTTGCTCATTTCAAAATGAATAAAAGAAATTACAAAAAAAAAAGAACACGAGGCACAAGTACACAAATTGACATACCCCGTTGTGTGGATAAATAGATGTAGTCCCCCCCCTCCCCACTGTCTAGGGGCATGATGGTGGTAAGTCTGTGGGGAAGGGGCTCCCACAGCAGAACTCTACTCGAAAACTGGCTTAGGTTTACCAGGTCTTACCAGTCCAAATTGGGTGCAGGCATCTCCTTAGGTGCTAGTCTAGAAAGAAACAGATTAAAGGTGCAACAGTCCAGCAAAAGAACTGAGTCCACAATGAATAAAATGAACGGGTGGGGGGGTCCCATTTACTTGTGAATAACTTCATGGAGTAGTAGAATTAATACAGGGAGCAAAACAGCTTCATTTCCAGGACCGCTATGGTCACACAGTTCACAAGCAGCAGTGTACTTGAGCCATTATGGTTCCCACACTCACAGACAGCATTCCTTTACCCTCAGCAGCATTACTACCTCTCATCTCTCCCACTGGCATCATCACCACGAAGTGGTCAGCCATTCAACCAGGGCTGCTACTCCCATAGCTCTCCGCATCTCTTGCTGGGCACCAACTAGTCTACCGTCCCCAAGATCTAAGGGCCACATGTCCCTAGGGTGATCCCTCCCAAATTTTCACTGGACACACCCATGGTTCTGGGAAGTAAGACAACAGGCTTCTGATCTCTCTTTCTGTCTCCCTGCTGCAAGGTGCCTCAGCTCTATCTCATGCCTGCTGCCATCCATCAGCTTCCCACTGGCTCCACACTCTCTCTCCCCACTAGGGTGGCATAACCAAGGTGTGCCCACCTCCGGGCTCACTGTACATGGCAGTGTCACATTCCATATGTAACCCCCTTGTTACCCGGGGTTACTAGAATCCCAGTAAGACCTAGTGGTAGGCAGGGAAGGCAGCTTGTGAAACTCCAGTTAAATGGATTTCACACTGTCTCACTCTGTTCTCAGTCTCGGCTGAGACTGAGGGATGACATCACCAAAGAACTATCGCAGCTGCATGAGCCACAGTGGAATCTGCAGAAGGAAGTTAGAGTAGAATATTGGGAGGTTTGAACAGTAGTCTGTATGCAGCTGGAGTTTGAAGTTTGTTGTGAGAGGAGCACAGCAGCTCTGTGCTAGGCTCTTGGAGCCTCAGCCCTGAAATAGGGCTACAATCAGGGAAAGGTGTGTGTGTTTCCACCTAAAGAGAGACACAGTGAGCTATTTTTAAAGTGGTGGAGACCGCTGAATCGATCTCTGTGCCCCATCCCTCAGGGGATGGGGCAGAAAGGTTTACCTGCATTTCCAGGGGCAACCGCTGGCTACTGCTAGTGAAGAAGCTGCCTTATTTTGTCCAAGAGTATGGTAAACAAGAAGATTTTGTGATTCGCCTGTGGGGCACCTGCAACCGGAGGGTGAGTCCTGCTCTTTCTAATGGGCCCATGTTTCACCCTGTACTTGTGTTAAAGTGGGGATTGGACTACTGAAGTAGTAGGAGGCCTAGAGTAATAGGCTTAGCCAAAAGTAAAAGTATGTTCAACTCCAGCACATAGGGGAAGTCAAGACATGTAGAGGAGATGTGACATACGTCTACCCAGTAATCTACATTGCCAAGCTTTCAAAAGAGTTGTTTAGTTTCCAGAGAAATGGCCGGGTATGGATTGTGGGAGCTGGAGGTGGGAGACCCACCATCTTTAGTAACCAGGTCCACCTCTACGGATTTGCTCTGTGGATTTCTACTTTGCCTCATGCACTTGGTCAGTGATGAGGGAAGTACCCAGATGTGGGATTGGAAGGAAAATTCCTCTAGAGTCGAGGCTCTAAGGTGGTTTGGAGCCACCAATAGGAAAACTGGTTCATTCCCATAATGGACCGTGGATCAAGTGGCGGTGGGGAGCAGGCCATGGGGAAAACAAGTAGTGTACAAGTCAGGCTGTGTACCCAAAGCTGTGTGCAAGTCCGGCTGTGTGCCTGGTGGGTTCAGAGCCTGAGGGCTGGAAATGAAGAAGTGTTCTGTTGTCTCTAATCTGCATTACCAGGAATGTAGCCTCTTGGGGTCCGTCTATGCTTTGTTTGTTCAGTTTGGATGTGAATAAAGCCACACTGTAGAATCCCATTCCTGGTTTTGGACATTACAGTTATTGCTTCCTGTGTTCAGATTTACTTAGGTGCCCTGTGCAGAGTAGCCAAACCCTAGGCCCCCTGTGCCGAGTAACCTAGTCCTTCCGAACCCAGTCCCCACCAGGTACTGCTGTCAGCTTCAACAGCATACCACCTGTCGTTTTGCAAAAAGGCAGGGGTCCAGGGGTTACAAAAATAGAGGCACCGCTTTGGATTTTTATTCTGGGAGGAAAGGTGCTTGGGCAAGGGGGCTAGCGTTTTGGCTGTCTGGCAGTGGGTAGCCCAAAAAGCTGAAGCAAGTTAACTAGTGTGTCACTGTGTGCTGTGGATCTTATGCTGCTGTTTAAAATACCAACTGTTTACCAAGGAGCATTAAAGCTAAAAGAGTGTGCCCTTGTCCTGCATCAATTGTTTATAGCGTTTTTGCCTGCTTTTTAAAAGAACTGTGTGTGATAAAGAAAAGTGTGGAAGACTAGGGGTAGCAACAGGAAAATTGTGCCCTGGACGTTGGAAATGCTTTTTAAAGAACTGTGTGATTAAGAAAAGTGTGGAAGACTAGGGGTAGCAACAGGAAAATTGTGCCCTGGACATTGGAATGCTTTTTAAAAGAACTGTGTTGTAAAGAAAAGTGTGGAAGACTATTGGTAGCAGCAGGAAAATTGTGCCCTGGACGATGGAAATGCTTTTTGAGTGAACTGAGAAACTTGCTGTGTGAAAGGCCATGTTAAATGGCTGAAATGGGCTCCTGCCGTGGAGTCAGTTGCAAAAAAAAAAAAGGTGGTTTCTGCAGTTTAAATTTGCCTGCTCGATGATCGCCGTGAGGAGAAGAGCCCTCGCGAGGAAGAAGAGGCTCATTTGTATGGCGTTGTGTGATTGGTGAGGCTGCAATCAGTCCCGCCCCCTCAGCCAGCTCTACAGTGACTGCCCCAGCATTCGACAGGGAGTGTGAGTGGAGTGCGTGTACTGGCTTGTGGAGGAGCGTCGCGGAGATTAAAAAGCTCTGTAAAACTTCTAAAAATAAACTGTTTTATTTAAAATCGGGCTCAACCCGCATATCGATCGTCTGAATTGCAAGTGGGTGGTCGAGGAGACGATCGGCAGAACTGCCCACCCATTTTCCTTCTGAGGCCTCCAAGACTGGCAGCAGGCCATTTTTCCATCGCAGCTAACAGCTACTGATAGCAGTAAGTGCCAACAGTGATAATTGCTCAAACAGTGATTTTCTGCCAAAAGCCATCTAAATATGTGTGCAGCAGTGTAGTCGCTTTGCAAGTAACGACTGTGTCAAGTTCTACCAGCAAGTGCAAGTCTGCTAGGCCATTGACTGTGTGCATAGTTATGAGTTCAGCATCAGTTTAAAGTTTTAAAGCCAGAGAGAGACTGTGAGTTGTAGCCAAATGTGCAGCACTAGTTTACAGGCAATCCTGTGCTTAAAAACCTGAGGCTTTAAGGGACTGTGAGTTAAAGAAATATTTCCAGCAAGTGAAAAGTCTGTGGAAAATCATGTAAATGTGTTAGAAAAAGAACAGTGCAAGTTTGTGCAGTTTGAGCAAAAGTTATCAGTAGTGTGTGTAAATCGGATGCACAGTGGCTTGACCCAATTTCTGAATGTTGATGCGCAGGAGTGCTGCCGTCGCCATTACAGAGTGGGGTAGTAAAGTAAACACAGCAGCAGAGAAGCCATTTTAAAAGTAAAGAAGGTGTTCAGTAAAGTGGGACTTTCAGTTACAGTGAGCTTTTGTTTGTTTTTCTGCAGTTATGGCCTCAGGACCAGCTCGCTACCCGGATCATGCCTGGGTTGCAGTAACAGCAGCAGTAAATAGACTAAGGGACATTGAAAAGTGGTGCTATGGAGGACAACTGCCTCCTCATGTGGCGATTCCTGGATATCCAGTGCATGTGTGTCAAATTTGCTTAAATGCTGGAAGAGACGTCTTCATGATACCTCACTGTGCTGGGTGCCTAGAGAAATATGGCTTCTATAAAGTGCCCCAGATTCGTTTGGCTCCCACATGGACAAAGGTTCAGGAATCTGCAGTTGGCAGCACACAGCACCAGGCGGAGCCTGTGGAAGAAGGCCCCTTAGGGGAGTGTGGCACAAAGCTAGAGGGTGCAGAGTTAGAGACAGAACCAGATGTTGAAGTTTTGGATGCTGGATCTCAGAAGGAAAGTTCAGATAAAGCATCAGTAGACCCCTGAGGGGGGTGCCTAGCCCAAGTCTCATAGGAGAATATGAGATGCGGGAGGCCTTTGAATGGGAGGTGTCGACCTCCGCGCCTAGTGATGAGTGGATAGTCTCAGGAGTGAGGATGACTGCTCACTCCTGGGCTCAGATACTTAATGAGGAAGAAGATGAGGGGGAACCTATGTGGCCTTGTGAAAAAGTAACGGGTACACAGCCTCAAGCTCTTGCCTCAGAGGAATGCATGGAAGAGAGTGGTGATGCCACTGCCCAGGCTATGAAAGAAGAAGAAGTCAGGGATCCATTTCTAATCTCGTTAAGAATGCGTAGCTGGCAGAACCAGGACTGGCCACCCCAAGCCAGGCCAGTGGTCTCAGGTTGACCAAAGCTAGTAAAGAGGAGAGACTGGTTCGTAGGAAGGTGAATGAGCTCTATGGTATGACCTTTCCTATCTTTCCTCGGAGAGTCTGGGAGGAGATTGAGAACAGCAGGAAATCCTGGATCTGGGCCTAAGCAATGAAATGTGTGCATCCTGGTGCGAACAAGCACGTCAAAAATAGACTGTTTCATGAGAAATATACCCAGTGGAAGAGAGGCAGGACACTGTTTATGGACAGAGTGCGAATAGTGGACGGAGAGGGATGTGAAACCTTCCGCTGTGTGAATTATGTGCACCCAGATGGGGTAATAATTCAAGCTCCTGACCCCCAGTACTATTGGACTCAGTGCAAGGACCTTCCAGCAAATGTGCCCGTGCCTACTAAATGGAAAGCCGAGCAGTGGTAGTCAATACTGCCACACCAGCCTGTGAAGTGCCTTTATTGATCCGCCAGTATGGACATCCAGGACTCAGGTGCCCCACATTCATCAGTTCTACAGTGTACTGGCCTTTCCAGAATCCATCGACTGGCCCACCAGATGACCTCAGATCCAGAGAGGACACTAGTCCAGCTGTATCCTGTTTCATCGCCTGGTAATCGGATGATGTCAGACCAGCTGTTTTCCTTTTCGTTCCTGTTCTAAGGTTCCATCTCCAGAGATGACATTATCCCAGCAGTTCCCAGATGTGCCCTTCTGTAGTTCCCAGAAGATGTCCACCCAGCTGTATTGGAAGAAATGCTGCCAGGAGAGTCTTCGGCTGAGGAGCAGGTCGGTTCAGATTTTTCATTCTACAAGGGGCTGGTAAGTCTGACATTTTCTATCTTTATGACATTGCAGTACACACCCTACACTAGCAGACTCCAGAATGTGATAACTGTCCTCAAAGACTCTCCCCTTGGGGACTTTGGCCTGCTAGAACTGTGCTTCACCGGGCTCCGGCCCAGGAGAGACTCTTTAATGGACTAGCCTTCGGGCACTGTGGTCACTAGTTGGGACTTTTAGTGCACTCCATCCCCCAAAAGTGTATTGTAAATAATGTCATTGTTTTTTTACTGTTTTCTAGTGTATATACTGTTTTTCTACCTTTTCTAAAAAAAAAAATCTTTTTGGGATTCTTCAGTGTTTTGATGGTAGGGGTTAAGGTAGACTGTGTATGCAGATTAGGAGTGTGTGTGTTGTCTTTCTTTTTCTTGCAGGTGTTCCTGAAGAAAATAGAAGAGAAGACAAGAAGAGGAGGAGGGGCTCATCGGAGTTCCTCATTAGTACTTTAGTGTGTAGAATTTGAAATACTGTGGTTGTTATTGTTGTTGTTACTGAATTAACCCTTTTCTTCCACAGGTGTGGTTGTGGGGGTAGGGAGGCAGTAATATAATAGTATGGTGTTAGTTTTTGGTATGTGTTTGCAGGTTGCCCAAGGTCAGGGAGGTTTTTGCTTTGGGGTGTTAAGTTAGAGGCAGACAGGTTTTCCCTAGAGGGCTAGGGGGGATAAACAGGCTGTGGTCCTGAATGGCCGTAGGGACTGCAGTGCTGAGCTATTAGGGCTATGCTCTGGACAGTTCTACCAGAGCCACTAGGCACCCATAGTAAGTGGGTAGAGTAGAGGCTGATATGTCAGCTAAAGGCCTCTAGGCCTTTAGTGTTGCCTGCCTGTGCTCGCACATGGTAGGAGGAGGCCTGATCACCCCCCTCTGCAAGTAGCATATAGGGTGGGATGGCCTAAGCCGGGTAAACAATGACTGCAGACAGTCATTTTCCTGGTCAAGGGTGAGTGTAACCCCCTTGTTACCCGGGGTTACTAGAATCCCAGTAAGACCTGGTTTTGGACATTACAGTTATTGCTTCCTGTGTTCAGATTTACTTGGGTGCCCCTGTGCAGAGTAGCCAAACCTAGGCCCCCTGTGCCGAGTAACCTAGTCCTCCCCGAACCCAGTCCTCACCAGGTACTGCTGTCAGCTTCAACAGCATACCACCTGTCGTTTTGCAAAAAGGCAGGGGTCCAGGGGTTACGCATAGGTGTCAGGATCTCTTCACACTCCTCTGTGGACTGCTCAACCAAGCCTGTGGGAGTGAACAATCACCCCCACTCCTGCGGCTCTTCTCCCTCTTGTCTCTTCCTCACTTCGGAGCCTCTTTTACTCCTGCCAAAACCTGTAGTTAAATACCCCCATGCACACCAGTGACTTTCCACCAGCAGCAAGTCCTGCCATGCTGCATAGGGATTAACCCTGTAAGTACTGGGCATAGCCCAACTCCCAATTTCAGTGCCCAAAACTGTACACTCCCCCACGAGGCCGGGGTTACACAGATATCATGTACCCTACTAGATAGGATTCTATGTGACAGCGCTTTTATCTTAATGAAAAGGCACCAATGTGCTTTTTATAAAGTGTTAACATCTACTTGGCTATGTCTGGCTCACTCCTGTAAAACAGGATTGAATCCCCAAATCCCCAGTGAGTTTTTCCAGTCAAATAAATCTAAATAAATAAATACATCTCTCCACTGTTTGATCTGACCACAAAAGGCAATGATGAGGAGTTCATAGTAAGGAGAATGTCACACAAATAAGTTTACTAGTAGGATCCTGCATTGGCAGCAGACTGGGTGGTTTGCACTTGGGTTGCCCCCCCCCCAAGCTGAGTCAATTAGAACATAACTCAAAGACTGCTTGATCAAAATAGAATGAATGGCACCGCTATAGTTAAGGTTGCAAGTGTTTCTGTCAAAACCCCTGTATTTAACACCTTAACTCACCCATCCTAAGACCTAGGCTTTTGAAAACTGGTATGTACCCTGTCTGTTCTAAGAGCTAACTATAGGAGAAGTGTCACACAATAGGTCCAGTAGTTTTGGCACTATAAAGCACCACAATTACATAAACACAGCCAAAATTAAGATCTTTTTTTGTACATGGATAAAGAAAAAATAGACTGATTTAAACAGTGAACCTTTCTGATTTGTTCGATATTGGGCCATGATAGAACCTATTGTTTCTTTTGTTATAAAAACATTCAGAATGGTAAGGTCATAACATTTTTAAATTGTAAATTGAGCACATAAATACATGCAAAAACTGAAAAATACGTTAAAAATCACCTTTGTTTATTCAGAATTGGCCAGGAAGTCAGCCAGAAATGAAAAAAATCCTTGAGTTTTTTGCCTACCACCAGAACCCTCCTGGTGTTGTACCCCCTCCTCATTTTCTCTGACACCATATGCCCAATCCCAGTTTCATTTTTGTTAAAAAAAATCATTTTCTGTGGCCACTGGGAGTCCAAACATGGAGATTTGCTTCTCTCCTCACCCTACAGTCTGACATTGGGTCCCCAATCCAACCCCTGTACTAGACTTAAACAAAATAGTAAATTGCTTCCCCCAACTACTGTGTACTAACTCCCCCAGTGTCTTCCCCCCCACCCAGCATGTAACATCATCCTCCACCCCAAGCTACCCTTTGTCACCCATGCCACCCTCCTCTCCCACAAACACCCCAAAACATGCATTTATTTTGGTTCCACGGTGGACCACCGGCAGAGGACTCTCTCCACCTCATCTGGTTGCCATCATCTGCTGCAGTGTGCTGACTGCAGGGGAAAACTGGCTGAAAAAGACAAAGTAAAAAACACACTGTGCATGCAGAGGGACGTCAGGGCTTTTTAGCCAAACAAAGGTGGAATTTGTTGTCCCTGGAAATGTATTTTGGGACAAAATTCAAAAGGGCCAACTGGGTGGTTGTTGGGGGTAGGGAGTTTAACCACCCTGGTCCTCAAATTTAGTAAAATATTTAAAAAAAAATAAAAGTCATAGGTAATTAAAAAAAACACAAGAACAAAATCTAAGTACAAAAAAAAGAACCACGCATGTGCTGGAACTTAGATTTTTTCCTTCTGTTTTTTCTGTCTCCCATAATGTTTACATTTTTGAACAGTTTCCAGCCCAGATTGTAATAATGGCCTAGTTACCACCCCACCCCCCCCATGACCTGCCCAATGGGTCTTCCATTTTGCATAGGGCTGATGCATTCTACAGGTCAGCACTTTACCTGACTTGTCTGGTCCATCGTGTAGGGCTGCAGGACTCTGTACACAACAAACTCTGAGTCCAGAACCATGCTTGAAGGGTCTTCTGCTTCATGTAGGACCCTGTGCAAAGCAGGTTACAGATCTTGCACTGTGCCCAATGGATCTGCTACATAGTATCAGCCGCCAGACCCAGCATGAAGCAAGCTACAAGTCCAGAACCCTGCCCAGCAGAGCTTCTGTGTTGCGCAGGGCCCCTAAGAAAGTTATACTTTTAAATTAAAAAACAAAATAAGGAAATTCATTGTAAAAATCTAAATTAATGCATCAGGGTTATAAAGCCATAAAAGTATGAAGATGTGGTAATAAAGACTTTTCAGCATAACTCCCATTCCCTCCCCTCATGACTCAAGACCAAGTTACAGGTCCTGGGCCATGCCACATGGATATGTTGCTTTACATAGGGCCTACAGGTCCTTGTGGGAAGCAAACATTAGGTCCAGGGTCCTGCGCAAAGAAACCTACAGCTCTGGGGCTATGCCCCATGGGTGTGTTGTTTCATGTACGGGCTGCAGAGCCCTGTGTGAAACAAACTACAAGTCCAGCTCCATGCACTGTAGGCCTGCTGTTTGTGTGAGAAGCAGACTAAAGACCTGGGACAATGCTCCACGAGTTCCAACAACTCCTACAAAATGGTGTAAGAATTCCTGCACCTCTCTCATCCTTTTCCACTGAATACTATAGTAGAGTTCCACAGTTCCACTACCTAGAGATGACAGTTTCCCCCCACCTACAAATCTAAGTGTGAGAGTCCGCCAACATAAGCATTTCCAATTTAACCACTGAATTAATCATCATCAGGTAGTCCTGCTTCCTTGAGCATGTCATCCTGTGGTTCTTCCCTCCTAGACACATCACTGGGGCACGGGCCGCTTATACAACTAACCAACCAAACAAACAAACAAACAAAAGACAGTTCTATTTCTATTTTCTTAGGTGGCAGCAGGGTAGGCAGTGTGAACCATCCGACTTGAGCCCTCCCCCCCAAAATACATATTATAAATAACATCTGTCAATGAAATCTGAAACGGCTGAGGAAATTCATTCTTATGCCTTTCCTGACGTCATAGAAGAAACTCAAATGAATTGCAGCCCTATTCTGTATGTTTCCAAAGTGGAGCAGACTGTATGGCCTATAAAGTCTATGATGTCCCTTAGAATCCTTCCAGCAGCACTAGTCACTGTGAAGAGCTCTGTTCAGAACCAGCAGCAGCACCTGTAAACAGCAGATTGCTGAAAGCAAAACATGTTTACTTAAACAGCCAGAGCATCATGCCTTCCACAAATTACGCAGTCACTGTTATCTGAGGGATTGCCACGCTCAGTGTAGGAATTTTCCATATGCAAACAGGATTAGCAGTTTCAGTTCACAAACTGTGATATTTTCATCATTATCAGTAGACAACAGATACGTAACTGATTGGTTATTGTTTATTCATAAATCTGGGTCAGTTGGCACAGTGGCATCTGCCTCCAGTTACATGCTCCAGCAGAAAGGGGTGACAGACTTAGATATTTATTACCTTCAAGGCACATTTCCCAAACAGAGAAAATCAGAGAGGAGACCAGGTGAAAAAAAATTATCTTTCATTTATTGTTGACAGTTTGCCCCCACCCCTCACCCCCGACAACTGGCCTTTTCTACATCTTCCCAGGAGAAGAGTGGAGCGGGCCACAGACCAGGGACAACTCCCATGTCAAGGGGTATTTATGTGGTAACAAGTCACCAGAAGTCACACTCTGCCTGCCATTCTAAGTCTGGCTGCTTCACGCCCTACGTGACCACTGGTGCGCCATCTTTGAAATTCTGTATGTCACCCAGTGTAACTGCTCGGCCATGCTACACTGCGCACCTCATGGCGAGACGCTCATGGTCCTCTTTTCCTTCTGCTTGGTATCTACCATTTTGTCTCCATCACCAAAGGGTGCTCGTCTGATTAATTTTCATTTTTCACTCTTAGGCGTGGACCCCTGACAACATGGCTCAATGGACCCACCTTGAGTTGGTTAAACATTAGAGTTCATCTTGCACCACACTATGTACAGATCCCAGCAAGGCAGCTTAGGATAATGTTCTTTTTTTAATTAACCTGGCATAGCAACTTCATTTCGGTCAACTTTATTTCTGTTTAAACTCTGTTCCCTTAGCCGGCCAGTTGGCACAGAGATAGAGTTCCCACTTGTGCCACTCATGACCTGGGATCAGGAATGAGCCAAAATCATCGGGCGCTGGCCTGAGGGAAGTAGGAGCGAACATCCCAGAGGATACCCTCCTCCTCCTCCAGGGAGGGAGGGAGGGTAGCATGCTCTGCTGCTATACTGCGATTACTGTGTGATTACAGGTGGCAGTGCAGTTAAGAGTAGCTATGTCGGTGGGAGAATATTGGTCAGTACTGCTCTCTGTCTGGTTATGTGCACACCAGTGCTGCTGACATCCTGTGGGAGACAGAGGGAAAAATGGAAACATTCCAACAAGGAAGGATTAATTTGGGCCTACTGCAGGCCTCCAACTTGTGGCTTTGGCCCCTCCTCAGACTCTGGATCTGCATCATGGCAGAAATGGTGGGGGGGTTCCACTGACCCCGACATGAGGGATAAGCCATGGGGAAAGCAGCAGAAATTGGTAAGTCTAGAAAAAGAGCTGGGTGACAAGGCTGGGCAAGCTGACAGGAAGGGAGCCTGATCAGTGACAAGGAAGCACAAAAAGAGATTAGCAAAAAAAAAAATGTAACCCTTACCTGTTCCAAAAACACATGGGGCACTGGGTACCAAACCTGAGACTCAGACTTGCTTGCAGAATAACAATTATTTACATGGTGCAGTGCATGACACCAGTTGGTGACAGGATTACATCATCAGTGCCCCAACCTAAACTCTGCTAGGGGCCCAGTCAAATCCATATTTACAGATCCTGAGCCTACAAGCCATGGCTACAAATTCAGCAGCATTTAATATATTTTCACTTCATCACAGTTTACTGATCATACTGATTGTTCTTACTACCTCAAAAACACAGGTGACCAGGCCACAGGAGGTAACCATGTCCTTTAATGCACTGCAATCTACAGAGCCCTGTATAGAAAAAGCAATTGGGGGTGCAGCTTCCTGGATACTGGGTCGTGATACCAAAAGCACTCAAGGTAGAATGGCCACTGCATCTCAACCCTTGTCCTTGGATTTAGTATCGCATCATCAAATGATCACAGATTCAAGGCTTACCCAGCTCACCGCATCTTACCCCTTGCACTCGGGTTTAGTTGTCACAATTCCACTTCCTGCACTGACCTTTCACAGTTTTTCAGGTTTGGACTGTTCAGCTTCGGCCCCTCCCCCCAGGGGCCCAACAACAGGACAACTTCAGGTTATCTTTGTTTCTGATATGGGGCATTAGTGTGAAAACCATCAGGTGGCCCTTCTTGAGGGTGAGCCACTAACAGGTCCTTGACATCCCTCACCTCAGACCTCAAGTGGGATCCGATCCTCCAGAGACTTGCACCAGAGGGAGTAAGTGCCACTCTGGACCCAAAACCCGCCACCATCCTGAGTCCACAATTCCCCTCTTGCTGGTTGCAGCTGGAGAAATACACCCTCAATTGCCTGAGTGCCATAGGCTCTAATACTAGAACACTAATGTGCCACTTTTGGAACTCTCATCTGTGGCAGTACTGGGGTCCCTTTAGTAAGCCCCAGGCTGGCAGTCAGAAAACCTGGGAAGGTTCTGAACCAGTGAGCACAGGGTGTACTCAGGAACTGACTAAGGCTTGCTTTACAGTCTGGCAGTGCCCAACATGCCCAATCATTTCTCTGACTCACAGCAGGAGAACAGCTACTCCTCAGTAGCTCCTGGAAGACTGCCAGATGTCAAATGCAGTGTGCAGGCTCAGGTCCTATCCAAAGGTTGGGGGCTGGTCTTCTCAGGCCACTTGGGGCAGAATCATTTCCACATAGTTTTCATGTTAGGAACAGCACACATCAGCTCTTTCACTGGTGGATGTGGGGCATCTGACAACAATCAACCACATTCTGGTTCCAAGATAACAGCTGGCATGTGCCCAATTCTCAGCATTGGAAGGTTTCAAATACCTCAAGGGAATCAACAAAGTCCAAGAGAGTAGCATCTTTAAAAAAAAGAGATGTGCAAGAACAAGGGGGCACAATTTGAAGATAGAAGGAGGACATCTCAGAGGTAATGTGAGGAAGTATTTCTTCACAGAGGGGTTGCAGATGCATGGAACAGCCTTTCTGAGGAGGTCATAGAGTCAAAAACAGTGGTGGAATTCAAGAATGCATGGGACAGATATAAGGCAATTCTAGTGGGGGGTAGGAGGAAGTAGGCTGTTGGTTAACTAGGATCTGCAGCTTATCCATTAGGTGGGGAAATGGGCAGACTAGATGGGCCAAGCGGTCTTTATCTGCCATCAAATTCTATGTTTCTATGTTTTATTGGGGCATCCTGAGGCAGGACAAATCTTTTTGACTGGGCATCCTCTCCCCTCAGCCGCAGCCACAGGCTGTGGGGTCTATCCACTGACACTGCAGAAAGCAGGTGAAATGCAGAGCTCTGAACCATGTAAGCATTTCGCTTTCACTTCTGCTCTGCTTGCTTGTTTGATTTTTTTTGTCTGCTGTTAATCAGTTGGTGCAGTTTCCCCTTTCAGAGTGGTTGGATCCTATGCTGTTATAACTTCACGTTGCTTGGTGGTGCAGCTGGTAGCACAACTGGAATAGAATTTAGGGTGGCCTGGGTTCAAATCCAAGCTAAGGCACTTATTTCTTTAACTTGAAGGGGGAGGTAAAGGGGGGAGGGGGTGGAGGCACAATGAAGTAGAATAAAGGAGGGAATAACTAGGGCAATAACAAGCTGTTTATAGATAGAAAGCAAGGGTTAGAGGAGAAAGAGGCCACTGTGATTCTTGAAGGAGGTAGCTAAGGCAGTAAAGGAGGGAAAAAAACAGCTTTCAGGAAATACAAGGAGACCCAAATGGAGGCAGACAGGGAAGTATTTCTAATGAAACAAAGGAAGGCAGGAAGGACAGTAAGGATAGCAAAAGCTCAAATTGAGGAAAGGATTGCCCAGGAAGTCAAAAATGGGAATAAGACTTTCTTCGGGTACATGAGCAAAAAGAGGAAGGCAATGGGTGGTATAGTGAAGATCAGGAGACCAGGAAAGGGGCATGTGCAGAGGAGGACCAAGAAAAAGCTAAAATTTTAAACAAATACTTCTGCTCAGTCTTCGCAGTGAAAGGAGGGGGGAGCCATCGTGCATTAACAAACACCGGGGGGAGAAGGAGTGGACATAAGTCCATTTACAGAAGAGATAGTCTGCCAGGGGTTGGAAGCCCTTAAGGAAATAAGACAACGGGGCTGGATGGGATTCACCCAAGGGTACATAAGGAACTGAGCGCAGTGTTAGCCACCCCTCTAGCAATGCTATTTAGCATCCTATTGAAGATGGGGTAGTTCCAGAGGAATGGAGGAGACCCGATGTGCACAAGAGCAGCTGCAGGGAGGAGGCCAGTAATTACAGACCAGTCAGTCTCACATCAGTGATGGGGAAGTTAATGGAGTCCTTGCTGAAAGAGACACTGATGGAGTACCTGGAGACACATGGGCTGCTTGACCACCTGCAGCATGGCTTCACATGGCGAGGTCATGTCAAACAAATCTCATAGATTTCTTTGACTGGTAACAAGTGAGGTGGATCAAGGGAGGGCTGTGGATGTGGCCTATCTGTACTTCAGTAAGGCCTGTGACACTGTTTCACACAGGAGGCTGATAAATAAACTTAGTAACCAAAAGATGGCGACTAAGGGGGAGGTACTGCTGGTGGGGGACTTCAGTCTGCCAGATGTGGATTACAGCATCCCAGTTGCAGCTTCAACTAGGAGCAGAGACATCCTGGACTCCCTGTAGGGGGCATTCTTCAGGCAACTAGTAAGACAGCTCACTCATGAGGGAGCAATATTGGACCTTGTACTCACTAACGGAGACAGTGTTACAGACATCACAGTGGGTGACCACCTGTGGACCAGTGGTCACCACACGGTGTGGTTCAATATAAGTAATGATCCAGAATTGAGCCACACAAAGGCGAGGGTCCTGGACTTCAGGAGGGCCAACTTTACAAAGAAGAGGGAATGCCTCAGGGATGCCCCAGCAGGAAGGAGTATATGGGTGGAATGGAGGAACAGTGGGCGAAACTAAAAGGGGCCATAGGGAAGACAACAAACCTCTGCATCAGGCAAATAAGCAAAAAAAAAAGGAAAAAGAGACCACTATGGTTCTCGAAAGAGGTGGCTGGGACAGTAAAGGCAAAAAAATTAGCATTCAGGAGGTATAAGCTGATGCAGAGGGAGGAGGATAGGGAGGTGTATAATGAGAAGCAGAGGGAGGCATTGAAAGCAGTCAGGAGTGCAAAGGCACAAGCAGAGGAGAAAATAGCCCAGGCAATAAACAAAGGGGACAAACCATTTTTCAGGTATGTAAGCAACAGGAGAAAAAGACCAGAGGCGGGATTGTAAGGCTAAGGAGGTAAAGAAGGGAGTGTGAGAAGGGGGACAAGGAAAAAGCAGACATGCTGAACAAATATTTTTGTTCAGTGTTCATGGAGGAAGGGGAAGGCAAGGGATCACAGTCAGATAAGTGACAGGAGCACTGAAGGAAGGGAGGTGGACACTAGTCCATTTACAGAGGAGAGAGTCCTGAAGGAACTCGCAAATCTGAAAGTGGACAAGGCAATGGGGCCAGACGGGATACATCAAAGGATATTGAAGGAGCTCATAGAGGTGCTAGCTGCACCTCTGACAGTCCTGTTCAACCACTCACTGGACACTGGAGTGGTCCCAGAGGACTGGAGGAGGGCAAATGTAGTCCCACTTCACAAAATAGTAGCAGGGAGAAAGCTGGCAATTACAGGTCAGTCAGCTTGACTTCAGTGGTGGGGAAAATAATGGAATCACTGCTGAAGGAAAGGACTGTGGAATATCTTGTAACCAGCAGCTTACAGGACCCAAGGCAACATGGATTCACTGGGGGAATGTTATGTCAAACAAATCTGATAGATTTCTTTAACTGGATGACCAGGGAAGTAGATCAGGGTGGAGCTGTGGATATGGTCTACCTAGAGTTCAGTAAGGCATTCAACACCGTTCTTCATAGAAAACTTGTAAACAAGCTGGGCAGGCTGGCCCACTGGTGCAGCAGTTGGATTCTGTTTGCGACGCCAGTGACACAGGTTCAGAAGCGGACTTGGGTTGCCGGAGGGCTGGCTGGGGAGAAGGCTTGAGCATTCCAGGGACTGCTCGCCTTCTTTGGGGGGGATGGGGGACCAAGGCCTGAAGCTTGCCTGACCCTGGTGGAGGCCTGAGGTATAGCAAGTCCTGCTGGTAGCAGGGTGGGTCAGGGGAGCTGCGTGGTGGATGTCGGTGCCTAGTGCCTTGATGTCAGGGCGTAACACCATGCAGAAGGAACAGGGGAAAACAACACCAGAGTGATGAGAAGACGGAGCACCAGTACTGGCCCTGATAGCTCCTGCCTGCCTGATCACCGGGGGACCCAACGAAACCAGAGAAATATCAGGGTGTAAGGGCCCCACCTCATGTCCACGTGGGGGACATAACCACGGCTTGATGCGGGGGAACCTCCGGGGGTATCAGGTAAGGCAGAGAAGTGGGGCAGTACTAGGTGTCTACCAATGATGCAGAGCTCCGGTGCAGAGAGGTGGATAAACAGAAAGTTAAAAAAAAAGCTGGGCAGCCTGGGAGTGGCTTCAAAAGTGGTAAACTGGGTAAGGAATTCATTGAGAGATAGATGACAGAGGGTGGTGGTAAACGGAGTTCACTCCGAGGAAGGAAGGGTTACCAGAAGGGTGGCACAAAGATCAGTACTGGGATCAGTCCTCTTTAATGTCTTTATAAGCAATGTTGCAGAGAGGCGAGAAGAGAGGGTATGCCTTTTTGCAGATGACAATAAAATCTGCAATAGGATAGTCACTCTGGGGGTGGTGGTGGTAAAAATGAATAGGGATCTAAGAAATCTTGAAGAATGGTCAAGAGTGTGGCAAGTAAGTTTCAATGCAAAGAAGTGCAAAATCCTGCACTTAGGGCACACAAACTCAGGGGCAGAGTACAAGATGGGGGGAGTGGTACTCATGACTACCAAACAGGAAACAGACCTAGGAGTAATCATATCTGATGACCTAAAGGTGGTTAAACAGCATGACAAGGCAGTGGGAAGAGCCAGTGGGATGACAGGATGCACAGGGAGGGGGTATCACCAGCAGAAAGAGGGAGGTGGTGATACTGTTGTATAAATAATTTGTGAGACCTCATCTAGAGTACTGTGTCCAGTTCTCGAAACCTCAACTCCAGAAGGACATAACAGGGTAGAAGAGGTCCAAAGGAGGGCAACTAAAATAGTGCAGGATCTGCACCAGATACCCTATTAGGAAAGACTAAAGGATCTCGATATGTACACCCTGAAAGAAAGAAGGGAGAGAGGGGATATGATACTTTCAAATACAGCGCCTTCAGAAAGTATTCACCCTCCTTGGATTTTGTCACATTTTGTGATGTTGCAAACTCAAATTAAAATACATTTATATGGGATTTTTTTGTCACGTATCTACACAAATTACTCTATAATGTCAAAGTGGAATGAAACTTCTGGAATTTTTTGTACATGTAATTTAAAATAAAAACCTGAAATGTCTTGATTTGATAAGTATTCACCCCTTGCTATGACACTCAAATTGAGCTCAGGTGCATCCAATTTCCTTGTGAGATCACTCTAAAACTTGAATGGGAGTCCACCTGTGGTCAGTTCAAATGGTTGACATGATTTCAGAGGAAATACACCTGTCTATATAAGGTGCCACTGCTAACAGTGCATGTCAGAGCAGAAACTCTACCATGAAGACCAAGGAGCTGTCCATAGAACTCCGTGATAGAATTGTGAGGAGGCATAGATCTGGGGAGGGGTATAAAAACATTTCTAGGGTGTTGAAAGTTCCCAGGAGCACAGTCAAGTCCATCATTAGGAAATGGAAAGATTACGGAACCACCCAGACTCTTCCTAGAGCAGGTCATCCTCCCAAACTGAGCAACCGGGCAAGAAGGACCTTGGTCAGGGAAGTGACCAAGAACCCAATGACCACCTTGACAGAACTACAGAGTTCCATGGCTGAGATGGGAGAACCTGTCCAGAGGACAACAATCTCTGCAGCACTTCACAGATGTAGCCTCTATGGGAGAGTGGCTAGACGGAAGCCATTCCTGAAAAAAGACCACATAATAGCATGCCTGGAGTTTGCAAGAAGGCATGTGACAGACTCTGAGACCATGTGGCAAAAGATTCTCTGGTCTGATGAAACAAAAATTGAACTCTTTGGCCTGAATGCAAAGCACTATGCCTGGCACAAACCGAACACAGCTCATCACCCGTGTAACACCATCCCTACCATGAAGCATGGTGCTGGCAGCATCATGTTATGGGATGCTCAGTGGCAGGGACTGGGGCACTTGTCAGGATAGAGGAACAATGAATGGAGCCAAATACAGGCACATCCTTGAGGAGAACCTGCATCAGTCTGCAATAGACCTTGGACTGGGGCAAGATTTACGTTCAAACAGGACAACGACCCCAAGCATACAGCCAAAGCAACACTGGAGTGGCTTCAGAACAAGAAAGTGAATGTCCTTGAGTGGCCCAGCCAAAGTCCAGACTTGAATCCCATTGAGAATCTGTGGAAAGACTTAAAGATTGCGGTTCACCAACGCTCCCCATCCAACTTGACAGAGCTTAAGTAAATCTGCAAGGAAGAATGGGTGAAAATCCCCATATCCAGATGTACAAAGCTGTTACAGATATACCCAAGAAGACTCAAAGCTGTAATTGCTGCCAAAGGCGCTTCAACAAAGTATTGACTCGGGGGGGGTGAATACTTAAGTAAACAAGATATTTCAGTTTTAAATGTTTCATAAATGTTTGTTACACAATAAAAATATTTTTGCCCCTTTAAATTGTTGAGTATGCTATGTGAATCAAGGGGGAAAAAATCATTTCAATGCATTAAAAATTCTGGTAGTAACACAACAAAATGTGACAAAATCCAAGGGGGGGTGAATACTTTCTGAAGGCACTGTACCTTACATGTATAAATAAAGTACAAGAGGGAAGCATTTTTCAGAAAAAAAGATGCTTAACAACACGGGGCATACAATGAAGCTGGAGGGGGTAAACTCAGGGGAAATGTGAGGAAATACTTCTTCATAGAAAGTAGTGGATGCCTGGAACAGGCTCCCAGTGGAGGTAGTGGGGCCAAAAACTGTAAACAGGATTCAAGAAAACCTGGGATAGGCATAAAGGAACCTTAGTGGTTAGTGAAGGGAGGGCTATGCCGGAGATCACGTAGGGTCTGCAACATTACAGTAGGTAGGGAAACTAGGCAGACTAGGTGGGCCAAGTGGTCCTTATCTGCCATCAGTTTCCATGTTTCTAAGGTGGAGAAAGTGGTGTGCTGCATCTCAAACTGGCTAAAAGATAGGAGGCAGAGGTTGGTAGCAAACAGCAATCAGTTGAAGGACAGGAGAGAGACCTGTGGTATTGGGCCCTGTCCTCTTCAACATCTTCATAAGTGATAGTGCAGAAGAACTGGAGGGGAAGGTGTGTCTCTTTCTGGATGACACAAAAATCTGTAACAGGGTGGACAGCCAGGAGGGGTTTGAGAGAACACAAAGAGATCTGGGGAAACTAGAGGAGTGGTCTAGGGAGTTGCAGCTGGGTTTCAGTGCCAAAAAGTGCAAAGTCATGCACCTAGGGTGGAGAAACCTGGGGGCAGTGTATAAGATGGGGGGGCTCATAGTTACCAAGCAAGAAACAGACCTTGGAGTGATCATATCTGATGATCTCAAGATGGCAGGGCACAGCACAGGGCAGCAGGCAAGGCGAGCAGGATGCTGGGGTGCATAGGGAGGGGGTCTCTAACAGGAGAAGAGAGTTGGTGTTGCCCCTGCATCACTCACTTGTGAGACTTCACCTGGAATATTGTGCCTAGTTCTGGAGGCCACACCTCCACAAGGACATTTACAGGTGGAAGCGGTCCAGAGAAGGATTACTAAAATGGTGCCGGGGTTGCATGAGAAACCATATGACGCGAGGCAGCAGGAGCTTAACACGTACTCTCTAAAGGAGAGGAGAGTGAGAGGGGACATGAATGAGACCTACAAGTAGTAAGTACCTAATGGGGATAAATAAGGTGCAGGACAGGAGTCACTTAAATAGGAGGAGGAGCTCCAGAGCATGGGGGCATGGCATGCCGTGAAGCTTGAGGGAGAAATGTGAGAAACTATTTCTTCATGAAAGGGTGGTGGATGCCTGAAACAGCCTGCCAGAGGAGGTGGCGAGGGAAAACAGTGGAGAACTTCAAGCGTGCAGGGGATAAGCACATGGGTATAATAAAGAGAGGAGGGAGGGACAGCTGTGACCAAGTAGAGACTGGGGTGGAGTGTTAGGGAAAACAGGACAGACTAGATGGGCCTACCAGTCCTTTTCTGCTGACACATTCTATGTTTCTATATTTCATGTGCAGTTTGCATTAGGCAAGGCAAGGCAAATTTTATTTCTTAGGCACCCAATCCCGGAGGCTCTGGGCACCATACAAATACAAACTAAAAGGGTAGTATACATATAAAATACATATATACAGTATACATATAAAAATGCATAATATAGTAAAAACTGCAGGCCTAAGGAATCCAAGCTCTCCAGGGGTAAGGGCTTGACTCTCATACCTTCCCTCCCTGCCCCTTCCCAAACCCTAGCTCATAAGGATTCATTCTTTGAATCTAACTCTGTGTATAGCATAGAGTTGGAGGAAAGGAAGTGTTCAGATTCTGGCACTAAGCAGGAAAAGGGGCTGCTTCATACAGATAATATATGTTTTTGATCTGACAGGTTTGCCTTACCCTCGATCTGCTGAACAGGTGAAACCTCCAACAGATCCTTTCAGCTACAGGATGTTGAAAACACATGTATTTCTGATGCACAGTATGATACTATTGAGGATATGGAAAAATTGATGTGGAATCTCACAAAGAAAAAAAATGCTTGCAATCAGGACCTCTTTGAAGGTTCATACTGTGAAAAATAAAATAAGTCCAAATCATGGGGCTTAGTCTCGAGTGAATGCTGCCATCTGGGAACTTTCTAAAAAACTACCTTCCTCCTGGAAGGTTTTGCAGCTCAAAGATTTTATTGTATTGGAAATTAAACGGTGGTTTTAAAAATACCTATGAGGTTGCAGGACTTTCTCTGAAAATGGCTATGACTTCTGCCTATGTGATTTGGGCTCTGGATAATGAGGAACTCGATGTTCCAGAGAATTCTGAGGGGGCCCATGTTATCTCAAAGCTTCACATGGCAGCTAGGTACATTGGGGATGTGACTTACAATATGATTCGAGGGACAGTCCAATCCATGGTTCTGGAAGTAGTGCCACTGGCCTGTACAACTTCTGTTGTAGTCTGCTGAGGTGTCTTCCAAAATCTATCTGAACCATTGCCTGTTCCAAAGCAAGCTACTCTTTGGTCAGAAAGAGGACAGGGTCTTCAAACAATTGTCTGACAATAATGCATCTTTTTTACCAGAAAAGGACAAAAGGGCTAAAAGCATGGCTTCTGGCTACTCTGGTTACTGTTCCCAGAAAGATTTACATCAGGACAGACAATATTGTCCTGGTAGGAGACAAGGCATTGACTCTTCAAGATTTGCATATTTTTCCCATTTCAGTTCCTTTCATCCCACCAGAGGGTAACAACATGGAGACTTTCAAGGGAATGTCTCCAGATCTAACAACTTCTGAAGGGGTCCGGCTTACCTGCCCAACTGACTGATGGTTGACAGATTACCGTCCTTTGCAGACAGGTGAATGTGGTCCATGTTGGACCTCTAGACTTTGAGCTGGTGTCCCAGGGATATGCTATCAAATTCTACTCTCCACCACACTAAGCATTTTTTCTTCAATCTCCACTTTGTGCTACCTCAGGAAAAAGACTGCCTCTTCTCCAGGAGAAGTGTCACTTGCTGGACATCAATGTTATAGTGCCCAAACCTCTAGAAGAAAGAGGTGAAGCATTTACTCTTTAATTCTCATTTTGCCAAAGAAAACATGCCACTGGAGGGTTGTTCTCAGTTTAAAAAGGAGTGAAATTATTTGTGTGCACATCTCACTTAAAAACAGAGATGTTGAAGTTCATATCCTGTGCAGTTCTGCCAGGGAACTACCTCATTTTCATCAACATGAGAAACACTTATCTCCACCTCCTGACTCATCTGAACCACAGAGCACTTCTTAGATTCTGCATCCTCAGTAATCATTGTAAATACAAAACTCTGCTATTTGGGTTGGCAGTGGCACCCTGTGTCATCACCAAGGTTCTGGTGGTTCTGGTAGAACCTATCTACCTGGAAGGCTGGGGTATCCACCCATATTTGCATGACTGGCTCATCCAGGTGGTGTCTTTTTTCAGAGGCTGAAGCAGAAGTATGATGGGTGCCTTCCTTCCTGCAAGAGCACTGTTGGATTAGCAACTGAAACAAGATTTCTCCACCCCCTCACAACAGCTTAAGCAGCTGGGGGTACTAATCAATGCAGCAACAAGGACTGTTCATCTCACACAGACGAGAGCGCAGTCTGTGGTTCAAGCCTGTACATCTGTCCAGCGACAAACTTCTTTGATGGCTCATCAGTTCATCCATACTCTGGGTCTCATGGCAGTCTGCATAGAACTTGTTCTATGGGCCAGCCAGTACATGAGAGACCTTCAGTGTTCCTTATCTGTAACCAGAATATGAAGATCCAGGACCTGATGATCCCCTTGACTCTGCCTTGCTTGAAGAAAGCAGTCTCATACCATGGAACAGTATGGACGATTTTTTTACTTGAAGTTCTGCTCTACAAGGAACTGCTGATCATCGCCACTAGAGATGGCAGTCTGTACAGCTGGAGAGCAGCACTGAACATACACCATGCACAGGGCACTTGGTGCTGACAGGAACAGTTATTGTTAATCAACTTGCTGGAGATTCAAGCTGACTTTCAGGCTCTTTTCTCCTTTCACAATATTATCGGGGCAATCACATCCTGATTTGTTTGGATAAAATGACATCAGTTTCCTACATTTTTCATGCTGGTCTGTTTTGGGAGTAAAGCATTATGATCTTTTACACTTCCTGGTTTGGGGTTAGGGGATATGAGGGCTCCTACAGCCCCTTTCTGTTACTCTGTGAGGACTTGGTGACTCTCATTTATGAATTGTGGCATTTTGTGACCCCTGGACCTAATTTATTTGCTCCATTTTGTTGTTTTTGGATTTAGGGATTTTATAGCAGTGGGGGTGGGTTAATATTATTGTTTGGGAAAAGGTTTATAGTGGCTAGGTGGGTCAACATTATTACTTGGGGATGGGTTGTTAGGTTTTGATTGGATGTGTGTGGTGGGTGTGTGTATGCTTTAGTGTTAGGGTGTAGTTTTTCTTTAATTATTATTATTTTATTTTTCACCTGGTTGGGTTATTTTTTTTTTCTGTTTTCCTGTCTACTGCTGGAGGTGTTTTAGCTATGTGTTGGCAGAATGCTCAGACAGTCAGGTACTACTCTCCCACCTGTCTCACGGACCTCCACTCTTTTGACTGTCTCCCTCTGTGCACAGAGGTATATGATCATTGCTGTGCATTAGGGATAGCACGTAGGAAAAAGGGACATAGGGGAACTGGACTTGGTGAGTTAGTGGAATGGGGTGGGTGGATTGGGGGGGTGGAGACTAGAAGATGCCCTGGGGAAAAATGGGTTCTAGAAAGGGGTCCCCCCTGCCTGGTTCCCATACCCAAGGGTTCCACTTTTTCTGGGCAGATGGTTTGATAAGCCTTGCCTACCTATCCAGCCTGAGTGGTGTTGTGCAATGCCAGGTCTATTAAAAACAAGACAGCAATCATCGCTGATCTTGTCAGTTTAGTTGACCTTGCATGCATCACTGAGACCTGGCTGGATGAAAATGCTGGCCCAATTTTGGAAGCAGCAGTTCTTGCTGGGTATTCAGTGATACATCGCTTGAGGGAGGATCTTAGAGGTGGGGGTGTAGCCATTTGTTTTAAATCAGAACTTAAACTTGAATATGTCCTGGTGGGGATGACCTAGTCTTTTGAGTGTATCATGGGTGCAGGTGTAGGTTGCAGAATACTTCTTGTCTACTTTCCACCCAGTGGAGAGAAGGAGTTTCAGCAGGAAGTCTCGGACTTCATCTTTGATATGGTGCTGGAGTTCCCCAGATGGATAATTCTGGCGGACTTCAACGCCTGGGTCGACTATGAACTCTCGCAATTTGGTCAGGACTTCCTCCAACTCATGACCTCACTGGGCCTAACACAGGTGGTTACCACTGCCACCCACAGTAAGGGTCACTCATTGGACTTGGTCTTCCTACCGGGGATGGAGACCTCTGACCTGGTGGGTGAACCAGTCGGATGGTCTGACCATCATACCATAAGGTTCAGTTTCCAGGCTCCCCCACATAGACGTGTCCCTGTGAAGATGGTTCGGTACAGCCCTTTATGGGGTTTGACCCCCGATGGTCTTACGGTGGTTCTGGACCTATCAGGTTTGGCGAGTGCTAGCAACGATCCAGTGGAGCTCGTACTAGCCTATAATAAGGTGGTTATGGCAGCTATGGATTCCATAGCTCCTGTCCACATTCACCCCCTCACTCTCCACCCTAAGTCCCCATGGTTTGATGGGACTCTTAAGGAGCTGAGACAAATGGGGCGAAGGCTGGAGAGGTGCTAGAGGAAATCTGGCCTGGAGAATGACAGACTTAGATTGATGGATCATTATAAATTCTGTCAATCAGCAATCTCCCTTAAGAAGGCAGAGTTCCTGTCCAGGGAGATTGCTGCTGCACAGAATCAACCAGCTCAGCTCTTCTGGACTGTTGACAGACTATGCAATCCAGTCTGTCTTCAGTCCCGGAGAGCTTTTTCACAGGAGAAATTTGATGAGTTTGCTTGATTCTTTGCAAATAAGGTTGCCACCATTAGGTTGGAGATTCACACAGCCCCCTCCAATGGGCATTGGGGAGGTCAGCAGGAGGTTACAGGTGCCCAGTTTTTCTGGTCAGATTTTGGCCAGGTGGAAACCATAGACATCGTAAGACTCATCCAGAGTATGTGCCTGACTAATTATAGTTTGGTCCCGGGCCCAACTCACCTGATGGTGGGATGTGTTGAGGTCATTGTCCCAGTCCTGACTGAGATTGTCCAGTGTTCATTGGATACAGGAGTGTTCCCTACCCCTCTGAAGGAGGCAGTAGTAATGCCCCTCCTTAAGAAGACCATCCTTGACCCGGACTGTCCAGCCAACTACAGGCTGGTCTCTAACCTGCCCTTTGTGGGCAAGGTTATTGAGAAGGTTGTCACGGAGCAACTGGAGGCCCACTTAACTCTCCACAATGTCTATGAACCTCTCCAGTCCAGATTTAGGAAGAGGCATAGTACTGAGACAGCACTTGTTCAAATACTTAATGATCTCTTTACTGCGAGAGATCGAGAAAGCCGTTCCATGTTGGTGCTCCTTGACCTTTTTGTGACATTCAACACCATGGAACATAGTGTGCTGTTAGCGTGCCTGCAGTTGTTCTGTGGATTGTCTGGAATAGTCTTCAGATGCTTTCAATCATTCCTTATGGGTAGGACTCACAGAATGGTGCACAGGATTTTTTCCCTCAGCTCCTCTCCCTCTACCCTGTGGGGTACTGCAGGGCTCTATTCTTTCATCCATGTTGTTTGTGGTGTACCTGCTGCATTGGGAGACATTATTAGACAGTATGGGCTGAGTTTTCACTGTTATGCAGATGACACTCAGCTCTACATGTCTTTTGTGTCTGAACAGGTTGGAACCATCTCAGTATTTAATAGTTACCTCTCCGAGATCCAGGACTGGATGAGAGGCAGCTGGCTGAAGCTGAACCCAGATAAAACTGAAGTGTTGGTGGTGGACCCGGGTCGTCAAGGTTTAGGTTTGGTTGCCAGTCAGCCATCTGGGCTTTGCCTTGATGGACTCCAGCTTGCTGCCTCGGATTGGGTGTGGAAACTTCGTGATGTTTTCAACAGCAGCCTGACCCTAAAATCTCAGGTGTCTGCTGTGGTGAAACCCTCTTTTTACCATCTGATGAACATCCCAGGTGTTAAGCATCTTGTCCCTCCCAATGACCTCCCAGTACTGGTCCATGCCTTTGTAACTTCCCAACTTGACTACTGCAATGTCCTCTACCTAGGGATACGGAGGAGGGGTGGAAATCCACCGCTTGCAGCTGGACCCAAATGCGTCTGCCAGGTTGTTGACCGGTCCACCCAGATCCTGTCACATTACACCTGTGCTCCACAGCATGCACCGACTGCCAGTTCTTTGGCGGATCACCTTCAAGGTCAGATTACTGACCTATAAAGCCCTGCATGGGCAGGGACCAAGCTACCTGCAGGATCTTCTTGTCCCCTACTGCCTCCTCTGGTCATTTTGCTCTGCTGATGAGGGATTGCTAGAGGTTCCCAGGGTTCAACTTAAGACCTCTGGTGCTCGCTTATTTACTTTTGTAGCCCCTACCCTGTGGAATTCTCTACATCAGATAAGAGAGTGCCTGACTGTCGAGAGCTTCAAATCAGCTCTTAAAACCCATCTTTTAACTTGGCTTTTTCAGATTTTGCCTAATTAGTAAGTTGTATTTATTGATTTTTACTCTGTTCTTTATGCTGTGTTCTTATACGTTCTATTTTAATATTTTATTGTGCAAGCACTTTGGTCATTTTATGGAATTACACTTTTTACACATAAACATCGATTGATTGATTGAGTGATTGATCCCGAAACAAGGGGAGTACAAGGAGCAAACTGATGCTTAAAAAAGAACCAACAGTCAGAGCCCCACACCCAAGTGTGGACCTGGTCTCAATTTGCAATTTGTGTGCAAAAACATTTTTTTTTACTTGCTGTTCACTGTAGTATAATAGATTGTACCAGACTGATTCTGCTGACTTCCAAACTGTCATGTACTGTAACTACAAATCACAGAACCCCCTGCAGCTGACATCAGAACAGGGATGTAGCAGTGGGAGATTCAATAGCCCAGAGTGCATGTTAGAGTTTTTATAAATTCTGATCTTTTGGTTGCTGGTCCTGCTCTCCTCCCTGGGTAAAAATAAAATCACAGAAGATGCAGGATGACAACCCTTGCTGCTGACAGGATGATACAATAAGTGGGCGGACCCACTGAGAGGTTTAACCTGGGAACACAAATGCCAGAAATTCAGATTCAGTTTGAGAGCAGAACATATCAGAGGTCCACTGTGAGAAAAGGAAAAGTTCTGTGATTGCCGTATCTAAGGTCTTAGTGACAACATTGTTCCTAAGAGAAGGAAAAAAACAAGAGTTGGTGTAAGACATTTTAAGGTACATTTACACTTACCCTCTTGTTCCACTGCAGTGTGTGCTGCTTGTGCAGTATTGAGCAGCATTGCAAGGTCAGTCCTGAATCGCCACTGTATTTCTACAAGTTGCCACTGTATTTCCGCCACATGACCCGGCCAGGTCCTGCTGTATTCCTATCGATGACAGCACTGGGGGACTCCGTGTGGTTCTAACTTGGCTTTGCTGACTCTGCACTCATTAAATCAAGCAAGCACCAGTGTCAAAAAAAGATATTGCACCTAAAAATTAAAACCTGAGGGGTCCAGGCTGAGCAGTGCAAGGCAGCAACCAGTGCAGGAATGAACACTGGGGGAACGTGGTGGGAGTATAAACCAACCAAGACATTTGTGGATTTGTGGCATCAGGACAGACCTCAGAACTGACAGGCAGTGTATAGGAGGGGGATAGAATGGCATGGCACGGTGCAGAGTTATACCATTGTAGGTGGAGTGTTTACATGCTACCAAAAACCGCCTGCAATGGTACATAATCCCACAAAAACAGGGATCGTCCTGCACTACAGTGGAGTCATCTACAATGCTCCCCTTGCTGCTTACACTGCCTGACTTGCATCATTGCAACTCATCTGCACGTCCCCCAATGGTGCAGATCAAGTAGTGTAAACTGGCTTTAGATTTTAGTCTAGAGACTGCAGAGTTTTTTCCTTTCTGCAAACTTTTGACTGTTTCACTACTAAAATACATACATCTATTATCTACTGAGAAAACAGGCACAAATTGTATCAATACATATAGAACAGTATAGACACGTAAAACCAATATCATTCTAGCTAATTCTTAATGACTGGACTCCAAACTTTAATTAAAAAATGTAGTTTCTAGTCCCAACAGTTCCAGTGTTAGACCTGTTGAAACATAATTTCTTTAAAATATGATAACGTTGTTATAATGACATGTATAGACATGTAGCAACACAGAAGAACTGTATTGTTAGAATCTATACATGTTGCTATTGTCACGAGCCCTTGGCCCCCAAACTTCGGGTTTGCAGAGAGGATCCCCCTATTCAGAAACTCAAGAGATGGAAGTAAGGGTTCAGGAAGACTTACCAACCTTCCTTTTCCCAGTGAGAGGTTGGATTCTGTAGTTTCGAGTTCCCTAGACAATAACAAACGTAAAACAGGATGGTTCACAGAAACACTTGATATTGTATTGTAAACTATACCTTGTTTTGATGTTAGAGTTCAGACAAGATTTTAAATGTCCTTGTAGAGATGAGTCCTTAAGCAACAGTCCTGTAGCAAGTGTGTATTCCAAGTCAAGTCTCTGAAATGAACTTTAAAAAAAAAAAACCTTCCAGGCTCTTCCTTGGTACAAAGTGTTGGTTTCCAAAATTCTGATTTAAAAATCAGAATTTTCTGTTGAGTATGGGACAAATCAAACGTTCCACACACTCAAGTCTGGTTTTAGAGATTTTTCCAGGCCTACACACTTTATAAATAAAAATATTATTATTATTATTATTACACATGTACTTCCGGTCTTCAAGTATATGCCAGCTGGACAGACTATCTGCCTTCCAACTTAGCTGGTTTTCAGCTGCTCTGCATTCAAAGTGTGTGTCTGATAATATATTTGAGGGTCATTTTAGGACACACCCACCTTGTTTTTTTCTCTGTGGTGAGGTAATGATTCCAGGACAATACAGATATTAGGGTGCAACAGTTTACCTTTCCCTGTAGGTGTCACTGTGGTTCCATGTCAGGTTTGATGTCAACCCCAGTGACATCTGGCCCATGCATTTGGCTTGACCCGTAACCCCAAGGTCACTACGTTACCTTTCCCTGTCATGGAAGCCACAGTGGGATATTTTATGCCTTCCAGGGTTATATACATGTCTCCCTTATCTTGAGACATAACAGGTCCACACTAGCCTTTATAGAAATAACAGTTATTTTGTAGTTATCTGTTAAAGGGACAGTGTCTTAATTCTGAAGTACATTACAGCATATACAATATGAAGCCACGCACATGGATCTAGGCCTATCACGTGACAGCTATGACTTCAAGCTTTTCATTTAAAAAAAAACTTAAGTTTCTATGATTCACAGTTCAAATTTTACATCTTTTAAAACATAATTTCAAGCAATATAAAGTACCATAAAAGATAATTTTTGGAAATGGTTGAAAGATACTAGTGGCAAAAATATGGGACTTCAGAGGAGCTGACTTTGATAAGATGGCCAACAAAGTTAAGCTAGCCCTGGCAAAAAGAAATACAGGTGAGGGGGTACAGGCAGAGTGGGCAAGCATTAAGGATGCAATACTTGAAGCAACATCTCATTGTGTTAGAGAGAAAAGGAAGTGTAAAAGAAGAAGGAAACCACTTTGGTTCTCAAAAAACAGTAGCAGAAAAGGTCAGAGCCAAAAGGCTGACCTTCAGGAAATATAAGGGAATGCAGCGGGATGAAGATAGGGAGGCATACCAAACTTCCCTAAGGGAAGCAGGGAAGGCATTAAGGCAGGCAAAGGCCCAAACCGAGGAAACACTAGCACGAACAGTAAAAGAAGGTGACAAGACTTTCTATAGATACATTAGTGAAAGAAGAAAGTCCAGAGGGGGTATCGCTAAGATCAAAGGGGATAATGAGGTGTGTGAGGAGGAGGACCATGTAAAAGCATCTATCCTAAATAGATACTTCTGCTCAGTATTTACTGAAGAGAAGGTAGGGCAGGGCCCACAGCTTAGCACCATGGACAAGGGGGGAGGGAATTGTGCACTGGTCCCTTCACAAAAGAAAGGGTCCTACAAGAGCTTGATAAGCTCAGGGTGGACAAGGCAATGGGGCCTGATGGCATACATTCCAGGGTACTAAAGGAGCTAAGGGTGGAACTAGCAGAGCCATTATCAGAACTGCTTAGTGAGTCTCTGAGCACAGGAGAGGTCCCAGAAGACTGGAGAAGGGCTCATGTGATCCCGCTCCACAAGAGCGGTAGCAGGGAGGAGGCAGGTAACTACAGACCAGTCAGTCTTACTTCAGTAGTGGGCAAGATTATGGAGGCAGTCCTTAAGGAAAGGATAGTGCAACACCTGGAATCCATAGGGGCACAAGATCCAAGACAGCATGGATTTACAACAGGAAGGTCCTGTCAAACTAATCTCATAGATTTCTTTGACTGGGTAACCAGAGTGGTGGACCAAGGGGGAGCAGTTGATGTCGCCTACCTTGACTTCAGCAAAGCTTTCGATACTGTTCCACATAGAAAATTGATTAATAAGCTGGGTAAGCTTGGGGTGGGTCAGAAGTTGGTCAACTGGGTGGCAAACTGGTTGACAGGCAGAAAACATAGAGTGGTGGTAAACGGTATACAGTCAGAAGAGATGCAAATCAAAGGTGGGGTACCTCAGGGATCAGTCCTGGGGACAGTCCTCTTCAATATCTTCATCAGTGACATTGCAGATGGACTGGAGGGTAATGTTTGTCTGTTTGTAGCTGACACCAAGATCTGAAACAGAGTAGATGGTCCAGATGGGGTGGGCAGAATGAGAAGACATTAGGATAAACTGGCAAAATGGTCGTAAGAGAGGCAACTGAAGTTTAACGCAAAGAAGTGCAAGATCATGCACATAGGGAAGAGTAACCCTGAAGCCACCTATAGGCTGGGAGGGGAGTTGCTGGCAGTCACAAAGGAAGAAAGAGACTTGGGCATCATCATCACAGATGACCTGAAATCATCCAAGCAAACCACTAAAGTAGTATGTAAGGCTAGGGGGATGTTGGGGTGTATTAGTAGGGGTATCACAAGTCATAAGAGGGAGGCAATAATCCTTCTTTACAAGACACTGGTTAGGCCCCATCTAGAGTACTGCGTGCAGTACTGGAGGCCGCACCTTCACAAGGACATTAACCAAATTGAGGCAGTCTAGAGAAGGGCACAAAATGGTGCAGGGACTGCATCAGAAAGCATATGAGGACAGATTAACGGAGCTCAATATGTATTCCTAGAGCAAAGGAGGGAGAGAGGTGATATGATTGAAACATTCAAACACCTTAAGGACATTAACAAGGTGAAAGAGTCTAACATGTTTCAGTATAAGAAAAATAGCAGGACAAGAGGACACAGCATGAGATTAGAGGGAGGCCAATTAAGGGGTAATGTGAGGAAGTTATTTTTCTCAGAAAGGGTGGTGGATGCATGGAACAGCCTACCTCAGGAATTGTTGGATATGAATATAGTGCAGGGATTCAAACAGGCATGGGATAGGCATAAGAGAGCAATACAGATGAGTATGAATAGATAGGACATTGACAGAGCAAAGGCCGATGGCACATTCATAAGGTAGAAAAAGAAATGAGCAGACTGGATGAGCCTTGCGGTCCTTATCTGCTGTCAACTTCTATGTTTCTATTGTTGTTCTGTCTAGGAATAAACATTCTTTTCTGGTGAGTCTTTCCATACAGTTTACAACAGAAAACTCTCTCTTCCTACACTTTACAACAGAAAACCTAACATGATCTTGTTGTGTGATATATTTTGCCTTTTGTCAGCATGCTGATGATCCGACTCTTTGCAATGAATAAAGAGAGTTTGTGTTTGTGGAGCCCAGGTCAGGCAGTAGGGACATGGACGTTATTTAAGTAGCCAGAGCTGCCTATGAGGGACAAGCTAACAATGTAAATAACTGTATTGCTCTGCCACTTAAAGGGAACATAAACTGTGGTGTTTACATTTGCTTGTACACCTGAACATGAGTGCAAAGGTGAAATCTAGTTGTTTAATGCCCCAAGTGTACTGTTTGACCTAAATTCTATTATTTTCTTCTTTAGGGCCCCTTGTTAATGTTGACATTTTTCTGCTTAATATTCATGTTTTAATCACATATTAGTTCCAAACAGAACCTGGTGACATCAGTTTAGCAGAAGCTCTGCGTGGAAAGTTGTACTCCAGGCTTCCATACAGCTAATGTCACCAGATTCTAGAACTAATAAGTAATTTAAAAATAGATTTACCTATTTATTTAGTTTTTTGGGGGGATAAGGCTGGAAAGCAATAGAAATTTAACCAGATTAAACTGTGGTGGGAAAAAAGCAGCATTAACAAAGAACATTAAATGAAGAAATAGGGCTATTTCAGAACAAGCATAGGAAACAACACTCTGGGGGCATTAAACAGACTTCACACATGTTCCTTTCTGATTATATTGAAATGCAAAAAAACAGTGTTTAGCTTCCATTGAAGCTACAGTGCAATGTAATGAGGTACATGAAACAAGTCATACTGGAGAACAGTCACATATACAGAGGTTATTTATGACTACCTTGCTAGCTGGTAAAGGTGTTTCCTTAGTTACTGTTACAAGACAGAAAATGTTCCTATAAAACAAGAAATGTTTACCTACCACTTGCTGTACAAACAAATTATCCCCATCTTTGTGTAAGCAAAACATCCATTTCTCTTTGCATTGTCCCACCGTCACCACCCCGTTCATTCAGATTGCCATGGTCACAAGCGATCCTCTGATCTGGAGGCAGGTGAGTGGCTGCCTTTGCAGCTCTGTGGTCTAAATGCCAGAATGCTAGTACCCCACCCGCACCTTGGCCCAACACCAACCCTGCCTGGAAGTAAGTCCCCTCCTGTCAATGGCATACCCAGGCTTCTGTTACTCCCAGAGACAGTGGAACCAATAAAGCCAGATTTCCCTGGTGAAGACATATAATTATAAAAAGCCCACCACTATTGATCTAACCTTGATATCAAACCCTTATAGTGTCTTTGAAACTTCTTGCTTCTTTTGATATCACAGCAACTTCCTCTGGCTCATCAGGGCTGTTTCATATCGTGACTATTTTGTTTTGCATGCTGTTTTAAAAAGTTTCAAGTAAAATAGATATTTTACATGCTTAGTCATGTGACTGCAATACAGAAGGGTTTTTGAAATCCCATACAGATTTTAGAATACAGGTAAGGCAGACAGATGTATATGTGTGTGTTTGGGAAGGGGATGGGGGATTTATTGATAAAAAGTTACTTTTATTTACAGTTATGAAATGGGGTTTAAGAAAGTTACCAAATCAAAAAATGTCATTGGTTGAAACACATCACCTAGCCATTGATTAATTTCCTAGAAACCTCATGGTTCATCACCCATTGATGTCATGCCTTCCAGTTCATAGGGTGCATACATTAATTCTCCCTAAAATTTCCTGGTGGTTAATGCCCACTAGCATAATCAATCAGACCGCACCATTTGCAGTGCAATGCATAGACGGGTTTATTGGGGTGGGGGGTAACTTATTTATTTATTTCATTTTGGTGACTGGGTAGGCCCACTGAGACCAAAGGTCCCTTTTTCAAGGGTGACCCAGAGTTAATTACATACAATAATAAATACAGAGGTACAGACAATTAATTGCATACAGAGGTATAGCAGCTTACATACAGTAGGTTTGTTAAGTATACACTACACAGTATACATTGAGAGTGGGTGGTCATTAGACAGCATGTTAACTGACACAGTGTCAGTAGCTCAGTAGGTAGCACACTCGCCTCTGAGGCCGGGAGATCAGAGGGCTGTGGGTTCAGTTCCCACATCTGGCACTTGGGTTAATATCCTAGTACTGACACTGTAGTGCAGCATGAGAGGGGTGCTGCATTTCTGAAGTGCCGTCTTTCGGATGAGACGTTAAACTGAGGTCCCATCTGCCTGGATTGGTGGTAGTTCAGGTGGATGTTAAAGATCCCATGGCACTTATCGAAAAGAGTAGGGGAATTTCCCTGGTGTCCTGGCCAAATTTCCCTCATTCACTAAAAATACCACCAACAGCTTAATCTGGTTCAAGGTCAGTAGGCTTTCATCTGTATCCCTTCCCCCGGGTCGTGCCTGAAAATAGCCGGGATTTGTCTAGTGCATTTACCCGGTCAACAAAAAATAAATA
The DNA here is from genome assembly GCA_016271365.2 of Neoceratodus forsteri. Taxonomy (NCBI): domain Eukaryota; kingdom Metazoa; phylum Chordata; order Ceratodontiformes; family Ceratodontidae; genus Neoceratodus; species Neoceratodus forsteri. Next base: position 680,183,710 of record CM028133.1, on the reverse strand, counting down.
AATAGGTACTCAAGGTCTGTTGCAACTGATCTGACATACGTTGACTGGTAGATCATTACATAGAGAAATATTCAGAACCAGGAGTACTACATTTGTTAGGATTCCCCCCTCCCCCCAATCAGGGATGGTGGGGGGAGGTCGTAGGGCGGTAGAGTAGGCCAGGGGCCTATGAGTACTTTGTATGCCAAAAAAGGAGGGATTGAGGGCCCAGCAGACAAGGACTAACAGTAACAGCCTCAGAGACTCAACCCCATCAGGTATGCTTTCGAGGTAGTCTTGAATTCACTGAGAGTGGGACAACCCGTCAGGTTCTCCAGGAGAAAGTTCCACTGGTTAGGAGCAGCATACCTAAAGGATCTTTTGCCCAAGTTGGTCCACTCTCTGGGGATATCCAGGGGGAGGCCAGTCAATGACCGTAGGTCACGGCATTGGATTTTGGGGTTAAACAAGCCGCCGCAGATGGGGTGGAGAGCCATTGGCAGTGAATTTGTATGTCAGTCATAGTAAGGGATAGGCCAGTTTGAGCCCTACAGAGGGCCAGTTAAAGTCTGCAAGGACCTCACAGTGGTGCCTCCTGGGGGGGAGTGGGTTGCAAAGCGTGCAACCCTATTGTAGAGTACAGAGAGCTTATTTACAGAAAGAGACTAAAATGCAGTAATCCTTAGGATTTCAAACATGACAGTAGTGAGTAGTGTTTTGTGATTGGGAAGAGTCCAAACTGTTTACCTTAAAAAGATGACTATTACAAATCTGAGCATTAATAACAGCTGCAATTGGATTTTAAATAGTGACCAGTTATTTGCTTCATTCTATCACATGGAGAGCTACAATTATTTTTTTATTCTTTGGTGACTGGATAAGGCCCACTAAGTTGAAGGCCTGTTTCAGAGTCATTCAGTATGCAAATAGATGGTTGGGGGAATAAAACCTCGGTCTGCTGGATGTACCAAACTCATTCACAGCTTGTTACACCACCTCTAGGCTTAACTGGTTGTTCATGACTCACACATTATTTCACTGGTTCAGTGACAACTAAGTATGGTTTGCTTGTTTAATCATTTATTTATTTGAAAATTGGTGACCAGGAAAGGCACACTGAGTCTAGGCTCATTTCCAGGTGCGACCCGGGGAGGGGAGCAAGGGATAAAATTGATACATAACATAGACAATTTCAGTGTTACAAATAAAACTTCAAAGCCAAAACTCACAATGACAGGAGCTGGTGCACAGTGAGCACACAAGTCCTGATCAGGCAGTAAAACATTTCAGCAAATGTATGAGGGAATGATAAGGGGGGAACAGGAGCAGCAGGGGAGGGAGGGATGGAGTCTCAACTGATATCTGAGGGAGGCAGGGGAGGTAAAAAGGCAAAGGGAAGAGGGGAGCATGTTCCAGAGTTAGGGGAGACGATAGGCAAATGCAGATTGGCATGCCAAGGTGCAAGGATGGGGCAAAGCAAAGGTGTGATGATCCCTGGAGCAAAGAGAGCAGGAAGCAGATGGCACAACCGAGAGGAGAGACAAGAGGAAGGAAGGAAGGGAGCCAAACCAGAATATGGATATAAAAGAGACACTGTGCTTCTGTTGACATGCTGGTAGAGGAAGAATTGATGGTGATATGTAAAGGAAGCAGTGATGGGTTCAAGAGGGTGAGTTGGTTGCAAAAGAACAGAAGGAGTTACAGAGGGTATCCAGTCTGGCCTCAGACGTTGAGGGTGTGGCTCCATAGCCCTTATCCGCATAGTCAAAAGTGGGAGTACCATTTTGAAACAAGCTCCCAGCAAACCTGAAGGGGAAGACAATCTTTATTTCAGTATACGCCACCAAGTTTAGGTTGGAGCTTGGTGTGGATGGCTTTGATATAGGCAGTGAAGTCAAACTTACTGTCAAGCCACACACCAAGGTACTTGAACAAAGGAAACACTTCAAGTGGAAAACCATCCAAAGCAGAGAAAGTGGGTATTGATGGGAGCTTAGCCAGTTTTTGGCTTGTGTCAAAGGTCATGGGCACTGTTCTTTTAGTGCTGACCTGAAGCTGGTTAGACTGAAAACAACGAAGGACAGTGCAGAAATCATGTTGTTGCAGACCTCCTATGTCAGCGGTGGATGGACCAGAAGTGTACATGACCATGTCATCTGCATACATGTGAATATGCGAGGTGACACAGGTTGATGGGAGGTCATTGAGGAAGATGGAGAAGAGTATAGGGCCAAGGATGGGGCCCTGTGGGACCCCTGCCTGAACAGGAAGAGGAGGCAACAGGGTGCTACCAACCTGTACTGACTGTAGATGGCCCTTGAGGTGAGAGTGGAACCAGTCGACAACAGCAGCAGCAGAGAGGCCAGCAGAACCTAGCTTATTCAGGAGGAGAGGGTGAGACACTGAGTCGAAGGTCTTAGCCAGATTGATGAAGATGACTTCTGTAATGTGACCCTGATCCATTCCCTAGAGACTATAATCAGTTACACATAGCAGGGAGGACACAGTGGAATGATTCTTCCTGAAACCAGATTGGAATGGGAAGAGGAAATCAGAGAAAGAACGGGAATCAGAATACTGTAGACAAGCTTCTCTTACAGCTTGGTAAGAGAGGGAGGCGGGAGATAGGCTGATAGTTAGCAGAGGAGGAAGGGTCCCCTCCTTTGTGGAGCAGTATAACTGTGGCCAATTTCCAGGATTCTGGGACAGCACTGAGAAAGAGGGAGAGGTCAAAAAGGGGAGTCAAAGAAGATGCCTGTTCAAGTGAAGCTGTGCCAATGAATTAGGGAGGTGCTAACTGAGGGTCCGTTGACCCAGGCACAACAAGAGAAAACACAAAGTTCAACTGCACAATGGAACCATGTGAAGGCAGTGAAATTTCAACATAAAGAAAACATTGGCAAGCCATGTTGTCTCAGCCGTAAAGAAATTTATTTGGTACAATACCCAAATGTAACACAAGCCTTCATAAAATGAATGCGAGAGGAGCCTGCCTGACCTGTCTCAGATACCCCAGCGCTTTGCTCTGTCAAGCTCCCTCAGGGGCACTATTTTGAGTGAAGAGGCTTATTTTTATACTTAAACTTGGGGCAAGTTTATATGACTTCATCATTCCATGACTACATGTTGTTTTGAACAAACACAATTTTTCAATTAACACAAAATAAAATAGCAAATAAAAATAGTCACATGGCCTGCCAGCCTTTAAAGAAACTTTCTATAGACATGCCATAATTGTATCACACATCCCTAATACTGTTATGATACATATTTATATCAAAAACATGAACACATTCATATATTTATAAATAAGCAAAACTAATCATGGCATCTAGTTCAGTCTGATGACACAGCATGCGTTATACCAAAATGGGAGGGCCTTAAGCCCGAGGTTCAATGGGCGGAGCAACAACGTCACTCCCCCATAAGGCTTATAAGGTCACTCATCCTGGGATTCTCCAGGATTTGTTTTTCGTTGCAGCCAGAGGTGCTGCTCTCCTTCACCTATCTAGATTTCTGCTGCATTTTTCCCACTGTCTTTGCAGCTGCCTCCGGCTGCCCGTTTGTTCCTCTCTGCCTTTTTGGCTCATTTTGCCATGTTTCTTATCGCTCCCACAGCTATGCTGCTTCCTTTCTCTTGGCTTTGTCCTTAATACGGCTTACTCACGGCCATTCACCCCTCCTGTCCACTCCTGGCTTGTGCTCACCTCATTCTTTGCTGCTTTTCCATTGCGGTTCCTTCCTTTCACCCCCCCCACTTCCCCGTGCCTCTGTCTGCCATCCCATAGCTCTGCCCTTTTCATTGCTTAGGGCTGCTTGTTATCCCTCTTTACCTCTGTGCCCTGCTTTGGGCATGCTCCTCAATCATTCTGCTTGCCAGCCCCAGATCCCTTCCTTGTCGGCACCTCCCAGGTGTGCTTTCACCTGCTGCACCAGATTTCTGCTGTCTATTCTCTCAACCACGCTTTGCTGTTCCTGCACTTTCTGGTTCTGTTTCTTGCAGTGCATCCACAACTCCATTCCTTGCCTCACTAACGAATTCGACCTGGCTCCTCAAGTGCACTCTCTTCCCAGTTCCTGCCTACCTCTTTTCCCCCTGTACCTCACATCTACCTACGATGGGGTTACCTTTTCCAGCCTCGGGACACGGTGAGTTGCCACAGATTTTTTGCTCCTGCCTCGTTGCTCGCTCCTGCACCTTCGCCTCACTGCACTTGTATAATAATGCTGTCCCTCCTGGGACTCTTCCAATGAACGTTATCAAGCAGCCATGTGTGCATCTGGTCTGCTTCCTACTCCCTCCTGCTGCTGCTGGCTGCAGCTCTCTCTCTCTCTCCCCTGTTGTTCCTGCATTTTGCGGTGCCCTCGGCTGCTAGCTCTCACCTTCTCCCCTGCCCCCCTGCCGTGTCATGCTGCGGCCATTTGGTGCTTCATCTCTGTGGGTGACCTGCCATTCTCCATTCCCCATTATGGCCACTCTCTTCAGTTTTCAAGGATCTTCACCCAGCTTCAGCAGCGATGGGCACAGGCGGGGGGGGTGATGCCGCCTCATAACTCAGTCGTAGGGGGTGCTTGATAGAGTGGCATGCTTTGGCTCTCCCTAGACTCCACCACAGCACACGCTTTTCTGGCTGGCCAGTTAGTGGATGTGAGCAGTCACTCTTTTCATCTCTTTTTATTACTGAACTGCAAGCTTCGCCATTGGCTGGTGCTGTTTAACCTGGGGTTGAGCCAGGGACACTTGTGCTTCCATGCTGTTGGGATCTGCAAAAAAAAAAAAAAGCTGTTTCCCAGGCTCCTACTTGCACTGTTTTCTACCCATATTCCATTATCAGGCATAATCCGCTGGGCTTACATTATATGTCTACTTGCACTGCCCTACCTGGCTACCTCTCTACCAGTCTGGTATGAATCAGTCAGTATTTCCTAAGGAGGATTCCTACTCTATTTCAGGCAAGTTCTCCTACTGACCAGGAGGTGGCACCGTAAGTCATATCTGATCAACTTTCAACAATTCATGCCTAGTTTTAGTCTGGTATATTATGACCCACTTACGGCACTTCGTCAGGAAGCTTGGTATGCTTTTTCCATTCCTGGTGCTGCTTGACTCCTCCTACTTGCCTTTGGTTGTCCGCCTGTTTCTAGGACTCATTCCGATCAACCCAGGCCCTCCTTCGCCTGGACTCGGCCCCCTCATTTGCCTGTTGCTCCATTCCCCTGTTTTGTCTGTCACTGGCGGGCTCTGTCTGCCGTTGCCTGCATTTCGTAGCGAATATCACTTGCTCAAGGCCTACCTCATCCGACTGGCCCTATTGCAGTTCTCATCCCATACCGGCCATCAAGGATTCACTCCAATCATGGCCTGCATTCGATATTTCTTTTGGGCATACCTATCATGGCTCCTATGCCACCTCATCGAACTGCAGCCATCCTGCCACCTATAATCGATATTTACCCATTCTGGCCTTCATGGCTTCTCTCCATTATCGTCCATCATCCATTTCACTCCCATCGCTCACTCGAGCCTTCACTTCAGTCCTGCATACTTGTCGTTAGATCCTCTCGTTGCCCACTTGCTCTGCCATCCACATCATTTGGCCATCTCTGGCTGACTCCATCTGGTCTTCGAGCGAGTCTGATCCGCTGTCAATATTTGGCCTGCTATCAATATTTCTTTTGGGCAGACCTATCATGCATCATATGCCACTTCATTGACCCTCGGCCCTCATGCCACATATATCAGGTTCATGACTCCAGTCATCGTTCCCTCATCCTTACCTCATGGTTAATCTATTTCCATCGCTTACTCGAGCACAGTCTCAAGCCTGTAATTGAGAATTCTTTTGAGCATGCCTATCATAGCACTCTCAGGTCCACGATACCTCACCTCAACCTGCTCATCTATTTCTATTGCTCAATCAATATGCCTTGACTGACTCATATGCCTCGGCTGCCTCTATCTGGCATGCAATCGAAATTTCTTTTGGGCTACCTCTCATTAGATCTCATGCTACCTAATCAACTTGCTGCACTCCTGCAGTGATCATCATCGTCTGTCTTCATCTTCCTCAGTCACCTCGATTCAACTCTTATCTCCAATCATGGCCATGCCTTCCTGTCCATTGCCCTTTGCTACAGGCTGGCTGGCTGCTCTCCACCATCGTTCAAGTTCAATTTCAAGTTAATTTCCTGTCTCCTCTTCCCCAGTCTTCTCATACTGCTGTACTCCTGGGGCATTCATCATCATTGATCTGCATCATCCTCAGTCTTCTCATGAGTGCATCTGGATACCCCTCGCTCCTCTGACTTCTACTTGAATCTACTCCTTCCCATTGACTTCTCGAGCATACCCCTCTTGGGTCCCTGCTGCCTCATGTTCCTTCTTCGATCAGTGCTTTCTTTTGGTTTTTTTCCCTATCCTGTCATCATCTTCCCTACTCATATTCTACTCTTTAATGGCATACATCCTTAAATCAAATGTTGTCAGCCTGGAGGGAAGGTGACCTAGGCCTTGGATCCCCAGAGGTTTCCTCCTAAAAAGGTTTTTTTTTTCCTCTCCTCCATGCCAGTGGTCATAATATTAGTTAGAGTTAGTGCTTTCTTAGGTTAGTTAGTTAGGTTCTGCTGTTGGACAGAGGCAGATGGTGGCACCGGCTTTCCCCTCTCTCCTTAGGAATTCCGCCTTTAATCATCTTCTCAGAATTCATTCCTTCATCATCCTCGCCTCTTCAATGCTCGACAGCCAATTGGGTATTCTTTTTGGGCTTCTTCCTAAGCTATCTTTAGCCAACACAGTCATTCCCATGGCACCTGTAGGGAGGGGGAACCTCCTCAGGTTCTCTTGCATCATACCCTATAGTGTGATATATCCATGGATAGAGGAGGGAAAGCCACAAAGTAAATCAAATCGCACAAGCATCATCTTATCTCATCTAGTTGCATGAGCACAATTGAATGGGAGGGCTTTAAGCCTGAGGTTCAATGGGTGGAGCAACTACACCACTCCCCCATCAGGCTTATAAGGTCACTCATCCTGGGGTTCTCCAGGATTAAATTTTCGTAACCCACCATCCACCCCTCCTCCTCCAGCGGCTTGTCTCTCTTACCTGTGGGCTTCATTTTAAGCTACCTTTAGCCGATGCAATCATTCCCATGGCACCTGTAGAGGGGGAACCCTCCTCTAGTGTTCCTTGCATCGTACCCCTACAGGGTGGTATATCCCATGGATATACTCCAATTGATGGGTTCATTGGGCCTGACATGGGTTGTTACCACTGCCATCCATAAAAAAGGACATTCATTGGACTTGGTTTTTCACCTGGGGATGGAGACCTCCGATGTGGAGGTGGAGCCCATTGGATGGTCTGACCATCACCTCCTGAGATTCAGTTTCACAGCCCCCCGAAGTAGGCCTACCCCAAGGGAGTTGGTACAGTTCCGCCCTTTAAGAGGAGTTACCTCAGAAGGCCTAATGGCGGTGCTGGACCTCTCAGGATTTCAAGGGGATAGCACTGATCCAGGGCCTCTTGTGTCAGCCTACAATAAGGCTGTTATTGAGATGCTGGATATCAATGCTCCTTCTCGTGTTCACCCTCTTACCTCTCATCCGGGTGCCCCATGGTTTAATGGGGAAATCCATGAATTAAAGAGGCGGGGGCAAAGGTTGGAAATACACTAACAGAAAACTCACCTGGAGGTGGACAGACTTAGATTGATGGACCATTATTATGTCTATCAATCAGCCATTTCCCGTAAGAAGGCAGAGTTATTGTCCAGGGAAATTGCTACAGCAAGGAACAGACCAGCCCAGCTCTTCCAGACTGTGGACAGACTGTGCAATCCAGCCTGTCTTCACTCTGGTCGAGCATTGTCACAAAAACAGTGTGAGGAGTTTGCGCAGTTCTTTTCTGATAAGGTGTCCACCATCAGGAATGAGATCAGCCAGTGCCTTCCCATTGGTCCTTGCATTAGTCAACCGGGTGATACTAATGCCCAGCTGAACCGGTCCACCTTTAGCCAACCAGTAGTCACAGATATAGTGAGGATCATCCAGGCTCTGCAGCCAACCTACTGTAGTTTGGACCCGGCCCTACATGCCTACTAGTGGGGTGTGTAGAGATCATTGGCCCGGTCCTTGCTGGGATAGTGGAAGTTTCATTGGAGAGAGGGATCTTTCCAGATCCCTTAAAGGAGGTAGTAGTTCGTCCCTGTTAAAAAAACCTCCCTTGATCCCAACTGCCCAGCCAACTACAGACCAATCTGGAGCCTACCCTTTGTTGGGAAGATTATGGAGAAGGTGGTCACACTGCAGCTGGAGGATCATTTGGCCAACCACAATATCCATGACCCTCTCCAGTCTGGCTTCAGAAAAAGGCATAGCACTGAAACGGTCCTGGTGAGGGTACTTAATGACCTTCTGATGGCGAGAGATCAGACAGCCCATTCTATCTTGATTCCCCTTGATCTCTCAGCAGCATTTGACACTGTAGACCATGGGGTGCTGCTCGAACATCTGTAGTTTTTCTGTGGGCTGAGAGGGGTGGTCCATAGTTGGTTTAAGTTCTTCCTCGAGGGTAGGTCTCAGAGAGTGGTGTCGGGAATTTATTCCTTGGCCCCACATGGACTGCCCTGCGGGGTTCCACAGGGCTGGGTGCTGTCCCCCTTGTTATTCATGGTGTATTTACTTCCATTAGGAGACATTATAAGGTGGTACAGTTTGAGTTTTCATTGCTATGCTGAGGATTCTCGACTGTACATGTCCTTTGTACCCAACCAGGAATTAGATTCCGTTACAGTGTTTAATTTTTTTTATTTATTTGTTTATTTATTTATTAAGTCTAGGATTACAAATACCTTTGAGCCTTGGCTCTTTTACAAAGGTTCCACGTCAGAGAAATACAAATTATGGGGAACATCAAGACAGACATTACAACAATGTGGACATTGCAAACAGAGTACAGATTAATACAATTCAAGGGTAGCATTGTAACAAGGCAGCCAGCGGCATTTGTAAGAGAAAATAGACAACAGATAAGAAGTGCCAGAGTCATAGGGAGAGGGAAGGGGGAATGTAGGAAGGGTGGGAGAGGGTGAAAGTGCAGCACTGGGTATACCAAGATGTGAGGGTAGAATCCAGTGAGGAGGGAAGGGGGGACCACTAGAGCAGGAAGGGAAGTGGAGAAACACGGTTAAGTTGGGTAATAACTGCCTACTAGGGATTCAGAACTGGATGAGTGGTAGTTGGCTTTGGCTGAACTCAGAAAAACTGAGGTATTGGTTGTGTGGTCATAGGGTGATAGGGGCATGGGCGGGAAAACGGTCAGGATTAAATCTTGATGGGTTCCCACTTATTGCGTCTAGCCAGGTGCGAAACCTGGGCATTGTTTTTGATGAAAGCCTGATCCTGAGGGTGCAGGTTTCGGCTGTAGTCAAATTTTCCTATTACCATCTTAGGACTATAGCCCGGGTGAAGTATCTGGTCCCGCCCGAAGATTTTCCGACCTTGGTCCACGCCTTTGTCACCAGTCATCTTGATTATTGCAACGCTCTCTACCAAAGGATACCAGGAGTAGATATCCACTGCTTGCAACTAGTGCAGAACGCGATGGCCAGGTTGCTGACTGGAGCTTCTAGATCCAGTCATATTACACCTGTGTTGTGTGATCTGCACTGGTTGCCAGTACAGTGGTGGATTACCTTCGAGATCGCGTTGCTGACTTATAAGGCCCTACACAAGCAGGGTCCCCACTACCTGAAAGAGCTCCTGTGCCCTTACTGTCCCTCCTGCCCGCTCCGCTCCTCTGGCGAGGGATTGCTAGAGATTCCCAGGGTTTCCCTTAAAACATCAGGAGGAAGATCTTTTGCCTTTATGGCTCCTACCCTGTGGAATTCTCTACCTCACCAGATACGAGAAAGCCAGACCGAAGAAGGTTTTAAAAATCTTTTAAAGACATATCTATTTAACCAGGCCTTCTCAGGAATGTATTGAATTATGAATTTATATGGATATGTTTTTATATGTGTTTTATGATATGTGATGAGTTCTTAATGTTATAATGGAAAGGCGCCCTGAGTATTGGAAGGGCGCCTTATATAAATAAAAATGTTTCTTTTTAATTTGATTTGATGCATCACCTCCTCATACTGAAACTGCTCTAGTACTGTAGAAAACAGAAACAAATTAATTATGTAACTCCCCCTACAAATGGGACTTGCCTAATGCCCACTGCCAGGCTGGTGTTCTGTGTCCTAGCATTTTAAAAGTGTTGCGCATGTGAGTACCTAGCTAGCCTCTGTGCCTGTCTCCTTAAAGGAGAAGTCCACCCAAAACTTGAAAAAATATATGTTGTGCAGAGTGTTTTAATTTGTATGTGAATTTCTAGTGTTTCCTTCCCTCAGACTGGTATTAGGAGTTTTTCCTAAATTAGCCTGCTAGCTTTAGGGTACTTTTACGATCCCTGGAGATCTCCATATGAAACAGCTTAATTGTATTCCTTTGTCCTACAATGCACCTTGTTTCATGTGACGGTGATGTAGCAGAGACCATAAATCCAGCAGAAAGCATTGCTTTACAACAGTTCACAACAGTAGAGATGGCTATATTTTAAAATCTGTAGAATTCAGCTTGGTGACCACCCTCATCGTAACAGTCTTACTGTCCTGAAAAACTTTGCTGCTGGTAATTTTTGTGCAGTTTGTAAAGCTTCCAGGATATTTACTTTGTTTGGCATGTGTGTGCTGAATGTTGGGTCTCTCTTACATCACTGTCACATGAAACAAGATGCACTGTGGGAACAAGAAATACAATTAAACTGTCAGGGATGAAGATCCCCAGGGGTCATAAAACTAGCATAAAGCTAGCAGGCTAATTTAGAAAAAACTCCTAATACCAGTCAGAGGGAAGGAAACACTAGAACTTCACATACAAATTAAAACACTCTGCACAACATATATTTTTTCAAGTTTTGGGTGGACTTTTACTTTAAGAGACATCATTTTGTGGTGTATAATTAATCCCGGTAGGGGCCGAGTGTTTCCAGGCTTGAGGCCTACCTGAGCTGCAGTAATATTGCTCCATTCTGCCATCGCTAATTGTGCAGAGGGAGCTCTATTAGAACTGGTAATTGTTTGCTGATTAGCTGCTCTAAATAATAATGATATTATAGTTTGTCTAACCTGCCTTTCTTTGCAGCATGGACATTTCTATATTGTACCAATCAGTACCTTTGGGGACCCTAAAATGCAGTCTGTCCACAGGGGTCTTGTGGGAGTGAATTTTTGTAGGAATTGTAGTTTTTCCACTTTGGCACCTAAATGGACCTGGAGGGGTAGCTTCTAGCTGTAACAGACAGATGGATCAACCAACCAAACCTTTTGGATCTCAGAGGAGGTCCCGGTGCTGCCTGCAGCAGAGAGTTAATCTGAGTTTGGAGTTGAGAGAGTGAACAGCTCTAGATATTCTAGCAGCTGCTCCTGCATAGTAGCACAGGAAACTGGTGGGAAGGCTGTGTTTGGCCTGCCTGCCTCATTTTCCCTCGGTAGGGAATCCTTCAGTTAATTGTAATCGGACTGAATCCAAAAGTGTTGTGACCAGAATTACTGAATTGTGACTACCTTTTACCTGAAGAAGACCAAAGATTTGCTCCACGAGATCGGCCTGTCAGGAAGTCTGAATCTACTGCAGAACGTATGGTTTGCACAGAGACACTGTGATTGCAACCGGACTGTCTCCGAACTGTGATATTTAACTTTCTTTACTATAAGTGGGCTGAATGGTGTTAGTGGGTCGCGATTTGGTTCCCCACTGCCTGCTTGTGTCACGCTTGCTGAAAGCTGTATCCAGCACTACCGGACTGCCATCCAAATTGCTTCACCCAGTCTGGGCTTTGCCATCTCAGCCCTGCCAGCTGCTCACGCCACACAGAAGAACATCGACGAGAGATCTGCCTGTGGATCAGCCCCCTGCTCAACATCACGAACAGGAATGACACCACAGTGAATCATGTGGGCCCTGCTTCTCCTGGCAAACCGGCAAGTCATCCTGCAGTCTCCATTTCGTCCATCTTGTGTCTTGTACTGAGTAGCGTGAGTAAACACCAGGGTAGCTCCCTGCAACAACAGTTCAATCAAAGTGTATCATCTGATTTGTTTTGCTTGATTATCATGAACTGAGCCACCTGGCTCCAAATTACAAATTGTGGGTTACTGTGCATGATTTTTTCTTTCCACCATTACGGCCCCGACCAGCTGCAATGCCAACCTACCCTGGGCAACGTGTCAGACTAGCCTACCTCAACAACTGGGTACCCAGAGTGTGTGTGACTGTGTTGTGGGACTCTGAAGTGCATGCATTGTAGCCTGATTAAATCATTTGCTAGCCCAATCAGCCAGATTACACCCCTCCCTTGTTCATCCCCCTAAATAAATCAGATCTGAATATTTTTGCACTTAAACTGTTTGTGGTGCATCTCTGTACAAATAGCACTGTATTACTATTGTTTGCTGTGTCTAACCTTATTTTACAGGGGGTCTCCAGGGCCAAACTGGTAGAACCAGCCCTGGTGGTAAGTGCAACAAGTGTGGGAGCATATCTGCTGTTTGGGAGTTATTGTACCTGTGTGCTCTGTACATTGTTTAGGCCACTAGAGGGGAAAGAGGGGGGTCATAGTGTCCCGGAAGGCTGTACACAGGTCAGCTATGCTACCACTAACCCTATCCTCTGAGTGGAAGCAGCCGTTTTCAGTACCCAGGTCCTCTAACCTGCAAGTAGTCATGCAGGCCGGGGTAGCAGCACCTTGGGATAGCGCCACCTAGGGGTTACAATTAAATATACAGTAAGCTGATATGGGGTGAATGACATTCATTTCCACCCGCGGTCAGTATACTGCAGGGATGAAAAATATACCAATACCGCTGCTGTCTGCTGCTGCGGTGTATACATCATGTCCTCGTCCTGAAAGAATCCTTTCATCCCTCTGTTCTTTATAACATATGCCACACGCAGGAAATGCCAGACACAGGCAGGTGAGCTGTTCTCTGATTCCCCACCTCTTTAAAACCAAATTTCTCATTATAACGAAACCTCACTATAATGAACATATGGGATGGACCCAATGGCATTCATTATAATGAGGGACTGCCGTATGTGATACGCAAATAGACTGGTGAGGAAGATACAAGCATAATAGACAGAGTGGAACTATAGTGCAAATCAATAACACAGCCAAGCTAGGGGCAATCAATGAATCATGGATGGCAGGCAATAACTAAGTTATGGTACTAGCAGCTTTGCAAAAATATCCTACGTGAGTCACTGATGTACTGGAGGGATCCAATGGAGCTGTGAGGGGGCAGACCTGTTGAGCAGTGTGAGCGGCCATTGGCTGACTCATGGCCAGCTTCAGGCAGACTCCTCAATGTCCTTAGAGCTGCTGTCCTTTGTGCAGAAGGGTTGCTGTGCAAAAGGGCTGCTAGAAGGAAACAGAGATAAATGTGAAGCAGTATGAAACTCCACGCCATTGGTTTGAAACTTGGGTCCCTGATAGGCAGCTCACGCTGCCAATGAACCTGATGCTGTAGACCAAAACAGAGGGGAAAAGAGAGTTTCAATAGATAAAATTAAAACTCTCCCTATCCCCTTGCAGGTCCTGTAGCATGAGTCAGCTAGACTGGTTCACTCCCAGAAGTGATCAGGCAGATGGAGTTTCGCGAGCTTAGAAAACACCACCCCAATGGTTTGAAACTCCACTCCCTGATAGGCTGATCACACTACTGGTGAAACTGGTGCTGTAGAGCAAAACGGATGGGAAAAGAGTTTCAGTAGGTACGATTAAGGCTCTCGGTATCCCCTTAGTCCTTAAGCTTGAGTACATAGGTAGAATAGCTGGCAGGTGGGATGCTTTGTGTTGTAAATAACCTTGAATACTCTGAATAATAATGCAATGTATATTTGGTCGTTCGCACTCTCTGTCCTATTTTATTTATTTATTTATTTTATTTATTTATTACTAGGATTACAAATACCTTTGAACCAAGGGATCTTTTACAAAGGTTCCACGTCAGCAATGGGTGCAAGCAAAACAGTGGTAAGATACAATACAGGGTCAGAAGATTAACATAGAAGTAAGCAGAGGTAAGATACAATACAGGTCAGGAGGTTAACTTAGTAGCAAAAGACAGTACATGTGTATAGACTAGCACAGTAGCAAACGGGCAGTGGCAAATATCAATGCACCATTAACAATACGGGTATGTATGTATAGCAAGACACAAATACAAATAAAAACCATCCTGGGGTGACATAAGTGGAGCAAGGGGTGGGGGATAAGAGGGGAAGGGGTGGGGGAAAAGGGGGTAGGCAGTCAAGGATTTGACATTGTCGTAAGTGCAAGAACAGAAAGATAAGTGCTAGGTACTCTGGGGTGGAGCAACAAGAGATAGGGTGATAGGGAGGGGGAGACAGGAGGAGAGGAGCGGAAGGGGGTGGAATGGTAGGTGGGAAGTGAGAGGGGATAGAATGGTAGGTGGGGTTGGGAGAGAGACGGGGAGTAGCAGGGGATGGAGGAGTGGAGAGAAGTGGGGAGGGTAGCAAGGGAGGAGAGAAGAGGAGGGAGAGGCGAAACAAAGCCGCAAGCCTAGGCAGAGCAGTCACTACTGCTGAGGTTAGTGAAGTACCGGTGGAGTTTGCGTTTGAATGGGCCAAGCTTGTTTTCAGCTGTAATTTCAGGTGGAAGGTTGTTTAGCAGCAAGGGGGGCCCTGGTGTGGAAAGCATGTTGAGTCTGGTTGGTACGGCAGAACGGAATGATAAATGTTGGTTTGAGGGAACTGCGCGTAAAATGTGCAGTGACTGCAGGCAACATTAAGGCATGAGATGCAGGGGGTGTGAGGTTAAGACAAATTTTCTTAGCCAGTAGGCAGGTCTGGTAGACAAGTCTACTATTTAGATTGAACCAGTTGGATTGCTTGTAGAGATCATAGGTATGCGTATGCTTCCCTGCACCAGTGAGAAGTCTACAGTATTTGTTAAGGGCTGTCTTGACCCGTTATTAGGGACTAATCCCCCTTTCAAGGTACGGTGAAGGCAGTCCCCCTTTAAGATGCCACTGGGACCAGGTTCCTTTAGACCAAATGGGATGATCAGTAAGACAGAGTTGAAGGCATAGTGTAGCACAGCCAGAACACACAGCAACTTCCTGTAAGGTGAGAGAGAGAGAATGAGAATGAGAATGAGAATGAATGATGGCTGGACCACCAATAGATAACAGTAGGAGAACCCACCAGACCAAACTCACATTGGAATATTTTATGACCCTTGGTATGGAGAAAGAAAACAACATTGGGGGGAGAAACCTCTGGGGATCCAAGGCCTTGGGTGCTCATCCCTCCAGGCTGAAATGTGTTAATATTGACACCTCAAAAGAATAATGAAAAAGGTGAGGCAGAGCACTAACAAAATCATGACATGCTCTTTTGAGCTGGTAGATGTAACCCTCAAGCAGGTTGGGGCATACTGTACTTAGGCCTGTAATTATCATAGTACCCCATTCCAGCAATTAAAGGGTTACAGTGAGCATCTTGGCTCTACTTGTAATTAAGTGGCTTACTGATTTTGGAAGATCCTGTTCTAGGAATTTGGCAGTCCATGTGCTGATGCTTATGCACAAGGCTCCAAGATGTCTTGGTCCATTGCTAGGGTGGGGTATAAATATTTTTTATTTAGTTTTTTTGTTGACTGGGAGAGGATGACAAGGCAACGCTGCCTATTTTCAGCCTCAGCACAACCCCCCCCCCCCGTGGGAAGGGGGGATACAGATGGAAATCAACTGAAACTGAACTAGATCAAGCTGCTGATAGTAGGACTGGTCCAGAAGGTGGCTAAATACGATTGGCATTTTCGTCCTGACCTATTGAGGAGAGTCAGAGCATTTTGGAAACAGGATTTGGGAACAAATATCTCAGATAAGAACTTGAAAGTGGTATTACAGTTGCATGCGGGACTATTACTCTGAAATAAGCACAAGGAATCCCAAGATAAATTAATCAATCGATTGTTTTGCTCCCCCATTGTCGTGCATACGTTTAACCATGGCACACCACCTCTATAGGCCAATAGTTATTCTCCTGTAGGTTCCCTAAGATCTGGAACTCAATGCCTCATCAAATCAGGCACTCCTCCTCCCTGTGGTCCAGCTCGACCTCCCTCCTCAACTTCCTTTCTCCATTTTGCAGCTGCTCCTAATTTCCTCTCTGGCTCCTCACTCCTCCTAATTTCCCCTCTGGCTTCCCCATCCCCTTTCCCAACCAAGCACTTAACGTGAGGCGAAACCAATGTACTTTATTGCACTTCCTTGTCTGCATTGTATGTATTAGTCTGCAGTGCTGTTAATTTGCTCCTCTCGCATCAAATCCCAATGATTATCTAATGCTACCAACTGATGTTTTGTTTTTTTACTCTGTTGTGCCTCTGTTTTATATTACCTTTATAAATCAAGGATGGAAATGAGAAAGGAAAAGTGTGGCCTACTGGGATTTGAACCTCAGATCTCTGGTATGCCGTTCCAGCGCTCTAACCATTAAGCTACAGGCTCGCTGGTCAAAGCGTCTGAGGAATTTCCTTACAGCCACACACGCATTCCTTTCTCTAGTGTTGCGCAATTATGCAACTAGAAACCAATGTTAGAAATACCACTTTCTCTCAGTGCAGTTTAACCCCTGCAAGGTATACATATTTTTAAATCAAGGATGGAAATGAGAAAGGAAAATGTGGCCTACTGGTTTTGAACCTCAGATCTCTGGTATGCCCGTTCCAGCGCTCTAACCATTTAGCTACAGGCTCGCTGGTCAAAGCGTCTGAGAATTTCCTTACAGCCACAGCATTCCTTTCTCTAGTGTTGCGAATTATGCAACTAGAAACCAATGTTAGAAATACCACTTTCTCTCAGTGCAGTTTAACCCCTGCAAGGTATACATATTTTTAAATCAAGGATGGAAATGAGAAAGGAAAAGTAATGCATGTGTGGCTGTAAGGAAATTCCTCAGACGCTTTGACCAGCGAGCCTGTAGCTTAATGGTTAGAGCGCTGGAACGGCATACCAGAGATCTGAGGTTCAAATCCCAGTAGGCCACACTTTTCTTTTCTCATTTCCATCCTTGATTTAAAAATATGTATACCTTGCAGGGGTTAAACTGCACTGAGAGAAAGTGGTATTTCTAACATTGGTTTCTGTTGCATAATTACAGAACACTAGAGAAAGGAATGCAGTGTGGCTGTAAGGAAATTCCTGGACGCTTTGACCAGCGAGCCTGTAGCTTAATGGTTAGAGCGCTGGAACAGCATACCAGAGATCTGAGGTTCAAATCCCAGTAGGCCACACTTTTCCTTTCTCATTTCCATCCTTGATTTAAAAATATGTATACCTT
This sequence comes from Neoceratodus forsteri, assembly GCA_016271365.2. Classification (NCBI taxonomy): domain Eukaryota; kingdom Metazoa; phylum Chordata; order Ceratodontiformes; family Ceratodontidae; genus Neoceratodus; species Neoceratodus forsteri. The sequence goes on along the minus strand of CM028133.1, from coordinate 680,166,312 downwards.
GCAGGGGTTAAACTGCACTGAGAGAAAGTGGTATTTCTAACATTGGTTTCTAGTTGCATAATTGCGCAACACTAGAGAAAGGAATACGTGTGTGGCTGTAAGGAAATTCCTCAGATGCTTTGACCAGCGAGCCTGTAGCTTAATGGTTAGAGTGCTGGAACGGCATACCAGAGATCTGAGGTTCAAATCCCAGTAGGCCACACTTTTCCTTTCTCATTTCCATCCTTGATTTAAAATATGTATACCTTGTAGGGTTAAACTGCACTGAGAGAAAGTGGTATTTCTAACATTGGTTTCTAGTTGCATAATTGCGCAACACTAGAGAAAGGAATGCATGTGTGGCTGTAAGGAAATTCCTCAGACGCTTTGACCAGCGAGCCTGTAGCTTAATGGTTAGAGCGCTGGAATGGCATACCAGAGATCTGAGGTTCAAATCCCAGTAGGCTACACTTTTCCTTTCTCATTTCCATCCTTGATTTAAAAATATGTATACCTTGCAGGGGTTAAACTGCACTGAGAGAAAGTGGTATTTCTTATATTACCTTTAGAAATGTGTTGTTGATTATTGCATATATACTTTTCTATAATACTGCATGGAAGTGTGCTTTTGATTACTATACTCCTATGTTCCCCTTTCCCCAGGACGCTCCGTGAGATGAGTAATTTTTTTATTGTTCAGTGTGCCTTTCCTGGTGAAACTTTTCAATAAATAAATAAATTACCCAATAATCTCTCCATTGTCTGGGAGGTTAGGGAGAGCCCTGTGTACATACATGCATTATTTTTGGTACTACCCCATACTGAAGCAATTCTGGTCATGTGTGGCACAGGAGATTACTGCCATGTCAGGACACTCAGTGGATCTGGTACCAGTCTCCATGCTTTTCAACATGGAAGACTGGAGACAAGAGGGGTGGGAAACATATCCACATTGGATTAAGGTTCTTTTAAGCTTGGCTAGGCAGTGTATTCTCAATACATTGGTCTCATGTGGGGCATCCACACAATTGCAATAGAAAACACTTGCTATCCAAACTTTAGCCCTGGAATGGCTGTCTTAACTCCTTAGGGGAAGGAAGAAAGATTTGTTGAGTGCTGGGGACCTTTTATGAACTCTTTTGTCTCCAGTGGAAATCCAAATCTTAAAAGTAGGTGCATGCAAAGGGTTGAGGGGTGGAGGTAAAATGGGGCTTGACTGTATCTAGAATTGTAATGACAGGTGACACCATAGTATTCTGCGTGTGGCATATACGTATGTAAATGTATGTAGAGTCTTGATTCGAAATCGTGCATAACATGCTTTTTAATGGAATTAACTGGATGGGTGTTTTTTAATCTTTTGGTTTGTAGTCTTAATGGTGTGTACTGTGTTGCAGTGTATTGTTTTTCTATTTTAATCTTTCTAAAACCAATAAAAGATATTTTACAAAAAAGTGAGAAATTTGACCAGGATACTGAGAAAGTCCCCTACTCCTTTCAAGAACAGCCTTGGGATCATTAATGTCCACCTGAACAACCACCAGAGCAGTCAGATGGGACCTCGGTTGAAATGTCTTATCCAAAAGATGTCACCTCAGGAGGGCATCATCTCCCTCATGCTGCACTACAGTGTCAATATTGGGATTTTACTCCCAGCTTCTGGAGCAGCACTAGAACCCATAACCTTCTGATCTTCTGACATCAGAGGTGAGTGTGCAAACTGCTCAACCACTGACACTACTATGTATGGTACTCTTTGCCCCTGTATAGTATGGCTTGGAGGAAGGAGAGAGAGAGAGAGAGAGAGAGAGAGAGAGATAAAGTGATCCATGATAGGCATGGGAACCACCTGTGCTAGTGGTGGCTGCAACCAGCTTCAGAGGACATGTCAGACATGGGAGGTGCCACATGGGTCCCAAACCTGGTGTTGCACTTGTCACCTCGAGGCTGTGTTTCTGGAGCCATTACGTGTAAGAAGACCACACCTGGAGCTAAGAGACCTGTTGGTAGTTACTCCTTCTGGAGTTCTGCCTGATGATGTCCACTTGGGATGCACCTTGGCTTGCCCACTACACTGGCCCCCAGGCAAAAGCAAGATTTAGGAAGGGGAGAGAAACTGTTTGTATTGGACACCAGGTCTATTTGTGCTGGTTGATCTAGACATTGTGGAGTGACTAGAAATGGGTTACAAAGTATCTTGTTGATGAACTGGAAGTGGAATGGTGTCAAAATTCATGTGCTGCCTGCCTCCTCCCAGAGACTGTTAGAGCACCTATCACACATGTAATGTTTTGTTGAGGAGTGTTTGAGAGACAGGTGCCAGAGAGGCTTGTTACAGCTTGTAGAAACATAGTGCACATAGAAACCCTTGAGAACTTACACCAGCTGAGACTGGGCCCCCAGATCCTTGGTCCAGAACTTGACTTAATGAGACAGAGAGTCCTTTGGTCCCCTCTAAAGTTAACCAAAATGACTTGTTGTTAATGGATCAATTTCTGATATATCCGGAGTTCTCTGACTCAGCAGCTGCTGTATGGACCAAGAATCTGTGATTGCTACCCGCACTTGGTCCAAATGAGGACGTAGAAAAATGGTTAAAGGTGAACTGTAACCCATTTATTTGTCTGGGGTGTTTGATGCTATGATTGTGCTGCAGCCATTTGGGCACTATGGGGGAACCATGGCAAATTCGTCAGCACTGCTTGTTATCCGACTAATGCTGGTGGGCTTAGGATGGTATCGCCCTCGAGTAGAGAGGTGTGCCCCGAGTATAAACAGACTTATATCTGCCCACTTGGTGTGATGCTCAAGAGGTGGGATTTTAGGAGGTTTATGTAGAATTCTATAGAAGGATAACTCACAGCCCCACCTGCATATCATGTGCTTTTGGACTAGACTATGGGGTAGTTTCAAGAACTACTAAGTCTGGAGCCACCTCCTCTGTGCCCAGAGCTATTGTAGAAGTCATGAGTAGGGAGTATGAAAAGGAGAAGGTAAAGCCAGGCAACTCTGGAATGGGAGGGGAGGTATGCCTGAGGCTGTTGTGTTTGCTGTCCCTGCTCTGCCATCCCTGTAGAGTGATCTTCACTGGTGTCCTCCATTCGGGAGTGGGAGCACTTCTGCTGGCAGTGTTACATAAGTGAAAATGACTTCCAAAGAGAGCCTCCCTGATGACAGAGCATGTCTTTCCTGTACCCTTGAAGAGAGGCAACCCTAGGCTCATCATCCCAGAACAGGAGTGGTACTGCAGCATAGATGGTTTGTTGATCTGAAGAGAAGGAAAGAGGAATCCTGCCAATCATAGCACTGGTATGCCATTATGTTAATACATTTTTCCCTTACAGAACTGAATTGATTACATTGGACCGAGTGCAGGACAGTATGGGCCTAGTTGTGACCAGCCAAAGGGAGTGAGGCACCGGAGTTGACAAGCCTTTGGAGGAACTGTTTGGACACTGTGTGCCATAGACTCACTGCTGTTTTAGTGAGTACTTAACTTATGTACGGAGTGAATCGCCCACTGTAATTTGCACTTCAAAGAGACTTTTGAACTTTTGTGCTTCCCAAGGGAAGTGAAGAGACTAAAAAAGAATAATTCAACAGACGTGTCTGTGTAATGTAGGATTTTGGAACCTGGAGTCGTTTTTTCTGGACTGGCAGTTTGGTGCACAGTAATCTTGGAGTCTGATAAAAAATGACTCACAGGTATCCCATTTTGATGCCCTCAATCTAAGGGGTGTAATCACATGGTGTTCAGTTCTGCACTTCCCCTGATTGATATACCATTTGATCTATGGTTTGGTACTTATGATAACATGGTATGGTGGATGCTGGACGGCTGGAATGCAAAACAAACAGATATCTCAACGCCATTCTCAAAAGTGCTTAGGCAAATATGCACTTTTGCTGAGAAAATGGATAGGTTCTATAGATCGTTATTTGACTGTGCACCTTAAAGAGCTACTGACGCCTCAGAGAAAACTTTAAAAAATATAATAATTAGGTACAATTCAGCTTGCATTCCATATATATTTTTCTTCCCCATTATTTATTACTGCAAAATTTGTATGAATACATGATGGTTATCCCTGCGAGTTCCCTTAGAGTTTATCTGCCTCTATAGCTACTCCCTACTTCAAGTCATAATCCTGTGTTGTGACATCACGATCTGTTGGCATGGGAGTAACTGTGATGTCATAAGCAGTGCACTACGACATCAAGTAAGAAGAAGGCAACAGGAATAGATGAACTCTTCAGAGCAAAGATCCTGTTTTCATGCAAATGACCTCAGTAATTAATAATGGGGAGGAGAGATACAAAACTAATGTAAAATGCAAGCTGAACCGTGTCTAAATACTGTGTTTTGTTAAAGTTCTCCTGAAGGTGTCAGCTGCTGTTTAGTAACAAGCCTATTTAAGTGATCTTGTAGAAATAATAAGTGTTAGGGACAGTGTTTGTGCCATATTGTTTTTCAGGAATGTCTTATTCTGCCATGCCTACAGTTAGACAGTTCTGCAGATGGAAGGTTGCTGCCTCAGAAGGACTGTGTGTTTTTCTTAAGCATGGGAACTTGCAAGTGATTAAGTAAGGACCTGTGGGTCTTCAATGTGCATACTTTTCTCCTCCCAGAACCAGGACAAGTGCTATAACTATTAGCTAGAAAAAGAGAAATTCAGCTATGTTATTGATGCCTGTACTGTATGTATATTGAAAGACGATCCAATCTGTAGGTATACAGTAGGTCACTATTGTCACTATTGATAAGGAGTGAAAAAGGCGTGTGCCCATGCGTGCTCCTATGTGGTTAGGTAATAGTTCAGTTTCCTGCCATCTAGCATTAATTTATCAATACCTCTTTTAAAGGCCTCTCTGTTATTACTGAGGAACAGACTGTCAGGTAAACTGCTTCATATGTTTACCACTGTTTCAGTAAAGAAGAACTCCTTTTATTTGTTCTAAAACTGTTACCCTGGACTTGTAGTGAATGTCCCCTGGTATCTGCACTGTGGTTTTTAAATCTGATACCCGATTCCTCTCTTAGAGAGTTATTTTTATATTGGCTTGCGCGCACAAGCAAACAACATATAGTGTATGGTAGAACGCTATAATCACTAAAAATCCATCATTTACTAGTGTTGTTGTACCACCGATGTGACGTAATTTAGCTGTTGTACCATCGTCGGTACGTCACATTGGTGGTACAACAGCTCTGCCCATGTTTGTGCATGTGCAAGTCGCACTTCTGTTCATCATTAAAATGGCCATGGCACTTCAGCATAAGCACTGGAGGATGTCCCAATTTAAAAGTAAGTGCTGTTTTAGTTGAGTTCTTAGCTGGCATATAGCAGAGCCCAATTATTCAATTTAAAATGCGGACCCGGAGTAAGATGAGTGTTGTCAATGACACGGGCTCGGTGGGGTGGGTTCCCCGACATCAGAGCGCTACCCCAAAAAAATCCACAAATAGTTTTTTTTTTACCTTTTGCCCATACACTATAAAAGACAGTGTATGGGCAACAGTGAACAACAACAGTGCCGTTTACTTCTCAAGGTGTCATGACACCCAAAAACCTTTCGAATTTCGCTCTGGAGGTTTCAACAGTTATCATGACAACCTCTCGAAGTGAATAACACTGTTGTTGTTCACTGTTGCCCATACACTATCCTCTATATTGTGGTAGTAGCAGTTTTAGAGCTGTGTCAGTGTTGTGGCGAATGCAGGCGATGCTTTCATCAGTGTGTTCCTCAGCCACCAATCAGTGAGCACGCTGTCGATGACAGCAGTTTCAGAGAGAGCCACCAACTTGAAATGAATCAGCTGCTGCGATCAGAGACAGGCTCGTCATTGCAGTGGCAGATGACACGCCTCCATTAAGTACCATTCCTGGTGAAACATTTCAATACATATGGCGGTTCCTGCTGTCCACCACACAATCCCCACAAAGCTGACATTGGGGTGCCCAATCCCCATGTTGGTATGCCCCCGGCCCCCCATTATGTGGTATACCTAACGTGTCGGCTCCTGACACCTACCACACAGTCATAAAAAGCCGACATTGGGGTACCCAATCCTCATATCGGCATCCCCCCTCTCAGTGTGTCTTTCCTGGTTAAACACTTTCTCCTTTCTGACACTGGGATGCCCACTCCCTGTGTCAGATGCAACCCCCACAAATCCGTCTATATGGCTTGCTGACATCGGGGTGCCCAATTCCCATGTCAGCACCCTCTGAATTGTGGCACACTGGGAACCCACCCCAGTGTGCCTATTTTTTGTGTGTGTGTGTATAAGTTGTGTAAATAAGGAAAACCTTCCCTCGCTGTCTTTTTTTCCCCGGCAAAGAAGAAAATGGTCCACCGTTGTCTCCCTCATCCCCTCCCCATCTCACCCTCCCTCTGTACGCCTCTCGCATCCCCTCCCTGCACCCCCTCGTCCATACTTACCCTCTCGGGGTTGGGAGTCATAATCTTCTCGGAAGACTGGATGGGCCTTGCGGTCCTTATCTGCCGTCAACTTCTGTGTTTCTATGTTTCTATCACCTTTTGGGACTGATTAATGAAACAACAGTGCCACTGTTCATGAAGGGAGGTACCAAAAAGACCATGTTGCAAATTTGGTGAAAAAATTCCACAAAATGACTGTGTTACCAGCGTGCATTGTGCAGTTTCTACACACACTTGTAACTTTGCAAATTTTTATTATTTTCACTCCAGAATTTCAACATTGCCATTTTTTCACACCTCCTTATGAACAGTACAGCTGTCATTTTTCACATCCTGCCTAAAAAATGTTTTTGCACCTGTGGCACGCAATAGGCACGGTTGCTGTGCAAAATCAACTTTCAGGACAGAGTAACAAAATCACAGTGCCACTGTTCCTGAGGAGAGGTCCCAAAATGCTCATGTTGAAAATTTGGTGAAAACACGCTCCCAAAAATGACCGCATTATGGGCCTGCAGTGCGCAGTATCTACGCACACTCTTCAGTTCACAAGTTTTTCATATTTTATCTCCAGATTTTCAACATTGCCATTTTTTCACACCTCCTCATGAACAGTACAGCTGTCATTTTTTGCATCCTGCTTGAAATGTGTTTCCGCACCTGTGGCTCTGAATGGCGCAGTTGCTGTGCAAAATCACCTTTCAGGACAGAGTAATGAAATAATAGTGCCACTGTTCATGAGGTGAGGTCCCAAAAAGCCAATGTTGAAAATTTGGAGTGAAAATATCAACAAACTGCAACTGACAAGCTACAACGAGGATAAATGGGCATATCATCCTCTATTACTAACAACCTCCTTGCTCTGGATCCCTAGACGCCTGCACTGGTCCAATCCGCATAAGCCTCAGAAGTGTAATTCTATTGACTACGAAGTACAGCAACTGTCTCTTAAACTCCTACTCCTCCTCCTCTTGATATCAGGAAGTGTCCACTCAAATCCTGGCCCTGTCTCCTACAGTACAACAAAGCCTGCCAAAATGGAGGGGGGGCTCAAAATTTGCTACCTTAAACATCTGCAGTCTCCTCCCAAATCTGGCCTCCCTTCAAATCTTTGCCAGCCAACACAACCAGGATATCCTTGCCATCGTCGAAACTTGGCTGACACCTAATACTCCGGATCATGCCATCTCTATACAAGGCTACAAAATATTCAGGCTGGATAGGATCTCGAAAAGGGGTGGTGGGTGTGCAATCTACATAAAGGACTACCTCACCTGTCTTCCTGGTTCTTACCTCACCACAGAAACCTCAGTGCAACTCCTCCCTATCAAGATACTACTTGGTGCCCAAAACAAAGTCCTCACGATTGCTGCTGTCTATATCCCACCAAAAGATCCTGATTCCGGCCTACAGGCTGTCCTCGAGTTCGTAAGTACACAACCTTCTGACATGAACTCCTCTCTCCTGAGGGACTTTAATATAAATTGGCTTGCTCCTGATGCAGGGTCAAACAAAGATGCTATTCTAGCAGCAAATTTAACACAAGTGGTAAACTCCCTACCAGGAAAAACTACAAATCAGGGACCAGCACCCTTATTGACTGGATCCTTACCAGCCACCCTACCCGCATAACCAATGCAAGTGTTCTCCCTGACTCGCTCAGTGATCACTCTCCAATAATATGTACCTGGACAAATAAGTTTCATAAGCGGCCTCCAAAAACCATCTATAGCAGAGTCCTACCTTATGGCAACCTTACTCATCTCAAGACCTGTCTTAGGCAGATAGACTGGTCCTTGATTTACAAAACTCAAGATGTTGACCTAGCCCTTGATTACTTTATTACTACTTTCAACACTGCCTGTGACACCTATGCACCAGTAAAAAAGTGCAAAATCGAAGCACTCACAAATCCCTGGCTCACGGCGAAGCTATTGGCACAACTCAAAAGTAGGGATCACCTCTGGGCCACTGCAAGAGCTACTGGCACTCTGTCGGACATCCAAAAATATAAACAGGCTCGCAACCACTGTACTAAACAGATCCACTTGATGAAGAGCTCCAACTTCAAGAATGCCCTCTCCAACTCCTGGGGTGAAGGGAAATCCTTCTGGGACAACATAAGAAATATCATGGGTCAGCAGTCCAAATCCTCTCCTACAATAATGAATGTGGATGGAACCACTACATTAGACCCAGAGATCATTGCAAACACCCTAAATGATACCTTCACGGACCTTAGTGGTGTCCTGTCATCTGATTTCTTCACTGATGCTGACCCTCCAATTTCTACTTCTACTACTGCTCTCCAACCAAACCACCCTTCCATTTCAAACTAGTAAAGGCACATGAAGTCTATAAATATGTAAAGAGGCCATTTCTAAGTCCCGAGCAAGCAGCGACACTATTGACCTAAACTTCTGTCCCTCACTCTGGAGGAAGTACTGCTCCCCCTCACAAATATTTTCAATCACTCCCTCTGCTACAGCCAATTCCCTAGGAAATGGAAGGCTGCAGTTGTCACTCCGGTGCACAAAAGTGGTGATAAGTCACTGCCTGGTAACTATCGCCCGATATCAATACTACCACCTCTTTCTAAGGCCCTTGAACGCTTGGTGGCGGATCAACTTTCAGACTACCTGGAAAAGCACAACATCCTATGCACTCAGCAGCATGGATTTAGGAAAAGGCACAGCACATCGACTGCCCTACTTGAATTCTCAGGAGCAATCCACAATGACATGGACAAAGGAAACCTAACTGGAGCAGTCTACATTGACTTAACCAAGGCATTTGATACAGTACACCATGGCCTACTTATCAAACAACTACTATCCCTAGGACTCTCACAGGGTCCTGGTGACTGGGTAAAAAATTACCTTGCTCAGCGCTCTCAATCTGTAAAAGTAGCTGGAGTTCTCTCAGACTCAAAACCGGTTCGCTCAGGAGTTCCCCAGGGATCCATCCTGGGCCCCCTCCTTTTCAGCCTCTTCCTAAACTCCCTCCCCAAATCCTGCCCTGAACAAATAATCCTCTATGCCGATGATGCCGTGATTCTTGCCATTCATAAAGATCTGAACCTCTTACACCTCAACCTTCAGCATGCTTTTTCCAAAGTTGAGATGTGGTTCCTTGAACATAAGCTGGTTCTAAACCACAAAAAAACTAAATCCATGCTCTTCTCTAACCCATAAAACAAAGCAGCCAAGTCCCACCTCACCATTAATACATACCTGGGAAATACCCTTGAACAAGTGCCAATTTTCAAATATCTTGGAATCAAGTTTGATCAAGGCCTAACCTTTTGCAAGTCACATTGATAGTACAGCAAAACTATTAATCAGCGAATTGGGATTCTGTATCGAACCGACAGCTCCATACCCATTCTGCACTGAGGATTGCCATCCAATCCTCTATCATCTCAGTCGTTGACTATGGCTTAGTTATATACGGATCTGCCACTACTACAGCACTTAGTCGCATTACAACATCCCTAAATAAGGCCTGTCGCTGCTCACTGGTGCACATCGACGTACCCACATGTGAACTCTATGCTGACTCAGGTTGGTTGCAACTCTCAAACCAGATAAAGTACCTTACCTGCCTGATGGCGAAAAAATCCACTCTGGGCCTCACTCCACCCTGTATCCAAGACCTGTTATGCCCGAGCGCTAGCACCCGTTTTACCAGAAGATCAGAACACCAGCCTCTCCAAGTCCCCCGATGCCGGACTTCTCAGGGACAAAGATCATTTGCCTATCGTGCCCCCAGCTGGCTAAATGCACTCAGCAGTCATATTACTGCCTCCACCTCTCTAGGTATTTTCAAATCAAGGCTGTTCTCTCACCTTGCCACCTCCAGCTCCTGTGACTGCCCTGATTAAACCTCCTATTTTCTCACTACCCACCCTGTTCCGTTATTTGACAAAGACATGTTTGGAAACCTTTTCTCCTGCTATTGTCAGCTCCCCATACCTTTCACTTACCTCTCTGTTCTGGACTTTTTCCCTATTTGTTTCTCCTAATCTGGCATGACCTCTTTCTTGTAATAATAATGTGATTATTGATATCTCATGTCCTTTTGCACAAATGATTTGATATGTATTTGTATATGTTTTCTTGCTCTTGACACAACACAAATTGTTGTGTTATCTATGTAACCTTTTGTACTGTACCTAATTGACGTGGAACCTTTGTAAAAGAGCCTCTGGCTCAAAGGTAGTAATTCCTAGAACAATAAACTAAACAAACACCCATGGCATTAAGGTTTCCAACTATACACCAATCCTGTAGAGACTGACAGGCGTGGGGGGCATAATTTGGGTTTGTCAGCCAGAATGTTCTCAGCATTCTACCCCCCCACAACCTACAGCTACTGACAGGCATTGAGGTGTGCCCGGGTTCTGTCTCCCTAACATTCACCCCATTCTCCTATATTGCACCCATCTCGGCTTATTTCCTTATGGAATGGAGTGAGCATAAGGGTCGAAGACCCCAAAGCACACCCCAGCACCTGTTGGTGTCTGCAAGGTGGGGTTAGATGCAATGGCATAAACGTTATGGCCAACGACCCACAGCCACACTCCCAACACCTTTCAGTCTCTGTGGGGGGGGGGTGTTAGTTCAATACTTCACTGCCATTCCTATTATGCATCTCTCTAACTCCTGCACTACCAATGCCAATGCCAGCAAGCCAACATTCAGCATTGACAATTGCTTGTTAATAATGTCATAATACAGCAGTAAGTCCCCTCATACTCGCCTGTCCTCCAAGGAGTACAGACCTAATTTGTCGATTCTTTCTTTATATGTAAGGTTTTTAACATTAGAAATTATTCTTGTCATGCCACGTTGTACTCTTTCTATCCTTGCAATGTCACCTATTTTGTGTGGGTTCCATAGTTGACTACAGTACAGGGGTACCATTACCTCAGCCCTCCTACTTTTATTGTTTCTATGTATTGAACCTGCCACTCTATTTGCTTTAGAGATGGCATTAGTACATTGCGTGCCAAAGTTCAGATTGCTGTCTATAAGCACACCTAAATCTCTATCACCAGTACAGTATTTAAGGAAAGTATTGCTGAGTGTGTACTGTACATGTTAATGGTTTTCCCTAGGTGCAGGACACAGCACTTGTCAGTGTTGAAAGTCATCCTCCACTCAAATGCCCAGTGAGTTATTAGGTTTAAGTCATGTTGATTAGAGTTAATGTTCTCCTGTGTTTTGCAGGGTCCACCTAACTTAGTATTTTATTTATTTATTTATTATTTATTAAAATCTAGGAATTACAATACCTTTGAGCCATGGCTCATTTACAAAGGTTCCATGTCAGTAGAGTACAAACAATGTTAAAAACAAGACATGCAACATTTATGAAGACAGTATTAAACAGTATTTAAGCAGTTCGGGTATGGCGTCATGGAATAATATACTTGAGGAACACATTCAAGGTGATTGCAAGAATTCTAGAGGAAAAACCAGGGTGGGGGGAAAGAGGAGAGGGAGTGGCAAATGAGGGGAGACTAGTGCAGCCCACATCTTTGTTAGGTGATCAGGAAGGGGAGGCTGAGCAGAAAAGTGGAGGGGGGGAAATGAGTCGAAGCAATCACAAGAGCTGGAGGCTGTGAGGTGAAGATGGAGCCTAGATTTGAATAATCCTAGGGAGGGGGAAGTGGTGATGTAAGTGCTGAGGGCATTATACCAGCTGGGTGCATGGTGGGCAAAGGATCTTTGGCCCTGAGTGGTTCGGCATCAGGGGATCGGTAGAAGCTGACGATCTGAACTTCTTGTGTAAAGGGGGTTGGTATTAAGGCATAGGAGGTCTTGGATACAAGGTGGAGTAAGGCCCAGGGTAGATTTTTTTGCCATCAAGCAGGAAAAGTACTTAATGTGATTGGAGAGTTGTAACCATCCCGTTTGAGCATAGCGCTGACATGTATGAGTGCGTCGTTGAGCTCCAGTGAGCAGCCGACAGGCTTTGTTAAGGGATGTCGTTATGCGCCTGAGGGCAGTAGTTGAGGCAGAGCCATAGATAATCAGGCCATAGTCTATGACAGAGATGACAGAGCTTTGGATAGCAATCTTCAGTGCGGCTTGGGTAAGGTGCTGTCTGTTTTGGTATAAGATACCAATGCGTTGGTTCACAATTTTTGCAACACTATCAATATGGGTACAAAAAGATAGGCAGGGGTCGAGAGAGATTCCAAGGCATTTAAAGGATGACACTTGTTCGAGGGTATTTCCTACATAGGTATTGATAGCAAGCAGATTTTGCCTTTTCTTGATTTGCGACCTGGAGAACAGCATGGATTTAGTTTGTTTGCGGTTTAGGACCAGTTTGTGTTCTGTGAATCAGTTCTCAACATTGGTGAAAGCAAGCTGCAGGCTGAGGTGTAAGGGTTTCAGGTCCTTATGGGTGGAGAGAATCATGGCATCATCAGCATAGACAATAATTTGTTCTGGGCAAGATTGAGGAAGGGAGTTCAGAAATATGCTGAAGAGAAGTGGACCCAGTATGGATCCCTGAGGAACGCCTGAGAAAACGGGATTTGAGTCTGAGAGAACTCCTGAGATTTTTACTGTTTGTGAGCGTTGGGCCAGGTAACTTTTGAACCAAGCACTAGAGTCCTGTGAGAGCCCAATAGTCAGTAGCTGTTTGACAAGCAGGCCATGGTGAACAGTGTCAAATGCCTTAGTTAGGTCGATGAATACAGCTCCACTTAGTATCCTTTGTCCATTGCATTGTGGATGGCTCCAGTGAATTCCAGGAGGGCGGTCGATGTGCTGTGCTCTTGCCTGAAACCGTGTTGCTGTGCACAGAGGATGTTATACTTTCGCAGGTAGTCTGTGAGTTGGTCCACAGCAATGCACTCAAGGGCCTTGGAGAGGGGTGGTAGTATCGATATCGGCCAATAGTTCCCAGGTAAAGACTTGTCTCCACTTTTAAACACCGGAGAGACAATTGCAGTTTTCCATTTGCTAGGGAATTGACTAAGGCAGAGATTGAAAATTCTGGTGAGTTGGAGCAGTACCTCTTCCAGGGTAAGGGATAGCAGCTTGAGGTTTAAAGTATTGCCACTTGCTCTGGACGTAGAGATAGCCTTTTTTATATATTTGCGGACTTCATGTGCCCTAACTTTTTTGAAATGGAAAGGTGGCTGATTTGGTGCGGCAAGGGGCGACGTTGGTTCCGAGGGGTCTGCTTCTGAAAAAAAGTCCGGGAGGAGGACCCCTCTGAGGTCGATGAAGGTTGTATTGAGGGTACTGGCCATGACCATTGGGTCTAGGGTAGTAGCTCCGTCAGCAGTCAGTAGAGTAGGGGAGGATTTGGACTACTTTCCCGTAATATTTCTGATATTGTCCCAGAAAGCTGTCCCGTCACCCCAGGTGTTGGTAAGGGCTTCCTTGAAGTAGGAACTCTTCATCATTCATATTTGTTTAGTGCAGTAGTTGCGAGACTGTTTGTACCTTTGAATGTCCGGCAGGGAGCCTGTGGCTCTAGCTATTGCCCAGAGGTGGTCCTTTATTTTTAGTTGGGCCAAAAGCTTAGCAGTGAACCAGGGATTAGAGAGAGCTTTGACTTTACGCTTTTTTACTGGTGCGTAGGAATCGCAGCCAGCATTGTAAGTGGTGATGAAGTAATCAAGGGCTGAGTCAACATCTTGAGAATTGTATATTGGTGACCAGTCTTGCCGACTGAGGCAGGACTTGAGATGGGTCAGATTGGCATGCGGTAGTACTCTGCTTGAGATGGTTTTTGGAGGTGGCTTGCGAAACTTATTTGTCCAGGTGCAGATAACAGGGGAATGGTCGCTGAGGGAGTCCGGGAGGACGGAGGTGTTATTGATACGGGTTGGGTGACTGGTAAGGACCCAGTCTAGGAGGGTGCTAGTGCCAGATTTGTAATTCTTCATAGTGGGGGAGTTGATCATCTGTGTTAGGTTAGCTGACAAGATAGCATCCTTGTAGGTCCCTACATCAGGTGCAAGCCAGTTGATATTAAAATCGCCAAAGAAGAGTATCTCGGTGCAATGGTGAGACCCCGTGTATTTAATCAATTTGTTTTGGAGATTGCCCACAAGGTTGGCTATGAATAACTGGAACAGCACAGGGCCCAAAACAGAGCCCTGTGGCACTCCACTGGTCACCATACCCACTTCAGACAGAAAACCATTAATGGACACCCTTTGCATCCTACCCTGTTGCTAGATTCAAACCCTGAGCAAACAGCTTTCATTCAGAAAGACCTTGATACTATCACATAGTGGGTTACTAAGTGGGAGATTAAACTAAATTCCAACAAGTGCAAGGTTATGTATCTGGGTCCAAATAACCTGTGTTTTACATATATACACTAACAACCACTTCCAACGAAAAAGATCTAGGGGTCAATATACCTGAGGATTTTCTTCCAGCTTCTCAGATTAATGGGGCTATTCTCAAGGCCAATAGAGTCACCTGGTCAATCAGAATAAACAAAATTAAGAGATAGCAAAATGATGAGGCTTTTGTGCAGAGCATATGTTCACCCACACCTAGAGTATGCTTCACAATTATGGTGCCCATTTAGGAAATCAGTCATCATACTATTGGAAAAGGTACAAAGGAAGAATACCAAGCTCATCACAGGTTTTTATAATGTCTCCTATGAATTAGGAATTGAATCTTTGAATCTTATGTCCCTAATCACTCGGCATCTAAGGGGGGATCTCCTCTTTATGTATGACATCATGCAGGACTCACTTCTATTAACTGTACTAGGATTTGAATTCAAAAACAACATATATAACACCAGAGGTCACCCTCTATAGTTATATATTAGAAAATGTAACTTGATGGCATAGAAATATTTCTATACTTTTTTTTTTTTTTACATTCTTTTTCTGGCTCCGCTTGGACCCCAGACAATTTCCTCAGGCATCTGCACACCCTCAGCTCTACCTCCGAGCCTGAGACCCCCCAGCTCCTGGCACCAGTAATGCTATCCCTCAGTTCTGAGCCCTCCTGAGGTGAGGCCACCTTATCTGCCCATGGTGCTTTAGCTTGTAATTCAGGCAGGGCTGGGCTCAGCCCAGGAGCTGGGTGGCTCTGACTAGTGGAGTGTGGTCTAGGGGGCAGTGCCGTCGCCTATCTCTGGGAGTGGGGATTTTCTTAGCTGCATTGCTCCCTCCCCTCCATCCCCCCTACCGGTGGAGCTCAGATGTGCAGTGGCACCAGGCACGCCCACCGCAGCTCTGCCTCCCCTCTAGCAAGCCAGAGGCTGCAGCGGTGCTGGGCATGAGCCTGGATGCCCCCCCCCCCAAGAGAGGAGAGCAGTCCTCCAGACACTCTATCCTCTCTCTCTCCCCTGCCGACCCCCAGCGGCTCAGGCTCGTTCCCAAACCCAGGTCACCAGCGTGACATGAAGTGTGGCATCCAGTGCCTCAATCCTCAGTGCCACCGGGCCAGCCAATATTTCTGTACTTTAAGAACTATTAATCCTTGGAATGCACTCCCTATTGAGGTAATCACAAGCAATTCGAAACTAGTATTCAAGTGCAGACTGGATAAATAGATACTTTCAGGTGCTAAAATTAATTATTATTAGATTAAAAGGAGCAACCATAGGCCCTTCAATCCTCCTAGCTCCTATAACTCCTTAGTATGATGTTTAGTAGTACCAGACAGGAAGTTGTATATCGTTTATTAAATACGGGTCTATGTTTATGACCTTAGTTTATGAGGCATGGCCCAGTGTGGGACGTTGTTAAATGCTCTGGAAATGTCTAACAATATGACATCTGCTGGTATGCTCTTGTCTAAGAGTTTACTAAATGTATCATAAAAACAGACTAAGTTAGTGAGACTTAAGCAGCCTGCCGTGAACCCATATTGTGTAATGTCCCCCATGTTGGTTGATTTAATATGTTCATTTATTTTATCTTTAATAATGGATTTGAGTATTTTGCCTGGAACTGATGTCGGGCTAATGGGCCTAAAATTTATAATGTTGTTTTTAGGGCCCTTTTTGTGTATTGGGGTCATCTTAGCAGTTTTCCAATCTGCAGGTACTTCACCCGTTCTCAGAAGCTTATTAAACAATATCTCTAAGGGAACACAGATGGTATTCTTTGTTAGAAAATGGGCAAGATAGTACGAGTTCTGTCATTGGTTGAAAATCCTAGCAGGGGGGGGTACATTAAGTTTCGATAGACACCCAGCTTAGAAAAAGTGCCATTGCCAACATGCCGCATAACCAATATCAAAGGGCACACAAATTTCAAACTGAAGCCGCCATTTTTTTCTCAGTAACCAAGATTTACCGAGCGTCTGATATTAGCCAGTATGTCTCCCCCCCCCCCATCTCACAAGACATTCCGTTTACAACGATGGCACATTTGTTTTCTTTTTCTTTCGCTGGCACAGAAAAAACCTACGCTACCCCAAACACCGGCCGATCAAGTAGCTGCACCAAGCCGACAATGTGTCTCCATGTGCGGGAACCGGAACTCAGGAAACACTAGTAACTGCAGCTCGGCCACATTCTCTCGATCCTGCAGAGCTCACCCTGCTCAAAACTGCCCAGCAGAGGCAGGACAAAACACCTAAATTTACCTCATTTAATTAGTGAACTTCTTTTGAAAAACAGCTCCCTTAACCCATGATGCACTTCCATGTCCTGCTTCCATCGCAGCCTAGCATCCTTGCTCTACCGGTCACCCGATCGCTCCCCGCTGATATTAGTCAACAACATCAACAGTTTTTTCATGTGAAAAAAAAATATCTAGCGCTCCTACAAGTAAACTGGGGAAGGGGTTACTAAGTGAAAACTAATAAAACATAAACTAATAAACTAAAGAGATACACTGCAAAGTACAAACAAGGGCTATTAAAAGCAGCAGCACCCTCTAGTGGTATTTCAGACAAGGTACTATTTTAAAGAAGATGCTGCTTCTAATAGCTTTTATTAATATTTTACATGCTTTTTTCTTTAAGAAATCACTTTCATAAAAAAAAAATCCATTTTCTAAGTGCAATAATACCCTCCAGGGTGGGTGGTATGGGCAATACTGGACCTTCCAGGGGCTATAAGGCCCTCCGCCTGCGGCATTGGGCCTCATTACACCCCTGGGCAGTCCTGTATTGCCCAATACCACCCACCCTGTAGGGTATTATTGCTTGCTTAATATAAGCGTTTGGGGAGTGATGTTATCCAGGCTGGGGGCCCCATGTTTCTTTAGTTGTTCAATTTTCTTTATTATATCATCTCTAGTACATACTGGAGCCTTTTCATTATTGATTTGCGTTGTCCCAGGATTGCTAGGTTCAGCATAAACTGAACAGAAATATTTGTTGAAAATATTTGCCATACTTTAGGGTTCAGATGTGATTTCATTATTCTTGAAAACTGAAGTTAACCCTGTGTTAGACTTCTTAAGTGAATTGATATAACCATAAAATGGTTTACTGCTGCCCTCATTTGCTCTCTGAGCCAGCTTCAACTCCATTCTTTTTTTGGACTTATTTATAGCATTTTTACACAATTTCTGTCTATTTTCAAAATGGTTCCTGTTATGTGTTGTTTGTTATATTTGTATAGAGCATATGAACAATCTTTTTGTTTAATCAGTTTAATAATTTTCTTATTTAACCATTTTGGCTTAATTTCCTTTTTGCAGATACAGGGTAAGTGGAGATTTAGTGAAGAAAACCCATGGCAAGGTCTTGAACTCTCATGTGGCTGAGACAGGGCTAGAAGCAGGATAGTTTCCCTGCATGGTATTGCATTCCCATGTAGCTAGAGAACTGGCAGGAGGTAGGTTAGCCATTAAGATAATGGAACCAACCCAGTATAAGCATGTGTTCTGGCATAGGGCAAATGTGGGTACAAAAGCCTTACATAAAGAATAGAATATGCCCCCATTTTCCATTTTGCAAACGAGATTTCCACTTTTGTGATGATACTACAGGGCTTGACCTTGCAACCAAAGGAGTCCCCACCTGCAATGACTCCACCCTCAGAGGAAGATGAGGGGCTCACCTTGAATGGTGAAGAAATGTTAGGGTTACACTAATGAACCTCAAGAAGATGGAGGATACGTGCACAGGAACATTTGCATAAGGCACGGCTGCAAAGTGCAGAACCCCATTTTGTATAATTGAAGCAGTGAGACCTAGAGGGGCAAGAGGCCAAAAGTAATATTAAGTCCTTGAATGCCAACAAAGCATTAGGATAGTAGTTTCTTGTAGGTGATGCGGAAGTCAATGACTGTAGTAGGAAAGTATGAACATATGTTTGCAGAGGGCCGAGCCCTGAATGAACGTAAAGTATAAGAGCACTGAACCCCAAAGAGAGAAGCTGAATGACTGTCCTGGCAGTCTGGAGGGTATTATAGAAAGTGAAACAGCAAATTGTAGCAACAAATAAGGAGGCACCTAAAGATGATAAGCCCCCCCCCAAAAAAAAAGCAAAAGCAAAGTGCAGACAGGCCACATGAAGCCCAGCAATCACTTCAGTGGAGGCAGAGGGATGTTTAGCCAGTGGGCAGCTACTGCAGCAGGGCAGCAAAAGCAGCAGGAAAGAGGAGGAGGAGGCAGGAGGCACAAGCCACTGAAAAGCAACAGAGGATGCCTGAAGAAAGAGTGGTGCCAGGCAGGAACTAGGAGCCACAGCCTAACAAAGCCATGACCAGCAATCCAGGAAGGAGAAGACTGTGTGGGGAACCAATGAGAACCCCCAGAAGTGGAAGAGCTGCATATGGAACTTAGATGCTGAGCCGGAAGAACAACAGAACATGAAACAAACAGCCATTGGTCACCAGAAGGTGCAGTAGCAGGCATGAATTAGAAGCAGTAAGAATGCAAGCAGCAGACAACAGAGGCAGCAGAGGTAAATGCCAAGGCAGACTGTGGCAATCACCCAGATGAATGACATGAGGTAGGATGGAGGAGATGCAGGGAAGACTGCCATCCTTTTAAGACAAATGAACTTGGGTAGATGCTTGAGCATGTGCTCTTCAGTAACGCTTGGTGGGGGACGTAACACAAGTGGTTGATGCTCCACTGAACCACACACTTAGCCTTCCCTTTCTTGGCAAAGGTGTCATAAAAATAAATACAGAATTATTAAATGCCATGTGTTAAGAACAGGATGGTTCTGAACACCTAATTGGTTCTGTGACATCATAAGAGCTCAAGAGCAAAGTTCAAAAGTTCTTGATATCACAGAACCCATGAAGTAAAAGAAGCAGCCTGATTTTAAAGCTTTTTTTTTTGTATAATACAAAAGTTACCTTGTTTTGTAGAAATGTATTTTGGAATCCAAGGAAAGCAGTTCGGAAAAGCAACTGAGATAAAAAAATAGTTTCAGCTGCAGCTTAAAACAGCAGCTGTGTGTACTTGGGCTGTAATTTTAGCTTTTGATTAACAACTTCAATTTGAAAATGTCATTCTTAATGTATTGGTTCAATTGATTGTCAGATGTGGTTAAAAAAGTCATTCTTAATGGCCAACATTTTGAAAACACAGACAAAACAAGGTAACCGTTTCAAAGGACAACATTGCAAACAGGCCTATGGTGATCTTAACAGTTCTTATCCTGTCTAAAATTAAAAATGTCCATTTCTATCTCACATTCTGGAAATGGGTTTTTACATTATCTTAAGAACAGTAAGACTTTTTTTTATTATACTTTTGGTAACCGGGTAAGGTCCACTAGGCACAAGTGCCTATTTTCAAGGGTGACACAGGAGCACTAGGGAGGTTAAGTGACTTGCTCAGGGTCACACAGTATGCAAATGGAGGTTGTGAGAATCAAACCCAGGTGTGTTGAATGTACCAAGCTCATTCACAGCTCAATACTCTAGCCTCTAGGCTAAACTGCCTGCACCATTCACCACTTACAAAAATAGACTGTACAAATTACTTATCTTCCTTTCTTGTCGTCACTGTAATTAATGTTAAATGTTTTTTGGTACTATACGTATGTAATGTGTGTTGTATGTTTGACACCAGTACCTTTAGAATGGGCATGTATGCTCAAAGGCCCTTATGCTAATAATCTTTAGCTTTAATCTAGTTCTGTGTTCAGGAAATGTGGTCTTGTTAATCATTAACATTTCTAATGCCTGAAACAAAGCAACCCAGCAATGGATGTGTGCTAAGGTAAAGTAAATGTTGGCTAATTAAAGTCATGGCAGGCAAGTATCACATTTATGAGGCATTTAAACCCATTGCTTCTCTTAACAAAAACAGAAAAACGGCCTTGCATTGGATTTTAAGTGAGAGACAGATGAGGGTGCTACATTTGTAAATTAGTGCAATACAGTCAGAATCAGTGTTTCAAAGGAAACTGCAGCCATGCTGCTGTGGGGATCTCTCTGTATTACATCACAAAGCCCTTGAAGTCATACAAAATTAACTCAGCAGCTGCCTGCAACACTCAAGTGATACCTTGAGACGAGTTCAGAGCTTAGTCTGCCAGTGCACCTTGGGAAGCTATTTGCAAACATACTCTTTCCTGCTGAGCCTTTGAATTGACAAACTTGAACCGTAATACTTTAAAAAGATGATGATGTTAAAGGATACCGCCCCAGCGTTTCAGTGAAGAGATTCACCCAGACACCAATTATCACTTCACTGTCCTGAAGTGATACAGATACAGATACAGCTTTTTATCTACAAAGTTTGACTTTACAAAAGAAATCACTCTGTTAATAAAGAAGCAGATTAAGTGCAGTGTGTTCAGTGAGTGTATAAACTAAACTTCACTGTAAACAAGAAAGGGTGTGCATTACTGAAAGGTTGGTTTACTTATTCCTAATGCCAGATGAGTACTGACACAGCAGTGTAGTGAAGGGGAAGGGGAGATTGCTGCAGTGTTGGACTAGGTGTCATTCTTGAGATAAGACTTAATGGAGGCCCCTTCTACCTATTCTGGGATCTCATTTTATTGAACGTTATAGTTACAGAGGACCTGTTCAAAATAAGTAAGCAGATAACCTCCCAGTGCCCTAGGAAGAATCCTCTTTCTGTGTGAATAAGCAGGTACTAAATGCAGCTGTCTGTAGATACATGTGACAGTGAGTTGGTGCAAAGTGACCTGTGCTTGTCTGGACATAGTCCCGGTACTGTTTTCAGCCAGAATGTTACTGCTGCTCATGCTATGGAACCCTCAATGATATGCTCCTTCAGACTACCATCCAGTCCAAACTTGAAAACGTGAATAGTGCTAGCTTCCACAAACTTACTGGGTAGACCAGTCCTCATGTTAACCACCCTCTTTCTGATGTAATGTTTCACAAGTGTTTCATCTTAACACGCCCCAGTTTGTGTGCATATCCTGCAGAGGACATCAAGTACTCATTAGATCAAACATCTGTGTATATCTGTGTATCTGCTCTACTGTATTAATATTTCTATAATGTTGCTACCACTGCCAACACAGCACAAATGCATGCAGCAACTCCTTGCAGTTTTCCTGCACTACATGGGTTTCCCTTTCTCAATAGATTATAGAACATATTTCTTGAATGTCATAGAGACATAGGTCAGGAAGCATAAGCAAATCAAGAAAAGTGATACAATTTGTAAGTAGCATGTTATTATTATCAATAACATAAAAAATAAAAATGTACAGGACAGCTCTTTACATAGGAATTACAAAGAAAGAAACAAAGTCTTTCATCTGAGCATCTCTTTAAAATTTAAATCGCAATCCCTGTCTGGCAACAAAACATTGCTCTCTTTTTATAAGATGCTTTTCCTGACAGTTTAAACTTTGCATCCTGGTGGTGTAAATTAATCTCCTGTTTCTCACAAAAAGTCTCAGAACTTTGTCAGTTTCTTTCCTGTGACCAGTCTGAATTTTTATAAGATCTCTTTTCCTGGCAGTTTATACTTTGCATCCTGCTGGTCCTGTTGACAGTTCTGTTAACAAGCTTGTGGAGTTTAAAATGTATGTCAAGGTCAACCCCTGTATTACAGATTGTAATTTTTTTAAGGAACCCAAATAGCGTTATGCAATTGTTTCCACAATTTAATTATGTATATTTGCAAACCAAGGGATTCTAGTTTCACATAAAGGTTCACATATATTTTTTTAACCACAGACAAGCAAGGGGAGAAAGAAAGAACAGAAACAGCAAGTGAGGGAAGGGAGGTAACATGGGGTACTTGTGGACCATCATAGTGGCCAATTCCTAGGTGCCACAGAGAAAACTGATTGCACAATCAGACAAGCAAGAGACAGACAAGTGACAAAACAGGAGAGGACAAAATAGATCCTTGCTTTTAACTCTCTCTGCATAACAAATGGGTCCAGGTCTTACCCAACCCTGTCACGTTGTGGTACCTTTATTCTGAATGACTGTAAACCAATACTAATGCTTCTCTGAGGTTGCGGCAGGAAATAAGGGTATCCAATAACTAAGACCTTGGATCCATGTAGGGATGTTTGAACTGCATTCACTTGCAGTGTTCCTAGACAGCATTTGTTTCCTTCAGTTCCTCACCTTTCAGAGGTGCTCCAATAAAAAAGAAAGGAAATCATTTTCCTGACATAGTGCATCAAAGGAAAAAGCAATACTATCCCCTGAAACAAGAGAACATGATCTTTCCTTTGTCATTTACTGATGAATACAGTGCGGTTTACAGAAAATATCTAATACATCAACCAAATGACACTTAAGGGAATAAAAAGGGTGGTACAAAGGCAGTCCATATAACAGGTATACTTTTGTTGTGTGACACAACTAGTGTCACAGTTCAATAGTTTTTTTTTTTGTTTCTTAATTCACTGACTAAAGATGCAGATTGTGCTTAGACGTTCCTGTTCCTTGCAGGATTTCTTGCCCTGTATAAACTGTTCTGATTTAAATTTTTTCATCTGTAATTTAACTTCTTCCTTGCTCAGCCTGTACCCCATCTATCCCTTGTGACAATCTAGCTCCATCTTTCCTGCCTGCAACCCTCCTTTGAACTCAGCAGGTTACCCTCCCACAGTAACACTGGGGGTAGTCTGCCCATGGAGTACAAGCGAGAAGAGAGCAAAAGGAGGCTGCAGGGGTATGAGTATGTGATACATCATCTTGCTGGCTAAACAATGTTTTCCTCCTGCTTTGTTTCCCTCCATGCACTCAGAACATCCTCTTAAATAGCAATAATTGACCTAAACTTATCAATAACCCCCCCACTCATTGTTAGCTTACCTGCTCATGAGTGAAGTGCTACGTTCATCATTTATTTCTGCATACTTAGTGCAGAGGAAAGGGATCATAAATCTATATATCGAAGAGTTGACTGCCTGATCTCTTTCCCATCCTGGTCCGCTTTACATACAGCTTCACCCCTGTTCTGCCTTGTGCTCATATTATGTGATGTATGAGTTTGTAGAGTGCAGAGGTATGCTGTATTGCTTGCAGTGGGGGCAGATTGTAACTTTTTTTATATGTTAAAGTACCACCAGACTTAAATCAATGCCACTGCTCAACTAACAAAAGCCTTGTTAGTTGAGTGGCAGTATTGATTTAAACATGGTGACACTCTAACATATGCAAAAAAACACATTACAGTCTGCCCCCATTGACAGCAATACAGCATGCCCTGGCACTCTACAGACTCATACTTCACAAAATGTATGAGCATTAAGGGCAGCATAGGGTGGAGCTGTAAGTAAAATGGACCAGGAAGGGGAAAGGATCAGGTGGCCAACTCCTCGATATGTGGATTTATGATCCCTTTCCACTGCACTGGGTATGCAGAAAAAATTATGAAATTAGCACTCTTTAATTCCTGAGAAGGTAAGCTAACAATGGGGGGGGGGGGGGCTTGTGGATTGCACCAAAACTGGAGGTCTTTAAGGGCTTGATGCATGTACACACATGCAGCTGTATGCAGACATGCAGCACCAGCTAAATTCTTCCCTCCCTGCTTCTCCTGCTATGCATTTTGAGGTGACAGTGCCACAGCACAGACCTGTATCTCCTTTCTGGGGAAGGAGTGCACCCACTGAGATGCATAATCCTCCTGTTCCCCCACCATCTGCTGCCCCTTTAATGACTTGGGCTTGTTCCCATATCTAGTTTGCTGGTTCCACTTGTGGCAATGCTGCCCCTACAGTGATGGCCTGCTTGTCTGATGTCTTTATGTATCAACATAAGATAACATAGAGGCATAGGATGATAGGCAGTATCATGGAAAGTAAAATTAAGCTAGTCTGACTAATCTCAGCACTGATAAGTTTTATGTAATCATGAAACTCACAGGGTCCTTTTAAACATTTAAATTAGGACACTATTGCTGGGGGTGTAATAACTAATGTCAAAATAACAGATTGAGATGAAGATATGGGTAAGTAAGACCACTTTAAAGGGAGGACAGAATATTTAAAGTCTGGACATTTACATGCCATGCCAGTCTATACATGTAGTAAAGAACCACAGGGCTGTTTTCTTGCCAGGAGCAAGACCCATTAGGCCTTGGCTAAGGGAGAAAATGGCAGCCAGTTCTGAACTGTTAAAAGGTAAGGGCCCAATCCAGAGCCAGGGTTATGTATTGCCCACCTGCACAAATCTGCCCCAATGCTACTGCATAAGCCAGGCTAGTGGGTAGCATCCACATCCCCCGACTGCCTCTACACTATGCAACATAAAGTCTAGGGGTATGCCCCCTCCACGCCATTCCTGCACAGGAGGTAAACTGTTGCAGGGTGGAGGATGGCACCTTAGATCGAGTAGGACACCTGGAAATGTGTAATGAGAGCTCCAGAGGGACAGAGGGAATCGGAGCTTTGAGACAGGAAGGGGCATACCAAAAGAAACTTGTCCGACATATAATTACAAGAGTGCTTCTTTTATTATTTCAAATGTAAAAAAAGTGCTAAAGTAGACTAAAACTCACAGATAATGTGTCTTATAAACTGCAAAATAGCAGTGTGCACCTGTGAATCGTAAATCACTTGTGTCAAGCTGACAACAAGATTTGATCTACTAACCTCATTCTAACCTGCATCCTTGCCTCTCCTCTCTTCTTGCTAACTAACACTTCCATAGTAGGCTCCAGGTCCCTGCCTCAGCAACTCCCCCCCCCCACCATGAGTCTAGCCCTTTTTTATGGCCACACTCATTAGCACTTATGACAAAAGAACTACTGCCCATCAAGTTCTCGCCTCCTTGTGTATAGTATTAGTTAATTATTTTACAGACTATATCATCCTCTGCTCCCTACCTGAGTCACTCTATATCCTGTAGAATCTCAAGTTGTTTACTTAACAACCTGTCAGCCTAGTCTGCTTTAAATGATGTGTCTGTATATTTTTACTCATGTACTCCCCTGTTATTGTAATTATGTAACCTCTGTAACCTGATGTACTCATGTCTTTCTAGGCATGGAACCACCTTGTATCTGCGTATGTACTTGTAACCATTGTAAATGATGTAATACCCATGTATTACTATGATGTGGAACCTCTGTAAAGCAGCCTTTGGCTCAAAGGTACTTCCTAGAAATAAATAAATAAACCATCTGTGCTATGAGCAGGATGATTCCTTCGGCAAACACTGCTCTACTAACCGCCTGTGCTATGAGCAGGAGACAACTCTTGAAAAACTCTGATTCCCTCTGTAGAAAAGGTGTCTGGCAGTCTTATGCTTGAAAGCCAATGGGACATAAAAATGTCATGTAGTTTGTAAGGAAAAGTCATTATGCCAGTTTTGTCTTCTGGTCATTGTGAGATTTCAGCATTGTTTAAAATGTAGTCAGTGGGCGCTTTAATCTAATACGTGCTGATGTTGTTTCCTTCAGCATAAACTTGCCTTGGTCACCAAAAGGGGTACAGGTTAATCAAGGATCACGTGTATCCAGCTGAAGGCTGCTGATTTGGGATTTACAGTGTGAGAGAGACTATTGTGAGTGATCTATGAATTTTTGTTGTTCCGCTTTTGTTGGCATATTTCCCTTTTAGACCAGAAGTGATCACTTAAATAGATTGGAAATTTCCTGATTCCTGACTGGCCAAATATGTTTTGAGACCCATGTCTAAATTCCCAATGAATAAACAGCTGGAAAAGGTTCAGGCAATGGGTTTTGGAATATGGGCTAATTACGTGCAGAATTCATGAGCCACTTCTCTAATCCCTGACTTCCATCACAAATGTGATGGTCATCTTTACATACTAAAAAACATCAGCTAGGCCTTAACAATTAAAACTCACCTATATTTAAAAAAATAAATTAATAAATAGTTGAATGTAATTTCCTCTCATGACCACTCCTTACAGGTACACATAAATGAAACACTATTCCTTCAGCAGATTTAGTTTCTGCTGTTTCTTTAGTGATCATTTTCCTTCATCAAATTCCTCTGATGGCTGTGCTTAGCTGCTGTACCTGTAAGTGTTCCATATAAATCTCTATTGTATACTTCTCCACTACCCCCTTCCCACAGGACGCATCTGGAATCGAGCGTTTCTGCTCAGTATGCCTTCCTGGTAAAACTTTTAAATAAATAAATCATGAAAAATCTCTCTCCTAGCTTTACCAATTTGCTTGGGACAGCTCTGCGGCTTATCATACCACAGATAAATTGAAACCATGGCTACAAAGGAGGCCTTCTGTTACATATCTGTCTGTGTGCATGGGCATGGGGTGAACATTCTGTCCGTGGAACTGAGCAAAATTTTGAATTCTTGTGATTCATGCCTTCCATGGATTCCAGGTGAATTCCTCTTACAGAATGTCAGAGGTGCTAGTTCCTCTGTGGTGTAACTATACACGTTAAAAGTACTACAACAACTGTTTTTAACCTAAGCTTCCAATTTACTTCTTGTTAAATTTGGATCCCATTTAAAACTGCAATGTAACAACCAGGGTGTGTTTGCTGTAGTACCGTGACACTTCTTGGGTGGCTAAGTGCACTTAGCGATGGCATGTGACTCACAATGCACCCAAGGTAAGCCATTATACCACAACTCACACCTTGCTTATTGCTTAACTGATGCTTCCTGGAATTGGTCCGGCTGTGGTTTTTAGGAGGAGTCTAAGTTTGTGCAAATGATTTCACAGATTTTCAAACTTGTATAATTATTTAGGCTGCTTTTTGATATTGTGCTCCATTGAGTCGTTCTGTTTGCTATTTTTAAATTATTTCTTTAATTCAATCAATCAATCAAAACTCTATTTAACCAGTCATAACACCATTGAGCAAGCTCATTTCCAAAGTGATCCTGAAAAGAAGGACAAATGCACAATATGACAGTAGGTAATACACAACATAATAGGCATGTCAAAAGGTTATGTCAACTATAGTGTCATAGAAATAGAACATATATAAGTCAAGGACTAGTTTAATACATTGGCATGGCAGAATATGTGAGTCTGCAAGGACACAGGAGTCCACCGAGGGTAACAGACCATATACAACCCCGGACAAAACACTTTGGGTGTCCCCTCTAAAAAAGTAGTCCAGGGAGGAAACAGAAATAGGAATAGGGATAGGGGAGTAGATAACAGCAGAAAGCTAAAAGCTGAAAGAGAGCAAGTAAAAAAGAGAAAAGAGAGAAAGTCAAAAAGAGAAACAAAGAGGGATTAAGGTAGGAAAGAAGTGCTCTGAAGTCATAAGGTAAGGGCAAGAACATAAAACGACAAAAGCAACGAATATTCAACAAGCGGTCATCTATAACACTTACACAGTTCCCTCAGGTAACCTGTGATCAGAGCTTTGAAGGAGGAGAGACCTGGGATAACAGTAATCCTTAATGTTCTTTGTGCAGTGTTCCACAGGGAAGGGAGTGAGTAGTTAATTGCAGCAGATCTATGCCACGTTTTAATCCTAGGTATATTAAATGTGATCAAAGTGTAGTGTCTCAGACCATATAACCCCTTAGCACACTCATATAAACTAGAGATATAGGCTAGTAGTTGACCAGTTAGTGCCCTGTAGAACCAAATAAGAGCATTTATTTGCCTCCTCAATGAAAGGGAAGACCATCCCAATGCCTCATATAGAAGGCAGTGGTGGGTGCGGAAAGGTAAGTTCAAGATAAACCTCAGAGCATGATGACAGAGTGTGTCAAGTTTACTTAATGCCAAGTTAGGGCAGTGACTATAAACAAAGTCAGCATAGTCAAGCAATGGCAAAAAAGTTGTTTGTACTAGTCTCTTTTTGGCTTTGGGGGTGAGAAGATGCCTAATGCAGAAGAAAATGCCTAGGTGTTGTCTTAGTTTTTTAACCAGTTCATTCAGGTGAACCTTAAAGTTGAGTCTATTATCCAACCAGAACCCCAAGTATTTGAAAGAGTCCACACATTCCAGAGACTCACCAAGTAATGTGCAGATCTGGAAGTTATGTGACACTCTTTGGGCTGGGAAGGCACGTGGGGAAAGGATCATAGCTTTGGTCTTCTTGGCATTAAGAAGAAGCTTTAGCTTTAAGAGATTATTCTGAAGGATGACAAAGTCATGTTGTAGGTCCTTGTGTGCCACTTCCAGAGCAGGATTAATGGTGTTAAGGACCGTATCATCCGTGAATAAGTGTACATTAGCTGTACGTATGTGTGAATCAATATTATTAATGTAAATTGCAAATAGTAAAGGTCCCAAGATGGAGCCTTGCGGAACACCACAAGGTAGGACTTCTAAAGGTGACAGGTCCCCTAGGGCTTTAATTTCTTGCAGTCTATTTGTGAGGTAACAGTTAAACCACTCTATGGCAGTGCTATCTAGGCCAAGGCTATTCAACGCATCCAGAAGAAGGCCATGGTTCACAGTATCAAAAGCCTTGTTAAGGTCTAGGAAGAGAGCATACACATGTTTTTTTGCATCTAAGGTGCATTGTCAATCCGTAGACATTTTAGCAAAGGCAGATACCATGCTATGTTTGGGTCTGAAACCTATTTGAACTGGGTTTAACAGCTCCTCTGATTCAATGTACTCTCTAAGCTGGGAATTTACAATTTTTTCCAGGCGTTTTGAAAGAATGGGAAGTAGAGAAATAGGCCAGTAATTATGTAGGTTGCTAGGATCACCAGACTTGAATATTCTTGTTTAATTTATTGGTAGGTGACAGGCCACACATTTTGGTCTCCCATATGGAACAGGTATCTGTCTTCAACAAAAACAAACAAGAAATCAGAATTTATTGCATTATTATAGCTCTAGTGTAACATTCCTCCTCTGTGGTGCTTCCAAGTCAAGCTTGGCCACTCCAAATATGTTATGTGACAGACTGGCCTGACTGGTGCTTGACAGCCCATATGACACTCACCACTGTAAACTCTACAGCAGGTTGAATAGGCTGTTACTGGGAGACAGGAGGGTGCTGTCCTTTATCCTGTTCACTCTGAAGTGCATTTAAGGCAGTGTCCCTACCTATATAGCATATACACATAAGGTCTGCTCACAGGGACTGCTCTAGATCCTTGTGCTCTACTGGATCAACTGAGCTGATGGTTTCCCATATAAACACAGTTTGTGGATCCCTCACCTTCTGCCACAGATGCCCAACAGTATGGAATCCCTTGCTGGATTTTCTACACCAGACCAACTGCCCCTTGTCCTCCTGCACAAAAGATATGGATGGTTCGATTCAGTCTCTTCTCGGCAAAGACCTTGCTGCTACTATTCAAGTGTTGTTATGTAATATAGGTAACTGCAACCCTGTACCTACATCCTTTGCATCTCACCTACACTAGGCTTTGAACTCTGGACTATGAACCATGCAGTGCCTCTGTAAACCATACAATCCTTTGTACTTTGTATCTTGTACCTAGCCCTATCTGTCAGTAATGTATGGCGTCTGTCATCTGAAGCCTGCCAAAACAAGACACCATTGTACACAGGCTCTGCTCAGTGATATTTATCCTAAATAAAACTGAGAACTGAAATTGTAAATTACCTTTTTTTTGTATTAATTCACACTACACAATTATCATATAAATAAACTCCAACAGTTCAAGAGGCAACAAGTCTCAGCCGATGAATACAAACAGAGCTACAAAGCCAAATCCACAGTATTCATGGAAATAAAATATTATTGTGAACTCTGTGCCTCCCTTACCTTTGCAGGTATTGTATGAATGCCAAGGTACATCTATTTATGGGACTAAGCATCAACAAAGGTACAAGGCAGTCCTATGTAACAGAAGCATTAGTTGTAGGTTGAAGACAGTGTACGTTTTATGTCCACCCAGATATTTCCCAGCATCTTGCTTGAAAGCAGGAAAACATTTCTACTCTGTCATACAGATTTACTTGAGCATGGCACTGCAGTTTCTACCGTTTCCAACAAAATGTTTCCTTAACTTACGTAGATGTTCAGAAATCCTTTTCTTTAACTCAAATCAGATCAAGCAGTTTGTATATACTAAGAAAGCTGAAAAATGTTTTAAAAAGTGTATTGAACACCAACAAGACTCTAAAAGGGATGAATAGGATCTATTACTAATGGTTCAAGACAGCTAGAACTTTTGAACAGTTTTATTCTGAAATCAAAGGCCCCCTCTGTGGAGATGATCCAGTACCATCCAAAACATAATTTGGAGCCTCTCACTAACTCCAGAAGGTACTGGATAACTTAAGTATGATGCTTGCTTGTGTGCAGGGGGCTGAGAAGGTTGTAGCACACTGTAACATGGTTCTTGTGGCTGTCTTAGACTCCCTAGCGCCCTACTGCGTTTGCCCCTTGCCATCCCACCGCAACTCACCACGGTAGTGTGATGAGCTGTATTGGTTGAAAACTAAGGGACGGAAGTTGGAGAATTTTTGGAGATGGTCCCAGTCTGAGGGCGACAGGTTGGCATTAAAAACTGATTATGGTGAATATCAATGAACAATCAACCTGAAAAAGTCAAAGTTCCTGTCAAGGTCAATTGCTGCAGTGAAAAATCGGCTAACTCAAGTTCTTTCGCACCATAGATAGATTGTTAAAGCCTCCCTGTCTGCGATCTGTTAGAGCTTTTCAGCAGAAAAGTGTGAGAAGTTTGCCCAATTTTTCACTGACAAGGTGTTCTCCATTAGATCAGGTATCTGTTCAAGCAGCCTGTCATGGGCTGGTAGTGGTTGACCCTCTGGTGTTGTTGATCTGCCTACTTGGAGTGGTTTCAGCTGGTCTCTGAGGCTGAAGTACTCTGGGTGATCTCAAGTTTGCACTCCACCTGCTACATACTGAACCCAGGACCAACCTGGTTGCTCTTGCATTGTAGTGAATCCCTGTGTCTGGTGATTGATAAAACTGTCAGTGGATTCTTGAGGGAGGGTGTTTTTCCATTTGCTCTGAAAAAGGCGGAGGTCTAAACCCTCCTAAAAAAAGGTATCCTTGGACCCTGACATTCTGGTGAATTACAGACCTGTCTTGAATCTTCCCTCCCTGAAGAAGGTTATCAAGAAGGTGGTGGCCAATCAACTTGTGGATCAACTGGAGAATCATGACATCTATGAATTTCTCCAATCTGGTTTATGACCTCACCATAGCACTAAGATTGCACTCATGAGACAAAGAGGCATTAAGGGGAATGGGGCAGGAATGAGGGGTTGAGGAACAGTGGGCAGTATTTAAAATGGGGATTACAAGAGCAACAGAATTATGCATTAAGCAGGTTAGCAAGAGGAAAAGGAAGAGGAGACCATTATGGTTTTCCAAAGAGGTAGCAAAGAAAGTGAAAGCCAAAAAGATTGCATTCAGGCAATACAAGAGACACAGGCAGAAGGGGATAGGGAGACGTAAAAGGAGAAGCAAAGGGAGGCAGAAAGGTCAGTAAGGGAAGCCAAAGCTCAGACAGAAGAACACATTGCAAAATCAGTAGGTAGAGGGGACAAAACCTTTTACAGGTACATAAGTGAAAAAGAAAGGCAAAGGGAGGGATAGTGAGACTGAAGGGGGAGGATGGGGGCCGCGTGGAGGATGACAACAGTAAAGCTGACATATTGAACAGGTATTTCTCCTCAGTCTTTAATGAGAAAGAGGAGGGTAATGGGTCTGAAGGGAGTACAAGGGGTGAGAATGGTGCAGAAAAGGACACAAGTCCCTTTACACGAGAAAGGGTCCTGAAGGAACTGGAAGTAATAAGAGTTGATAAAGCAATGGGGCCAGATGGGGTGCACCACAGGGTCCTTAAAAAACTAAGAGAGGTGGTGGCTGAACCTCTGGCTATCCTGTTTACCTGATCACTGGAAACAGGGGAGGTACCCAAAGACTGGAGGACAGCAGATGTAGTCCCCTTATACAAAAGTGGGAACAAAAGGAAGCGGGGAACTACAGACCAGTCAGCCTCACCTCAGTAGTGGGGAAGATCATGGAAGCACTACTGAAGGAGAGATTGGTGGAACATCTGGTTGTCAATGGACTACAGGACCCCAGGCAGCATGGTTTCACCAGGGGGAGGTCATGTCAGACCAACCTCAGTGAATTTTTTGACTGGGTGACTAGGGAGGTGGATCAGGGGAGGGCAGTGGACATGGTCTATCTGGACTTCAGCAAGGCCTTTGACACTGTGCCACATAGAAGACTATTATGCAAACTGGGAAATATAGGTGTGGCCAGGACAGTAGTGTGGTGGGTAGGTAACTGGCTGGGTGGCAGGACACAGAGGGTGGTGGTAAATGGCTGTCACTCCACAGAAGGAAGAGTGACCAGTGGGGTACCACAGGGATCAGTGCTGGGACTTGGTCCTATTCAACATCTTCATCAGTGACATTACGCAGGACCTAGAAGGCAGAATTTCATTGTTCACTGATGACACAAAGCTCTGTAACAGAGTAGACACACCAGAGGGTATAGACAGAATGAGAGGGGACCTGCAGAAACTTGAAGAATGGTCAGGGATTTGGCAGTTGAAATTCAATGCAAAGAAGTGCAAGTTAATGAATATGGGGCACAAAAACCCTGGCACAATATATCAGTTGGGGGGGTGAGGATATAGCATGCACCAAGCAGGAAAGGGATCTTGGGGTTATCATCTCTGATGGTCTCAAGGTAGGGAAACAGTGTGACAAGGCAGCAGGTAAAGCAAATAGGATGCTGGGATGCATAGGCAGGGCATCACCAGCAGGAAAAGGGAGGTCATAATTCCACTACACAAGACACTAGTGAGGCCCCACCTGGAGTACAGTGTACAGTTCTGGAGACCTTACCTACGTAAGGACATAGACAGGGTAGAGAAGGTTCAGAGGAGGGCAACAAAGATGGTGTGTGGATTGCATCACAAGTCCTATGAGGACAGGTTGAAGGAACTGAACATGTACTCCCTGGAGGAGAGGAGGGAGAGAGGGGATATGATAGAGACATACAAGTATCTTACAGGGAGGAACAGGGTGCAGGAATACACTATTTTTAAGTGAAAAGATGTTCCAGGACTAAGGGCATGGGATGAAGTTGGAGGAGGATGATTCAGAGGAAGCGTGAGAAGAATTTCATCACAGAACAGGTGATGGACAAGTGGAACACCCTGCCAGAGGAAGTGGTGGGGGCTGAAACAATCACGGGATTTAAGAATGCATGGGATAGACATAAAGGAATTCTGGAGGTCAGGGGTAAGGGGCAACAGACTTCTAGGAAAACATAAACTGAACTTACAAGCTCAAATGGGCAGACTGGGTGGGCCATAGGCCCTTATCTGCCGACACTATGTATCTATGTATCTATGAGGGTGACTCATGATCTCCTCCTGGCAAGGGATCAAGGTCTTTGTTCCATTTATGTCCTCTTGGATCTTAACACAGTTGACCATGGAGTGCCATTAGATCCCCTGAGGATCTATGTGGACATCACCAGACAGTTTTCTGCTGGTTTGAGTCATACCTGACTGGGAAAATGCAGTAGGTTGTCCTAGGTAATTTTATCTATGGAGCTTTTGCACTCTTCTATGGAATTCCCCAAGGCTTGATCCTTATTCCTGTGTTGTTCTCTATGTACATGTTGACCTTGGGGGAGAGCATCAGATGGTATGGGGTTGAGCTTTACTGCTATGCAAATGATACTCAAGTATACCTATCTTGTTCTCCTGGCAGGGGTCATGTGGCTTTGGCACTAGGGTGATGTCTTGTTGAGATCAGCAAATGGATGGCCTCAAACTGGCTATGTCTCAACCCTGGGAAGATAGAGGTCATGATGATCAAGCCAGATTGGCAGGGCTATGTAGCAGCAGGAAGTGTGGCAGCCCTTCCTTTGTTGGGTGGTCAGTCTCTCATAGCTGTTGATGCGGTTAAGAATCTTGGGGTCATTTTGGATCACAGGCTGACACTCTATTAGCAGGTGTCAGTAGTGGTCTGATCTGACTTTTACCATCTTCAAAACATCCCCAGTATCAATTTGGCACCTGCTGAACTGGTGATGATCGTTCATGCTTTTGCTGCTTCTAGGTTGGACAATTGCAGTGCTTTATACTTAGGTTGGACAATTGCATTGCTCTGTACTTAGGCTGGACAATTGCAATGCTCTATACTTAGGTTGGACAATTGCAACACTCTATACTTAGGGCTAGCTGGAGGTTTGATATTATGCCTGTAGCTGGTCCAGAATGCTGTAGCCTGGCTGGTGGTGGGAACTTCTCAGAGGGACCACATCATGCCACTCCTAGTGCGCTGCACTGGCTGCCTATGCATTGGCACATCACCTTTCAGATATGCTTGGTAACATTCAAGGCCCACTGTGGTCTAGGACTACAGCACTTGACAGACTGTTTGGTTCTTTGCCTCCCAACCTGACCCTTCCACTGCACTGATTCGAGCTTGCTCATCATCCCCCCCTTCCTGCATAAGACAATCCGGGAACAAAACATTCAGAGCGGCAGCTAAAGTGTTATGAAACTCTCTTCCAAGGAGCATCCATATTGCCCACACGATGGAAGCCTTTAAGACTGCTCTGAAAACCTATTTATTTGAGCAGGCATTCCCCAGCTAGCTAATTTCTAGCTAGTTAGTCTGCTGTTATGTAATTGTATCTGTTAGTTATATTCTATTCTTACTGCTATGCTCGGATTTGTTTTGTTGTATTGTAAACTTTTGTAATAGTATGTACAGTACCCCGTGCCTACAGGAAAGGGTGCTTTATAACAATAGCTTGCCTTGCCTTGACTCCACTGGTGATTTAAAAAACTAAACTAACTGAACAGACTCCTAGTTCTGACTTGATTACCTCTTTCTT
This sequence comes from Neoceratodus forsteri, assembly GCA_016271365.2. NCBI lineage: Eukaryota > Metazoa > Chordata > Ceratodontiformes > Ceratodontidae > Neoceratodus > Neoceratodus forsteri. Next base: position 680,130,777 of record CM028133.1, on the reverse strand, counting down.
TAATTTTCTTTTTATTTATTTATTTAAAAGTTTAAACAGGAAATACATACTGAACTTAAAACAACTCATTTCCAGATGTGTCCTGGGGAGAGGAAGAAGATCGCTAAATAATATAATTCTTAAATATAAAAGAAGTCAAATACAATGATAAAGAAATACATGTAGAAACATAAATATTAGAGGCAATTTAGCAATTAATGCAAATTAGAAAATATAACAATCTCTTCTCTTATATGTAAAAAAGGGAAAAATAGTAAAATAGCATGAACAGGGCAAAACTAGAGAAGGAGAGTAGGACAACCAGTAACAAGTAATGAAGGAGTGAAAGAGGAAAGGGTCATAGATAGTTGCAGGAAAAATAAAAGTCAGAAAGAAGAGACTTTAGGGAGGAAGGAGATGAGGCAGAATGAACAGAAAGGGGAAGAGAGGATCAAAGCTTAGGGAAGCGGTAAGAAAAAGCAGATTGCCCAATAGTAGATTTTTAGAAGGAAGAGTGAGAGAGAGAGAGAGAGAGAGAGAGAGAGACAGAGAGAGAGAGAGAATGGGAAGTAGTGTTGCGGAGAGGGTAGGGGAAGAAGAAGAAGGGGATAGGGGGAATCTAAGATAAGAGGGAAGGGTGCCAAACAAAAAAAAACTGAATTTGGATAGAAGGAGACACAATGGGAAAGGTAGCAATTAAGAAGAACCCAGCACCTGCTTCTCTGTGTTTTGAAGTTAACACAATTCCCCAACAAAGGATTCAAGGACCAGGCAGAAGCTTGCAGTAAAACTTCACTTTAGTGTAGAAACATTAAAATCTGTAGAAAATTCAAGCAACTTCCAAAAATACAGCATTCAGAAGTCCAAGAATCCAATTCCAGTGTAAAGACATGAAACACTCTGACGGAAGCAGGTGTCCACAGACCTCCTGTGCGTTTTGGAGCAGGATGTTTTGTGTCTTTACACTGGAGTTCTAGCAGCTGTTTGCAATGTTCCTATTTGCAAAAATGATATCCATAAGCCTAAATGATACATAAGTAAATGCACCTGAATAAAATGTGATACCAAAACCTGTGTTTTGCATTGTTTATTTATTTATTTCAATCTAGGATTACAATACCTTTGAGCCGAGGCTCTTTTACAAAGGTGCCATGTTAGTGTGTGCAACAGTCATCATTTTTAATTACAAACATATATTCTTGACTTACGGACAATTAATAACCAGTACAAAGACTTGAGCTATGGGCAAGACAAGGGAAGGGGGGAGTGGGAAGTGAGGGTGGGTGGCAGTGTAGCCAGGGGGCCTTGTTAAGGGAATATGACAGGTAAGGTGCTAGGGGTGCATTGTTTCCTTGTTATTGGCAGGATTCTGTTACAGTTCTCTTCATAGAGCCAATGCTCTGGATTATGGGCAGACTAGATGGGTCGCATGGCCCCCTTCTGCTATCACTTTCTCTGTTTCTGCGTTTTAACTATGTCACAGTTTGTGCACCGAACTCTGGCATGGTTCTGAGACCATAGTAGCTCATGCTTAGCATTCTGTACACAAACCATGACACAGAAAAAAAAACAAGTTACTGTTTCCACAAAGAGAACTAGACAACATGTTGTCCAGTGAACAATTGAAAACATAGCTTTTCACATCAGTGTTTATTCAAGTACAGTTAACTATGGCTCAGTCGAAGGTGTTTCTGTTACTAGGAACATTAACTGCTTCCAGTTAGCATAGATTTCCACCTGTCCCCTTTAAAATGAAATTAGATTTCTAAAGGATGATATTTTTAAAAATGTTCTAATATTTATTGGTTTTAATACGAAAAAAAGGAACATACAACACCACAATACAAATCTAATGCAAAACAATCTAAAACAACATAATCCCACTCAAAATGCCCCCCGCCACCCAACAACCCAATCCAACACAGAGTCAAGAGCCAATAATAAAGATCTTAAAAATAATACAACCAGCAAATGAAGTATTACCATAACATCCAGAACATAATATACAGAAACCATATGGGTAATATAAATAGGATGATATTGATATAATGGTGCCTGAAATAACTGTGCAATTAAATTGGAGTCTAAAGGACGGAAGGTTTCCGTCATCATGGAGACATTCGAAAGCAGTCCCTGTCTCTGAGGAAGGCAAATCTACATCTCCCACAAATTACAGGCTAACTGCACTGTTGTCTATCCTATGTAAAATTTTGGAAAGATTGGTCCATGGTAAAATATTTGAGCATTTTGAGAAGCATTCACTTCTGATTGAATTGCATGCAGACTTTAGGAAAAGTTATTCCATGAATGCAGCGCTCACTGACCTAGTCGATGCGGTCACCTCTCCAGTGAACAAGGGGAGGATGGAGGACAAGGTGTTTGTGGACCTTTCCAAAGCATTTGACTTAGTGGATTATGGGATTCTTTTAGAAAAAGAAATTGCAATTTATATCTCCGATGAAGTCGTGAGATCCTGCCTGATGGGGAAAAAACTAATTGGTTTTGGTGATACACTATCCTAGCAGGTGGGGATAAGTCAGTGCGTACCACAGGACTCGATATTAGGTCCACTCTTGTTTTTGGCACATGTTGAACCTTCTACCAAACCAGATCAGTCTCTCTGGCATTACTCTATATGCCTACAACACCATTTTGGTGGCCTCAACTGTACATATATGTGAAGCTGAAAGTAAGCTACAAGCAGATTTTATAATAATGCAGAAATGGTTTCAAGAGACCATGCTTGTTATAAATGGTAAAAATACCCAGTCAGTTGTGTTGTTTTTTTCTCTCCATCACAGACTAAAAAAATTAAATAGTCCATAAATGAAAATTCAAACAACACAGAATAACATTCTAAAACAAGTATCCAAACACAAATACCTGAGCGTTTGGATCGACCGACTCATGAAATTTAATGTATGTGTTGATCTGATGTGTAGAAGACTAAATGCTCTCCTCGGCACTCTTAGGAGCATGGTGTTTTGTATACCAAAGGAAATGCTTTTAAACATAGTCAGTCAGCTTCTCCTGACTGTGACTGATTGCGGAATTGCATATACGGAGAGGTAAATACAATGGTTCTGAACAAAGTATATGTTACACACAGTAGACTTGCATATTTTGCACTCATATGTGGCTATAGAATGCGCCATTGTAAAATGTATGAAGATTTGGGATGGAAGTCATTAGATGAAAGAATGGAGTTAAATTGGTTGAGCACGCTATGCAGATCAATGAAACAAAATAAAGCATTTCATCTGGTAGGAAAATTGAAAAAAATCTGACAATAAATATCCTTTAAGAAATCAAAGTGGCAAGGAATTTAATATACCAAAAATGAAAACTGTTTATGGGAACATGACGTTTGAGCATAGGACAGCCACAACTTGGACTAATATTTCATTAGAACTTAGCATTTCTTCAGTTATACATAGATACATAGACAGTGTCGGCAGATAAGGGCCTATGTCCCACCCAGTCTGCCCATTTGAGCTTGTAAGTTCAGTTTATGTTTTCCAAGAAGTCTGTTGCCCCTGACCTCCAGAATTCCTTTAAGTCTATCCCATGCATTCTTAAATCCCGTGATTGTTTCAGCCCCCACCACTTCCTCTGGCAGGGTGTTCCACTTGTCCACCACGCGTTCTGTGAAGAAATTCTTCCTCATGTTTCCTCTGAATCGTCCTCCCTCAACTTCATCCCATGCCCTCTAGTCCTGGAACATCTTTTCGCTTAAAAATAGTGTATTCCTGCCCTGTTCCTCCTGTAAGATACTTGTATGTCTCTATCATATCCCCTCTCTCCCTCCTTTCCTCCAGGGAGTACATGTTCAGTTCCTTCAACCTGTCCTTATAGGACTTGTGATGCAATCCATGCACCATCTTTGTTGCCCTCCTCTGAACCTTCTCTATCCTGTCTATGTCCTTACATAGGTAAGGTCTCCAGAACTGTACAGTGTACTCCAGGTGGAGCCTCACTAGTGTCTTGTATAGTGGAATTATAACCTCCCTTTTCCTGCTGGTGATGCCCCTGCCTATGCATCCCAGCATCCTAATTGCTTTACCTGCTGCCTTGTCACACTGTTCCCCTGCCTTGAGGTCATCAGAGATGATAACCCCAAGATCCCTTTCCTGCTTGGTACATGCTATATCCTCACCCCCCAACTGATATGTTGTGCCAGGGTTTTGTGCACCATATGCATTATCTTGCACTTCCTTGCATTAGTTTCAACTGCCAAACCCTGACCATTCTTCAAGTTTCTGCAGGTCCCTTCTCATTCTGTCTACACCCTCTGGTGTGTCTACTCTGTTACAGAGCTTTGTGTCATCAGCGAACAGTGAAATTCTGCCTTCTAGGTCCTGCGCAATGTTACTGATGAAGATATTGAATAGGACCGGTCCCAGCACTGATCCCTGTGGTACCCCACTGGTCACTCTTCCCTTTGTGGAGTGACAGCCATTTACCACCACCCTCTGTGTCCTGCCACCCAGCCAGTTACCTACCCCCACACTACTGTCCTGCCCACACCTTATTCCCCAGTTTGTGTAATAGTCTTCTATGTGGCACAGTGTTAAAGGCCTTGCTGAAGTCCAGATAGGCCATGTCCACTGCCTTCCCTGATCCACCTCCCTAGTCACCCAGTCAAAAAATTCAATGAGGTTGGTCTGACATGACCTCCCCTGGTGAAACTATGCTGCCTTGGTCCTGTAGTCCATTGACAACCAGATGTTCCACCAATCTCTCCTTCAGTAGTGCTTCCATGATCTTCCCCACTACAGGTGAGGCTGACTGGTCTGTAGTTCCCCGCTTCCTCTTTGTTCCCACTTTTGTATAAGGGGACTACATCTGCTGTCCTCCAGTCTTTGGGTACCTCCCCTGTTTCCAGTGATCGGCTAAACAGGATAGACAGAGGTTCAGCCACCACCTCTATTAGTTCTTTAAGGACCCTGGGGTGCACCCCATCTGGCCCCATTGCATTATCAACTCATTACTTCCAGTTCCTTTAGGACCCTTTCTTGTGTAAAGGGACTTGTGTCCATTTCTGCACCATTCTCACCCCTTGTACTCCATTCAGACCCATTACCCTTCTCTTCCTCAGTAAAGACTGAGCAGAATACCTGTTCAATATGTCAGCTTTACTGTTGTCATCCTCCACACAGCCCCCATCCTCCCTTTCAGTCTCACTATCCCTCCTTTTGCCTTTCTTTTTTCACTTATGTACCTGTAAAAGGTTTTGTCCCCTCTACCCACTGATTTTGCAATGTGTTCTTCTGTCTGAGCTTTGGTTTCCCTTACTGATCTCTCTGCCTCCCTTTGCTTCTCCTGGTACTTCTCCCTATCCCCTTCTGTCTGTGTCTTTTTGTATTTCCTGAATGCAATCTTTTTGGCTTTCACTTTCTTTGCTACCTCTTTGGAAAACCATAATGGTCTCCTCTTCCTTTTCCTCTTGCTAACCTGCTTAATACATAACTCTGTTGCTTTTGTAATCCCAATTTTAAATACTGCCCACTGTTCCTCAACCCCTGATTCCTCCCCATTCCCTTAATGCCTCTTTCAAGTATCTCGATTTTCCCAAAGTCTGCCCTCTAAAATCCAGGATACGTGTTTTTGTGTGGTTTGGTTCTGCTCTTTCTGTGATTTCAAACAACAGTGACTGGTGGTCACTGTTCCCCAGGTGCTCCCCCACTGTTACCCCCATCACACTGTCCCTGTTTGTGAGCACAAGGTCCAGTATTGCCTTCTGCTGAGTTGGTTCCATGACCAGTTGCTTGAGGAAGGCACCCTGAAGGGAGTCCAAGATAAATCTGCTCCTAGTTGATGCTGCTACTGGGATGCTCCAGTCCACATCTGTAATATTGAAGTCTCCAAACAGTACTACCTCACCCTTGTCTGCCATCCTTTGGATGGCTAGCATCAGCTCCCTATCTGTTTCTTTCTCCTGAGCTGGTGGTCTACAGACCACACCTGTGTGGATGGCTGGCTCCATTTTCCTTTCCAGCTTAACCCACAGTATATCGCCCTCATTTTGTTCCTCCTGGATCTCTGTGGCCCTTATGTCATTGTTCATATACAGTGCCACTCTTCCTCCTTTCCTGCCTGCCCTGTCTCTTCTGAATATGTTGTAGCCAGGTATGGCCAACTCCCAGTCATGGTTATCATTACACCAGGTTTCAGTGATGGCCACAATGTCCAGGTCTGACTGCACCATGACAACCTCCAGATCTTCCATCTTGTTGCTAAGGCTCCTGGCATTTGTACACATGGCTTTCCATGATTTGACCTCCCTAGACTGTTTTGCTGTTCTACTCCAGCCCCTTCCTTGGTTGTCCTTTATCCCTGGTTCTCCTTGCTGTCTGCCCTTCTGCTGAATTTTACCTCTTTTCTGCCTATCCACCTCTTGGGCGCTAATCTCCATCTTTTGCACACTGCTTTGTAGAGACAGCAACTCCTCTGGTTCACTGGTTCCACTGCTAGCTGTGGGGGGTGAGCAAGTAGGTACCCTCCTTGCTGACCTGCCACCCCCCTTTGCTAGTTTAAATGCTTGTCAATGTAGCATTTAAACTTCTCATTAGTCTTGGATTCCCTCCAGGATGGATGCAGGCCGTCAGGCTTGAACAAACCTCCATCCTTCCAGGTGGGTCCCCAGTCACCAATGAATCAAACCCTTCCTCACACCAGTTCTTTAACCATGAGTTAAAGTTCTGGTGCATGCACTATGCTCCCTTGCCTCTCACAGGTAGTACTTCTGAGAAAGTGACAGAAGTAGCTACTTGTGAGACCCCTACCCAATTTCTAAACTCTTCCTGAACTTCCTTTGGCTCCCATTTGCCAGGTCATTAGTACCTAGGTGGATAATGACATCCAGCTCACCCCCATCTTGCCTTCCCAGTGATCCCCAGGATCTTCCTTCCATCCCTCCATGCGTGGCACCTGGTAAGCACCTCACCTCCCTGTCCTCCCTCTCCTGTGTTCCTAGCTGGATCCCTCTTATGATGGAGTCCCCCACCAGAATTTGCTTTATTCTCCTCTGGGGTCCACTGCTTTCCCCGCTGAGGTCACCTCCTTGGCTAACCTCCACATCCTTTCCTTCCACTTCTTCTATTTGGTTGTCCCCATTTGTCAGTGTGGCATATGAGTTCTTGAGTGGAATAGGATCTGGGATTTGCCTCTGCCTGACCGCTCTAACCTTCCCTGAGCCCACTGTCATCCAAGTGCTCCTCGTTCTCTGCATCCTTTGAGGCAGTTGCATTGGACTGGGTGGTCTCTGGATAGGGGTGATGGTACTCCTGACCCAGTTTACTTCCGTTCTGAGTCTGCTACCTCATCCGCACAGTCCAGAGATGCATGCAGATAGGGCAGCACCTCAGTGTCCAGAAGGTCTGCCTGAATATGGCTGCCCCAGCCACTGCATTGCACCACTCCCACATTATACTGCAATTATACTGCTATTCCACTACTTGTCTGCTACTGAAGCTCTCCTAGTTCTCTTTTTATTAATTTACTGTCCTAAAAGTCCTGCCACTGTTCCTCAGATACTTTTGTTTTTAAAAAAAAGAAAATAAACCAAGAAATAAATAAATGAATCAAAACACTTGTGCTGAGGGTAGGCTTCTTCACCCTTATGCCCCTCCTACTCCACACCCCTTACTATACCCTGTGTTTAGCTCCTGTCAATCAGATTTAACAGGGCATATAATCAAAAGTTGGGGGGGGGTGAAAATTTGCAGCAACCAAAGACAGCAAAGAAATACACCACCACTATGTTTTAAATCCTCAACGGCCCAAAAACAATTCTAAGTAAAGACAACAAAGAAAGTACTGTGTCACCAAAAGCCTACAATCCAAGTCTAAAAGAAAAACAGCAATTACCAGTTAATGTAAAGCATTGAATTGAATATGCTTCCTTCCCGTTCTGGCTTCTATAACATTCAAAAATACATACATTTCTATCTCAGCTCTTTAACCTTACCATCAAAAGGTAACTACAATCACAATAATCTACCTTCTACTAATACAGATTCTATCACAGAACCAGAGCACAATGCAAAAACAACTGCTACTTAGCAACAACAAACAGGTGACAACATACCAAGTTGATGTAGCTTTTTTTTAAAATAGAAATGTAACCCTCACCCCTGCCTTTTTACTAAAATGACAGGTGGCATGCTGTTGGCGTTGGCAGCAATACCTGGTGGGGACCTGGGTTGGGGGAGGATGAGGTTACCTGGCACAAGGGACCTAGGTTCGACTACTCTGCACAGGGGCACCCAAGTAAATCCAACTATAGGAAGCAATAACTGTAATGTCCAGAACCAGGATTGGGATTTTTCAGTGTGGCTTTATTCAAAACTAGCTGACACATGACAAAGCATTGATGGTCCTCCAAGGGGCTACGTTCACTGCATATGCAGATAGAGACTAAAGGCGGTCCACTTGAAGAATGAACCCATTTTTACTATTGTCTGGCTCTGGACCCACCAGGCACTCAGCCCGACTTGCATGCGCTTTGGATACACAGCCCGACTGGCCCGGCTCCCCTGCCGGCCACTTGACTGATGGTCCATTTGAAGAATGAACCCAAACTTTATTTGTTGAGGCTCCCATCACACAAGGAGTATTTTTACCCAACCTGTGGCTCCCCACACCACATAGAGTCTGCGACTCTTAGAGAGATTTGTTTTCTTACTTCCATTGAACTCCCATCAAACAAGGAGAACATTTCCCATCCTGTGGCTCCCCACACCACTTAGAGTCTGCGACTCCTAGAGAGATTTTCCAAAGTTGCGACCCACGTCTGGGTACCCACCTCATCACTGGCCAGGCACATGAGGCAAGTAGCAAATCACAGAAGAAATCCGTAGAGGTGGACCTGGTCACTAAAGATGGGGGGTGTTCCCACCTCCAGCTCACACAGCCCATACCCGGCCATTTCTCTGGACAAACAGAAACTTAAAACTTTGACATGTAGATTAAACGGTGGATGACCTGAAGCACCCCCTCTACAGCATTACTTGAAATCCATTAAAACTTTAGACTTTTTGACTGCTCCACTTGTTTGTCCTAGTAAAATAGTCCTCCCAAATAGCAGTCCACATCCCAACTTCTTTTATATTTCCAAACTGATGAAACAATTGGTTTGCCCCTTCAAATGGAGCAGAACACTCACCCTTTCGTTGCAGGTGCCCCACAGGTGAAGTACCACTTCTTTCACTGTTATACAAGAACAGAAACTGTAAACAGGCAGCTTTCTTCTATAGTGGAAATAGGGGATTGCCCCTGGAATCCACAGAGGGACTTTTCTTCCACCCCCCCCGGAGGGAGGGGGCACTGAGACCTGGACAGCGGTCTCCACCACTTTCAAAAGGTAAACAGGATCACACCTCCTTCTCCAACAAAAGGTAAACAGAAACTGCCTCTGTCCTGCTGGGAGGTAAACAGACAACTCCTTCCTGCTGGGAGGTAAACAGGAGACTGCTGTGAAAACTCCCAAAGTTCTAACCTCACTCCCTGAGCTGCAGATTCCAATGTGGCTTATGCAGCTGCGACAGTTCTATGGTGATGTCATCTCTCAAGTCTGAGCTGTGACTGAGAACAGAGTGAGACAGTGTGAAACCCATTTAACTGGAGTTTCAGAAGCTGCCTTCCCAGCCTACCACTAGGTCTTACTGGGATTCTAGTAACCCCGGGTAACAAGGGGGTTACAGAAAAAAAATGTAATCTTTTAAACCAGTAGAAATCAGCAGTCCCAAAAGCACCTTGAACTATAAGAAAGAACACAGTAGCAAACCTCTGCCACAATAACTAAACAGTTCTAAAACATTTGAGAAAGAAGAAAAAATCAGAGACTGCACAAAAAGATACAATGTACTATAAAGTATTAGGCAATAGGTATACTCAGTTGTTTAACAGAGAAAATAAAGTACCTACCAAAACAGACAGAATACCCACAAATGACACTTAGGTTCTCAATGTCAGACACCACCAAAGGCACACACAGAAAGGGTTTAAACTATAGTATTAAAATTAACCACATCAGAGTAGAAAGATCACACTAAATAAATGTGTTGATCCTTCTGACTTCCAACGAATATCTACCACACAAATTTGATATCTTCCTGGAGCCTACGGGGTTGTCTTTCACAATCACCTAAATTTACATAAAACAAAACAATTTTTAAACTGAAAATTATAGCAAAAAGCACTTAGCTTTGGGAGCTCTTCTCAAACACAGCCACTCAGCTCAGAGTTCTAGAATCAGAATCAGTTGATACAAGTGTTTTTAGTACGGCCATGAAGCAAGCGCTAGCCAAAAGATGTGAATGCCTTAGATGAAGAAATCAAAACTTGTACACATGGATGGATAGATCTGAGAAATAGTATTTACTGTAATGCGTGTTTGGTGAATTTATAATGTTTACTGTTGTGTATTTGCCTGTTGTGTCAAAGGGACACTGTCAACCCTGTTTGCATCATAGTATTTCTTGTTGAAAGCACACATTTTATGATTGCTTACCTTCTCTGAAATCCACTGATGGTGTGGCTGCTTTATTTGCTTCCTTTCTTAGTAGAGCTGAAATGCATGCTAATTGTGTAATTATGCCCAACCTTGTTTTGTTTCAACTCTTACTGCATATTTCATGAATATTAGGAACACTCCCAAGCATTGCAGCCACTTATGATGCAATAGTCTCTTCTCTGCCCATCGCACCTGATCAGACACAGGGTGCAAATAAACAGTCACATTCTATCTTTGGGGCTTTGCTGCCCCTCAAAGTTTTCCTTAAAGTTGTACTTGGCAGATGCAATTTACTCTCTCAGGTGTGTTGCCAAAATTGCTTTCCTCCTTTCGAGGTTTCTTGATTCATTAGCACTCTCACTGCTGAGGCAGGTTCAGCTTTCTCACAGTTGGTTTCATCAGGTTACTGGCCCATGTTTTCCCAATGTGGCAAGGTTCTGATTTGCCCTGGAGGACATTTCTGCCAACCCCCTGGCTGATGACTTTAATTGCTGGCAGCCACTTGTCTCCCTCTTGGCAGAAGGAAAAGCCCCTTCCCCTGTGGAAGGGCTTGCACTGGATCACTAAGCCCATTTTTCTAACTGAGGACCAAAGCCCCCACCCCTGTGGGGGGCCCACACTGAATCTGCTCGCACAGCCAAAAATGTTGTCTTTTATGGAACTCCTCTGAGGCTCCCACCTGGCTGAAGCTGTTTGCTGCTCCCACCCTAATTGGCTGATCCTGCCTGTCAGTTCAGGAAATGAATATTCATTAACTGTACTCGATGCACAAGAGACTCCCTGTATTGGCACCTGAAATTAGGTCCCTGCAGATTCCCCATAAGCACTTCGCTATGTCCCATGAGCTCTGGCAAAAGTCCCACAAGCCCTAGCTTGAAATCTTGGCTTTTTGATTGGCTGCTGCTGCACTAAACTGGCTGCTGCATACATAGTTCCTCTGCAGATTCTACACAGTCCCAAAATGAAAGTCCTGGTGCAGCCAGAGTTTTTATTTTATTTGTCCACTTGCCCCACAGTTCAACAGCTGCTGTTGTGCCCTTTAAATCACTGCCCAGAACCAACAGTTTATTTAAGTCCTGTGCCTGTTGCTGTTGCTGAAATTAAGTGCCCCCCAGGCAGCAGGCAAGCTATGTAATCAAGTCCCAACGTTAAAACTGGTACAGCCAGGAAAAATACATTTTATTTACATCATTCCCCTTTTTAAATGCAAGCCTCTTAATGTCCATGTCAGCTGCTGTGATATCTAGACATTTATTTACATTTTTTCTTTTTGCAGCAGCCACCGAAACTGTCTGTCCCAAAACAGGCAAAACCCTCATTAATATTCATGAGGGTCTCCTTTCTATTCATGAGCCCAACGAAAATGCCCCATTTCACTCAGTCTTTGGGCTTCCCTGCAGCTTCTCGGCCACCTTGTTTAAGTCCCCTGTCCCCCATGAGACTAAGAGGGGCACCGAGACCACTGCACTGCCTTATGCTTCACCGCAATACTAGCAGTTGGGAGATCAAAGGCACTGCGGTGCATGTGCAACCCCTGCTAACACCAGAGTGCTAATGAAACCAGTGAGAGATCACGACTTAGCTCCTGAGCCCAAAATGGGCTTATACTAAACTCTGGGGCTGCATGGGGGAACCAGGGCACCTTTCTTGATCTGGGTTGTGGCGGTGAGATGGAGAACAAGTATGAGGACCTGGCAGGCATATTGGGAGGCGCTCCATGGATGGCAGCAGGAGAACAGTAGCAGCGGGAGACAAGCGGGCACAGGTAAGCCCCCAGTGGGGGGGGGCATTACAGAGATTTTACAACTACTACCCTCAGGTCCCTTTCCTCTGATATGCTCTCCACCACCACCTCATTCATCCTATACATTGTTCTTGGTCCCTGTGCCCATTACTCTGCACTCTCTTACTTTAAATTTCAGGTGCCGCACCCTCAACCACCTCTGCAGATTTTCCAAATCATTCCTTATGACCCTTGTTCACTCATCACTGTTCACTCTCGCACAGATCTTGGTATAGTCATTGAAAAGGCACATCTTTCCCATAACCTCTCCCTTATATCATCATCATCATCATTAAATCTTTATTTATTTAGGCGAGCATCATTGAGCAAGGCTCATTTACAAGATGGACCTGATAAGGTCAAGGTTCAACAGTTGATACACAACAGATACATCAATACACTTATATAAAACAGTTATACATACAGGGGAAAAAAAAACATTTATAAACATAGTGATGTACAGTAAAATTCACATGATAAAGTGGGTTATAGGAAAGTTGAGCTAATATTTACAGTATATACAGTGTATACATATCCCAATGGAGGGGCCATGGCAAACACACAGCATAATGTAATACTAGGATGGTGGAAGGTATTACTGGTTGCCATAAGATGGGGTGTCTGCCTGGGAGGGAGAACTGAAGAACAAAGATTATGCCACATATGGTGAATTTTTGGGAGGGAGATTGTGAGATGACAAAGCTAGCTCTAGCAATATCAACTGCATTTCTCTGTGAAGAAAACTGTACAACGCTGTTTAAAGGATGCAATTGGAATAATATTGGACAGTTTTAGGGATTTTTGTAGGGTGTTCCATGCTATAGCTAGAGAATAGCTGATTGCTGCCCTCCCTAGCCGGGTGCTGAATTTGGGCAATTTGAACAGGATGATGTTGTTGCTTCTTAGGGCATAGGAGCTAGGAATGGTCTGAGTGAAGCAGTCCAGTATATAGTTTGGAAGTTTTTTTGATAACGCTCTGTAAATCCATAGAGCTGCATTTCTGTTCCTTCTGAGGTGTAGGGAAACCCATCCAACTGCAGCATAAAGAGAGCAATGATGGGTATTAGATGGCAGATCTGTTATGAATCTTATTGCTCTATGGTATAGGTATCCAACTTGTGTAGGTAGGAGATGGGGCAGTGACTATAAAGGAAGTCTGCATAGTCAATAACTGAGAGAAAAATGGCTTGGACTAACCTCATCTTTGAATCTCTGTTTAGGAAGGGTTTTAATCTATAGAAAAGGCCAAGCCTTTGGTGAAGCTTTTTTAGCAGTTCTTCTAAATGATGAGTGAAGTCGAGTCTGCTGTCAATCCACACACCTAAATATTTGAATTTTTCTACATACTCCAGATTTTCTCCAAGTATAGTGCATAGCTGGGGAGAATGATTGAAGAGGAGGTGCTGGTGGAGCTTTGATTTGTGAACATCATTGCTTTAGTTTTCTTTGCATTTAACAGAAGCTTTTCTCAAGTAGCTGATATTGTAACAAGGAGAATTCTGTTTGTAGGATTTCACGGGCAGCTGCAGAGAAGGGTTGCTGACATACAAAACAGTGTCATCAGCAAAGAGGTGTACAGAGGATTTGGTGAGGGTTGAATCAATATTATTTATATAGATGGCAAAAAGGATAGGACCCAGGATAGAACCTTGGGGGACACCTCTTAACAGTGGTTTTAATGGGGATAGGTCACCTTCAGCTTTTACCTGCTGTGACCTACCGGTAAGATAACACCTGAACCACTTAAGGGAGGGTGGATCTAGGCCAGTGGAGTGCAAGGATGATAGTAGAAGCTCGTGATCCACGGTGTCGAATGCTTTGCTCAGGTCAAGAAATACTGCACAGACATTATTCTTTTTATCTAATTCGGTTTGCCAGTCATTTGTGACCTTGGCTAGTGCAGTGATAGTGCTATGCTTGGCTCTGAATCCAGATTGAGCGGGATTCAGGAGGTTAGCATCGTCAAGATATTCCCTTAACTGGGTACTCACTAATTTCTCCAGCATCTTGGATAGCACTGGTAGAATGGAAATGGGCCTGTAATTATTAAGGTCCATAGGGTCCCCTGATTTTAGAAGGGGAACCACTTGGGCTGTCTTCCACAGTGTGGGAATAGAACCAGAGTTTAGAGATAGGTTAAAGAGATGTGTTAGGGGGACTGCAAGTACATGGGATGCAATCTTTAGAAAGTAGGGGTCCAGAGAGTCTGCCCCAGCACTTTTTTTGGTATCCAGCTGCCATAGTAGGTCCTCTACTTGCTTCAACAGTACAGATTTGAAGCTGAAGGAAGAGTCAGCTCTCTGAGCACCAGTGTACTTGGAGCTTAATTGTTCCCGTAGCAGGTTAGCTGGAGAGGTGTCAAAGGCAAGACCAGCCGTTGTGAAATGGTTATTGAAGGCATCCAGAATTTCCATTTTGCCAGTGATAGGGCCATAACTGTGGTGTAATTGAGTTGGTAGGGAGGTGCTAGAATCCTGCCCAACCATACCTTTGATGGTACCCCAAAACCTAGCAGGATTATGATAGGAGGAGTCAAGCTCAGCCAAGTAGAAGGCAGCCTTTGCATCCCTAACTTTCTTGGTGCATCTATTCCTGACTTTCCTAAAGATCATCCAGTCATTTGCATTCTTGGTTTTTCTTGCCATTTTCCAGAGTTTGTCTCTCTCCAGCATTCAGCTTTGAGGTCAGCTGAAAACCAACGACAGGATTTGTTTTTTATTCGGATACTAGAGATTGGGGCATGGATGTTAAGGGCACTTATTATAATGCTATTTAGCACCTGCTGTGCTTTTTCCACAGAATGGGTAAGATAAAACTCTTGCCAGCTTGGAGAGTGAGCTAGATCATGCAAATATCCTTCAATATTGATGTTTTTCTTGGATCTCCTCATGAGGAATTTTGAATTATATCATGAACAAGTAAAAGAGAAGCAGTCCTAGAACTGATCCCTGGGGCACCCTGGTCATGACTTCCCTTTCCCCTGAGGAGTCTCCATTTTGGACTGCCCTCTGGGCCCTCTCACTCGAACAATTTTTCACCCACACACCCCATAATCTGGCCCCCATCCCAGGTTGCATGACTTCTTTATCAGTTTTTCTGTGCAGGACAGAGCTGAAGGCTTGCCGAAATCTGGGTACTAGACATCAACTGCCTCACCAATATCCACTGCCTTTCTCAACCAAATACGTAAATCAGGTTTGTTTGGCAAATCCATACTGTCTGGAATCCCGTAGGACACTGGCCTCCAAGAACTCCACTGTCATTTCCTTACTTACAGACTCCAGTAGTTTCTCCAAGATAGATGTCACACTGACTGGTCTGTGGTTACCTGCTCCCACCTAAGTCCCACTTTTATGTAGGGGGACCAAATTTGCTGTCATCTAACCCTTTGGCATCACTCCTATTTCTAAAGAACAGTTAAAAAGATCTGTTAGCAGATTTTCCATGACTTACCCCATGCCATGGAACCCATCTGAACCCACAGAGTAATTCACATTTAGTGCTTGAATTCCCTTCAGCACTCTCTCCTCTGTTACGGGAGCCTTATTGACACATGCTAGTGATCCTCTGCTGGCTGCTATGCTGCAGTCTGACAAAGGCTCCTCTATGCCCCACTGAGGTTTAACCCCTCACCCTTAAGAGCTGAGACCTGTTGAACTGCTTCCCAGATCCTTAGTTGACTCTGCCGTCCCACACATAGTAACCCTGCTTCACCTGGATTGAGTTTAGGCTAACCTTTCTGCATCCAATCCATAACCTCATTCAGACATGTATTCACACTGAGGCAATGCCAACAGAGGTCAAGAAGAAAATATGCAGCTGGATGTCAATGCCTGGTGGCAGTGGTGAGGGGATTGCACTGCGTCCAGGAGTGATGGGCAGCCCTCAGCACTGGTCCATCATTTAGCCAATGGAAGAGACTTTTTGCCCTTATATGTGCGGCTCACCTCACCACTCTTTGCCAGAGCAGTCAGGGACTGAACCACCTAAAATGGTCCCTGACTTCCTTTTATACTAGCAGAGTCCTCCCACCTGGACCTCAAAGCTGTAACTTCTTTTACTCTGATTCTCACTCTGCAAGCTCAATGGAGCTTAATAACAACTGCCTTTATTTATTGATCCAGATGGGGTGTACAGAATGACAAGAATGAGAAGAGATCTGGATAAACTGGCAAAATGGTTGGAAGAATGGCAACTGGGGTTTAACGCAAAGAAGAGCAAGATCATGCACATAGGGAAGAGAAACCCTGAAGCCACTTATAGGTTGGGAGGGGAGTTGCTGGCAGTCACAAGGGAAGAAACAGACTTGGGCATCATCATCACAGATGACCTGAAATCATCCAAGCAGACCACTAAAGCAGTAGGTAAGGCTAGGTGGATGTTGGGGTTTATTAGTAGGGGTATCACAAGCCGTAAGAGGGAGATAATAATCCCTCTTTACAAGACACTGGTTAGGCCGCATCTGGAATACTATGTGCAGCACTGGAGGCCACACCTTCACAAGGACATTAACCAAATTGAGGCAGTCCAGAGAAGGGCAACCAAAATGGTGCAGGGACTGCATCAGAAAACATATGAGGACAGATTAATAGAACTCAGTATGTATACCCTGGGGCAAAGGAGGGAGAGAGGTGATATGATTGAAACATTCAAACACCTTAAGGGCATTAACAAGGTGAAAGAGTCTAACATGTTTCAGTGTAAGAAAAATAGAAGGACAAGAGGACACAGCATGAGATTAGAGGGAGGCCGATTAATGGGTAATGTGAGGAAGTTCTTTTTCACAGAAAGGGTGGTGGATGCATGGAACGGCCTACCTCAGGATGTGGTGGGTATGAATACAGTGCAGGGCTTCAAACAGGCATGGGATAGGCATAAGGGAGCAATACAGATAAGTATGAATAGATAGGCCATTCACAGAGCAAATGCCGATGGTACATTCATAACGTAGAAAAATAAATGGGCAGACTGGATGGACCTTGCAGTCCTTATCTGCCATCAACTTCTATGTTTCTATTTATTTATTTAGTTTTTGTTGATCAGGTAAGTGCACTAGACAAATTCTGCCTATTTTCAGATATGACCCGGGGGGGGGGGGGTACAGATGAATGCCAACTGATCTTGAACCACATTAAGCTGTTGGTGGCATTTTTAGATCCAGTGGAGCAAAGAGAGTACTACATTCTCATCTATGGTGACTGTCCATGTGGATGTACAATCCCATGAGGTCCTATCCTATCAAGCTCTATCCTAACCTGTCCAAACCAAAAATCCATTCATTCTATCAGCCAGTCATGACAAAAAAACAACATATTCTTTTAAAGTGGGCCCTGTGGTTTTCAGTAAAGAAAAATATTCTATAACCTAAGTGTAATAGAACCTCACTCCTCTCTGTGTTTTTACCATCTTGTACTTGTGACACACACACACAGTAACACACACACACACAGTAACACCTGCATATCTGTCTAAACCCAGCTGTACACACAAAACAGAGCAGCCCTGTTTAAGAGAGATAAAACATACAACCTTATCAACCATGCTTTGTTAATAACTAGAATTCTTTAAATACAATTTATGTGCCGTGCAGCACAGATGTCTTCATTGGGTATCCTGATTGTAACTCCATTGGTTTTGCTGACTGACAAGCACAAAGATAGTTGCAGCAGCAAAACATTTTTTTTGTGTCTCACTTATTTAAATTCAGAATTATAAATGAATAAAGGGGGTCACTTGGCAAACACCGCAATTGTCTGTGATTCAAATGTAAATGCTTTATGAGGGCTTCAGCCTCAACAATGCAGGTTTGTTCTGTTTCAGGGCTGTGAAAAGTCAAAATGGAGCTAGAATATAAATTATTAATAAGAAACATCTTAAAAAGAAATTGCATTTTTTCTACCCTGCACATGCCTAAATATTCTACTGAGAAAATGAATACATGCAAATACATGTTTGTTTGTTTTTTGTCTTTTTTGTTTTTATGGCCATTATTGCATTTTCATTATTTCAGGATAAAATCCAACTAGATCACTGACTTATACTTTCTTTGCCCCCCGCCCCAACTCAACATCTGAATATTCAGATGCCACACACTAATGGCTGTTGGGAGGTACTGGACTGGTGGATTGCCACTGAACTTGCTGCTAATGTACAACAATCAATGTGGCTTCAGGTAGTTAGTACCCTTGCTCAATAAATGATGTGTGCTTGGCTTTGCTAGAGCCAGAATCCCCCATTTGATTATAAATGTCTCCAATCCACAGAACTGAAGGGGGGATTGTACTGATTCACAAATATCCCTGCTGTGGAGCTCTACATCCTGATGCCACGACCCCCGCCCACCTCTCTCCATGAGTACAGAGTTTCAAGCAGTGGTGGCATAGAAGGCAGAATGGTGCCAGTCACCAGTCATTGAACTGGATTCCTGTGTTGGCACTTTAATGGATCTGCCATTTCATGCAGAGCAGGGGAGCATAGGCTATGACAGTCCTCTAAGGTCCACCATGTCCCTGTAGGGGATGCTTAACATGTTGTAACACACAGTGACCTTTGCCAAAATGACCCACGCCCATCCATGTCTGCTCAGTGGAGTGGGGGTACATTGAGGAGAGGCCAGTAAGACCCCCAGGAATGCCCTATGGCCAAGCAGCATGGGGTGCATAAGTGTTTGGACAGATACTTGGGCCACGTAGCCTGCACCCCTCCACCCACTCTCCTCACTGAGAAGCGTTGTTCCTCAATTGGACAATAGCAAGTCCCAACTCACGCTGACCCCCAACCCAGTCCTGTATGTAGGTGTGCCAGCAGCATGGGAACAGGCGCAATGAGGCATCCGTCCAGGGCCATGGATGCATGGGAGGTCTCTGCATGTGTGCAGCAGGAAATTACATTCTTAACGATTTCTAATCTTACAGTAGATTATATGATGAAAAAGTGGTTGTGTTTGATTTTAGGATTAAAGGTGGATTTGGAATTGGTTAGAGATTTGTCAGTTCACCCATTTTTTTTATTTGAATTTGCATTACCCACCATGACTAGGGACGGAAGGACCTGAAAAGGCCATGATCATTGTTATAAGGGCTAGGATCCAGTCCAGAGTCTTCATCAGTTCTGAAACATTCTGATTAAATTCAGATCCTTCAGGAAATAAATTGTAATAATAAAAAAAAAACACAAAATGCACTAGTAATAGAAAAAATATATGTTTTCTAAATCTGTGTGCTGGACTAGGTTTCTGACTTTCAGTTCACTATTCTGCTGTGCCTTTCATTTGGTGCTGGTTACAGAATCCGAGTGTGCTCTTGTCCCATATCCTTTGTATACAGGCATGGTATGAATGCGTAAACATATCACCAACCTCCACCTGACCCCAGTATACACATCCCCAGCTCCTCTCAACTGTTTACAGCCTGCCTATCCCACTATGCACATTTGTTATCCTCATCTGCTGCCCCAACCCTGCCCATACACACTGCTGACCCTTTCATCTGCTGTCTCCATCCTGTCCGAGTATACACGCTTCTGCTACTCCCATCTGCTGCCCCCAACCTGCCCCGGAATGCACACTGCTGCTCCTCCAATCTGCTGCTTTCATCCTGACCCAGTATGCACACTTTTGCCCTCATCTGCTGCCCCCACCCTCCCCAAGTGTACACATTGCTGTCCTTCCCATCTGCTGCCCCAACCCTCCCCAAGTGTACACACTGCTGTCCTTCCCTTTTGCTGCTTCCATCCTGCCCCAGTATGCACACTACTGTCCCATCTTTTGCCTCCACCCTGCCCTTGTATGCACACTTCTGCCCCTCCCATATGTTGCCCCACCCTGCCCCAGTGTGCACACTGCTGCCCTTCTGTTACCCCACCCTGCCACAGTATGCATATCCCTGCTCCCTCCCACCTTATTTTATGCCTTTAAATACAAAACAGTTTCCCCTTAAATTCACTCTTTTCACAAACCATTTGTAACAGCAAATAACCTTTTCTTCCTGCTCTGAAAGATTTTCCTGAGTGCATTGGTTTGTAAAATAACTGTACCTATAAATGCAATTCCCCTAGCTCATGTTTCTTTCATGGAAATTTTTTAAATAACAAAAACTCAAGCAAATTTTTTACACTTGACCTTCCAATGAATACGTCTTTCTCCCAAAATATTTTTACATTGAATATTGGTTTACACACATAAATATGTGTTAGGATTGGGGCTGTGATTGGTTTATTTTGTTTTAGAGTGGCAGTGTAGCTGTTGGGTTGACTGGCTGTCTGCTGATCACTTCTGCAGCTAACTGGAGGCAGCTAATATTTATAAACAGTGGCCATATTAATTTAAAGACTGCTTTTTTACAAATTTAAATGACCGAGGACAGTCTTACAAAGCTGCAGTCTCTCAGATGATATCCGCACATCCCGTTGTACAAAGATGCAATTCTGTGTGTTGTAGACAGGCTGCAGTGTTCAGTTTCATACTTCAAATGTTGACACTTTTTTTTTTTTTTGCTGGGCTGACTAAGTAAAAGGGTTTCATATTAGCAGACACTCTTTAACAGAGAGGATGGTGACTGTTTTTCTGCGACCCTGAAAAGAAGATGACGTCCGCAGGCAGCTATCTGGCATAGTGGTTCTATAGTGGGCCCATATTCTGGTGCACTCAGAAAATCAGGGTAAGAAAAAAAGACACCACCTGTAGGTGCTAACAGAATCCAAGCCAAGCTGAATCCCTGATAACAAGACTCGGTTCAGACTTGGTAAATATCCAGACCCCTGATGTTCGGCTGGGCTCAGATTGTTACAAATCTGAACTGTTCATTTACCTCTACTTAGAATGTGTATAAAGGCAGTGCTGTACATGATGACCAGTTTGGTCACCATGATGACTGGGACTTAATTTGAGCAAGTTGGTATAGTATCAGGTCACCGCACCTTCTGTTTTTTTTTTGTTTGTTTTTCTAGGATCCCATATCACAGAACCATTTTCTACAATGTAAGTTCTTAGATCTGTAGTAAAAAGAAATTGTAGTTGAATTTGTCCTTGGACCACTGGAGTCACTGGATAGTCTGATACCTTTTATTGGAACAATCAAGTCAATCAAACTTTATTTAACCAGGGAGTTACATCATTGAGCAAGCTCATTTTCAGGATGGTCCTGGAACAATATACGTCTTAAACAAAGGTAGTATGGTACACAAGCTTTCAGGCCCACACAGGTCCCTTCATTATGTGCAATAGCATTCTCAACAAAAGAAGCTGAATTCATACTTAAGTTACATTCTTTCAAAACCATTAGGATGGTTTAGGTAATGTGGGAAGTGTTAGCAGGCAGGCAGGGTAGACAATGCAGAGGAAACAGGTCAATAACTATGAGGGGATGCCTTGCCTTTAAAGGAAGTGCTAGTGGTTCTATAGGGGGGCCAATCTCATGCTGCTGTTTGAGACTCCGGTAAGAAAAAAAATACTATCTGTAGGCGCTACCAAGATCCAAGCCAAACCTAGTCCTTGATAACCAGACTCAGTTCAGACTCGGTATACCCGGAACCAGGCAACCCAAAATGATGCAGCAGGAGACACAGGTGCCACACAATCGGACAAACAGAAACCAGGCACTCAGAGGACAGAATGCACAAACAGCACAGAGATTTTAGTGCTGTTTGCCTTTATTCAGCAGTGAGGGTGCACCCACAGATTCACTCAACATTTCCCCATTACAGCTCTATCAAGATAATGTTGAGTGAATCTGCGTATGCACCCTCAGTGCCTAATACATGTAAACAGCATTTAAATCTCTGTGCTGCTTGTGCATTCTGTTCTCTGTGTGCCCAATTTTCATATATCCAGAACCCCTGATTTTCAGCAAGGTTGAGATTTTAACAAATCCTAACTGTTCGTTCACCCTACTTGGTATGTGTATAAAGGCAGTGCTCTGAAGGGTGACCATTTTGGTCTCCACAGTGACCAAGACTTTATTTGAGAAGTGGAGATATTACCAGGTCACCCCAACTTCTGTTTTTTTCCCAGGACCTCAAATAACAGAACTGGTTCCTGCAATTTAAAGAGCTGGTGACATGTTCAGGACAACTTTAACAAAACCTAATATTTAGACACAGACCAGCTTGTATTTCCCATTAGTGCTGTATTCCTCCTCCCCATTATTTATTACTGAGGTCATCTGTATGAAAACAGGATCTTTGCTCCTGAAGAGTTTGTCTATTCCTGCTGCTTTCTCCCTACCTGAAGTCACAGAGCACTGGTTGTGACATCACAGTTTCTCCCATGACAACAGATTGTGATGTTGCAAGAGAGGATTATGACTTGAAGTAGGGAGTAAGTTATAGAGGCAGATGGACTCTAGAGAAACTCTAAGGGATACAGATCATATATTTATGTAAATTTCCTTAGTAAGAAGTAATGCAGAGGGGAAATATATAAAATATAAATGGAATGCAGGCAAAATTGTACCTAATAATTATGCTTGTGAATGACACAAAGTTGTGAATGAAAGCATACAGTGCATACTGCAAGCCCATTGGTTGACAGTGTCTACCAATGGGCTTACAGATGTACAGTACATTGTTATTCATTGACAGCTCAGTCAGGGGCAGCTGTGGCAGTGTGCAGGTAGGTTGCGCTGCTGCCCACTGACATGTTGGCCATGCTGGAACGAGGGGAGCGGGTTGGGGGTCCCTCAGTGAGTGGGGTCCACTGGACTACCAAGGAGGTCCGGGGTTTGGATGTTTACATTACAAGCAAGGTGGGGAGGGAAGCCACTAGACTACCAGGGACTTTTGAACGAGGATTTATTACTCGGATGGGGTTTGGGGCTGAGAAGGGGGTACCTCTAGACTACCAAGGACTTTAGAATGAGGATCTGTTATTCAGATGGTGTTCACGGCTGGGAGAGGGGGTACCATTTGACTACCAGGGATAACCAGAGGGTCATTTTACTATACGGATGGGTGTCAGGTACAGGAGAGGGGGACACTAGACTGCCAGGGAGATGTGGGGTCAGCACTTTATTTTACAATCAGGCTGGAAGGGGGGACACTAGACTGCCAGGGAGATGTGCGGTACATTTCTTTCTTGTACGATCAGGGCTTGGGGGGTAGTCACCCAGGGGCTGGCAGCTGCCGTGTTGCGCTGTGCAGTACAGCAGCCCACCTGTGGGTTGCTACAACTTAGGCATGGTTTTTCCATGCCTATCTTTGTGCAGCATATCTCTGGGATGTGAGGGCAGCTGTGCCACACATCTTGGCTGAATATGGAGATGTGCCGTGTATGCAGGGGAACGCCCCCTCCAGATGTGCTGCATACATAATCTTTTCACTGTGGCGCATCCAGAATTACGTGACCCTCTTTTGAATATGGTCCAGGGGCACATTTCAGAGATGTGCCGGCACAATGCAGTTGCACCAGGTGCATCTCCTTTGAACATAGGGGCCTTAGATCCCAAACTTACCCAGTTAAGGAACAATTGTCCTCCAAGTTCAGAAAAGATTCATAATCCCCCAACTGAAAAAAAAAAAAAAAGAAAAAAGAAAACAAAGTTCCTGCTATTTCCGAGTTTGGCTTTTTCACAAATCAGACCAAGATATTTTAATAACATTACTTTGGATGCAAGATTTTTGATCAGTTAGTGTGCTCTTGTGCTAATATATTCTGCTGCATTAGCTGAACAGAGCTACAACACTTGAGAGAGTATGTGACACTGAATGATTTTACACCCAGCACACACAGCTTTATGACAGATTTGGAAAGAGCCAGATACCTTTACAAAGAGCTGCAAAAATCACTAAAGCAGAACAGTCAACCATAAGCAGTTATTTGTTATAATCGTTATTAACACTTCTTCTGCTTTCATGGTAAGATGGTTGAGTTCATCTAAGGAAAAGTTAATATTCAAACTAGGTGAAAACTACAATGTTGCTATTGAATATTCAAATGAAAGAAGACTCAGCTAGCTTTCATTTTACTGTTCTCTCTTCATGGAAACCAGTAGTGCTGAGAGCATGTTCTCCCTAATGTTATTTTTTTTTTCCGTCAAGGTATTTATACTCCTTGGCGGGCCACAGCTGTCCATCTGTCAACCTACCAGACTCTGGGGTCATTCGGGAGCTTAGAACGCTATACGTGTCCTGGTGGTCCCCCGGAGCTGGCCTGGAGGCCTCATTCTGCTGCGGCTCCTGACATTTTTTCTTGGTTTTCTCCCCAGTTACCCAAGGCCCCAGACAGAGAGGTGCATGTGCATGGGGGTGCACATGCACCCTCTTACTCTGGTGATGCCCCTTCTTCCCACCCGACTGGCCTAGTGCCCTGGCTTCCTCAGCTTGCGCTGCCTCCTAGCCTCCACCACGAGGCAGCCAAGAGCCAAGGGAAACTCAGATCCCTCCCTGGAAAGAAGAGCTGCCTGTCATCAGCTCAGTCCTGCACCACATCCTCCCTCCTTGCCGACCTCCTGTGGCTCATGCTCGTTCCCAAACATGGGTCGCTGGCATGGTGAGAGGTAAGGGGTCCAGCGCCTCAGCCTTCTATGCCACCGGGCCAGCCTCTCCCTAATGTTTTGATTTTAAGAAAGGACACCTGCCCTTTGTGTTAAGGACCATGCCGCCATTGATGGAAAGATAAAAAGAGAAGATTCACCAGAAAAACAGTGGTTTCCTAAGTTCAGAAGCAGGGACTAGTACAAAGTGGCTGCTGTGACTCACCACCAGCAGTTTTGTGCCAGGTGTTACACTGTAACCCATTTGTGCTATAAGTTAATAGGGCCTCTGCTGCCAGGGTGTCTCTTGTGATATAAGAAACTCTGAGCGTGACCTCTGGGTGAAGCAAAGTGAAGCTGAGTGGTTATAGCTGCTCATGCCTCACAAGAGGAGTTTCTGATATTATAAGAGCCATCCAGTGGAGGCCATGTTAATTAATCACGTGAGCCAGCTGGAGTGGTTTATAAAACATTTGTAGTCTTTTTTTATTTCAAAAGTTAAGTAAAGTCCATCCTCCTCATCCCCCCCCCCAAGCTCTGGAGTGGGATGGACCACTCCTGACGTTCCTACATGAGAGACCACTGTACGCAGGATAAGAGGTACAGTGCCTCTGTGTGCTGATTGGCTACAATCATGTAAGTGATTTATAATGTGCATACTGGGGACTGCAGCCCTTCCCTGCATGGTTGCAAAACAGTCTGCAGCTATTCAGGGAAAGGGATGGGGGCCACAATGCAAATTGCCTGCAGGGTTGTGTTCCAACCATGGCAGCCCCTGTTACCTTTTTCAAAGGCTTTTCTGAAGAACTTTTACAGGAAAGCATCATGGAAGTTGAAATGTTGTGATGGGGAATTTCAGTGCCAGTGGGAGATGGGGTTTGTCGCAAGATGTAGTGCGAGATGCAGTTCCAGGAGGCTTGGACTAAGAAGAGGAGTAACCACTGGACATTTGGATGATTTAATAGGCTGTCAAGAGGGTGGGGACCACAGAATGCCAGGACATGACCCAAAGGCCTAGGATATTTTCTTAACACCGTGTGCATAAGACGGCCAAATGTACAGGTGTGGAGGGGGACTCCTAGGGTGGGCATTGCCCTATTACACATATTTCCAGCATGGCATAGCAGCATGTAACTGGCATTACATGACAGGAGTTGTCTCCCCCCCCCCAAGCCCTCCGGCTCACTGTCTCATCCTCATTTCTATCCCTTATCAAGTATGGACTCTTGGTATATGGGGCAGATGACAACATTGCACTCCACAGAGTTAAAGTCTCCCTAAATAAAGCCTTCCACCTAGTGACGGGTAGTGCCAGGCTCACCCACACCTGCACACTATACAACCTAGCCAACTGGCTTAACTTTGAAGAGAGACTGCTGTACCAGACATGTCTGTTTGCCAGCAAAGATTACCTGTGGCCTTGCCTCACCTGGTCTATCTACTCCCCTCCAACCTACTCCTATGACCATTACCACCCACAGCTCCTCCAAACCCACCATCCTAGTTTCTCGCATCAGTACTGCCTTGGCACAGAGGTCTTTTGGCTATAGACTCCCCATCTGGCTAAACTCTCTGCCAAGCTCTATCATCCAGGAAAGCAGGCTCAGTCACTTCAAATCCCTCTTCAGGGGCCATCTCTTTGCCTCCCGTAACTGTAACTGCCCCTAATCTGCCCCTAGTTTCACCCTGGCCTTGACCTGCTTACCATGTCTGCTCCTGACCAGCCCCCACTATCACTCGACAAGGGACCCCCATTCCTGCCTGCTCACCTGTCTCTGATATACCACTCTGTTGAGTCGGCATAGCTCCTACTACTGTTTGAATTGTAACCCTCATTTAATAACCTACCTTGTATCTTTGCTCAACTTCTTGTACTACACTCTGTATGTAAATATGTTCCTTACACATTGTATGTCTGCTATTTGATGTATACTGTAGACTTCTATACTACTATGACGTGGAGCCTTTGTAAATGAGTCCTTGACTCAAAGGATTGTAATTCTGATACTGTCAAATAAATATATTATACCATTCTGCCACTGCATATAAATTACTAACCAAGATGTTAATGGGTGCAAACCTTGCTTGTACCCACCTCCGTCTGGGAAACTGATTTGTTTTTGTGCAATTGGTTTACCTAGGACAGGCCAGCTGAGATGCAATATCTCATTTTCAGTTGGTCCCTTCTTTTTACCTATTTTTAAAGATGAGTGGACCGAAGCACTGAGAGATTATGTAACTTGTTCATGATAGCACAGCGTGCAAGTGACTTTGGTGGGATTTGAACCTGAATAACCTGTGCTTCCTGGTTCCCAAGCCAGGGCTTTAGTCATTGGACCATGCTGCCAGTTACACTGTAACTTACTCACTTGATTGGCCGATGTGGGTTGACAAGGCAGAGTCCAGGCTTTGCTGTTTCATACACCACATGTGTTCCCCTATTCTTTTCTTAAATTTAAACTTACTGCATCCCACATAGAACCCACCACATGTACGTGAGGTCAAGAATATGACAAATGTGGTGTCACAGTTGATGAATTTCTTGATCGTAATGGATTCACCAGTACTGGGGTTCTGAACAGTAGAGGCTGGTGTGATCACCTCACAGTACTTGCACTTCCCACACCAGTGGGTGCCTGGAGGAAGTGGAGGTAGCCAGGTTCTTGCAGAGCCCACTGGCTGCATATTATATGTTACCATGTCACCAATATTTTCTGGTCTCTGATACACCATGTGCAGTGGCTGTATCACATAATCCACACGTTTGGGTTGCATTTGGAAGACAACCAAATGCTTCCTCAAAACAGCCTCCACTTGAGATGTCCTAGTGCTGAAGGTGGTCACGAAATTCATTCTACCACCTCTGGCATCCTCATTTCTTGCTTGTGCTGTAAGGAGATAATTCCTATCAGTACCCTTCACTCTCTGGTAGGCCCCTTCAACATCAGCATAGTTACACCCCCTATCAATAAACCTTTCCTGGAGTTCCTGTGCTCTATTTTCAAAGGAAGAATCTGTGCTGCAAATGCATCGTACACGTAAAAATTGATTTGTGGGTATATTTCTGATGGTGTGGTGGGGGTGACAAGATCTAGCCAATAGAAAGATTTTTCTGTCTGTAGGTTTACAGAACAAATGTATGTCAATACCCTCTTCTTGATTTTTAATGATTCTGATATCCAGAAATGAAAATTGTCTTACTTTATAGTGGCCACGTGAACATTCACACGCAACAGAAAATGTCTGATCAGCTGTTAATCATCTGGTTAATTGCTGAAGTATAAAGCACATCCTCTTTCCCACTGCATCTTATTATTTCTCAAACTTAGTGAACAGTGCATCGCAATGGCAAAATGAAGTGGGATTACTCTCTCTCACAAGATAGAGATTTTAACTGAAATTGATAGGCTACCTAAACTAACCCCATGTGATCTAGCCATTAATTGTTCTATCCCCAAATCATCTGTGAGTGACCTTATAAAAAACAAGCAGAGCCTTCTCAGTGAGTGGCGCACAAACCAAAACCCTGACCAAAAGAGAAAATGGGATGGGAACTACAGTGAGGTGAAAGAGGCTTTGTTAAAGTGTTTTGCCAAACCTAGAGGACCAGAAGCACTGATTAGCAGTCTGCTGTTGCTGCAGAAAGCTCAGCAGCTCACCGTACTGCACTTGAGAAAGACTGGACATTGCTTTCCACACAGAAGCTGGATGGTGTTAACATGCCAAAAGAAACAAGCATGTGTGAATGCAGAATGTTGTCTCACTGGCATTGGCATTGGTAGTGCAGGAGTTAGAGGTGCATAATAGGAATGGCAGTGAAGTATTGAACTGACGCCAACCCCACCCCCACCCTGCAGAGACTGACAGGCGTTGGGGTGTGCCTTTGGTTCGTCAGCTATAACGATCATGCCATTTTATCTCACTCTACCCTATAGACACCGACAAGTGTCATGGTGTGCTTTGGGGTTTTTGGGCCTTATATATACCCCATTCCATAAGGAAATATGCTGAGACGGGTGCAGTATAAGAGAATGGGGTGAACTTTAGGGCCAAACACACCAAGGCACACCTTGATGTCTGTCAATGGCTGCAGGTTGGGTGTGGGGGTGGAATGGTGTGAGCATTACAGTCGATGATCTCAAGTCACACCCCTGACGCCTGTCAGTCCCAACAGGGTGGGGTGTTACAGTTGGAAACCCTAACATCGCAGGCATTTGTTGGTATTTTGACTCCAGATTTTCAACTTAGGCTTTTTGTGACCCCACCTCATGAAGAGCGGCACAATCAGTTTGTTAGCTGAAAGGTGGTTTTGCACAGCAGCTATGCCATTTGGCGACACAGAGATGAAAACACATTTTGGGCAGGATGTGAAAAATGACAACTGTATTGTTCATGAAGAGGTGTAAAAAAATGGTAATGTTGAAAATCTGGAGTGAAAATATGAAAAATTGGTGAAGTCATGAGCACACATAGAAACTGCGCAACACACGTCTGTAACCCAATTATTTTTGGGATTTTTTTAGCCACATTTTCAACATAGGCATTTGTGGCCTCCCCTCATGAACAGTGGTGCTGTGATTTTGTTAGTCTGTCCCAAAAGTTGATTTCCCACAGCGACCACGCCATTGTATGCCACAGGTGCGGAAACACATTTTGGACAGGCTGTGAAAAATGACAGCTGTACTGTCCATAAGGAGGTGTGAAAAAATGGCAGTGTTTAAAATCTGGCATGAAAATACTGCAAATTTGCGAAGTTACAAGGGTGCATGGAAACTGCACATTGCACACTTGTAACACAGTCATTTTATCGACTTTCATCACCAAATTTTCAACATAGGCATTTTAGGACCTCTGCTCATGAACAGCGTCACTGTCATTTCCTCAAACTGTCCCAAAAACTGATTTCGCACAGCAACCGAGCTATTCTGTGCCAGACGTGCAAAAACACATTTCGGCCAGGATATGTAAAATGACATTTATACTGTTCATAAGGAAGTGTGGAAAAATGGCAATTTTGAAAATCTGGAGTGAAAATATTACAAATTCACGAAGTTACTAGCGTGCATGGAAACTGCTCAATGCACTCATGTAAAACAGTCATTTTTAGAATTTTTTTCACCAATTTTGCAACATAGCCTTTTTGAGAGCCCCACTCATGAACGGTGGCACTGTCATTTCATTACTCGGTCCCGAAAGGTGATTACACACAGTTACCGTGAAATCACCTTTTGGGACCGAATAATGCCATGATAGTGACTGAATTCATAAGGAGGGGCCCCAATAACCCCATGTTGAAAATTTGGTGCCAGAATTCCCAAAAATGCCTGAGATATGCAGCAAAGTTGAAAAAACCCTATTTATGCTGTTATACAGTTTACCGGCATTTCTTCAGTTTGCAGTCAGCTTTGAAGAGTGCAGGCGTGTTCCTGGCCCACGAAGATCATCGTGCAGTGCTCCAGAGGCAATTATGGGGTGTGGGGGTGTGGGGAGGCAGGTTCTAGAGGGTGGGCACGGTTGGGGAGGGCCACCGGACTTGACAAGGGACTGTTTTCTGGTTTGCAGATTGTAAAAAAATAAAAATTTCAGGACCGTTTTCATTTTACGGGCATTTGGCACACTGGGGTGGGCTCCAGCATCCACCTAAGTGTTTTTGGGGGTTCTGTAGCCAATGGGGGATTGGGCACTCTCATTGGCACACAACAAATGGGGGTGGACTTTATGCTGACGAGGGTGGGCTCCCAATCGGCAAATTAAACTGGGAAGGGGGACATGATGCTGGGGGGATTGGGTACCCCCCCGGTACACACTTTAAATGGCGGGGTGCATTATGCCAACAGGGAGTGGGCTCCCCTGTCAGCAAATGAAGTGGGTTGGGGCATGCCGACAGGGGGAATGGGCACCTCTGAAGTCAGCTCTCCGTGCGGTGGCAGTCAGAGCTGCCATGTTTATCGAAGGGCTTCACCAGGAAAGGCACGTAGGGAGGGTGTGTTTTGGTGCTGCTGCATGATGAGCTTGGATCTCATTGCAGCAGACCTTTTCTTAGATGTGCTCGCCACATTATGTATTCCTGGTGTGGCACCTGCATGCTGGCTTATTGAGGAATGAGGGATGCACCAACTGATGCGTGCCCTACATTCGCCCAACAGTGACTGTGCCTCCAAATCTGCTACTAATGCAATATGTTAGCTGGCGCACAAACGTTAACCAACATAAAAAAAATGAAACAAACCCAGATTACAACCAACCTCACGACACAATAATGGCATGGTGTACCGTACAAGTTGTGTTTTACTTTTTTATCATTAAAGCTTTTTAAAGCCTAAATAACTAAAGCATTGCATCAAAGAACAAAAACAAAACCTCAGTGAAAGAGCTATAATCAGTCCAACCACTAACTACTGATGAGTGCAAAATAAGCAAGTAAACTCCACTCACTCATAATAGCATTCCTCTTACTCGCATCAGGAAATGTTCACCCCAATCCTGGTCCCACTACACACATCCCTGCCAGTTGCAATCCTTCCACTAATGTACCAATGTCCCCAACCCCCTCTGCCCTCCCCAAGGGCCTAGAAATTCTCCACTTTAACATCTGCAGTCTTGTGTCAGAAATTGACCTTTTACATCCTGTGGTAATCTCTCTCACACCTGATATACTAATTTTAATGGAAACTTGGTTAAACGCTAAAATACCTGATCTTGCCATTAATATCCCAGGTTATTCCATAATCAGGCAGGATAGGTTTTCTGGGGTGGTGGAGTAGCCATGCATATCCTGTCCTCACTTTAGTTCTCAACCATTCTATTATCCTCAGTACCCTCCGCCTATGAAGCACTTGTAGTAAACATTACCTTGCCTTTTTCCTTCCCTAACTTCATAGCTGGCATCTACTGTTGACCTGGTTCTAAGTCATCCGATACTGTGGATCTCATTACCTCCAGAACCTCCCTCTCACATAAAGGTGAGCTATACATCCTGGGTGATGTAAACCAAAACTGGCTATCACCAGCAACTGCCAAGACACAAAATGACATCACAGCCCTCAATCTCTCCCAACTCATCCTGGAACCCACCCGCCTAAATCATAAAACTCTTATCCACTCCCTGATAGACTGGGCTCTCAACTCTCACCCCAACCGAGTCATTAAATCAGGCATCCTCCCGGATGCTCTCAGTGATCATCACCCAATCTCTGTAGTCAGGAAAGTCCATAGACCTAAACTGCCTCACAAAATTCTGCAACTCCGCTCCTTCAGCGCCTTAGACCTTAATCCCCTTCTTAATGAACTGGCCAGCTCCGATTGGTCCCCTATTGCCTTTGCCCCTTCCATTGACCAAGCCCTCTCTTATTTTAAAGATAAATTTCTAACTACGTAAAACTCCTACACTCCTTTCAAATGCACTAGAGTTCATGGCAACCATCATCCCTCTATCTCCCCTGAATTACTGACCTGTCTCAGGGAATGGGACAAAGCTTGGAAGAAACATAAGGTCTCCCAGCTTCCCCTAGACCATGCCAGGTATTGCATGTTAAGAAATACCTGCACAAAAGCTACCAGACTTGCCAAGTCTGAAAATTTTCAATTCCCCCTCCAAATTCTGGAAAGTGGTCCATGCCCTATTCTCCCCCCTTCACATCCACCTCCCCCTGTGCTCAAAATAAACAGCTCATTGGTCTCTGAACCATGTGCAGTGGCTCAAGTGTTTAACTTCTATTATACCTCCTGTGCTACAGCACTTCTAAAGTCTCTCCCCTCTAACCTTCCCCTTCCTTATCCTCTCCCTCACCCAGTACTCAACCCGTCCATGTCCATCCTTCCTTCTCTTTTTCTGTGGTGTCCCCAAAAGAAATACTTATGGCCCTTCTCTCTCTTAATCCTTCCAAAGGCTCATCACCAGATGATCTTGACCCTAAATTCCTCTACCTTTCAGCTTCTGTTATAGCTAACTCTCTCTCTCTCTCTCTCTCTCTCTCTCCTTGATCTTAAATCTTTCCTTCTCGTCCTCATCTGTCCCCTCATCCTGGAAACATGCTGTGGTCCTCCCTATCCCAAAGGGTGGTGACCCCTCCTCCCCTGAAAATTTTCACCCAATCTCCCTACTCTCTGCCCTTGCTAAACTCCAAGAACACCTGGTCCTCTCTCAGCTAACCTCCTTCCTCGATGACTCTTCCTTTTCTACCCCATTCCAATCTGGTTTTCGGAAGGACCACTCCACTACCACCTCCCTACTCAGGCTCACTCACTCCATCCTCACTGGGATGGATAATGGCTTCATTACCTCTGCCATCTTTGTCGACCTAGCCAAGGCATTCGACACAGTCTCCCATGCCCTACTTTTTGACTCCCTTACGGCTGCTGGGTTGTCTACTTCTGCCCAAAACTGGTTTAGAGCTTACTTCTCAGGCAGAACACAGTCAGTCAAGATCCAGAATACAATTTCTCCCCCCTCCCTATTTCCACTGGAGTCCCACAGGGCTTGGTGCTTGGGCCCATTCTCTTCTCCATCTTCCTAAATGACTTGCCCTCAGTATGCTCCCCCTCCACCTCTTTCAATATGTATGCCGACAACACTGTTCTGTTCTCATCTGGCAAATGCACTGCTGATGTTGCAACCACCCTTCAGCTTGACTTCCACCAGGTTCAGTTATAGTTTGCCTCACATCAACTATTCCTAAATGCCAAAAAGACTGTCTCCATGACCTTTGGCACTAGGCAGAGACTCTCTAGGCTCCACTATTTACCATCTTTCCATACCCTTGATGGGACAATATTAGTGGACACCTCCTCATTCAGATACCTTGGGGTTTGGTTGGACCAACATCTCAACTTCTCTGGCCACATTGACGCCATTCTGAAACAATTGCGCCCCAAGCTTGGTGCCTTATTCAGGAACCGTAGTTACATCCCTCCTACAGCGCAACATGAATTAGTCCAGAAGATGACACTCCCCATTTTCGACTACTGTGATGTAGTCTATGGTGCCACTCCCAAATCCTCCCTAATCAGATTGAACACTCTATTTAACTCCTTCTGTCGATTTGCCCTTGATGCTCCATCATGCACTTATCACTGTGACCTCTACCACACCATTTCTCTTACCCTGCTTGCCAACAGGTGCCTCACTCATTGTGCCAAACTCACTTCTAAATTTTGGTTAGGAGAATTTCCCTCCTACCTCTCATGGTTGCTCTCTTCCCCACCTTCCCCCTCCCATTTCCTCAGATCTTCTGCCACTCACACTTTGATGGTCCCCTGTTGTACCACTCTCATCGGTCAGTCAGGCTTTACCCATCATTTCCGGCAAATCTGGAACTTCCTCCCCCCCAAATACAGCACTCCTCCTCCTCCTCCCACTCCCTTGCCTCTGCCTTATAACTTTCTCTCATCTAACTGCTCCTGCTTTAACGCTCCTTAACTGTCCTCCTATGCCTCTGCTCCTCTCCATGACTCACATCACCTATTAAACTTTCCACCCCCAGCCTTCATCTCAGCACACTCTCCTCCCCCTTCACCACTATGTACTATGTTCCTCAGATATGCCACTTGTAATTAAATGCATATTTCTCAGGTATGATATATGTAATTGTATGTTATGTTACAAATGCGACTGAATGATAATTTATGATATTTTTTTAACTGTCTTGTTACAAATGTAATTGAATGTTTAATTTCTTGTATGTTTTAAATGTTAAACTGTATGTCTAATTCTTCATCCAATAATACCCCCCCACCCCCACCCAGGTTGCACTGGGAGATGAGCAACTTGTTGTTCAGTGTGCCTTCTTGGTGAAACATTTCAATAATTAAATTAAATAAATAAATAAATAAAAATGGGTATATGGTCTGCTAATGCTTGCCAGCTTGTTGCTTCATGAGCCACATTCTGGACACCACATATACCTGACAAAAGTTGGTTTGACAAGTATGCCCAGTATAAGTGGAATACACTGTATGGTGTTCAGTATAGGCCTTAACAGGTGTTAAGTAGTTGAGGTCAACAGGGGAAGATTTAGAATTGTATCTGTCATGGGGTAGCAATTTTTTCAAGGCGGTAGCACCCCCCCAAATATAAATAGCCCCCCCTTTCAAAGTTCAAATTAGGCTAAAAGAGCTGCTGTTTGCTGGCCTAAGGTGGTAGCATGTGTTACTTTGCCAAATAGTTGGTTCCACTAGTGGAGGTCTGAGGACAGAGATGTGTTATATGAGTTAACAGTGGGGTCAGGGGTCTAAGATAAGAGGCATCAATAAAGAAACAATAAGGTAAGAAGGAGTGTCTCTAGAAAGACAACAATAATCTGGCACAGTAACACCCAATGGCTGTCACTGTCATATTTTTTCATGCATTTAAAATTTATACTGCAAGAATGTGAGAACAAACAAACAAAACACAAAAATGGGGCTGTGTCAGCATGTTGGCTGCAAATAAAATGGCTAAGTTAAAAATGTTTGTAGGGGAGTAACTTGAACCTTGAACTTTCTATAAAAATCATGAAGACAAGTTATCTGCAATGACTGTATCTTTTGTAATTGACTTTTAAATTTTGTATGAAACTTGTAAGCAATAACCCACTCCAGGGTGTGCAGTTATTGGGGATTAATGAACACCCCGGGTGCTGTAAAGGCACGAAGCTGAGTGCCTCACAAAACACCCGGGGTGTTGATTAATCCCCACTAACCGCACACCCTGTTGTGGGCTATTGCTTACTTATGAAAGTGGTAGGGCCATGGCCATAGTGTGCCCTTGCCCCCCTCCCGTTCTGGCACCTATGATGTCCCCTATATATCTGTTAGGATAAAAAGCAAGTACAATGATAAAACAAATGTAAGGCTGAAATTAACCTTAGTAGAGAATATAGTTATCAATCAATCCAGGGGGCTGCTGGAAACCTAAGTGGATACGTTTGGTGTCAATAGATTTTCTCCATTTAGCATTCCAGAAGCTCTGCTGAAGGACACAAACAGAAAACGATTACTGACATTATGTTTTTGGGAAGTAAAATGAGACATGTTTATGTGTCTCCTCTGCTAACTGCTCTTGAGTGATCTCTGAACAGGTCAGCAAGGGTTCTACCAGGCTTTCCAATATGAATATCTAAGCACCATTTGAAAGACTATAATACACTACATTGCTGAAAATGCAAGTTAAATCATTGGTGATGTGAGAAATGCTGTGAGACACTGGATATCAGTAGCAGAAAAGATTAATTTGCAGATATAATACTGTGTTCTGTTACATGCCTTGGTTAGTGTTGTGTAGACAGTGTACGTGCAATCCACCAGGATTATCTTAAAGCTCAGACTGAGAACTCCCCAAACGTATATTTTCTGTTTAACTAAGATATGGGCTAATACAGTGCACTATATTATTTCCTCAGGTATCCACCAACCCACCTCCACTATGCTACCTCCCCACCCTGTGCTCCCTCCCCTCATAGACTGTCAGTTTCTGACTTCACTGTCCCACCACCTCATACCTATTTGTATGTCTTGGCTTATCCTCTAATTGTTGCCTATGCCTGTTGTTGTTTTGTAACTTGGCAACTCTATAATTTGACAATGTCAGCATTCTGACAGCACCCCTTACTTTCAATCTGCTGGTATAAACTGTAACCCTCCTGTTATGTAACTCCCTTATTCTATTGCTTTGAAATCTGTTAACTGTATTACTGTAATGGAGGCAGTATAGTGCAGTGGATTAAGACTCTGAGTTACAGATCTGGAGACCTGAGTTTGAATCCCACAGCTGCCTAGATGCATACAGTGTGATCCTGAGCAAGTCACTGAACTACCTTGTGCTCCCAGGTCACATCTGGAAACAAGCTTCAGCTTAGTGTGCTACTCCTGGTTAAACAATGTTCCCTGTTCCCTTCTCTGTTCCCTGTATTACTGTACTTGCCCTACTCTCTGTTTGATTTGTATCTCATGTTGTGGAACCTTTGTAAAAGAGTCTCAGGCTCAAAGGTATTGTAATTCTGAGACTTAAATAAATAAAAAATATCTTCTCTTGAAGCATAGTAGTGCACATTATTTGAGCAATACAACAACAATTGCTTATGTGAGCTGTATTTGTGGACCTGGCTAAGATATTTGACCAGGTACCTCAGAACAATCCTTTATCTAAGCCACTCACAGCAATGGATGGAGTCCAATGAGGCTTGATTCTTGGATACCTGGTATTTTTTTTCTGCAAGGATAGACTGAGGGACCAGGCCGTCACTGTGCTGTGGTCAGAGGTTTTTTCTTTCATTTTCACCTTTGGGTCCCACATGAATACAATCACATTTTGTGCATTCTAAGCCTCCATGGATACATCCCAGTATACAGACATGGGGTCCCCCTCCTCTTCTTGCGGTTCCACAGTGCTACCATCTGGATTCATCCAAGTGGCAGCCAGCTCTTAGGACATGCATTCCCCCCTCCCCATGGGAGAAGAGCTGTCCTTGGGCTGCTCAATCCTCTCTCTCCCCTGGCCAGTCACCAAGCAACCCAACACCATTTCCAAACCCAGGTCGCTAGTGCAGCAGGCACTGAGGCAACCAGTAACATCCACAAAGCAAGAAGTAGCACTTAAGACCAAAAATGAGCATGAAATCCAGATTATTACAGCATATTATGCAGTTTAATGGTGAGCCCAAAAAACACACAGGACACTGAAAATCAATGTTGTGGTGTTTCGACCACTGGGTTCTTCATCAGCAGGCATCAACCAGTGCCTCAGCCGATCTCTCCACTTGGTCAGCTGTAGATAATTGACTATGGCCTCATCATTTATGACTCTGCCACCTCAACAGCCCTCAGACACATTTCCGCCACCTTCAACAAAGCCTGTTGAATTATAACTTGATCTCATCATCTTATCCACACCTGTGACCTCTACGCTCAAACTGGCTGGTTACAACTCTCAAACCACCTAAAGTACCAACCCTGCATTATGGCAAAGAAGATAACCACAGGCCTTGCTCCACCAGGTGTCCAAGTCCTCCTTTGCCCAAGTAGCAAGCTACGCCATACTAGAGACTCTGAATCTCAACTCCTGCTGGTCCCTCACTGTCGAACATCTCTGGGACAATGTTCATTCATCTACAGGGCCCAAGCTGATTGAATAGTCTCAACAGCAAGATCTCCTCTGTTCCCAAGCTTGGTCCCTTCAAAGCAAGGCTCTGCCTCTCTCTCACTGCCTCCAGCACCCGCGACTGCCTCGTCTAGCCATCCCTCCTGTCTGTTCTGCAGTCCTTGCCTCAGCTTCTCCAACTAGCACTTAACTCCTTCTCCCCATCTCTCCTGCTCCCCCCCTCCCCTCCTCCCCCTCTTCACCTTATCCCACCACCTGCATTTCTCTGTCTGATGCGACAATGCCCCTGGCAGCTCTCACCTTCCACTGTCCTACCCATGTCTTGTATCACTAGTCCTACACCTTCATCTGCCCTTGCCCAGTCTCCTCCAAATTGCATGTATGTATCTTTATGGAACTGACTGTAACCTGTTTACCCTGCCTATTCTACCATGCTTGCTGTATTTTGTTATACTGTCCTCGAATTGACGTGGAACCTTTGTATAAGAGCCTTGGCTCAAAGGTACTTGTAATCCTAGGCATAAATAAATAAAATACTTTTTTGAGAGTCTCTCAATAAATCCAGGCCTGCTTGACGTGGAACCTTTGTAAAAGAGCTCACGCTCAAAGGTCTTTCCGAAATACTAATTAAACAATTAAACAATTGCTTGACACACATTTAAGTAAAATGCAAACTATTTCTCGTGCTGAAATTTTACACACTTTAATAGTCATTCATAATCATTGGCACAGTAATGCAAACAAATATTGCTTTCACCAAAACTGTTTTCTTCCTGATTTATAATACACATTATTTATATTTGACAAGTATATTTTGCTATGATTAATATGAGAACTGAACTTTACAGCTAATATATGTAAGCAATAAGACACAACATGGCATTGGCTGTCAAGATTTACCACTCTCCCAAGGGCATAGTTTTCACCCCGGGAATGTGGTAAGCCTAGTGCAACCAGTGACCTGGAGTATCTTAGTGCGCTTATATTTCTTGTGGGAATTAAAATAAAATTTGCAAATCTACTGAAAATTTATAAATATATGACACATTTTGGTAACATAATCCCTCTCCTGGAGGACAGTTACTAGAGAGCAATAGTGTGTTGTTGCCACAACTGTACTGATCCTGTGCTTTTGCCTGTTGTCATCATGCATACTATTTTGTGCAGATTTTAAACATTATTGTTATGTTTAGTGTGTGTGAGTCCATTGTGAGGTCTGTGTATGGACATGGTTAGCAAAATGTAATGCCTATTGAAGAGATTTTTTAAACATGAACTTCTCTTTGAAGGATTTGTATACCCACAGTGTTTTGCACTTATTTTTTGTCCTTTAGAATCTAAGCATTTGCACTGGAGAGAGTTACAAAAACTGAACAAATTGGAAATGACCAGTACTCTGGAATTGTTTACACACTGTGCCATTTTTGCAACCTGTCTTTGTCCCTCATGTATGTCATTTCGACTGTAATGGGTGGGGTAAAGGATAGGATAGGGAAGGTCTTTAACAAGAGGTTACCCTGTCAGATTCTGCTGCCGTTTTCTGTGACTGGTAACGATGACATGAGCTGATAGCTCAATGTCATCCCTGGTTGGTGATCAAGCAGATAGTCTGTCAGTAGGGGTCAACAGAATGAAATAATATAATGCAAACTGAGAGATTACATTGACATTGCTCAACACCTATTGAACCCTGATTAATGGTAGTGCAGATTGCTGTTATGTGCACATTTTAAATATAATCATTGCATTCAATGTGTGTGTGTGTTTGTGTTGGCTGTGGTACAGTCTGAGCAGTGACATGGCTAACAGAATGTATACCAGTTTCGCAAACTGCCTTTGCATTTCATGCATGTAATTCTCGAATGTAATGGGTCTGCAATCAAAAGGGTAGGTAGGGTACATTCCTAAATACTGCTATATTTTTCTGTGGCTGGCAGTGATAACATGAGCCGATGGCTCACTGTCGTCCTTT
Source organism: Neoceratodus forsteri (assembly GCA_016271365.2). Taxonomy (NCBI): domain Eukaryota; kingdom Metazoa; phylum Chordata; order Ceratodontiformes; family Ceratodontidae; genus Neoceratodus; species Neoceratodus forsteri. The sequence continues at coordinate 680,090,985 of CM028133.1, read as the reverse complement.
GTTGGTGATCAAGCAGATCTTTAGTCAGTATGGGTCTACAAACCAGGAAATGGAATGAAAGAATGTGATGCAAAATGAAAAAGATTACTAAGGTATCACTCAGCACCATTTAAACTCTAAATAATGGTAGTGCATGATTGTTGTCCTGTGTGCTCTTTGTTCAGATTTAAAAAACAATCATGACATTTAGTGTATATGTTGGCTGTGGTAACGTCTGAGCATGGATATGGCCAGCAGACAGTAGTGCCTGTTAGAGAGATTTCTTACACAACTCCCCAAAGTGTTTGCATACCCACAATGCTTTGCACTTGTTTTTTTTATCCTACAGAATACATTCATGTGCACTGGAGAGAGTAACAAAAACTAAACAAATTAGAAATGACCAGCCTTCTGATATTGTTTAAAGATACTGACATTTTTTAAAACTGCCTTTTTACCTCATGCATGTCATTCCATCTGTTATGGGTTTGTAATCAAAAGGGTAGGGAGGTTTTTAAACAGGATGATACATTGTTAAATTCTGGTTCGGTCTTCTGTGGTTGCTAGTGATGATATGAGTTCAGTACTGTGCTGGAAAGGGCTCTCCCAGGCTCTGTAGAGGTGGTTGTTAAAGTTATCATTCCATTAAAAATAAGAAGGAATAGAGATCCAGTTGTAAAATCCTCTGAGCCTGTTGTTAAAGATGTTGCTGCACATCCACTGCATGAGCTGATGGTTCACTGTCGTCCTCTGTTGTCGATGAAGTAGACCGTCAGTTTATATTGGTCTACAAACCAGGAAATAGAATGAAAGAATACACTATAAAATGAGAAAGAGCACTTAGACATACCTCAGCACCTTCTGAACTCGGATTAATTCTAGTGCATGACTTATGTCATGTGTGCTCTTTGTGCAGATTTTATATATAATCACATTTTCTGTAGGGACATGGCCTGCAGAGTGTAGTGCCATTGAAGAGATTTCTTATGCAGCTCCCCACAGGATTAGTGTGCTCATAATGCTTTGCACTTTTTTTTTGTTTTGTTTTTGCTTTAAAATACGGACTTATGCATTGGAGAGGCATAAAAAGCAGTGGAAATTCTCCTGGTATTTTTTGTGTTATTTATATATTCAGCATACTGCCCTTCTGCTTTTTCTGCATGTTGTTCCTGTCACAAACCCACTCAGCAGGTCAGGCCCTCTACTCCCAAAGTGCCAACCTCTGAGCGCAGTCTTGTGAACAGTTTAACAGAACAAGGTAACCCTCTTGTCTGTTTTGTGAGTTCGGATCAATCTTTGGTCTCAAGTCTTGGAGGGATTCAAACTGTGAACCTCTTATTAGCGTACCCAATGCACAGGCTCAGATATTTCTGTCTTCGGGGGGCCAGATATCTTTGCCTATGGGCACCTAACCAGGTATACAGAGATGAACCCTTAAAAACTTTAATAAAGTCTTCAGATTTAAAACACTTCTCTTTCCAGTTTGGTATCACCCTTCAGCTTATGCTTAGTGTCTGCTATAACCAGATATACTTTCCTTACAAATGAAAAGAAGTCAAAGATGACCAAGTATGCTCTAAAAAGAGTTTTACTAAAAATAGATAAAAATATGTAAAACACAGAATACAGAACTCTTATATCACAAGACATACAAATCTTTTAAAAGAACAATGTTTAAGCAGTGCAAATTCCTACTTACAGTACTTAGATTTGACTCTCTTTCTAAATACCTGTTTAAAAGTGCTCACAGATGTTTCATTGTCAGAGTCTAGGTCAAAGTGTCTAAGTAAAACAGAATTATTCCTTAAAGTAAACTGTATTTGCCAACCCCTTTTGTGTGAGGTCATCTAGCTCCTCCTCTGTCAGAATATATAAAAATAGGTCTAATAAAAAAATACAGGATGTCTTTTCAAAGCATTAATTTTGCAATCCTCAGCATGACTCATATGTTCTTCAAATGACATCTCTTTGATCTCATGGTAAGCTTCCCCCTTTCAGGACATGAAAGCATTTTTATGATGTTTGCAGTAATACATCACAACCTGCTTTTCTTCCTTTTGGAATGTCATAAAATGGATATGCTCAACTCAAGCTTCTTCCACCCTATGATTAGGTTCAGGCCTTCCACATAACACCTGGTATCTAAAAACTGAGTGTGTGTGATCTCACATGCTGTTTTCAGCATTTTCTCATGGCTTGCATCTTTCAGCTGAAACTTGGGGGGGCGGTGAGCAAAGTCACACCTAAAGCATCAGATTTTCAGCAGAGACAGTCAGTAATACATTTTATATTAAAAAAAATGATACAGCACTCAGAACTGGCTGTCCTCGTCACAGTGCCAACTGTAACATGTCTGTAATTGACAAGCATGGAGGGTTTATTGCAAGAGAATAGATTATCAAACACTGATTTTTTGTTCTTTGTTACCGGTAGTGGTTACTCAAAAGAACTTCTTCTTGTTGCCTTCTGTTGCTGATTAAACATACAGGATACTAGATGGGCAATAGTTAACAACAAGACAGATAGATAGATAGATAGATAGAATGAATTTTATTTTTATGCAGGAAAATACATGTCATGAGGATTGTGACATCCTGTTTACAAGACAGTCCTGTGTTTGAAGTTTTAACAGTTTCACTAAAATTACATAAAAATACAAAACTTGACACACCATAAAAGATCACATATGACAACTGCATCATAACAATTAGAGCATTCTCCATTTATATACACTTGCACTCTATTTGGAAGCCTTCATCCAAAGTCTTTGTAAATTCAAGCTGTGATGACATAGTACTATATGAACTGTGTGTGACAAATTATTCCACAGTAATGCTGCTTGTGATTTTAATGTTTTATTCACATACTTTGTGTTTGTTTTTGGTACTCAATTTTATTTACATGGACTAATCTTTTTAAAGTCCCAAACTGAGTTTTCCTCTCCAAATATTTTACCTATAATGTAGTGAGATGAATTGGAAATTAAATATTTGTGAAGAAGTTTCAAATATGTTTTAGCATTTCTTGCAGTCAATGGTTGCCAATTTAATCTTTCCAGCATAATGCAATGATGTGTGTTGAAATTACACTTCAACACATATCTTGGTAGTCTGTAATGCACTTTGTCCAATTTGCCCAATAAACTTTTGCTTGCTGACCGATAAATTATGCCACCATACTCCAGTGCTGTCATCAATATTTGTTCTGATATTTTCTTTCTAGCTGATAAGTTTACACAACTTGTAGCTCTACTGAGAGCACCTAATTTCTTATATGTCCTTTCTATAAGTACTGTAATAAGATCATTGCAATTTAATTTCTCATCAAAAGTTACTCCCAGGTAACTACATTTAGTTACCTGGTCAATGTTTTCCTTTTTGTCTGTTACTATACAAATTTGAGGCATTATCCCCCTTGGGGCAAAATGTAACAGTTTTGACTTTTTTGTATTTATACTGAGCCTCGACCTGGTGAACCACTCCCCTATTCTATCAAAATTTTCCTGCAGTTTAACCTTCCGTTCATTCACATTTGCCCTTGAGGCTATTATAGCTGTATATCAGCATAAAGTCTTTTTTGGCATATTACGAACATTTGTATCAAATAAACAATGCTTTGTTTGCATTGCAAGGCTGTCATGACAACCATTAAACCTTAAGAGTGAAGTTTGAGAGCTCTCTGGTTGTCATGACAACCTCGAGAAGTTAACTCAGCATTGTTGTTCACTGTTGCCCATCTTACATCTTTTGCATTATATGGGCACATTTCTACAGCAGCCGAGAGTTCAACAATTTGTAGTACTGTGTTATTTTCGCTTACTTGGTTGATGAAATTGTGCCCCATTTACACACCATGTCCTTGAACTGAATATGTAGAGCACACAGCACGGACAGCACCACTCATTGTTCTGACAAAGTCATTTTTAACAATTACAGCAATTATATTTGATACATTCACAGTATACCAAAAAAAAATTAATTTAAATGAAAAGTTCCAACCATTAAAGAGAATATTATATCATCAACATGATGGGTGGTTTCAAACAACTGCTGGAAATGTCATTTTTAATACAGAAACAGTTATTAAATGGTGAAAATATTGATGTTTCAGGTTTTGAAAACACCAGCAAAGGCATCACCAATTGTCACTTGTTTTCCTGTTACAGCTGACAACTGAAACTGACAAGAGAAACAAGCATTGGTCAATGCCGAACGTTCGCTTGCTGGTATTTGCATTGGTGTTTGGCATTGGTGCAGCCCCCCCCCCAAGTTGTATCCATGTCCCTTCAGCATCCATATACTAACAAAGTACCTCTCTGCAACTCCTCTTGCATCTGAGTAACACTTCACCATCATACTTCTTAAGTGTCTGTCTTAGGAGCCCTAACACCCTGGTTGTGCTCAAGGGTACGAGCCTGTGTGGAAACTGCACAACCCGCACTTGTAACACAGTCATTCAGTTGAATTAGTTCACCAAATTTTCAATATAGGCATTTTGTCACCTCTGGTCATGAACAGTGCCACTATGATTTTCTTATTGTTTACCGAACCCTGATTTCCCACAGCGACTATGCTATTTTGCGACAGAAGTGTGAAAACAGATTTTGGCCAGGATGTGAAAAATGACAGCTGTACTGTTCATAAGTAGGTGTGGGAAAATGCAAATGTTGAAAATCTGGAGTGGAAATATGACAAATTCTCGAAATTACGAGTGCACGTGGAAACTGCACAAGGTACGCTCGTAAAACAGTAATTTTTTGGAATTTTTGCACCGAATTTTCAACATAGGCATTTTAGGATGTCTGCTCATGAACAGTGTCACTGTGATTTTCTTACTCTGTACCGAACATGATTTCCCACAGCTGCCGCGCAATTGCACTCCGGAAGTGCGAAAACACATTTCAGCCAGGATGTGAAAAATGACAGCTGTACTGGTCATAAGGAAATGTGGTAAAATGGCAATGTTGAAAATCTGGAGTGTAAATATTACAAATTCATGAACTTAAGAGTATGCATAGGAACTGCGCAATGCACGCTCGTAACACAGCCATTTTATGGACTTTTGCCACTGAATTTTCAACATAGGCATTTTAGGACCTCTGCTTATGAACAGTGTCACTGTGATTGTCTTACTCTGTAGCGAACACTGATTTCCAGCATCGACCACGCTATTTTGCAGCGGAAGCGCAAAAACACATTTCTGCCAGGATGTGAAAATTGACAGCTGCACTGTTCATAAGGAGGTGTGGAAATATGTCTATGTTGAAAATCTGGAGTGAAAATATTGCAGATTGGTGAACTTACAAGTACACATGGAAACTGTGCAATGCACGCTCATAAAACAGTCATTTCTTGGAATTTTTTCACCAGATTTGTAACATAGACTTTTTGAGACCCCACCTCATGAACACCAACACTGTCATTTTGTTAATCAGTCCCGAAAGGTGATTCTGTGCAGTGACCATGAAATCACCTTTCAGGACTGAATAACACCATGAGAGTGACTGAATTTGTGAGAAGGGGTGTCAAGAACCCCATGTTGAAAATTTGGTGTCAAAAGCCAACAACATGGCCGAGATATCCACCCAAGTTGGAAACACCCTATTTATGCCATTATACAGCTTACTGGCATTTTCTCAGTTCGCAGTCGGCTTTGAAGAGTGCAGATGTATTCCCAGTCCACCGAAGAGCGTCGTGATGGGCTCCAGAGGTAAGTATGGGGTGAGGGGGTGTGGGGAGGTGGGTGTGCAGAGGGTGGGTGCAGGGGGCAGGGACTCACCAAGGGACCATTTTCTTCTTTCACAGGATTAAAAAAAAAAGATACTTTGGGCATGCTGGGGTGGTCTCCCAGCGTGCCACCTATCTGTTTGTTGGGGGGGGTGTCGGGAGCTGGTGGGGATTGGGCACCCCGGCCGGCCATATAGTGCATGTGGGTGGGAGGCATGAGCACGGTGGGGTAGGATCCCAGTGTGCCAACTGAATGTTTGCTTGGGGGCAGGCTGCATCCGACGGGGGGATTGGGCACTGCCGTCAGCCACGCAGTGTGCTGGGAGGGCACGAGTCGAGGGGAATTGGGCACCCCCCTCAGCACACAATGTCAGGCCGGCCAGAACACTAACGAGGGATGGGGAGGATATTAGCAGAGGGAGGAAGCGGGAGTTTTTTTTAATGCCAAGTTGTGCATGACAGCAGTTTGGCTGATCATTATGCAAATTGCATGCATGCTACCACCGCTGATTGCAGCGGACCTTTTCTTTGAAGTGAAGACCAACACAGCTGAACTGCTGTCATACACAGCTCAGCATGTATTGGTCTGGTAGGGTCATGCCTGCTACACTGAGCACTGGATTCGAGAGGAGAGTCACACACCTCCAAAAGTCGTACTGTTGCAAGACGTTTCTTGCACATGAAAACAAGCAAATGTAAAAATGAGCAATGGTAACGTCAAAAGGGAAAGTGGAGCACGGGCACATTCTTTATTATTGTTCCCTAGTAGTGATGTACTCATGATGGTACAACAACAGTCTAACATCACTACTAGGGTACAACAACAGTCTAACATCACTACTAGGGTACAACCACTCTGGGGATTCACTGACTTCCACTCACAAAAGTACTTTCCCATACACTGTAAATTGATTCATAGTATGGCACCCCAATCCAGAAAATGTCATGGATAAAAGGTTTAAAAATAATTGTTGAAAATATTTAAGTAATTACGTGGAGCAGAGAAGGGTTAGCACCTCTAAGTAGCACTGGTACTTTAAAGAAAATTCTAGAAGTGTATGCTTTATAGAGTAGTACTGCATATATTGTACTTTTCATTTAATGTATCCTAAAGTGATCTACATGCAGTTTATTTACACCCGCTAACCTACCTGAGCTGCCACATCACATTTCCCATTGGGACAGCTTGTAGCTGCTAAGTACTATTCGTACTTTTTTTTAAGAAGAGAAAACAATAGTGGGCATTATTTGTTTAACATTGTAAAGACTGGCGCAAGGATTATTGCCAGTTATGCATCCTTGTTGGCAGCAATTAGTTTTTTAGCCATTGGTTGTAGTCTACCAAGGCCATGCCTAGAAACAGGTCTCACCGAATAGGGATGCAGGAGTTTCCTTATCCATTTTAGTAGTGTTTCATATACAGTACTGTACATATTTGACTGCTTTTAGGGTACCTGTACTTAATGTTCCCAGGTGGCTCCTGTAAAAAGTGGGTGTGTTCCTCAGTGAGTTTACCTAACAAATAACATATTAAATAATTCATTCATTCATTTACTCTTTGTCTTTGCATTGACAAAATATGCCAATTGCCCCCTGCATTTGTAAAGCTGTAACTGCTTTTTGGAGTCCTCCATTGACTTCACTCAGTTATGCCAATGTATTGTAGCAAAAGGCACATGCAAGACAATCAGCTTGGGTCAGCACTTGTCCCTGTGTTGGCAGGATCTGGGATTCCTCTAAAAGACTACAGTATTAGTGTACCATGTGCTTAGTGCTTGGTTCACAGATGGCCAAGTAATTAATGTGCAAACACTGGCTGTTTCTATAAATGTCCCAGTCAGCTCCTAATTATAGCAGCACTAATGATGAGCATGAGTGATTATTTAAGGGTCAATTTACTAAACATTTTGGGGAAACATTTACAGCAGCACAAAGGCTCCACAGATGCAAAAATGGCTTTTGGCACCACTACAATGGTTAGTGACTATTTATGTAGCCTAGTATGGTGGTACTAAAGAACACGGTGGGAGTAAAACACAAACAGTAATTAAGGCTATATTTAGTAAGCAAAATGCTGACTTGAAAAGCAATTACATTTGGGATAATTGATCACCACCATATTGGCAGAGTGTGGGAAATGTTCAAAACTCATCTCAGCCCTCCAGAACATTGGCTCTTCTGAAATTAACCTTGTGGCCTGTATCCATTCAGTGCGTACACCAGATCATCTGCTGTGGTAACGTGACTGCAATCCAGCCCGGTGCTTCTTTTTCCTAGCCAGTTTTCTGACTCCATGGCTGGTCAGCTCACTCATTAGGATTGTCTGTTTCATTACATCTTACCTTCATGTACTGGATCAGATAAACAAGCAATAAGACACAGCAGGGAGTCCAGTTTGTTTATGTGTCCAAAGAGGGAATGAGCGGAAAGAATGTTTAATTACTTTATTGATTCATTTACATTGAAGGGAGATTTACTTTTTAGGGTCTTGTTGAAGTTTTTCAATAAGAAAACATGGCAGCCATGTTTGCAATGGCAATCAGGGATGAGTGAAGTGGGTCATGAACTCTATATGTGATTTGCCCAAATCCTACTGGTACTTTTTTACTGGGCGTTAAGCTAAGGTAACTGTATGGTTCTCAGTCTGGCTTGGCAAATCAACAGCTAGGATTTTCAGTATCCATTCTATAATGCAATATTAACTCATTCATGCGGCAAAGAAATCAGCAGCAAGCAAATGGTGTGCATAGCTTTATCCAGTATAATAATTTGCTACACTACTAAAAGTTACATCAGGGAAAATGAAGTGGCTGGGCTAGGGGCTGAATTCAGAGACCTCTTGATTCTTGCCATGTAGTAATACTTCAACTGTTAAGAACTAGTGACTGTCTAACACTCTGTAATCTAGCTAATTCAGTGTCTTAACTTTCTGTGTAATTGTCACTGTACAGTAGCCCAGTCCATGCTTGTAAGAGGACTTCTGCTCATGTGCACTACCCCATCACCAAATAATTAATAAATGTATGCTTTGTGCTTGACTGAAACATAGCAACTCTAACTGAAAATTAAAAACAAAAATGAAAAGGGGCACACTGGCCTTTTCAAAATGTAGAAGTCTTTTATCCTTCAGAAACTCTTGTACTAGCACTACATTTCTAGAGAAGGATGGGGAAGGGGGGCAGGTAGATCCATAGGAGAGCAATGCTATGTGTGAGCATGGAGATTTAGTGAGTCCCACTCCCCTTAAGAAAATTGCATTGAGGGAGTTCACATTTTTTTCTAGCACACAAGGCTTGCTCAAGCAGTGCCATTTTTAACCCCACCCCATATTTAAATGTACACTGCTGAATCTCTGTCCTTAAACTGATGCAAGGGCTGCACTCCCATTCCCCAAACACCAGTCCTATGTAAGCATAATTACATCCTGGTGTCTAGTGGACTCTCCACACTCTGATCACCCATGCTGGGCTTGACTGACAGTATTGCCTGGTGTCTATTGGATCCCTCAACCCCCTGCAATCACCTTGCTGGGCTTGACTAGTAGTATTCCCTGGTGTTTAGTGGACCTGCCACCCACCCTCCATCCCCCCCCGATCATCCACACTAGGCTTGACAAACAGTATTCCATGGTGTGTAGTGGACTCCCACACCCCAATCACCCATTTCCCTGGACCAGATTGTCTCCAGAAGGACAATGACATCTAGCCCTGCTCTTCTTTTACTCGCATAATACTCCTTTATGTTCTACTGATATCTTGCCATGCTGATGCCATGGGAGGGTATTTGATCACTCTGCCAACTTGGACTTCTCTCACACTAGCCACTCCATCCCCCAATGATGGCATGCCCTATACTTAGTAACTTCCAAGCCACCTTCCTTCTCATGGACTCTGATACCATCCTAGGGGCCACTATGGGGGCAGTCCAGGTTGCCAAGGGAGCAAAACAATTTCACTGTTGCTTTCACAGGATTCTCATCAGTCCACACTGTGATTGCCATATCTCCCTTCCTATGCCCAATGGGCTCATTTGCATGCTAGGGCTGAATATGGCCCACAGTAGCCCTGGCCCTATCCAGTGGGCTCCCTTGTGAGCCATATTTAGCATTGAGCTATTTCACCACAGCACATAGTCATTATGCACTGTGGTGGCATGGTCCCATACTTAGAGAGTTAGCACACTCCATCGGATTGGGCTGTCTGAATATTGCATAGGGCTGGAGGTGCACTATTTAATGTGCAGAACTACTGGCTGTATGGTGCTAATGATTGGCTCTGAATATGAGGGCCTTAGTCCCTATTCAACATCTTGAAAGCAGAGCAACTTCATTTCAGCTCCCAGTGGCAGGCAATGCTTTGAGGCATTTAAACAAGCTACTATTAATGGCATGCCTGTATACTAAAAATACAGGTGCTTACAGGCACCTCTGAGAGAAAGCAGATTTATCTGCAAATCCCTAACATTAGCGATTGCACATAACTCTGGTTACTCTTTATAGCAAGATAAAGAGAGGCATGGTGGGGACTATTCCTTTACATATGACACTGAAGTGCAGTTATTTTTTTATATTTCATATTTATTTTTTATATTGTATTTTTATACATTTTTGTCATCTTGCAGCGTCTGGGACTAGATATTTAAAAGTTGGTATGGGTGCTAAGGGGCGTTTGCCCATGCTAACTGGGTGAGGTTGCAGTTGTTGTTGTAATCAAATAAAACAAGCATTTGTCAATGCCGAATGTTGTCTTGCTGACATTGGCATTGGTGATGCAGGAGTTAGACAGATGCATAAAAGGAATGGCGGTGAAGTACGGAAGTGATGCCAATGCCACACCACCCTGAAGAGATTGACAGGCACTGAGGTGTGCCTTTGGGTGTCGGCCATAACACTCATGTGATTTCACTTCACCCTACCCTGCAGAGTCCGACAAGTATCGTGTTCTGCCTTGGAGTCCTCAGACCTTACGCTCACCCTATTCCATATGGAAATACATTGAGATGGGTGCAGTTTGGAAGAATGGGGTGAACTTTGGGGCTGAAGAGTGCAAGACACAGTTCGATGCCTGTCAGTGGCTGCAGGGTGGGGCTGGGGTGGGGTGGGGTGGAATAGCGAGAGCATTAGAACCAACAATCTAAAGTCACACCCTGATGCCAGTTAGTCTCTACAGGGTGGGATGTTATGGTTAGAAACCCTAATGCCCCCGGCATTTGTTGGTATTTACACTCCAGATTTTCAGCATGGGATTTCTCACCCCACCTCATGAAAGCATATGGGACCTCTGCTCATGAACAGTGGCACTGTGATTTTGTTAATCTGTCCTGAACGTTGATGTCCCACAGTAATTGCGCCATTCTGCGCCATTAGCTCGAACCCACGTTTTGGGCAGGATGTGAGAAATGACAATTGTACTGTTCTTAAGGAGGTGTGCAAAAATGGCAATGTGGGAAATCTGGAGTGAAAATATTAAAAAGTCTCCAATTTATGAGTGTGCATGGAAACTGTGCAAAGAATGCTCGTAACACAGACATTCTGTGGAATTTTCTCCCCAAATTTTCAACATACACACTTTGGGACCTCCACTCATGAACACCATCACAGTGATTTTCTTAATCTGTCCCGAACATTGATTTCCTACAGCGACTGCGCCATTGTGCACCGCATGTGCAAAACCACATTTTGCGCAGCATGTGAAAAATAACAACTGTACTGTTCTTACAGAGGTGTGCAAAAAATGATAATGTTGAAAATCTGGAGTGAAAATATTAAAAATTCTCAAACTTACGAGTGTGTGTGGAAACTGCACAATGCACGCTCATAAAATAGGCATTTTGTGGAATTTTGTCACCAAATTTTCAACATATGCATTTTAGGACCTCTGCTCATGGACAGTGTCACTTTGATTTTCTTAATCTGTCCAGAACATTGATTTTGCACACCGACTGCGTCATTGTGTGTCACATGTGCGAAAAAACATTCTGGGCAAGATGTGAAAAATGACAGCTATACTGTTCATAAGGAGGTGTGGTAAAATGGCGATGTTGAAAATCTGGAGTGAAAATATTAAAAATTCTCAAAGTTATGAGCCTCTTTGTGGAACTGTGCAACCTGCGCTATGACACAGTCATTTGGTGAATTTACCAGATTTGCAACATAGGGTTTTTGTGAGCCTACCTCATGAACTATAACACTGTCATTTTGTTATTCAGTCCTGAAAGGTGGTTCCACACAGTGACTACGAAATCACCTTCCGGGGCCGAATAACAAAAATGACAGTGACTGAGTTCATGAGGTGTGGTCTCAAGAACCCCATGTTAAAAATTTGGTGAAATAATTCCCAAAAATGGCTGAGCTAGCCACCAAAGTTGAAATAAACCCTATTTATGCCATTATACAGCTTACCGGCATTTCTTCAGTTCGCAGTCGGCTTTGAAGAGTGCAGACATGTTCCCGGTCCACCGAAGATCATCACGCTGGCCTCCGGAGATAAGTATGGAGTGAAGGGGGGTGTGCAGAGGGTAGGTGCAGGTTGGGGGGCATGAGAGACCGTATGGGACCATTTTCTGTTTTTACAGGAGAAAAACAAACCCAGCAATGTGGGACACTTTGGGCATGCTGGGGTGGGCTCCCAGCATGCTGGCATACCTGGGTGTTTCTTTGGGGAGGCTGGAGCTGACAGGGATTGGGCACCCCATCAGCCATACAGTGTGCTGGGGGGGGGCATGACCACGCTGGGGTGGGCTCCCAGCATGCCACCTGGCATTTGTTTAGGGGAGCTGAAGCTGACGGGGATTGGGCACACCCGTTGGCCACATGGTGTGCTTTTGGGGGAGTAGCATGAGCCAAGGGGGATTGGGTACTCCCTCGGCACACAGAAAATGTCTTGGGGGGAACATTATGCCATTGGGGATTGGGCTACCCCATCAGCAAATGAACTGGTGAGGGCAAATGCTGACAGGGGGATTGGGCACCCTCGACGTTGGCTGTTATGGGGACTGCGAGAGGCGAACGGCTCCACCACGTTTATTGAAATGTTACACCAGGGAAGGCACGCCCTGCAATGAGGGGGCACTCCCTCATTGCAACGGCTAAATCCTTTCAAGGTGGCGGCATGCTTTTGCACTGCTTTCGTAGACAGCGTGCAATCTAATTCGTGCCACAGAACCCAGCGCAAAAAAGCAGTGGTGCTACTGGTCACTACAGGACCACGCCTCCAAAACCTGCTATTCCAAGTTACAGCAATATGTTTCTTGCACATGCACTAGACAACATAAAAAATCAGGTGCACCTTCAAGTAACAGACTTAAGTTTCTAAAAGTAACCTGTTGTTAGATTTTATCTCACAAGTACTTTCTCATTTTCTTCTTATAATATCTCCATCCTTATTTGGCTGGCTAGGTTTTACTGCAGCCCATCCACAAGCCCTTGCTCTAACACCTACTAGACTACAATACAGGTCAGTAATGGTCACCAGATACCCACTGGCTGCCCCCCCTTGCATGCTGCCTGGACTTACCTCAAAGTGGAAGCTGATCAGAACTTTCCCAACTAAAGGGGGCAGGGGGATCCTGGGTACCCCAACTGGGTAGGTAGAGTGTGGGAGCACCATCTACCTAAGTGCTACTGTTGTTTCCACCTGTTGATCCCCCTTCCCTAAATTCCACCAACCACTAGGGCATGACTCCAGGTGCAAGACTTTTTGAGCCAGTCAGATGTGGTTTGAGACCAGGCCCACCCAATCCACTCTGACTGACACTCGTGAGCACAGTAATGGACAAATGGTGCCACCATGTCCCCATCCTACTTTATACAGAAATCAGGACTTCACCCACACTGCCTCCCCCATCCCCCATTCTTCTGATCTGAAGCTGTTTATTCTTTTCATCATGCTTCTCTCCCTCGGTCACCAACAACACTTATGTAATGGCTGGAGCCACCCACCATCCCCAAAGTATTGGCCATCCAGAATCAATGTGCTTCCTCTACTCCTTGATGTGTGATGGCCTGGGTTTGAGATGTAAACCCGGGTTAACAGTTAAGTAGTAAGGCATGACACAGTATGGATTACTGAGGGCTTTACCCACGTCTCATGTGGTGTGTCACGAGACACAGCTGAGTAATTTAACCACATGAGCAGTTGGTAATCCCTCGATTACCCCCCATTGTAGAGTGCCTTATTACAATTATACAAAGGACCCATGTTTAAAATATATTTAACAAGATTTGACTGGTATCAAAAAGGCTGGTCTTTCTTCTTTTTATGCTGTTGTCTTTGCTTCTTTTTGTAGCAGGCCTTAATGTCTACCAGTCCCACTGTTATATTTGTAGTTATGTGAGGGGCACATCCATACTTAGTTTTACAGATTTATTGTATACAGTGCCCACAGGGAGGGCTTTGATACAGTGGCACTGCTCTTCTGTAGTGCTCCCTACATTGTACACAGTGGTTCTAGTCTATGCAACACCAGGCAATTAGTTTCAGCCTTCTGGTACAAAACTCACTTATAGCCCGTCCATATCACCATTTTTTACTTCTCTGGTGGCTTAGGATGGATACTGGACCTGTCAGGTAGCTGAGGGTAGCAGGACAGATTATTATTTTTATTATTCCCTGATGGGCCAAGTTGGGCATTGGTCCCGTCAGGTAGTTTGGGGGAGGGAGACATATGTTTTTATTCCTTGAGAGACCAGGTTGTGCTTGGGATTCATCAGGTAGTTGGGATTGAGAACCAGATATTTTTTATTTCTTGATGGGCCAGGTTGAGCATTAGACCCATCAGGTAGTTTGGGGAAGGGAGAAAGATTTGTTTTTATTCCCTGACAAGCCGCTCAGTTCCAAAAAGGGATCAATTAATTCCAGGACTGCATAACAGCAGAATAGAAGTGGACTGAGTGGTTTCTGTAGCCCAGAGCTAGAATTTTAAAGCCAGCCATTATCGTGAGGAAGGCAGTTGACTTATTGCTTCTGGCCACTTGCAGTGTGGCACAAACTGATGAGATAGAAAATTGCTTTTGGGACTCCTGCTTTGTCTTGGGAGCCAGCATTCTGTGGAGAACAGTCTCCAGCAACAAATTCCAGGAGGAAAGTGTGTCTGTGGACTCCTTGTGTTCTGGAACTCCAGCTGGGAGAATCCCAGTAAAGAACCATACTGTTAAAAGACATTTTACAGCCTGGGCCTATGCCACTGACAGCCCAGCCAAACTGTTTCTGTACCATCACCAGCATCCTAGAGAGAGACTAGCACTGAGGAATCAGCCCCTGTGCAGCAACAGATTGCGGCCACCTACAGGGAAAGGCTGTGAAGAGAAGGTGAGTCGTGTTGGCCCCAGTCCCCACCAGCATCCTGGAGGTTTTGGATTTCTCCCGCTTTTCCATCTCTCTATCTAGGTACAGTGAGGACAACCAGGGTAGCTCCCTGCAACCAAGCAAGTAAATGTATAATGGTACCATCTGATTCAGTTTGCCAGTTTAATGTGTTTAAATGTGACTGGGCCATCCAACCAGGATTACAAATGGCTTATGGTTTTCAATTGTGTTGCTCATGCTTAATCACCCTTTCTTCCATTAAGGGCCCCAACTACAGCTGCAATGCCAGCCAACCCACAGCACCGCCGAAGGTATGCTTGGTTTCCACTCTGGTTACCCAGTAGTTGCAAAGACTGAATAAAGTCAGGACAAAAGTGAAAAAAGTAGCTTTAACCTGTCTCAGTACAGTAAAGTAATCATCATTCTAGATTTGTGCCCCTCCCTTGTTCACACCCCCTCAGTAAACCTGATTTATTGTTTACTGTTAACCTGGTCCATGAGCATATCATTAATGCTGGTATTAGCCTGTATTCCAAGTGTTAAGTATTGCAGTTGTAAAACTAAGTGTAACTAGGTCACTGGGTGGGATTGTGGGTGGTTATAGCTTCCCAGAGGGCTGTACCAGTTCTGTTAGTAACTCACTTAAGCATTACTCTGGGTGGAGGCACCATATTTGTGAGTACTGTGGGTACAGAGACTCCAGTACCAGCTAATTCCGAACCCAGGCCCCCCAACCTGTAGTTAGGGCAGCAGGCAGGGGTAGTAGCCCTTGGTATAGCAACAATCTAAGGTAGAAATTCAAAGAGATGAAGGAGGTATAGGAGATAACTAATAACACCCTATCTTGGATCAGGGTACAAAGGGATAAAGCAAGTAAAAGTCTACTTAGAAGTTTAAGGGGGAAGCAAATTAGTACCTAACTATGGTATAGTAATAGGGGGTAATCCAGACAAAAGAGGAAAGTCAGGAAAAACACCCTATCTGGGATAAGGGTATAAATTCATTTTCAGGTAACAGGGGAAGTAGACTTGGGAATGATGGGAGTAGTGCAGTGCAGTGTCTGTGGAGCGCCTTAAGGAAGACCTCCTTGAGACTGAGGTGCTGCCCTATTTATGTGCACCTCTCTGGGCTGAGGGGGAAGGTCCTCAGACTTTGGGCTGAGTTGGCCAGGATGATTCAGAGGACCTCTTCCTCCATGCAGCAGCCACAAAGTCTACCACCAATGTCTCAGAGGGTGCCTAGAAGGAGGGCCAGCAGGATTTTGGTGGGCTCTGGGAGGGTGGGACTGGGAGTAAGGAAACACATTCTTCAGCCTGTGCCACTGCAGCACTTATTTTGCTGCCCTGGCAGGATGGGACTGCTGAGATGAGGCACCTGTGATAGAGGCAAGGGAGGATGTGGGGGGCATTCAGAGCAGAGGCCCCAAGGTGAGACGAAGAGGACCCCAGCGGAAGAGGAAGCAACTTTTGGTGGGGGACTCAGTCATCAGGAGGGTAGTATTGGGAATATCACAAGAGGGAAGGACAGAGGTGAGGCACCTACCTGGTGCCTTAGCATGAAGGGATCGGGAGCAGATCCTTAGGACTGCTAGTGTGGCGGGGCAGCAGGGAGAGCTGGATGTCATTGTCCATCTGGGGCCAAATGATCTGGTAAGGGATGCAGCAGCGGTGGTGCAGATAGGTTCAGGGAGCTGGGAAGGGTTCTGAAACAGGTAGCACACACAGTGACCTTCACTGATGTGCTACCTGTGCAAGGCTGGGGGGAGAGAGGGAACATTGCACTGCGGTCTTCACCAACTGGTTGAAGGCATGGTGCAGGGAGGAGGGGTTTGGCTGCATCGGGAAATGGGGTCCTGTGAACTGGGGTCCTACTTGGAGTGATAAAGGCCTGTACAAATGGGATGGTCTCCATCCATCTAGGAGGGGAACCGCAGTTCTCGTGAAAGTTTTAAAGGTTTCTTCAACAGGCATTTAAACTCATCAAGGGGAGGCAGAAGAAATGATGAAGGCAGTGAACCCGCCCCCTCCCATACCACCACCACCAATAATGGTGCAGCAGTGAAGAAAAACTCAGGGGAAATAAATTCCCCAATGGTAGTGGAGAGTTGGGGAAAGGGGTGGAAGGGACAGGAGGGTCAAGAGGTGAAAGAAAGGCTGAGAAAAATGTCAGGGAGGGTGGGCGGAAGGAGGATAAAAATGGGAAGGACAATACCAGTGGAAAGGGAAGGGTAAAGGGTAGATTTGGGAAGGGAGTGTAAAGTAAGGGCAGGGAGGAACAAAAGGAGTGGGGAGCTGTGTGTACCAACACAAGGATTCTGAGAAGCAAAATTCCTGACCATGAGGCTCCCACCATGGAGGCAGACCTGGATCTGGCAGCCATAACAGAATCATGGTGCACCAACAGGCGAAGCTAGGAGCTGGCCATACCAGATTACAACACGTTTAGAAAGGATAGGGCAGGGAAGAAAGGGGGGGTGTTGTTTTATATGTAAGGGAAGGTATAAAGGTTACAGAAATACAAGGACACAGCAGGGAAAAAAGGAGGGCTGGAGGTTCTTTGGGTTGGCTTAGAGACACATGGCTCAATTTTCAAAGAGCCCAGTAGATCAGCACAAGCTGCTGATTCTCACAGCTTGCATTGAAGCCAGGTGCCCCAGGGACCCTACACCCAGTTCACCTACAAGAGGGGTCCCAGTGCCAAAGTCCCTGATGTAGCCAAAACTGCTTCCCTGCACCAAAGCAACGGTACATGGGAGGGGATGATGGAGGCTTGCTGCAGCCTCTGGCCACCAATGGTCCAGTCCAGAGATTGTCATTTCAGGCTGCCCCATGCCACACCACTGCCAACAGGTGGGTATGCATACATGGGATAGTAGAAACTAGCAACAGTATCCCTAGGGAACACACTCCCTGTGGAGGTGTTGCAGGCTGTGCCCACTGAATATGAGGTATGCCATGCACGTCCTACTGCCCAGTGACTGTGCCATCCATAGACATCAGGGTCCATCAGGTACCACAGTGGATCATTTGCAAGGTGTGAGGCTGCCGGCTCCTGTCCAGTGGACCACCTGTGCCAGCCTTGGTTGAGCCCACCACTGTGGTCCCTCCATAGTCAGCCACCAGTCACAGCCACAGTTATGCATGAGCCCATGGACCAGCCTTGGACTAGTCTAATCCCTGGCAAGTCTGGGCAGTTTCTGAATCTCACATATGGGGATACTGCAGCCTGCATCTGCTGCAAGCCCCCTGCCACCACGGTGCACCCCTGCAGTTGACACAGACCTAGCGCATGGCTGGTCTGCTGCATGGGGTCCCATGTTTGCCACAGCCAGCGTCTGTAAACTGGGAAATCCACAAGTTTTGATGCAAGGTGCCCCTTGCGTCAATTCTGTTTGACACGGGCACCTTGTATCAAAGTCAGGGCTTTATGAATTGAGCCAAGGGACTAGGGCCTTTATATAGATGGGGGATGGTGTACCGCCCAACAGCACGAGGGCAGGAATTGAACAGGTTTTGAGGAGGCCATAGGAAAAATGGCAGGTGAAGGGGAACTAGTAACTATGGGTGACTTTAATCTGCTGGATGTGAACTGGAACATCCTGGCCACAGCTACAACTTGGAGCACAGTCATCCTAGACTCCTTGCATAGGGCATTTCTCAGGCAGCTGGTTGCAAATCCCACTAGGAATGGGGCAGTTCTGGATCTGGTACTTGCAAACAGGGACAGCATTCAACTGTCACAGTAGGTAGCTTCCTGGGTACAAGCGTTCATCATACAGTGTGGTTTGGCATACATATTGGGGAGGAAAAAACATACTAGGATGAGGGTCCTGGACTTAAGGAGAGCAAATTTTAAAGAAGTGGGAAATTGCCTTACAAAATATTTTGAATGGAGTATAACTGGGGCGGGGGCAGTGGATGCACAAAGGAATAGAACAAAGGAATGAATAACTGAGGTAACAGCAAGCTATTTGAAGGTAATAAGCAAGGGTAAGAGGAGAAAGAAGTCACTGTGGTTCTCAAAGGAGGTGGCTAACATGGTAAGGGAGAAAAAAACTGCTTTCAGGAAGTACAAGGAGACCTAAACAGAGAAGGATGGGGAGGTATATCTAGGGAAACAAAGCGAGGCATGAAGTAGAGTAAGGACAGTAAAGGCTGAAACTTGAGGAATGGATCATCTAGGAGGTCAAGAATAGGGATAAGACTTTCTTCAGATAAGTGAGCCAAAAGAGGAATGTTAGAGGTGGTATAGTGAAGATCAGGAGACCAAGAAGGTGGGACTGTGCAGAGAAAGACCAGGAAAAGCTAAAATTCTAAACAAATACTTTTGCTCGGTCTCCACATTAGAAGGGAGGGGGATGGTCCAACATGCATTAACAGGCTCCAGGAGAGGAGTAGACTCAAGTCCATTCATGGAAGAGTGAGCCTACCATGGATTTGAAGCCCTAAAGGAAAAACAAGGTGATGGGGCTGTACGGGACCCACCCAAGGGTACTTAAGGAACTGAGCAGGGTGCTAGCCACCCATTTGACAACACTATTCAGCACCTCATTGGAGACAGGGTAGCTCCAATGGAATGGAGGAAGGCCAATATGGTCCCTCTGCACAAGAGCAGCAGCAGGGAGCAGGCCAGCAATTATAGACCAGTTAGTATGACATTAGTGGTGGGGAAGTTAATGGAGTTCCTGCTGAAGGAGAGACTGATGGATTACCTGGAGACATGTGGGCTGCAGGACCACCAGGAGTATGGCTTCACGGGGAAAGTCAAACAAATCTCATATGTTTCTTTGAATGGGTAACTAGGGAGGTGGATGAGGAGAGGGCAGTGGATATGGTGTATTTGGGCTTCAGTAAGGCCATTGACACTGTACCACACAAGAGGCTGATAATGAAAACTTAGCAGCCTGGGGGTGAGGGAAAAGGTAGTGAGCTGGGTATCTAACTGGTTGAAACATATAAGGCAGAGGGTTATGGTAAACGGCAGTCACTTGGAGAATGGGAGAGTGACCAGCGGAGTACTACAGGGATCTGTACTGGGTCCTGTCCTCTTTAATATCTTCATAAGTGACATTGCTGAGGAACTGGAGGGGAAGGTGTGTCTCTTTGCAGATGACACAAAAATCTGCAACAGGGTGGACATCCAGTAGGGGGTGGAAAGAATGCAAAGGGATCTGTGGAAACTAGAGGAATAATGTAGGAAATGGCAGCTGGGTTTCAATGTCAAGAAGTGCAAAGTCATTCACCTACAGCATGGAAACCGGGGGGGGGAGGGGGGCTGTGTATAAGATGTGGGGATGTGCTTAAAGTTACCAGGCAAGAAAGGGACCATGGGGTGATCATATCTGATGATCTTAATGTGGCAGGGCAGTGAAACAGGGCCGTAGGTAAGGTGAGCTGGATGCTGGGGTGCATAAGGAAGGAGATCTCTAGTAGGAGAAGGGACATGGTGTTGCCTCTGTATCTCATTTGTGAGACCCCACCCAGATTACTGTATCCAGTTCTGGAAGCTGCAACTCTGCAAGGACACCAACAGGGTGGAAGCAGTCCAGTGGACAGCTGCTAAAATGGTGTGGGGTTGCACGAGAAACCATACAAGGAAAGGCTGTGGGAACTCAACATGTACTCCCTGGAGGAGACGAAATTGAGAGGAGACATGAGTGAGACATGTAAGTACCTCACAGAAGCAGTGGTGAAAGTGGTTTTAAAGAAGTACATGAACTCTGTCCATTCATGGAAACCCAAGCCTTTCTATGGAGGTCCAGGGGTTATGCCCCTCGTACAATTTCTAAAAAGTCCAACTTGATTTGGTGAGTTTTAGTGAACTCTAGATTATAGCTGTTTATAAAATGAGCACTTCCTAATTAGTTTTAAGCACCCTACTTTGTCAGAAAGCTGATATGGGTTAATAACTTCCTGTGCGGGTGTGAACAAGGTGCAGGAGAGGAGTCTCCTTCACAGGAGGAGGAGCACCAGAACATGGGGTCATGCTATGAAGCTTTGGTGGGTGGGGAGGAGGATTTAAAGAGGGATGTGAGGAGATATTTCTTCACAGACAGAGTGGTGGATGGCTGGAACAGCCTGCCAGATGAGGTGGTAGGAGCAAAGGCAGTGGGGAGCTTCAAACATGCATGGGATAGGCACAGGGGTATAATAAACAGAGGTAAGGGAGGAGGGCGGGACACCTGTGACCAAACAGAGTCCAGGGTGTAGCATTAACACGGGGAAACAGGGCAGACTAGATGGGCCTACTGTTCCTTTTATGTTGACACATTCTATGTTTGTATCCTTCTAGGGGCTCATCAACTAGTTGGGTGGAGGAGGAGAGACAATTTTTTTTTATTCTCAAATATATTATGTTGGGCACTGAACCTGTTAGGTAGTTGGGGGAAGGGTCCAGTTTTGGTTTTATTATCTAATGGGCCAGGTTGGACATTGGACCATTCTGTTGCACAGCAGGCAGGGTTGCAGCATGCATGGCCATGTGTTCCCTTTGGTGCATATTGGGAAGAGCTGATACTGTGGTCTAAGGGAAGGAAAGAGCATGAGAGGAAGCATTTGCAGTAGAGCCAGGATCACTGGTACCTGGGGTTATGCCCTTGCATTTGTAAGCTATCAGTCCCCCCTTGGTCCAGTCTTCCATGCTAGTGTGCAGCAGGCCAGAGGAGGTGGAGATGCCTGAACAGGCTGGTAGCAGCAGCAGTACGGCAGCAGCAGCCCCAAGACTCCCTTGCAGTGTTTGAGCCCCTAACTGCGACCTATGCAGATGGGCATGGGGAAAGCAGCTTTATATTACCATGCCTATTCCACCTTCCACTCACTGCTTTGCTGCTGCTCCCACTTACCGCCATGTGACTTAATACACAAGCCAGGTTGGGCATGGGACCATCAGATAGTTGGAGGGAGGGAACAGACTTTTTTATTCCCTAATGGGCCAGCTTGGGCACCAGCCTAGTAAAACGTTTGGGGGAAGATGGCTATATTTTTTGTTATTCACTGCTAGGTGGGGCTCAGCACTGGATCTGTCAGATTGTTGGGGAGGGTCAGATTTTGTTTTATTCCCCGACAGGCCTGGTTGAACAGTGGACCTGTCCAGTAGTTGGCGGGAGGGTTACCATTTATTTTATTCTCTGACAGGCCAAGTGAGCATCAGATCTCTTAGGTTACGGATTGGGGGCAGGTTTTTTGTTCCTTAATGGTCTGGGCTGGGTACTGGATCTTTCAGGCAGTTTTGGGGAGGAGGAGAGGATTTTATTTCATGATGGGCCTCATTGGGCACTGGATCCACCAGGCTGTTGGTGGATGGGGGACATATTTTTCTATTCCCTGACAGGCTGCATTGTATACCAGACCCATTAGGTAGTTTGTGAGACAGTGACATTATTTTTTATTCCCTGATGGTCTGGATGGGGTATTGGACCAGTTAGGTATTAATTCACTGATGTGTCAGGTTGGGCACTGGATCTGTCAGTTTGTTGGGGAAAGAGAGAGACAGATATGGTTTATTCCCTGATGAGCTGGGCTGTTCACCAAACCCATCAGGTAGTTGGGAGAGGAGCCACATTTTTTAATTCCTTGTCAGACTGGTTTGGGTACCAGAAATTGTATTCCACTCTACATTCTCTGCACTACCAGTATGGAACTCCTGTGCCATGTAAAACACTTTGGGATACAGAATGCATGAAAATCACATTGGTTAAGTGCAAACTACCTCACCCTGGCCCCCTCTTGCTCCAGCAACTAATCCCTTCCCCCCACATTTAGTTTTCCCAATCCATGTCCAAGCTTCACAGACTTACTGGAAACACAACTATTTTCAGAGAGGTTGCAAGAGATATTTCCTAGTTCCTACAAGCATTAAATGTTGATGCAGCTATGCTTATCTTTGTCCTTTTGCATTGCAATAATTTAGTGGCACCAAAACTCTCAGTTTTATACAGGCAATTTCATTATATTTTTTTCTTTTCAGAAAAAATAAAGATTAGCTTTCAATTCATGAAGTTGTGCAAAGAGTTTGCTTCCTCTCTGAGCTCATTCATTGTCATTCTTGTCATCATGGTATGGGGGGGGGGGAGACTAGGCTAAACAACCCAAAGACTTTGTCAGTGTATCACCTAGGTCAGCTGCACTTCATAAGAGTTGTCCCATTTGCTCAACAGGTTCTCATACACTCGCCTCCTTGCAGCCAAGAGAAAGTTAAAGTGTTACAGACAGCTGCAGCTGCAGTGTGACAAGGTGGTGGGAAAGACTAGCAGAATGCTGGGATGCATGGGCAGGGGAATCACCTGCAGAAAAAGAGAGGTAATAATTCCACTGTACAGGACTTTGGTAAGGCCACATGTTGCATACTGTGTCCAGTTCTGGAGGCCCTATCTATGTAAGGACATTGATAGGGTGGAGGCAGTTAAGAGGAGGGCAACCAATATTATAAGGGGACTAAATCACAAGCCCTAAGAAGCTAGGCTGAAGGAATTGAATATGTACTCCCTAGAGGAGAGGAGGGCTATGATTGAAACATTTAAATACCGTACAGGGAGAAATAAGGTATAGGAGAATATAATTTTTCAGAGAAAAAGTTGCTTAAGGATAATGGGCCACAAGATGAAATTGGCAGGATGGAAATTCAGGGGAAACGTGAAAAAGTACTTCTTCACGGAGAGGATGGTGGACAAGTGGAACAGCCTACCAGTGGAGTTGGTGGGGGCAGAAACAATAAAAGGATTTAAGAATGCTTGGGATAGGCATAGAGGACTACTGGTAATTGGAGAAGGGGAACAACTTACCACTGGCAGAGCATTAAGGAGCACAGTTATTGGAGGTATTGGGGCAGACTAGGTGGGCCAAAGGCCCTTATCTGCTGACAAATTTCTGTGTTTCTATGTAACCCTCATGCCACTTTTGGCAAGTTGGCACCCCCATTAAAAGAACTAGTACCCACATATGGCACACCATTTACTTTTGGCAGACTCAGATTGATACCACCCCTAGTGTTAGAGTGTATACCAGGCTCATTGTCTAAAGGAAAGGGGGTGGGAGTACAATTACCAAAATAAACCTTTGTAAAAACAACCAGATCTAGGGGAAGAGGATGCTAGGCCAAACTGCCGAGGGGGGCCCCCATTTATTCCACACAGAAAGCAATGTTCAGATTGTCCAAGCAGCAGCTGGGATTGTGTAGTATGGCTTTATTCACAAATGTTACTAAAGCACAACGTGGACCCCCAATAGTTGGTCAAGACAAACCAGTACATTCCTTTTCCAGACACTCTTTGCTAGGCAGTACAGTTCTTCACAAAAATATTTCATTTCTCTTCCCCATGGTGTATGCTTGTGGATTGAACCACACACCCAAAACATTTCCATTTCCCAAGAGCGTGTGCTTGTGGACTGTTGTCACATACTTAGAACATCTTCTTTTTCCCAATGAGTGCACTTTTGTGGATTGAACCACACACTCAGAGCACCCTCCTGCGGCAATGGCCTTTGCCCAGGGAAACCTAGGGCCCATCAACGAACCAATTAGCCCTGCATTGTAGACTCTAGATGGCATTCCTCCCACCCTTTGCTCCAACCAACAGTATTTGCCATTTCTTCAGGCTTACACCACCGAAGCCTTTAATCCCCATTGAATTGCTAAAGACTCCGAAGTTTACTTCAAATTAACACATTTCGGTAAACAGGGGTCCTGGCCAGTGTGATCTAGCCTTATCTTGGGCACACACACACCGCAGACAACCTCCTAAATTGAGAATTGGTTTCCCATTCTGTACTCACAGATTAGTTGCTCCTTCTTTTAGGCATGGAAACAACCAGAAAGAACCCTTTTCCATGGTAGTTTGTCAGAAATCCTCACACAAATGTCCCTTTCAAAGACAGCTGTACACACTCTAGGACCTTCAGGAGATAGCCCCTTTGATCCATTGAGCTTGACAGTCCCTCTCACTCTTCCTGGAGTGAAAATCAAGGAATCCTGCTGAAGAAAAAGTCTCCACCACTTCAATGGGAGCTGGAGATATAATCCAAACTAGGGTGAGAAACACAGGGCTCTCTGAGACAGAGCCCCAACTGGCAGACCTCCTGCCACTCTAACTTCCAAACTCAGACTAACTGGACATTCTAGACTTCCCCTGAGCAGCTGACAAAGAAATGGTTATGCTGCTGCAAGAGTTCTAAATGACATCACTCAATCAGTCAATCAAAACTTTATTTAACCAGGCATAACACCATTGAGCAAGCTCATTTTCAAAGTGGACCTGTACAGGATGGACAAATACACGATAAGACAATAAATAATACACAACAGCAATGGGCATAGAAATAATTATACATCAAATAAAGTGTCTTTAGGAATCCAAACTAAATTAAATCTAGAACAAGTCTAGTACATTAGCACGCCAGAGTAAATAGATCTACAAAGGCCTCTGGAGTGCACCCTAGAGTAAAAACATACAACAACCCCAAAACCAAAACGATCGGGTGAAACCTCTAGAAAAGTAGTCAAAGGAAGGTAATTAAGAGTGGAAGAAGGAGTAGACAGGAGGGGGGTAGCTATTATAGCTGAAAAAGGAGGAAGACGGGGGGAACAAAAGAGTTGCAGTTAAAGAAAAGTGCTAGCAATGTAAGGGGCAAGGTTAAGATTGTAAGAACCAAAAAGCAACAAGTATTCTGCATGAGGTCACCTGTAACAGTTGCAAGATTCCCTTAGGCAACCTGTGATCAGAGATTTGAAAGAGGAGGGACCCGAAATAGTGGTGATCCTTAATGATCTTCACATAGCATTCCACAGGGAGAGGAGAGAGAAGTGAATAGTGGCAGAACCATGCCACGTCTTTATCCTAGGTACATTAAAAGTGATTAATGTGAAGCGTTGCAGGTTATATAACCCCTCTGCACACTCATATAGACTAGAGATATAGGTTGGCAGTTTATCAGTTAGTGCACTGTGGAACCAGAGAAGTGCATTTCTTTGCCTCCTCAACGTAAGGGAAGACCAGCCCAATGCCTCATAGAAAAGGCAGTAGTGGGTGCGTAGAGGTGAGTTCAGGATAAACCTCAAGGCGCAATGATATAGGGTGTCAAGTTTACTTAGTGACGAGTTAGGACAGTGGCTATAAAACAAATTGGCATAGTCAAACAGCAACAGGAAGGTTATTTGGACTAACCTCTTTCTGGCTTCCAGGGTAAGAAGATGCCTAATGTGGAAGAAAAGGCCTAGGCATTGTCTTAATTTTTTGGTCAGTTCTTTCAGATGAGCCATAAAGTTAAGCCTGTTATCCAGCCAGAATAAAGTATTTGAAATTATCCACAATTTCCAGTGATTCACTGAATACGGTGTAGATCTGGTGGCTACTTGACGATCCTTGGGCTGGGGAGGCATGTGGTGAAATGATCATAGCTTTAGTCTTCTTGGCATTAAGAAGCTTAAGTTTTAGGAGGTTATGCTGAAGGATGACAAAATCATGCTGTAGTTCCTTGTGTGCTAATTCCAGCGTAGAATTAGTGGTGTAAGGGATAGTTTCATCTGTGAATAAATGTACGTTGGCTCTACGTCTGTGTGAATCAATATTGTTTATATAAATTGCAAAGTGTATAGGGCCCAGGATGGAGCCTTGCGGTACATCATGAGGTTAAGATTTTTAGTGGTAACAGGTCCCCTAGGGCTTTAATTTGTTGCATTCTACTAGTGAGATAGCATTTAAACCACTCTATGGCAGTGCTATCTAAGCCAAGGCTATACAAGGTGCCTAGCAGAAGGTTATGGTCCTCAGTATCAAAGGCATTGTGAAGGTCTAGGAAGAGTGCATATGCATATTTTTTTGCATCCAAGGTGTTTTGCCAATCCGTAGACACTTTAGCTAGGGCAGATACCGTGCTGTGTTTGGGTCTGAAACCTGATTTAACTGGGTTTATGAGGTTTTCAGATTTCAGGTACTATCTAAGATGGGAGTTCAGTTTTCCACAAGTTTTGAGAGAATAGGGAGTAGAGAAATTGGCTGGTAATTATTCAGATCGCTAGGATCACCAGACTTGAAAAGGGGAATAATGTGCACAATTTTCCAGAGCAGAGCTATCACGCTTTGTTCCAATGAGGAATTGAATAAATGAGTGATGGGGGCAGTCAGATAATAACAACCTATTTTCAGGAAGAATGGTTCTAGATGATCTGTGCTGGCACTCTTTTTAGTATCCAGTGACAATAAGAGGTCCTTCACTTGCTTAAAGGTAACTGGGCGAAAACTGAAGGAGGAGGATTGCAGCTTGTAGTCGTCGGAGCTTATACGATCACTAACATCACCATGTGGGCTTAGCTTACTAACAGGAGAGACTGACTAACAGGGAAAGGATCACAGATCTCCAGGTAGAAGGTCACCTGGGGGCCAGTGACCATCATATGGTATGGTTAAATTTGGCCACTAGAACTAAATCATCCCATTCCAAGGCAAAAATATGGGACTTCAGAGGAGCTGACTTTGATAAGATGGCCAACAGAGTTCAGCTAGCCATGGCAAGAAGAAATACAGGTGAGGGGGTATAGGCAAAGTGGGCAAGCATTAAGGATGCAATACTTGAAGCAACATCCCACTGTGTTAGAGAGAAAAGCAAGAGCAAAAGAAGGAGGATACCACTTTGGTTCTCAAAAACAGTAGCAGAAAAGGTCAGAGCCAAAAGGCTGGCCTTCAGGAAACATAAAGGAATGCAGCAGAATGAAGATAGGGAGGCATACCAAACGTCCCTAAGGGAAGTAGGGAAGGCAATAAGGGAGGCAGAGGCCCAAACTGAGGAAACACTAGCATGAAGAGTAAAAGAAGGGGACAAGACTTTCTATAGATACATTAGTGAAAGGAGAACGTCCAGAGGGGGTATTGCTAAGATCAAAGGGGATAAGGGGGAGTGTGTGGAGGAGGACCAAGGAAAAGCATCCAGCCTAAATAGATACTTCTGCTCAGTATTTACTGAAGAGAAGGTAGGGCATGGGCCACAGCTCAGCACCATGGACAGATGGGGAAGGGAGGTGTGCACTAGTCCCTTCACAAAAGAAAGGGTCCTACAAGAGCTCGCTAAGCTCAGGGTGGACAAGGCAATGGGATCTGATGGCATACATCCCAGGGTACTAAAGGAGCTAAGGGTGGAACTAGCAGAGCCATTATCAGAACTGTTTAGTGAGTCTCTGAGCACAAGAGAAGTCCCAGAAGACTGGAGAAGGGCTCATGTCATCCCATTCCACAAGAGTGGCAGCAGGGAGGAGGCAGGGAACTACAGACCAGCCAGTCTTACCTCAGCAGTGGGCAAGATTATGGAGGCACTCCTTAAGGAAAGAATAGTGCAACACTTGGAATTCATAGGAGCACATGATCCAAGACAGCATGGGTTTACAACAGGAAGGTCCTGTGAAACTAATCTCATAGATTTCTTTGACCGGGTAACCAGAGTGGTGGACCAAGGGGGAGCAGCTGATGTCGCCTACCTGGACTTCAGCAAAGCTTTCTATACTGTTCCACATAGAAGATTGATTAATAAGCTGGGTAGGCTCGGGATGGGTCAGAAGTTGGTCAGCTGGGTGGCAAACTGGTTTGTGGGCAGAAAACAGAGAGTGGTGGTAAACAGTATACTGGTAGTCAGAAGAGATGCAAGTCACAAGAGGGGTACCTCGGGGATCAGTCCTGGGGCCAGTCCTCTTCAATATTTTCATCATTGACATTGCAGATGGATTGGAGGGTAAGGTTTGTCTGTTTGCAGATGACGCCAAGATCTGCAACAGAGTAGATGATCCAGATGGGGTGTGCAGAATGAGGAGATATCTGGATAAACTGGCAAAATGGCTGCAAGAGTGGCAACTGGGGTTTAACGCATAGGGAAGAGAAATCCTGAAGCCACTTATAGGTTGGGAGGGGAGTTGCTGGCAATCACAAGGGAAGAAAGAGACTTGGGCATCATCATCACAGATTACCTGAAATCATCCAAGCAGACCACTAAAGCAGTAGGTAAGGCTAGAGGGATGTTGGGGTGTATTAGTAGGGGTATCGCAAGTCATAAGAGGAAGGTAATAATCCCTCTTTACAAGACACTGGTTAGGCCCCATCTGGAGTACTGCATGCAGTACTGGAGGCCGTACCTGCACAAGGACATTAACAAAATTGAGGCAGTCCAGAGAAGGGCAACCAAAATGGTGCAGGGATTATATCAGAAAACATATGGGGACAGATTAACTGAGCTCAACATGTATACTCTAGAGCAAAGGAGGGAGAGAGGTGGTATGATCGAAACATTCAAACATCTTAAGGGCATTAACAAGGTGAAAGAGTCTAACATGTTTCAATATAAGAAAAATAGCAGGACAAGAGGACACAGCATGCGATTAGAGGGAGGCCGATTAAGAGGTAATGTGAGGAAGTTCTTTTTCACAGAAAGGGTGGTGGATGCATGGAACGGCCTACCACAGGAAATAGCGGATATGAATAGAGTACAGGGCTTCAAACAGGCATGGGATAGGCATAAGGGAGCAACACAGATGAGTATGAATAAATGGGCCATTGACAGAGTGCAGGCCTATGGCACATTCATAAGGTAGAAAAAATGGGCAGACTGGATGGGCCTTGTGATCCTTATCTGCCGTCAACTTCTATGTTTTTATGTTTCTACATCAAAAGTAGGGCCTGACATAATCATCTCCACTCAGGCTAGCTGAGTAAACAATGATGTCATTATGTAATAAGTCCCTTAATGAGATCCTTACCAGCTGCGTTTTCCCCTGCCTATAGACTAATACTGATGGGATTCTAGTAACCTCAGGGGACTGGGTGGTTACATTTATGTTTCTATGCAAGGAGCAATAGCAAACACAACACTCACTCACTGACAGCCATAAAAGGCATATACCAGTCCCCCAGTGTATTTCTGCACTGCAGGACAGCTGCAAAACACTTCCTGAGTTTGATCCCAGTAAAAACTGGTCTGCTATGCAGACCCGCTATATAAATTGTTTTATTAAATGCCGTTACTCAGCTGTGAGTTATTGCAGGATTTACAGTACTTACAGGTAAAACCTTAGCTGACCAATCAGGTTACAGGATTTTTTGTGTCTATGGTGTAATAGGCAAGATATGCTGATGATCTGTATGCCACTGGATTGCTAGAATGTCTGTTTGTTTGTTTGCATTGTTTATTTATACTCTGGAAAGTCCATGGGCCAAGGACTCATTTTCATGGTCGACCAGAACAAGTATACAATACATACGATAAAAACATTCATATATTCATAGAGTCATAGATTCTGTCGGCAGATAAGGACCTCCTGGCCAACCTAGTCTGCCTGTAAATTCCCCCTAATACTGCTATCCAAGCCACTATTGGGGGGCCATCGTCCACCCCCTCCATTATCCAAGATACCCATGTGTTTGTCCCATGCACACTTAAAACTCGTGACTGTATCTGCCCCCACCACCTCCTCCGCAGGGAGGCTGTTCCAGTCATCCACCACCCTTTCCATGAAGAAGAACTTCCTCACGTTACCCCTGAAACTACCCCCCTCCAGCTTCATACTGTGACCACTAGTCCTACAATAATTTTTTTACTAGAAAATACACTCCTCCTGCACCTTGTTTATTTGCCCTGAGATATTTGAATGTCTCAACCATATCCCGCCTGCCTCCTCCTGTCCTCCAGGGATTACAAGTTTAATTCTTCTCTTCATAGGTCTTCAGATGCAGGCCCTACACCATTGTGGTTGCCCTCTTCTGCAGCATCTCAACCCTATCCCTGTCTTTTTGAAGATGGGACCTCCAGAACTACACACAGTACTCAAGGTGTGGCCTCACCAACGAAGTATACAGGAGTAGTATTACCTCCCTCCTTTTGCTAGTGATACCCCTCTCTATGCATCCAAGCATTTGGTTTGCCTTTCTCACTGCCTTCCCACACTGCTTTGACACTTTCAGGTCATCTGTGATGATAATTTCCAGGTCTCTCTCTTGCCTTGTGACCTCTAGTACCTCTCCCCCAGAGTGTACTCAGCTCCCGGGTTCCTGTGCCTCAAGTGCATAACCTTACACTTCTTGGTGTTGAATCATAACTGCCACCTTTTTGACCACTCTTCTAGCTTTTCTTTGTCCTCTGCCATCCACCGCCCAATGTGTCCACCCTGTTGCAGTTCTTTGTGTCTTCCACAAACAGGCATATCCTCCCTCCCAGTCTCTCTATCATGTCACTAATGCAGATATTGAAGAGTACAGGCTCCAACATGGACCTCTGTGGTACCCCGCTAGTTACCCTCCCCTCTCCAGAGTGCAACCCATTTACCACCACTCTTCTCTTTGGCGCCACACACCCAGGCTGCTTAATTTCATTACCAACCTTTTATGCGGGATGGTGTCGAAGGTCTTGCTGAAATCGAGATAGACCATGTCCACTGCCCCACCCTGGTCCACTATCTTGGTCACCTCACTGAAGAATTCTATCAGGCTGGTCTGACAGGACCCCCGTGAACCCATGCTATCTCTGATCCTGCAGTCGGCTGGTCTTGAGGTATTTTCTGATTCTTTCTTTTGGGACTGATTACATTACCTTGCCAACTACTGACGTCGGGCTGCCTGGCCTGTAATTTCCTGGCTCCTCCCTTCTACCCCTTTTGTGGAGCAGGACAACATCAGCCCTCCTCCAGTCCCCTGGCACCGCTCCAGTCTCCAGAGACCAGTTGAACAGGGCCACTGGGGGCACAACTAGTACATTGCTGAGGTCCTTCAGCAGCCAGGGGTGAACTGCATCAAGGCCCATGGCCTCGTCCACTCCTAACTTGGATAATTATCTTAGAACTCTATCCCAGTATAGGGGCCAGTATCTACTTCCCTGCCATTCCTGCCCTTGTTGTGTAATTCAGGCCCATTTCCTACCTCCTCCACCACGAAGTCAGAAAGGAAGTATTTGCTCAATGTGTCGGCCTTTTGGCTGTCCTCCTTCCCCCCCGTAGCCTGATTACCCTTCCCTTGGTCATTCTCATTTCCCCAGTGTATCTGAAATTTTTTTTATCCCCCCTCTTGACCAACTTTGCTGTCCTTTCCTCTGTCACCGCGTTTGCCCTTCTTACTTGCCTCGTCAGATAAGTTCTCCTGTCCTCCTATTCTCCTCCTTTGGTTTTTTTTTGTACTGTTTAAAGGCTGTTTTACTTGCCCTCACTCTTTCTGCCACCTCCCAAGTGAACTAAAGTGGTCTCCTCCTTTTCTGGCCTTTGCTGACTTGTCTAGCACAAACTCTTGTAGCCTTTTCAATTCCCTACCCATTGTTCTTCTATGCCTCCTAGTTCATGTAACCCTGTCAGGGCTTCCCTGAGGCTTACCGCCATTCTTCGGAAGTCGGCCCTTCTAAAGTCCAAAACCCTCATTCTCATGTGGCGTGACTCTACCCCAGTCTTTATGTTAAACCACACTGACCTATGGTCGCTGGTCTCCAAATGGTCCCCCACAGTGATGTTGGTCACACTGTCCCTATTTGTCAGAACCAGCTCTGGCATTGCCCCCTCCTGAGTGGGCTCCCTTGACAGTTGTTTAAGTAGCGCCCCCTTGCAGGGAGTCCAGGATGTCCCTGCTCCTAGTTGATGTTGCAGCCAGGATACTCCAATCCATGTCTTGAAGACTAAAGTTCCCCATCAGCAGTAGCTCCCCCCTTTTAAGCCATCCTTTGGCTCACTTGTATCAACTCCTATCCACTTCCTCCCCCTGCACCGGAGGTCTGTATACTAACGCTGCTCTAATAATGGTCCCTTTCCTCTTCTCAAGGGTGACCCACAGTACCTCCACTCCCCCTACTCCCCTTGAATCTCAATAGCCTTTTTATGGTCCTGTACATAAAGCGCTACCCTTCCCCCTTTCCTTCCTACTCTATTCTATCTGAATAGGTTAAAGCCTGGAATGACCATATCCCATTCCTGGTTTTCCATCCACCAGGTCTCCATTCTGGCTGCTATGTCCAAATCCACTGGATTACTGACCTGAACGTCACAATGGTGGGGGACACTATTGTGACGTCCAGGTCAGTAATCTTTTTGCTCAGACTATGCACATTCACACACATGTCCCTCACTTGCACCCCTTCTCCTTTTCTTTTCTCCTCTTGCCTAATCCATGCTGTCATTTGTGGGGGAGTGCCAGCTAGATTCCCACCTTCCTTGCTATCCTCCTTGACCTCCCTAACCTCATCCTCCCCTCTTCAGTTTAAATGAATGATCTCCTCCATGTATCTCCTTAATCTCCCCCTGAGCATCCCAGACCCCTCCTCATTTAAGTGTAGCCTGCCCTTTGCATACAGTCCCTCATCTGCCCATGTGTTCCCCCCATTCCCCAATACATTTGAAACCCTTCACATTGCACCAATCCCTTAGCCAGTCGATAAATTCCCACTATCCTCCACTTTCTCACTGTACTGGCTCTGTGCACTGGCAATACCTCAGAGAACATCAATGAGCTTACTGAGCCCCTGCAGCACCCAGCTAGGTCCTTAAGCCTCAGCTGCATTACCCTGACCTTGTTTCTTGCCAGGTCATTCATCCCCAGGTGAATGATCACGTGAGGTTTGCCACCCACTCCTCTTATCTCTTCCCTGATTTTAGGTCCTGCCCTCCCCGCTTCCATGCCTGGTATACAGATAACCACCATTCTTCTGGCTGGATCCCACTTCCTACCCCAGTGAATACCCTTGATGATGAGGTCCCCCACTGTCATCACCTTTTCTGCCTCCTCCTCCTCCTTGGCTAGCATCCCCCTGCCTGCCCCTGGTGAGCCAGCCTCCTTCCTCCTTTTATGCTCTGCGTCCATCCTGTCTACCCACCTATCTTCACTCCTACTTCTCTCTCCCATTTTCTCCTTTGCCTCCCCCAGCCCACCTCCCTCCTGCTGCCGCCTGCCATCCATTTGAGCACTCCTCCCTCCTTGGACCTTCTCTATGCTTCCATGCTTTCCAATTTCTATTTCTTCCAGCCTCTGTGCCCCTTCTTTCTCCCTTCCCCCAACTCTGCCTTCCTCACCTATGTTTTTGAGAGCCCCAGGCCCACTCCATGTCCCCAGGTATTTACCTCCCATCACCCCCTCCCTTACTTTTGTCCTTCTCCCCTGTGCTGCCTGGAGCCTATATCCTCCCATGTGCCCCCTGGTCCTCGATCCCCTCAGACATCAATTGAACATGCTACAATACATCAATTGAACAAAGTACAATACATCAGTTGAACATACTACAATACAGTTGAGCATATTACATCAATTGAACATACTATAATACATCAATTGAACATACTACATCAGTTGAACATACAATATAAAAATATGCATAATAAATACATATAGCTATGTAGTGGAGCATGTACACTGGCTATTAGACAATAGAAAGTTCTGTACTGTCAGGTCACAAATGTTCAAGAGGTAGAAGGAGAAAGACCATCGTCTACTGTACATCAGTTTCTAAGAAAAATGACATTCTATCCACCACACCCTGTGGTGTCAGAGAGAAAATCATCTGACTGGCTAAAAAAAAGACTTCAGATATTGAAGATAGCATGTTTTTTAAGTGAACAGTTAACTCTTTAAGATTAATTGCTTCTAAACCAAAGCTGACTGAAGTATGTCCACCACTGTGACAGCAAGTATCTGAGTGTGGTAGGTGGGCTTGGCCCCAGTCAGACAGGCTGGGTTTTTCCTCAGCATATAGCAGAGGTAAAGAGATAAAGGGATCCCAGAACTTTAATTTACCCCAACCACTAACACATACATACGCACACTATGCAGTATAGGATTCTGGTAACATACCTTTGACTGCTTATATGCTACCCTCCTTCATGCAGTGCCCACAGTGGCCCATATCAAATATCAGTACCCAGGAATGGGGTGGACATTGCCCAGAGGAAACTGCTGTGCCTAGCGATATATTTTGCTCACTAGCAGCTGCCTTGCACTTGACTTTGGGGTTGCCTATAAGAATTCTTAGCTGGTACAGAGTTTGGGGCACTCATTAGATTTATCTTGGTAGTAACAAATCATACATGCTCCAAAAGTTTCAAGGACTTGACATGTGTCCAAAGAAAACAGGGGATCTGCATCCCATTCTAGACCTCAGCCACCTGAACAAGTTTATAGAGTACAAAAGGTTCAGGATGGTCACTCTTCCTGGCCTTCTCCCTCAAGGGGATTGGCTCTGTTCCCTTGGACATGCAGGATGCTTACCTTCACTTACTGGTGTTCCCACCCCACAGAAGGTTTCTTTGCTTCCACTTCCAAGGAAACCACTACCAGTTTTGGGCCCTACCATTCAGTCTGTCCTCGGCCCCTTGAGTCTTTTCAAAGTGCCTCACAGTAGTGGCAGCAGCCATAAGGAGGGAAGGCCATTATGTCTTCCCATACCTAGATGACTGGCTTCTGACAGTTCCCATCAAGGAGCAGTTGCTCAGAACCATGGGGGCCACTTTCTCTCTGTTTCAGGATCTGGGGATAACCCTCACTTTCTCCATATCCTTCCCTTGGCCTAGCCAAAGACCCCAATACATAGGAGTGATCTTGGACACCAAGCAAGGCAAAGTCTTTCTTCCTCCAGACAAGGCAGGATGCCTTCAGACTCAGGCTCAGCTGGTCTCGTCATCTTGACAGGTCCCAGCCAGAGCAGTTCTCAGACTGCTGGGTCATATGGCAGTGGCCATTGTGACAGTACCCCTGGCTTGCTTAAAAATGAGGGTAACCCAATGGAACCTTCGGGTCCAATGGGATCAGTGTATAGATGACTTGGATCTTCCGGTGTCACTATCCAACTCAGTGCGGCAGACCATGAACAGGTGGCTGGACTCCTCCAACCTCTCCAAAGAGGTCCACTTCTGGTCGGAGTCACCTCGATGGATTCTGACCATGTACATTTTGGGCCGAGGCTGGGGCACCCATCTGGAAGACCATCAGACCCAGGGAACCTTGTCCTCATTGAAGCAGCATCTCCACATCAACTTTTTAATGATGCGGGTGATCCTGTATGCTCTTCAAGTCTTTCAGATGAACCTGCTCCTGGGTCCTCTCTTGATCCAGATGGACAATATGTCCATGGTCTTTTATATAAACAAGCAGGGGAGTGCATTCTTACCCCCTCTGCAGAGAGGCGATGAGAGTTTAGCATTGGGCCATATAGCATCACCTGAACCTGACTGCTGTGCATGTTTCAGGCATTCAAAACATCTTGGCCGACAGTCTAAGCCATTCTTGGTCCAAGGCTCATGAATGGGAGCTCCTTTCTCAGTGGCCGAAGACCTCTTTGACAGGTGTGGCCATACTGAACTGGACCTATTTGTGTCCCCATCCAACACAAAACTACCCAGTTGCTGCTCGCTAGATCCAGGGCCTGATGTTTTTTGATGAGACGAGTTCCTCTCTTGGACAGGGTGGTTTCTGTACACTTTCCCTCCCTTTCCATTGCTGCAGAGTGTTCTACTCAAGCTTCAGTCTGAAGGGACAGAGATGATCCTGATAGCCCCTTACTGGCTGCATCAGATTTGGTTTCCACTTCTCCAGCGACTGGCAGTGGAACCTCCACCCTGCCTCTGTGCTCTGACCTGCTACCACAGGAGCAGGGCATCCTGATCCATCCGGACCTCAAGTCACTGCACCTCCATGCATGGCTCCAGCAGGCTTAGCTGTTGCCTGATTTTCGGTTTCTCCCCAGGTGTCAGACATCCCTGTGGCAGCTAGGAAACCCTCCCCTAGATCCACTTATGCTATGAAGTGTAAGCAGTTCTGCATCTGGGCCACCACTCATCAACTGGATCCCTTTACTTTTCTGGAGAATCTCATTCTAGAGTACCGCCTTTCCTTATCAAACTCGGGACTGAGTTACTCATCGATTAAGGTGCACTTATCCATTCTCTGTGTTCCATGCATCTACTGAAGGCAAGACTCTTGCTTAGCTTGACCTCTCCCATACTTTTGTGTGGGGGCATTCTGCAGTTGAAACCTCCCATCAGGGACCCTGTACCCCCATGGGATCTTTTGTTCATTTTAGAAAAGCTTTCTTTGCCTCTCTTTGAGCCTGCCGAAAGCTACAAACTACGCTTTCTGTCATGAGAAGCATTATTTTTAGTTGCTATTACTTCTGCTTGAAGAATTTTCAAGCTTCAGGCTCTGATGTGTGTAGAACAGGCACCATGTGCCACTGGGCTACTACCCCTGCCTGTTGACTACCACACCGGTTAAGGGACTTGGGTCCTGCTACAGTGGTGATTGGGGGTTCTATCCCAAAGTAATTGTAAAATGGCACAGTGCCTCCACTCAGATTAGGCTGATAGTGGGCCAGGTGTCTAGTTGGTACATACCCCAGGTATGCTGTACCTACCCGCCTCCCCCCTTCCAACCAACCCAAACACTGGATACCAAATTGTTCCCCAGTACCATACACCACATACAGTATACTTGACAGTTAGCATCCATAGAATACCCTCCACACAGCAATTTGCAACAAACAAAACACAGCTTTATTTGAGGCGAGGGATAGGGGGAGGGGTATCTGGAACAGGGGAGCTGTGAAGAGAAAAAGAAGTTAGAATAGTTAACAATAACAGTGACAGTAGGCCAAGACACTCCAACGCTGACCCCCACTGGTACCAATGAAATCCCAGTTCAGTCTAATAGGGTACCCTGAGATAGTGCAGGCCTGGTCGGTGCCACAGGTTGGCTGGCGTTGGGGCCCTAAAAGAATATTTAAAGGATGAAGCTTTAAAGTTAATTTTAAACCTTTGTTGGCAAACAAGATTTCCCAAGTTCCCTTGGTCAGGGCAAGCTCTGAGTTACTCACGGTTGCAGAGAGTTGAGCAGTCTCTGGGGCGGGGGGGGGAGTTCCAGCAGTCCAAAATCTGCAGCTTCAGTTCAAAGAGGGCAGCAACCACTAGGCAGCAGTAGATGATAACACTTGAGCTTGCTTGAAGGTCTGGCCATTTGTCATCTTGCTTAGAGGTCTTGCAGCTTGTCCCCCGTCATCCTATTCAGGCCTGTTGCAGAGTTCAAAAGCAAGGCCTACGAAACCACAGAGGACCCAGACCCAGAAGTGGATCCTCAGCCCAGCTCCCTATCCACTCAAGAGTGCCCTAGCATCCCAGTGGCACTAAGGGTTGAGGCACTGGCCACCACACCTCACACCATGCTGGCAATCTGTGTTTGAGAATGAACGCAGGCTGCTGGGGGTCGGCAGGGAAGGAGAAAGATTGAGCATCCCCAGTATTGCTCTCCTTCTCCAGGGAGGGGGGATGCCAGCAGTCAGTGATCACTTGCCCCCTAGCGGAGGCTGGGTGACACCTTGCTGATGCTGAAGAAGTGGGCAGGGGATGGAGCAAACAAATGGAGGAGTACGCATGGGAGCATGCGCGCTGCCGCCACTAGCGTCATTGCACACTACATCCCCTAAGGGAAGGGGGAAAACAGGAAAATAAGGGAGTCCTCTGCTGAAGGATGATGATTGTCCCCCCGCAGCACCGCCCAGGAAGATGCCTCCCCACCCCCTGCCATGAAGGGTAAGTTGTGGGGGTTAAAGGGGAGGGGGTCTGATACCCGGTGCTCGGCGTGGGGGGGGAATGTCAGAGGGGAATCAGCAGAGGACCCCAGGAGAAAATGTACCAAAAAAAAGAGTGCCCTAGTACTCAGGCACATGCCCATGGACCACTGCAGCCAGTTGGCCCCACTCAGTAGGGTTCAGTAGGTTCCCTACCTGGGTCTGAGTTGCAGCTGTGGGTATTCCCTGATTCCTCCTCTTTCTTGAGCAATAGAACACCTCCGGTGTGTAGCCAGTTTTCACAGACTTTCCACTTTCCAGTGCCTTCTGGCAACAGAGTTCGGACTCCAGATTAACAGTTTCTTTCTTCCTTTCCACAGCTGGCTTCCAGCAGCAGCACCAGGTTCCCCAAGCACAGAACACCTGCTCACCCTTTTCCTTGCACAGATTCTCCAATGCAAATGCAGCATCCACCTTCAGCACTGCCTACACACAATTGCAATTCTCCTTTCTCAGACCAGAATTTTCCTCTCAGTCCCAACAGGTGCAGGATCACTGTAGCAATAAGTCTCCTTAAAACCAATTTCCACTAGACTAGATGCCTGGATCACTCAGCAAAAAATGCGCAGTCCACAAGAAT
This sequence comes from Neoceratodus forsteri, assembly GCA_016271365.2. Lineage (NCBI taxonomy): Eukaryota > Metazoa > Chordata > Ceratodontiformes > Ceratodontidae > Neoceratodus > Neoceratodus forsteri. Next base: position 680,051,849 of record CM028133.1, on the reverse strand, counting down.
CCTTCACCTTCAATCCTCCGGAAACTCCATTTAAGTCCTGTGAAAGGTCTTTAGAACTATTTGCACTCAGCACTGATCCCGTCTTGACTCAATCAGAGCCCAGATCAGACTGCCTAAGCTGCCCAAAGTCCCTGGGATTTCACCTGAAAATCATGCCCCCTCTAATTGGTTGGTGCCAGTTATCAATCACAAATATCCATAGTTATTAGCCCTCTCTGATTATCGATTGGTAAAGGTCTCTTGGCGCCTGAAATCAGTTCACACCTTCCCCCACAAGCCCTCACCAACAGTTTTGGGTGCTTAGATAGCTGATTGGCTGTCCACAGGAAGGGGGGGACAAAGTAATGCAACATGGCTGCTTCTGTAAATAGTCCCACTGCAGTCCATACCATGTCCCACTTTCACAATGTCCTTGCAGCCAAACAGTAAACTTTTATTTTACAATACCCCACATTTCTGTAGCAGCATCTGTGCCCTGTAGAGTCACTGCTCCATTTTAAACATTTAGAAGACTTGGTTTGCTGGCCAAGGCACCTAGCTTCACCTGAGCTCTTTCCTTCTAAGACTGCTTGAAAGGCAGAGTAGAGAAACTTACCAGAGCAAGGGAAAAGGATTAAGACTTATTTTGGCTAAGCAGATTTACTGTGTGGTGTTGTTTTTATTTTTTACTCACAGGGATTGCTACTGTTTGTTGCTAACATTTCATTGCTTTATTTTTCTCTGTAGCAAAGTGTTTCTTACAGCGTATATCTTCTCTGAAATTATTACAGGTGGTGCTTTACAGGTTTTACAGTTTTATCTAACATAAGGATAAGCTTTCAGGGTTACTGCATTTGTTGTTGACTGATTGTTTCTGCTCTTACCTCCTTGTTCTTTCGTCCATGGTTCTTTTTGGCAGGGAAGGCCCACACACCCACCCATCTCCAACCACCCACTACACTCCTTTTATAGGGTACCACAGTTGTGACATTTCCTGTGGCAGAGCAGGAAGGGTGGATCAGTGGGCCTCCACAAGGTGAGTTCATTTACAGGGCACTAGTCATTTAACTTGTTATAACAAGTTAAACAAAACACAATCAAACCATTACTTGCATTTTTTTTTTCCTTTTTTCCTTCTAATTACTCTGACTAGGTTATAAACCCAGCAACTTATCTGGAATGGATATCATTAACTGCAGGTACTGTGGAACAATTTTCAGAAGGACAGTCTTACAGGATTTAGGACACTGTCCTACATGCTGGGCTTTTGAAGATCTTAGGGCTCAGCTCCGGGCAGCATGGGCAGAGATTGCACGCCTCAAATTTCATATTCAAGAGGAAATACATTATAAGAACCACCCGTCACTTCCCAGCATCCAAAAGAAAAACCTCGACCGCAGAGAGGTAGTTGGTCCAGGAGGTTGGCAGGTAGTTAGGAGGGAGCACATGGGTGCCCCATCACTCTCTGCTCTCCAACATATTACCTCCAAAACCATACAAACACTACAACAGGTATCTGCCTCTATCTCTGAAATCAAACAAAGAGGCAGAAGACACTGCAGAGCAGGACACTGCAGCACAGGAGCTAGCACAACAAAACTCACCCAAATCAGGAACCAAAACAAAAAAAGCAAAAAGGAAATCCAAAAAACTTCTGATCATAGGAGACTCCATGATTCGGGAGTTGATACCCATCTCCAGCCAGGGGTAATGGTCAGATGTCTCCCAGGTACATCAGCATGGAGAGACACTGACCGCATTGCTAAAATTGTTCACAAAGCAGGAGAAAACATTGATGTCCTAGTACACATAGGGACTAATGATCTCGCCAGCTGGTCAGTTGTGGAGACCAAGGAACACCTGACCAGACTGGGTGACAAACTGTCATCTATTTCGTCCGGCATCTCCTTCTCTGAGATCCTGCCAGTCTGGGAGAGGGGGAGCAGATGGACAGAAGGTCAGAGAAGGGGAGATAGGGGAGCTAAACACGTGGCTCAAGGGTTGGTGCCAGGAAAAAGGACACAGATTTGTAGGGAACTGGCAACAGTTCTGGGAGCGAAAGTTCTTTAAATTTGACGGACTGCATCTGACTAAGGAGGGAGTCAGTGCATTGGGACAGAAGTTTGACGTCTTTGCAGAATATTTAAACTAGCAAATGGGGAGGGGGTGCAGCACCCCATACGTCGAATGGGAAGAGCACCCCTCCCCCCTCAGCTAGTGGTCAAACAGGGATTCAGCATGTTTGCAGTTCATTTGCATCACGAGGTAAGAAAAAAGGTTTGTCTCCCCATACGACGCACAGGGGTAATGCCAAACCTCACCCAACAACTAACACACCAAAATCTGGCCAATGGAAAATCATGTACACAAATGCTCACAGCCTGGGAAATAAGATCCCAGACCTGCAGGCAATAATGTCAGAGGCTAAACTGGACATAGTAGCAATTAGTGAGACGTGGTTTACCAGTAACCACACTTGGGAGACTTCAGTACCTGGCTATGTATTGTACAGAAGAGACCGAGGTGCAAAAAGAGGGGGAGGAGTGGCCCTGCATGTCAATGAAAATATCAAAGCTACAGAAATTCAGAATACACATAAGGAGCCAGAAGAACTGTGGGTCACCCTGGAAACAGGAAATGGCACAGCCATAAGAACTGGGATTGTCTACAGGCCCCCAGACCAGGGGGAGGACACAGACACATTACTGTTAGAAGATATACAAAACATGACAGCTAAAGGAGAGGTTCTGATAATGGGAGACTTCAACATGCCGGATACAGAGTGGTCAATACCAGCAGGAACATCTGCCAGAACTAGACACATAGTGGATTCCCTGCAGGGAGAGGGCCTCAAACAACTGGTACAGCAACCCACAAGAGACAGAGCTATCCTAGATCTGGTACTGACTAACAAGGAAGGGATCACAGATCTCCAGGTAGAAGGTCACCTGGGGCCAGTGACCATCACATGGTATGGTTCAATTTGGCTACTACATCTAAATCATCCCATTCCAAGGCAAAATATGGGACTTCAGAGGAGCTGACTTTGATAAGATGGACAACAGAGTTAAGCTAGCCCTGGCAAAAAGAAACACAGGTGAGGGATACAGGCAAAGTGGGCAAGCATTAAGGATGCAATACTTGAAGCAACATCCCATTGTGTTAGACAGAAAAGGAAGTGCGAAAGAAGAAGGAAACCACTTTGGTTCTCAAATACAGTAGCAAAAAAGGTCAGAGCCAAAAGGCTGGCCTTCAGGAAATATGGGAACACAGCGGGATGAAGATAGGGAGGCATACCAAACTGCCCTAAGGGAAGAGGAATACAGTAAGGCAGGCAAAGTCCCAAACTGAGGAAACACTAGCACGAATAGTAAAAGAAGGTGACAAGACTTTCTATAGATACATTAGTGAAAGAGAAAGTCCAGAGGGGTATTGCTAAGCTTAATGGAGAAAAGGGAGCATGTGAGGAGGAGGACCTGTAAAGGCATCTATCCTAAATAGATATTTTGCTCAGTATTTACTGAAGAGAAGGTAGGGCAGGGCCCACAGCTTAGCATCATGGACACAGGGGGGAGGGAGGTGAGCACTACTCCCTTCACAAAAGAAAGGGTCCTACAAGAGCTTGCTAAGCTCAGGGTTGATAATGCAATGGGATCTGATGGCATACATCCCAGGGTACTTAAGGAGCTAAAGGTGGAACTAGCAGAGCCATTAGCAGAACTGTTTAGTGAGTCTCTGAGCACAGGAGAGGTCCCAGAAACCTGGAGAAGGGCTCATGTGATCCCGCTCCACAAGAGTAGTAGCAGGGAGGAGGCGGGGAACTGCAGACCAGTCAGTCTTACCTCAGTAGTGGGCAAGATTATGGAGGCACTCCTTAAGGAAAGGATAGTACAACACCTGGAATCCATAGGGGCACAGGATCCAAGACAGCATGGGTTTACAAAAGGAAGGTCCTGTCAAACTAATCTCATAGATTTCTTTGACTGGGTAACCAGAGTGGTGGACCAAGGGGAGCAGTTGATGTCGCCACCTTGACTTCAGCAAAGTTTTGACACTGTTCCACATAGAAGATTGATAAATAAGCTGGGTAGGCTCGGGTGGGTCAGAAGTTGGTCAACTGGGTGGCAAACTGGTTGATCGGGCAGAAAACAGAGAGTAGTGGTGAATGGTATACAGTCAGAAGAGATGCAAGTCACAAGTGGGGTACCTCAGGGATCAGTTCTGGGGCCAGTCCTCTTCAACATCTTCATTAGTGACCTTGCAGATGGACTAGAGGGTAAGGCTTGTCTGTCTGCAGATGACACCAAAATCTGCAACAGAGTAGATGATCCAGATGAGGTGGGCAGAATGAGAAGATATCTGCATAAACTAGCAAAATGGTCAGAAGAGTGGCAACTGGGATTTAATGCAAAGAAGTGCAAGATCATGCACATAGGGAAGAGAAACCCTGAAGCCACCTATAGGCTGGGAGGGGAGTTGCTAGCAGTCACAAAGGAAGAAAGAGACTTGGGCATCATCATCATCACCGATGACCTGAAATCATCCAAGCAGACCTCTAAAGCAGTAGGTAAGGCTAGGAGGGTGTTAGGGTGTATTAGTAGGGGTATCACAAGTCGTAAGAGGGAGGTAATAATCCCTCTTTACAAGACACTGGTTAGGCCCCATCTGGAGTACTGCGTGCAGTATTGGAGGCCACACCTTCACAAGGACATTAACCAAATTGAGGCAGTCTAGAGAAGGGCAACCAAAATGGTGCAGGGACTGCATCAGAAGACATATGAAGACAGATTAACAGAGCTCAATATGTATACCCTTGAGCAAAGGAGGGAGAGAGGTGATATGATCGAGACATTCAAACACCTTAAGGGCATTAACAAGGTGAAAGAGTCTAACATGTTTAAATATAAGAAAAATAGCAGGACAAGAGGACACAGCATGAGATTAGAGGGGGACGATTAAGGGGGAATGTGAGGAAATTCTTTTCACAGAAAGGGTGGTGGATGCATGGAATGGCTTACCACAAGAAGTGATGGCTATGAATACAGTGCAGGGCTTCAAACAGGCATGGGATAGGCATAAGGGAGCAATACAAATGACTATGAATAGATAGGCCACTGACAGAGCAAAGGCTGATGGCACATTTATAAGGTAGAAAAAGAAATGGGCAGACTGGATGGGCCTTGCGGTCCTTATCTGCCGTCAACTTCTATGTTTCTATGTACATTGCCCTCAGCCTATCGCTAGCATTGAAGTACACAGTCCCCCTAGTGCTAGGCAGGCTCATTCATTAATATTCATACTGCCCCCCCATTAATATTTAAATTGGCCCCGATACTCCAGCGCTTACATGCGCTATTTAAAACTACTTGGCTGCTCCTTACTTGCCTCCCTCAGGTGTCTGACCCCCGTTTGGCTGAATTAGGGGGTCAAGAGCACCAGAGGAGCATTTAGGCAGCTGCCGCAGTGGCCACATCCCTAAAGTGCTACTTCGCATGCACGGGGCCATCCGAACCTCATAGAAGTGCAAAACAGGTTGGCAGCTCCACAGTCCAGTTCCTCCAGCCCCACTAGAAGAAAAAGAAAAGCTGGACAGAGACTGCACATGCAACCAGGGGGAGCACCGGCGGGGGTTACATGTTTAAAGAGACTTATTTTGTTTTTCACAAGGACAGGGTGTCCTTGAGAACCAATCCTAAGTTTCTTCCTACAGTGGTGTCTGAGTTTTCTCTGAATCAAGATATCCATCTTCTTGTGTATTACCCAGAGTATTCAATTCCAGGGGTGGCCTTACTATGTACTCTGGATGTCCACTGGATGTTTCGCTATTACTTGGACCACACCTGTACTAGCAGAAAAACTGATCAGTTGTTTGTTTCTATCACCCCAAGAAAAGAAGGGGCTTCAGTTTGTAAGCAATGTTTATCCAAGTGGTCAGTTAACTGTATTGTTTATTGCTACCGCAAATCGGACAAGCCTTTACTGGGCCCAGTTAAAGGCCATTCTACCAGGGGTGTAGCTGCTTCGTTTGCATCCTTCAGAAATGTGTCCATTGCTGACATCTGTACAGCGGACACTTGGAGTTCTGTCCACACTTTTATCTGGCATTAGTCTGGACATTGCTTCTGGGAGCAGAGCAGGTTTTAGACTGGCAGTCCTGCAGGGCCTACTTACTTGAGAGCCTTACATTGACCTCTACCTCCTCCTAGCTGCCTGGGGTCAGTCTTTCACTGCTTGGGACTCAGTCCTTTTGGTGTAATGTGCTGCAAGAGCCCCTTCAAAGTGAGATAGTACAGTTACATACAGTAAGAACTTACCATAACAGTAGATCTTCTAGAGAAGCTCTTGCAGCAAGTGCTGCTTTCCCTCCCTCATCCCCTGGTGTCTGCTTCTCCATCACTTTTCCATCTCCTTGGTTTCAGAGGAATGACTCAGTTCTCCATTTACTGTGCTTGCTTGGGTCTCCGGTGGGAGAACTGAGATGGTTCTGAGAAACTGCCCCTTTTACATCATAGGCGGATGTCAGGAGCAGGCCAATGACAGTCCCCCGCTATATACTGCTAGCTAGAAGTTTTCCATGGGATCCTGGTACCTGCCGGCTTCAGTCCTTATGGTGTAACCTGCCGCAAGAGCTCCTCTCAAAGATCTACCATTACAGTAAGTTCTTACATAACTGTACTTTCCTGGTCCTGGACGGCTCCTCCTGATGCAGCAGGATACTGGAGTTCTGCTCTCCCAGGGCATCTACAATGCAGGCAGGCTTCCTCCCTCCCTCTGCTCTGTGCTGAATTGGCTACACTGGGAACTGGCTACAGGCTCCTCCAGCCTCCTTCCATTCATTCCAGACTGCTGAGGCCCCAGTCTGATCCTCACACTTCCTGGCTTCCAAACCCCTAGCTTGGAGGTAGCCCGGCACCATGCTGTAGTGCCCGCTACAGGACATGGATCAGCAGTCCTTGTTTTTTTTCTCCATGCTATATCTTCAGTGTCATCTATGTGCTGGTGTGCATGTGGTTGCCACTCTCTTACTCTGCGAAACACAGCAGCTCTGTTCAGTTTGCTCTCTACTTTTGAGGCCTGGAAAGGCATGATTTGCACCCACTCCCAGTACCGCAGACCTTTCCACCATGGAATCTCCACCAGATCTGCCCTCCTCCTGCACAGTCCTGTCTTTATAGGCCCTGCTCACAGTCTGTCTTGATTTGTACCTGGGGCTGTCACTCTACAAGCTCAACAGCCCAAAGGACACACAAAAGATGCCACAAACTGATGTCCCTCCTTTCCCCAGAAACTTCCTTCCTCTGTGAGGTTTCTGAGTGCAAGGGCAGTCCCACCCAAGCAGGTCCATTCCACTATCCCCTCCTATATGAAGATGCATCCCACATCCATCTAGCACAACTTGGGGTCTGAGTCACTGTCCATAACATAGTCCTTATGCCAACTAGGAACCCTGTGCACTTTGTGTGATCTGGCACTGCTTCTATCCCCTGGCAGGATAGGGCTATCTCTTATCATCTCACCACTGAACCCCTGACAAGGATCAGCAGGGACAACTTCATGTTCAAAGTCTGTGGGCCCATTCATTACAACAGGGCCTGCTAGGGGACCCATTCTTCCAGACTGGGAAGTTTCTCTGTGCTCATCTTCGAATCTTCACTCTCCAGAAAATGGGTAGGCCATGGCTTCCATACCATTTCCTGTCTCTATTGGTGGTGTTGTTGCGATACGAGTTTTTGGTAGCTACCTGGCCAGTTGAGGCAGAAGTTCAGGTGGGGGCTGTGGTTCAGCAATTGTTCCCTCAGTGGACCTGGCCCCATGCTAAGGTTTCAGTGGACCTGGCCTCATGCTAAGGTTTCAGTTGCTTATGCATGAATGCAGTCTGTTTGTCATTTACAGATAACGGTTCATAAAACACATCAGAAACCTTCTTAATCAATTGATACAAGCCCTTGAATCATTGATGCAGCTTGGGGCAAACACCCTTTTTACAACTGTGATTCTAACCTACACCCAGTCACCCTCTGCATGAACTTGGCCGGTTACCTTAAGGTCGTACTGCTCTTTCTGCTTACCTGTGGCCTTCTCTTGTTGCCTCTTTACTGCTGCAGCCACTGAACTGAGGCACTCTGGTACTTTAATTACATAATCAGCAAGATCAGTGTTCCTCTCCTGGATATTTGTCCCATTAAGCAGCTCCACCAGTACTGTGATTTCATGACTGAACATCACCATAAATGGAGTGTACCCTGTTGTGGACTGTACACTACTCCTGTAAGCCAGCATGATGTATGGCAGCAAACTACTCCATTCATTCTGATTATCCTACATGAAGGAGGACAGCATGGCTAACAGTATGCGGTTCAACAGCTCAACCAGTCCATCTGACTGCAGGTGGTATGGAGTGGTTCTGTTTTTATGTACCTCTCAGAGATTGCACACCTCTTGGAACAACCTTGACACAAAATTCTGTCCCTGGTCCATATGGATGTATCATGGGGCCTCATATTTGCAAACAAACTGTTCCACAAAAACCTCAGCGACTGTTTGAGCCCCTTGATCAGGCTATGGGTAGGCTTCAGCCCATTTTATGAAATAGTCCACCACTACTAAGACATACCTGTTTTTCCCTAGGGGTCAGTGTCAAGGGACCCAGGATATCCATTGCTAACCTCTCTAAGGGCTGACTTTTATGGGATAAGACCATGAGCGCTCTAGGGTCAGCACCTACAGCTTTCTGGGACCCATAAATCAGGCAGGTTTTTACACCATTCATTAATGGACTTTCCTCACCCTGGCCAGTAGTACCTGAGCTGCACTTTCTGTGTGAGCTTCTCTACCCCAAGTGACCCCCAGTGGCAGTGTCATGTAATGCTTTAAAGCACCCCCTTGAGGACTATTACTGTATGTGCTTGGTCAGGCCAGCCCTCCTTATCTTCGGTCTTTAGCACCAAATGTTCTTGTTGTGCATGGGTAAGGCCACACCACTTCGTACTTGCAAAGTTTGGGGTTATGTCGGGCCTCTTCAGTGACTCCTTACTCCAATCATAACATCAATCTGGTGACCACTAGATCTTCCTGTTGGTGGTCCAGCAAACATGATCATTCTGTGTCCTCTCCCATATTGGCAGGGGCCTGGAGTTCAGAAGATCCCAGGGTCAGGACCACTTCCTAGTATTGTGGCACTCAGGATTGGCTTCCAGAATAGGGTGTCTGCATTATTATGCTGCTTTCCTGGGCGATACATGATTTGATAATTAAACTGTGCCAACTGTTCTAGCCAATGAGCAAGCTGCCCTTCAGGCTCATGGAACTTGTGTAGGTAGTGGAGCCAACCATGGTCCTTCCTTAGTGTGAATGTCTTTCCAAGCAGGAGGCAGTGAAAAATGGCAAGTAAAGAGTACAACAGCTAACAGCTCTTTCCTTGTCATGGCATACTTGTGCTCTGCCTTCGTTAGAGCCTGACTCATACAGGCGACCACTCTCTCCGAGTCATCTACCACCTGGGCCAACACTGCTCCAATGTCCACCTTGTTGGCATCAGTGTTGAGGATAAACAGCAGTTGCAGGTCAGGATATGTTAGGATGGGTGCAGAAATTAGTTGTCATTTCAGTTCCACGAATGCCTCGTGGCATAAGTCTGCCCAGGCTAATTGTATCACCTTTTCAGTGAGCTTGTGCAGTGGCTGGGCAATGGTGGAAAACTCCCCCAGTGAACCTTCTGTAGTGCGATGCCAGTTCCAGAAAGCTCCTCATCTCTGTCACTGAACAAGGTACTGGCCAGGACCACACTGCCTCCACTTTGTCTGAGTCTATTCCCATTCCATCTGCTGAGATTATGTGTCCCAGATACTTCACTTTGCTACAGAAGAGATTACACTTAGATGGCTTCACTTCCAGGTTTACTGCCCCAGCTTCCTCAGAACTGCTTTCAGCTTGTAAAGATGCTCTTGAAAAGTCCTGTCAATGACTGTTATGCCATCAAGGTATACCAGGTATGGTGCCCCTTGTAGATCCGCCAGCATGACATCCATTAGTCACTGAAACATCCTCTGAGCCTTACACAATCCAAATGGCATGACATTAAACTCAGACAGTCCTTGTCTGGTTGTGAATGCAGTCTTCAATTATTCCTTGGGGTACACCTCCACTTGCCAGTACCCACTACCAAAGTCCGGGATGGAAAACCAGCAAGCCTTTGCCAACAAATCAAGTGTTTGTCGATACGGGGTAGTGGGTATGCATCCTTCGTGGTAACCTCATTCAAGCAGCGATAGTCCACACACACATTCATATGTCCCCATTCTTCTTCCATACCAGGACTACTGGGGTGGCCCATCAGCTCATGGAGGGCTGAATAACTCCCTGGTCATTTCTGTGTTGCAACTGTTCTTCAAACTCCCCCGATAATGGAGCGCGATCCTCCAAGGTCTTTGCTTGATCCAACAGGTGTTTCCAGTGTCAGTCTCATGCCTTGTTAGCCCAGTACATCCCAGGTCATGATCCCCCAAACTGAATACACTGACACACTCCCACACTGCAGCCCTTGCTGCTTGTATCTACCCTGGCATCAGTTCTCATTCCTCAAGTTGGAGTTTCTGTGATGAGGCCTATTCCGTCCAGTCTGGCATTTGTTCTCCTTTTCGAGGTTTTGAGGGTCTGGTTTACAAGCCTTGAACTGTGGTAGCGTCTAGGAAATATTATCACCCCAGAGTGGAAGATGGCAGTCACTGACCCTTGACAGAAGGTCTGTGGCTCTGTCATCACACTGGCACTTGTCCCTGTTTTATTCTACTCATTGACTGAGTTACGAGGAAGTCATGCATTTCTTTTTGCTGGAGTTCCACAAGCTCTTCTCAGTCTTCAACTTCACCTCCTTTGACCTAACCAGAGATGAGCACTCAACTTCTTGGTGGAACAGTCACAAAGCTGCTGGCCACAATCTCATGGACATCCGTTCCTTCGCTGTCAGACGTCAGAGGAAACTTTAATATTGCTCTGTATTACTGCAACCAATCCCAAGTAGTGCAGTTTGGGTCACATCTTCAGCCGCTAAGAATTCACAGGCTAATTGCAGCTCCTTTAGGCTGATCACTGTTTGCCACACTCCCAACACTTTGAGAGCAGTTCCATTCAATGTGCAAACTGTTTTTTTGTAAGGCCGTAAGCTTTGCAAGGATCTTTTAGTTGCATCTCCCAACACTTGGACATTCACAATTGACACCTGTGCACCAGAATCAACCCAAAACTTGCAAGGGACACCTACTATTTCCCCAAGAAGATAGTAGACCAGCCCCACTGTAAAACAGATTACAATTTGCTGAGGGGCATCTCTTTGTCTGTTGGTAAGGCATTTGTTCCTCAACTGCAGTCCACATGGCTCCAAGTCCAAGTGAACCTCTCCACTGGGGACACTGTTTTTCATAGTGGTTAAGGTCTCCACAAATCCAACATGCCCAATCATTCACCCTTTTATTTTGAAATTCACTGACTTAGGATGTGGGTTTCCCTAAGGTCTATTTTGCCCAGTCAGTATCTCTGATTGTGGAGTCTCAAGCTTCACTTTAAATTTTTCAAGTTCAGTGTGCAGAGGTGTGACAGCCCCCACCATTTCCTCATGTACCTCTTCAATCAGTTCTTTAAGAATACTAGTCTTTGGGGACACTTCATAGGCCCTAACCTGGGGACTCGGGAGTCGGAAGAAAATTCAAATTTCAGACAACCCTCTATTCAGTAACATACTGGATTGCTTGTTCTAGCCATGAGGGTTTCAGTAGTCATAGCCAGAAATGGAGCTCCCCACTCTTTGTGTGAGCAATGAAATTGTTTTGGGTCAGCAGGTCTTGTGTGTCCAAGCCAGCATCTGGAAAGGCCTTGGCTAACAGGTGTTGCAGGGTTCTTTTAAAGTCTCAAGCAGACTCCCCCTTTTCTCTCCTTCTTTTGAAAAAGACAGTTCTTCCTCAACCAGTACATTCAGCAGGCTCAAGGGACTGTTTCATGGCCACTAGCAGAGCAGTATAATTTTGCTTGATGTCAGACTCCAGGTACCACTACACCTCAAGGACTTTTCCCAGAAACAAAAGTCCCTTAGATTTTTGCTTAGCTGCTGCGTCCCATTCAGTTAGCTCAGTTGCAAGTTCAGATTTCTCCAACCAATTAGTCCCCTCCTGGTTCTTGCCATTGAAAGACTTGGGCATGAAGGCAGGTCATCTCACACCTCCCCCTGCCTGGGGTACCAGTGGGCTAGCGGTTCCCTCTAGTTGAAGCATGTTTAATTTTAGTTACAACATAAAATAATAAAATTCATTCATCAAGCACCCAATCCCAGGGACACTAAAGGTTCCTCCAGGGCCCCACTGTCTGTCCCTTTCTGCAAAACATCCCAGATGCAATGTGCCTTTCACAAGGCACCACTCTGGCTAAATGATCTCTCCCCAGACATCTCTGCTGAGAAGAACCTCGGCCCATTTAAACTTAAACTTAGAGGGTTTCTCCTCTCCGCCAACTCTTGTGACTGCTCCTGACCTGTCTACTAGCCTACATGCCCCCTCTCATATCTTAAGTTCTAAGCCAATTTCTTCTGCTCCCCTCTTTCGACTCCTCTTCTCTCTCCCCTCTACCCTTCTTTAACTACTGCTTATGCTTGTACCTGTTACCACTGATAACTGTTTTACAGTTATGAATTCTTGTACAATGTTTGAAATGTGTCTGCCAGAAATTATTGAATTGCCCGCAATTTTGTACCATGTTTGACTCTGGGTTGTTGTTACTCTCTGCATTCTTATGTAATACATGTAGTGTCCATGTTCTCTTGAATGTACTTCCATGATGAGGAGCCTTTGTAAATGAGTCTCTGACTCAAAGGATTGTAATTCTGATCTTTTAATAAATAAAAATTTGACACAGTAACTTTTTTCTCTTTTACACAGCAAACTTGTTTGTAGTGAATCCCATGACTGCCACCAGTCTGTGATGGCCCCCCATGGCAAGGCATGCCCGTGCCATACATTTGCGCACTGCCGTTACCTTTGGTAAACTGGTGAGGTCTGGTAAATTGCAGTTCAGGGGTGAATGCTGGAGACACTCTAGTCAATTGAGCCTGAAGGGCTTTGGCTATTGGTGGGCTCGGTTAAGGAAACCACTAATCTCTCTACCACATGGAGAGTCAATAACCAGCCCAAGCTTAACAGAATAACACAGCTTTATTAACAGTTGACCAACTGCAAGAAAGATGGTTAATGCAAATGTCAGCTTTAAACACGACCCTCTTAGGTGTCTTCCTAGGCAGCCTAGATCTATCTCTTCCCACCTGGTACCAAGTTTTAAACAGATCCCAATGGGAGTTCCCTTAATTCAGTCCCTGGATACTGCAGATGTAGAATTGCTGCAAGCCATAGATGTTGCCACGAGTTGACTGGCATTGGTGCACTTTAAACAGAGCAACGTGCTCAATTCCCCAAACCCCACAGGCCGTGCAATTGTTTAAATGACAGTAAAACCCCCTCAGCATGGAGTATTTGTAATCAAAATTATGAAACATGGTGAAACAACACGTGCTGTCAATGCTGCATGTGGCATACTCACTTTTTCCAGGCCCTGATGGCTCCTCATGATGTAGCCAGCCACTGGATCAATGTTCTTCCAGGGCAAATAGACTTCCTCTCTGCTGAACCGGCTCCCTTGGGTACTGGCTGAAGGCTCTCCTGACCTCGTTCAACTTGCTCTGGACTGCCGAGGCCCCAATCTGACCCTCATATGTCCTGGCTTCCATACCCTCTAGGTCAGATGCATCCCAGCACCATACTATAGTGCCTGCTACAGGACTGGATCAGCAGCCCTTGGTCTTTTTCTCCATGCTGCAACTTAGGTGTCACCCACGTGCTGGCTTGCATGCAATCAATACAATCAGTCAATCAATACTTTATTTATATAGCGCCTTTCAAAATCAAGGCGCTGTACAGACATTGGCCACAGTATATAAAAACAAACAGCAATATAAATTATTTAAAATCAGTATAGAAAAGCCTGAGAAAATAAATACATTTTAACATGGTTTTAAAACTGACACTCTCTTCCTATCCAGGAGCTCAGCAGCTCTGTTCCCAGTTTGCTCCCTGGTTTTGAGGCCTGGGATGGCACAGCTTGCAGCCACTCCCAGCACTACACACCGTTCCATCATGAGTTCCCCATTTGATCTACCCTCCGCCAGCACAGTCCTGCCTTTATTGGCCCCACACACAGTCTGTCTTGATTTTTGCCTGGGCTGTCACTCCAGAAACTCGACAGCCCACGGGATACACAAAAGGCACCAGAATCTGTTGGCCCCCTTTCCCCAGAAACCTCCTGGAGTCCACTCATCTGTAAGGTTTTTGAGGGCAGGGGTGGGCAAGTCCATTACAAAAGAATGCCCTTGCACTGCTTTACGATTCTGAGCCTCTCCAATCACGCCGTTTCTCAGCTCTAACATTCAGCACAGCTGAAATGAGCAAGCAGAGATATCTTCGGTGGTATTTTCAAAATCAGATGGCAGTAGATAGCAACTGATTGGTGAACAACCCTGCCTCTCTTTCTCCACTCCTGTCCCCTCCCCATCAAACTGCTAAGTTAAAGCTAACAGTTTATTTCGCAGCATTTCAAGTCATTTTGAAGAATGATCACCAAAAGGTAGGCTTGTTTTGTTTTCATTTATCTAAAAATGTCAAGCAGAATTAACTGGAGCTTAAATAAATAAACTGGAAAAAAAACAACTAGTGACCGGACCTTATTTGTACAGCCGTGAGTGTGTCTGTGTGTGTGTGTGTGTGTCTGTGTGTGTGTGTGTGTGTGTGTGTGTGTGTGTGTGTGTGTGTGTCTGTGTGTGTGTGTGTGTGTGTGTGTGTGTGTGTGTGTGTACGTGTGTGCGTGTGTTGGGGGGAGAGGGAAGGATCAGAATCCATTTCTATTTAGCAGTTTGGGATATGATGGGGAGGGGGGAGCTACAAAGAGGAGGAGGGTAAGATGTGTGTGTGGGATGGAGGGAGGGAGGGAGTTGTACAAAGTGACCCATATACAATAACAGACAATGTATGGGCCATGCACTGCACATAGCAAGGCTGAGCTGGCTTTATGAGGTTGTCATGACAACCACAGACCTCTTGAGCTTCACGCTCAGGGTCTGAAGGTTGTCATGACAACCTCTTAAAATCAACACAGCTTTGTTGTGCACACTAGCCCATACATTATCCTCTATGTAGTATACGGTTTGACCTTATTGCATATGGAATTCAGCAAGCTCAAAAAACCTGTTGTGCGCAGTCTAAAAGTTGTGCACATTCTAAAGGTGTTGCTGTGCATGTTCCATCATTAACTGAGCTGTGTTCCCCTTGCCTCAGTCCAGTCACTTTCAGTTTCTCTGTTCATTCACACATTGTCCTCCCTCACACACACTCCCATAGCCTCCACAGTTTCACAGCAGCGCTCCCAAAACCACACAAAGGTAAACTCAAAAAAATGTCTGAAACCATATACTATAACAAATGAAATATGGGCAGTCATACAAAACTCACCATGTGTTTCCATCTTGGGTGACATACATAGCAGAATGGACCTCTCAAACATTGCTCTTGAGGTCCATATGCTGTTATGTCAACCCCTTAGTGGGAACACAGGCTTGTTGTGTATGGTCACCCATTAATTATTCCTTATATCATCAATGCTCATTGTTTCATACTGCATCTTTTGTGATATAGTTGCTTATAATACACAGCATGTTTTCCCATGGCTTCAAAAAGTTTTTTTTAACATACATTAAGAGCAACTTTTTCAGAACATTAAGAACAACTTTGAACCTTGAGCGCAAGCTCAGCCGCGATCACAGCAGTGCTCATTAGAACTGAGTGCTCAACAAACTGAGTTTTCACTTTCAAAAATAGTCATGCACTGCCACACCAATGACCCAAGTTCAGGCGGGAACTCAGAATGTCGAGGCGGGGGGGGCAATGCTTATTAGAACCAAGTGCTCATGGAGAAAGATGGCTGCCTGAGCAGATGTGCCATCAGTTAGCTCCATGAACACCAGATTTCTTCTATGAAAACTTGCTGTAATTGCTCTATATTTTGGTTAAGCAACTATGCCAGTCAAAAGAAAAGATAGACAGAGTGGTTCCTCAGAAGAATACAGTTCCCCTCATATTCAGCCTCTGGCAAAAACTTACCGACCAGCTACCAGCCCCGGATGATCTAGAAAATCCGGCATAGGCTACGGATCTCCAACCCCGCAGGGTGCTACTTCTTCCTCAACTGTTCACCTGCTGCCTCCCAGGGAGTCTTCAGAGCTGCAGAAAGAGAGTAATCAGGAGCCCCCTTTGACGGCAGACACAGTGGCAGACATGACAGATGTGGTGTTTGAAGCACAGTCTTCTGATGTGAAACTGAAGGCTGATTTTGTGGTGGCAAAAGAAAATGAACCTCAGCAAGCTGAACCTGTGCAAGCCAAACACACTATAGAGTCAGTGAGAGACTCCACTGAAAAAATATTAGAGGGCATACACAGGCTCCATCGTAAATTTGGTGGATTTCATTCAGAAAGAAGTGAAGCAGAATAAGGAAAGCATCGGCTGTGTTCAAAAACAGGTGGCAGAGAACACTTACAGTTTTCAGAAGTTAAATGACCAGATGAAGGCAGTCGAGTTATCGAGCGTTGGTTTGGTGAAAGATAATTATAACATGAACAGAAAAATCGAAATGTTGGAGAATCAAGCTAGATATCATAACCTCAGAACTGTTGGCCTACCAATGAAACTTGATGATGATTTCGACTCTGCCTGAGATCTGGTAAAGGACATCTTCATTATCATTTATGAGCTCCCACCTGATAATCCACCATTCTTTGTTAAAGCATTTAGAGTTCCCCAAAAAATTGACAAACAAACCCAAAAGTGTGATGCAGAAACAAAGGTTAACATATTTTTTTCATTGGCTTTCGAGTCTGACAGAGACCATATATTAAAGTTGTCATGAATTAAAAGCTCCATGCTGTATAAGGGGTATAAGTTTGTTACCCCGACTTTGCATTCTCGATGCAGCAACGAAGAAGAAATTTTCTGTCATATAGACAAGATATCCTGGAGTTGGGGGCTCAATTTCAGTTACTGGCATAAGCCAAGGTCCAAATAAGACATAATGGGAAAACTTTTATATTTTTTTTTAGGTTGATCAATTGGCAGAATTCTTAAGGAGCCACTACAAAGATTTAGAGGGAGAATTGGAATCCCCAACACATTCGGATTTAGAGATGTCTGCTGTAGTTGAAGTTGTGGAGGGCACCGGAATTTTGGAATACTGATGGGATCTTTATTTTTATTTTTGCAGATTATGTTAAACCCCATCAGAGAGGTTATATAGTTATATAGTTTTAAAAAAAAAAGTACTGCGTGACTAGTATTATAAAACCATATCAGGTTTTTAAGTTTATGGTTGAATAATGAAGCTCAGCTTCGGTCAATGCTATCTGCTGCAGGCTTGGTATTCCATTGAAGTATTCATTTTTTATTTTTCTCCTCTCCACTACCCCCCTTTTACAAGATATGGACTGGAGATAGTCCTAAACTGATTTTCTCATTGTCATTTAATTTGTTTTGATATTATTGTCAGAGTATATATTGTATGTTAAATGAAAAAATCATAATAAAATATTAAATGATAAAAAAAAAACTGAGTGCTCAACAAACTGAGTTTTCACTTTCAAAAATAGTCACTCACCAATACCATCTCCATTAGGAAACCCAGCAACAACAAAAGAATACATTTCTCACCTTGATACTTAAAACTCATGTCAAGCATGCTAACGCTGGTATTATAAAAAGTAATAAACAGGACCGCCTGATGGCCCAGCTGAAGTGCTACGCACTGTCACACCAGTGACCCAAGTTCAGGCATGAACTCAGAATGTCAGGGTGGGGGTGCTGGGGTAGTGCTGCCACATGTCAGCGCTCCTGCCAGGGGAGGGTTGTACTTGAGTGTCCTCAAGAGCTCTTTTTTTGGTATGGTTGTTCGTGGTTTGGATTTGCATTCCAGGGGAGCACCAGAGCTTTGTTTCCTGACCATGCTGAATTCTGTTTGTAACAGCAGAGGGTGGTGGCCTGGTTCCATTGCTGTAGTGACCCCTGCGGTGGGCTAAGGCAGGTTGTGTGTCCTGCAGGGTATCATTACATGCATGTAAGGGTCCATGTGAGGGGATACACAGCCTGCATGGATGCCAAGGGAAGGGGGGTGGGAGAAAAATGGAAAAAACATGTCTCTCCACCACCGAGCATAACGGCCCACAGTGCTCTCGGGTGCCTCACTGTGCAGATACCCATTGATTGGATGGTGGGGGGCAGAATGGCGGACCAGACTGAAGTTGACAGGAAAGCATGGGCCCAATGTTGGGTGGAGGTGGCAGTGGGGGGAGCAATGGACTAGATAGATAGATAGATAGATAGATAGACAGACAGACAGATAGATAAAAAACATGAAATTGTGAAAAACCCACAGGTTCATACAGTTTGCAGGTGCTGTGACATAACTGAGGCAGTGACATAATTAAGGCACTTAGCTTCTGTCTCATACCCAGTACTGTCACAGTACCCACGAGGTGTATGAGCCAACTTGGCCTTTACAACTTGGTGTTAGGTCCCTCTGTATATCCTGAAAACGTCTTTGTACTCCCCTCACTCCAGATCCCAACTAGAAATAAGCCCTCCTTGGACTCAGTTTGTTTACCTGGATATGCTTTTAATAAAAATAAATAAAAAAAGCCTTGTTTGTTGTCCTACCCAGTGTCTGCGTCACAGAATCTGTGTAACATGCAGGCTAAAGCTCTGAACTATGAGCCTGAAGACCACAGCGCAGATCCAAGTTTGAATCCCAAAACCACAACGTGCATATATTGTGACCCTGGGCAACTCACTTAACCTCCATGTGCCCCTGGGTTGCATGGTGTTACATGTTTTTTAGCATTCTGTTTAGTGCAAACAGCATGCAGCAATCATGTTATAACATCAGTAGGAGTGTGGGATCAGCCAAAAGGAACAACCAGAATCAGCAACCAGAACCCAGAATGCCCTCCCCCGCCCAAAAAAAAAAAAAAACAACAGATTTGTCAACCATAAAATACAGGGCCTCTGTGTTTGTGCACACATGGCTTAAATGCATTCATACATCATGCAATCACACAAACACCATTAAAAATACAAGCAATAAAGTACAATTTGTTGCAATTAACTTTCAGAAGATCCTAGTTGCATGTTTTTTTTCCTTTGGTTTGACAAGGACACAGACAGCTGGATCTGTCCTGGACTGCCCTGATCTGATCAGTAGAGGACAGGTGGCATCTGTTCCTTTGTCGTGGAACTGGATATGATTTTCTTCTTATTCTGCTAAAACCTGAAACCTCAGGGACTGTGAGGCCACATTGTCAAGAGTTTCCTTAAACAACTTGCTGTCACAACAACAAATGCAGTTCTGTGTCACTAGCCATAATGTCCTCGCCTCTCTTTAACAATCAGGTGACAGTTCAAACAGCTGACATCACTAGGAAATGAGCACTAGGGTTTTGTGCTACACCTGCACCAAAGCGACCTGTTTCCTGGTCAGTTTACATTAGCATTGAATAGAAGCTGAAAACCTGCTGGGCACAAAACCTGCTGAGTCCGAGACAATGGCTTTGCCACACAGACGGCACTTAGTAAACTTTCAAGTTTTACATGACACCGAGATATCTGAAACTCCACCCCTACCTGAAGGGAGGGAGGGAGGGAAAGAGAGGGAGGGCTAGTCAGCTCACTTAACAAGGATCTGAGAGGGAGGGGGTTGACTGTTTAACTAATAGGATGTCCGCGTTGTGGTGTTACTCATTCTGTTGTCATCCAATGCGAGGCAGCTCAGGTTGAGCCAGCATTCCAGCAGAGACCTGCACTGTAGGAGCTGGAACTCGGAAAGCTGTGGTGTTCCTTCTGTTCCTGACAGATACTTTTTGTGGTGGATTACTGCTGTGGATCTTTTCTGATTTGGCCTTTTCTCCCCCCCTCGCAGAGTTCACAAGATCGACTTTCACTTGAGAAAGCTGCTGATAGTGGAATAAGGACAAAGCAAAAGCCTCTGTTTCAGATACAAGCTGGTAAGTCACCTTATTTGTGGCAAGTGCAGTTTCACCTGAAATTAACTCTTTGAACACTTGTGCAAGGCTAAAGCTGACAAGAATAAATCCTTGTGTGATGCTGTTTTAGTTCTTGATTTTACAATTCCACTCAGTGTAAAACAAAAATAAGTAATGGTGGAAACTCATGTTTTTCCTTGTCAGCCAGCCTGAAGTGGGGCACTTATCCTGATAGCATTCACTATGGTGGGGCAGGTGAGGCAGGTGGTAACAGTGATGTACTGTAGCTAGAAAAACACAATTTAAAACCAGAATACTTGATGTTTCTTTGTCACCCCACCTCCCCCATTGTAAACATGCTAGTGTTTGTTACCCAAACCCCTTCTGTACCCCATATTGCACTTCAGGTACTACATAATAACAGCAAGAATCACAGCAGTACTTAGTTTTATGCATTTAAAATTATGTTTAATTTAAAGAGAGCAAAACAATCATATAGTATATGGTTATCCTTTGTTATGCATAAAAACCAGCCTGCTCAAAATCCTTGTTAAGCACATTCTAAACCATTATGTGCATTCTGAACAGTTGTTATGCACAGTTCAAAGGTCATACAATTTTAAATTTCTCATTTATTCTACACCTAGTTACTTACTAACCACCCACTGCTCAAAGTCATACATTTTACCTTTCTAAAGTTTGGAAATTTGATTTTGATATGTGAGTAGAACAAAGAAAATGCACTTTTTTTGTTTTCACTTCAGTGGGGGGCTGTCACTTTAGTGTAAAAAAACATATATTATAAAATAAAATCACGGTCAATCTACACATTACTGATGATAGCCTTATTCAGGGTTGAGAAGACAGCATGAACCTCTCAAGCTTCGCTCTCGAGGTTCATATGCTGTCATCTCAACCCCTCGATGGAAACACAGCCTTGTTGTGTATGGGTGCCCATGCATTATTCTCTATGTTATAACACCAGTAGAGCTGGATAGCAGACAGTAGAAGTAGCCAAAATTGATGGCTAGGGCCAGAGATCCCCCCCCCACCATGCATTTCGTCAACTTGTAAGTCATGGTTTGCTTGTCAGATGTATTCCTATACCTATGGGTGATAAGAGGACAGCCTGACATTTATACATTTTAGCAGTTTCTCAGGTCTCAGGATGGCTGCAGGAAATTGCTCATTTGAGAATTGGATCATCAGGTGCCTCAGGATAGATCTGTGAAGTTGTGCTGTAAAGTGAACCTCATTTGCTAAATATAGGCCACCTTTTCAAATACTGTATTCAAATCTAGGGGCCTACGGTCACACCTCAGCTGTTGAGTGCACACGGTGGCTGTATTTCTATCCCAGAGAAGTACAGTAGTGGACTATTCATGTCCAGGTAGAGAAGGCAGCCAATTCAAAGCTCAAAAACAAAGAGTCTAGGATTGGGGTCCACCTGTTAATGAGGTCTCTCATCACGGTGGGACTGGATGAAACATAGAAATGCCATGTAGCCTTTTATTTTTTGTCGTCTGCTAGAGGGAAGGTATGATTTCAGGACTTCACACTGATCGCTTTAAAGTCTTGTTATAAAATGTTAGCTATTTTGCAACCAGGTCATCTGGAATGTGTAAACTCATCAAGGGGGCCCTTTAACTAAGTTCTACCCGTGATAACATTTTGCCTGTGCCCTGATTCATCTGCTATGCTTACCTAGAAGTAGGTAATGTGTTTGCAAGATGTTTCATACATGAATCACACATTAATTAAACAAGTATCTTAATGTTTTGGAGCATGTTTAAACATCCTGGGAGCTTGAACTTACTTCTGTAAAAATACAGCCCTCATATCTTTTTAGGTGGAAAGTCAGGTTTTAAAGGAGAACTGCACTGAATCTGCAAGTATTTTTTTCCCAATAGAAGCTGATTTTTAAATACTGGTTCAAATTCTGTTATTGTTTCTCTATACAGGCTGTTTAGTTATCCCAGTGAGAGTCTCTGATGTACCCACAGCTGGTGAGGACCATTTTTGAACTGTATGATGTAGATTTTGTCTTTGTTGCTCTGCTCTCCTATTGTTGGCATACACATCCATGTTCACTATAGAACTACGTGGCTGAGAGGGACATAGACTACATCATGCTGTTCTAAAATGGTACTTACCACCAGAGTGTACATCAGAAATGTCCACTGTGGTTACTGGAAGGCCTATATATATGAAACAATAACAGAATTGGAACTAGTTCTTAAGCAATTTCTACTGGGAAAATGACTTGCAGGTTCAGGGCAATTTATTTATTTAAAATTGGTAGCCGGAAAAGGCACACTGAGCCAAGGCTCACTTCCAGGTGCAACCAGGGGAAGGGGAAGGGGGGAGAAGCACAATTACAAACAAAATACAGCCAGTGTAAGTTGTGTGCAGTACAGACAAAATAGCAAAACATTGCATATGGAGGACACATTAATTAGCATACAAATCATCTGTGCAGATAGGGCAAACTCAAGGTGTACAGTGCCAGAGTGAAGGGAGGCTGAGCTGGTGCTGAAAGTTGGGAGTCAAAACAGGTTGATAAAATATCAACGAGGTTGCCAGAACTATGATGTTAAGGGAGGGGTAGGTAAGGGGTGGTCAAAACAAAAGCTAGGCAAGGGTAAGGAAGGGTTCAGGAAGAGGGTTGGCAGGAGTGGGGGGGGTTCATTGGCATCTAATGGAGGAAAGGGAGGGGAGAGATGTATGGATGAAGGTAGCTGGTTCCAGAGAGAGGGGAGGCAGTATGAGAAGGTAGATTTCCTGGCTGAGGAGTGTGGGTGGGAAAGGAAGAATGTGCGTGGGTCCCTTGAGCACAGGGAGTAGGGGGAGCAAGAGATGGGGATGGGGGAGAGAGAAGATGAGATAGGTATGAGGGAAGGACCCAAACCCAAATTTAGAGATAAAAGAAGCACAGTGGGACTGGTGACATTCTCCTTTAACTGCTAAAGTATTCTCCTCATGACTGCTCTGCTTTTCCAAGGAATGATAAGCTGAGAGGGACATTTCAACAGAATTCAGAAGCCCTCCTAACCATGACAGAATACCTTAGAAACTTAATTTGCATGCCCAACTGAGAAGTAATGCAAGCTGAGTAAAGGTGAAATTAATACATCCTGTCAAGAGCATTTCCTGATGAGAACATTTAATTCCAATGTAAATTATTGTTCTTCACTAAGTTTATTTTCTGTATAATTTATTATTCTAACTCCATTCCATCATGGATCTCCACTATGGTGATATTCCAAGTTGGGGGGAGGGGGATTAATGTCCCTGTTAGGATATGAACAGTGATCTCTTGCATCCTGTGACACCTTCAGCTGGGAAATAGTCCCACTGAGGGTCAGAGAGAGAGCTCAGCCTAGCCATCCATCCTCTTTTTCTCTTCTGGAATGGTTATTCCCTTCACATACCTTTAAAGGAAAAGTACACCCTCATATCTTGTCAGTTGTGTTTCCATGTCTGCAAACACTTTTCCTGGAGCTGCTGGGGATATATGGGTTTGGTTTAGTTTGTTGTCACTATTCATGCTAGTTCTGTAACTAACCTGGAGGTCTACATGTTATGTTAGTTGAAATCTCGCTGTCCATGAGAGCTGCATTAGCATATGAGAACATGATGTCGGATCACCCATTTATACCATGAATTCTCTATGCTGAAAGTACAAATATCCTGAAAAAAATCACTGGAAACACACAAACTGAATACAATTTATAGGGAAAATCCCCTGCATTTCGACTTACAGTCTACAAAGCTAACTAAAGGTAAATGTGGTATTTCACACCTCGCTGATGCTGCCACTTGTTTTGTTGTCTAATTAAGCAGACAGGCATACTGTGGAGTCTAAAGTGTGCTGACCCATCATGTTCTCATATGCTAATGGGGCTCTCAGGGACAATGAGATTTCAACAACCAGCACATGGAGACCCCCAGGATAGCTACAGGGACTACTATGAACAGTAGAAATGGGCAATCGCATATATCCCTAACACTACACAGAAAGAGTTGTCTGTTGACATGGAAACAAAATGTACATAATATGAGGGTGTAGTTTTCCTTTAACCAGCAGTGACATATCTTTCTGGAACTTCCAAAGCTGAAATCCTCCCCAAGCTGGGGATTCCTTCAAGTTGCAGGACCATGCTCTGTGACACTTTTGTGAGATTGGTAGCCTCCTTCATGAGATCAGGAAAAAGGACTGCACCAGGACCATTATTCCACAAAGCAGCTTGCCATGCATCATCTGAGAACAATTAAACTTATTCTAAGCCTGGAGGGATAGTGACCAAAGACCTTGGATTCTCCAATAGTTCCCTCCACAGGTGGTATTTCCTCTCCTCTGTGCCAGTGGTCATTATACATTCATGAAACTAAGGTAGCATAGTATCTTATTCATTGGCATGGCCATTTCTTCGCTCACCTTTAGAGGATTGTCACACATTCCCAAAAGCATCCATAGCTGCAGTGTCATATCCTTTGGCATCTTCCAGTGTGGGGAACCTTCAACCAGATGGAAGTTCTTTCAGTCAAATGACTAAGCTCTGTGACACCTTCAGGAGGGCATATGACTCAGTCCTGAGTGTGACTAGCCTATAACCCCCGATGTTGACCATTAATACATATACTTGCACATGTACCCAGCGAATGGGGAACTCATCTAAAGTTTGGTAGGGTGACAGGCTACTTGTGCTCTGCCCCCGCCCAAAACCCTATTCAAGCCCATGCACTAATATCCATTTGGACCCTAACTTTCTGTGCTCCACTGGCCTCCCCTCTTCCTTTTGGTTTTATCCTACATTAGGGGGATAGCTGTACATTCTCCAAAGATTCCATAGCCATAGGGCCATGCTCAGTGGTACCTCCAAGGGTGGTACCTTCACTGAAAGGGGAAGTTCCTTTAGTTATATGAACACATTGTATGGCACTTTTTGTAGATGCAGTAGCAGGACAGCATGTGAGGTCAATACCCCAATGTTGCATAACCATCCAAATGTACACACATACTCATCACCTGTTGAGCCAGTGAATGGAATATGTGGTCTTAGCAACTGAGGTAGAAGAGTCCATGTAAAAATAAAAGAACTGTTAATTAATGATACTTTAAATGGATTTATATGTATTTCAATAAATACCTGCTAAAAAAATAAAATCAGGCACAAGTAGTTCTAAGCACCAAAAACTCTGAATGAGCTTGTCTACCACGGTACTGTCAAACTCCAATTTCACTACTACTAGCACCTTCTCCCAGAGTCCTCCTAAAGGGGGTCACTTTCTTTTGACTTTCCAAGGGCTGCTCATAGTGACCAGCTGCTGTTCTCTGCTGCTGTCTCTACTGATATCTTCAGAGACCTCTTCAAAAGACATTTGAAAGGAATTTTAATCTTCTTCACAGCTCTGAGTACATTTGTTCTGTCAGTCAGGATGCTAGATTGCCTAGAGGTAGTGTGTCATGTTACCATGCGGGTGACCTGAGTTTGCACTGCGACCTTGGATCCTCTATTACACTGGCTGGGAAGGAGGAGCTGTCAATATGTTTCCTCCCTGGGGACAAGGAGCATGTAGTTCCATTCCTTCAGCAACCCCTACTGGTGGGTTGAGCATTGCCTTAACACATTATGTGTTGATACTCTAGCTATAGGGGCACAAGGAGTCTGAATGGATCTGATTAGGGAGGGAAGAGGGTGCTGATACTTGTAGCTAGTGCGGGTCAAAAAGTAGCTGTAAGTATACCTTTAAACATGAAAAATGCTGCTGATAACACTCGCTCCTTCCTGTCCTCATTACAGCTATAATGAGAACTAAGTCACTAAAACTGGGAGTTTACCCAGAACCCCCTGGTGCAGCCTAATGGGGCTTCTCTGGGGGGCTGCCTTTTCTTCTGCCTTTGCCAAAACTCTACGACATAAAAACACAAGCTAAGGAAAATACAGAGAATTGTGGATAAAAGGCTGTACGGAGACCTTTGCTGGCAGGGTAAGTAATGTTATAGGGGCAGCCCCACACCACTTACCCTTGCCAGTCACCTTAAAGGGCAGACAGGTAGTATGATTTGTTCAAGGTCACACTGTGAGAAAGCGGCAGCATGGACTGTGACTTGGGGAACTATGAGACAGAAGAGCTAGAGCTACTTACATGCTGTGTGACCCTGAGCAAGTCACTTAACCTTTCAGTGCTTCAGCCTACCCAGCTGTAAAGATGTGTGAATGAAGGACCCCAGTGAAACCAAGATGCAGCTCTGTTGGGTAAATACATTTGTGAAAAAAACTGCGGCAGTGGTAGGATTCAGACTTGCACCTCCAGGTTCAGAGCTCTGCATTCAAGTCACTAAGCTACATTGCCTTAGACAGTCAGGTGCCAAAGCCTGCTCCAAATCAGCTGCAGTTTTTATGGAATGGTAGAATATTCATTTCATTGTTATAATTTAGTATTATTAATCAAGGAGCAATTCCATGGAGCCGAGGCTCACTTGTGTTGAAGAAACAGTCCAGGATGGGCTTGTGAATCACGGTGCAGGCCAGGCAGTGCTGTCGCGGGGTTTATCAGAGCCAGAGTGCTACAGCAGGGACAGAGAAGCGGTGCACCCAAGTTCAGGTGATGGGTAACTGGGGTCAATTAGTAAGTGCTTCAAAACCGAGTTATGAAATACAAATACAATACTCCTGTGGCAGATTTGACAGAATAGCCTTCTGATAACGCACTGCAGCACTTCGCTTATTAGAGCTTCCTCAGGGGGCAGGCTCCTAGTACAAACACACACCCTTAATAAGGCCCATTGTAAATGCTGACGCCGGTACATATTAACTGTCATTTTTTAATTAATTTAAAGAAATAATGCCTTAAGTAGCTCTGACAGACAAGAGCAAAAACACCCAAAGTGAGAAGAAACCAACAGTTTCATATATGCATTCTTCAAATACATAAACTTCGTATGCAGAATAGCAGACTTACAGTTCTACAATACAACATGGGAAATAGAAAGTGATGAAAGAAAGAAATATTAGGTGAAGTGTAAAAAAAGAGAGGGTTGGAGGGCACTAGAGAGCCATCTTCCAGGCTGGAAGCACTTCCACGAGCTCTCCTACACGAGGTGGTAAAAACTGGAAAAAAGTAACATTTTAAATGGTTTTATAAAAAAACAGACCTTAGAACTTGCTTTAGGAAGTCATCCTGCTTCAAAAGAGACTAAACTGGTCATGGGCAGAACAAAGGTGCAACAACAGGGAGCGCAGAAACCACCATCGCTCCAGTCCAACAAGGCCACAGACTCATTGAGCAATAATGGATCGGGTGCTTCTGAACAATCAGTGGAACCCCCTAGGCATACTAGGCTTGAGTCCATGCAGGCCATGGACTCAAAAAATTGAAAAAAATGCTGCAAAAATTAGAACAGAATGATTCTGCTATCCAGAACCTGTTGGGCACTGTTATGGAGTCAGAGAAATGGATGGTGACTACTATGACCGCTGCAGCCACTCTAACCAAAGAAAATAACCAACTTCGGGGGTGTATGGAGGCCCTTGAAAACGAGGTTCGGGTGGGCATTGTTTGAATCGTAGGGCTCCCCAAGGGCATCAAAGGGATATCTTTGCTCATTTACTTAATAGACTGGCTCAAATAAAACCTCCA
Organism: Neoceratodus forsteri; assembly: GCA_016271365.2. Lineage (NCBI taxonomy): Eukaryota > Metazoa > Chordata > Ceratodontiformes > Ceratodontidae > Neoceratodus > Neoceratodus forsteri. Next base: position 680,024,116 of record CM028133.1, on the reverse strand, counting down.
GCTGGAAGCCAGATTCCCATGGGATGCCATCACTAAGGCCTATCGAGTTTCTCGTGTTTGCCCAGCAGATACTACCCTCTCACGCACTGTTTTTCTGAACTCGAGAGGCTCAGAGATCAAGGATGCACTAATTGCAGCTGCTAGAGCAGCATATCCCTTAGAAATAAATGGGGCAGACATCAAGTTCTATCCGGATCATTCATACCAGACCTGAGCCAAGCACAAAAGTTTTGATGCAGTGCGCCGACAACTAAGGGGCCTGGGAATTAGCCCTTCTTTTTTGTTACCCGCATGCCTGAGGATCGTCTATGGAGGGAAAACTTGGCAGTTTACCAGTCCACAGGATGCTGGATGCTGGATGGAGAGGGTGGAGCAGGAGTTCACAGCCCAGCGAGAGCCATCTGAATCATGGAGTTCCGACTCGGAGGACATCTGAATAGTGAGTCGGGGGCTATCACAAGATGTTTGGACTGCATAGCATAAATTCCTAATGTTACAAAGTTTCTGTTGTTAGGATGGGTGTTTGAAGGGGCATATTCCCCTGTACACTAATTTCAGGGAAGTTATTCAAGGCATAATTAAAAGATCTATTTAGTTCATTTGAGGGCATACTGGTAGTTTATATGCCATGTGGATTTTTTGCAGGGTTCCCTGTTCATATGTTAAAGTTCTTAATATTGTGCCTTGTAGTGGGTAATAATGCTAGCAGGAATACCTAAAGTACAAGCTCTAATATAATGTTTTAGAACTTACATTTGGTTATATGGGGTTCTATATACAACAGTTTTGGGATGTTGTTAAATTGTTTGGAAATATTTTTAATTTTTGCTACACGTGTAAGAAGGGGGGTAATTGGAGGTGAACTATTATTTTTCTATTTTCCCCCTACATCTATCAACAGGTTTCAATAGCAGTTTTTATACTGCATACTTATACTTTGAATGTTCTACCTTTTGGTTACACCTTTAGCCGCTGAAGCTGCTAGCAACTTTTGGAACTTGTTATTAAACAGGACATATGTCCAGGGCTCCCTCACCTCCTACTCTACCAGATTACATGGTCTTGAATATACTAATGCCTTACTTTATTGGGAATGTATTTGCAAAAGTCCAATGTCATGTATGAGAAAGTATGATGTTAATTATCTGATTAACCAGAAAACTAATAAACACAAAGTAAAAAAAAAAAAAAAAAAAATGAGAGGGTGAGAAAAGTAGAGACAGCATTGCACAAGATAAGTAAACCTGATGAAATAAATAAGAGGAGAAAAGTTGCAATCCAGGTGTTAACAGAGAAAGACAAAAGGATATGATACATAGACAGTGTTGTCAGATGAGGGCCTACGGCCCACCCAGTCTGCCCATTTGAGCTTGTAAGTTCACTTTATGTTTTCCTAGAAGTCTGTTGCTCCTTAACCCTGACCTCCAGAATTCCTTAATGTTTATCCCATGCATTCTTAAATCCCGTGATTGTTTCAGCCCCCACCACTTCCTCTGGCAGGGTGTTCCACTTGTCCACCACCCATTCTGTGAAGAAATTCTTCCTCATGTTTCCTCTGAATCATCCTCTCTCCAACTTAATCCCATGCCCTCTAGTCCTGGAACATCTTTTTCATTGAAAAATAGTGTATTCCTGCACCCTGTTCCTCCCTGTAAGATACTTGTATGTCTCTATCATATCCCCTCCCTCCCTCCTCTCCTCCAGGGGGTACATCCGAGCTTGAACTAGCAATACAAGGGCTCAGCTGCCACACGGTGACACCTCTCCTTTTTGCCTACAAGACAGTCATAAGAAAAAATTAAGTTAATAATACCATACAAAATACATTGGAAATTCATGTTTATAAAGCTTTTGTTCATATAGATACTCTAATTGCTGCTTAATTAACCTCTCACTGTTGCTGTACGTAAAATCATAAAGTGGTATCACAAAAAGGGGTTTGAAGTCCCAGTCCTTATTTAAACCAATACTAGTGTAAGACTCTTCAGAGAGAGGATATCTGAAAGTTCTCTCTGTGAAGTAGCTTTGTCAGGCAGTCACCCCCACATTGTCCTGTTCACACACATGCACACTAGTCCTATAAATTTGAGGGTTTTAGGGTCACTCTGATGACAGTTCTGGAAATTACAACCTACTGGGCTTTCAAGGTGTGTGTCTCAAATACTACGTACATGTTCCTGAATTCGTTCTCTCAATGGTATATGGTACATGCCACTACAGTTGGAAAACTAAAGCGTAACTCCTAGCATACACCCAAAAAAATTGGCAGTGTCCCTTTAAGGCATCTTAAAGTGAAAAGGACACTATGCCAGCCTCTCTTGCTGGTTTGAGACAACCAGTTAAGCTGCACATGGTGGTGGACAAGGCATGGACACCCTGAGGTAAACCTGGCATGTTTGTCATATATTACACAGTGTATTCAGGGCAAACCCTGGCACCAAGGCACAGACAAAATCAGCCTAATCCAGTATTGGTAGGGTTTAGGCCTGTTCTGTGGGAAGACATACCTCTTGGGACAGGCTTTCTTAACTGATGTGTTCATTGATCCTTTAAAAAAAAAAATGAATTGTCCTTGTCCCAGCGTTTACCAGGGTGGGACTTTGAGTGTGCCCCCTTAATGGACCATGCAATAAGAAATTGATCCTGTTAAAGGAATACAGCTACCTCATTGTATAAGGAAGCTATGGGTCCTAGTAGGCCCTCATGCTATACTGAAATAATTACTAGTCAGTCATAATTACTACCAGAAAATCATGCTGCCGTTTCCTGTTATATGCCACTATGTATAACGGATGGTCGTAAAACTCGCAGCTGCACTGGCTTTCAATAGTTAATCTGGAGTGCTCTTTTTCTCCTATGCATGCTACCACAGAGTGTCCTTGTTGCTCGTTGCTTCTGACCTTCACTTATGTGCCAATTAAATTAAACACCAGCTCTGTTTGATTATTAATCTTGCCCTAAGTAGTGAGATGTGCAAGTGGCTCCTATCTGAGGGCAAAACAAAAAAAGTCAGTTTACAAGTGCTGCTGCTTGCTGAGGGTGTCCCGGGCCCAGGACCATTTAGCTGATACCCAAACTACTACCACTGTCAGCAGGTTCTGAGTAATGGTTCTCAGGAGGGAGAGAATTTGTTTAAAAATTGTCAGGGCCAATAAATATAAAAAAGTAGACATGAATGGAAAGGAGTAACTCCACACCCTTCACTCTTTAAGGTTCAAGTGGCATTACACACCTATGTTTATAAACAAACAAATAACCTAGTTACACACCCCTCCCCATACATTATTCTATATTTAATAGACTCATGATTACAGTTTATCTCTTACACTGCATTTGGAAAGTTTCAAAGCCTTTATGACTTAAATAATGCTCTCAGGAAATGAGATAACCATCACAGTGCTGGCTGCTTCATTACTAGTGGAGTAATAAAAAGTTGTTCCTCTTAATTTAAGACTTATTAGCTTATGTTACCCAGCAGCTGGAAAGCCAGTCTGAATTAGAAACTGTGCTACCCACTGCTGTAAGGTAGAGGAGTGGCTAAAGCGAGCAGTGAGTCATTCCAGTCTCACCCCTACTCATGCCATGCTAAGCAGTGAGTCACTCCAATCTGCTTCCCTCCTTGTGCCATGTTGATTAATCTGCAATGCTTGGAATTTACCTCCCTGCCATGTTTCCATAGCATTTCACCCCTTGATGAGCAACAGGCGGATACTCCCTCTCCAATCTTTACAAGCATTTTTTTTTTTTATGGACTCCTCTTCTGTTCCTACCTCCCACCTATTGGCCCTCATGTAAACCTAGTGCCACAGAAAGGTCACGCGGTTCAGAAAGCTGCAGCTTTGTAATAGAATAACCAGGCAGAGAGGATTTCAGAAACCAGCTCTGCTGACTAAACAGCTGGAACAGGCTTTCAACACATTCTTCTTAACCCTTTGTGCCTCGTAAGTTTAGGATGTTTTAACTGTTTCCTTCTACAGTACTAAATCAGATTTTCCCCGGGTGCCAAAGAGAATTATTTGGTTTTACTCCCCCCGGATACTTAACCCCAGTTTGGTTGTTCATCCCTGTACCTGCCCACTTGTGAGGGTATTATTGTGATTATAAGTCTAATTGTAGCATTAGTTAAAAAAACTTCATTAAAAAGAATGAAGCAGTGCTCTAAACATGTATGAGCTGCTACTATGAGTGTACCACATTTCTGAAAGATTAATGCTTGTTACAGCAGCACATCAGAAAGCATGCTGACCTTATGATTGATTAATGAGACTTAGAAATAAATTAGATAGATATTTCATCTGACTGCCATATGTGTTACATGGCTATGAACAGTGTTAACTAACATAACTACATGTCATTTGCCTCTATCTGCCACTAGAGCTGAGGCCAAAATAACTGTACGTGCAAAATTCACAGACTATGCAGATTTCACATGGCAAACAAAAATCATGCATACTTTATGGGGGGGAGGCACTTGATGGCTCGGAGTTACTCCAGTGTGCTACTATCCAAATGGTCCCTGTTCAGGAGCAGACCCAGATCAGGTGGCCAGGGCTGGGTTGTCCCACCCCGGGTGTTGGGGTGGCACCTCTGCTGCAGCTCTTCAGCAACCCCTGTGGGGGTCAGGGGATTGCTGTTCCACAGGGGTCACTACAAGCATGCAAGGCCAATAAGCTCTGCATGGTACTGTTGGGTGGAGGGAAGGAGGACCAAGAGCAGAAAAGGGACAAAATTAAAGGAGGTAGACTATGGCAGTCTTCAGAATGACATTGCTGGCATATTTGGGTCCCTGCCTGCATCCCAATAAGATCTTTTTCCTGGGGGATACCTTTCTGAAGGCCCTACAATGGTGGGAGCAAGCCTTGGAGGAACATGGGTGCAAGAGAGGGGATTGTTGGCTTTGGAAGGTTGTCGGCCAGCCTGAAGTGCAGCATCTAGTCCAGGAGAAAAAAATACTTTGGAAGTCAAACTTTTTGATAACATTTTTTGAACTTTTTGCCAACCACAAAATTCCCAAGTTGGGGTGAAAAATGCTTCATTGAAGTCAGTGTTTCGGGTTTTTCACAGATCCCCCTCCCCACACACACACACACATAATTTTCTGGATTATTCTCTAATGGGTGGTACCAGTATAATATTTCACATTGCAAGTTTGAAAAAAAGATGTTTAAGGTTTTCTGCATGATGCTTACAGGTTCTATGTGACAACAGCGACTACAAAATGCCACAGACAAAAAAGAGCGAAGCACAAATAGCTGCAAGCAACACGGTGAAGAGCACTATAGCATGCTCCAAAATCAGCGCACAGGTACCGCACCCCCCATAAGTAAATTAACTACCACTGGGGGGATGAAATTCTGGTACAGGGAAAGACTCAGCAGGGGGAGATAATATACAGGGGGACACAAGTTGAGGAGGGGGGAGAATGTTGGAGGGGCAAATTGTCCCCCACTGGGGCCAAAGGGGAACAAAGTCATGAGGGCAGATGTAATGGGAATTAAACATAAAAAAAAAAATCTTCACAGCCACTATCAAACCCAGATCTGCCAGCCACACCGGCATTGACTGTAACCTCTACACTACACAGCCAGGTCAGAACCAGTCCAACACACACCTACCTACATGCTTCACGCACAAACTACCTCTATGGCTCCTACTGAAACAAAAGTGCTGACCTTAACATGGGCTCTTAAAATACTGTAGCCCATTTCACACTTGCTGTTTTGACCTCACACAAATTGACTCGCTTCAATTCACTTGCTAAAATCACGGGATACCATGCTTACATTAGGGAAAGCACAATTTTGAAACTGCATGTCTCTAGTGCCGATTTAAGCATGGTTCAAAATATCACTATTTCTTCCCCCGCCCTTTTCTTGTTTGCCCTTGAAGTAAGTGAAATTTAATAAATTATAAATCTCAACCCCAATCTGGTTCAAGCCTGTTCCTAAAGGAATAACAGGGCAGAAAGAAGTGCTTGAGTCCTGTAACATTCCAGCCCCCACCCCAAAAAAAACCAGCTTTGCTAGATTGCTGAGTCATTGTGCATGGTTGCACATAGGGTCTATGCAAATACTGGAAAGTTACCTGCCATCCCCACCCCTATAAAAGGGAGAAGCGCATGTGATTGAGAAGAGAGAGAGACAGAGAGACAGAGAGACAGAGAGACAGAGAGACAGAGAGACAGAGAGACAGAGAGACAGAGAGAGAGAAAGGGAAAAGCACATGTGATTGAGAGAGAGACAGACAGACAGACCTGAGGCCACAGGTTCTCATGGGACGGTGGAAAAAGTGGGGTTCTCCCTCAAGTGATTCTCCCACTGTTTGTGAGAACTCCAGGATAGCATCCTAGGCCACAAAGTAGAGTCGCAGAGGAGGAATCCTCCAGCTACAGCTGTTGAATCACTCTGACTATGGAGGTCTCATATGTGTGCTGAGCGTGGCCTGTCAGGTTAGTGTCTGTACCCTGGGAAGCTCTAGAGAGTTTTCCCTTTATGAGCTAGAGCTGAGGGCAGGGAGTGAAGAAGCCTGGGAACAGGTGCCCATGCATTTCAGGCCTCTCAAGGGAAAAGTAACATCATCATCAGCCCCTACAGTACACTGTGCACAAGAGGGTGGGTGGCTGTAATATTATAACACTAGGCAAACCATCATAAGTGTGCTGACAAATCTGTAGTACTGTATGTTATAGGTGAAGGGGACTAGTATGTCTAGACAGGGTTTTCCAGTCCAGGACCCCTATTAGTGTTCCCCCTTCCCCCCACATACACACACACACAGAAGGAGGAAGATGGGCAAGAACCAACGGTGCAGGGGGATCCGTGCTACACAGGGACTCCATGAAATGCCTAGAACTGTGATTGACTCTATGATAATTTTCATTTCAGAGACCCTAACCAGGAATAGGAAAGAAAGTTTGAAGCCATATGGGTTCTTGGTAAACTAAAGTCACAGGGTAGTTTGACTGGACCAACATAAGTCTTGTGCAAAGATGGCCGACCCTGGCTATGCCTACCCCATTCGGCACATGATGTCCAGTGATCTTATTCACTAATACAGAGCGGCAGGCCTATTCACTTACAACAGTGTCAATGACTGCACTTAGGACATCTGGGTCATGGATGGGAGTGATGTTGGAACCATGCCTACGGTGCATTTTGTGATTGTAGTCTTTCACAACCATAAATCTCTGTTATAGTGTAGAAACTAGTGCTATGGCTCAAAAATGGGTATTTGAGGCCCATTCCTCCCCTCCTGTGAAAATAAAATTAAAAAATAAAATAAACATGATTTTGCACAAGTTTATATTCACATGATCAGACAAGACAGTCTGGGAAGGCATCTGGGCAACAGTGGCACAAGTGCAGAGCCAGTCCTGGATCAGACTTCTGAAGGACCTCATCACCACTCAAGTAGCTCCTATTTTAGCTGCAGTCGGCAGTGCTACAGAGGTTAGTTTGCTGGCAGTGTGAAAGAGAAGACTGATGCTCTGACTCTGTGTGGTCGTTTTTCTGATGTGAGAAGGACAAATGGTTCATATGTTTTTAAAAATCTAAAACTCAAAAGGGGGTTAAAGTGATAGGATTTTATAAAAAGTTTACAATTGAAAAAGAAGCCTTTTTTAATGGAGTGGGTGGGGGCAGTATTGGAGCTCTATTGTGCATGAAAATGTACCACTTTCATGGCTTCTTAAAAATTCACACGAAGGAGTATGCACACAGACCATACCCCCAAACCCCCGTGCGCTGAAAACTCTCTGTCCATCATGTTACTGGTCCGCCTTGTGTATGGACTGCACATGCCTCTGCAAAAGACACAGTACACAGACTTTCAGAGTGCACAGGTACCTATGCCAGGTTAAAGCATGTGTTTCATGATCTTTGTACAAGACTTACGTGGATCCAGTAAAATGTATCAAATCATTCAGCAACTCCTAAATGAGGGAACACAAGTTCAGGAAAGGTAACAGCTCTCCTGGGCTCCCAAAGGTATGACCATACAGTAGAACATCAAAAAAAGACAAAAAGGTGCACACATCAGATACTAGACAGATACTAGAGGGCAGAATAAGTTCATAGGTGCAAGAAACAGTGAACCTACGACCAATCACTCCTATGCATTGCCATATTCTGTGGCTTCTTCAGAGGGCAGTGCTCTAGTATCTGGTGTGTGCACCATTTTTCTGAACTCCTAAATGAGAGTAGTCATTCAGAAACTATAGGAGCATTTGCGTTTGTAAAACATTTTAATTTCAGTGGGGGTTCCAGGATTGCGATCCATTTTGTTTAAACTTACCTTATAGAAGCTGTGCAACAAAAACTTATTTTCCAAGAAGGTAGTTTCAGCTACAATTTTTATAAAAAATTAGCATACCTGTCAAAACTATTTTTTCATGGCACCTCCTATGCTGTGCACCATGAGTCATTTTTATTTTCTCAGTCCTGACCCTTGCAATTCTATTTCTAAGCCAAATGTTGTGGTCATTTTTTTTTCTTGAAAAAAAAAACTGAATTAAAACATTTATAAAATACTCAAATGTTGGTTGAACTAGAAAATATTACCACCAAATAACACTGGAAGATGCCCAGAATCTTTTATAGTGAAAACAGGTAGGGGCAGATTTTTTGACCAATTTCATTGCACTGCTGCTTTAATAAGCCACAGAATATAATTTTTTTTATTACAGCATTATTTGTACCACCCCCGTGGACCTGGCAAGGGCTATGACCCCCCCCCCCCAGAGGGGTACATCCTCCAGCCCATCGGGGCCAACATGGGTCCTGCCGGGTCCCAGTATTTTTCCTCCATCCCCCCCCCGTGCCCTCACCCATGCAATGGACACAGCAGCTGTCTACACCTCCGCAGAGGCAGCCAAGCACCCTGGCTGCAGACACTCAATCCTTACCTCCTCAGCCGACCCCCAAATGACCCGAATCCATTCCCAAACCCTGGTCATCGGCGTGGCATGAGGTGTGGTGTCCCATGCCTCAACCCTCAGCACCACTGGGCCAGCTAGAATATAATGTTTTGACATGAAACCTCAAGACAAAAGAATGCAATGGTGCATTCTAGGGCTTGTCTTAGCCCCAGTCTTGAAAGGAAAGTGCTGTGCATTTACACTAACATTTAAAACTGTGGAAATGTTTCCACTCCCCATTCAGGTAAAGCTGAGGATTCAAAAGTATTTGCTTCCTCAGCTGTTTACACCTCAGTTTACACCTACCATCTTCTGAAACTTCGGACCTCTAAGCCTCTCCAAACAATTCAGAAATGGTGAGTGCAAATGAGCTTATGTTCCCTCCTGTCCTGCCTAATCCCATATATAGAGAGCAGGATATTTCAAATGATAGCAGGTGAAAGAGAGAATGGACTTAACAGTGTTATTTAATATCATCTGCAGGGACTATTTAAGCCAGTTAACTCTGCTGTGATCCACCAGCTTTAGTGAGATCAACAGCACAAGGTCAGTACCTGATGTCTACTTCACTCAACCTAAAGCCACAAAATCCCCTCACTTGGCTGTAAGTACTTCTGATTCACATGGTGTATTTCACCCTTCAACAACTCACCGGGACTAATACGATCATTCACTCACTCTTTCTATATATACACTGCACAAATGGTTATCTTTAACATTAATTTAATAATATTTGCAAGAGGGCTACTTCCTACCCCCCCCCGAGACAGCAGGAAAAAATAGCGCATAACGCATCATTTCTTCAAGTGCTGTGATATTTGGTTTGAAACATTTGCGTCATACCGATTCCCTCAGCATTTGTTGCAGACACTGCTTTTGTATCTCATCACCTGTTTTTGCACTTATGAAGGTGCCTTTTGCACAACTGATGTAGTAAGTGCAATTCTTTTTCTGTTGTTCCTTGTGGGTTTGCAAGTAGCCCTCTTGTTGTTTCAAGTACTGACTTTCCTCTAAATGTTGCACCACTCCAGTACTTTGGAAGCTGCCCATTCCAATAATTGTTTAATCTACGTTTATTGGTCTGGGACATAGTGCAGATTATCTAGGGCTGGTGCAGTTCTCCAACGAAGCCTTGCGGTGAAGCGCTGGAGTGTTTGTCCATTATGTGACTGGCAAGTGTACTGTGGCATTTATGTACCAGCACTGGAATACTGTTGGCTGTTTGTTTGTATTGTGTGCCAGAAAGCATTAAAAGATCCTGCTGTCTGTTACGTCCATATTCTCTGTCGAGTGCAGCTATATTCCTTGATCTGTTGTTGCAATTCCATATGTATTGGTCTATGCTGGCTAGCATGGAGAATCATACAGAAGTCGCTGCTCTTTCCTTCCAAGAGTAGTCATATTTTTCAGACGTTCAAGCGCAAGGCAGAGTTTGAAATGCAAGGCTTACACTGCTGTGGGAGGAACACAGTGTCTTTCTTGCCATTGTGATAGACTTCCCACGGCATGTACTATAGGTGAAGTAGGAAATGAGTGGGATCCAAGCTGCTCATAGCACATTCTGGAGGTGAAGGAGGTTCAGTTTTGGGGGAGGAAGATCATGGGTCACCAGGCATTTGCACTCTCCCCCTGCCAGTCAACCAAAGAAGCATTGGCTATTGAAACAGCCATGGTCCTGATCACTGGGATGGTGGCAAGGGGAAAAACAAAGAAGCCTAGAATTTCTTGAGCAAATTCAATGTTTTCATGGTTTTTTTGACAGCCATGTGAAAACCCCAGTTGGCTGTGACTGGACTAGTGTAACCATCTGTGGCCTAGTAGTACAGTTGTTTAAAATGTAATTTGTCCTGTTGCCAAGTGCAGAAATACAGGTGAGTATGTGCTGTGAGATGGAGTTTATTAGCATGCTTTAATTATATAGAATCTTGTGCATCTGGATATTCCTCCATAGTCCTGCCTAGTTTTCAAGAGGACCCCACGGGAACAGATGCAGGCATTCCTAACAGTTACAGTACTAGCATAGCAAATTAATATACAGAATGTAACCTTTATAATTACACTATATATAGTACTTGCTTTTATGCTTGCTTGCATGCCTGTGCAAGAAACACTATATGGCAGTTTAGGAGAGAAGCAGGTTGGGGAGGTGCGGCACTCAAAACAATCAAATCAATCTTTATTTGTAAAAGATCCTTTCTGATAACCAAGGCACTTGTACATATATAACACAACATAAAAAATAATCATAACAAGTCAATTAATAAAATCTCACAGCTTAAAACTTTATAAATATTACAACGGCAGCCTAAAAATCTGGGTATGCCAAGCTAAACAAATAAGCTTTCAGTGCAGTTTTAAAACTCTGGGCAATCAGGCAATCTTGCACCTGATGAGGTAAAGAATTCCACAGGGTCGGGGCTGCAAAACCAAAAGACCTGGCCCCAGATGTCTTTAAACGGACCCTGGGAATCTCTAGCAATCCCTTGTCAATGGATTGGATAGGGCGGAGTGGACAATAATGGTGAAGGAGATCTTGCAAGTAACTAGGTCCCTGATCATGTAGGGCTTTATAGGTCAGCAAACTGACCTTGAAGGTGATCCACCACTGTACTGGCAGCCAGTGCAGTTCACGGAGCACAGGAGTTATATGACTGGTCCTAAAAGTACTAGTCAATAGCCTGGCTGTCATGTTCTGCACTAGCTGCAAGTGGCAGATATCAACTCCCGGTAGCCCTAGGTAAAGGACATTGCAGTAGTCAAGGTGGGAGGTAATGAAGGCGTGGACCAACGTTGGAAGATCATCAAGAGGAACCAGATGTTTCACCCAGGTGATATTCATCGGATGGTAAAAAGAGGTTCTGACGATTGCCGACACCTGAGATTTAAGGGTCAGGCCATTGTCAAAAATAATGCCAAGCTTCCACACCCAGACTGAGGTAGTCATCTGAACACCCCCAAGCCATAGTCCAGTGGATAGTCCTGCAAACAAACCCACCTCCCGATGATCTGGGTCCTCAACCAGCACCTCAGTTTTAGCCGGGTTCAACTGTAGCCAGCTCATACTCATCCAATCCTGGATCTTGGCTAGACAGTTGTTTAAACACTGAGAGGAACACATCCTGACTGGGTACAAAGGACATATACAGCTGAGTATCATCTGTACAGCAGTGAAAACTTAGACTACACCACCTAATAATCTCTCCTAATGGCAGCATATACACTGCAAACAACATAGGTAACAAGATGGAATCCTGCAGCACCCCACAGGATAGGGGGAGAGGGGCTGCGGAATAAATCCCAGACACCACTCTCTGAGTCCTACCCTCGAGGAAAGATCAAAACCACCTGAGTACTGTACCAGACAGTCCACAGATGAACCGCAGGTGCTCCACCAGTACACCATGGTCTACAGTGTCAAATGCTGCAGAGAGATCAAGGAGGACCAAGATGGAGCTGGTCTTCCATTGTCCCATTATTAGGAGGTCATTTAGTACCTAGATAAGGGCCATCTTGGTACTATGTCTCTTCCTAAATCCAGACTGGAGAGAATCATAGACATTGTGGCTAGTCAAATGATCATCCAGCTGTGACGCAACCACCTTCTCAATAACCTTACCCACAAAGGGCAGGTTAGAGACAGGTCTGTAGTTTGCCAGACAGTCTGGGTGAAGGGAGGGCTTTTTAAGGAGGGATCAAACAACTGCTTCCTTCAGGGGATCCCAAAAGATTCCCTTCTCCAATGACCTCCAGATTATCTCAGCTAGGACCAGGCTGATCTCATCCATACATTCTACAAGAAGGCATGTGGGGCCTGGATCCAAACTACAGCTGGTTGGTCACAGTGTCTGGATGACCATCACAATGTCAGTGGCCAATGCCACCACTGCATTTGTGAGCTTGGCCTTGTGTACCCAATGCATAGGCATACTCTTGCTGACACTAGTTCTGCAAGTGTGCTGCCAACTTGAAATGATTTGGCTGCTGCAATGAGGGACTGAGAGACTGACCCATAATTGCAGGGAAGTGCCCTGCCACCATCTGCCTCTCACAGTCCCCATGAAAGCCAATGTTAAGAGTGCCCAATCCCCCTGTTGGCAAGCCCCTTCCCCAGTTCATTTCCCATAATGCCCCCCCCATTAGTAGTGTTCCGAGGGGAGTGACCAATTCCCATCAGCTCATGCACCCCCCTGCCCAACACAGACTCATTTTATGTGCCGAAGGGGTGCACAATCCCTGTCAGCTCCAGGCCCCCCCAACAAACACCCAGCTGGCATGCTGGGACCCTACTCCAGCATGCCAATTGTCCCTATGAAAGAAAAAAGTTCCAATGTCTTTTTCTTTTTTTTCGCTATGTGAAAACAGAAAACCATCCCTTAATGTCATCAGTGCCCCCTCCCCAACCCGCACCTACCCTCTGCACACCGCACCTCATCACACCCCACCCCCCATACTTATCTCCGGAGCCCGGTGCAAAGATCTTCGGTGGAGCGGGAACACGTCTGCACTCTTCAAAGCCGACCACAAACTGAAGAAATGCCAGTAAGCTGTATAATGGCACTAATTTTTTTTTTTTAACCTAGGTGGATATCGTTGCCATTTTTGTGAATTTTGGCACCAAATTTTAAACATGTGGTTCTTGGGACCCCACCTCATGAATTCAGTCACTGTCATGTGGTTATTCAGTCCCGAAAAGGTGATTTCATGGTCACTGCATGGAATCACCTTTCAGGACTGTTAACAAAATTACAGTGTCACTGTTCATGAGGTGGGCTCCCAAAAAGACTATGTTGCAAATTTAGTGAAAACATTCCAAAAAATGATTGTGTTATGAGAGTGCATTGCACGGTTTCCATGCACGCTTGTAAGTTCAAGAATTTTTAATATTTTCTTTCCAGATTTTCAACATTGCTATTTCTTCACACCTCCCTATGAATGGTACAGCGGTCATTTTTCACATCCTGTTCAAACTGTATTTTAGCACATCTGGCGCAGAATAGCATGGTCACTGTGGGAAATCAACATTCGGGACAGATTAAAGTGATATTCTGACTTAGCGTTATATGGTATTGGGCTTCATGTGAGGAGACAGGAGCAAAAATGTTAATTTTAAAGTTATTGCCTTTTGTTTTGGAAGGAATCAACTGGCACTGAAGCCTCAGCCAGCTGATCCATTCCAGTTTCCTGGTGCTGGTGCTCCACCCAACTACGCCCCTGTGCTCTTCTATGGGGCTCACTCCCACACTCTTCCTGGCCACATGTCACAATTTCTGACAGTACGGGGACGGAGTTGGGCAGAGCTACAGCACCAGGAAGCTGGAAGGGATCAGCTGGCCGAGGCTTCGTTGCCAATTATGATCCCTTCCAAAACAAAAAGTAATAACTTTAAAATTAAAATGTTGCCACCAGTCAACTCAGGACAATATAAGGTATTGGGCTTGAAGCCCAATACCTTATATCGGAAATTTCCTTTAACAAAATCACAGTGCCACTGTTCATGAGCAGAGGTCCCAAATGCTTTCATGAGGTAGGGTAACAAAAAAGCCATGCTGAAAATTTGTAGTGCAAATACCAACAAACACCTGGGGCATTAGGGTTTCTAACCATAACGTCCCACCCTGTACAGACTGACAGGTGTCAGGGGTGTCCCTTTGGATTGCAGGCTGTAATGCTCATGCCATTCCACCCCCACCCTGCAGCCAGTGACAGGCATCAAAGTGTGCCTTGAACTCTTCAGTCCAAGAGTTCACCCGCTTCTCCTATACTGCACCCATTTCAGCATATTTCCTTATGGAATGGGGTAACTGTAAAGCCGAACACCCCAAGGCACACCTCAACACTTGTCAGTGTCTGCAGGACAGGGTGAGGTGAAATGGCATGAGCATTATAGGTGACAAGCCAAAGGCACACCCCAATGCCTGTCCATCTCTGCAGGGTGGGGTTGGGGGTTGGCATCACTTCAGTACTTCACTGCCATTCCTATTCTGTATTTGTCTATCTCGTGGACTTCCAATGCTAATACCAGCAAGGAAACATTCAGCATTGACAAATGCTTGTTTTAATATGGCAATCAAGAGAATATGTAGAGGTCAAGGAGAGATGGCCAGGTGATTGAAGACAGCATTCAGATGAACAGCCAAAGTGCCACAAACCCTTGTAGAATGGCTAGTGCTGTTTCAGAGAACAGTGGATTTGATGCTGTTCTGTTGTGTAGTTTGTTTTTGTTTTTTAAATGAAGCTGTTTGACGAAGGTACTGATTCAAATGGTAGTTTTGAATTGAAATCTAAGGGAAGACAGTTTGGTCCCTTCGGCTGCCCTCAGGATTGCATACCATGGGAGAGCTGTGCCTGAACAGCTGAGCCTCTGCATAATGATGACATTGCAGTGAGAGATTGTTTTATTTACATGGGAGTGTGCATTGTGTATTTACAGCATTGCAGTGATGAAACACAGTAGGAACTACACATGTCCCAGGGTGATCCAAGTTTGATGGTTATAGGGGCAGTGCTGGGTCACTTGTAGGTCACTTTGAGCTGCACACAGTAATTAAGGCTGGTTTCACTGGTTCTTTGTAAATAAAGAGAATCATCTCAGAGGCTCACTAATGGATCAGTATTTTTTTTGGAGGGGGGCACTGCATCTGCAAAGGTGCATCTTTGAAACCAATATGGATCGATAGAGACAGTTTTTGGATCAGAAGCTGCCGAACAAGTGACTGAAGGCATCAACCCAGACCCCCAGTTGATGTGTCAGAGTGACATGATATATAGGGGTGTCAGTCAATTTTTAACGTGTCCATGGACCTTTGTACCTTTGTGAGCATTGTGGTAACTCAATACATTTTGTACCTGCATTTTCAGCTCTGGGTGTGTAGCCTTCTTTCTTTGACTCAGTGTTAGAGATGGTGTTTCTCTATATATGGCTACAGCACCTGGGATCCAGCTGATGTGGGTCCTTCTGCATCTTCATGAGTGAAGGCCCTTACATAGAAGGATAGGGGGCTGGTCCCTTTATTAGACATGGTGCCCACTGCCCACCAGCTGGGAAGCAGCTCTTCTGGCTCAGGTGCGAAGCTTTCTGAAATATATGAAACTGTGCCTGTAACTCATATCCCCACCGCCACAGTTTGCAGGTGAGAGCATACAACTGCTGCTTTTGAGTTTCTAGCCCTGATGCATTCTAAGGAAGTGGACAAGTCCCAGGATCAGTACTGTAGCATGAGATGGGGAACAGCAAGGGAGAGGTGTAACTGTATCAACACTAACAATGTTGGTCAGTGTAATTTTTTACTGTGATGGTTTCAATCATTGTCCCTAATATGGTGTCGAAAACATTTTGCTATTGATGTTGGTCGGAGCATCTCCAAGCAACAGTTGTGTAAAACAGTGTGACTCAGAGGAGCTAGGTACTGGAACTTGTGCAACCTTTGAGCCTGCCTAGAAGAGCAAATAAACAAGCAGTTTTGCTCAGTATGTCTTCCTGGTGAAACACTTCAATAAATAAACATGGAGTTGACCCTTTTTTAGCTACATTCAGGGCTAGCCTTGGGCACCCTCTGTCTCAGCAGTTGCTGGGGCCCCAGTTCATAGGAGCCCCTAGACAGCTGTGCAAGTCATCAGGCTTTCATATTTTATGTTTTTATTTGTTTTTCATTCCCGTGTACTATTGAAGGGAAATCACAGGATTGGAAATCCTTCCAACTATGCATCATGATGCTGAAAGAATACCCAGCAGGGTAAAAATTAAAGCCCCCCCCTACAAAAACAAATCCTGCTGGGGACCCCAGCAACATAAGGTCTTCTGTCTTTAGGTTTTTTAATGAGTCTTGAAAGTGTTGCCATTTATTTTTTGATATTTTTAGAATTCCTTCATTGCTGTATCATTCTTGTGAAAACTGTTCAAAGCACGTATAATTAGTTTGTCCTGGCCTGACAGGATACTGTTCAGTCTGTGACCCCACCCCCAACCTCACAAAAATGTTGTAGGATTCTGTTTGATATTTCAGTAAGGAATGTGCATCTTCTGGCAGTGTCATGAGTAATCTTTAGGCTTTCTCACGTAGTGCTGTCAGGAACATTTTTTGTTGACTATTACATACCAGACCCAATTCAGTTTTGTGAACCTGTGGTGCTATCTTAGGAGAGAGCCCTGTCCATTCATGTCACAGTCTTTGAGTACACAGTCACTCCTTAGAAATCTACCTTAAAGGAGTAGTCCACCCAGAATATGCAAAAAATATATGTTATGCAGAGTGTTTTGATATGTATGTTAAGTCCTAGTGTGTCCTTCCCTTTGTCTGCTATTAGGAGTTTTTTTCTAAATTAGCCTGCTGTTTGGTAGTTATATGACTCCTGGGGATCTCCATCACAAATAGGTTTATTAGCTTTCTTTCTCCTATGATGCACCCTGTCTGATGTGACACTGATGTAGCCATGCCCTTAGATTTAGCATGTGCACTGCTTTAAAATTAGTTTACAATCAGTTCACAACAGCAGGTAACTGTGCTTATCCAGGGAGCACAAATGGCAACAGTTGGTTTAGCAGATACCTGAGAGCAAGCTAACTGGGGTTTCTGTAAAACAACAGCTACTAAATAGCTCTAATTCACTATTTTTGTTTTCTATGTGCATCAGGTCTAGCTATCAGGAGTGTTTTAATTTTAAAACTTTTAATTTTATCAAACTATACACAACCATAAAAGCACATAAACTGCCCAGATCATCAATGCTACCTATAATTATTAAAGACTCTAGCTGTTTTCTTATCGAAACCCCACTCAGTTAGATGTCAAGTATTTGCTAAACTGTAAATGTAGGTATCAGCATTCTATTAGCAGTTAGTGCTGATTTTGCTCTGTGACAAGATTTTCATATATATTTATTTATTTTTTTTTTACAAATGAAGTATATGGTATGAAGCTGCAGCCTAGAAACTGCAAAATACTTTGAAGTCAGCTTTTCTCCTGCCTGTGGCATGGCATGAAAACAACAGGATGACTGACTATTCCAGCTACACATTTGATTCCATTTTACAATGGTTCACTGCACTACACATTTAGTGTATCACACTTTGTCAAATAATAAAACAAATATTCTCCAAAGTAAATAACTCACACATACATATTATTTTACTTTATTAAAAAGACAGTTCACATTTGTAACAAAAAATAAATAAATAAATAAAAGTTATGTCACAGAGCAAAGTCAGCCCTAACTCCCAGTTCCTTCTAGTAGAATGATGGTACCTACATTTATGATTTAGCAAATACTTGAGAGCTGAGTAGGTGTTCTGTAAGAAAACAGCAACAGTCTTTATTAATTATAGCATTGATGATCTGAGGCAATTTCTGTGCTTTTTATTGTTGTGTGTAGTTTGATGAAATAACATTTTAAAATGAAAACACTTACTACTGCTAGTTAGACCTGACACACACCGAAAACACAAATAATGAATTAGAGGTATTTAGCAGCTGTTTTCTTACAGAAACCCCAGTTAACATGCTCTCCGGTATCTGCTAAACTGTAATTGTTGCCATTTGTGCTCACTGGATAAAGTTAGCTTACCTGCTGTTGTGAACTGATTTTAAACTGATTTTTTAAAGCAGTGCACTGCTAAATCTATACATGGTTAACAGTCAACATGAGACAGGGTGCACGAGAGAAAGAAAGCCAATAAACTTATTTGTGATGGAGATCCCAGGGGTTGTAAAATTATACAGCTAGCAGGCTAATTTTGGAAACGCCTAATAGTAGATAGAAGAAGAGGCACACTAGGACTTAACATACATATCAAAACACTCTGCATAACATATGTTTTTGGCAAATTCTAGGTGAACTACTCCTTTAAAGGAGTAGTCCACCCAGAATTTGCAAAAAACATATGTTGTGCAGAATGTTTTGATTTTGTGTGACGTCCTAGTGTGTCCTTCCCTCTCTGCTATTAGTTTTTCCTAAATTAGCCTACTAGCTTTATGATAGTTTTATGACCCCTGGAGTTCTCCATCTGAGTCAGAAATATTGCTTTTCTTGTTCCTACAATGTATCCTGTCTCATGTGACAGTGATGTAGCCAAGACCATAGATTCATCTGCAAGCACTGCTTTAGAATTAGTTCACAACAGCAGAGCTGTGTAACTTTTCTTATCCAGTGTGCACAAATGGCTACATGTACAGTTTAGCAGATACCACCAAAAGTAATGTAGGGGTGTGTGTGTGTGTGTGTGTGTGTGTGTATGTGATCACTGCTAAAAACAGAAACCCTGTGTTTACTGGCTTGACTGAATTCATTGTTGCCATGAGATGGTTGCATGGACACATCCCAACAGTACAATCAAGTTGAGGTGTCAGCCTGACATATTGTACCATTGCTGAGATTTTCCACCACACAACACCCTCCCATGGTACATCTGTCTGTGATGGCCACCAGCGCCATACCAGTCCATCAGTGTTTAACCATTCTTGCAACTGTGCAACCTAGTTCTACATCCATGTCTGGCCACAAAGATAAGTACTGTGCCAGATGTTAGTCACAAAACAATATTTTTCATCCAATTTGGGCAGCAAAATAATGTCTGTAATTACAAGGTACTGACTTATTTCTTTCATTGATTTATTTTATTTCTCGGATTACAACACCTTTGAGGCAGAGGCTCTGTTACAGAGGTTCCACATCAAAAATGAAGAAACAACAATATGCACACATATCGAACAAAGACATTTGATAACAGTGTTATTACATTGGAGCATAAAATATTACACTGGAGCATAAAATACATATAATAATAATAAAAAAACTTTATTTATACCTCGCCTTTCACAAATTCAAGGCGCCTTACAATAAACACAAATATAATGAATAAAACATCAGTCTACCAGTGATCTGAGCTCGTAAAATCACTTTAATAATTTAAAAAATCTTAGACCATAAATAGGTCTTTAAGGCCTTTTTAAACTCCTCCACAGATGCACACTGACGAAGCGGATGGGGTAGAGAATTCCAGAGGGTAGGGGCAACATAAATAAAGCACGAGCACCTGAAGATTTCAAAGATACCATCAGAATCTCTAGAAACCCCTCGTGCACCGAGCAGAGAGATCGCTTAGGGCAGCAGGGAACCAGAAGCTCTTTCAAGTAGTTCGGGCCCTGTCCGTGGAGGGCTTTGTAAGTCAAAAAACCAACTTTAAAGGTGATCCGCCACTGAATTGGCAGCCAGTGCAGATCACACAGGACCGGTGAAATATGACAGGCACGGGACATACCCGTCAATAACTGGGCCGCAGCATTCTGCACCAGCTGCGAAGTGGCGAATATCAACCCCAGGAAGCCCTAGATAAAGGGAGTTGCAGTAATTGAGGTGAGAGGTCACAAAAGCATGGATCAAAGTAGGCAGATCGGAAGACAGAACAAGGTGCTTAATCTTGGCGATGTTCCTAAGATGATAAAAGGAAAGTTTGACAACTGCTGACCGCTGCAAACGCAGAGTCAGCTCATTGTAAAAAATCACCCCCAAGTTCTGCACCTGTTCAGAGGTAGGGAGCTGGACACCTCCCAGAAATAAACCTGAGGCTAAACCAGCTCCCATCCCCTCTACCCTACGACCCGAGTCCACAACCATCACCTCAGTCTTCTCCGAATTCAACTTCAGCCAGCTTGAATTTATCCAGCACTGGATTTCAGTTAGGTAGTTATTAAAGACCAGGAGAGCTTTATCCTGGTTGGGTACAAAAGATAGGTAGAGCTGGGTAGGGATATAAAGTGCAGCATGGAAAGTAGGGAAATAGTTCCGGGAGCGACTGGTCATATGATCAGCCATGTGACCTAAGCTACCTATAAAGGTAATGCCCACCCAGGGTGAGTGGGGCAGTTGCCACGGTAGCAGTGATAGGCTAACACAGGTACACTCTCTGTCTCTCTACCTTGTGTGTGTGTGGCTGCTGGGCGCCTCCGGTGCTCTGTAGGACAGGAGGGGAGGTTGTATGTGAGCAACCTGTGGAGAGAGGGAGATAAAATCCTGGTTAACACAAAAGGAATTAACAGGTCAGCAAACAAAAGAGTGGGGTCAAGGCAGGAACAGAGAGAAGGGGGGAGGCTGAGCCTGAACTTGGACAAGAGCCGCACATGCGCAGTGTGGTAGGCACACTGCAATGGAGGCAATATCAAACACTAGCTAGATGCAGGAGCAGTAAATTCATGGATCTGCTCAGCCTCACCGCATTAACTATAGAGCAATCCCCAAGTAATGGTTTGTACAGCACACTAAAGAATACAGTCACAGCTCTAAATCACTACACGCTAACAGAAAACAGCTACAGCTCTAAACACAGTTCTAACCATACACAGCAGCACAGGCGAACTCACTTAGCCTGGGAGCATGTATGTGAGTTGAAAGGTTCTAAGTTTACCTTATCCAAAATGGCCGCGCCATGAGCTGAATGAGACCTTGAGACCTTGAAGTAACAGTACAAGATGCCTAACACATAGGGCTCCTAAAACAGTTGCAGCCCTGGTCAAAAAACAATCTAAACAGTTTAATTGACATCCAGGTACACTCTCTGTCTCTCCACCTTATGTGTGTGTGACTTAAAGGCAGGTATATACGGTAAGTGTGAAAAATGGGTGAAATAACTGTGAGGATGTGGGGGTGGGTGGGAGGCAGTCATTTGGTTCCCATGGCCTCTGACTGACCAGTTATGTATGAAAGTACACTTCATTACCACCAGCTTGAAAGAAGCAATGATGCACAGTACTGTCTCCTAGTGGCATGTCATGTGATATCCAGAGCAACTCTCACTTTTACCCAGTTCTGTACATGGGATATCACTTGAAATTAGGTGTCCTAAACAGTATTTACTAAACATATAGCAAATAAAATATTAAGATAGTAATTAGGGCTTACTAAGCAGTAATACATATTTAGCATGGATGCAAATGCTAGTTAATTATGCATTTAAGAAATATGTTAGGGCAGTTACCTTAATTTATTGAACAATCTATTTTTTAGAATAACGTTACTCCAAATGTCATTATAGGAATATATGTACATAAGTACAATAAGCAAACCTTAACATTATATTTACTTGTTAAATGGGTATCCAGAAGTATTTTAATAGCTGTGCATTTGCTGTTCAAAAGATAGTGATGTCCTGATAACACACAGTTAATACCCTTTGCTGCTATATGTGAGGCCAGGTTTTACATAAACATAGAAACATAGACGGTCAAGTATGATGGCCCTACTGGTGATTATCTCCTTTATTCCCCCATATTTATCTATTTAGTTAGTTAGTTTTGGTTGACTGGTCACTCCTCTTACTGCATTTACCACTGCCATGTATCTGTCTCACCCTTGTTTGTATCCCTTACTCTTTGTGTGAAAAAATAGTTCCTGACATCCTTCATAAATCTCCCAATAAGTTACTCTGGGTGTCAGTTCCCACTCAGTATGAATGATACCGTGCTGTCCATCTTGTTTATATCTTGAAGGTACCTGACCATTTCTGTCATATCCCCCCTTTTTTCTTGCCTCCACAGTGCATGTGTTAGTCATCCAACCTCTCCAGGTAGGACTTCCCTTGTTATCTCTAGATCATTTGGCTACCCTCCTCACAGGAACTGAGGTGGCAGTGAAGAAGAAAGGAAATGTTTTCAGAAGAGGACTTGTAGGATAACCCTTCAATCTCTGTAAGTGTGAAAGGTCATTCTGCAACTCCTGTATCAACAAACTGCAAGTGCTTGTCAGTTGTTCTGTCAAAAACTGGATCTGCATGGCAGATGGCGGCTGCTCGTGGGTGGTGAGTGGTGGGTATATATGTGTCTGCTGCCATCTCTGGAACTGGGCTGTATGGGTGGATGCTTGGGGGCTTGGGGGTTGCCAGCAGGTCACAGTGAGAGGACTAAATGTATTTCAAGGTTTTCCCAGGTCATTCACAGTCTCTTTAAAAAATGTCAATGACAAATGCTTTGCAGTAGCTTTAGCCACAGGGCCCTCCAGTAGCCACATGGATGAAGGCTGCCTAAGCCATGCTATGTAAGAGACTCAGGGATTCCAAAATGTTCAGCATTTTTCTAAAATGTCAATGGGCTTTAAAAAATGCAGGTTATTTTATTTTTAATTGTAGTATATACTAGTAATAGAAACTATATTTAAGTTAAAAAAAGTTCCACGGACTTGCCATAAAGTTGCGACAGTGTGCTGTTTTCATTGCTGTTTCCCAATTTCTCAGGCTCACCGTAATACTGTGATGTATTTAAGTCTCTCATGACCATCTCTAACTACCCTTGCTCTTTATGAAATGTTTTTCTTTTAAAAAAAATGTATAAACATTTATAGTGGTAGAATTCATTTTTATTTGCTACAGCAAAGGCATTCAATTTAAAATAGAAACAGAATTTGACAGCAGATAAGGACCACTTGGTCCACCCAGTCTGCCCATTTCCCTACTTACTGCATAAACTCCAGATCCTAATTGATCTGCAGCTCACCTTCTCTTTCCTACCACTATGGTTACCTTCTGTCTATCCCATGAATTCTTGAATTCATCTATCAGTTTTACTCCTACGACCTCCGCAGGGAGGCTGTTCCATGCATCTACAACCCTTTCTGTGAAAAAATACCTCCTCATGTTGCCCCAGAGTCTCCCCCCCACCTCATATTGTGACCCTTTGTTCTTACAAATCTCTTTTCCTGAAAGATGCTGCCTTCTTGAACTTTGTTTATTCCTTGAGGTACTAGAATGTGTCTCTCATATCCCCTTTCTCCCTCCTTTCCTCCAGGATATGCATATTAAGGTCTTTCAGTCCCTCCTCATATGGTTTCTGGTGCAGTCCTTGCACAATTTTATTTGCTCTTCTCTGGACTGCCTCCACTCTGTCTATGTCCTTTCGGAGATGTGGTCTCCAGAACTGAACACAGTACTCTAGATAAGGTCTCACCAATTGTCTGTACAGTGGTATCACCACCTTCTATTTTCTACTGGTGATACCACTCCCTGTGCACCCCAGCATCCCTCTGGCTCTCCTCACAGCCTTCTTATATTGCTTGACTACCTTTAGGTAATCTATTATGATTACCCTTAGGTCTCTTTCCAGTTTAGTTGTCGTCAGTACCACCCCCCAATCGTGTATTCCTCTCCTGGACTTTTCTGCCACAAGTGCATGATTTTGCACTTCTTTGCATTGAATCTAAGCTGTCATACTCTTGACCACTCCTCTAACTTGCCTTGGCCTCTTCTCATTCTCTCTACCCTACCCCCGAGTGTCAACTCTTTTGCAGATCTTAGTATCGTCCGCAAAGAGGCATACCTTCCCTTCCAGCCCTCTGCAATGTTGCTTATGAAGACATTAAAGAGGACCGGCCCCAGCACTGAACCCTGTAGCACCCTGCTGGTTATCACCCTCTCCTCGGATTGAATTCCGTTTACCACCATCCTCTGTGTCCTATTGCTCAGCCAATTTCTGACCAAGTTTACTTCCATGGAACTCACTCTTAGACTGCCTAATTTGTTTACTAGCCTCCTGTGTGGGATGGTGTTAAATGCCTTGCTAAAATTTAGGTAGGCCATGTCTACTGCCCCTCCCTGACCAACCGCCTTGGACATCCTTTCAAAGAAATCTGTCAGATTTGTTTGACAAAACCTTCCTGCTGTGAATCCATGTTGCCTCGGGTCTTGTACCCCACTGGCCTCAAGATATAACACAGTCCTTTCCTTTAACATTGATTCCATTATTTTCCCCACCACTGAGGGCAAGCTGACCAGCCTGTAATTTCCAGCCTCCACCATGCTCCCACTTTTGTGGAGGTGTGCCACATTCACCTTCCTCAAGTGATTTGTTGAATAGGGCTGGCAGTGTTGAATATTCTGGGATGTACCCCGTCCAGCCCCATTGACTTGTATACTTTTTAGTTTTGAGAGTTCCTTTAGGACTTTCTCCTCCATGAATGGACTGGTGTCCACCTCTCTTCCATGTGTGTTTCAGGTTTGCTGGTTTGTAGCAGGAAGAAAATTGTGCTTAGACAAAAACGTCATCATGCTTTTGCTGTGGCTCGGAGAACTTTGAGCTGAGAAAGCAGTGACCAACACAATTTAGTGTAACATTTCAGCATTATTGTTTAATAATATTTTTGTTATAAATACTCCTTAGTAGTGAAGATAACCCCAAATAAAATATATTGCCATAGGTCTTTGACATTTAGTTACAAATTATTATCACGTTCTACCCAAGTGACTTAAAATGTTTGCACGTATGCCTATACTAGAAGTTTAGCGTTAACTTCTTGAGATGAAGTGGTGTCTTAAGATCATTGAATCATTGAAAATGGAGCTATTGAAAAGAGATGAGTATAGGTGAACAATAAGAGGAATGCACTCAGAAACCGAGGACATGAGTGACAGAAATAGAGTCCATGATGAGAGTGGAAAGGGAAATAAACTCCCTCTATTTTTTTAAATTGAAAAAGCTTTATTGTTTTTATAAGTACCACAACTAACAGTACAAAACATCAGAAACAAAAAAACAGGAGAAACAAGGAAACCCTCCCCACCTGCCCTTATTATATACCCCCTCCATATGGGAGTGTGTGATGATACCTGAGAGTGAGTAGCTCAGAGATCAGTCAGTGAGATGAAGCTATATATATGAATAATATCTAATACGATACCACAGAAAGCACAAATGGCAGTCAGTTCAAATAGTGGGCATACAATTTACCCCATTTCTTATTAAACAGGGGCAGATGATGACGTATACTAGCAATCAGATGTTCGGTATATAGAGAGAACGAGAGCTCGTGTAGCCATTCATTGTATGTGATGGATACTTGGTCCTACCAGTGTCTAAGAACTAGTTTTTTTTGACCACCAAGGAGAGTTACCATGTGGTATCTCCTTTGCTTGACCTGAATCTGGGAGTAGTCACCAATAATACATACTCCTGGAAAGAAGAGACCCCATAGCCCTAAAAGGGGGTCCATCCACTCCTAAATAAGTACCCACAAGGGTGATGCCTTCTCACAAGACCAAGAAAACATGTAACAGGGTATCCTCCACCTTGCCACATCTGGTGCGGGGAGGGGAGGCAACCCATCTTGGCTAGTTTAACTGGGGCATAGTACATATTGTTTAAAATATGGTATTGGGTAAGTCTTAATCAATCCTGAGTCAATTAAATGTAAAGATCCTCCCAAAGGTGTGGCCAGTTAAAGGCGAAATCTGGCATCAGTGATTCTCATATTTTGGAGCCGGTCAAAGAAGAGAGTTGAGAGGTGGCAAGCAAGTACATAAGACACCATGGGGCTTGAATGCTAGATCTTGGATCTGCTGAAGTAGGTCACCAAGTAAACGTGATTTTAAGGAAAGACCAAATTGTTGCACTAACAGGTGCCATAACTGATAAATCTTGAAAATGTTAATTGGATCCAATTGAAATTTAGCTAATAATTCTGAAGAAGTGAGTATAGAAATCTGAGAGTAAGAGTTTGATATTCTAAGATCGGGAAGGATAGAAATCCAGCCAGGAGCTAATGGATGGCCCCCAATCCTGATATTTAGGTTAGAAAAGATAGGCTGAGAGAAATCTTTGGAAGGGGAAACCTTTAAGTAGGAGCAGAGTTGTGAGAAGACTTTGATAGAGATTTCAACTGGGGAGGAGCCCAACACAGCCGGAAGAGATTTCAAGGGAGAAAAAAGGATAGCATCGGGAGACAGATTGTAGGAGAAGATGAGTTTGGATTCTGTTTGTAACCAGATGTGAATGTAGTCATCTTCAGATACAGCTTGAGACATAGAAAGCCATTTTCCACACTTGTAGAGATGACTGGCCCAATAATAGAGTAAGAAATTATGAAGTCGCAATCCGCCTGATTCCTTAGGGAGCCCCAATTTCAGTTAAGAGCACCTGGGGGATTTGTCCAACCAGATAAATGAAGTAATAATTGAATGAATATGTTTAAAAAAGGCTAAGGGGAGCCATTTGTTAAGCATATTCAAAGGATAAAAATGCCTAGGAAGTACATTTATTTTAATAATATTAATTCTGCCCCATAACAAAATTGGAAGATCTTTCCAAAATGCTAAGTCCTGTTGTACTGTATAACACCCAGTAGATCTTCTAAATTCAATTTCCGCATCAAGGAGGGATCAGTGGTTAAAAATATGCCAAGGCACTTGATACATCGGGAAGACAGAAACTCCCTCTATGACAATTAACAGTATTTCTCAGTTCAGTTTCAATGCAAATTAGACTGCCATAGCTTGCGGCAGGCCATGTACAAAGCTGGTTAGGAACTAAATTTAAATATGCTGTCATACCAAAGAAATGCGGCAGTCATGCCCAGCTAGTTTAAGATGTGGTGAAAGGCACAGCCAAGCAATGTAATTTCACTAACTTTGTCCCAGTGGGCTCCACCCTCGTGTCCTATGTGCACATTTTTTGAAAACACAAAGAATATAGTGGTGATTTGTTTAAAGGAAAGATGCTGCCACTGTGTGTCCATTCCAAAAACCTTTTCTCTCTCCACACCCACTGTGAATGCAAATGCAACATTAATGGAATGCAAGCAGGGAAGTATATGGTTCTCTAGGTAACACAGTGTTCCTTTACCATGGAATACCTGTATTTTAATGGGGTGAGGCCACAGAAACCAGGCATTTCAGTATCGGTTTAGGTAAACTTTTACCTGACCTCTGAATGGAGCATTACTGACCCAGTTCTGTCCATTTTCTGTAATGAGATGAATGTTAACTCCCTCACTTATTTTCTGTAAAAAAATTACTACATTTTACTTAAAAATGTTTTCACTGATTAAGGCTTTAAACTAATATACTGTATTTCTACATTCTCTGTTGTTTAGACCCCTATGGGACCCAGATTTGGATTTGATAATTTATCCCATTCAGAGCTCCAGAGCTATTTTCCTGGCAGTGCAGCTTATCTGTAATGTCTTTTAACATGGGAGCTGTCTATGTGTCTGATTTTTGTCTTCTCTCTGAACTGACATACAGTTGCATCAATTATTAACAACTAGGAGAGACTTTATAAAGTTTCCTACCCTCTACCCCCCACCCCCACCCCCACTGTATATCAAGTGACTAGGCACGTCACAGTGAAATTTACTTGGTGTCTACACTGGTGCATTTTTTTTTTATTAAACTCTGAGCACAGATCATTTATAACAACATTTCTGTGTCTACACTTTTTAATTGGACTGATCACTCTACTTATTCACTGTTTTAGCCTACCAGCTGCAGCTCTGTCATCAAATTGCCATCACTAGAGTGGGACATTTAAACCAGGCCCTTGGGGAAGAAGGCCACACCCCCTGAGGAAGAGGTGTTTCTTGAATTGCTGGGGCTCAAGATCCTTGTGGTGGTGTCAAATGTACATTTCAGGTCTGGCCCATTGGCGCAGCAGTTGGATATTTGCACTTGCGACGCCAGCGACCCGGGTTTGGGAAAGGGCCTAAGTCATAGGAGGGCCAACCGGGAGGAGAAGGATGGAGCATCCCCAGGACTGCTCTTCTTCTCTGGGGGGAGGGTGGGGAGAATGTCCGGTGCTTGACAGACCCCTGGCAGAGGCCGGGGGTACCACAAGCGACCAGCGTTTGAGAGATTCAGGGGGCAGAATAGATGCCGGACATCACTGCATGTCTCCATCCCCAAGAAAACCTCACAAAATTCTTTAGCCTGCCAGCCGCCCTCCCGAAGCCCACCTCGGCTTCCATTAGCCTCCAGGCTGGCCCTATGACCTAATCCAATTGTTGCGGCACCACTGGGGAGTCATTGCCACAAACCCCACACTGGGGGGCAAGCCAGGGGGTATCCGAGGGTCTCGGCTCAGTGTGGAGGTGGAAGCCGAGGTCTGTGACCGGGCTGAGTTACCGGGGGACCGGTGATTCAGGGGCCAAAAAATATAATAAAAAAAAAAAAGTACATTTCGGCAACTTGCTATAATAAATTATTACAAGTCCATCTGCTCAGAGTGCTTGTTTCTGTGGTTTCTTACCATATTTTCAGCTCACTGGGGTGCAGCATGGATGCCTGGTAGCATTTTATGAGGGGGAGGGCTGATGAATAGGGTAGGAGAACTATAGTCCACATTAGTAACCAGCAGCTTCTGGTTTTAGTGACTTTGGAGGCTACAGAATTTGTGGGGCTCTGGGTGAGTCCCTGCATACTCCCCAGGGAGACTTTACCAATCAGGCAATAATGACGGCTAAGTTTGACTTGAGTCTTTAATGCAGTCCAGATCTTCTTGGATAGGTGCATGCTTGCATGGAGTGATGTGGTATTTTTTCAGATTTAACAAGCAATCCTCCCACCTCATTTTCTACTGCTTAAGTTAAAAAATTTAAACATCCTGGGTTATTCCAGGTTCGGAATGCAGACACGGAGAAAAAAGAGCACGGGCCATATAATAGTGATAAGATGACTGCTGTGTTTTAAGCTGATTGGCTGATAAGGCTGCTGGTGACTCAAAAATTTTATAACTAGTTGTGAAACCGTGACAAAAGACTAGCATTGCTACAGTTGAAAAAAAGACGAAAGCTGAGACACTAGGGTTAGGGGTTTCTCATCATGACTGATAAGTCTATTACAGCTTGTCTAGTGCCATTTGTGAAGCCAGAGAAATCATTCTTAGAGTAGAAAGGCAATGGTTAAAATGTAGATGAGGAAAGATTAGGTTAAATTACATGGGCCTTATACTTTACCTACCTGACTAGCCAGTTTGCAAGCACAACTTTGTCTGATATTGGACACCTGTGTGAAGCCTGGATACCTAGCTACAACCATGAATAATTTGACAGCATGTGGCCACTCCAGCTGACACAGTTGAACAACCTGAGAATATCTGTGGGAAGTGCAGGGCCACAGAAGGATCTGAAATGCAGATGTTCCTGTTCAAAATCAGAAAGATGGTAACCCTAGGGAAGACAACTTGCACGGGAGAATAAAAGCTGATCCCTGTTCCCACAATTAGTTAACCAGTTTACCAATCCATTATAACCCAGCCAAAATGATTCAATTCATCCTTATCAGAGTCCTTCTGCTAACCACTCCCTTTTATAGCTGACAGTGAGGAAACACATGGAAGCCAGTTAACCTGCTCGAGGCCACGCAAAACTTCAGTGGCTGTGGTGGGATTTGAACCTGTTACCTCCTGGTTCATAGTTTTGGGCTATTAGCATTTAACTGCTGAGTGGTACCATCCAGGTGAGTGGTGGGTATGTGCTGGCTACCATCTCTGGGAGGTAGAATCCAGATTTTGAAAAATTTAGATTTCTTTTTTTTTTTTCTTATCATTACGTTTAAATTCATGATAAGTTTCCCAAAGTTCAAAATATTATGTGATTTGGTTTTATATAGCATCTTTCACATAGACCTTATCCCAAAGGGCTTTGCAATGCAATAAGTTGAGTATTGGTAGTGCAGTGACTGTATGAGGTGTACATGAAGCAGCCACTAAGCTTGCTATCACAGCACACAGCCACACTGCATTAAAACTTGAGCTATACGTTTCCTATGTTGATGTCCATATCTCGGAATCACACATCCACTAAAGTATTTGATCCCAGAAGAAGCACTGAGATCATAAACCATAGTTTGCAGTCAAGGTGTTTGGCCTGATGTGTAAGTAAATGACAGTTCCAAGATGTCTCTGGCAAATTAAGAGTGTCACCAGGCTAAAATGGCTGAACTGGAAGCTATGTATCGAATGAATAAATACGGACTCATTTCTATTACAGAAACTTGGTGGGATCCTGATACTTCTTGGATCCAGCATATCCCAGGGTATAAACTATATCATAAGGACCGCAAGGGGCAAATGGGGGGGGGGGTATGCCTCTATGTTAGAGATGACATATCCTCATTTCAAATCCCTATAACGAGTGATACTGAAACAATCTGGGTTAACATCCAGTTTAAGGGTTACCCACAACTGATGGCAGGGACATGTTACAGGCCCCTGACATCTAATAAAGAATATTCTACATGCTTAAATAATGAGATCCTAGATATGACCTCTAAAGGAAACTTTAACTGGTGACTTTAACCTGCCTACTATAAATTGGTATTCTTTATCTGGAAGTACGCAGGCCGAGAAAGACTTAATTATACTCATGGTTGATATGGGCCTTGAACAAATAGTTACAGAACCAACACGAGGTGACAATATCCTGGACTTGGTTATTACAAATATAGGGAATCTAATATCCAAAGTTATAATTGGTGCCCCACTAGGATCAAGTGATCACTACACTATTTCCCTTACACTGTCATTTTGTCAACACATCACCAATTGTACTGAATTGAAAAATTATAATAAAGCTAATTTTAATGCTATTAATAACCAATTAAACTCAATTTCTTGGGATACAACACTATCCTCTCTTTCCATGGAAGAATCCTGGGACTTTTTCAAATCTACCATTTACTACTTGGAAAAATTATACATTCCTACAACAAAAAAATATAATAAAAAGGGGAAAATATCCCTGTGATTTAACAATACTATTAAAGCCTTAATTCAGAACAAGCAGAGGCTATTTACACGAGTTAAAAATAGCGAGGGAGACACCAAAAAATTATTGTTCACTCAATACAGGGAAACTAAAATTACTACAACAAGCCATTCTGCAATCTAAAAAGAAACTTGAGTTTCATCTGGCCCATACCAAAGACAACTATAAATCACTATTTTCCTACCTTAACAATAAAAAAATAAATAATAGACACATGGGGCCTTTATGCATATATAACACAATTATATCTACAGACAGAGATATGGCTGACACATTTAACAAGCAATTCTGCTCAGTATTTACCAAGAAAGAGGTTCCTAAGCGGCTTCAAACGTAATGTTACCAGTCTTACATCATCACCAAGGATGATACACTAAAAGCAATTTATCCTAAAACCTAATTCTAGTCCAGGACCTGATAACATCAGCCCCGATTTCTAATTGAGACAGCTGCTGCTATTGCAAAACCACTTTCAATTATATTCAACAAATCTTTATATGAGGGAATTATCCCTCAGGACTGGACAATGGCTACTGTGGTCCCAATCTTTAAGAAGGGTAATCATTCCAGACCAGAAAATTATCGTCCGATAAGTCTGACTTCCGTTATAAGCAAGATCATGGAGAAAGTTATTAAGAAATTACTAGAGTACGAATCTATTGGGGGTAACTTGACTGACACTACACAACATGACTTTAGACAGGGATATTCCTGTACTACTAACTTGGTTTCCTTCTATAATCATGTCAGTACGGCATTGGATAATGGCATCCCTATGGATGTGATACTTCTCGACTACAGTAGAGCATTCGACAAAGTTCCTCATGACATCCTACTTGACAAAATGAATGATATGGGATTTTCTTACTACACAATTAATCGGGTGTCAGGTTGGTTGAATGGAAGATATCAGCAAGTCAGAATTAATGGCACACTTTCTCACTCGCTGAGTGTGACCAGCGGGGTCCCACAGGGGTCCGTGTTGGGACCCACCCTGTTTAACATCTTTATTAGTGATCTGCAGGCTGGCCCCGAGAATGTTCTCTCGAAATTTGCTGATGAGACTAAGCTGTGTGGCTCTGTTCTTACATCGTTAAACAGAGAATCCATGAGGAATAACTTAAAATCCATCGAAGAATGGGCAGTTTTAAACAAGATGACACTCAACTCGGACAAGTGTCATGTTGTACACTTTGGTAAGAACAACCCTAGGCAGACTTATTTTCTGAACAATTTTGCCCTTCATGTGTCACCATTAGAACAAGATCTTGGGGTAATCATTAACAATAAATTATTATCCAGTGATCATTGCAAGATGATAGCTAGGAAATCTAACGCCTTGCTTACTCGGATCCAACACTCGTTTGTGTCTAGGACACAGGAATGCGTAATCCCTTTGTACAGAGCTTATGTTAGGCCCCATCTGGACTATGGATCCCCCTGTTGGAGTCCCTACTTGAGGCAGGACATTGACGGAATTGAGAGGGTGCAGAGAAGAGCCACAAAAATGGTCCCTTATTTATCCAAACTAGACTACGAGGAAAGATTAAGGGTTACGGGGTTACACTCACTCTGCACAAGACGTACCAGAGGTGACCTTCTCCTATTGTACAAAATCCAGAATTCTCAGGAGTTAATGCACCATTGTGGCTTACATTTCTCTACCAGTTGGACTTCCCTATGGTATCATAACAAACAGATATTTGTATCTAAAACTAAAACAACAAAAAGGTTAAACTACTTTACAGTAAAAACACCCAAACTGTGTAATCTCCTTCCACAATACTTAGTGGACAGCAGCTCTAATCTAGTCTTCAAAAAAAGGCTGGATTGTTGGCTCGAGTTTAACAACTTCAAGGTATAATTATCCCACCAATGTGGTGGGGGACAATCTCGATGAGCAGTAGCCTTCTTTTGTCCTTTGCAACCAAGTAAACCTAGTAAACCAAGTCATCTTGTGACTTCTTAGCGTACCTGAGAACCGCAAAGCAGTTCTGAAGCATTAAGATGTTACATGATGATACTCTGGATTAACCAAGAGACATCTCAGAACTGTCACTTACTTTTAGTAAGCTTCTTTTTTATTTTTAATTTTTTTACTGCACTGTTCGATACTTCTTGCCCCAGCTACCTTGTGTTCTTACCCTGCTACCATACTTTTAACAATGGCATCAAGCAGTGTCCGTAACTGAAAACAACTGCTAACTAGTCTGGATTTGAGGATTTACCCTGCCATTTTTTTGTTGCCATCTATGGTGCCCCCCTCCCAAACCCACTGCCATACAGTTCCATGGCTTCCTGTTCTGTGATGATGAAAATAAAGCTGCAGCAGAGAAAGGAGGAATAAAGGTAACATATGAACATATGAGTGAGCCAGCAGAAAAAGGCCTTATGGTCTATCATGTCTCTTGAGTTTGCAGACCCCTCACTGCAGTGGTGTCATGCCCATAGGGCCCGAGAGGGCATGTGTCCCCCAAAAATTGTTGAGGTATCTTGAAAAATTATTTTTTAATTGTATTTTCTGCAAACACAAGGCAGAAACCTGTCAATATTTCTTTTACAATCGTTGGTGGGAGGGTGGAGGGGGGTTGGGTCCAAATCTGATCTGATCTTAGTAATAATCAACATCCGATTGACCAGACTTTAAAAAAAAATGTACAATTGCTGAGTTGCTGGCTGTGGTGTAGGCGAAGTGATTGGTAGTCCATGCTGACAATCAGTATAGATTCTACCAATCACTTCTTCTCCCAGTTGGTGATGTCAGTCTGACTGGAAAACGCATCTGCTCTGTTGCAGCACGTCGTCTACCTACCCCTGTGTCACTTTCCGATTGGCTAACTTCAGAGTGAGCTGATGAGTTTATCAAAACAGTCATTGGCTAACACTGTTAGCCAGTGACTGTTTTAAGAAACTCATCGGCTCACTCTGTAGTTAACCAAACGGAAAGTGACACGGGGTAGATGACGTGTCGCGCGGTAAACTGCATTTTATTTCCAGCGCCATCTGCACTGTGAGTTCGAGGAGGAAAGACTGAGGTTGGAACAAGAACTCCTCATCTCATGGTTTATGCGCTGCAGTGGCCGCTCACTTCTGTAATAAAAATGAAAACCTCCTCCTCTCCTCTGAAGAAAAACATCAAGGAGGGGGCTGAGGGCCTGCTGGAGTTTTAAGGGGAGATGGAGAGTGCTGCCGGGAGATGGGTGCGGCAGACCGGACTGAGTGGTGCTGAAAGTTGAGAAAGTCTCTTTTCAGTTCACTGCTGGAAAAAAATAAGAAAAAATACCCATGACCGGTCCCACAATAAGGCAGCATTATTTTCAGCACAGGATCCCAGGAATCAGCATCGGGACCTGCAGACAGTCAAGGAGACAAGTCAAGGTATGATGTGATTTGATTTTGATTGATTATCTGACTGTCTGAGACTGCCTGGTTTGTTAATTTGCCCCTTTTTATCCTATTTGTGCAGGGCGTTCTTTGTGTTCTTTGGAGTTCGGGCCCAAGAGGCTGGCTATTTGGTTTAATCGGTTGCCCGCCCAGTGAATCATTAATGGGCTTGTTCTTCCTTGTGCTCCTCTGAGGAGGGTTACCTCCCATGGCCCCTATAACTTGGTAGATAAACACTTTGCAGAGCTGCTGATATACCAGCAGTGCCAGGGAATCACTGGATTATGCTGTTTTAAACTGGGGAAATACTGGAACGAAAAGCTCTCCCTCTTGCTTGCTGCATCATTTAGATGCCACACAAGCCCAGTTGACCAGCCCGCCTCACC
Organism: Neoceratodus forsteri; assembly: GCA_016271365.2. Taxonomy (NCBI): domain Eukaryota; kingdom Metazoa; phylum Chordata; order Ceratodontiformes; family Ceratodontidae; genus Neoceratodus; species Neoceratodus forsteri. Next base: position 679,988,920 of record CM028133.1, on the reverse strand, counting down.
AATATATACACTCTTAACTCTGCTGTAAACTGGACCTCTCTTTTTCTGTAAAGGGTTGAAGAATGTTGTCCCCCCCCCGTTGCTTTTTCTCCCTTCGGGTGTCAGTCTATGTCCCCCTAGCATCCAGCTGCTCCTATAGCTGGGGGGGGGGTGCATCCCCATTAGTCGGAGGTAAACTCTAGGAGGTTTTATAGTCTGGCATAATCCCTCACTGGTTACATGAGCACTCTGTCTGGGGTATGGTGTTGCGGGGGAGTTGACAGTTGGACTTCTTAAGTCAACTCTTGTGACATGTTTCTGTGATTATGCAGTCTAACATTGCCCCTACAGATCCATTGTCATTGTGTGTGTGTGTGTGTGTGTGTGTGTGTGGGGGGGGCATCCGCCTGCTGGGGGCAGTTGCTGTTGCTGACTCAAGTCACTCATCAGCTAAACAAGTCGGTTCTAAGCTGTGTGTCCTACATTTTCCCTGATGCATTCTGAGCAGTGTTCATACCAGGGGGATCATGCCAATAAGGTACTTTTTTTTTTAGACTTGTTCTACTGTGACAGGCTCAGCCAGCATGATGTTGCTTGCTCTTAAACAGACTGAACATGTAGTGGGTTATGATTTATCCCCCCCCAAGGCAGTACTAGTTCTACTACAATATCTATTATGGTCTTTATTACGCTTGCTCTGTTTGGAGAGCCTGCAGGAAGTGGTGTGCTATTGAATGGATTGTTATTCTTTTACTCTGAGTAGATCCTACCCCCATATTTGGAACATGATTATGTCATTTAGCTTGATGGGGAACAGCTTACTGACCTACTAAAAGTCACCAAAATGCACCATTTGACTTCAGTTTTTCAAACTTTTTCCCGGGGGGGGGGCATGTCCCTGGACCCTGCTAGAAAGCTTTGGATTTTGTGCCCTTCCAAAATTTCAGCCTGCATGATGCCCCTGCCTCAGTGTCTACTGAAGGATCCACTCATAGAGTTCGATGTAGAGAGAGAGAGGCTAGAGGGTGGACTCCGTTGGCTCAGTTGAAGCCGTGCATCCACCATATTAGAGGAGGGTTGAGGTGCCAGCAGAAGTGCAAGAACCCTTCTTGAAACTGAGATAGTGGCACCAGCACACAGTTCTCACAGCACTGAGTAATGCATTGCTTATACAAGCAAAGGACAAATGAGTGTACTTTTTTTCACCACAATGTGCGTCTGCTTCATCATTTCCCTGCTTTCAATGGTGCTTCTTACTCAACTAGATCATCAGATTGCTGTGAGAACAGTGTGCTGGTGCCACTATCTCAGTTTCAAGAAGGATTCCTGCACTTCTGCTGGCACCTCAACACTCCTCTAATATGGCGGATGTGTGACTTCAGCTGAGCCATTAGAGTCCACCCTCTAGCCTCCCTCTCTACATTGAACTCTGTGGATCCACTCCCTCCCCCTTGCCTGCTCCTCCCTCCCTTCCCACTGATGCCTTCCCTCGCACTCCCCCTCCCCTACCTGCAGCTTTCCCTTTTGCTCTGTCTCATCCTCTCTTGAAGCTGTCTACTGTCTTTAGGGAGACTACTTTCTCCGGCAACTCATTCCACTTGGCTACCACCCTCTCCATGAAGAAGTGCCTCCTCATTTCCCTCCTGAATCCCCCTCCCCCAAGCTGGAGGCAGTGCCCCTTAGTGGTCCTGTTCTCACTAAGGTTGAAGAGACCCTCGGAGCTCACCCTGTTGAAACCCTTAAAGTACTTGAAGGTTTTGCTCATGTCACCCCTCTCCCTTCTGTACTCCAGGAAGTACACGTTGAGATCTTGTCTCTCCTCATACGATTTGCCCTGCTGCTGTCCCGGGATCATTTTGATTGCCTGTCCCTGGACTGTCTCCAGTAGGTTGATGTCCTTCTTGAGGTAAAGGCATCAGTACTGCACACTGTGCTCTTGGTGTGGACATACTAGAGTTCTGTACAGTGGCAGAATGACCTCTGCTTTCCTGCTGGCTGTACCCCTGGCTATGCAGCTTTTGATTCAATCTGGCTGCTGCATCCTGCAGCATGCTGAGTGATTCAGGTAACTCTTGATAATCATTCCCAAGTCCTTCTTCTCCTCCTCCAACCTGGTAACCTGTGCACCTCCCAGCCAGTACTTGGTCTCCAGGTATTTTGCCGTCAAGTGCAGTACCTTACACTTTTAGTTGCCAAATAACTTGACCATTTCTGTAGCTTAGCTAGGTCCTCCCTGAGGTCTCATATCCCTCTCCTCCATGTCTACTCTCCTGCAGAGCTTTGAGTCATCCGCAAACGGGCATATTTTACCTTTTATTCCATCTGCAATGTCGTTGATGAAGATGTTAAAAAACATCAGACCGAGCCCTGTGGGACCCTAGTAGTGACTGGCCTAGCTTCTGAGAACTCCCTTCCCTGACCACCACTCTCTGACTTTAGTCCTGCAGCCAGTTTTTAATCCACATAACTAGTTTCCCCCCTATACCCAGTTCCTCCAGCTTCCTGATAACTCTCCTGTGGGGAACAGACTCAAAGGCTTTGCTGAAATCCAGATACAGGATGTCCACCATTTGGCTCCTGCCCACTGCCCTGGTTACCCGGTCAAAGAAATCAGTCAGGTTAGTCTGGCAGGATTTCCCTGACTCAAACCCATACTGCCTTTCATCCTGCAGCCTGTATTCTTCCAGAAAGCTTACCAGTCTTTCCTTCAGTATGGTTTCCATGAGTTTCCCCACTACTGGGGTCAGGCGGATGAGTCTGTAGTTAACGAGGTTGTCCATTGGCCCACTTTTGTGGAGCACTAGTACATAACGCTGTCCTGCAGTCCAAGGGTACTTTCCCCAACTCCAGTGAGGTGTTAAACAGGTGCGGACCTGCCAGCACATCTACCAACTCCTTCAACACCTTCGGATGCATGCCATCTAGTCCTGGGGATTTGTCTACCTTCAGAGCCTTTAAACCTTTACTTACCCTGCCAACCTTAATCCCCCATCTGTGTCCCCACCCATCTAGTTACCCCCCACCTTTCCTCCCTTGAGGTACTGGACCCTCCTTCTTCTTAGTGAAGACTGAATGGAAGTGCTTGTTAACAACATTTGCTTTCTCTTCACTTTCCTCTGCCCACCCTCCCTCGCTTCTCAACCTGACTATATCATCCTTCATATCCCGCTTCTCCCTGGTATACTGAAAGAAAACCTCCTCCCCTGTTTTCATGCCCTCTGTGAGCTGCAGCTGTCTTTTGGCCCTGGCCAGTCAGATTACTCTGCCCGCCTCCCTTGCCTTGGTACAGTACTCCTCTCTCTCTTCCTCATTCTGGGTGTGCTTGTAATTCCTGAAGGCTTATCTCTTATTTTCTACTGCCTGGGATACCTCCCTATCATACCAGCTTGGCTTTTTGGCTTCAGATTTTTGCTGTTGAGTTTGGCAAACACTGGTGGTTGCCAACATCTCTTCCTTGATTATGGCCCATTTCTGGTCCATCACAATCTCTTTCCTGATCCCAGCAAGGTGCCCTTCCAGAATTTATCCCATCCTACTGTAGTCTACCCTCCTGAAGTCAAGAACCCTTGTTTTCCTCTTAGTCCTCTCCCTGCCCATGTCCAGGTGGAACTACACAGCATGGTGGTCGCTTCCTTCAAACAGAGCCTCCAAATTTACTTCCTGGACATGTGCACTGTTAGAACCAGGTCCAGTATGGCCATCTCCCTGGTGGGCTCCAGGACACTTTGTGTCAGAAACCCACTCTGGAATGCATTCAGCAACACCCGAGTCCTGGTACAGGTGGTAGCCAGGATCTTTCAACCTACCACAGGCAGATTAAACTCCCCCATAATCACTACCCTGCTGGCCATCTCCAGAATACTGGACCCCAGTTCCCTGTCTAATTCCTCTTCCTGGTTTGGTGGCCTGTGCAACACTCCTATCCTAAGCTTTCTGCTTTTTGTGGATTGTAGCTGTTCCCATAACACTTCTGTCATCCCATCCACCTCCTCCCTAGTACAGGGTATCCCTTCCTTCATGTACACAGCCAATCCCCCTCCTCTTCCCACCCCTCCCGTCCCTCCTATATAGCTTATACCTGGGATGGAGCGGTCCCAGTCATGGTTCGGTGTGCCAATTTCTCTGTGATAGCTGCCATGTCCACCTCTCCTCAGCCATTAGTGCTTGCAACTCAGCCATTGTATTCCCTAGACTCCTTGCATTCAGAGACATTACCTTCCATTATGTCTCGAGCCCCCCGGTCCACCTGCCCTCCCAATCCAAGTCCCACCCACCTGCCCCCTTCCATCTGCCTCTCATCTGAATCCCAGGCCTTCTGTGCTGTTGGGGGGAAGCCATGCAACCTCCTCCACCTGGTGATTAAAGGTGATGTGACCTCATCAGTTTAAATTAAGATCATTACCCATATATTCCTCAAATCTGGTTTTCAGCACCCTAGTGTCTCTTTACTAAGACACAGCCTGTCCGGTGCATAAAGGGCCTAAATCTCCCAGTTAGCCCTCTCAGCATCCAACTAGTCAGTAGCCCTCCTCCCCCCATCACCCCCTCAGTCAGATCTTAAATTCCTCGATCCTTTTGTTTCTTGCCGTGCTAGCCCTCAGTACTGGTAGCACCTCCAGGAAGGCTACTGCCCTTCCCACTGCACTGCAGAGTTTCCCCACCTTTCTGAATCTCTCTTAAACCCCCCTACCTCACATTCCGCCAGGTCAGTAACCTCTCCTTACAATGTGAATGCTATTAGCAAAGTCATTACAACTACTGCAATGTGTTAGTTTCAGTTAATCGGTGCGGCTGTTGATCAGCCGATTTTGGCAGTTGGATTTCAGACTTGCGGTGGCAGATTTATGAGTGCTGCTGGGAGGAGCAGGGTCATCCATACCACAGTACGGTGAGAGAAATGTGCAATTTTAGAAATCGCTATAAAGAGCAGAAAAAAGTTTCAATGTTTTGGCGGGGTGGGGTGTGTGGGTGTTTTAGGGAAATGTCTTTATCTTCTATTTGATTTGAATGATGTGCTGTTCTAGAAGGGGAATTTTCAAATGGAATTCAGTTTAATATACACAAAAATAAACATAATTTAGAATGCTGGAAGACACAGAAGCTGCCGCATGAGTCAACACTGTGGCCATATTAGAAGTCTTCATGTGCTACGGGTCTATCATTCAGTTGAATACAGTTAAAAAAAAAAAGTAATGCTTTATAATCAAAACAGTACACAGACAGTAAAAAGGGATTTGCAGTCATAACATTTCATACTAATAAACCTCTCTTATTCAGGTACAGAGATATCTCATCAGACAGAGGAATATACAGGTAGTGGAAGGACCAACAAAAATTAAACACGGAGCAGTGTAAAGGAGAAGGTGGGAAGGAGAGGAAATGTAGGTCAGGGGAAATTGAATACGTATTACATTTCTAAAAGTCTCACAGGTACTGTGTTATTCAAACACATTCATTCCCTTAGTTTGGAATGTGTGAAGTTGCTATATCCAGCACTTTTCTGCATTTAGAAGTTTATCTAAGTCTTTGACATTCCGACTGGCTATGAGAATGACATCTTCCAGTTTATGATGCCCAGGTTGTTAAAAATGCTGAACTGTCCACAGACATGCCCAGAAACTCAGAGACGTAAAAGAAAAGACCTGAACAGTCCTCCCAGTCAGTCTTAAGTTTCCCTACTGGAAGATGCTTTAGTCTCCATACTTCCTCCAATTGTCCCCTCCCCCTCCCTTATATTCCAGCCTGACAATTCCTTTATATGCATCCCTTTTCCTCTTAAAAGCCAGCCAATACAAGATGTATTGTATTAGTATTGTCTAATGTTATTTATTGTCTATTTGCAATATGCTCGTTTTTTTGTAATTGCTTGTCACCTGTGAAAACGGGCAGTTTGCTCATCAGGCTCACAAGGGTAGAAAATAAAAAATGGAAATGAAATGAAAAGCCAGTATAGTCTTTTCCTTCACAACCTTGTTAGGAAGTTTGTGCCACCCATCCACCACCTTATACAAGAAGGAATACATTCTAATTTCTTTTTTGAACCTTCCCCCTCCAGCTTACACTTATGCCCCCCGGTGGACATCCCGTTTCTCAGCTTGAATAAATGTGCTGTTTCAGTTTATTTTTATACTGGAAAGACATGTGAGCAAAATTGTCTGTTTTCACAAGTGTGTTCCCTTTTTTGAACCTTTTTATAAGTTTAAACTAAAAAAAAAAAAGTCTATCTCATGTCTCCACTCTCCCTTCTGTCCTCTCATTTTGAAAACTTTTCAGTCTCTCATCTGTTGCGCCCTGCTGCCCATAAATCATCTTCGTGGCCTTTGGTCCCCATCATTCCTTAATTACGGGCCCCAGAAACCAGAGCCAGATTAAGGCAACCTGGGGCCCTAGGCTCAGGAGAAATCTGGGGCCCCCGTCACTGCAACCATGCCCATTCGCCACCACTGTGCCAATTTGCCATCTTCTTTTAAGATGCACCTTGTGAACTAAGACTTGGCTGTGACTTTCATCGTTCAGTGACTGGATCAGATTTTCTGCTTGAGTGCTCTGTGGAACTAACTCTGGTGGCCGCTGCTTGAATCTTGGACTCCCTGTTATTTTGTTAACTTGTTATTTTAGGGTTTTAGAGGTTGGGTGGGCATTGTGTGTGTGTGTGTGTGTGTGTGTGTGTGTGTGTGTGTGTGTGTGTGTGTGTATTGGGTGAGTGGATATGTTATTTTGTTATTACTGTGTTAATTTTTTATTTTATTTTGTTTGATTTGCATTTTAATTAGTCTGGTTTTGTTTAAATTGTTGATTGTTAAGGAGGATAGTTAGCCTAGAAGTGTATAGGCCTATATTGTTTTAATTTATTTATAATAGAAATAGCTTAGATTTAGGATGTGTTGGTCGATGGCCCCCTTGAGAAGGCACTATTCCTCATCCCAGCTTTGGGACCTCAGGCCCTTTGACTGCCCTTCGTTGTCATCTGAAGTTTATGGATGTTGCATGGCATTAGGCATCGTCCAAAGAGGGAGGAGGCAGGGGTCAGTGAGGCCTGTTTTTGGAATGATGCAGGAGGAAGACATATTGGTGTGGTGAGCTCTAGGCGGTACCCTGGGGCAAAATGGGTTCATGATAGGGGTCTCCTCTGTCTTGTTCCCATACCCAAGGGCTCCATGTTTGGTGGGCAGGTACCCAATGGACCAGCCTCATCCACCTGTCCTTCTTGGGCAGTGTTATGCAATGCCAGGTCTATTAGAAACAAGGCAGCTATTATAGCTGATCTGGTTACTACAGTTGACCTGGCTTGCATCACCAAGACCTGACTGGATGAAAATGTTGGCCCTGTATTGGAATCTCTGGTTCCTGCTGGGTTCTCGGTGATTCACTGCCTGAGAAAGGATTGTAGGGGTAGGGGCATGACAATTTGTTTTAAGTCTGACTTGAACTTCACAGCTTTCCCAGTGGGAACAGCAGAGTCCTTTGAATGTGTGGCTGTTCAAGGTGTTGCAGGTGCAAGTTGCAGGATCCTTCTCATTTACCGTCCCCTGGGACATAAGTGGGAATTCCTACAGGAAGTCGCTGACTTCATTGTCAGACTAGTGTTGGAGTCACCCAGATGGTTAATTCTGGGTGACTTAAGTGCTTGGATGACGATGATCTCTTGCTGTTTGGACAAGACTTCTTCCGACTGATGCAACCATTGGTCCTGACATAGGTGGTTACCTCTGCAACCCATGTACATGGCCACTCTATGGACCTTGTCTTCTCACAGGGACTGGAGGTCTCTGACGTCACAGTGGAACTGGTCATTTGGCCAGACCACTATATCATGAGGTTCTTGTTTGAAGCCCCCACATTAGACTCTCCCCTACGGAGATGGTCCAGTACCACTCTTTAAAGGGTTTGACCCCAGAGGGTCTTATGGCAGTGCTGGATCTATCAGGTGTGAGGAGTGCTTCCGAGAAGCTGATATAATTGGTGTCACCCTACTATAGGGCTGTTGCCAACACCCTCAACTATATCGCACCAGTCCGTGTTCAGCCCCTCACCTCACACTGAATATCCCCATGGTTTGATAGGACTCTTAGGGGGCTAAAGGCAAGGGACTGAAGGTTGGAGTGGTGCTGGCTGAGCTCCTGGTCTGATAGGGATGAGCTTATTTTGATGACTCATTATAGGGAGTATCAAACAGCAATCTCCAATAAAAAAGCAGAGTTTCTGTTCAGGAAGATTGCTGCAGCAATTAACAGACCAGCTCAGCTCTTGCAGACTGTTGACAGGCTAAGTAATCCAACCTGTCTTCAGTCTGTTAGAGCCTTTTCACAGTCTAAGTGTGATGAGTTTGCTCTGTTCTTTTCTGAGAAGATTTCCTCTATCAGATCTGGGATCCAGTTGATGCCCTCCATGGTGGCTTGTAGTGGCGAGCCAGTGATTGTCGTGGGGCTGATCTTCACCGCCTACAGCTAGTGCAGAATGCCACAGCCAGGCTGTTTACTGGCCTTTCAAGGTCATGTCATATTGTGCCTGTGCTGCACTCTCTGCACTGGCTTCCTGTCAGGTGTCAGATCACCTTCAAGGTTGGTTTGCTGACCTATAAAGCCCTACATGGTCTGGGGCCAAGTTACCTGCAACACCTTCTACAGTCCTACCACCCATACCATCCCCTCCGGTCAGCTGAGGAGGTCCTCCTAGTGATTCCCAGGGTTCATTTGAAGTCATCAGGCACCAGGCCTTTTTCATTGTGGCACCCACCATGTGGAATTCGCTGCCTCAGTTGCTCAGAGAGGCCCCCTTGGTTAGTACCTTCAAGAGGGATCGAAACACCTTTTATTTAATAAAACATTCCTCCTTTTAAATAATTATAACTTACTGTGTTAATTATGTTTATGTATATTTTAATTTTTGTGTTTATATTGTTCAGGTTTCTGTAAAGCACCTAGAGTCGCAATGAGTTAGAGTGCTCTAACAAATTAATAAACTAAATTAAACTTGCCATGGCTGCACCTCTTGGCCATTGCATATCAGGTCTGAAACCTGGAAAAAATGTTCTTACTGTCCCAAAAAGTGGCATAAAACATATATAACAGGGTCAATTTACAAGGGGCTGAGGGAGGGGTGGGGAAGAGAGAGACCAGTGAAGGAAACCTGGCTGGGGGTGCTAATGACACAGGTTCAAGCGGGTGGACCAGGAAGCGGACGGGGGGTGTGACTTGTGACAACCAGGCTGTGGGGGAGGGTGATGGGGCCAGGAAGGCGACGGGGGAGCAACTTGTGACACCAGGCTGTGGTGGTACGAGGGCCAGTGCGGGGAGGACAGTAGAAGGATCCGGGAAAGACACAAAAGGCTTAGTAACCTGGTGGAGGGGGAGCGGTGAAGGTGATCCTGTTGGGAGACTCCATGATCATCGGTATCCAATGGGAGGGGGATGGGAAGGGAAAAATCAGCCTGGTCAAGGTAAATTGTATCCCAGGCCTATCTGTGCACAGGGCCAAATTCCTGCTATACTCAGTGGCAAGGGAATGTGGAGGTACCCCAGACTTTCTGGTGCACCTGGGAACAAATGACTTAGATGAAAATAGTGAACTTGAGATACAGGCAAGATTTCGGGAGCTGGCCAAGGTTTGCCACTCCATGGGATGCTCTGTCTCCTTCTCCAAAATACTGCCAGTGCCAAGCAGAAACTTGGTGTGGTGAATCAGTGGCTCAGGGAGTGGTGCGAGACCGGGGAATATGGGCTGGTGAGAGACGGGGGCAAGACATGAGAGGATAAGGAATTATATGCTGGGGATAGGCTCCATCTCAGCTTGGAGGAAAGGGAGATCCTTAAACTGAAACTGTCTGGCTTCATACACGAGAGGTGGGGTTTAAACTTGTAAAGGGTAGAGGGTTAGAAAATAGATCCTCTCTGCCAGAGCCGCCTAAAGGGTTAGGCAAAGGACCCAAAATGGGGTCAGAAAGCAGTGGTATAAGGCCAAGGAGCACTGGGCAGGGGAGAGGGGCAGGAGGCTGCACAGGGACATGGAGAATGGGGAAGAGGAGGAGATGGGGTGGAGGAAGGTCCTGATCAATGCCAGGAGCATAGGAAATAAAATGCCTGAGCTCCAAGTGATGCTAGCTGAGGGAGCGGTGGATGTGGCAGCAATTACTGAGACATGGGCCACCCAGGGGCACGACTGGGACCTAAACCTAGAGGGCTACACTATGTTCAGGAAAGATAGAGGAGTGGGGAGGGGTGTGTGTGGTGCTGATAGTCAGAAAGAACACGGGGGTTGCTGGAGTGGAGGAGGCTGGAGAGCAGGTGCAGGCAACTTGGGTAACTCTGCAAATGAAGGGGCATAACAGAATGAAAATAGAGGTTGTATACAGACCCCCCACAATGGTGGGGGACCTGGAGGACAAACTGGTGGAGAAAATTAGGGGCCACTGTGGACTGGGAAAAGGCAGGGTGGTGGTCATGGGAGACCTAAATATGCCGGGAGCAAACTGGGGCACTATGGTGTCCCCGGTGGCCAGGGATCAGAGGCTGATGGATGTCTTCCAGGACACATTTCTAGCCCAACAGGTGGGGGAGCCAATTAGGCAGGGCTGGATATTGGACATGGTACTAGCAGACAGTGACCAGATTAGGGGTCTGGAGGTGAGCAGCCCATTGGCAGGAGGTGAACACGCCATGGTCTGGTTTTACCTGTACCTAGGGAAGGGAAGAAAATCACACGAATACGGTGGTAATAGACTTCAGGGGAGCAGACTTTGAGGGCATGGGGAGGATTCTTCAGGGGTATTTGGATGAGTTAAGGCCAGATATGGACGCTGGGACCAGATGGGAGGCCATTTAGAAGGGGGTGCAGGAGGCTACCAGGACCTGTGCGAGGGTAAGGTACTGTAGGGCCAGAAAGCCATGTTGGTGGACCCAGGAGGTTCAGGAGGCAGTGAGGGTTAAAAGGATGCCTCTGCATGCTTCAAGCGCTCAAGGGGAGAAAAGAAGCAGGGAGAGTATGACCTGATGTCCAGGAAGGTCACCAGCATGGTCAGAGTGGCCAAGGTGAGAATGGAGCAAACCCTGGCCTGGGGTATCCGGGGGAAGGGTTCTTTAGGTACATAGGGAGAAAAGGAAAGTGAGGGCACAGATCAGCAGGATTAGGACTGGGGAGGGATGGGCTCAGGAAGTGGGGGAGCAAGCTGAGGTATTAAATGAGTACTTTGCCTCAGTCTTTACTGGGGAAGGAGGGGGGTCCACACTTCCCGATGGGAGGGATGGTGGGACTGCAAATTTGGTAGGTCACTTGGAGTTGGGTGGACCGGAAGAGGCTTGGATGGAGGATGAGTTGAACATGGGGGGGGGGCAACAGGAAGGATAGGCCAATGGGGGGAGGACACAATCATGGTAGACAGGGTGAGGGCAGCCCTCCAGTCACTAAAGACTGAGAAGGCGCCGGGGACGGACGAGCTTCATCCAAGGGTGCTGAGGGAGCTGGTGGATGTGGTGGCACCTCCACTAGCTGCAGTCTTCAGCATCTCCCTGCAGACAGGGTGGGTGCCTCAGGATTGGAGGGTGGCTCATGTCATGCCTATCCACAAAGGGGGCTCTAGAGAGGAGATTGGGAACTACAGGTCTGTTGGTCTAACATCCATGGTAGGCAAGGTAATGGAAGGTGTTATCAAGGCAAGACTTGGGGGAGAGCTGGAACGGATGGAGCACCTGGATGATAGGCAGTATGGCTTTTTCCCAGGGAGACTGTGCCAGATCAGCCTTGTTGATTTCTATGATTGGGTGATGAGTGACCTGGACCAAAATAGGCTGGTGGACATCCTCTATCTGGAATTCAGCAAGGCGTTTGATTTGGTCCCCCACAATGGCCTGATGACCAAGCTGGGAAGGATTGGGGTGGGGGGACATTTGCTCAGGTGGATAGAAAACTGGCTCTTGGGGTGAGTACAGAGAGTGGTGGTTGGTGGGATAGTCTTCTCCCCCAGAAATGTTATTAGTGGGGTCCCCAGGGATTGGTCCTAGGGCCACTCCTGTTCAATGCCTAGGTCTTGGACATAGGGAGAGGTATTAGGAGTAAACTGATTCTCTTCATGGATGACTCAAAGCTGAGGGCACTGGCAGACAGGGAGGAGGGGAGAGTGGCCCTACAGGGGAATCTAGATGCCCTGGACAGATGGTCAAGGAGGTGGGGGCTGAGGTGTAATGCAGGGAAGTGCAGGGTGTTGCACCTGGGGGGCCAGAAACCTGGGCCATGCATATACCCTGGGGGGAGACACACTGCAGGTCTCATCAGGTGAGAGGGACCTTGGGGTGGTGGTGGACATCAAAATGAATAACACTGAGACTTGTCGCAGAGCAGCAGAAAAGGTGAACAGGATGCTTGGCTGCATAGCCAGGGGAATTATCTCCAGGAAGAGGGAGGTGATCTTCCCTCTGTATAATGCCCTGGTCAGGCTGAACCTTGAGTCCTGTGTGCAGTTATGGAGACCACAACTAAAAAGAGACATTGCACTGTTAGAGAGGGTCCAGAGGAGGGCGACCCGGATGATCTGGGGCATGGGAAGTAGACCCTATGAGGAAAGGCTGGAAGAGCTCAATCTGTATACACTGGAGGAAAGGAGAGATAGCGGGAACATGATAGAGGTCTTAAGTATGTAAACAGATCAACAAAGGGGAGCAGAGGAGGTGTTCAGGTTTAAGAAGGGAGCACTCAGGGGCACGGTGGAGGCTGGAGGGGAGTTATTGGGGGAGCAAAGGAGGCACTACTTCATTAAAAGGGTGGTGGATCCATGGAACACACTGCCCAGGAGCCTGGTAAATGAGGGCATAGTGAAGGGTTTCAAGAGTGGGTGGGACAGGTAAAGGGTGAAACTGAAGCCAGGGAAATCCCTCTCTGGGGGAGGGGTAGACAGCAAATCAAGCACGCAGTAGGGGTGCTGGCTACCCAGCAGACACGACAGACTATGAGGCATATTCTGCTGGCTTTTAGTATGTTAAAATGCTTCAAAATTAATGAAACTAATACTGTCAGTATGGAAAAATAACAGTAGTCTGAGTTTTGATCATTTAGAGAAAATAATTACTAACTTGGCATGGTAAAAATAATTTTTGGGGTGTGAAATGTCATAATTTGTACTTCTCCAAAAGCACCACCCCCAGAACACATGTGTGTGCTCGCAGTCTATGTGTTATCATCTTGTCCTGTCAGGTAGCATGAACCAGGATATGGGAGTTTTGTTTTGCAGGGTATGCACCAAGGATATGGGAGTTTTGTTTTGTAGTTATGGATCATCTCTGAATGAGGCTAGGTCCTGGGTGGTATAGGAGTTAAATTGAGGGTTTACTAGAGGAGTCAAGAACTTTACAGGTTATAGGCACTTTTACATGCAGTGGTCTGTATCAGAATAACTGATACAGACACACTGCAACATTACATTTTTAGTGTCTGCAAACATTCACGTACTTCAACCAAAGCGAGCACTTCCCTGAAATGCATTCTCTGTTTTCTTGGGTTCACCGGCTTCTATTCCGTTCTGCCCTGCCAGGTAAAATCACCCTTCTGCTCACGTCTGTGAACTGTAACCAACAGGTACACCTCATTCTGCAATTCTCTGACTGCAGCCATTATAAATATTAAAAAATGTCAAGTTTAATACAGAATTCATTTAGGGAGGATTCTCCCTAACGAACTCTGTTGAAAACATTTACAAAAATCATCCTGTTGAGATGCGGTAACTCGGAGGCATGTCACTTGGTTTTTGTGCATAACTTTGGATGATTTTTGTAATGTTTCCAGCAGAATTCATTAGGGAAATACCTCCCTAGATGAATTCTGCATTGAAGTTTCTTTTTTTTGTTAACAAGGAAGAATGGCTGCCTGAAGTGTTGATGATTTGCCCTGAGACTGAGGGACCCCAGAAGGCAGAGAATGCTGCTGAAACACTGGAAGATGCAAGCTTCCGAAATGGGTGATGTGTGTGTAGAAGTGGCATCAGAGTGCAGTGGGGGGAATGAAACAGGACTGCAGCAAAAATGAGAGGCAAAAGTAAGCGCTGTGTAAAAGCAGCTTATATTGCAAAGTGAGTAATTGTTGGAAAAAATTATTCCCAGGATCAAACACTTCTGTTATTGATAAGTAAGCCAGGATCAATAAATGGCAAGATTTACTGCTGGGAATTTGGAAATATGTTAATTTGTTCATCCTGAAAATGGAGCTATATCAAGGTCAGAACTTCAATATGAGTGAGATGAGGGAATTAAATAAAGAGTGCAATTTGTAAGTGTACCATTGAAACACATTGTCAATTTCTTAATTTTAGGAGTGAGAGCATACACATTGAATTGCACTGTTAATCATTTATATTTAAGAGTGAGACTTGATTCTAAGTGGGGATTCCAAATGGGGGTGGGAGACAAAGCAAAGGAAATTGGCATATTGGCAGTGGGGGAATTCAAGAATGCATGGGAGAGACATAAGGCAGTTCTAGTGGGAAGGGGGTAGGAGGAAGTAGGCTGTTGGTAAACTAGGATCTGCAGCTTATCCATCAGGTTAGGTAGGGAAATGGGCAGACAAGATGGGCCAAGCGGTCCTTATCTGCCATCAAATTCTATGTTTCATACCTTAAAGGTTAGCCTGACTGGGGCCTCCTGAAGCCATCAGCTGCACTTAATACCTAATCAGGGAGGTGAGAGTCAAGTCACAGTTCAGTTCCTGCCTTGTTCAGATTACTCTGTGGCTGAGCCCTTTAAAAAAAAATGCAGCACAGGCAGAAAGAAAATGATATATAGTAAATATATATTGTGGAGATTGCTGGGGGCCCTAGGCCTATACATATGCCTTAATCCGGCCTTGCCAGAAACTGCAAACGTATTCCAGATGTGATCTCACCAGTAATCTATGCAGTGGCATTATCACCTCCCTCCTGCTCAATCAACGAATCAAAATATTTATTTAGCCAGGCAAACACCATTGAGCAAATTCATTTTCGAGAAGGACCTGGGAGGTACTTAAACAATACAAAAAACGCAGAGTACACACTTACATAGTAATTACATATAGTTAAAAAATATATATAAAGTGCATAACATCACTGAAACACATTTTTTGGGGATGAGACAATAAAATAAATAACATGAGGAACATACAGTAGGAATAACAGCACCAATCCTACAGTATTTGCAGAATATTCCTATACAACTATATTTAAAGAGTGATCTTGGAGCTGGCTTCAGTGTAAATATCGAGTGAGCAATACTTGGGGGGTGGAGCAAGGGAGAGGAGGGGGATATACAAGGGTGAATATGGATAAGTACAAGGGGTGACCATGAGAGCCTATGGTCACAGGGAGGGGTAGCAATGGATAAAAAATAGGGATACAAGGCACCAAGAATGGGAGTCTGAGGGGAATATGCAAGGATAGGGAGTGAAGATGGGTGCTAGAGTGACACTGAGGAGCTCACAGTATCAGGATAGATAGAACTATCCAGTAAGGAATTTGTAGGTTCTGGCATAGCCAAGGGACGGAGGTGGGGAGGGGCAGGAGTGCCAGGAAAGGGAAGCATCTGCGAGAGAAAAATAGAAGTTGGGGGGACATCAGGGAAAGCACTTGCAGGATTCCTTTATCAAACGAGAATAAAGTGCTTTGAAAGCTGATAATTTGATTGGGTAGGCCAGTTTCAAGGTTTTCTGCAGGTTGTTCCAGAGTGAGGGCAAAGCATGATTTATGGCAGACCTGCCAAAGCGTGACCTGAACTTAGATACGCAAGTAAGATATAGGAGGAACTCCTTAGGGCGTATTTTCCTACTGCGCTTAACGGAAGACAATCCCAGATATTTTGGGGCAGCATATTCATAATGGCCCTGAAGGTCCAGATAGTTGCATTTCTCTGTCTTCTGTAGTAAAGGGAAGACCAACCCACCACCGCATAGAGGGAGCAGTGATGAGTGGAGTATGGAAGTCCAGTAATGAACTTCAGGGCCCTATGGTAGAGTGTGTCAAGTTTAGTCATGGCAGTTGCAGGGCCTTGGCTGTATAGGAAATCAGAATAATCCTATAGGGTGAGGAATGTGGTTTGGACCAGTCTCTTCTAGGCATCCAATGTTAAAAAGTGTTTGATCCTATAAAAGAGGCCAAGCCTCTGCCCAAGCTTCTTTATCAGTTCATCAATGTGATCATTAAAGGAAAACTTATGATCTGTACAAACCCCCCATGTATTTGAATTTAATGACAAAGTCCAAAGGTTCGCCTAGAAGTGTATAAATCTGTGGTATGTTCCCTTGGATTGCAGGGTTATTAGCATGTATAAAGGGAGAAAAAAGCATTGCCTTTGTTTTTTTGTCATTCAGGAGCAGTTTCTGTTGCAAGAGCTGTAGTTGTAACTGACTAAATTCCTGTTGCAGGTCCCTGCAAGCTGCTTCCAGGGAGTCTTTCAATATAAAGTACTGTGTCATCGGCAAATAGATGAATCTTAGCAGATTTGATGTCAACATCGATTTTGTTGATGTAAATAGCAAATAGCAACAGACCAAGTATAGAGCCTTGTGGTACACCCTTCCGTAGAGGTTTTAGCGAAGAGAATTACCCTTCCACCTTAACCTGCTGCAGACGCCCTGTTAGCTAGTTAGAGAACCACCTCAGGGAAAGGGGGTCACAGCCGTTATTTCTGAGGGAGACAAAGAGCAGCTCATGGTCGATGTATCAAATGCTTTCTTAAGTCCAGAAATACTGCACAAATTAAGTTCTTTGTATCCAAGGCACACTGCCAGTCGTTGGTCACTTTTGCAAGGGCTGAGATGGTACTATGTTGTGGCCTAAAATCGGACTGTAAAGGGTTTAGCAGGTTCCCAAATTCAAGGTAGTTCCTAAGCTGTACACTCACTATTTTCTCCAGAAGTTTGGATAAGATGGGAAGTAGAGAGATTGGTCTATAATTATTCAGGTTGCTAGGGTCTCCAGATTTGAAAAGGGGGGATTACGTGGGTGGTTTTCCATAGAGGAGGAAGCACACCATGAGATAGGGAGAGGTTAAAGAGGTGCATGACAGGCACTGCCTTCTGCTAGTAATCCATCTCCATATGTCCCCATCCCATATACCTAAGATGCATGCTTCAGGTTACTGTTTGTCACCATCCCCAGGTCTCCCTTCCCCCCATCCAGAAGTCAGTAATATGGTCTGCAATCTGTAAATAATTATGCTTGTACTGTCCATATAGAAAAACTCATTTTGGCCAGTCAACCCTTCAATATGATGCAGCAAAATCATGGAATCACTTGAACAGCAAGATCAGATCATTGAACTCCATTATTCTGCCAAACTCAGTTGAATTTGTCTTCAGCTACACAGTGTAGTTGTTTTCAGTAATAATATTTGGCCTATTTTGCACATTGCTATAAGGAATGTGCTGTATAATTGTCACTGCTGACAACTTATTATTATTCTTACTGTTGTAACCAGGTACCCAAACAGGCTGGCATTGCAAATAGGCATCTCCTGTCTAAACCTATAAAAATGATCTTTTACTACTTTACTACTAATGCCCCATCCTCTGTATTGGTGTCCTGTCAATATAGTACTTCACTGATAGGACTCAATTTTGGTTCAGTTTTTTTTCGTCATGCCCATTTACCCTCTTTGTTTTAATACCTTGTTTACGTGTCCCTTTTTCACTTTACCAATCTTAATCCAGTTCCCCTCTTTTCATCCTTCCTTCCCTCACTTTTGCCCCTCCGATACCAACCCCCTCCCTCTATTGTCTAATTTTTACTACTTTCTTCTACAAGAGCTCAATAACCTCAGGGTGGACAAGGCAATGGGACCTGATGGCATACATCCCAGGGTACTAAGGGAGGTAAAGGTGGAACTAACAGAGCCATTACCAGAACTGTTTAGTGAGTCTCTGAGCACAGGAGAGGTCCCAGAAGACTGGAGAAGGGCTCATGTGATCCTGCTCCACAAGATTGGTAGCAGGGATCTACAGACCAGTCAGTCTTACCCAGTAGTGGGCAAGATTGTGGAGGCACTCCTTAAGGAAAGGATAGTGCAACACCTGGAATCCATAGGAGCACAGGATCCAAGACAGCATGGGTTTACAACAGGAAGGTCCTGTCAAACTAATCTCATAGATTTCTTTGATTGGGTAGCCAGAGTGGTGGACCAAGGAGGAGCAGTTGATGTTGCCTACCTTGACTTCAGCAAAGCTTTCAATACTGTTCCACATAGAAGATTAATTAATAAGCTGGGTAGGCTCAGGGTGGGTCAGAAGTTGGTCAATTGTGTGGCAAACTGGTTGATGGGCAGAAAACAGATAGTGGTGGTAAATGGTATACAGTCAGAAGAGATGCAGATCACAAGTGAGGTACCTCAGGGATCAGTCATGGGGCCAGTCCTCTTCAATATCTTCATCAGTGACATTGCACATGGACTGGAGGGTAAGGTTTGTCTGTTTGCAGATGACACCAAGATCTGCAACAGAGTAGATGATCCAGATGGGGTGGGCAGAATGAGAAGATATCTGGATAAACTGGCAAAATGGTTGGAAGAGTGGCAACTGGGGTTTAATGCAAAGAAGTGCAAGATCATGCACATAGGGAAGAGAAACCCTGAAGCCACCTACAGGTTGGGAGGGGAGTTGCTGGCAGTCACAAGGGAAGAAAGAGACTTGGGTGTCATCTTCACAGATAAACTGAAATCATCCAAGAAGACCACTAAAGCAGTAGGTAAGGCTAGGGGAATGTTGGGGTGTATTAGTAGGGGTATCACAAGTCGGAATAGGGAGGTAATAATCCCTTTTTTACATGACACTGGTTAGGCCCCATCTGGAGTATTATGTGCAGTACTGGAGGCCACGTCTCCACAAGGACATTAACCAAATTGAGGCAGTCCAGAAAAGGGCAACCAAAATGGTGCAGGGACTGCATCAGAAAACCTATGAGGACAGATTAACGGAACTCAATATATATACCCTGGAGCAAAGGAGGGAAAGAGGTGATATGATTGAAACATTTAAACATCTTAAGGGCATTAACAAGGTGAAAGAGTCTACCATGTTTCAATATAAGAAAAATAACAGGACAAGAGGACACAGCATGAGATTAGAGGGAGGCCAATTAAGGGGTAATGTGAGGAAGTTCTTCTTCACAGAAAGGGTAGTGGATGCATGGAATGGCCTACCTCAGATAGTGGTGGATATGAATACAGTGCAGGGCTTCAAACAGGCATGGAATAGGCATAAGGGAGCAATACAGATAAGTATGGATAGATAGGCCATTGACAGAGCAAATGCCAATGGCAAATTCATAATGTAGAAATTGAAATGGGCAGACTGGATGGGTCTTGCGGTCCTTATCTGCCATCAGCTTCAATGTTTCTATGTTATGTTTCATCTTCTCTGGAGTAGACCTGCTTTCATTTTTCTTTAGGTCTCTTAATATGCATACAGTGTCTATGTAGTGTTGCTGTGTTAATGATTTTTGATGTCTTGGAAAGAGGTAATAAGGTCACAGTTGAGTAATGATTATATTTATTACATCCTCCTTATAAATTTGGTAATTTCATTCCTAATTATGATTTGAGTATGTGCTGTACTTAAACATTTGAGTCCTATCTGGGCATGCCTGGCTCAGCACACTATATTAATATGTACATATATTTTTATGTATGTGTGTCTTTAAATTGTCTCTTTTTAACTGTTTCCCCTCTGGTGCTTCCAACATGCCCACCGACAAAGACCTAGAGCAGGTCGAAGCACCAGGCATTTGGTTAGCGTTCTTTTTTTGTATGGCTGTCTCCTGTGATGCACAAATACATTTTTCTGCATATACTGCAGTGGTGACTTTGATTTTGTTTCATCAGAAAGATCATCTGAAAGCAAGTTATCTTCTGATGTATGAAAACAATCAGCACTTTAAGACAATTGCACAACTGAGACTAGGTCTCATATGTAGTGCAACTATATGTTTTTTAGTGAGGGATAATTTTATTTCTAAGACAATCTGTGCTTGTGAGAGAAGTTATTTGAATATTAGCAACATGTAGTATTTACAAGTAATCATCTGAATAACCTGTGTTCAAAATGATTAGCCTCCATCTTGGAAGAAATTAATGATAAAACTCCACAGGAAGGCCAGCTCGGTGGTGTCAAGTGATGGGTGTCTTCGCTCGGCATGCTGGTGACTCGGGTTCGTGCCTTGAGCCCAGACATCAGGAGCAGAGTCTTGGAGGGAGAGAGACTCAAGCATCCTATCCCTCCCAAGGGGGGGGGGGATGATCCCAAACTGCTTGTTAGGTACAGTGGTAGCTACAGAGAAGTTTCCCAGTAACAAGGTATACCGATTGGTGCCTCTTGTGCATTGCAGTAATAATGACTGGTACCTCTCTTTGTGGTGCGGTAGATATGTGCTAGGAATGCACTTCCTCACTTAACCACAGGATGGTTACCATGAGCCACCATGGTAATACTGTCTGCCTGAAGCCAGATACATTTTCTCTCCCATAATTAACCGGTAGATGACATCAGGTTGACTTGTCGAGACCCTGTCAGATTTAAGCAATCTGAGGTTTTTTTTCATGCTTTCAGTAGATAGTGGCAGGTTGAGACCTGTTTTTTTATTATAAAAATAAAATTCAGAACCGCAGTGTCAAGTTCAGTGTGTATGTACTGTACAACCTAATAACGTTTCTATAGTGTAGTGCCCACCTCAGTCCCTGCTCACCCACCCAATATTAAAAATATTTTCTATAGTGTGGTGTCCCACCCCAGTCACCAACCACCCACCCATTATTAAAACTAATTTTCCATAGTTATTGTCCCTCCTCGGTTTGTGATCACCCTCCCAAATATAAAAATACTTTTTCTGTAGTGTAGTTTCACACCCCGGTCTCCTATCACCCACCTGATATTAATATTTTATTTTTTTTCAGTGTAGTGGTTCCCCCTTCACACATACACACACACACACACACACACACCGATCGCCATCCCAAACAGAAAAAAAAATGGTATGATTAGTAATCAGTCTTTATTCAGTAGGAAGTAAACAGTGTAGGTAATACAATCTTCTGGTCTCTGGAAAAAAAATTCCTCAGTTGTCAAGTCGTCCCCGATCCCTGACGCTGCCACATGTAGTATAAGCTAATTTAGATTAATTTATGCATGGACATAAAAAAAAAAAAAACGTTGTACTGTACCTTATGCAGTTTGTCTAGAAAGAGGTAGAACATATTTCTTTTTAGTTGCTTACATGGATTATACGAATTGTTGTGTATATTTGCATAACTAGATTTTTAAGCAAATAACGCTGCTTATAATTTGCAGCAGTTTTTTTTTACTCAAGTACAGCCTCTGAAAACCTTTTCTAAATATGTTAAATGAACACGTATAAATGTCGAAAGTCTACAGTACGAATACCGACCAGGTACCTGTATGTGTGGGCATAAAAAAAAGAAAAACAAATCCCCGGTTCTCAAGCTGTCCATGATCCCCAAATTTATGTGTGGGCAGTGGTAGGGATGGCTTGATATATTACAGTTCAGAAGATGATTTACTGTAGCTGAAACGGAGCCTGCCCCCCTCCCCTCTGATTGTATTTTTACGTCCGCTTGCGAGCAAGTGCAAGAAACGTTTTGGGAGAGTAACACACTTTGGAGGTGTGCCTCTCCCGTTAAATCCACTCCTCAGTTGAGCAGGCGTGGTGGTCCTGCACCAATGGGTGCGGGAGCTGTGTATGACAGCGGTGGTCTTCGCTTCAAAGAAAACCACCGCTGTCATTCAGAGTACCGTCAAGCGCCCAAATCTTTGGCTGCCACGCCAGGAGCCCACCCCAGCGTGGGCAAACGCCCGTTGTTTTGCCGACAGGTGCCCAATCCCCGCCGCTCCACGCCCCCAAGCCATCCTTCTCATGCTGGGAGCCCACACGCGTGGCAAACATCCCGCTGTTGTTTGCGATGGGGGTGCCCAATCCCTTGTCGCCCTCGCCCCCAGCCATCCTTGTGCCACACTGGGAGCCCACCCCAGCATGGCAAACGTCCCACTGAGTCTTTTTTTTCTTTCCCACCTGTCAAGCAAAACGTCCCATGAGCTTCTCCCAGTCCCTCCCACAACCCGCACCCACCCACTGCGCACCCAGCCTCCCCACACCCCTCACCCCATACATACCTCCAGAGCTTGTGCGACGATCTTCGGTGGACCGGGAACACATCTGCACTCTTCAAAGCCGACCGCAAACTGAGGAAATGCCGTAGCTGTATAATGGCAGATAGGGGTTTTCAACTTTATTGCATATCTCAGGTTTTTTATTTGCACCAATTTTCAACATGGAGTTTTGGGACCCTTCATGAATGATGTCACTGTCATGAGCGATCTGGCGAGGTGATTTCAGTTACTCGCGACAATCACCCTTCAGGCCCAAATAACACCATGACAGTGACATATTCATAAGAAGGGTCCCAAACCCCATGTTGAAAATTTGCAAAATTCTAACAATGACTGTTTTACAACATGCATTGCACAGTTCCTACGCAGGCACGTGAAGTTTGTGAAATTTCAATATTTTCCTCCAGATTTTCAACATTGCCATTTTACCACACCTCCTTATGAGCAGTACAGCTGTCATTTTTCACATCCTGCCCAAAACGTGTTTCCGCCCATGTAGCGCACAATGGCGCAGTCGGTGTATGAAATCAATGTATGGAATGCATTAAGAAAATCACAGTGACACTGTTCATTAGCAGAGGTCTTAAAATAGCTATGTTGAAAATTTGGTGAAAAAATTCCTAAAAATTACTGTTTTATGAGCATGCGTTGTGCAGTTCCTACGCACGCTCGTAGGTTTGTGAATTTTCAATATTTCCACTCCAGATTTTCAACATTGCCATTTTACCACACCTTCTTATGAGTAGTATAGCTGTCATTTTTCACATCTCACCCAAAACGTGTTTCCGCCCATGTAGCGCACAATGGCGCAGTCGGTGTGTGAAATCAATGTATGGGACACATTAAGAAAATCACAGTGACACCAATCATGAGCAGAGGTCTTAAAATGGCTGTGTTGAAAATTTGGTGAAAAATTTCCTAAAAATGACTGTTTTTACGGTGATAGTTAAGTTCCTCACTTGCCTTCGTAAGTTCATAATTTTCAATATTTTCACTCCAGATTTTCAACATTGCCATTTTACCACACCTCCTTATGAGCAGTACAGCTGTCATTTTTCACATCCTGCCCAAAGCGTGTTTCCGCCCATGTAGTGCACAATGGCGCAGTCGATTATCTTGAAATCAATGTATGGGACACAGTAAAGAAAATCACAGTGACACTGTTCATTAGCAGAAGTTTTAAATGCCAATGTTGAAATTTGGTAAAAATTCTAACAATGACTGTTTTTATGAGCGTGCGTTACACAGTTCCCAAGCACTCCATAGGTTTGCAATTTTCAATATTTCCACTCCAGATTTTCAACATTGCCATTTTACCACACTTCCTTATGAGCAGTACAGCTGTCATTTTCACATCCTTCCCAAAACGTGTTTCCCTTATAGCGCAGCAATGGGGGTAACAAAAGGGTCATACTGAAAATTTATTGTGCAAATACCAGCATTCGTACAAGGCATTAGGGTAAAGTACCACACGTGCCAAACACCACTGCAAATACCTGCAAGCGAACGTTCGGCATTGACAAATGCTTGTTTGCTGCTGATCTGATGAAGCAGTGCAAGGATTTCAGAGCCACAGAATCAGTGGTCTGAATTTTTTCTGATCCTGATGCATGTTCTGCACAGTTTTATACTTGCAGACAAACTGCACATACAGTAGTTAGTTAGGACCTGGCAGCTTTTATTTTAAACACTTGCATGAACCTACAATCCTGCCCTGAGGATATATAACTGATAACCTTTGGTACTGTATACTGATGGTGTGGGGATATGGTTGCCTTGCTGTAACATTTGATGGTATCACTGCACAAACAAGTTGTCCTATCTGTGCAAAGTTTAATTGTGATTTAGTATCATATATAGTAATATGGCAATTTTATAGATGCTGGGTTTATAACTTGGGACAACACCTTATCTGTGTGAGACAGGGCAGAGATGAGGTGGAAAATGAAGGGTTTGCTCCATGATGTGAAGCAGCTGACACATAACCTGACTAGCAATATGGAATTCAGGCTTCTGTCCCCTTTTACAAGGTTTTGCTGCTATGTTTTTGTGTGTGTGTGGGGGTACTCTACTAAACTTTTAGATGAAAGCAGATACTTTCTGGAAGGAGCCATGGGTAAGTTCTACAGTGGAAGAAAAATGGGGTTTGGGAACAGCTCAAAGAAGGGACCGTGCTCCACCAAAGAAGTGCCAAACTACTATTTATTATTTTACTCAGCCCTGATCCCTTCTCTTTCAAGGCACCTCTGATTCAGCAAAGAACAGTTACTTTGGCAAGATGGGAGGTGCCTTAGAAGAGCCCTCGCAAACAGACTAGAAGGAGGGGTGGAGCAACAATGGGGAAATATCAAAAATGACATCACAGAGGCAACAAGCCTTTGTGTGAAGCAAATAAACAAATCAAAACGAAAGAAAAAGTCACTATGGTTCTCAAAAGAAGTGGTGGTGAAGGTTAGGGAGAAAAATATAGCATTTAGGAAGTATAAGGAAACACAGAAGGAGCAGGACAGAGAACTGTACTAGTTAAGGCAGAAGGAAATAGGGAGTGTAGTCAGAATAGCAAAGACACAAACTGAGGAAAAGATAGCCAACTCGGTTAAGAAGGGGGATAAAACCTTTTATAGGTATATCAGGGAGCGTAGAAAGACCAAGAGAGGGATAGTGAGGCTGAATAGAATGGATGGTGGGTGGGCAGAGAGTGACAGTGCAAAAGCAGGGATACTGAATGAACACTTCTGTTCAGTATTCACAAAACAGGAAGTGGGGGAGGTGCCTAATCCAATTAACAGAAGCACTCTGGAGGGGGGGGGTCAATCCCAGTCCTTTCACAGAAGAAAGGGTTCTGAAAGAACTCCTAAAACTGAAGGTGGACAAAGCAATGGGGCCAGATGGGATTCACTCCAGAATTCTAAAAGCATTAAGCAGAGAACTAGTGACATCACTGACTACCCTTTATAACAAATCATGGGAGGATGGTGTGGTACCTGAGGACTGGAAGAAGGCTGATGTGATTCCCCTTCACAAAAGTGGGAGCAAGACAGAGGCAGGAAACTACAGACCTGTCAGTTTGACCTCTGTGGTAGGGAAAGTGATGGAATCACTTTTGAAAGAAATAATTGTTGAGTACCTAGAGGCCAGTGGGGCACAGGACCCAAGGCAGCATGGGTTCACAGCAGGAAGGTCATGTCAGACAAATCTAATTGATTTCTTTGACTGGGTGACCAAAGTAGTAGACTGGGGAGGGGCTGTGGACATGGCCTACCTAGACTTTAGCAAGGCATTTGACACAGTCCCAGACAAAAGATTAGTAGTCAAACTAACCAGCCTTGGAGTGGGTCTGAGGGTGGTAGCCTGGGTAAAACATTGGCTGAACAACAGGACACAGAAGGTAATTGTAAATGGAGTCCTCTCTCAAGAAAGAGGGGTTACTAGTGGGGTACCACATGGTTCAGTATTGGGTCCAGTCCTTTTTAATGTCTTTATAAGTGACATTGCAGAGGGACTGGAAGGAAGAGTATGCCTCTTTGCAGATGACACAAAGATCTGCAACAGGATTAATACACAAGGAGGCATGGAAAGGATGAGAAGGGACTTGCCAAGGTTGGAGGAATGGTCAGAAGTATGGCAGCTTGGATTCAATGCAAAGAAGTGCAAAGTAATGCACCTGGGAAACAAAAACCCAGGGGAAGATTACACAATGGGGGGGGGTAGTAACAACAACAAAAATGGAAAGGGACCTGGGGGTAATCATATCAGATGACCTTAAGATTGGCAAGCAATGTGAGAAGGCAGTAGGGAGCACTGGGGGGATACTGGGATGTATAGGGAGAGGCATCACCATCAGACAACAGGAAGTTGTTATCCCCCCTGTACAGACAGTTGGTGAGGCCCCATCTGGAGTACTGTGTCCAGTTCTGGAGAAGCCCATCTCCGCAAGGACATAGACAGGATGGAGGCAGTTCAGAGGAGGGCAACTAAAATGGTGCAGGGTCTGCAAGAGAAGCCATACGAGGAGAGGCTAAAAGAGCTTAATATGTATACTGTTGAGGAAAGAAGGGGGGGGATATGGTAGAAACGTTTAAGTACCTCAGTTGAATCAACAAAGTCCAAGAGGGTAGCATCTTTCAGAAAAAATATGCAAGAACAAGGGGACACAATTTGAAGATAGAGGGGGGATGGCTCAGGGGTAATGTGAGGAAGTATTTTTTCACAGAGAGGGTGGTGGGCGCATGGAACAGCCTTCCTGAGGAGGTTGTGGGGTCTAAAATTGTGGGAGAATTCAAGAATGCATGGGACAGATATAAGGTAATTTTTGTGGGGGGTAGGAAGAAATAGGCTGTTAGCTAACTAGGATCTGCTGCTTATCCTCTAGGTAGGGAAATGGGCAGACTAGGTGGGCCCAGCGGTCCTTATCTGCCATCAAAGTCTATGTTTCTATGTTTACTATCAATGTGACGTCAGAATGATAGTACAACAGCTTTTTTGACCTTTGAACTGCCCTACAACAAGATTTCATCAGTTGCTGAAATCCATGCACAACAGAAGGCACCCATATACTATATTTTTTTGTATTTTATACAAGGAGTATTATGTTTAATACAACTCGGCTTCACTGCAAAACCTTTGCTGATACCGTAACCCCTTGTCGCAAGAGAAGATCAGGACAGCATCAGAAAGCTTCAGGATATTTTCACCAAAAAAGTGTTGGCATTGTTCAGTATTGCAAGCTAATTTATTTCCTCTCCAGACACCCTGTGCACCTGTTACTGATAATCATTATTAGGTCTGAATTAGTACCTTGCTTCCTTTGTTACTCTTTATTTAAATTGCATCTTTCAGTACTTTTCAGCGCACGTGTCCATGATTCATGGTCACAAGGCTGTCTCCTGTTCTCATGCCATCCAACATTTTTTCACAATTTAACCAGGAAAAATGCTGTAAGCAACTGACAAAACTACTGGCTGGCAAATGCTCCTGATACATAGGCACCTCGAATGTTCATCATTTTGGTCTAAAATGCAACATTCTAGTTTAAAGCTCAAAAACAAATAATAAACAATAAACCTGCATAATCGTTAAAGTCAGCAACACTGAAATCCAGCAGTGTGACACTAAATGAGCTTTAAAAATCAATGTTATATCAACCTGTTCTTATATACTGTAGGTTGGTATGGATTTTGTTGCTTAAATAATGGGCCTGACTCCCATAAAGACCACTGGTCAGTTCAGTGCTTGATAGTTTATATATATATATATATATATATCAAGCATTGATGTGATTCTTAAAACCAATACACGATCAAATATTGATCCAATTGCTTGGAATAAGAACACATGGAGGCCATATTCATTACTAGTATTTAATAAAATCTATTGTTATATTTGTATGTGCTGCAACTCGAGTGTATAGTACAGTACAAGAAGTTGTGCCAATGTAGAGCTTTTTAAGTGCTAAAACAAAGTGTGAAAATAGTTAAATGAGTATTTGGCAACAGGATCAGTGGCATGATGTTTATATTGTGGTGACAAATGGCTTTCTAAAAAATGACCTTATACTTTTGCTTTCTTTCACAATGTGCTACAAGAATTAGTCCTAATGCAGAATTGTCATTTAGAGAGCTACATAAACAGTAAAATTAATCAAAAAGGTAAAAGCCATTTAATTGGTGCTCTTCTTCGGGAGCGCCGATATGAAATTTGTCAACTGCTACGACAGAAAATGGCACTCAGCCAAAGTATTAATCACAATATCAAATAAACAGAGGAACTACTAAGTGGTACCCACTGTGAACTGAGCTGCCTAGATCCAAAAACATATAACCTCAGTTTGAGATCTTACTCGTAAGGTAAGACAGAGTCTTTCCTGTTTTCTAATCCCACCAGAGCTACTGGGATAGCACGTCAAGTCTGCACCATTTGAAATGGCTGAAACATAATATTGGACAGTGTTTCTACTAGGATTTCTTTAAAATTTATCCCTGTGGTGTTGTAATCATATATTTGTAACCCCCCTGTTACCTGGGGTTACTAGAATCCCAGTAAGACCTAGTGGTAGGCAGGGAAGGCAGCTTGTGAAACTCCAGTTAAATGGATTTCATACTGTCTCACTCTGTTCTCAGTCTCAGCTGAGACTGAGGGATGACATCACCATAGAACTATCGCAGCTGCATGAGCCACATTGGAATCTGCAGATGGGAGTTAGATTAGAATGTTGGGAGTTTTTGAACAGTGAGCTTCAGCAGTTGTGTGTGAGCAGTCTTGAAGAGAGGAGCACAGCAGTCTGTGCACAGGCTCTTGGAGCCTAAGCTCTGATATAGAGCTACTTTTAGGGAAAGGTGTGTGCTTCCGTCTAAAGAGGAACACAGTAAGCTGTTCTTGAAGTGGTGGAGACCGCTGTTACTGGTCTCTGTGCCCCACCCCTGAGGGGATGGGGGTGGAAGGTTTGCCGTTATTCCAGAGGCAACATCCTGGTTCCAGCTAGGGAAGAAGCTGCCTTATTTTCTGAAATATGTTGTGGCACCAGAAGCTGTCAAGATTCGCCTGGGGGGCACCTGCAACCAAAGGGCGAGTTCTGCTCCTGTCAAAGGGCCTATGTTTCACCTGAACTGTGTTAAAGTGGGGATTGGACTGCTGAATTAGTGGGAGGCCTAAAGGAATAGGCTTAGCCAAAGTAAAAGTATGTTCAAGTCCAGCACAAGGGGAAAGCCAGGACATGTAGAGAAAATGTGCTATATGTTTACCCTTTAATCTACATTGCCAAGCTTTTCAGGAAGAGATGTTTAAGTATGTTCGAGTTTAGTACTAGGGGAAAGTCAAGACATGCAGAGGAAATGTGCTATACATTTACCCTTTAATCTACATTGTCAAGCTTTCAAAAAGAGTTGTTTAATGTCCAGAGAAATAGCCGGGTATGGATTGTGGAAGCTGGATGTGGGAGAACCCCATCTTTAGTAACCAGGTTAACCTCTATGGATTTGCTCTGTGGTCCTTTTACTTTGCTTCAGGCACTTCGCCAGTGCTGAGGGAAGTACCCAGATGTGGGATTGAAAGGAAATTTCCCTTAAGGAGTCGAAGGCTCTAAGGTGGTTTGGGGAGCCAGCAACGGAAAATGTGTCCACTGCCATATGGACAAGGATTGGGTGGCCGGCAGGGGAGCCGGGCCGGGAAAAACCCAAATAGTGTACAAGTCGGGCTGTGTACCCAAAGCAGCGTGCAAGTCCGGGCTGTGTGCCTGGTGGGTTCAGAGCCTGAGGGCTGAGATGTTGAAGAAGTGTTCTGTATCTCTTATCTGCATTACCAGGAATGTAGCCCTGTGGGGGGTCTGTCTATGCTTTGTTCAGTTTGGATGTGAATAAAAGCCACACTTTAGAATCCCATTCCTAGTTTTGGACATTACAGTTATTGCTTCCTGTGTTCGGATTTACTTGGGTGCCCCTGTGCAAAGTAAACAAACCTCGGCCCCCTGTGCCAAGTAACCTAGTCCTCCGCGAACCCAGTCCCCACCAGGTACTGCTGTCAGCTTCAACAGCATACCACCTGTCGTTTGCAAAAAGGCAGGGGTCTGGGGGTTACATATTTATATGGAGCCTGTGCTCCGAGTTACTCCACATAAAATAATGATTACAACTCCATGAGGATGAATTTTCTAATGTTTTTAACATAATTTATTTGGGAAGATCCTCACAAAACGAAGGCTGCATTAAAGGGGGCAGCAAATCAATTATGGCTATGATTTGACTAATTCTGTTTCCATGTTAAATAAACAATATTCTTACATTGTTTTTGTGTCCTGTTATCATTTTTTCTGATTTATATACTTAAAATATAGTAGTTACTGGCTGTGAAGCTGATCTCCAATGTTCTAGCACTGCTCGAGGCTGCTGGACTGTGTACTGTTCTACTGACAAGGACTTAGTTTGGGCATTTCATACAGTATATGCAGGGAGCACTAACAAGTGCGGAACAGTGAACAGCGAACAATTCAGTTCAAAACTGCTTAACACACTCTTCCATGTTGAAGTTGAAGTCTGTGTGATTTTTTTTTTATTTCAGAACAGATATTACAACTGTGTTAAGTAAAAAGAAGCATTGTCAATTTTTATTTTATTTGTAAGTCTCATCTTCTGTATGTTATAAAAACGGGCAACTATTTATTTGATGACGGTTTCACTGTGTGGCACAATCCGGCTTATATACTGTACATGCACACCTACTGAAAGAAAAGTTGGTGTTTTTATCACCAGACCAGGTGGAATTTTTGAGCTTTGGCGTGCTTTCCACCTGGCCTGAATGATTCTATTCAATTAGTACATTTACTACGATGCATAGCACATTTATAATGTTGATCTGCTTCTTTTCTGTTGAAGGATAATATATGATCTTCCACTTGTGTGTTCTCATCCCCCCACCACCCCATTCCTCACTTACGAATTTAAGTGATTGATCTTGTATAAAAATTTATTTATTTTCTGTTCAGTTGCCCATCTCTCACCCTCTACCAGTCCCTGGTGTCCTCGGTTTTATCTGTTGTCCAAACCCCATTAGTTTTAACTTAATAAGTTAATAAGAAAATGGTCCCTCAATGTCTGCAATTTCTTTTTTTCTAACCTATAAAAAAAAAGTCCACTGCTGATCTCACCCACACTCCCACTTGTACTCCCACTGTGCATGTACCACCCTGCCCCCAACCCCCTCCATACCTGCACTCACCTGAAATGGCACCTCTGTGAAGATCCACTCTCCAACTGAAGAAATGTCTTATCCTGGAAACGACATCTATTGTATGAGAATTAAGGTAGCTTTGATTCTGTGTATTTCAATGAGATACTAACGTTATCTTATTTCTCTTACAGAATCATAACAAACAATACAAATAAAGAAGGGCGGGAAGAAAAGGTAAAAAAAAGGGTAATACAGATACATTATGGCTAGCTGTAAAAGGATCTTATAATATTTTCACCACAGTAAGTCAAATTGACTTGATAAGGAAAACTAAAATATTAAGAATTAAAGACTCCCTGGCTCCAAACAGTGCATCCTTTTCGGGCAGTGCACTGCCTGCCATTAACTGCTGACCATCCTTTACTGATCCAATTAAGAGACTTATAATCACTCTAAATTTTAGCGACTACAGTAGGCAACGTACAGGAACTGTGGAAAGTACCAAATGTAGTGGGGGTTGTACTAGAGAATGACAAATGGAATAGTAGATGTTCGGTACTCTTGCCCCTTCTGAGAAAGCAATGTTCAGGTAAAATTATTGATTTACAGCAGTAAGTACTGTACATAAGGTAAAGCAGAAGAGTGAACCCAACACCTAAATTCGGTTACAAGGTTAAACTATAGGTACACTAGAGGATCATTACAAAAAAAAAAAAGTGTGTAATACAATGCAGCACAATGCAACTTTACACATCGTGCAGAAAGCACATTGGACTGAGATTTTATATATTTGACTATTGGCAGTACTGTCCACTAGGTAAATAAACAACAACCAGGGAATCAGTAACAGTATTCAAGTCATAAGACAAGGGGCACAAATAGATCTTTAGACTGTATGCATAAAAAAAGCAAATATCACTCAAACATGTTGGACAGAATAAAGCAAATACACTGAGACTGTAGTTTACTGACCCCCTGTGAGAACAGGTCCAGTGATGGTCTGACTTGAGTAAAGTGGCTATTTTTTATTGCAAAACTAGAAAGTTGCAGGAGGAACTCTCCGACTGCTATGTTAACAGGCTGATTCAGAGCAGAGCCCCTTTAGTACATAAGTACCACATTATCTGAATTAGGTGCATGAATCATTTGAAAAAATAGAATTTTGTGAAGAAATTCAGGAGTAATCGCCATTCAAAGTTCCATTTTAGCTGTTTCAGACACCGTGGACGTGACGTGTAACCCCTACTGCATTACTTTATATTTAAGAACCTGCCAGTGGCCAGGGACCAGAATGGGCACATAGTCCCAGAACTCTATAAAAAAAAAATCCACTACTTTCCAGTGTCATTCTGATAGATTTTACAAGGGGGAAAAAGGGTTAAATAATGGATCTGACTCCCACCAAGGCCACTGTTCTATTCAGTGCTTGATAGTTATTTTTATTTTGTTTACATAGCAAGCATTTCTGTGATTCGTAAACCTAATAAATGATCGAACTAGCTCCTCTGGCTAGTGTGCAAGTGGGGCCCCCAGGTTACAGTATGTCACTGAAAAGCAGTTACCGAAGGATCACG
The DNA here is from genome assembly GCA_016271365.2 of Neoceratodus forsteri. Taxonomy (NCBI): domain Eukaryota; kingdom Metazoa; phylum Chordata; order Ceratodontiformes; family Ceratodontidae; genus Neoceratodus; species Neoceratodus forsteri. Next base: position 679,956,581 of record CM028133.1, on the reverse strand, counting down.
TGGTTCATGGGAGGGTGGGGGAGGAGAGCAATGAAAGGAGAACAGAAACAGCACAGAATATGGGTAAGGGTGCAGACGCCGTGTACCTGCACAGCATGTATTCTGTCCTGTGGTTGGGAGAATACAGCAAGAGAGGGATAAATGTACAGTAAACATTGACTAGTTCTTTAAATAAATATTTTACTGTTTCAGTGTACAGAATTCTCCACTGCAAGTGTGGACTAGTACAACCATCTGTGGCTATTGCCCAAGTCAACTTCCCCTGCCAGTCATTGCAAAAAAAAAAGAAAAAAAGTTCAGCTCAACCCTGATTAACTAGTACTATATGAAATACACAAAATGCATAACCTGTAACATGTTACCCATTCTGTCTTTAAAGTGAGCAGGTGTCCGACACAGAGCTACAGGAGGTTTGAAACATATAATTTGTCAGCAGAAAGGACTGCTGGTCCATCTGGGCAGACTAGGTGGGTCCTAACTGGTCTCCTACAACCCCCACCTTCTCTGCCTATTTACTGTTATTCCCCAGTATCTACACCAGCCATACTTGTAGCCTCTACTGTATTTGCCACAACCATTTCTGCTGGCAGTCTGTTCCAGGTATCCATCACTCTTTCAGTAAAGTAGTACTTCCTTATATCATTCTTAATCTCCACCCCACCCCCAACTTAGCTGCATGCTCTTTGGTCCTGGTGCTCTCTGATGTGTAGACCTCTATCATGGCCCCACTCTCTTTCCTCACTTCAAGGGTGTACGTGTTGAGAACCCTCAGTCTAATCTCAGTCTCTATTCACAGGACTTTTGATGCAATCCCTGTATCATTTCAGTTGCCCTCATCTGGACTGTCATCAACCTTTCTATGTTCTTTCTGAGGTGTGGCCTCCAGAACCAGACACAATGATCCAGGTGGGGTCTCACAAGTGACTGATACAGTGACACCTCCTCCCGCCTCCTACTGGAGATACATTTCCCTATGCATTCCATAATTCTACTGGCCCTACCCACTGCCTTGTCACACTGCCTTACCACTTTGGGCAGTCTACCAAGTCTTTAAAATATGCCCTCCTAACGTCTGGGACCTTTGTCCTCGTGCGGCTTGCCTCTGCTGCTATGTTAAACCACACTGTCCAGTAATCATTGGTACCTACTGAACTGACCACTGTGACATCTGCAATACTGCTCTGATTGTCAGCACCAGAACCAGCACTGCCCTGTCCCTAGTGGGTTCTTTGACGAGCTGCCTGAGAAAAGTCCCGTGTAGCTATAAGCTACTGAACTATTTTACAAAGAAGTTGAATAATGAAGTGGAAAAAAACATTACCTAGAAACCTAGTAGTTAAGCCTGCCTCATCTGTTCCTTGATGCAGAAAGGTTAGATGCAGTTTTGTTCTTTTTTTTAATGTATCCCCTTCAAATGATAACCTATGTGGCAAAAGGGAAAATACTACTTTTGCTTAAAAACATTCCAGGGGGTTGGTGTAACCAGGAAAGGCACACTCAGCCGAAGCTTGTTTCCAGGTACAACCTGGGAGCATAAGGAAGTTCAAGTTAAGTGACTTGCTCAGTGCCACACAGTATGCAAGTGGGGGCTGTAGGATTCAAACCCAGTTCTCCAGCTCAGAACCTTAAACCACTATGCTATACTGCCTCCTGTAAAGGAGGGTGGTTATCCTGAGGACCAAGAAGCCAGTTACAGACATTAATTCTATTTATTTTATATTTGAAATTACATCAACATGGACAGCCCAATGTGAAACAATTTCTCATTTTTGTAGTGCTCCAAGAGTAGCAGCAGATCTTTACAACAAGGGCGGGATATTCAGACTGCGCCAGGCTGTGGCGCAAGCCTGGGCGCAGCGCAACTTGGATGCGCAGGGGCGTGGACAGGGTGATATTCAACAGAGCTGCGCCATGGCACAGCATCATTAAATATCGCACCTTGGCCACCTGTAGTGCTCATGGTGCAGTGGCACTGCACCATTGCAAGTGGCCAGAGTGGAGCAGGGGGATGTGCTAGCGCAAGTGCCATTATGATAGGCGCAACCACCGCGATATTCAAAAGTGCACATGCAAATGGGGCCATAATGTATGCAAAGTGCAAATGGGGCCATTTTCATGTCATTATGGCCCCATTTGCATGCAGGTGCGCTGATCCCGGGCGACTTGTGCCTGGTGCTCTGCCAGGCTGCAGCCGTCGGGGACCGACACCCCCTGCACAAGTGGCAACACGCTCCGACGCCTGTTCGCGGGCATATGAAAGAAATGTAAATGTCCCGTATCCCTGGTGGTCCAGTGGACCTCTCGCAGCCCCTTCGCAGGCAGAAGTACATTGTAATACACCTTCCTATATCCCTGGTGGTCCAGTGGACCACTCGCAGCCCGATCACGGGCATATGTTGAATTATAATAGTCTTATATCCCTGGTGGTCCAGTGGACCGCTCACAGCCCAATCGCAGTAGAAAAATAACAGTCCTATATCCCTGGTGGTCTAGTGGACTGCTCAGAGCCTGATCACAGGCATCAGTAACAAATAATGACACACCAGTCCAACTCTAGTGATCCAGCGGTGCCCCCTCCCCACCCGCCCATTGAGCCCCCACCGCTCCCCCAGTCAGCGGCGGGCGCCAAATCCCCACCAGCTTGCCACCCCGCCGCCCACTAACTGACTCCGTACATTAGGGCTGTACGCCCACTGGTCCACAGCATGAGCCAACAGGCATGTAGCCCGTACCGTACTACACAGCGCACTAGTGCCTCTGGACCCTTTTCATACTGGGCATGCTGCAATTTTTTTATGGTTTAGTGCTCTTAGTCAATAATGGGTCTTACAGTATATCCAATTCATTTTCTTAAGTTTTTCTGCACATCAGATAAGCTTTCCCCACCAGATACAGTACGTTCCACATGGTGAGGGCTCCCAAACCTTAGTAATGTGCAGCAAATTTGACACCTGAAGCCAGGAAAGTTTTCAAGAGAGCTGATGGGGAAATAATTTCTCCTTGTGTAAGGAGTGAGGGACAGAGTGAAATCCTAAAGTCATTCACTGATTATTGGGCATTTTTTATCAGCAGATCTAAACACCTGTAATCACAGCTCAAATTTAACCTCAGATCTCTGCCACTAAAAAAAGTCTGAAAAATTAATTTACACAGCTTTATTATTAATTTTTAATGGAACCAGTATATACTCTACCATTGTGTCATATTGTCAAACTGTGTGGATGTTACAGTAGATGATAGATCACTCATCCCAGTATTATTAAAAACACACTATGCAGAAATGCAGGCAGTGACGCAAGGTGGGAACAGTCTAGAGACTGGCAGAACTATGGAAACTAGAAGCAGTGAAAAACCAACATTTATTCACTGGAAAAAAAAATGGACACCACTTAAAAAAAAAAAGTTCATTTACTATAAATACTCCATTTACAGACTTTACATAGAATATAATCCAAAGAAAAAAACTTTACCTCATAATGAGCCAATGGAAAAAATGACTTTGTGGACAATGTGCCTTTCGTGAGGTACCGCTCAGTAACTTGAATGACGTATACAATGTAATCAAGTAATGTAATCAACAGCGCCACCTGGCGCATTACAACACACTTGACTGGGATTCAGTTAATTAAGGACTTAAGGAATACCACAGACCAGATTACCGCACTGACGCATTAAGGAGGTAATGCTTGGTATACCTTTCGTTAATACTGAGTCTGCCGAGGTGTGCTGAGGTACTGGGAAACTTTTGAATAATGATCACTGTAGCTCTCGGTGGTGGCTTGCGACTGGTGTTCGTGGCAGCGTGAAGCCTAGACACGTTGCTGACCCCCCCACAGGACATCGCCGTGGTTGGCCACTACGTGGGAGGGGATGGTTTGGGGTGAAAAGTGGGAAGATACAGCTGCTCAGCCAACTGGATGATGCTGGTCTGTCACTGTTCACCATGAAGCCCGGAAGTGTCCACGCTGACCTTCGCCATGTATCCAACTGAGAAGGAAGCCTTCGGGCAAGTCTCCTCTCCTGGTTCCCCTGCCTCTGGAGGGGGGGGCCCATGGTAAAGGGATACATCAGGTCATCCGGGCTGCGACAGTACTGAAGACAGTGGGATGGTGATGGGGAGTGGCAGCGGGGCCCTAGGCCACCTAAAGGAGTGGTCGGCCGAGGGCTTGAGGGAGCATAAAGAAATAGCACACACACAAAAAATAACTCCACATGATAAATTTGACTATCTTTTAAATAGTTCAAGTACTAAATAGAGGATATCTAACAGCCTGTGTTCAAATATGCTATTTATTTCTTTGAGTGAGGGGGCGGGACCATAACTCACGAGTGGCAAAGCCACAAATGAGTTATGGAAGTCCCACCTTCTCATGAATGGAAATTAATGGCTTATTTGAACACAGTCCATTGTATGTTCTATGTATACAATGTCTGCGTTCTGTGTGACAATTAAGAGCAGATTCATTGTGGGACTGGCAGAATGGGCTGTTAATCAAGTTGACAGTGACGTAGGTAAGTGAAAAATAAATAACATTATTTACCCATTGGGTGAATAACATAATTTATCTGTCACTTGGGTCAGACTTTTGAGAACATAATGCATTTATTTAAGTAGTGGAAGCCATGGTCAGCCCGGTGGTTGAGGCACTGGACGCCACACCTCATGCTACGCTGGCTGCCGGGGTTCAGGAACAAGCCTGGGCCTTCGGGGGTCAGCCAGGGAGGGAGTGGATTGAGAGTCTGATGACTGCTCTCCTCTCCCTGGGGAAGGTTCAGGGCTCGCACCACACTTCAGTGGCCCCTGATGGAGATCGGGGGTTCTACAGTTGTGGAGTTTCTAGAGGGAGGAGTATGGTGGACATCAACATGTTGTGCCCAGATATCATTGAACGTCCTTACTCCTAGGGGGATGAAAAAACACAGCAGAAAATGCGGTTAGTCATGACGGCTTGATGGCCGTGCCTCTACTCACACTCGGACCCACATGGAATTGCACCTGAGTATTAGATACAGGTCCAGCTACTGGAGATTAGGGGGTCGCCGCTGCAGGCACTGTGTGTGGGTGTTACCCCAGTGTGAGTGAGCTGTCAGGGGTCGCATGGGGTGCGGAGGATGGCGGTCGGACGATGGCAGACCAAGCCGAAGGGAGTAGAAAGAATGTTGTGATTAAAAAAAGTAGTGGAAGCCCTACATACATTGTATGCAGTGTTTTGTGCTCTAGCAGAATTCAGGCTACGAGTAATATATGTAAATAAAACGCTGAAGTTCACATAATTGTCCTGACAGCTACTTGAAGTTGTATTTGACCTATTGTAAGATGTACATAATTTTTACTATTATTCTTTTTATGTTAATTAAGGATTGAAATGCAACATTATGTTTTCCAGTTTCTGCCCCACCACCTCCACTGGAAGGAATCCACCACTCTTTCTCTGTAGAAGTACTTCCTTGCATCTCTCCTGAATATACTCCCCTCCAGTTTTATAACATGTCCCCTTGTTCTTGAGCATCTTTTCTTCTGAAAAATACTCCCCTCCTGTACTTTATGTACACCTATGAGGTCTCTATCATATCCCCCTCTCCCTCCTCTGTTCCAGGGTGTACACAGTGAGGTTCTTATATTATGTTTTCATATATATTTTGGAATAAACTAACCTTGAACCTTTTTTCAGCTTGAGTGCTTCCCTTGTGTTTTGGTTGGTTACATTTGAGTTGGTGGGTTTTCATCATCATAATCGGCTCCAGCACATGCTACCTTCCTGTTTTTTCCTTCAGTCCCACGTTCCTTTGTAATCTTTAAATCTGGGCATGTCCAGTCCAGGGTGTGGGGAATGGTAAATCTAATTATGGCTGTTAAACCTTATTCTCAAGCTGTTCTTTGTTTGCCAGCATTGTTTCCTGCACTGTTTTGCAGGTAATAAGGTAGAGTACCTGCTTTGTACTACAGGTGAGCTGTCCTTTATTCCTGTTGAGTGGCTTTGAAAGTGTTAAATTCCTTAATGCACTTGCAAGTGCCACATTTCCTTGAACAGCATTTGAAACATTCTGTGCTGGTTGTTTGAATTTAATTTTACACCTGGGGTTGGGGGGGGGTAGCTTGTGTTATTTATTGACTGAGGAAATGTTGGCTGGAACATCAACAATAACATCTACTCTTTTTTTAAAAATGCCATATAACAGATAACTTCTGAAGAAACATAGAATTTTACAACAAATAAGGACCGCTTGGCCTATTCAGTCTGCCCATTTCTCTCTACCTACACTAGTACCGCAGACCAGAATTCACAGCTCTTTCTCCCTCCTCCCCCTTCCTTTCCACTGTGATTCCTGTGTGCTTATTCCATGCATTCTTGAACCCCACCAAAGTTTCTGCCCCACCACCTCAACTGGAAGGCTATTCCAGGAATCCACCACTCTTTCTCTGTAGAAGTACTTCCTTGCATCTCTCCTGAATATACTCCCCTCCAGTTTTATAACATGTCCCCTTGTTCTTGAGCATCTTTTCTTCTGAAAAATACTCCCCTCCTGTACTTTATGTACACCTATGAGGTATTTAAAGGTCTCTATCATATCCCCCTCTCCCTCCTCTGTTCCAGGGTGTACATAGTGAGGTTCTTTCAACTCTCCTCATAGGGGTTTCGATGCAGACCCTGCACCATTTTATTTGCCCTCCTCTGGACTATCTCTATGGTCTACAGAACTGGACACAATACTCTGGGGGGGGGTAATCTTACCAGTGATCTATACATAAGCAATAAGACATGAGGGGGTGTGTATTAGACATTTCTAATGCATGACCAGGAGAGTAGTGAGACACGAGGCAGCAGGCCAAGTGCCTTCAACCCCTGGCCATGCATTAGGAATCTCTAATGCTCACCCCCAGAGTGTCTTATTGGGCTTATAAAATGGGACACTGTATTTTACATCTTTAAAAAATTGAATTTATATGGTTAAATTAAAAGGTTTTATTTATTTTGAAATAAAATAGTTTCTCCACTTGAATTAGTATGCTGTATTTGTTTTTTTTTAGCTCTGGTCTTATGTCCCACTATAGCCTCTTGAATTGTAATTGGGAAGTGGATGTCATGGTTACCCGTCTCTCACACACACACACACACACACACACACACACCAGCAGGGATTGTAAGCTTATAAGCGCTTTATTTTTTATTTTAACATTTTTTTTACTTGCTTGTTTGTGGATACTATCTATATTTATTAATGGTGGGCAGGTGAACCAAGGTGGAATGACAAGCTAGTGAGTGCCTGCTGCATAGTCGGGGTCCAAGAGAAGAATGTAGATATATAACGGGAGTGCAGTTCTGATTCATTGTAAAGGTGAGACAAGTGCAAGATGAGTTAGGTAAACTTTAAGTTTTTAAATGGTACAGCATTTGAGCCGAGGGAGATGACTGTAGCACAATGAGTGCAATTTGTTCTAAGTGCTTCATTAACAAAAAAAAATTCATACAAAAAATAACAGGAAAATGACTGCAGTGCGGTCGGTGAGCACTGGAGCAAGCACTTGATGGGCAGCCTCACCGGACAAAAGAGAAAAAGGAAAGAAAAAAGACTGATGACCGAGGTACATAAATTGTAGTGTACATTAATCTGGATGGGGAGAGCCCTGTCAGAGAAAATGAATAAGTGAGTGAGCCTGATCACCAGCCTTCCACTCCCTCCCGCTTCCATCACTCGCTCATTCACTTTCTCTGACAGGGCTCTCCCCATACAGATTTTTATATACCACAATGTATGGGCTCCATGACAGAACAACGGCAACACAGACCGTGAGGTCATCCACAGCGACACCCGCAACGCGCGAAGCACAAGGCCGCTATGACAGGAACACCAACAGTGGGATCGCCGAACAGCCAGGGGCTGCAGGACAAGGTCGCGAGGGACCACAGCTCACACAGGCATGCGGCACCCACCCACCCACAGCTGGATGGCTGTCACACACAGCACAGGGAAGCCGGGCCCAGGGATCCTGCCCCCTCACAATGAACGGGGGCACATGAACAGCCCTGGAGGAGGGGCCACATGACCACAAGGTTCACAGCAGAGAACAGCCCCGGCCCCCCCTGCATGGCCCCACTGGACTCAGATGGGACAGGCCCTCACAGGGTGGCTGGGTGCTGTGGTGGTCACAGGGGGCAAGGAATGGCACAGGGGACCATGGGGCAGCATAAGCGCCACTGGGACACCACCGCAGCAGTGCAAGGGCCCAACAGCAGACCACGGATGACCACCGGACAGGACACACAGCCTGCAAACATCAGACGGGGACCGTGCTGTGTGTACGACCCTACAGGCATGGGCTTCCACAGCAGTGCCAGCGGGATACCCTCCCCTGCCACAGAGAAGCAGCACACAGTGGTGAGCCCATGGGAGTCTGTTTCCAGATATAGGACAGCACAGCCAGAACACTCTCCCACACCAGCTGAAAGCCTGTAGTCCCACACAGCATAGTTCACAGCTACCCAGGCGCTCAGATCTGGAGATGGACATTCAGGCAATGCCCAGGAGGTAGTCCCACAGTGGCCATGTCTCATATTGCTCCACAATCTGCCATATACGGTCAATGGCATCCCGGGCCCTCCTGCGACTTCTGGTCACCTCATTGCCATGTAGCAGCTGCCGGTGCCACAGCTCTGTCAGGCGCTGTTGCCCACGGAGTACCTCAATGAAGCATCCGATGATGAGATGCGCTGCACCCATCAGTGCATTGAAGCCCCGGTGATGCCCCTCTAGGGCGTTGGTGGTCCTGGGCAGTCCCTCGCGGACAGAGGTGTACATGTTCCAGAACTCAAGGGGATAGGTCACCCGGCACTGCACACCACTGTGAATAGAGTGACCCAGCCAAGTATCCTCGAAGTAATCGAGGTAGGGGCCCAGGGTGTCCTCAAATGGCTCAAAGAACAGCCAGGCCTGTAGTTCCTCATAGGTGCTGCCGACGTCCCCTGGTGGCACAAAGGCGAGTGCTGCCAGCATCTGAATGTGCAGTGTGTTCTCATCATTGGTCACGTAGAAGTGTGCTAAGTCCTCATGCTGCTGTAGCTTCCTCCACAGGCACTGCATGAAATGGAAAAAGCAGCCCTGGAGCCATGCCTGTGGGTATACCATGTGTAGTGCCCTGTAGACGGCAGGCTCAAAGTCAATCATTATCAACATAGGGTTCATGTCTGAGCACAGCTCCTGCAGCTTCTTGAGCATGGTGGTGTAGCAGGTTACTGTTCTGCTCCCCATCAGAACATACACCGCTGGCAGCATGGTCTCGCCCTCCACACCAAGCAGGCTGTACATCTGTTGGAACAGTCTTGGGCTGGTCCTGAACATACCATTGGCATACCATGCAGCACAGCAGGACAGGTACTGGAAGTTACGCTATGTGCTGAATAGCAGGATGTGGCTGGTGGTGCCTCCGGAGTCGTGGAGCAGGAACTTCTCACCTGCATCGGTCTGCTGATACTCTGCCAGGATGGTGAGACTCGCAATGGTGGCTGCATCCACCGGTGCCCTCTGCTCCTGTCACTGTGCCCTCTGCACCATCTGCTTCAGGTGTACGGCCGAGGGTAGTCGCCCGCCAACAGCATCAGGTAGCCCATTGCAACAGGCCATGACCACCTGCTGACTGCTCTCTGTTGATGGCCCACTGCCTCACAGCTGCCTGAACCTGCCGCACCACCACCTCTGCACCATCTGGCACATGGTTGTGCCAGCCCATGAGCGAGACACATCATCCACGCCATCAGCGGTTCAGGCCTGACCACAACACTGGCCAGCATGGTACTAGATGCACTTCCAGTAGGTCACCGGTCTGTGTGTCCTCTCCCTCTGCTAGAGAAATCCCCAGAATGACAAGGGGTTGTTTCCCTGGGTGCTCTGCATGTAGTCAAGTGGCATTACTCCTTCCGTCCCATGGCCACTTATGCAGATGCTCCCCCCGGTGGGGCTATATGATGTGGTGCTGTGTGCGCCTGTCTACCTGGACTACCACCGGTTGCTGTGTCATCCCATTCAGCCTTCCTGTGTATGCAGTGCTGGGTCTGTGTGGCACTGGGCCTCCTGTATGCTGCCATTGCTGGCGCTGTAGGGTGTGCAGCCTCAGTGCCTGGGGACCCCTGCTCAATGTCCTGCCCGTCAATGCACGGTACAGTCCAGCATATGCCTGTTCAGGAGGTTTTGTGGTTACCCTGTGGCACGTCTCCCTCAATGCCCTGTCACTGTAGGTGCCCTGTCGCCCTGGCGGGGTTTGTCATCCTGCTGTCACTATCTGTGGTTCGCAGTTGGGAAGTCATGGTTGGCAGTGCGTACCCAATGTATGTACTTTGGTCATCAATTTGTTTTTTCTTTCCTTTTTCCATTTTCTCTGGCTCTGCTGTGATCAACCCCCCTCCCCCCCGAGGCTGCCCATCAAGCACTTGCTCCTGCTCATCGCCCGCACTGCAATCAGTTCCCCACTCCTACCTGGCACTCGCTCTAATGCTAACGACAATTATTTTTTTCCATTGACAATCATTTAACTGAACTCAGCAGCTTATGATATTGATATCAGCTGGTTGCTGCAAAAAAAAAAAAAGAAAAACAATGTAGAAAACTATCTGAGATTACATTCATGTTTTTAACAGTTAGCATTTTGTCAGTTCATTCGTGGTTAGTGGCGAAAAAACAATGGTGGCAATTCAAAAGATGAAAATTCTATTTAGCATCTTAATACTTGATTTTTCACATGTGGCTGTCTGCACTTCTTGCTAGCCGTGCATTAGACACTTCTAATGCACAGCTAGCAGCAAATTAAAATACAGGATTTACTCTCCCCATTTTATAATGAAAAAACACCACCTCACCCTTTGTGCTGGTGATACCCCTCACTATGCACACCAGCATTCCACTCAACCTCCCTACTGCCTTGTTGCACTGCCTGACCACCATTAGGTCATCCAGTATGATTACCCCCAGATCTCTTTTCTGCTTGGCGGTCATCAGTACCATGTCATACATTCTGTACTTCATCCCTGTGTTTCTGTGCCCTAAGTGCATTATTTTGCAGTTTTTCAAATTGAAACCCAGCTGCCATACCCTTGACCACTCTCCTCTAGTTTTCTCAGGTTTCTGCTCATCCTTTCCACCTCCCTGAAGTGTCCACCCCATTGCAAATTTTGGTGTCGTTTGCAAAGAGGCAGACCTTCCCTTCCAGCTCCTCGGCAAAATCACTCATAAAGACATTAAAGAGAACTTGTTCCAACACTGATCCCTGAGGTACCCTGCTGGTCACCCACCCGTCCTTGAAGTGAACTTCATTACCACCACTCTCTGTTGCCTATCCCCTAACCAATTTCTTAGCCAATTTACCCTTTTTGGACCTACTCCTAAGCTACTAGCTTGCTTACTAGTCTCCTATGTGGAACGGTGTCAAACACTTTACTGAAATATAGGTAGGCCATGTCCACCACTAAACCTTGATCTAGCTCCTTGGTCATCAAGTCAAAGAAATCAATCAGATTCATTTGACATGGCCTCCCCCTGTGAAACTACGCTGCCTCAGATCTTGCAACCCACTGGTTTCAAGATATTTCACAGTCCTTTCCTTCAGCAGTGATTCCACTAACGTTCCCACCACCGATGTCGGGCTCACTGGCCTATAATTGCCAGCCTCCTCCCTGCTACCACATTTGTGTAGTGAGACTACATTTGCCATGCTCCAGTCTTCTGGAACTACACTTGTTTTCATTGAGCTGTTAAACAGAACTGTAGGAGGTGCAGTCACTATTTTCTGAGCTCCCTCAATACCCTTGGATGCACCCTATCTGGCCCATTTGCTTTATCTACCTTCAGATTAGCAAGTCCCTTCAGGACTCTCACCTCCAAAAAAGGACTAGTGTCCACCTCCCTCCCTCCCTCCCTCTAAAGTGTTTGGTACTTTTTTGTGTCCCCTCCTCTTCGCCTTCCTCTGTGAACACTGAACAAGTTTAAGTTAAGTTTTCAGTTTATTGTCAGGAAGACTCCACTGAGCACGCTCATTTTCAAGGCGGTCCAGTGCGGACAATGTTAAACAACAGTGTACAATAAAAGTGATGACACAGCATACAGGTACAATAATTGGTAGAAACAAAGTGCATATATGGTCAGTAAAAACAATAAAACATTTCGGAATCTGGTGCCTGGGTAAGCAGCGGTGACATACCATAAGGTAACAACAATTGGTAGGAAATACATACAGGGTCAATGAAAAGAAAAACAGCAATGAAGCACACAGGAACCAATTCATTTTAAGAGGAGAACAAAAAATAGTATCAGTAAGAACTTGTATGGTTGCTGTCAGCTTCCCAAGATGGCTGAGAAAGCATAGAAACATAGAACATAGAAACACAGAATTTGGCAGCAGATAAGGACCGCTTGGCCCACCTAGTCTGCCCATTTCCCTACCTAATTGATAAGCTGCAGATCCTAGTTAACCAACAGCCTACTTCCTCCTACCCCCCACTAGAATTGTCTCATGTCTGTCCCATGCATTCTTGAATTTCTCCACTATTTTTGACTCCACAACCTCCTCAGGAAGGCCATTCCACGCATCCAGAACCCTCTCCTTGAAAAAATAATTTCTCACATTACATCTGAGCTGTCCCCCCTCTATCTTCAAATTGTGCCCCCTTGTTCTTGCACACCTCTTTTTCTGAAAGATGCTACACTCTTGGACTTTGTTGATTCCCTTGAGGTACTTGAAAGTTTCTATCATGTCCCCCCTCTCTCTCCTTTCCTCGAGGTTATACATATTAAGCTCTTTTTGTCTCTCTTCGTATGTCTTTTGGTGCATACCGTGCACCATTTTAGTTGCCATCCTCTGAATAGCCTCCATCCTGCTTATGTCCTTGTGGAGATGAGGTCTCCAGAACTGCATGCAGTACTTCAGATGGCGTCTCACCAGCTGTCTGTACAGAGGGATAACAACTTCCTGTTTTCTACTGGTGATGCCTCTCCCTGTGCATCCCAGTATCCCCCCAGCCCTCCTTACTGCCTTCTCACATTGCTTGCCCACCATTAGGTCATCTGATGTGATGACCCCCCGGTCCCTTTCAATTTTTGTTGTTGTTAGTATCTCACCCCCATTGTGTACTCTGTCCCTGGGTTTTTGCTTCCCGGGTACATTACTTTGCACTTCTTTGCATTGAATCTAAGCTGCCATACATTTGACCATTCCTCCAACCTTGCCTAGTCCCTTCTCATCCTTTCCACCACACGTTGTGTATCAACCCTGTTGCAGGTCTTTGTGTCGTCCGTAAAGAGACATACTTTTCCTTCCGGTCTTTCTACAATGTCACTTATAAAGACATTGAAGAGGACCGGTCCCAGTACTGAATCCTGCAGTACTCCGCTAATAATCCATCTTTCTTCAAAGTGGACTCCGTTTATTATTACCCTCTGTGTCCTGTTGTCCAGCCAATTTTTTACCCAGGCTACCATCTTGGGACCCACTCTCAGGCTGGCTAACTTGTATACTAATCTTCTGTGTGGGACTGTGTCAAATGCCTGGCTAAAGTCTAGGTAGGCCATGTCCACAGCCCCTCCCTAGTCTACTACTTTGGTCACCCAGTCAAATAAATCTATTAGATTTGTCTGACATGACCGTCCCACTGTGAATACATGCTGCTTTGGGTCCTGTGCCCCACTGGCCTCTAGGTATGCAACAATTCTTTCCTTCAGAAGTGATTCCATCATTTCCCTATCACTGAGGTTAAACTAACAGGTCTATAGTTTCCTGCCTCTGCCCTGCTCCCACTTTTGTGAAGTGGAATAACATCCGCTCTCCTCCAGTCCTCAAGTACCACCTCATCCTCCCATGATCTGTTAAAGAGGGTAGTCAGTGGTGTCACTAGTTCTACCCTTAGTTCTTTTAGAATTCTGGGATCAGTCCCATCAAGCCCCATTGTCTTGTCTACCTTCAGTTTTAAGAGTTCTTTCATAACTCTTTTTTTCTATAAATGGACTGGTATCGACCTCCCTATCCTGAGTGTTTCTATTGTTTGGTTTAGGTGCCTCCCCCTCTTCTTTTGTGAATACTGAGCAAAAATATTTGTTTAGTATCTCTGCCTTTTCACAATCACTCTCTGCCCACCCCCTCCCCTTTATTAAGCCTCACTATCCCTCCATTGGTCTTCCTTCTCTCCCTGATGTACCTATAAAAGGTTTTATCCCCCTTCTTAACTGAGTTGACTATATTTTCCTCAGTTTGGGCCTTCACTATTCTGACTGCTTTCTCCGCTTCCTTCTGCCTTAACTGATACAGTTCTCTGTCCTGTTCCTTCTGTGATTCCTCGTACTTCCTGAATGCTGTGTTTTTCTCCCTAACCTTCTCTGCCACCTCCTTTGAGAACCATAGTGGTTTTTTACTTCATTTTGTTTTGTTTATTTGCTTCACACCAAGGCTTGTTGCCTCTGTGATGCAGTTTTGATTATTCCCCATTGTTCTTCAACCCCTCCTTCCTGCCCATTTGCTAGTGCATTCCTTAGGCACTCACCCATTTTGGCAAAGTCAGCCCTCCTAAAGTCCAGGACCTTTGCTTTTGTATGGCTTCACTCTACTGCTGTGTTTATTGTGAACCATACACTTCGGTGGTCACTAGTTCCCAGATGGCTACCCACTTTTAAATCTGTGATCCTCTCTCCATCTCCATTTGAGAGACCAGATCTGAGATTGCTCCCTTCTGAGTGGGTTCCAGTACTAGTTGTCTAAGGCATGCCCCCTGCAGGGCATCTAAAATTACCCCGCTGTAGGATGTGGCTGTAACAAATGCACTCCAGTTAAAATCTGGCATAGTCAGGTCTCCCATCAACAATATCTCCTTTCTTCTGCCATTCTAAGGATACCGTCTATTATACAATGGCAAGAAAGAATCTTGGACTCTGATTGGTCAGTCTTGGGCTGGACCCATGATGTTATTCCAGTATAACATCATGGGTCTAGTCTCAGCACTGTGAAGCTCCTGACTGAACCGATTCTCTTTTGCATCTTTTGCACCTTTTACATCTTCTCTTAAGAAACAAAAACATTTTTTAAATTATTTTTTTATTCTGTATAACAATGAGCTATTGTATAATAGTAGTAATGCTCTCCAGGGTGTGTGTCATGCTGGGATAACATCACGCCTCAAGTATTGGACACACTCGGCCTGTGGCCTCGTGCTCAACCATCTGAGGTGTGATGTTATCCCAGCTCGACACACACTCTGTCGGACATTATTGCTTAATCATTTCCTTGCCCATTTCTTCCCCCTCAGATGGGGGTCTGTATATAATCCCTGTGAGGATTGTGGTGCTATTGCCTGTCTCCTAGTTGACCTACAGGGCCTCCTCTCCTCCCCGTTTACCCTTTTGTTCTGTTGCTTTGATTTCTTCCCTTATGTAGGGAGCTACTCCTCCACCTATTTTACCCTCCCTGACCCTCCTGTAGATAGTGTACCCTGGTATGTTTGCATCCCAGTCATGGTTCTGTGCGTACCATGTTTCTGCGACTGCCATGATATCCAGATGTTCCTCTTCCATCAAGGCCACTAGTTCGGGAAGCTTGCTACCCAGACTGCAGGCATTGGTACTCATTACTCTCCATTTTTTGATAGCTTTACCTCTTGTAGCCCCATCCCAGCCCTTACTGACTTTGTCTTCTCCACTTACCCCTGTCCTGCTCCCTACTGACCTTTCTACCTTGGTGTTTACCTCACTAAGTTCCCTGTTTTGTGGGGGGGGAGGCTGGGAATTCCCTGCTTCTTATCAGTGCCTCCCCCCTTGGCTAGTTTAAAAGCTTGCCAATGAAGCATTTAAATCGATCACCCAGGAGATCGGTTCCCTTCACTAACAGATGCAGACCATCATGCCAGTATAGGTGGGTATCCCTCCAGGTGGAACCCAATCCCCAATGAAGCCAAAACTCTGTGCTCCACACCAGTTTTTCAACCATTCATTGAATTGCATGGTGCGGAGTACCCTCGCTTCACCAATGCCATAGACAGGCAGCACCTCCGAGATGGGTATTGTATGAGCTACTTGTCTAAGACCCTTCCCCAACTCCACAAACTCCTCCTGCACTGCTTTAATCCCATGCCCAGCCAAGTCATTTGTCCCTAGGTGGACAATGATGTCCAGTTCCTTCTCCCATGCAGCTGATCTTGGGATCCTGAGAATTCGCTTCCTGTTCCTCCTAGCCATGGCACCAAGCAGGCACCTTACTTCACTTTCCTCTGCACCTCCCCAGTTCTAGCCCCCTAATAATTGAGTCCCACACCAGGAGCTGCTTCCTTTCCCTGTGGTGTCCTGTGCCACCTTCCTGTGGCCCTCCCTTGTGCTGGTTGCCAGCAACCTCCTCGGTCGGTCTCCACTGTGGGTACCTCCATGGGGAAGTATGCTCCACCAGAATGGCGTATGGATTGTGGAGCAGTACCTCTGAAGGGATGCACCTCTGTTCCACCACCCTTACCCTCCCTCAGCCCACTGTGGTCCAACTGCTGCCCTTTCTTGGCAGTCTCTGATCCAGAGGTGATGGCCCTGGTGTTCCCTGGGTGGGAGAGGTTCCTATACTCCTGTCCAGTTTGGCCTGGAGATGGGCAACTTCCTCCCTCAGAGCAGAGAGTTGCTTGCAAATAGGGCAGCATCTCAGCCTCCAGAAAGTCTCCCAGAACACTGCTGCCACACAGCCAGTGCATTGCACTACTCACCACATGTATGTCTTCTTTCCAGTTTATCCTGTGTATTTTATTTTTTTATTTATTTTTTATAGTTAGTGGGTGCACTTTTACTGTCAGTGCAGTGTACTGTGCTGGCATTGCTGGTAAGGATATGACCGTTGTATGCCCCTTGCCCTCTTGAGGAAATGTTAGAACTCCTGTTATAAAGGAAATTACACTACGGGGGGGTGGGGTGAGGGGCATAAGCCATACCCTCTGGAAACAATCAGCTACAAGCTTTGACCCAACACTACAATGAGTGTTGACCTTCCTTTCAGCAAGACAACCCGCACAATGAGTTAACAGAGAAAATACCCAACAACAAAAACAAACAATCAGAGAAAAATCAAGCAGTTCAGCCCAACACAGGTAAACATTTCCTGACCCAAAACAATCTGGTGTTGTGTGCTTTGAAAGCAATTGGGAACACCATTTCTCCCACCTGAGGCTCTGTTTTTGGTTCAAATGCACAAACTGCCGTCTTTGCTACGACAACTCCTCAGCCACCAGTAAATTATTTAAAAACAGTTTGATGCAAATTGTCACAAAATACTAGTAGACAATCCAGCTACCCACAAGGGAAACCCAAACATGCAGTATTTCAATCCTTCTGAAGTTACTCACAAGATAAGCAGTTTTGCAAACTCCCTTCTTGATTAAAAACTAAATAAATAATTAAACACAAAGCAATACCAAGTATAAGAACTAAAGTGAGGTACACCTCCCTCAGATTTGAGCAAGAGTGAGATTTGTTGCAGATATCTAGTCCAATATAGTATCACCCACACAGCTCTCAATTGTTTCAAAGCAGAAACTTGTTCCAACTTCAAGAAGATGGGCAGGAAGGAAGGAAGGACCAGTGATCACCATAAGGTGGCAATACAGAAGTATTTGTTTAGGATGTCTGCCTTTTCCTGGTCCCCCTCTGTATAGTCCCCACCCTTCCCTTTTCAATTTTACAATCACACCCCAATCTTCCTTTTTTCACTTACATACCTAAAAAATGTTTTGTCTCCATTCATAACCTCCTGTGCTATCCTCTGCTCAGTTTGTGCCTTTGCGTTCCTTACTGCTTTCCATGCTTCCCTCTGTTTCCTCCAATACATCTCCTTATCCTCCTTCCTCTGCATCTCCTTACAGCTTCTGAATGCTACACATTTAGCTTTTACCTTTTCAGCCACTTCTTTCAAGAACCATAGCAGTGTCTTTTTTCCTCTTGTTTTTGCTCATTTGCTTGATGCAGAGGTTTGTTGCCTTTACTACGCTCCCTTTTATCTTCACACACTGTTCCTCCACCCCACCAGGTCATCCCTCCCTACTAGGCCATCCCTGAGGCATTCATCCATCTTTTTGAAATCCGCCCTCCTTAAGTCCAGGACCCTCACTCTTGTGTAGTTCAATTCTGCAGCCATCCATACATTTAACTGCACCATATGGTGATCACTAGTCCCCAAGTGGCCTCCTGCCTTGATGTCTGCAACACTGTCCCTTTTAGTGAGTATCAGGTCTAGTATTGCCAAGTAATGAGAGGGTTCTCTGACTAGTTGCCTGTAGAATGTCATATTCAGAAAGTCCAGGACATCCTTGCTTGCAGCTGAAGCTGCTGCTGGGAGGCTCCAATCCACATCTGACAGGTTGAAGTTCCCCCACCAGCAGCACCTTCCCTTTTTCTGCCATCTTGCCAATGGTTTCCACCAGTACCTCATCTAATTCCTTCCCATGTGCTGAAAGTCTATAGACCATGCCAGTGCAAAAAGCGGCTCCATTCCCCATCTCTGTGGTGATGCACAGTACCTCTGTCTCCCCCTGTATTCCCTGTATCCCCATGGCTTTTAAGCTATCCCCACACATCCTTCCTTTCCTTCCCACCTGGTCCTTCCTGAACAGAGTATAGCCCAGTATGCCATGTCCCACTCATGGTTTTCAGTGCACCATGATTCGGTAATGGCTACAGTATCCAGGCTGGCCTCTGCTATAATGGCCTCTCAATCTGGAATTTTATTTCCTAGACTTCCAGCATTTGTACATATGGCCTTCTAGATTTTGTTTGCACTCTGCTTGTTGCCTCCTTTTCTTTCTTTTTCCCCTCCCTCCTTCTCCTTTCTTTTTAATGCTCCTGTTCAAGTCACCCTTTATCTCTACCACCCTGCTCCCTTTATTAATTTGCACCCTGGGGATTCCTCTCCCCTCAGGTTCTCCTTACTCTCTACTTCAGCCTGTGGGAGGTGGCAGTCTGTGACTCCCTGATTCCTTCTGCCTCCCCCCTTGGCTAGTTTAATAAACATTAAATCTTCATCAAAGTAAAATTTAAATCATCCACTGAGGACTGTAGTTCCCCTCCCAAATGGATGCAGGCCATCACCCCTGTATAGGTCCTTATCCTCACAGGTGGGTCCCCAGTCCCCAATGTAGCCGAACCCTTTCTCTCTGCACCATTCCTGCAGTAATGAGTTCAAGCTCCTGGTGTGGATAGCCCTCTCTTATCCTGTCATAGACAGGCAACACCTCAACGAAAGCCACTGAGTGAGCTACGTGTCTAAGACTACTCCCAGCTCCCTAAACTCCCCCTGCACTGTCCCAGCCCTGTTCCTAGTCAGGTCATTAATCCCCAGGTGGACAATGATATCCAGCTCTCCCTTCCACCCTGCTGCCCTAGCAATCCTCAGGATATGCTTCCCATCCCTCTGGGTCACGGCACCAGGTAGGCACCTAACCTGCCTCTCCCTCCCCCCTTTCTTATCACAAATCTATCCCCCTCACAATAGAGTCCCCCACCAGAAGTTGTTTCCTCTTCCTCTGGGATCCTCTACTATCTTCCTTGGGGTCTCCACTAAGGAGAGCCCCCACATCCCCCCCCCTTGGTCACTACCACAGGTGCCTCCCCCTGGCAGTCCCACAATCTGCCAGAGTGGTGTAGGAATTATGTAATGGTACCAGTTGAGGAATGTGTCTCTGTCCCACCACCCCCACCCTTCCTAAGCCCACCATAGTCCAGCTGCTCCTCCTCCACTGCTGCTGGTTCAATGGCATGTCTGCTTCAAGGTTTGCTTAATGACTTTCAAGGGCTTACATGGTCTGGGCTGTCTGAAAGACCTTCTGGTTCTATATGCTCCTGCTCATGTCCTCCGCTCAATAGAGGCAGATCTCTTCTCCATCCCTTGATCACATACAACATCCTCGGGTGATAGAGCACACGGTGTGGCGGCTCCTATTCTTTGGAATGCCCTTCCCTGAGCGATAAGAGGTGTTCCTTCACTGACCATTTTAAAATGCTCTTTAGAAACACATTTCTTTATCTTTATTGTGAGTTATCCAGAGTCTCAGGGAATGGGTGCCATATAAATAAAATTGCCTTGCCTTGCCAGTCACCTGTTCCACTCCTTCACTGTTCCACCACTCTCTGGACACATTGTCAGTGGTTGCTTTTATGCAGAACCCACTTCCTTTCTGGTGGAGTGCTATTGGTTGTGGGAGGTCAATTATCAATTAGCTGAGGCCCCAGGCCAGACAGTTACCACCCCTGCCCCAAACTACAGGCCTAGACACAGTTTTTATAATATGGCCCCTAAATGTGGGCAACTCTGGCTGGTCTCAGATTTACCCTCCACTCAGTAATACACTAATTCAACCAAGTTTCACCACAACTTACCCCACCTATGTTATCTCCAAAAAACACAAGCATTTTTTGCCCCTTCTGTGGCAAAGGCAAGTGGATTCTGTGTAAGAAGCACACCTCCAACAGTGCAGCGCTGGTGTTAATTAGCCCAAGCGCCTTCCACAAGACTTGAACTTATGACCAATTAATCCTTTTGGCTTGGAGCAGGAACACTACAAACTGAGCCAGTGATAATAACAAATCTTATCGTCATCATGTCAGTATAGAGGTTTATGTCTTACTATAGAACATAACAAATGGATATAGTGCTCAATCCTTTAAATAACACCAGGGTCCCAACACGCTCCCCTTAAGCTTCAAATAGCAGTTAGACCTGTCTGCCTGTTTAGCAAGATTCAAGCCCTCTTCACAGTGTGTGACTTAACGAGCTTTATCAAGATAGCTTTACAGCCTGTTATTACTAAAACAAACTTTTCTGCATTTTCAGTTCACTAGAGGAGGAAACCAAGGAGTCTGAGATAAGAGTATTGTGTTTGTGATCAAGAATACTCTAAGACAATCTAGATAAAGATGTTTAGGTCATAATGTTTGAAATGCAACCTGGTAAGAGTGGCAGAGACATCATTTGCTGCCTGCACAAGAAAGCCTGTTTTGATATTTTCTAGGGAATATAGTGGAACAAATATGCAGGACACCATAGCTGTCAAAAAGAATTACTTAACAGCAACCAAATTTAGCCTATTTTAGTACTCTTATGGGACCACAGGGGACAAATATATAGGTAAACAGTGCATAGCAGTGCTAGGTCAGTGGCTCAGCAGACTGCACCCTCACCTCTGGGGCCAGAAGAGCATATGGTTGTGGGTTCTAGTCTTACATGGGGAACCTGTGTTAATACCCAATACTGACTCTAGAGCAGCATTAAGGTGGTGCTGCACTGTTGAGGTGCCATCCTTCACATTAAACATTAAAGCAAGATCTGTTCCTACTGCCCATCTCTGGTGTCTGTCCAGGTAAAAGTTAGAGATCCTGTGGTACTTATCATAACTGAGGGGAATTTTTCAACATTGCCCCTAACAATAAAACAGATCCATGTATTCCACTCCACAGGATTTACCTGGCAATGAGCTGTCATAGTGCAGTGTGCCTTTCGTGATCAAAAAATACAAATAAACATCTCCATAGCTGTCAAAAAGAATAACCACTAGCCAATGAAGCTATTGGACCACCAAGCCTTTTTCAGTACTTTTCTGGGTCCAGTGGTGCATAATTAAAATAGATCACACACAATCTGAAGAGTAAAGTAGCAAGACTTCTGGCAAGCTCTTGTATCCACATGGAGGTAATGGTGCTAAACTAATAGGGTAGGTGGACTCTTCTTTTTTACTTCTCCTTCCATCCTCAAAGGCTCTCCTCCTCCTTTATAGCCTGACTCACAACATTTCAACCCCCCAAGATACTTGCTTTTGATGCAGAGTTTCAATATTATTTGAGACTGGCAGGCTGAGACCAACAGCCAGCCCACTGTTAACAATTTTTGCACAAGTGGGACACAAATAAATTAAATAATTGAATTAGTTATTCATTTATTTATGCACGCAAGTGATAGTTATTACAAAAAAAATGACTACCATACCAGCCAAAGAAACCACTGGACCACCATGCTAAAGCATCTTTATTTTACTTTAAACATAGGAAAAATATTAGGAAAGGAATGATAAGGAATCCAGGGTGGGTGGGTGGGGGTTGGGTTGGTTATGAGGAATAGGAATGTTCAGTGGCATCCTTTTTAACTTTATTATGTTAACAAAGCCAAAATTTACTTTTTTTTGTTTGACTTCCAATTATACTTAAGCAGAAAGAACTCCACTAAAATGCTAGCTCCGTGGTGCTGACTGACTGATGAGGCGGTGACTTAGTTGACTGGCAACTAGGGCTCGCACTACACGCCCAGGACATCAGGAGAAAAAGTCGGCAGGGAGGGTGGCAGAGCGACTGCTTAGATGCATTCCTCCCAGGGGAGGGAGGAGATGTGCACTGCTAAGAGAGTGGCACCTGGCGGTTGAATGGGGCCATTGCCAGCATGAGTAAAATACATGCTTGTGGGGTCCTTCCCCTAGGTTGCCCATGGGGGTATATGCTCCAGATGAAAGTAGGGATACATGGATGGCAGGGAGAACAGAAGAACAGGGAAAAGTCTATTACTATGCTGGCTCACAGAATAAAGGCCCCCTGGTTTCTTCCATATCACTTGACCCCCCCCCCCACAGCATGCTGACCACATCCTCCCACCCTCTGCAGTGGCTCCAGAGAAAGCGAGTACTTTGGAGTATAGTTTCACTGGTGGAAGCACAGGGGGACCCCTGGCAGTGATACACCCGAGTCCATGGACCGCCCAGGGGAAGTTCAGAGGTTGAAGTTCAAAGACTGGGATGGGAGTCTAGTGGGCATCAGAACATTGGGGATCATAGGAAGAGTGGCAACAGAAGAGCCAGAGAAGGTCTAAAAAATCTACAAATACTTTTCCCCCTGTGAAGCCACATACTGCATGGGTACAGACTACGTGGGGGGGGGGCACTGCAGATAGAAGCCCCCTATTCCCCAAGTTACCTCTGTAAACTGTTAATGAGCATTCCCAGGCCCCTGGCCTATACTGTTCCTCCAAGCCAAAAGAAAAAGTCAGCAACCCTTTGTATGCAAAGTAGTCTCCAAGAAGAGCTTGATGGAGAATCAAATTTAGGAGAATGTTTGTTTGCTTTTGAGCATAACATAAACCATCTGCTAACATGGTTTCTCACTTGTATCTCATCGATACTTCTATAAGCTTTGTTCATGGATGTTAAAGAGCTGCACATCAATCAGTGCTATGAATAGAATCCATCTCTGCATGAAAAGAAGCTTACTGAACAACAGCAAGAGGAAGAAGAGGTCAAATCCTGCTCAGGGCCACCTGGGTTTCCAAAGAAGGGAGCTCTCTGGGGGAAAAATATATTTCACACCTTGTATTAAAATGCAGCACTACAGTACTTGAGGGCCTTGACCACTTTCAACCAACCAACTTCCACCAACGCTCCACTCTTGTGGGCCACTTTGCATTGATTTTTATTTAATTCAGGTGTGAAGGGGTTAGGACTTAGGTAAGACCACCTAATTTAGCCAATCTGATTATTAGGAGTTAACTTGAACCAGAACAGAATACCATGACATCACATGGTACACGACCCTGGCATCAATGCACATGTAAGATGTATAAGCGCATTTCCACTTCAGATTGTGTGGTTACATCACAAAACAGACAATTCACGATACAGGGAAATTATATATGTACATCAAGTAATGTTGTCTGTTTCATTCAATGCAAAAAATGTTCTCGCACAGGTTATGTAGGGGAGACAAAGCAACATCTCCTCACTAGAATGAATTCACACAGGCATTCTATTAATATGAAGATGACATACAAACCAGTAGTGCAACACTTCTCCCAAGATGGCCACTCAATCTCAGATATGTCTGTGATGGTCTTAAAAGGACATTTCAACAGTACACAACAGAGGCGGGCTTCTGAAATTAGACTTATTTTACTTCTCAATATGGTGGAGAATGGAATGAACATTGATGTGGGTTATAGGACACATTATTCCACTTAAACTTACACAGACCTTCAAAGGATGGGTATAAATACTTTAGTTCTTCAGTGAGCCTTTGAGTTCTGGTTATCTACATGTTATCTTCTCACCTTAGCATTGTGTGAGTTTGTGTGTGTTGTTGTATATATGTGTGTCTGTGTGGATGTTGTTTTGTGTGTGTGTGTGTGTGTGTGTGTGTGTATGTTGTCTGTGTTGTGTGTGCATGTGTGTTTGTGTGTTGTGCTTCTGTGCGTTGTGTGTGGTGTTTATGTGTGTGCTTTGGGGTGTGTTTGTGTGTGTGTGCGCGCGCACTTGTACGTGTGGGGGAGTGTGGCATGGGGACATTTTTTACGTGTGTGTTGAGGTGTTTTTTGTGGGTATAATGGGTGTGGTTATTGTGGTGATACTGAGGTAGGCTTTTATTTAGGCAGATGACATAATGGTTTCACAGTGGCTAGGACTCAGTTCTCATATATAGTGAACATTTACTTCCTTCTACTAGTTGTCAGTGGGTGGATAACATACTGTCACATTCTTAAAATCTGTTCATATTAAGATGCATATCTCATTTACTTGGGGATTCATGAAAGGTTTAATTCCTTTGGCTAAATATTGCAAAGATTGGTGTGAATGATGATGTATTAGGACTTGTGTGTATATATCTCATTCCTGCAAGTTATCTTTCCCAGGGAATGGGTTGGGGGTGGGACGAGGAGATTTTATTCCTATGCGTTTTTATTTAGATTCCTTTGACTGATTCTGTACATGTTTGTTATACACTGACACTGTATTGAAATCTGTACATATCAGGCTCATGGTCTCATTTTCTTGGGAGTCCTTGACAAGTAGTCTTGCTTTTGGTTTTTTTTATTTGGCACTTATACTTAAAATTGATATTATCATGTATTAAATCATACTACAACACTGAAGGCTTTAAAGCTTATGTAATGTATTAACTGGTTGAGAGTATAGTTGGGAAAATGTCTCAAGCTAAGTTCTGTATTACATTGTGTGTGAAACATTTGCTTACTTTGTCTAAACTTCACTTTAAACCCTATGTATGCCATATGCATATATATATACATAGGGGATACATGATGGGTAGGTGTGTGATGTGCACAAATATACTCACTCCTGCAGAGTGAGCCATGGATATTCACGAGTGAGAATATCCATGGCTCACGATGCAGGAGTGAGTATATTTGTGCATATACACAATCTGCACATCATGTGTGCAGTTTATACAATGGGGGCTTCCAAAGTATAGTTATGTTTTCCTGTGTGTTCTTTTATTGTTGGGTAACTGAGTATGTTTTTAGAGGTGACTTGTTCAGAATCATACAGTGTGGATGTGGAGTTTGTAAGAATCAAACCCTTGTCTGGTATGTTGGATTTATTAAGCTTGTTTAAAGCTCATGACTCTAACCTCTAGGCTATACTGAGAGCACTGTTTGATTGTGTTCTTAGTGTGTTTAAGTGTTTCTGAATGGGCTGGGAATGTTACCCACATTATAAGAAACAGGTGAATGTGTATGGCAATACTAATTAAATTAGTTTCAGGAAGCAGTGAGGAAGAACTACTGTGAGGCACTGTGATTTAGATTGCAGGTTTTCTTGAACTGAACTTAAAATAGTAACGAGCTGGGAGTTTTACAAACCCTGTGGGAAACAGGTAAATGTTCTTTGCAATGTTAAGTGAGTTACTTGGAAGTAGCAGTGAGAAACAGACAGTGTGAGGCACTATTATTTACAATGCAGGATATTTTGAAAATGTAGCAATGGCTTAGGAGTTTTACAACACTGTGGAAAACAGCTGAATGCCCTTTGAATGTTAACTGAGTTACTTGCAAGTAGTAGTGAGAAACAGATTTGTAAAGAAATTCAATTTAGTATGCAGGTCGGACTGACTGAGTGGGTGAGAGTGTGAAAAATGGAAGATATTTTAACTCCAGTGATGTCATCATCAGATATCTCACTCCGGTGGAAATAACATGTTCTATTATCATTGTGGAGCTCTCACCCCCATTGTATAAATATATATATATATATATATATATATATATATATACACACACACACACACACATATCATTTCTGTTTATTTTAATTTGGGCTCATTTTCAGCTTGCAATTAGGCCTCATTTCAGCATTTTGCCTTTCATTGACTGTGTCCTTTAAAGCACAAGGACACTTGTAATAAAAGTTGAAAGCTCATCTTGCATGTATTAGGGAGATTAGTATCACAAGGTTTTGTTATCAGTAGAATGTTTTCTTGAAACATACTGAGACATTTTAACATTTATGTGAGAACTCTCTGCTTATTGATATTTCTTGACAACCTTTGACCTTCAGGGGCTTCTCAGCTAAAAGCATACTGGTGTTAATTAGCTCCTCTTATGTAATCTTCTGTTATGTTTTAAATGTATATGTTAAACCAATGAGAATTATTTCTGTTTTTTATGTATCATCTGGGTGTTAATAGTATGGGATTTTCTGAATAACTGTCATAAAGCATCTGAAGAAGGACCTGTTTGGCCCAAAAGCTAGAGCACTTTGTTCTTTTGTTATAACATCTATGCTGGTCCAATAAAAGGTATCCAATCATTTGCTTCTGGATCTTCCCAAACATGTTTACATTTATCCTATGGCATCGCCATGGAGCAGATAGATCACATACTACTGCAGAGTTTCACAAGAGTCCAATGCTCCCAAACATGTTTACATTTATCCTATGGCATCGCCAGGGAGCAGATAGGTCACATACTACTGCAGAGTTTCACAAGAGTCCAATGCTCCCAAACATGTTTACATTTATCCTATGGCATCGCCAGGGAGCAGATAGGTCACATACTACTGCAGAGTTTCACAAGAGTCCAATGCTCCCAAACATGTTTACATTTATCCTATGGCATCGCTAGGAGCAGATAGGTCACATACTACTGCAGAGTTTCACAAGAGTCCAATGCTCCCAAACATATTTACATTTATCCTATGGCATCGCTTAGGAGCAGATAGGTCACATACTACTGCAGAGTTTCACAAGAGTCCAATGCTCCCAAACATATTTACATTTATCCTATGGCATCGCCAGGGAGCAGATAGGTCACATACTACTGCAGAGTTTCACAAGAGTCCAATGCTCCCAAACATGTTTACATTTATCCTATGGCATCGCCAGGGAGCAGATAGGTCACATACTACTGCAGAGTTTCACAAGAGTCCAATGCTCCCAAACATGTTTACATTTATCCTATGGCATCGCCAGGGAGCAGATAGGTCACATACTACTGCAGAGTTTCACAAGAGTCCAATGCTCCCAAACATATTTACATTTATCCTATGGCATCGCTTAGGAGCAGATAGGTCACATACTACTGCAGAGTTTCACAAGAGTCCAATGCTCCCAAACATGTTTACATTTATCCTATGGCATCGCCAGGGAGCAGATAGGTCACATACTACTGCAGAGTTTCACAAGAGTCCAATGCTCCCAAACATGTTTACATTTATCCTATGGCATCGCCAGGGAGCAGATAGGTCACATACTACTGCAGAGTTTCACAAGAGTCCAATGCTCCCAAACATGTTTACATTTATCCCATGGCATCACCAGGGAGCAGATAGGTCACATACTACTGCAGAGTTTCACAAGAGTCCAATGCTCCCAAACATGTTTACATTTATCCTATGGCAGAGGATCAGTTGCTTTGCACTGGTGCAGAATACTCTATGAAAACATGCCTTTTGTTCTCTCCATCAAAGGACTGATGGCTGAACATGTCCATCTCAATGTTCTCCACCAGCATTAGGTCAGGGAAGTCCTCCTCTCACCCTCCACTGGTGGCACAGGTGGGCCTGACAGTGGAGGGACAGCTACTTTTTTTGCTGGGCCACAGAGGTCACACCACTTGTGTTACAGATGATGATGATGATGATGGTGGTGGGGAGGAACATTACTGGTTAGAGATAGTGGCCTGTATCTGCTCCCACTCTACCTGTTTGTGGGCTGGTGTCCCCCTTAAAGCACTGGTACCAAACCAAGTTTGGTAGTTATGGTGGACAGCCATGGCAACAATTACCTCCTTCTGGGTAAAATGTAACATGTAGGGACCTTAGTAAGTGCGATGTACACATGTGACCATTTCTCCTAACACTCCTGCCATGGAATGGGTGGCAATTTCAGCATCTCCTCTGGCTGTGCACCAGGTGGCCTTTGCATCTGAAAAAACATTCCATGTTGCCATTTCTATGGTGTTCCACATGGGGGAGAGGGGCGTTCTGCCTCCTTGCATGATGAAATCATTGAGCATTTACTGTGCGTGCCTGCGTTGTCACAGATTCACTATGTGCTTTCCTGTACACCCTTCCATACCTGTCAGTAAAACCCACTGCCATTGTGAATTAGAGGATGCAGAGCAGAGCTTCACGTTCATTTTTATGTGACTTTTGTATCTCAAGATCTTTGTGGATTATCTGCAAGAGCTTCTTGGCCCCCCCTGCCCTCTCCACTCCACTGACGAGGGATTGCTAGATTCCCAGGGTTCATTTGAAGACTTCTGGGTTCCAGGCTTTTGAATTCGTGGCCCCCACCCTGTGGAATTCTCTACCTCGTTGGATAGGAGAGTGCCTGATGGTGGAGAACTTTAAATCTGCTTTAAAAACACATCTGTTTCAGCTTGCATTCCTGGTGTACAAATAAGTTTTACTGATATTTTTAAGTATTTATTGTTTTAGTTATATGTTATGATTTTGTGTGCTAGCGCCATGGTTCCTGTGAGAATCACGCTATTTTATAAATAAAGTTTGCTTTGCATGGCTTTGCTTTGGATCATGCCCTTAAACATTTGGGGTCCATACTTAGCAGCACCCTTACTATACAATTTTTAAACCAACACAATAAGTTATATGAGTTGAATCATGATTATTATTATTACTATTTGCAACTCCTGCTGTTTCTGAAAATTTACAAAGGTCATTAAATTCCTGGAATGATCCCAGGGAATCATGCAGTCCCATCCATAAGTATATAGTATAAAACTATCCTTAGATCAACTTGTTCTTCTGAGTTATAGTCACGTACCCAGGAGTTCTAAACACCCAGCTACTAACATGTTAATTAGAGAAAACAGGAAACAAAAAGGGTTCTCACAAGAGTTTCATTACATTTAATCATAGCATATATGGGTTGTGAATTTGTGAAGAATTACAGCATGTTACTTGAAAGGGTTTTGTTCCAGCAAAGGTAAGAGCTGAAATACAAAGTTTGCATTGTGTGAAAAGTATGAAAACACTATAAATCAACTACACAATCAGTCATTGCCTTTACCCCAGCACTGCTCAAAATGATAGGTTAATGACAAGTACATTCCTAACAAAGAATGTAGCCATTCAAATGGCCAGCATGAAATTTAACTCCTTAGTCAATCGTCAAAACAACTCAAAGACTACAAGTATATCAGATCATGATTGTGTTGCTGTGGTATGATGCCTAGCAGTGGGTGTATGCATGTGGAGAGATGCATAGAAACCAGTTTGGGCATATGGTGTCTCCTTGCATCCTTTCATGAACCCTACACACTGCTGCTCTTATAAACTGCCTCTGCAGTGTACTTCATCCTAGTAAACCAGTGCCTCATTTCCTTTTGGGGGGGGGGCACCTGATACTTGGCTGAGACAATGACTGCGCTGTTTTGAGGAGTCCCAGTAGGATACAACATATGTCAGTCATTTGTCATTTCCAGTCTATACTGGACTGCATGTAAAAGTCTGTTTATGGGGCAATTACTTTTTTAAATATGAAAAATATTATTGAAGATTATTAATATCCAGACATTACGGAGCTAGCACGTGAATAGCACAGCTGTCAACAATTTGTGACAATTCATATTTGGAATTAGTACACTGGTCTGGAACTGTAAAAAGTATATCATTGCACACTTCTGGAACAGAGTTACCCACTGAGGAGCATTAAATGGGGTAGTGGGCAATTTCTGTTCTGGTGAAACCGAGTCAACCCGCCTCTCACAAGGATTTGCATACCCATGATCCCCTGCACTGAGTTTCAGGCTTTAGATTGAGTGTGTGTGTGGGGGGAGGGGTTGGAAAGATGTACAGAAACCAAACAATTTGGATACATCTTAACAACTCGCATCCTTTTATAGATCCTACATACTGATTTTCATGCAAGCTGATGCTTCAGTACTGTACCTTCAAGTATACTAAAGGCCTGATGTAGTTGTTGTGTTTGTTACTATCCAACTGATAAAGTACAGATAATATTGTAGTGAATCTGCAACTACCTTTCTAAGGGAGCCGTTGCTTCTGTCCTGAGGATCTGTGTTAGAAACCGCAGACACTGGTCTTTGCAAACAGACCTTTGTTTCAACAGTAGAATAGTAGGCCAAAGGTCTTGTATGGCCAACACTAGTGGGGTAACTCAGCCAACCCCTGTTTTTTGGGATGATAATGATAAGGCTGATGTACTGAATGAATATTTCTCTGCAGGCTTTATGGTGGAAGCGAATGGACCACTCCCACAGTGTGGGATCAGGCCCAGGTAGGAGGGAACATTAACTTGGGACTTCTAGAAGAGGAGAGGGTGCTGAAGAGTCTAGGGTCACTAAAGATAGATCCCAGGTCCAGATGGCCTGCACTCAGTGGTGTTAAAGGAGATGAAGCAGGTGCTATTGGCTCTATTGACAACAGACCTCTTCAATTGCTCGTTGGAGGTCAGTGTGGTCCAGGACAACTCAAGGATGGCTGATGCACCACTACACAGTAATGGCAGTAGACATGATTCAGGAAATTACGAGCTGTCAGCTTGGCCTCATTAGCTGATGCTGGAAGACAATAATAAGGAAAGAAATGAAAATCAAGAGTAGAGATAGCACTTACCCCCAGCCCCAGCAAAATATAACACACTTCAAACAGTTCATGCCTTTTTTTTTTTTTTACTAAATATAAAGTGCATGATTCAGCTCCACTGGTGTGGTACAGACATCTCATGGCACACAGACGCTGACAGATAACCTAATGTTTTGGAAATCTAAGGTGCACTATTTTGTGCTGAGATTTGGGCGGAGTGCTGTCTCTACCCTTGTTTTTTATTTGAATGCCAGTTAGACCAAGGTACCACACACACCATGGAGCAAGCCATTCCACCTTTACCGCTTGACAATATTAAAGGATAACAGGCAGCACCAAGGGCCACACACTCAAGTGTGGGGCTGGTCCCAATCTGCACTTTGTTTGTAAAAACACTTTGGTTTACCCACTGTAGAATAGTGGGTTGTATCCAACTAATTTTGCTTCTTTCTAGACTGTCTTCTGTAATTACAAATCCCAGAATTGCTTGCAGCTGACATCAGGGCAGTAGGCAGCAGTGGGAGAGTCAAAAACCCTGCAGTGCATTTTGAAGTTTATATAAGCTCTGCTCTTTGTTTGCTGGTCCCGCTGTCTTTTCTGGGCCGAGTGCAGTCATAGAGGGCTGTACTTAGCCCCTTGAGAAAACCAGACCTGGAAGACATCTGCTCAGAGAATATAAACATACGAACATACGAATGTGCTAGCAGAAACAGACCACCTGGTCTATCTAAGTCTGCTTGAGTGTGCAGCCAACACCCCTAGTTTGCAGCTGCCCCACCCCCTCCCCTTTTTCATCCCACTGCCACCCCGCCTCCCCCACTCTCCTCAACCTCACTCTCCTCTGTTCCCTGTCCCATGCCCTTTTGAAGCTGTTCACAGATTTACATGATACCACCCATTCTGGTAGGGCATTCCATTTTGCTACCACCCTCTCTGTGAAATAGTGTCACCTCATTTCCTTCCTAAATCTGCCCCCCTCTATTCTTAGCCTGTCCCCCCTGGTGAACCTCCCCCTCCTTAACTTAAACACCCCATCTGACCTATACTTATTGATTCCTCTCAGATACTTGAATGTCTCTTTCATGTCCCCCCATCCCTTCTATCCTCCAAGGTGTACATATTCAGGTCTCCTAGCCTGCTGTCATAGTCTATTCCCTCCATTCCACATACCATCTTCGTTGCCCTCCTCTGCACCCCCTCCAGTAGCCTGATATCACACTTTAGGTATGGCCTCCAAAACTGTACACAATACTCTAAGTGCAGCCTGACCAGCAACCTGTAGAGGGGCAAGATCACCTCTATTCACCTGGACAAAAAAAATCTCGCTACGCACCCCAGCATTTTGTTCACTTTTGCAGCTGCTCTCCTGCACTGGGCAGTGTTGTTCATGGTCCCTGTTATCATTAGCCCTAGGTCCTTCTCCTCCTCAGTGATCCCCAGCTTAAACCTCCCCCAGACAGTATTCTCTCCTTGGATTCTTTACCCCAAAGTGCATAACCTTACACTTCTTTGCATTGAACCCCAGCTGCCACCTCTCTGACCACTCCTCTAACTTACATAGGTCCCCCTGCAGCTGCTTCCATCCTTCCTTTCCATTCACCACTGCTCTGAATTTGGTGTTGTCAGCGAACAGACTTACCTTGCTCACCATCCCGTGTACAATGTCTGATATGAAGAGCCCAAACAATACTGTCCCCAACACAGGGCCCTGTGGCACCCCACTCATCACTGGCCTTGGAGTTGAGAGCTCCCCACTCACCACCTCCCACTGCAGCCTGCCACTCAGCCAGCTTGTAATCCAGTTTATCATTTTTGCACCTACTCCTACACCAGTTAACTTCCCCCCAAGCCGCCCAAGAGGCATTAAATCGAAGGCCTTGTTGAAGTCCAAGTAAAGAACATCCACCACATGGCCCTTATCCAGCTCACCTGTCACCCAGTCATAATAGAAACATAGACTTTGACGGCAGATAAGGACCGCTAGGCCCATCTAGTCTGCCCATTTCCCTACCTACAGGATAGGCTGCAGATCCTAGTTAACCAACAGCCTTTATCTTCCTGCCCCCCACAAGAATTGCCTTAAGTCTGTCCCATGCATTCCTGAATTCTCCCACAGTTTTAGACCCCACAACTTCCTCAGGAAGGCTGTTCCATGCATCCACTACCCTCTCTGTGAAATAATACTTCCTCACATTGCCCCTGAACGCTATCCCCTCTATCTTTAAATTGTGTCCCTTGTTCTTGCAATCTCTTTTTCTGAAAGATGCTACCCTCTTGGACTTTGTTGATTCCTTGAGGTCTGAAAGTTTCTATCATGTCCCCCTCTCCTTCTTTCCTCAAGGGTATACATATTAAGCTCCTTTAGTCTCTCCTCATACGGCCTCTTGCAGACCCTGCACCATTTTAGTTGCCCTCCTCTGGACTGCCTCTATCCTGTCTATGTTCTTTGAGATGGGGTCTCCAGAACTGGACACAGTATTCCAGATGGGGTCTCACCAACTGTCTGTACAGAGGGATAACAACTTCCTGTTTTCTGCTGCTGATGCCTCCCTATACATCCCAGTATACCCCCGCCTCCCTACTGCCTTCTCACATTGCTTGCTAACCTTAAGGTCATCTGATATGATTACCCCAGGTCACTTTCCTGTTGTTGTTGTTACTACCTCCCACCCATTGTGTTATTCTTCCCTGGGTTCTTGTTTCCCAGGTGCATTATTTTGCACTTTTTGCATTGAATCCTAGCTGCCATACGTCTGACCATTCCTCCAACCTTGCCAAGTCCCTTTCATCCTTTCCACGCCTCCTTTGTATCAACCCTGTTGCAGATCTTTGTGTCATCTGCAAAAGGCATACTTTTCCTTCCAGTCCCTCTGCAATGTCACTGATGAAGACATTAAAAGGACTGGACCCAATACTGAACCTCTGCGGTACCCACTAGTAACCGCCCTTTCTTCAGAGTGGACTCCATTTACAATTACCTTCTGTGTCCTGTTGTTCAGCCAATGTTTTACCAGGCTACCACCCTGGGACCCACTCCCAGGCTGGTTAATTTGACTATCAATTTTTGTGTGGGACTGTGTCAAATGCCTTGCTAAAGTCTAGGTAGGCCATGTCCACAGCCCCTCCCTGGTCTACTACTTTGGTCACCCAGTCAAAGAAATCTATTAGATTCTGCTGGACATGACCTTCCGCTGTGAACCCATGCTGCCTTGGATCCTGTGCCCACTGACCTCTAGGTACTCAACTATTCTTTCCTTCAGAAGTGACTCCATCACTTTCCCTACCACAGAGGTCAGACTGACAGGTCTGTAGTTTCCTGCCTCTGTCTTGGTCCCACTTTGTGAAGGGAATCACATCTGCCTTCCTCCAGTCCTCGGGTACCACACCATCCTCCCATGATTTATTAAAAGAGTAGCCAGTGGTTTCACTAGTTCCTTCCTTAATTCTTTTTAGAATTCTGGGTGAATTCCATCAGGACCCATTGCTCTGTCCACCTTCAGTTTTAGGAGTTCTTGCAGAACCTTTTCTTCTGTGAAAGGACTGGGATCGACCCCCTATCAAGGTGCTTCTGTTAATTGGATTAGGCACTTCCCCTCCTCTTTTGTGAATACTGAGCAGAAATATGTTCAGTATTCCTGCTTTTTCACTGTCCCCCTCTGCCCACCCACCGTTCATTCTATTCAGCCTCACTATCCCTCCCTTTGTCTTTCTACGCTCGCTGATGTACCTATAAAAGGTTTTATCCCCCTTCTTAACTGAGTTGGCTATCTTTTCCTCAGTTTGGGCCTTTGCTATTCTGACTTCCCTCCCTGCTTCTTTCTGCCTTAATTGGTACAGCTCTCTGTCCTGCTCCTTCTGTGTTTCCTTATACTTCCGGAATGCTATCTTTTTCTTCCTGACTTTCACAGCCACCTCTTGAGAACCATAGTGGCTTTTTCTTTCGTTTTGATTTGTTTATTTGCTTCACACAAAGGCTTGTTGCGTCTGTGATGGCAGTTTTGATAATTCCCCATTGTTGCTCCACACCTCCTTCTAGCCTGTTTGCTAGTGCTTTTCTGAGGCACTCTCCCATCTTGCCAAAGTCAGCCCTCCTAAAGTCCAGTACCCTCACTTTTGTATGGCTTGACTCTGTAGCTGAGTTTAACGTGAACCACACTGTTTGATGGTCACTTGTCCCCAGATGGCAACCTACTTCTAGATCTGATATTCTATCAGGTTGGTTTGATAAGACTTCCCTGAAACAAACCCATGCTGCCTCACATCCTGGAGGCCATTGTCCTCCAGGTACAACACCAGTCATTCCTTTAGTATCATTTCCATGAGTTTGCACACTATGGAGGTGAGACTTGCCAGACGATAATTACCCGGTTCATCCCTTGGCCAGCTCTTGTGTAATGGTACTACATGTGCCCTCCTCCAGTCCAGTGGCACACACCTTGACTCCAGTGAGGTACTGTACAGATCTGCTAGCAGCTCTGCCAACAGCTCCACCATCTCCCACAGCACCCTGAGATGGATACCATCAGGCCCTGGTGCCTTGTCTACCTTCAGTGACCTCAGTCCCTCTAGGACTCTATTTGCCTCAGTTCTTCCATTTGTCACCTCCTCTCCCCCTGTCCCCACTGTCCCAGCCATACTGGTAGTGGTCCCCCCTTTTCTTCCATGAACACTGAGCAAAAGTATTCATTCAGTGCTTCTGGCTGCTTCTCCCCCTTTTCCGTCCACTCCCCATCCCTTTTTATGTTTGCTTGCACGCATGTGCAAAAAACATAGTGCGATGATCCAAAATGCAGTGCCGTACAGTTGAAAGAGAGAGCACCGCTTGAGTGAGCAGTGCTCCTCCTCCTCCTTACCGCTGAACAGCGCGCATGTTGCATGCTCATCACGCTCCCCCCACACTGTATAGCCGATGGGGGTGCCCAATTCCTGTCGACTTCACGCCCTGCCAAAAGTGTGCAGGTGCACGCTTGGGAGCCCACCCCTGTGTGGCAAGCTTGTTGTGGCAGACGGGGTGCCTAACTCTGCCTGCTCCAGTCCCCCAAAAGCTTTTTCCAGCTGCCACACTGGGGCCCAACCCAGCATGGCAAATGTCCAGCATCGTCTTAAAAAACTGCAAACAAAAAAGTTCCCTCGTAGTCTTCCTGCCCCCATCTGCACCCACCCACTGCGCAATGTTTGGGACAGATTAAGAAAATCACAATGACACTGTTCATGAGCAGAGGTCATAAAATGGCTATGTTGAAAATTTGGTGAAAAAATTCCCAAAAATGACTGTTTTAGGAGCGCACGTTGCGCAGTTCCTACGCACGCTTGCAAGTTTGCAAATTTTTAATATTTGCACACCAGGTTTTCAACATTGCCATTTTACCACACTTCCTTATGAACAGTACAGCTGCCAGTTTTCACATCTCACCCAAAATGTGTTTCCGCACATGTAGCACACAATAGTGCAGTCGGTGTGCAAAAGCAATGTTTGGAACAGATTAAGAAAATCACAGTGACACTGGTCATGAGCAGAGGTCTTAAAATGGCTATGTTGAAAATTTGGTGACAAAAGTCCATAAAATGACTGTGTTATGAGTGAGCATTGCGCAGTTTCCATGCATGCTCGTAAGTTCATGAATTTGTAATATTTTCAGTCCAGATTTTCACAAGTGGCATTTTTCCACACTTCCTTATGAGCAGTACAGCTGTCATTTTTCACATCATGGCGAAATGTGTTTCACACTTTCATCACAGAAATGCCACGGTCGCTGTGGGAAATCATTGTTCGGGACAGATAAAGAAAATAACAGTGACACTGTTCATGATCGGAGGTTCCAAAATGCCTGTGTTGACAATCTGCTGTAAAAATCCCAACTAATTACATTACGGGTGCGCATTGCACAGTTTCTATGCACGCTCATGACTTCACCAGGTTTTTTAATATATTCACTGCAGATTTTCAACACTGCCATTTTTTACACCTCCCCATGAACAGTACAGCTGTCATTATTTACATCCTGTTCGGAATGTGTTTTTGCACCTGTGGTGACAATGCCATAGTCGCTGTGCAAAAGCAGCTTTGGCTAACAAACTGATATTGCCACTGTTCATGAGGTGGGGGTCACAAAAAAACCATGTTGAAAATTTGGAGTGAAAATACCAACGAATGCCTGAGGTGTTAGGGTTTCCGACCATAACGCCCCGCCCTATAGAAAATGGCAGGCATCAGGGCTGTGACTTGGGATTGTCGCCTGCAATACTCATACCATTCCACCCCCACCCACACCCTGCAGCCACTGAGAGGCGTCGAGGTGTGCCTTGGACTCTTCAGCCCCAAAGTTCACCCCATTCTCCTATACTGCACCCATCTCACCGTATTTACTGATGGAATGGGGTGCGCATAAGGACCAATGATTCCAAGGCACACTGTGACACTTGTCAGTGTCTGCAGGGTAGGGCATGGTGAAATGGCATGGCCGTTATGCCTGACGACCCAAAGGCACACCCCAATGCCTGTCAGTCTCTGCAGGGTGCTGGTGGGATTGGCTTCAGTTCAGTATTTCACTGCCCATCTTATTATGCAGCTCTGTAACTCCTACACTACCAATGCCAATGCCAGCAAGCAAACATTCAGCATTGACAAATGCTTGTTTTCCTCACTATTGTCTCCTTGCACTTCCTTTTCTCCCTGATGTATCTGCAAAAATCTCCCCCCCCCCCCCATTAATTCCCTGTGCTAATCTCAGCTCCCTCTGGGCCTTGGCTTCTCTCACTTTTCTGGTCACCTCCCGAGACCATCTTACATATTCCTCCCTGTCCACTTCCTTCCCTGTCCTCCTAAACCTCTGGTGCACCACTTGTTTTGCCCTCACCACCTTCACAACCTTGCTGTTCAACCAGCATGTTTTTTTTTGCTCTGCTCCTCTTACTCTGTGCCTTGGTGCAGGCTTCTGTTGCCTCTTTAACCCCCCGTTTAATAATATCCCATTTCTGCTCTACATACATCTCATGCCTTATGCCCTCCAGTTTCCCTTTCAGTACTTCCTGCATCCTCCCAAAGTCTGCCCGCCCTCCCCGAAGTTTACCACCCGAGTAATTAATTTATCTGGCTCCCCGCACATCGTGACATTAAACCACATTGTTTGGTGACCACTGTTGACTACTGGGTCCTCTACCTTTATTTCCCTCACTGCCTTCCCATTCAACAATACCAAATCTAAAGTGTTCTTTAGCCTAGTAGGTACAGTAACCAACTGTATCAAGAGACCCTCCTGGATTGCATCCAGGAGCACTTGCTCCCTAGCACTGGAGGTGACCGGAATGCTCCAGTCAACCTTCAGCAAGTTGAAATTCCCCACAATGACCACCTTTCCTTTTCTACATACCTTTTTGATTTGTCCCATTAACTCCCTGTCAAGCTCCTCAGACTGGGACGGTGGCCTGTATACCACCCCAAACCTCAATTTCCTACCCCTTGAGTCTAGGAACTGCAGCCAGATTGCCTCTGTTCTCCTTTCTTCTCCCTTGTCCCTTGTGCATTTGATCCTGTCCCTCACATAGACTGCCACCCCCCCTTATGGTCCTTCCTGTATAATTTGTATCCTGGGATTGTCAGATCCCAGTCCAGGTGCTCAGTTGCCCACGTTTCTGTGACAGCTGCACTGTCCACCCTCCGCACTGCTAAGAGTGCCTGTAGCTCAGTGGATTTGTTTCCTAGGCTTCTTGCATTCAATGAGACCACCCTCCATAATACCCCCTTCCCTTCACTAGCCTCCATCTTCTCCCTTCTACTCCATACTTTTTTGGCCACCCCGAGTCCTTCCCTGCTAGCCTGGGAGGGTAGGCTGTGACTCCACTCAATTGGATCCCTGCCTACCTGCTGTCCACTTGCCACCCCCCATCTAGTTTACACAATATACCTCCCCAGTCTTTGCTTTAATACCTCCTTCCTCTGCCCGCTCAGGTGCAGTCTATCCCTTGCAAACAGATTGTTATTATCCCAGGTACTGCCTCAGCCACCCACAACCCCATACCCCTTAGTTTGACACCATTCTACCAACCATGTGTTCAACTGTCTAATCCTCTCCTTTCTCACTGTGCTTGCGCAGGGTACTAGGAGCACTTCGGAGAAGGCCACAGACTCTCCAGTCTCCTCACACAACCTTCCCACTTCCTCAGTCCTCTCCCTTGTTATCTCCACTGTTTCCCCCACTAGGTCATTTGTCCCCACATGTACCACAGTGTGTGGCTTCCTCCTACCCCTCTTTATGCACCTTAGGATTGCCTGTCCTGCCATGTCTGCCTTTAATCCTGGTAGTGACTCCACCCATACAGTATCTGACTGTGCCTCTCCCCCTTGCTGCCCCATCTGATCCCCTTGAGTATGGAGTCCCCCAACACCAGTACACCTCCTCCTCTTTCCTTGTGCCCATCGCCACCCCCCACCCAGGTTCTCATTTATGAAGCCACTCAAGACTGTGTTTTTGTGTCTTCCCCCGTCCCTCCCAATTAAGACCCCTCCCACTCCTCCTGTTTGACTGCCAACCTCCCTCTCCCTCCTCACCTCTCAGAGTATCATCCTTCCCCCTGCCACACCATGCTCAATCTCTCCACTAGTAATGCCCCTCACTCCCTCTTCTTTGTGAGTGCTATCCCTTGTAAAATCACCTCCTGCATCCTCTCTCCCATGTGTTGCTAGTAAAGTAAACATGTTCCCTATCCCCTTTGCCTTACTATGTGCTTTCTCCTCCCTCCTGCCTACTGCTGCTCCTCTTTTTCTAGGTCCTACTGGAGTCCACCCTTCATCAGCTGGCTTCCTGTCTAGCTTGCCCCCTCACCCTTCCCTTGACCCACTGTTCCTTCTCTGTGGTGCCTCCACCACACTCTCAGATGTCAGCCCTCCTACTGACGCAATCCTCCCCTCATTCCTCAACTTTCCCAGCTTCCTGCCAAGCCACTGACCTCTTCCTCGAGCCTCCTTAGCCTGTGGCATATTGGGCACTCTCCCAGTCTCCACAGTTTATTCAACCGCATTGCTGCCCCACGAAAGCTCTAACATGCACTGCAGGCTATTGAATCTCCCACTGTTGCCTACTACTTTGACATCAACTGCAGGGAATTCTGGGATTTGTAGTAACAGAAGGTTTATTTATCGAATTTTGTTTACCAGGTAGGCCAACTGAGATGGAGTCCCTTTTCAGGAGTGATCTTGAATTAATTACATGTATGTAAACACAGCATAAAAAAAAAAGAAGAAGCAGTACAAGCTATAATAACAACACTAATATAAACAGAGAGTCACATGATTAGAAAACATTGCATCATATACAACTAGGGACTAATTATTAGGATATAGTGTAGCAGGTACATTTTGATCAGCAACAACAAGCCAGTTGAATAAAAAGATACAAACCAAGTAGGAACATTTCAGTGACTGCAAGTACATAGACTATGCTCAAGGAGAAATGTCCTGTACCCTTTTGCAAAGCCACCAAGGGAGGAACAGTCTTGGAGTGTTACTGGAAGGACATTCCACTGGGAGGAGGCAGAGAAAGCACAGGATCTCTTGCCCACACAAGACTTTGTTCTCGGTGCTTTGAATAGGGTACTAAAGGATGACTGAAATGTCCTCCTAGGACATTTTATTGTCACTACATCATTGATGCTAAGAGGGGTAGCACCTTTAACTAGTTTTTAATACAAGGCAGAGAAGGGGGTACCTGAATCTCCCTTCAAAGGAGGACCAATTTAAGGAGCAGAAGATATCGCAGTGGTGCTCCCTTGATGGGGCACCACAACAAAGCAACCAATTTTGCTGTACAGAACTATTAGCTTATTTACTTCAAAACAACTTATGTCAGCTTGTAACTAAGTAAAACTAGTCTGATACAATCTGCAATACTACAGTAAACAGTAAGTAAACCAAAATGTTTTTGCAAAGTGCATGTTGTGACCAGCCCCACACTTGAGTGTGGGGGCCCTTGTGCTGACTGTTCCCGTTTAAGGAAAGGTTGGTGTTCCTTGAGGTAATGTGTAACTACCTGGATTGGAAACTGGCAGGTGGAGGCTACACAAAAGTGGTTCTGAATGAGAGATCTTTCAAGACTTGATCTTCTCCATATAGTCCTACTCTTGGGTCTAAGATGGAGGCACTAGGAACCCACAGAAGCTAATCTTTTTGGCAATGGGACCAGCAATGACGACTGGCCTATGGTGTCTGAGCGACCCTTTGTGGTGACATGCCCCAGCCAGTAACTGTTGCTGGCTCCCTTGCCTACCTCCATTCTGTTGTTTCCACCACCAAGTGCACACCATAGGATTCATTGCCTCAGTTCACTTCAGTGTTCAAGTTCATCTCTCATTTTCTTATATTTCAAAATGCATAAGTCAGTGAAGAAAAACAATGAAAAACAGGGCCCTCTGTTTTGGCTGTGCATATGTAGTAAAAAGACTGGCTTGATGACAGGCATTCGACCTACTTCTCTTTTCTTGGACCAGGCCACAACATGGACTCCTGCAGCCCCTGCTTTACCATGGATGTCTGCTCCTTTCAAGTTCACTGTTTGAATATCAGGTGAGACCCCACCAACATTTGGAGGCCAGGCATTGATCCAGGAGGTCCCATGAGAGGATCTTAGACCATTCCCATGTTCCTACACCATTCTTCAAAGCTAGTCGAAGTATGATGCTCTCTTCCCAAAATGTGCTGGGGCTATGTTGAAGACTTCAGTGGTAGCATTGGGTGGACTGCTGGTTCCTTCTGTGTAGCTGGCAGAGAACCATGATCCATTAGCCCTGGGGAAATGGACTACCCTGGCTTCATTGTCCAGGCCTTTGGACTTGCCCACAGATGTGGAGCTGCTGACATCAGCTGTCATCATCACCAGAGCTGTTGTCACCATGTGCAGTGATGGTGTCAAAAGTAATGCCAACACCAGTGCCAGCTCTGGTGTTGACATTGTTCATTGTGTTGATAATGGGATTGGTACCAGGGCTGGTGCCAACATTGATGCTAGCTTCATGGCTGTCCCTGACAATGGAGCCACCAGTGGCACCAAGGAAGAGGATGGTGTCAAATGTGATGTCAGGGCCAGAGATGATGATGACTGGGTCGATGTAAAGCAGGAACTCAACACTGACACTGTCAAAGCCCTCAATGTTGATACTGAAAACAGTGTCAATTGAGACAGTGATGAAGGCCTTGGCACTCTAGTACTGACGTTTTTCCAACATTAGCCTTGCCCCCTCAGTCTTGTTACCCAGCAGAGTTGACTAAGAAGGAGCAGCCTAATGCCTGTGGAGTCCTGTTCTGAACACATTTTACAGCCTGACGTACCTATGCACAGGGAGGTCAAGTGGCTTGCTCATTGTCCCACAGTGAGTCAATAGCCATTGGGGAATTCACACCTCATATTTGCTTGTCCACAGTTCGGTGCTCTAACCACTCGGCCACACTGCCTTCCTAATTGGTACATGGAAATTGCCTCATGCTTTAGGTATCTTGCTCTGAAGACTCATCTTTCTCAGCAGCTGGGGTATGGGGCTGTGTGGCCTCCATGGTGTTTATTTTGAATAGTTTTACCAAGTTTAGTCTGAAAGTGGTAAGCTCCATTTTAGCCAGGAAGGCATAGTGTTTCCTCTAGGATGTTTATCATCCTACAACTATGCTCTCTGGACTATGTTGAAAATTATTTCTCTTAGCTCTATGAAGAAACATAAGTTCAAGTTCACCTTTACTTCTTTTAACCACTTTGATTGTCTGTGGTCCCTTTATTGCACCTGATATTTAGTGGCCAGGGCCAAGAAATTATACCAGGCTATGGTGTAAACCCCAAATAAAACATGGCTGTCTTTTTTTTTTTTTTTTTAAACTCAGTTCATGTCCTGTTGTTTTCTTCTTCATACTGTTGTTTCTAAAGTAGCCAGCACATCATGTATTAAAACAAATTTGAAGTCACCTATCCAGATTTCTGGAAAGTCGGCACACATTTTTCCAAGAATCTTGTCAAGTTTTGAGTTGAAATACTAGCATACTGAAATGTGATCTCAAGAAGACCAGTGTGTGATGCAACAAAGAATCACTCAGCCTTAATTTCTCAAGACAGTATGCTCACAAGCACAGAAGTCCTTTACTGCAGTTCCATGTCTGAGTGTAGCAACAGAACAGATGGTACCATTGTTCATGTAGGGTGCCACTTAAACAAGCAGTGCTCTTTCAGCTGAACTGCACATTGGATTTACTATTACGGCAGCCTTTTATTTCAGATCACTTCAAAGGGAATGTGCCTGGGAAGTGTACATACTCAACTAGTCTCATCCAGAGTTCTAAAAATAATATTGCTGTAGTTATCTTTGCCATATTTTCACATCTGCTTGAAATATACGGACTGGAATTTGTATTTGCCGTCTTGCTATCCTCATGGCTCTGATATACATTTACCAAGCATGATCACAGTTTTTGCATTTGTCAACACAGCACAAGACAGTCATTCATTCTGGAATTGTGTTTCAATTTAATCTTTCAATTGCCTTTCTTAGCATATAAATCTGGAGCCATCCACCATGTGAAAACTGTAACATCTTTTTAGCTCAGTCTATGGCTCATGAGTAAGCAGTGTCAAGACAGTACTGGGAGGAGCTGTTTGTAGTGTCCTTTTCTTTCCAGTGTAAATTATTGTGAGGCATCAGGATGAACACAGAGAAGCACGAGTAAGAGATGGTCATGCCGTCTACATTATTCCACATGGCCTTAGGTGAAGGGATCGCCTAAATAAGTTGTTAGGGATGGGGAAGCAAAATTAGATCACTCTGTCAAACCTGCCCAGCTCTAAGAATTCCACCACTTCCACCAAACATGGTTAAAGTGGCTTGAATGAGACAATTAGCCCAAAAGATATATATACTGTATATACATGCTGGTTGTACATGGAGTAGATGTTAATGGTTAAAGAAAGGTTTGGAAACATGTAACTTTTCAAGCCTCTTCTGGTTTAAGTTGAAACTT
Organism: Neoceratodus forsteri; assembly: GCA_016271365.2. NCBI lineage: Eukaryota > Metazoa > Chordata > Ceratodontiformes > Ceratodontidae > Neoceratodus > Neoceratodus forsteri. The sequence continues at coordinate 679,912,769 of CM028133.1, read as the reverse complement.
AACTTGACTGAATAGGCTGTACACACCATTAGCTATCGGGTGACGTTCAGGTGCAGAGTCTGTCCCCTTTTTAATGAGACCCCACACACACACACCTGTTATATCAAGTCAGAGCAATAGAGAGTTTAACTGTGTTGTAACCCTTAAAAATGAACCTAGTTTTTTTTTTTTTTAAACAAAAATAGCTTGCAGCATTACAGTGTACTCGCAAATAAATGCAGTGCTCTTCATCTGCTACAGTACTGTGACCACACTGCCATGGTCAGCATGAAAGCAATGCAGGCAGAGTACTACTTATCAACTGTATTAAATAAATTAGAAACAACATCCCATGAAAGTAAAAGAAATGTATGTTTTAGACTCTGTCAGTTTTTACCCCAACCATTTTCCCTAAAAATGGCCAAAATTAGCCCACTGGATGCTTTGAAGTTCAGATAGCAAACTACTTCCAATGACTTCTCCATCCTTTAACTGATTTCCTCAGAAAATGAGAAAAAGCTATCTTTAGTTAAGTTAACTTAACTTTAGTTAAGTGTGAGGTAAGGTTCAATAGTATACTGTAGTTGTCATTTGTACATAATCTACCAATTCCCAATCGGGCAGGTTCATGCTGTTTTGTTGCTGTACAGTACTTGGTGTCCTTGATGCGTGGACTGAGGCAATCTGTTGTGTTGACACAGTAGAGCTGGCAGAGAGAACTGTAATCACTCCAGGGTTCATTTAATCGAACAATGCAGCAGCGCTAGCCACGCAAATTTCTGAAAGTTCAAAGCTGTCGTCAGCTGGGGTCAATCTAGAGCATGAGTCATTATGAATTTAGTTTGAATCAGTTGAAAAGTTTAATTTGTAATGCTGTAACAGTTTTGGCCACAAATACTGGTTGGACTCAAATGTTTCACTGGTTGTATTTATTTATCTGTTCTCCAGGTAGATGTATTGGTCCCAGCTTCCCAGGGACTGTTTTCATGCAGGATCTATGTCATAAAGATGGCAACCAAACAATAGCAGTAAAATCACAATACAGACAAGATAATGAAGCTAAAACTAGTCAAAGTACAAGACATGTTTACAGACAAGTAACATAAGCTACAAAATGAAGTTAAATAGCGACAGTAGAAAGATATAATGAGCTTACAATCAATAGTTATAAATACAGTAGTTACAAGAGTTGAACATACACTGCACACATTTGAATGTTACAAAAATTACCAATAAGGGGAAGCATTTGTAGGCAGAGTTAGGAAAGCATCTTTCTAGAGTAATTTGAATAGGGAATTTGATACAAGACCGCAACACAGTTTCAACACACTGAGGTAAAAGTATTGAAATGCAGTATCTTATTCACAAGGGTTCCTTGGTAACAGCAGCAGCACAATTCATACGTACTCTTTCTGAGTTGCGCACTGAAGATTCATTACAGTATGAGCAGAGTAGCAATTAGATGGTGTTCAGATTCTGGTACCTCATCCACAGTGCTACCTAGTAGAACTGCCTCACACTTCCAAACTACTGCATTCATTCTCAGCCATAGCCGCTGGGGCTAAGTGGTCCTTGTGGCCACCTAGCACCTATAAAGGCATTGCAAGCCTGCTGAGCTAACCCTTACCCATGCAGTTGCATATTTTTTGTTTTTATTTGTTTTACAATTGTTTTTTCAGGAGGTGGGTTCAGCCAATGTCCCATTTTTAGTTTATTGTGAAGAGTCAAGAATTGGGATGTGGCAGCAACTGATTTCCTAGTCACAGGGTCCATTTTTACCTGATTGTTCAGAGATTTTCACGGCCTCCAACATTCCTTTATTTTCTATTTCCTTGTTTCATCAGGAGGTGGGCTGGTTGTCCAAGATCCATTGTCTGCCATGCCTGAGGCAGAGGAATCTGTGATTAGCAACAATAGAAATCATAGGATTCTAGTGCAAATAACAGTAGTGCAGGTAATACATGAGTGTATCAGTACATGACAGTTGACACAGTTTACAAATAGATGTAAAATAAAAATACAGATATAAGTCTCAATTTCTGGCCCTACAGGTACTGTGCTCCAGCCCTGGTACTTTTACGTTATTAATACTTATGTACACCAGACTGCCATTCATTTATTTTTAAATGTTTTTATTTTGATTAATGTGGTGCAAAGATAGTTACAGAAATGTTCATGACAGTAAAATTGTGGGTGGGGCCTATGAAGATATACAGGTTTCAGCATTACAAGTTACAGCATTATTTTTTTTTTAATTATTACAAAGCAGACATTAGAAAAAAGCTATTTACTTCAGATACAATGAAATTAAAATTACAGCAACATAGTTCTCAATTCAGCTTGACTAAGCAGTTGCAGGACTAGTGTTCTAACAAGGTACTCACAGCTTAATTGATTTAGACATTACAGGGTGAAAAGGCATGGCACGCTGCTGTCTGTAGTTTGCAGAAGGAGGGAAAAGAGTGGCATTGCCACTGGCCACTACTGTATTATCTCTTAAAGGGGAACAGTCAGCACCAAGAGCCCCACACCGAAGTATAGGGCTGGTCCAAATGTTCTCTTTGTGTGCAAAAAATTACGTACTATTTCCTGCAGTACAGTAGATCACATTTGACTGATCCTGCTGACTCCCAAGTTGAGATTTGTTGTAACCAAAAATCCCAGAATCCCCCGCCGCTGATGTGAGAGCTGGGCTGTAGACATGGGAGATTCAGTGGCCTACAATGTGTGTTACCGCTTTTATAAGTTACAATCAGCTGTTTACCAGTACTGCTGTTCTCCTGAGGCTAAGTACATCCCTCTGTGATGGTCCTTAGCCTCAGGAGGACAGCAGGACCACCAAACAAACAGAAAAGCAGACCTTACAAAAACTCTAATATGTAATTCAGGCAGTTGAACCTCTCACAGCTACAGCCCAGCTGTGCTGTCAGCTGCAAGGAATTCTGGGATGCCTGTTTACAGTAGATGTCAGCGTGGGAGTCAGCAGGCTCTGCCAGAGCAGTGTAATATATTGCAGTAAACAGTAAGTAAAACAAATGCTTTTGCACACAAACTGCAAATTGGGACCAGTCCCACACTTGGGTGGGTGGTTCTTAGTGCTGGCTTTCCCCCTTTTAATGGGCACAAATGATGGTTCATTTAAAAAGCAATCCCCAAATCCATATGTTTTACCTCATGGTGACAGAGCAGGTCAGATGCCTAAATGTTTAAATTTGGATTTATGGAGCCAGCAGTTTGAACCCTTCCCATTCCTGTTCAGTTAACTGACTATGCCCCCCCCCCCCAACACACACACACTCTCAAACTTTTTATGACAGTTTGGAAAGCACTGCAGCACTCCATAGGATTTAGTGGGACTGTCTCTTGAGTTGCATTATTTTTTATATATTTCAGAGTGCTGCTTGATTTAAGTCAAAGTCACTGCCCAACTAACAAGACTTTTCCTCTCCAAACTCAAATGTCATAAAATGTCTGAATATGGGGGGTGGTACTGAGTCTGCCTACTGAACAGGGAAGTGGAGGGGGATTGAGCTGCTGGCTGTATGAAGCCAAAATAGGATATGTTCTCTCCTAATAAATAGTAATCTAAAAAAATTAAGGTACCCGACGCCTGGCCAAATTTAATGTATTAGGGGTTAGCAAAACCAGAGACTGAGATTGTGACCAAGAGGTAAGGCATATTTTACTGAGTTACCATTTTAGCTAAACTGGTATTCTTCAAAATCATCTGGAATCAGTTATGCCCAAGGCAGACATAAAAGCTGGGTGAACTGCTACCTGGGACTCCTGTGTGTTTTGTGTTACTTAAAATACGATAGAAAAACCACAATAAAATAATGTCCTTGTGTGTCTGCTAAAAGCAGGCTCTACATAGGGGGAGAACTCTGTGCTGCTGAGTCAGATAGTGCTGGGAGTCAGGAGGACCTGCAATCCTTCTCCCAGATCTGACCCTCACATAACACAAGGCCCAGTCCAGAGGGACATGTTCTACCATTTTAGCCTGCATGAAGTAGTTAGGTGGGCTATTTCAAGCCCTTTCATTGCTTTTAAATTGTCAGATTGACTGCAGCACCAAACTGGAAATTGCATCCAAGCATTTCTGGTCCAACATCATGAAAGACCCCCCTAGAGTGGGCATTGGCAAGCACTGGGCAGAGGTGATGTGCTAGCAGAGGCAAGTGTGTCTACCAGCATCAGTCAGAAGGAAGCCAGGAACCCTGTCCATGGTACACTAGCTTATTAAGGTAAACCATTAAATAAATCATAATGGATTCAGGTTTAGTAAGGTTGAACAACTGGGAAACTGGCATTAAATGAACTGTCTGCAGTAACTTGAGCATAGAATCTGTGCAACACTTTTCAGCATTTATGTGCAGACAATGTGTTGAAATCAAGGAGTGCAAACTCAAATTGATGGATCTGGAAATGGAAATTGGAACACTTAAATATTTACTCAGCACCATAGAAAAAGACAAAACCATTGAGGAATGGAATATAAGTAGTCAAAATAATAAAAAACTGACTGAGCCTGCAGCGAAGAGATTGAGAAATGGTGCAGACTGCAGAGCAAACAGAAAGAGGGAAACATAAAATGGTGAGGAGAGCATTGGACTTTGGATTAGAACTTAGTAATAACTTTCAGCCCTTCATTGACCTAGCAGGAGCTGACAGTATAGTAACCTCGGCAATAGAGTCCCCACTGTCACAACCAGAACAAGATCCTGGACTAGGACAGGGAAATAATTCCCAGCCACTACTGGGTACAGCAGGAACTAATGAGCAAGTAAGCATCTGCAGAGCACCCAGTGATGCATTCAAAACAGGAAAAGACACATGCTGAAGCAGACAAGGAAAGGCCCAGGCACATAGGAGCTGACTCCATGGGTGCTTGGGTGCTCTAGCACCCACAAAGTTGAAATAAGCACCCTCAATATTTTGAGCACAGCCTGCAATGAAGCATCATTAGGGAAACTGGTCACAGGAAAAATACTACCTACTGGCAATGAGCACCCGCAAAGATTCCTAAAAGTTGGCATTCCTGCCCAGGCAGATCTATGTTCCAGGTGATGCTATTCTAAAATTCACTGTCAGACACATGACTAAAGATAGAAAAGTGAATGCCATAACCTTTTGCTTCTCAGAGCAAAGGTCAAAGATATTGACAACATCCTAGCAGCTACAAAATCTAGTTCAGATAAAAAATAAGACAGTTGTAGTGCCTGTAATACACAGGATCAAACAACATAGGAAGACAAAAAGATGATTAAGGAGTTCAAAGATATTACAAATACACAAAAAAATGAGATGTGAAATCATCTACTTGGAGAGTCTTCCCTTGCCACATGTAAGTAAGGGAAGAAATAAAAAATTCAGCACATCAATAACTGGTTAAGAAACTGGTCATTAGAAAATGCACTCAAATGACTCACTGGGAAAGGTTTTAAGGTTACTTAGATCTGTACAGTCACGATTGCCTTCACATCAGTAGAAAGGGCAGTTATGCGTTGGGTAATAGAATAAGGACAACAATAAACAGCTACTTCAGTTAGGATACAGGGGAGCTCAGGTTCCTATATCACGGTCAAAACCACACAAAACAAAAAACAAGTATGGTATGTCTAAAAGTGCACATAGTAAAGAAATCAGAATCTTAGTGACAAATGCTAGAAGCCTAAACATTATTAAAAAAAAAGCAGAACTTGAAATAATAATGAATAGACACTCTAGATGTGGTGGCAATAACTGAAACATGGTGGAACAAAGATATCTTATACAGAAGGAACATTCCAGGATACAGCCTATACTATAAGGACAGGATCAACAGAAAAGGTTGAGGGGTGGCCCTCTAGATAAGGCAGGATCATGCCTTATCAAAAGCATGATTCACATTATCACACAGCAGGTTAATAACAGTGAAACCACTTGGGTCAAATTCAATCCACCAGGAAGAAATAAATGAATGCTGGGAGTGTGTTATAGACCACCCAGTTGTACTGAACTATACGAAAGTGAATTACTACAGGAAATAAAAAAGGCTTCAGAAATGGGTAACTCGATAATCATGGGAGAGTTTAACATGCTGCACATTAACTGGACAGAAACAGTATCTCAAACATTATAAGGGAAAATATGCTTCTAAGATGTGTTACTACAGGTAGGACTGCAGTATTTATTGGTTCAAGTGATTTTCTGAGCTTAGGGTATGCCATACCACAAATGGTATCTGATGCTGGCGATAGTCTGTTTCTGTAATAGTTGACTTTTTTGTGCAGTCTGTATTTAACTGGAAGGGATCATTATAGTTGCTCCCTGACAAGATGGCAAACCAGTTCCTTCCTCTTCCCTACTGATGTACATGTCCCCAAGCTCAAGCACATTATGATGTGCAGCAAGGAAGAGCACAGGGGGCACGAGCCATTGAAGTGAATGGGAGTAACTTTGTATTGCTATTTTACACATTATGATGGTTAGTTGGAGATTAATGAAGGTCACTACATGACTAACAAGGGCCTTGTTAGTTGAGCAGTGGCCTTCATTAATCTCCAGCTCACCATCATAATGTATAAAATAGTCATAAAAAATTACTCCCATTCACTTTGATGGGGCGTTCCCCCCACTCTCTCCCTTGCTGTACATCATAATGTGCCTGAGCTCGGGGACATGTACATCAGTAGGGAAGTGGAAGGGATCATCTGGCCATCTTGTCAGGGCCAAACTGTGATCCCTTCCTGTTAAATACATACTGCACAAAAAAACTTGACTATTACAGAAATGGACTATCACAAGCATCAGCTACGATTTAATGTAAGGCACATCCTAAACTTGGAAAATCACTTTAGACACCTACCAGAGGTAACAGTATACTGGATCTGGTTACTACTGACAACCTGGAAGCAGTAAATGATCCAACAGAGAACACGTTGGTAATAGTGATCATTCGATGATACAATTTAAAATAAAAACTTCAATTAAACAATCTGCTGTGGTTACTGCATCTAAGGATTACAACTGGGCTAATTACAATAAAATAATAGAAAGCTTCAAAAGTGGAACTGAGAACAAATAATTATATCAAGTAGTGTTGGGATATTCTGGACTTTACTTAAAGAAAAACATTTACTCTTTGAAAAAATGTATGTTCCAGAGAGAAAATGTTATGATAAAAAGCATAATGGAAGGTACAAAATGGTTCACAAACAAACTCAAACAACAACTGGATCAGAAAAAAATAAGCTTTTAATATAATGAAAAGGGACCCCTCTGAATAGAACATCAACAGATATAAACTGGCATTAAAAAGGCAAAAAAACTAACCAAATCAGAAAAGAAACTAGAGTTTAAAACAGTGCACATGAAGGATAACTGTAAAAAAATTGATGCATATATTAACAATAACAAACAAGTAGACAGCAGTATTGGATCATTTAAGGATACTGGTACAGAAATGAAAGATCCTCTTATGGTAGCAAACTCCTTCAACAAATATTTTTGTACTTTATTTAGTCCTTCGAATATGAAGATCATAACCTCAACAATTCCCTCAGCAATTGCATCATATACCATCTCATTTAGTATTGAAGAAGTAGCTGAATTACTAAAGGATTTAAATACAAATAATCAACTTGCATTGCAGGCCATTGACAGGACTACATAACAATTCTTATAACTCTGCAATGTGCCCAAAGACCAGAAAATGGCTACAGTAGTACTTATTTTCAAAAAAGAGAACAAATCAAAGACAGGAAATTACAAGCTGATTAGCCTAACATCCTTGCCGGGTAAAATAATGAAAAAATTAAATAACATAAAATTAGAAGAGCCCCAGAGCTAAAGGTCTAACTGACAACTCACAACATAGGTTCAAAAATAATAAATAGATAATATGTTATCCTTTCATGAAAAACATAAGCCACCACATAAATAGAAACACCCTGGTCGATATTGTCTGTTTAGACTTCCAGAAAGCATTTGATACAGTTCCCTATAAAATCCTAGTCAATAAAATGAGAGGATCAAATGTTAATATAGACATCACTAACTGGGTACAGAATTGGCTGTGTAAAAGAATACAGCAGGTTAGAATACATGGTATGATATCTGCAGAAGGGGAGGTAACAAGTGGGGTGCTACAGTGATCTGTTTTAGGACCCATATTATTTTCATTTTTCATTAGTGACCTGGATGAGGGAACAAAAAAACTGGCTGGTAAAATTCACAAATGACACAAAACTAGGGGGCATGGTAGGCAATACAGAGCATTCAAAGACTATGGTGGAGGATCTAGGAAAAATAGAAGAATGGGCATACCTGAATAGAATGAAATTTAATGCAGACAGATGTTCTGTCATTCATCTAGAGAACAGCAGTAAAATGATTAATTATACATTAAATGGATCAGCCATTAATAAGATAAAGCCAGAAGGAGACCTTAGTGTAATTGTTAATAATGATTTCAAATTCAGTGAACATTGCAAAAAGTCTACATTAACTGCTAATAAGGTCCTAAATAACATTATGAAATGGTTAAGGAAATCATGTAACCTGATTGGCCAAGGACCTTGAGATCTGGTGTTGATATTCCATTATAATAACACAGGAAGAACTTTCAAGTCCTTCGAGTTCTCCTTACCCCCAATCAGCCTCAAGTATCACTCCCTGCTGCTGCCAACTGCCTGCTCAGTCATATTCACAAATGGATGACAAATTAAAAAAAAAATCAAAGCAATAACATAGACTTCACTCCCACCCGTCCATGGTGTAATTACCTTTTTTGAACTTTTGTCTCCAAGTAACAGCTTTTGTTCTGCTTCCCTCACATCTCACACTTCCAGTGCCGTGAACTGCCAATGACTGTGGTCAGGCTGCATCTCAGTTTCCATCATCCCACCTGCCTTAGCGGTGCTCTTTCCCACTCACCCACAGCATTTGGTGATTGCTACGTACAGTATTGTAAATATTTAAATTCTCACAGTCACAGAAAACACACAGCAGAATGTACATATAAACAGAGCAAAGTCACTTGATGGAAAACTGTCACTTCAGAATCGCTGCCTACCCCTACATACTGTCATATGCAGCACTGCCTCCACCTGCTGGCCAGGAGGTAACACTACACTGGCCAAACTGGACTATTTATAGTTTAAAACATTTGTTACATTTTTTTAATTTTCATTTCCTGTTTTAAATTATACAAAAAGTTTTTAATGGACCCATTTCATAATCACGATAAGACACTCCAGGGTGTGCATTGTGCTGGGATAATGGCACTTCTTGAGTAGTGAAAGCACTCTGCCTTCAGCATCATGCTTCAACCCACCTGAGGCGTGCCACTATCCCAGCACAACACACACCCTGTCATGTCTTATTGCTTAATTAAACGAACATTCATAAGTAGATCAGCTTATTGTATCATCCCAGTTTACCAAATATGTCTGTCTGACCATATGTGGACTACTGTTCACAGATTTGGAGTCCAGAAAAGCTACTGATCATGCAGAAAGAATTCCGCAAAGGGCTACAAAAATGGTTAAAAGCATGCAGAACATTTCTTATGAAAAGAGACTAATTAAATAAGGACTGTTTACATGGAGGAAAGGAGAATGAGGGGATACATATTAATAATGTATAAAATAACAGTAGAAGACTTGATGAAAGTAATAGGACTTCAATGTCAGGACAGAGGTATAACATTCCAGTCTCACAATACCAATCTCACAATAAACAAATAAAGTTGGATACTAACAAGAAAAACAACAGAAGGGGCTTCTTTACACCAAAGGTTGGAAATATTTGGAAGTGAATGCCAAAAGACATTATGGAAGTTAATAACATCAATATCGTCATACAAAAATTAGGTCAATATATATGAAGTAATAGAGGGGCAAGATGGCCCCACGATTAATGGGAGACATAATGGGCTCAATACCTTCTGTCTACAAACTCAGTATAGGCGGTTGTGTTTTCCAGTCTGTTGTATGGAGATGTTTAAGCTCTATTATCTACTCTCAAAATTAATTTCCATTTGAACACATGAACAAGAACATGGAGAATCCAGAGAAGGTAGGGGGACAGCATGGTCAGCTCCCAGGGTGGGGGCTGACCAAATAAGCAGACACGAAAGACCATTAGGCCTACTGGCTGGCATTTTAGTATGTTAGTATGTATGTTAGTAAATGTATAGGGTTGCTAAAGTGTGAACCAATCATTTTAGCTTAACAGTTGGAACCCCAACCCCACCCACGTACGCTTTTGTGGAGCATACCCTGTGTACTTGTGCTTGTGACTCTTGGCTGAACTCTGCTATGTAAATTACATTACTGTGCTTGGAAGGATGTTCTTGATCATTTGTTTAGCTATAGGGCTTACAGGGCTGATGACCAGACTGCCCATTATCAGGGATGGGAAGTGCAGTTTCAGACCCTAGGGTGGACAGCATTTGTGCAACCAAGGCAGATGGAGATGGTCACAGATGAAATTGTAAACAAAATGCTTCGATTCTGCCACATTTAACACTCGGCAGTGTTCGAGGGGTCAAAAGGCACACGTGCAAGCTAACTGGCTACAAGGTACCAAGAGTTCCAACAGTTCTGAGGGAAGTATTGGCATAACTGACTGGCACAAAGGATTAGCCAGTCCAGAGACATGATTTGTTATATAGCGTTGCCTCTTTGGGACAGAACTAATGCAGTGCAGAATTTGTGACAAGCCTTGGAAGAGAGGAGCCAGCTCCTAGAGCTGCACATGTGAGAAAGCAGGCCTTGGGTTTTTCAGCCTGGCTTAAGCCAGGCATTCCAATGGGAACTACTGCATGGAGGATATTGTGCTGAAAATGCAGATACAGTAGGTGGTCAACTATCAGGCAGCTGCCTGAGACACTGAATTCCAAGTGGAGCCTGGATTTCTGTGACCCCTGAGGTGAGGTGTGTTTGCTATTTTACACCCTGTTTTTCCCACCAGCCAGCTGATTGCTGTAGTCATGGAAGACGATTACACAGCAGGGCCGAAGAAGATTGAGAAGGAAGAAAACCCTACCAAGATGGTGATGATCAAAGACCCTTACACAGTAAAGGCTGGTATTCAATGAGGCTGAGAAGCAGCAAACTCAGCATGATCTTGCATAAGCTGTCCATGTTCAGGTGTGCAACTGCTGTGTCTAGACAAATGGAGAGCCTGTACTTCTTGAATGTGGGTGACCTGCAGTAGTCTAAATGAGTGAGAGAGTGAGAGAGAATTCAGATATCAGAAGACGGTAGATACAAAGTGCTACAATGCCAACTGTGTGGCAAATTACAGATGTCCTTTAAGAAGCAGTAATATATTTGATTTTCAGGAGTCTTATTTCAAGATGAGAGTTAATCAAATCATTTCTGGAGAAAGTTCCAATATATTAACTAGAAGATCCACAGCACTTAGTTAATGGTGAAAAGACAATTCAACTTTAAGAAAAGAGATTATTTCATCTCTCTAAGGGGCCAAAAGGAGACAAGAAATGTGGCTAAAAACAGCCACAATGAACACACTCTTAAAAATCCTTTTTTTATTTCATTTAGCATATATCACAAATCAGCTATACTAGGAATTCATACTAGGGCCCAGATATTCAAAAGGGTTGCACATGGCGCAACAGTGTTGTACCATGCGCAACCCACTGATGCGCCCCAGCACGATATTCAAAAGGGAAAAGTGCGCGGCACAAATCCTGATGTGCCGGAGTGCATCAGTAACGTATGCAGGCGCAGTTGGGGGGGGCATGCCCATGCATACTCTGCACATCCCGATATTCAGCCTGGGATGTGCACAGCCATGCATGCGCAACCCCCTACCTGCGCCAGCACAAAGCTGATCCAATAAAAAAAGGAACAACTGATGGCCACCCACAGGTGAGCTGCCACATTGCAGGGCACAACACGGCAGCTGCCACCTGTGGGTGGCCACCCAAGCTCCAGCTGCACCTGGCGGTGCCCCCCCCATGCCTGATCGTGGGCATTTGTGAAAAAAAATAATAAAACTGTCAATATTCCTGGTGGTCCAGTCGACTGCTGTCTGCCCGATCATGGGCATTTGTAAAAAAAGAGAAATGTCCTTCCAATATCCCTGGTGGTCCAGTGGACCGCTATCTGACCGATCGCGGGCATCTGTAAAGAAAATAGATGCAAGTCCTATATCCCTGGTGGTCTAGGGTACCCCCCCTCCCCACCTGCCCACTGAGACCCACTGTCCCACTCCCCCCCGGTCAGCTGGCTGGCAGCAGCACCCCACCCACCTACCATCCCTGACACTGTCGGTAGGGCTGTATGCCCATTAGTCCACAGAGTGAGCCAATGGGCATGCAGCCCATACCGTACTACACATTCCAGATATGTGAATGTTTCCCCAAAGACTTTCAATTTTTTCACAAGTTGATGGATGTAACTGCCAGTATTCAAGATTACGTTTCATATAAAGGGCTACCCCCTCGCCCACTTCTTTTATTAGCCCTATCTTTGCATACTAAGTTATAACTTGGTATAGATTTACTCCATAAAGACCTTTCACCCCACCAGGTCTCACATATTGCTGCATGATCAATATTTTTTGTTGTTAACCTTAATTCTAGTTCATCCTTTTTTATATAATGCAAACCTCTGGCATTTGTTAATAAAAAAATTCAACTCATGTTTATTTGCCTTAGTTTTGACAGCGCATCTTATCTTGTGCATAGTGGTAAGAATATGAACATTGTTTCCCCTTGGCCCCCAATCACTAGTTTTATGGACATTGAGAGGGGCTGGACATAGCCTGATGAAAGATATTGCCAAGAAGTTTTATGGGCATTGAGAGGGGCTGGACATAGCCTGATGAAAGATATTGCCAAGAAGTTTAGCCCCAAATCTATTAAGATACAGGCCATTATTGCTAAAGAGATTGTTTTTAAAAACAAAAGACTCCCATGTCTTCAGACGTGTAATATTATTTTCAAGACACCACCTCCTAAGCCAGTTGTTGTAAAGCTTAATTTTATTTGTTTTTTGCCTAGATGCATGCAGTACCAGTAGTATTTCTGAAATGATTACTTTAGCTTTCAGATTTTTTAAGATTTCAACTGCCTTTATCGTATCATTTGAGACTTCGTTTACCCTTGCCTTGTTGATATCATTTGTACCAATGTGTAATATGACAGTATTAAGGACTTCGACCTTTTGCAGTATGCCTGGTAGCATGTTAACAATGTCACTAATAGTCACTATACATATTACTAAAATATCAGTTATGTGGCAAATTAAAGGAAATTGTTAAATCCAGATGCAGTAACACAGGCGGTTTTCATTACAAAAAAAATATTAAAAATGATTGCCAGACATATCTTTTCTGGAGAAAGTTCCAAGAGACATCCAAAAGGTTTCACAAGACTTGGCTTATGATCCAAACACATTTCAGTTTTATTGCAAAAGATGTACAGCCCAATATCGAAATGTTAGTGCACCCAATGCAGTGGTTAGGGCATGTGCTAACCCAGGTTTGCGCAGTGCCTCAAGGGCCAGACTATTTAGGAAGCCCCAGAGCGCCTCAATCTGCAGCACCAAAGCACTAAAATACCTATATGCCAATGGTGCAAAGGGGCTTCTTCTCCCCATGAAAATGAGCTCATAATGGGCATGCAAATGGCCTCTTGGCATCTTGCATGCCCATTTGACTCTTTTGCATGTTTGAGTGGAATCTAGACCACAGGAGTCTTGGCACAATGCTGTTGTGAACAGCACTATTCTCTGTGAGTTATGTGCAGCCCAGGTCTGTGTCAGAGCAGTGCAGTTGCACTTAGTGCTGTGCCGACATGACCCGATATTCAGTCAGATAGCACCACTCCCTCTCCGACTGAATATAGCAGCAGCCGGGGCAGACATGTTAATGCTTGCCCATAATTCTGTACCTGAATTTGTACTGTTTTTTTCAATAATGCAGTCTGTAACTACCTGTCTGTGCCAAAGGACCTCCTTGTGAATGAGCTTGCTCAACGGAGTTTTCCTACAATAAACTTGAACTTGAAGCATAAGCACAAACGCAATGCAAACATTTGCATCGCACTTGCGCTTTTATTTGAATATCCAACATGTAGTGTCTCAATGGATAAAAGAAAACAGAAGAATTTGTGGAGTCCGCTTTATTAAAAGGTAAATGATCAAACAGGTTAAAAAAGGTAATAGTCAATGAGGAAGAAAACAGCAGTACTTACAAATGATCAAGAAAGACTGGCAGAAAAGATTACCAGTCATAGTAAAATGGTATAGGAGAACAGAGAGAGAGAGAGAGAGAGAGAGAGGAAGAAAATGACAGGTGCCTAGTTAGAGCCCTTTGTGCATTCAGGAAAGTAGAATGAGGTAGAAACATAGAAATTGTCTGCAGATAAGGACCGCCTGGCCCACCTAGTCTGCCCAAAAGCCCTTGTACTGGATTACTGCTTCCGACCCACCCACTGCTGTACATGTATTGTTCCCCTATGCCTGTCCCAAGCATGCTTGAATCCATCCACAGTGCTCACTCCCACCACCTCCTGAGGCAGACCATCCCATACATCCATCACCCTCTCTGTGAAGAACATCCCCACATTCCCTCTTAACCGCCCACTTCCAATTTCACGTCATGCCCCCTTGTTCTTGTGCTCCTCCTGTATTGGAAAATGTCTCCCCCCCGCCCGCACCTTGTTTATACCCTTGAGGTACTTGAATATTTCTATGATGTCCCCTCTTTCCCTCCTCTCTTCCACTGAGTACATATTAAGGTCCCTTAATCTCTCCTCATAAGTCTTGTGTTGCAAGCCCTGTACCACCTTTTCTGGACCGTCTCCATCCTGTTAATATCCTTATGAAGGTGTGGCCTTCAGAACTGCACACAGTACTCCATGTGAGGCCTGGTCATGGTTTTATATAATGGCATCATTACCTCCCTCCTTCTGCTGGTGATACCCCTGAATATGCACCCCTGCATGCCACTGGCCCTCCTAGCTGCCTTAACACTCTGCTTTGACATTTTCAGGTCATCTGAAATAATAACCCCAAGGTCCCTTTCCTCCTTTGTGACTGTCAGCAACTCTTCACCCCCCCAACCCCCATTCTGTAGCTTTCTCCAGGGTTTCTGTGTCTCAGGTGCAAATGTTTGCACTTTATCTTAATTAAACTTCAGTTGCCAGTCCTCAGACCATTTTTCAAGCTGCCCCAGGTCCCTCCTCATTTTCTCAACCCCCTCTGGGGTATCCACTCTGTTACAGATCTTGGTGTCATCTGCAAACAGGCAGACCTTTCCCTCAGCCCTTCTGCAATGTCACTAATGAAGACATTGAACAGGACTGGCCCCAGAACCAATCCCTGAGGCACCCCACTGGTCATCCCTCTCTCCCCAGACTGCACCCTATTTACCACCACCCTCTGCCTCCTGTCTGTAAGCCAGTTTCTAACCTAGTTTACCACCCTGGCCCCCATGTCCAGCCTACCCAGCTTATTTATCAGCCTCCTATGTGGGACAGTGTCAATGGCTTTGCTAAAATCAAGGTAAGCGACGTCCATTGCCCCACCCTGATTCACTTCCTTTGTCACCCAGTTGAAGAAATCAACCAGATTTGTCTGACATGATGTCCCCACTGTGAATCCATGTTGCCTATGGTACTTGACTCCAATGACTTCTAGATGCTTCACTATCCTTTGTTTAAACAATGTCTCCGTGATCTTCCCCACTACTGAGGTGAGGTTGACTGGCCTATAGTTCCCCGCCTCCGCCCTGCTGCCGGATTTATGTAGAGGTACCACATGTGCCCTCCTCCAAACCTCTGGTACCACCCCTGTGTTGAATGACTCAGTGAACATGGCAGCCAGAGGTTCTGCTACCTCCCTTTGCAGTTCTCTTAATATCCTTGGGTGCATGCCATCTGGTCTCATCACTTTGTCCACCACCAATTTAGCGAGCTCCTGCAGGACTCTTTCATCTGTGAATGAACTATTGTACACCTCTTCACCCCCTTGGCAACTGCTGTACTGCTGTGGCCCCTGCCCCCACCCTCTTCTGTGGATACTGAACAGAAATATTTATTCAGTATTTCTGCCTATTCCATGTCACCTTCTTTGCATTCCCTTCCCTCTCCCTTGAGCCTTGCAATCCCCCCCTTGTTTTTCCTCCTTTCGCTGATGTACCTGAAGAATGTCTTGTCCCCTTTCTTAACTGATTGTGCTAAACCTTCCTCAGTCCATGCCTTTGATCTCCTTGCTACATTTCCTGCTTCCCTTAGACACTCTAGGTACTCCTCCCTTTGGGTCTCTATATTTCCTGAACCCTTTCCTTTTCGTCCTGACCGTTACTGCTACCTCTCTCGAGAACCACAGTGGTTTTCTCCTTCTCTTGCCTTTGGATATCAATCTGATTGGTTTGCTACTTCCAGTAAGGCTTGCTTTAGACGTTTCCACTGTTCTTCCACTCCCCCTCCTGCCCCTGTTCTCTCCAGAGCTCTCTTGATACTCCTCCCCATTTCAGTGAAGTCCGTATTTTTGAAATCCAAAACCTTTGTCCTAGTATGACTTTAGTGAGTCTCAGTCCCTATGCTGAACCACACAATGTTGTGATCACCGGATCCCAGTTGCCCTTCTACCTGGACATCTGCGATTCGATCCTTGTTGATCATTACTAGATCTAGAATTGCCCTGTCTCTGGTGAGATCAAGCACAAGCTGCCTTAGCCCAACCTCCTGGAGTGAATCAAGGATGCTTCTGCTTCTGGCTGAAGCAGTTACACTGGAGTTCCAATCCACATCTGGCGTATTGAAATCCCCCATCGGTAGAATTTCACCTTTCATTGCCATCTCATGTATTTCCTCCAATAGCTCCCTGATCAGTTCCTCTCCCTGTCCTGGAGGCCTGTATATCACCCCTGTGCATATTGCTGTGCCATTTCCAGGTTGAAGGGTGACCCACAGTGCCTCAGCCTCCCCCTGCCTACCCCATACATGTGTCGCCATTATATCCTCTCTGACATAAAGGGCTACTCCCCCTCCCTTTTTGCCCTCTCTATCCCTCCTGAATAGAGCATATCCTGGTACATTTGCTTCCTACTCATGATTAGCTGTGTACCAGGTTTCGTTTATTGCTACTATGTCCAGGTCTCCTTCACTTATTAAGGCCTCCATGTCTGGGACTTTATTTCTCAGGCTGTGTGCACTTGTCAACATGGCCTTCAAAGTTTTACTTTCTGACCTCTCTCTCTTCCTGTTTTTGGGCCCTGCATCTTCCCCCTTTTCCTGACATTTTTCTCTTGTGTTCCCAGTTCCTTTCCTACTCCATTTCTGCCCGACTCTGATGACCTTGATATCAACTCCTCTTTCTGCTCCATTGTTCTGCTTTCTCTACCATGTGGGGGTGGGCTGCCTGAGTATCCCTGCTCCTGTTGCCCTCCCCCACTGGATAGTTTAAATGCTCATCAGCAAAGCATTTAAACCATCCATTGAGGGCTGCCTTCCCCTTGCTGGACAGATGCAGTCCATCCCCACTGTACAGGGCTGCATCGCTCCAGGTGGGTCCCCATTCCCCAATGAAGCCATACCCCTTCTCGTTGCATCAGCCTTTCAACCATGTGCTGAAGTTACTAATGCGGAGGTCCCCCCCCCCCGTGGACTGGTAGCACCTCCAAAAATGTCACAGAGCTTGCTACCTTCCCCAGGCACCCTCCCAGCACTGTACAGTCCTCCTTCACCTGCTTCAAGTTTGCCTTATCCTTGGATAGGTAATTTATTCCCAAGTGGATAATGACCTCCAACCCTCCCCTCCTTGCCACAGCTTCAGCGATCCTCTGAATTCACTCCCCCTCCTTCTGAGCTGTGCCTTCTGGAAGGCATTTTACCTCCCTTTCCTCTCTACTATCTGTGCCCAAATCCATTCCCCTGACAACTGAGTCCCCCAGCAGGAGTAACTTCTTCTTTCTATGGGGGTTCTCTTCCTCCTGCCACTGGGTCTCCCTGCTGGAGGACCCTCACCTCCTCCCTGGTCTCAGCCTCAGGTTCCTTTGCAGGGTTGTCCTGTTCCTCCAACACTGTGTTGGGGTTTATGAGCTGTACTGGATGGGGGGATGTGTCTCTGCTCCCTTCCCCTGAACCTTCCTGAGCCCACCGTAGTCCATCCTGCCATCTGCCTGGGCGACCGTTGTGGCATTGGCTGGGGACCTGGTAGCCTCTGAGTGGGGGCGAAGGTCCCCAGTATTCCTGCCAGCTCAGCCCAGAGATTGGTGACCTCTGCCCTCAGCCCAGAGAGGTGCCTGCAAATGGGGCAGCACCGCAGTAACCAGAATGTTTTTCTGAAGATTGCTGCATCACAGCCAGAGCACTGCACCACTCCCTGCATCATCCTGTACTTGCTGATATTCCTCCTCTCCTAACCCTTTTTTCAAAGGTGGATTATTTTGTTTAAATTAAGAACCCAGATATCCACATTCTGGTGTAATATCTAGAACAAAGAATCAATAGTTAAATCCACTTGTAAAGTAATACAGTAAATGAGGATTTTTATCTCTTTTCTTTTCTGTGAGGAGACTAAAAAATTAAATTCTTCATTAAGACCCATTAGTGTAATTGCTTCATGCAAATAAATCTATTTTGATTCCTTTTATGGGAAGATTTTGATCCTATCTCTGCCTCATGTATGTGGACTAATGGATACAGTACCCATGAACCTTATACCAGAATAGTTCGCACCCACAGAGCTGAAATTGTTCCTTTGACAATATGCACCCCAGCCTGTTCCTGCCTCTAGCCTTCTCAGCTCAGTCATCGCCACAGTCTCACAAACATTACCCTTCCTGGGTTGTCAAGGTAGCAGATTTCCTCATGTTTAACTGCTGTCAAGCCTTCTGTTCTTCAAGTGCCTTCTCCGCAATATTATCACAGCTGCATTTTCCTGTTCTATAGCTACCTTGTAAATTTATTTGCATTTCCTCAAATGTAAAGTGGCCTTGTCACTGTTGACTCTTTGTATTGTATTGTATTGTACCTTCTCTCCCCTTTATACTTCTCTGCCTGGTTTCCTTTTGTAAAAATAAGCCTTGGCTGAAAGGCCTTTTCTGGTTGCTGGTTTATAAATAAATAAAGATCCCTCACATGTTCCTAAATGCACAACCTGTGAGCGTGTGCAGTACTGCCCACATACATTTTATTACAAGGGCAAAATATTATGGGTCCGATCTTCAGATGGCTCCCAGCTTATCCACATGTGTGGAGTGCTAGAAAAATTATAGAGTGAACCCTATACACAGGATTCACACCACTGGATCACTACACTGTGTCCACAGTGTAGGATGCATGCCCCTTTGCACCCAATCCCAGCCCGCATGCATAGCTAGAAGGGCAGCAGGGATGGGATGAGCTAGGGAGCATGGCTGGGTATGCACCCAAACCATAGAATGTTTTCCACAGTGCAAAGGGCCAGTAGAGGAGGGAAATGATACACAGCACTTGGGGGCTGCATTAGTGGCTATGTGCCTCTCTGCCCAGTGACAACTTCTGTCCTATGGCTTGATCGATCCCTTTCTACCAGCACCCAGCTCTAGGAGCCTCCACACTGGGCTGGGAGCAGTACTGGCATTAGCCAGCAACATTTCTTAAACTTCTAAAATATGGCAGGATGCCGAAGAGGATATGGTATCAAATTTGTCCCTGCATCCTGCGCAGACAAGGATCAACTTGGGGATCATGTTCCAGACCAGCACTGCCCCCTGCCCCCCCACGTGAAGCTCCACACCAGCAGAGCATGATGGGAAGGGGTTGTGGATTCTGTCTGGTGTGGCCAGAAATTAGATGCCCAGAGCTACATCGAGGAAACGTTTGATTAAAGTGCATCCCAGTCACCTACTACGTATGTAGATCGAACCTTTTTTCTTCACCTAACCAAGTTTCTCTTTCAGTTTTTGGATCAACATACTGGGATGGGGTTCGAGCATCATAAAGATTTGATGCTCTTTTAAAAGAAATTCTTGGGCTGTGTCCCATCTCCTTCCACTTGCCAATGTTTTTAAATAATTGGGGTATTTTTGTCTGTCATGCCATTGCACATTGGAATGCATGTTATCAGTTGATTTTTGAGTTCAACATTTTTGGATGAGTACCAACAAACTTTCTCTTTTTAATGGTCTTGTTTTTTTCTAGAGCTGCATTTAATGCCATTTCTGAGTACCCCATTTTCCGAAATCTCCTCTTAAAGTCAGACTCATCAATTTGTTTTCAAACTGAAAGGGTTCTGAATAGTTTCTTATGAACCTTGCAAACTGGCTATATGGTACACTGGATTTCAATGAGAAAGTGTGTGCACCATCTGCGTGAAAGACAATATTGGAGTCCATTATCCTCTTAAAGGGAAAGTCCCCCTCAGCCTTTTATTTTGTTTTCCTGTTTAGTCTGTAGTCATGCACAAGGATTGCCTCTGTTATACCTTCCTTCCTAATTTCATCAGGATTTAAAAGTAAATGAAGGTACTTAAGTCTGGTGTGAAGAGCTGCTTGACTCCATTGCGAATATCATGACCTGACTCATGTAAGGTTAGGCATCCTGGAATTTTATGATGTTTTGGTGCTAAAGCCTGCAGCAGTTACACTGCATTAGTCAGTGCTGCTGCTGTCCTCTGCAGTTCCTATGTTCTTGTCTTATGCTGGCCATGAAACTTTTCAAGGTATATTAAGTGCCATGCTGTTTTCTGTAGTTTAAAGGGTATCTGAGTTAGAAAAAAAATGTTTTTATTGAATACAGGGACTTCACAAGACATGTAACAGAACTGAATGAGAGAATAACGTCTGCTGGCTTGTGCATGTATGCAACATCAACTCCCATAATGCCTTGCAGGAGTGGGGTCATGACCTTTGGAATGGAAACAAACAAGTTTTCACACTTGGGCAAAACAATGAATCAACCTCATTTATATTTAAATTAGGATGACACTGGGGGATGCAAGAGAGGGAATAATTGTTCATACCTACATACTACACAGATATACAGAAAATAGGCTGATGGGATTTTCCCTTTAAATCTTTGCCACCAGTTCTGCAGTTGTTCACAAACAGATTGAAATCTAAGAAGATGATTTCAGTCTCCTTGACACTGAAATATCATAAGAAGCTATTGTGTTTTTAACAGTCTATGTGAATGTCTTAATATTTTATGATGTGTTGCATTTTTGTATTAAAGTGTTGGGCAAATGATTTGTCACATTTTTGGGGTGGGAAGCATGCAAACGCTACACAAACAACTGTGCACCTTTCAGCTAAAAAGGGATGCATTCCATTTAAATTGGCTGTAAAAATTTAGTAGACAGCTTAGCTATTAATCATTACTGACAACAGCATAGCATGCCAGCAGATGTGCAATTATCTGTCTGCAATAAACTACATTATGTGTGGTCCCAAGTTACATATCAATGGGGATCCTATCATGGGAAAGTACAGTACTATGGAAAATGTTAATGTCACCTGCAAAACAGAGTTTGTATGTTAAAATGTGCTAAACATTGATCCTGACTGTGAACAGAAGGGGGTTAGAATGTATATGGCAATGGTAGGTTATTACATGGACTACTTAGCATGACCCTTAGTGTTTAAGAAGTAGCACTGCCCCAACTCATCCATAGTTTCAGTTTCAACCACCTTATAAAAACGAAGCCTGTCAGGAAGTTGAGTTTGAGAAAGTTATGTGATAATGTAATGTCTGTGAACACTTACAGTATGTGGAATGCAACTGTAAGTGTCTCTGATCTTCCCTGTTCATTTTGTAATAAAAAAAACATTAGTAGTAGTAGTAGCTGTAATAGTAGTAATATTTCAAGATAAGAAGATGAAAGGGTGGAAGTAATTTAAGGAGATTCTGACTGGAACATAATGGAGTTTGTGACAGAAACAGAATTTGTTGGCAGAAAAGGACCGTTAGTCCCATCTGGTCTGCCCTATTTCCTTGCCTGTGATTAGTGAAGTCACCCAACATTCATGCAAACTGATTTTAAAGTACCTTTCTTGTTTTGTCCCTACCTTATTCTTAATCCTCAAATCCACCAGGAAGCAGAAGGAATCCCAGTCATGGCTGCTTGATGTAGTTTTGTTTAAAGGAAAACACAAAGGCTAACAACAAAGTGGGATTAAACTAAAACTCCCTTTTGAGGCCATAACTGTTGGATCACACTTCACATACAGTACTATGGAAAACCATTACGATGTTTTCCATTGGAGTTCTACTGGAGTGAAAAATAGATCACTTTATCTAACTAGCCTGGTTTGTGTTGCATCAATATTTTATCAATTTAACATAAGTCAATTCATGCATTCAAATAGTCATATTTGACATAATGGTATTTGATAAAGCTTATACATGATATTAAACTCAGGTGCTATAAGACTATACTGTAATCATATTCTTCAGGCTGAAATTATATTTGTTGTCCTATCATTACACAACAGACCGGCCAAACAATCTGCTTTATATTTCAATAGCCCACAAATAAAACTACCAGGTTGAAAATGCTACAATGATTTTGGTTATTATATGTTGTTGACATGGTATAGATGCCTTACATTTTAAAGCCATGACATCAACTACATTACTGTAGCAACCAAAGGTTTCCCACAACCTACAGTTCACATTATTCATCAGTTTGAATACATGACCTCCTTTGCTGGGCTAAGACATTGACCGCACCCCATTAGCACCAAGGAGGACAGAACAAGTTGTGATATGGTTTAGAAGGCCTTTTGGAACTTCTACTTCTGCTTAAACCGAAGCCAGCCTCAGCTCCTTCAACATTTTTAGGCCATACTTACTGTGATACACATTAGTACTGTACAACCTTCCAGACATAGGCAGCTCAAGGTTTCAAATCTCCTTGCTAGATATCTAAGAAGAATTATATTTCTCCTCCTTCTACTCTCTGGTAATATTCACCCAAACCCTGGACCCCACACAACTCCCAATCTTCCACAGGCCTTCGCATTGGCCTCCATAAACATACAAAGCCTTCTACCAAAACTTGACGCCCTCCAAGTATGGACACTACAGCATAACTCTGATGTTTTAGCCATCAATGAAACCTAGCTCTCCCCTAAGATACCTGACAGCTCTATTTCAATTCCTGGCTACAACATCTTCAGACTTGATCGTGTTGGCAAGCATGGGGGTGGCTGTGCCATTTACCCAATGGATACCCTAAAGGGACAGGCCTTCCCTCTAAAACCTTCTGGCAATAACTCCCAAATATTAGCAATCAAAATAATGATTGGTCCACATGGAAAATCCATCACCTTGATATCCATTTACATCCCCCATGTGACCAAGCCACTGGCATTAGAATGATAGCTGAGTACCTTGACAAGCCCCAGCAATATACTGAGACAATCGTCATGGGGGATTTTAATTTAAATGGCTTGCCCCTGACATTGAACCAATTAAAGATGCTCTCAACACTATTGACATCACACAGATGGTACCCATGCCCACCCGCATCAACTACAGAACAGGCTCCAACTCCCTCCTCGATTGTATTCTCATCACTCACCCTAGCAGACTCTCTAACATCAGGGTACTTCCTGACTCACTTAGTGATCACTCACCCGTCATTTCCCAGTGGTCCAATAAATCACCGAAAACGAAGGCCAAATTCAATGACCAACTCCTCCTGAACTCCCTCCCTGCCCTTGGCCTCTCTAATGAAGTTACCAGCTGATTTAAAACTTACCTGATGGGAAGACACCAAAGTGTTAAGATTGGCGACACTCTCTCTGACTGCCTCCCTGTTCACTCTGGGGTACCCCAAGGCTCTATCCTTGGACCACTACTTTTTAGCCTCTTTATCAGTAATCTTCCTGCAGCCTGTAACAATAATATAATCCTTTATGCAGACGATGCCATACTCTTTTCCATTCACTCGGACCCTGTCCTGCTATCCGCTGACCTGCAGTCAAATTTTAACTTTGTCAAAAAGTGGGTTGATCAGCATAAGTTGCAGACAAACCAAGGCCATGCTGTTCACCAGTGCACGTAGCAAACACAAAACAGCAAGCCTATCTATCCTGAATAAACAACACCACCCACTTGACCAAGTACATGAGTTCAAATATAGAGGCATTACTCTGGACAGTCCAGTTTCATATGACACTCATATCAAACTCATCTCCACAGCCATAAACTCCAGGACAGGTATACTCTACCGCCGCTGCACTTGTATAATCACTGAGGCTTTGCGGATAGCTGTGACCAGCTCAATCCTCTCTATTATTGATTATGGGCTAAAATTACTGAGGCCTTGTAGATAGCTGTGACCAGCTCAGTCCTTTCTATTATTGATTATGGGCTAATCTTATATGGATCTGCCTCTGACACCGCATTAAAAAGAGTCAAGATTGCGCTGAACAAGTACTGTCAACTTGTGACGGGGGCTGGTATTAGGACGCATACATGTGAGCTATACAAACAATCATCATGGCTCAACCTGTAAGGAAGAATAATCTACCAGACGTGCCTCCTGGCTAAAAAAATCTGCCGTGGCCTTACCCCCCAACAACACATGCCCTTATGGCACCTTACCCTCCAACCTGTTGCACTCGCAGCACTAACAAATCCCAATTTTAAATTCCTTTCTGCCACACTACCCAAGCACAATGCTCCTTTCTATTTAGGGCCCCCTGCCTCATTAATGGGCTTTGCCATGAAGTCTCAGTGGAGAACAAACTAGGCCCATTTAAATGAAAACTACACCTGCACTTCTCTTCTCTCAGCAGTTGTGACTGTACCAGCTAGGATGCCTCTCCTATGTCCTACTGTACCCCCCTGCAATTTCACATCCCCTTTCTCCCCTTTACTTCCCGCCTTCCCCCCTTCCTCTTCAGTTTCTCACCCTTATCTCTCCTCTACACACCTTCTTTTTATTTTCCCTGTTCTCTATCTCCCAGTTACCCCTTTCCCTACACCCCTGCTGCCATCCTTGTCCTCCTTTCCACCCCCCACCTACCCTCCACCTCCCTCACTTCTCCCTTACCTCATTTCACCCTCTCACTCTCTGCGCCCCTATCCTTCCCTGGTCAGTGGCTTCTCTTTCTCTCCGTCCCACCCGTGACTCCTCCACCCTTCACCCTCCCCCACTTATTCCACACAGTCCCCTTCCTCTCCTTCCCTTCCTCTCTCCCTCCCACCCTCCTTACTGCCACATTTGCATGTCCTGCTGCAACTTGCACTTACCCACTTGCACTTTCCAAAAAAGTCTCTTTCGACTGCCTCCTACCCCCTCACCCCGCCCCCTTTGCTATCTGATACCACACCAAATGTGTTTGGTTCTTTTTCGCAACCTGTACTTGTCTGCAATTCATGTTATTGCTTAGCTCATATTTTGGGGGATCTTCTTGTTATTTGCTTTGTTTTGTTATTTACTGTACTTCTGTTTTGATGTGGAACCTTTGTAAATGAACCTATGGCTCAAAGGTACTTGTAATCCTAGACCTAATAAATAAAATAAAAAAAATAAACTGGGGAGGGGGTGTATGTATTATATGTAGTCCTTGTGTGAGAAATGTGATTTTGTATATTCTAATGTTATGTCTGTTCAAGAAAACTTCAATAAAGTATACTAATTTAAAAAAATAAATTTTTTAGCTCATGGTATTTTTCTTTAGTGCAGTATATGTAATCATAAGGTGGCCTAGTTGCTGAATATTTACTCACACTGGACTAAACCAATTGAAGCACTGTTTTCCTCTGTGCATAAGACACTCTTATTCTACACAGAATTTTGCACATGCATGTGCCCTGAGAATAGATATATTCAGGGAGGCTTTTATGCTAAATTTTATTGATCCACCTTGATCAATAATATGCTTAGAGTTCCCAACAACCATCTTGGGAGTGTAGTTGTTGTCTCATATTGTCAGGGTATCAGAACTGCTCACCTTTGGATTGTGGTTCCTATACCCTAAGAATGCATGTGTGACTTCTCTTACACTCCCAAACGTGACATCAGGGGTGATCTAAACATACAGTATAATCAAGGGTGGTATAAATAAACAGTATAATAGCATTTGAAAGAACTCCTGCACTAGCTCCTTATTGTTTGACAGATTGTGCCTGTCAAATAGAACCTAGGAGCCAGACTTGACGGATTGGCAACTTTCAGTATTGGATTAGTAACAGATTTACAGTTTGAACAGAGAGCTGCCATCCCCCTGCTGTGATTGAGCATCATAAAAATGGAGTCAGAGGGCCTCTGTGATGATATTTCCAGGGGAAGAAGACTAGTCTGGCTTCCAGAAACATCACTCCACTACCACCTCTCTCCTCAGGCTCACTAACTCCATCCTTACTGGGATGGACAGTAGCCTCATTGCCTCCACTATCTTTGTCGACCTTGCCAAGGCTTTTGACACTGTCTCCACCCCCTCTTTTTTTAACAAGTTCCCTGCAGCTGGGCTTTCTGACTCCGAGCCTATCTGGTAGGTAGGACTCAGTTCATTCATGTTGCTGACTCCCTGTCCCCCCTCCCCATCAAGACAGTGGTCCCTCAAAATTCTGTTCTTGGTCTCCTTCTCTTCTCTAGCTTCCTAAAAGACCTTCCTGCCACCCGCTCCTCCACCAGTATCCATATACCTGCACCAACTTTTCCTTAACACCAAGAAGACCGTCTCCTTGACCTTCAGCACAAGGCAGAGACTCTCTCAGCTCCCTTCCCTCCCATCTTTCCACACCCATGACAGGATGAAATTGGAGAATACCACCTCCTTTAGGTATCTTGGTGTCTGGATTGACCAGCACCTTGATGTTTCTGGACACACGGATGCCAAAATCAAAAAACTGCACCCCAAGTTAGGTGTGTTGTACAGAAACCATGATTGCATCCTACTACCTGCCCACCGGGCACTGGTCCAGAAAATGATCCTTCCAAATTTTGACTACAGCGATGTAGTCTACAATGCCACCCCTAAAACTTCCCTTGCCAGACTGGACACCCTCTGTCACTCCTTCTGCCACTTTGCCCTCAGCAACCCTCCTCATACTCACCACTGCAATTTCTACAAATCTTTCTTTCTTCTCCCTTGATGACAGGCACTACTCACACTGCATCTCTTTCATCTATAAATTTGGGTTTGGTCCTCTCCCCACCAACCTTTCTTCCTCCTTATCTCCCCAACCCCCTCCCTCCCTCCCTCCTACTTCCTCAGGAGCTATGATTCTCGCACCATGGCAATCCCTCCTCGATCTACCTCTGCCGGTCAGTCACCATTCTCTCACCGTTTCCCTAAACTGTGAAACTCCCTCTCTCTGGTAATCTATCATGTCAACTCCCCTCCAGCCCTCTCCTCCCTCCTACGCAACTTTCTCTCTCCAACTTGTAACTGCCTTTAACTTCCTCCCCCCAACTCACTTTGTCTGGCAGCTCCTGTTTATTGCATGTCTTTGAATTGCCTGCTATGTGCTCTAATTTTGTAATACTTTGCATAATTTTGTCAATAAGAGATTTGCTCTGTTTTCTGATCTTTAATTCATGGTATCATATCCTAATTCCATTGTATTTTTTGTATTATACTACTGATGCCAATTTGATGTATTCCCATTTCCCCCTCCCCAGGACACACCTGGATGAGCAATTTGCTCAGCGTGCCTTTCCTGGTGAAACTTTTAAACAAATAAATCAAATAACAACCTGCTATAATAGGTCTTCTTGCCCATTAATCACTTTCAATTACTAAAACAACCTTTTTGTGTTTTTATTTCTAAATAAAAGTGATTAGAGTGTGCCTGATGGCCCAATGGGAGTGTGCCATGTTTCCATACCAGCGACCCAGGGTGAGGAGCAAACTCAGAAGCTGGTGCCTGGGCAGCCATGCTGGGAGAAGTGCTCTGCCGATGGCAGTATGTGTCAGCCAGGGAAGGGAAGTGCCATGTTATGGCACTGCAGTGCTTCCTGCAGGTGGGCTGGGGAGCTTGCTGTCCTGGCAGTAGCACACTACATGCATCTGAGGAACTCCACCATATGCTGTTTGTGCCGTCTTGGGATGGGGACAAGAAAAAGGGAGAAAACAGTGTTGAGCAATGGCAGAGTGACCCCCCCCCCCCCACAAGCTACTTCTCTCCGACTATGTTGCCTGTCTGGTAGGCAATCTTGACCTTGGCAGACAAGACGCTTGGTGGGAGACCCCAGTCATGGGGCACTATACTCACAGAGACTAAGTCCTGGAGAAGGCGAGTGACAGGGCAGGTGGGTCCCAGAATCAATGGGGTCAGGCCTGTCAAGGAGATAAGCACTTGAACTAGAAAACATGGTTTATTTTTAGACAGAACAATCACTAGTGTCTTCAGACCATTTCTAAAGGCAATCTTGTACAATATTTTATAATGCAGGAAATTATATTTCAAAAGCTGTAACATTTGAACTGTTAGGGACAGAAATTTAAGTTGTTTTTGGCCAGCCCGCCGGCACAGCGGTAGTGCTACCGCTCATGATGCCAGCAACCCGGGTTCGGGAATGAGCCCGGGAAGCTGGAGGGCTAGCTGGGGGGAGAAGGCTCAAGCATCCCAGAGACTGCTCGACTTCTCTGGGGGAGTGGGACCAAGGCTCAGTGTCTGGCCAACTCCGGGTGGAGACCCGAGATACGGCAAGCCCAGCCAATAGTAGAGGGGGCCATGTGGTGGACATTGGCACTTTGCGCCTTGACATCGGAGTGCACACCGCAGGCAAAGAAAAGTGGAAAAAGGCTGGTGGCACTTCCGGTAGATGAAGCGCCTGCCCCAATTCTCAATGCCTCCTGCCTGCCTCCGAACCGGCATCCCAACAAAACAAGAAGTACGGGGTGTACAGGCCCCACCTTGACCCCGCCTGGGGTAAATACAAGGCTCTGTAGGGGATGGACTGCTCAGAAGGTAAGACAGGAGCGGGATCGCATAAGTCATGGAGGCAGGACTTCAAGAATGGAGTGCTGCAAGTCGGGGATAAAAAGTAAAAAAAAAAAAAGAAGAAGAAACTTAAGTTGTTTTAAATGACAATTTGGACTCCAGCTATTACGAATGAGTCCT
Organism: Neoceratodus forsteri; assembly: GCA_016271365.2. Taxonomy (NCBI): domain Eukaryota; kingdom Metazoa; phylum Chordata; order Ceratodontiformes; family Ceratodontidae; genus Neoceratodus; species Neoceratodus forsteri. Next base: position 679,883,761 of record CM028133.1, on the reverse strand, counting down.
GTCGATATTGTTTTTGTGTGTTGATACAATTCTATATGTATCAATACTATCTGAAACTGCTTTTTGCATATATAACGGATTCATCTTTTTTTAGTTGCAACACATTCCCAAAGCGGCACACAAATTGTATCAATATTATTTGTTTATATCAACAGACTGTATTTGTACTTTTTGTAGTGATACACTTAATTGCATGACGGTTTTTAAAAATCATTAATTTTTTTTAATAAATTTTCTTAAAACTACACAGAATTTTGTTAGAAACTGTGTAGTTTGCAATGTAACCATCCATCCTGTGGCATTAATCACCTTGCAAAAATTTCACGCTCCCACCTAGAAACCCCTACTCTTCCTAGCTTTTGCAAGTTTGGCCTGCAAAAGCCTCAGAAGATAATATTTCCTCTTCCTCCTCCTCCTCCTCCTCAGTAGCTGATGGAGTTTAAGAAGCAATACAAATACTGTACCACAATATTTCAAAGCATCATGGGAACTGAATGCAATTAACCATGAAAGAATTTAGACTAGTTTCGCTTGAAGCAGGAGACAGGCAGAATTCTGCTGAAAGCAGAACCAGCCTAAATTCTTTCATGATGATTTGTCTATACTTCTCATGACACTTAATAACTCAGCATTACTTGAGTATATTTTTGTATTTCTTTGAAACCTGGCTTTATTGCCAGTGTTCTTCAGCTCAGGTTATCCTTACCTCTGTGCTTTTGTGCTGAGGTTCTTTATCTTTTTGAGTATGAATCGACTAGCTCACCCTCACTAGGTGAGACAGGTTTGGACGCCTCCTTGTGAATTTTACTGGCCTCTAATGACCTTTCCTCAAATGAACTTTCCCCAGGATTGTTAGGCTTACTGCACACAACAAAAGGTTCCTCTGAGTCCTCCTCATCTTGCTCGGCCTGTTTAGCAGGAATGTACTCACTGTGCTGCTAACCTCACGGTCTGATATGATGAGCTCACAGACAATTGAGAAGAAACAGTAGCCGGGCTTGATTTTAACATTGTTTTGCTAGTACAGGGCCTAGAGAAAATTGACCAGGACTAACCGGCAGCTAATCCTCTTCTTGTCCATTTTGAATAGTGCAGGTTTTCCATAGCTCTCAATGAAGTTAAAAAAGTCCCTACTTTAGCAGGCTCTAGTACTTTTGCTAATTTCTCTCTCTCGCGAGCGCATGCCTGTCTCTCTCTGTCTCTTTCTCTCTCTGCTCTCTCTCTCTCTCTCTCTCTCTCTCTCTCTCTCAGTGTTCCTGATAGCCTGATGTGATTAACAGTTCTATAACAGCTGCAGTTATTTGGCAGTATAAGAGGGGGATCCCACAAAAGACTCAGTGTGAGTCATGATCACTCCACTGTTAGGGCTTTCAGCTAGTATCCAAATATTTCAGTGATAAAATGCTAAGAGGTATACAGGGCCAGTCTTGTAGGTGGTGGGTTTTATCCCAGCTTCCCCATAGCTGCTCCCTCTTCACTCCTAATCTCCCTACTATACCTTTCCCAGATATCACCACTCAGACCAGATTCTGAAATAACCATTCATGGACCCATAGCTGCTGTGACAGGCAAGTGTAGGGGTCCCCAACTCTTCCCAATGAACCACACCAGTCAGTGCCATCTATGCAGTCCCATCCTTATCCAACCCAGCATGTCCTTTCATCCTAAAACAATGTTTTGGAGCACATTACAATATATTGGAGTGCTCCTGGAGGAGGAAGGAGGGCTGGACAGTAGACAACATGGGTTTGTGCCAGGTAGATCATATCAAACCAACCTTGTGGAGTTCTACAAATGGGTAACATCAGAACTCGACAGGGGGAAGCCTGTGGATGTAATATTCTTGGACTTCAGCAAAGTGTTTGACTCGGTCCCCCACAATGGGCTGGTGGAGAAACTGACAGGGTTGGGATTGTGCCCTTTGATGGTCAGATGGATAGGAAACTGGCTAGCTGGAGAGTGGTAATTGGTGGGGAGCTCTTGAACCCTAGAGAGGTCAGTAGTGGAGTTCCACAGGGCTCGGTCCTGGAGCCGATCCTGTTTAATGCATACATATCTGACATTAGGGTGGGTATAGGGTGTGAGATGAGCCTCTTCGCTGATGATTCCAAGGTGGGAGCAGCAGTTGAAGGGGCAAGAGGGGAAGTTGGCCCTGCAAGGGTACCAGGACACCCTGGAAAGTTGGGCTCTCACATGGAAGTTAAATTTCAATACAACCAAGTGCAAGGTGTTACATCTTGGGTGGGGAAACCCCAAACACAGGTACACCCTGGGGGGGTGCAGCTGGAGGCCTCATCTGGGGAAAAAGACCTAGGGGTCATGGTGAACGCGTGTATGAATAACTCTGAGCAGTGCAGGAGAGGAGCTAGCAAAGCAAACAGGATGTTGTGATGCATTGTAAGGAGGATCACCTCTAGGAGTAGGGAAGTGATTCTGCCACTGTACCATGGGCTGGTGAGGCCACACCTCGAGTACTGTGTACAGTACTGGAGACCGCATTTAAAGAGGGACATACAGCTCCTGGAGAGGGTACAGAGGAGGGCTACCAGGATGATTTGAGGACTGGGGGAGTTGACGTACGAGGACAGACTTGAGGAGCTTAGCCTGTATACTTTGGAGGTGAGGAGACACGGGGGGACATGATCAAGGTCTTCGAGTACCTCAAGGGAATAAATAGGGTAAACACAGAGGTGATCTGAGACTAAAGGAGGGAGATATCACCAGAGGGCATGGTTTGAAGTTGGAAGAAGGAAGGAAGGAAGGATCGGGGGGAAAAGAGGAGGAGGTTTTTCACGGAGAGGGTGGTGGATCCTTAGAACGCGTTGCCTGGAGAGCTGGTCCAGATTTCCAATGTGGAGGGCTTCAAGAGAGGGTGGGACAGATACAAAAAGGGGTATTGGAACACAAGGGGGGGAGAGGGCCTCAGTTCCCAACAGGGGCGCTGAGGTTCGAGCAGACTCGATAGACCATAACGCCTAATCTGCTGGCAATTGGCATATAATTTGAATGGTTAAAATAGGCATTCCTGGGGGGTGCATAGATACTACTAAATAGGAACAGAGGTGGTGCCGGTGGTGCTGACGGTTGAGGTGCTGAACGCCACACCTCGCACCATGCAGGCGACCTGGGTTTGGGAACAGACTCTGGATGCCGGGGGCTGGCAGGGGGAAGGAAGGATTGAGCATCCTGCGACAGCTCTCCTTCCTTCGGGGTGGGTGAGGGATATGCGCTGCAGTGACACCCAGCAGAGGCTGGGTGTTCGGCAGGGTGCGGGCATTCACGGGGGAGAGGAGCCAGCAGACGTCTGCACGTTAGTGCGCTGATGTCAGTGCACATCCAGCTCCTCGGAGGGCATATAAGAACAGCTACAGAGCTGCCGGCCCCCTTCATGATGCCAGCCCTTGGCTCCAATCAGCTTCCAGGGTGGCCCTACCTTGCCCTATCCCATTGCCTGTGGAGCTGTTTGAGAGGGGTCGGTTCTGTGAACCCACCCAAGGGTGCTCAGGGGTCACAAGGTACAGGTGCACCCGATCTGGAAGTGGGAGCATGGGTCCTTCGGCAGCTCTCAGGTGGCTGTCATCCACCAAAAAAAAAAAAAAGTAACAGAGGTGGTAGAACTTCATTCCTTGGTACTGTTTCCCATGAGCTGAGTAAAGAACTAGGTTTAAAAAAATGCTGTTAGTGTTGTTGCAGAACATGTTACAATCAATATGTTTGTGCCTGGTACTGTATATATATATATATAAATAACAGTGTCACAGCATGCTGTATTTCCCAAGCCCCCTAGGTTTGTCTGGCCCCATCCCCAAAGAAATCCTAGATCTGCCCCGGCTCACTTGACACTGTATGAAAACTCCCAGAAGTGCACGTCTCCAGTTGATCACAGGGTGGGAGCTGAGAGTGTCTTTCTTCATCTGACTCTGTTCATTGCAATGTGGTGGGGGGGGTGGTGAGTGTGAGGTGAGGTGCATGATGGTGTAGGCTATTACATGTACAGAGTTAGGGCTGCCTGACTGAACATTTGCTGCTGTGGGATCCTCTGGTTTGGTAATGATGGTGGTAGGGTGCAGAAAGAGCAAGATGATGGGCCAAGGTAAGAACAATGGGGGGCACATTATGTGTGATTTCAGGGCAGTCTTTTTTCGCTGCCGCAGGAAGCAATGTGGGAGGAAGATAAATATACAATATACAATAATCAGAGTATTTATTGGCTTGCATTTTTTTTCTGTATAAGTGACCAAAACTCACTATTTATAATTGTGGACTAGTGCAGCTGTTTGCAACTTGTCCTCTGGGTTAGTGCTTAAAAAGGTTACCGTTGATCCCTGAATGGTAGCATCTTGGTAAGAGGTACATGGTATACATGTATACTTATTCTTTCCTTGCCACTGTGTGTAGTGTCAGTAACTGCCTTAGTGTTTTTTTTTTAATAGCTATACTTTTGCCAATCCTAGTTTTCTTAATTGAACTGCTTGTTCATCAACCAAGTTTGCTTGCTGCCTTTTGTTCAGTCAGTGTTTCCTTGTGCATCACATGCAGCAGTAAGCATCTTATCCTGGGGCAATCACACCTCCTACCTCCACTCTCCCTCTACCCACTTCCTCCTGCCCACACCTGTCCCTCGCCTACCTTGTCCCACCTCTACCTTTTCCTGCCACTTCCAAACCCCTATGGCCCATCTGCCTACCTGTTTCCTCATACCCCGCTTACTAACCCCCCCCATGTGCCACAGACAAAGCCTTGCATTTCAGCTGCTTACCACCCACCGACCTCCCCCTCCACTGTGGTCTGACTAAATTTTTTCCTGTGCCCTGCTTTTCCAGCAACTCCTATGGGGTGGGGGCCTCTCTCTGCACCTAACCCATCTCTAGCCTTGTGCTGCCTGCTGTTGTTGCAATTGCCTGGAATGTGTAAGGATATGATTCTCTATATCAAACTCTGTTTTACTATAGTGTACCTACCTTGTAACTTGTCTATTAGTGTGTCTGTTACTGTTAAATGATGTGGAACCTTTGTTAAAGAGCCTCGGTTCAAAGGTTATTTCCGAAACACTAAATAAATAAATAAAGGTGAGCTCTGTCAATGAAAACTCTGAGGATGATGGAGACAAGATAGGGAAAGGCTGTTTACCACCTGCACTGGAAGAAGCACTTAAGTTTGTGACAGTGTTTTTCTTAGTTCTGAATTGCAGACTTTGAACTGTTCTTACTGATGCTAGCAGATTGTTTCAGTCACATTCCCTTCTGTCTTATTACGGTTCACTAAATTTAGTTCAGTTAACAGTGCTGAGCAATTTAACCAGCTCCCTTTTCAAAAAGATCCCAGGTACTCTGTCACCCTGGGGTAAATATAGTTGGTAAGACTGAGTGCAAGCCAAGGGCAGATAAGAACTGGCTAGCAAGGCAACAAGCTATGGGCCACTCAACTGCCAGAGAGCTACACGAGGCATACAACATGTGACATAAGTCTAATGCAATTGATTTTTCTACTGGGGAACAAAAGAAAAATATCCCTGCTAGCATGTAGGTAACTGGCTAGTGAGAATACACGTTCCAGGCTACTTAAGTGCCGCAGGAATACCCCCTCTCACATAAATGAGGCTTTACATATGGTGCAAGCCTATATCTAATCTGGTGTGATGATAGCGCAGTGGTTTAGGGCTCTGAGCTACAAACCTGGAGATCTGGGTTTGAATCTCACAGTCCCCATTTGCATACTGTGTGACCATGAGCAAGTCACTTAACTTCCTTGTGCTCCCAGGTCGCACCTGGAAACAAGCTTCAACTTAGTATACCTTTCTTGGTTAGACAAGTTCCCCTTCCCCCTTTAATTTGGTGCAATTTCTTTTGAACCGGGCAACACAAGAAAAATACTCCTGCTTGCATGCAGATAACTGGCAAGTACGTCTACAACATATGGACTACTCAAGTGCCAGAGGGGCACACCCTCTCACTGAAATGAGGCTTCACGTGTGACACAAGCCTAAACTAAGTTTGGTCCTATTTATTTGGACTGGGTAACAAAGGAAAAATATTCCTGTTTGCATACAGGTAACTAGCTAGTAGCAATAGACTACTTAAAAAAAAAAAAAACTAGACTTGTGGCTAACCAGGAGCTGACTAGCCAGTCTACTGGCACAGCAGTGGGGTTACAGCCCGTAATGCTGGCGACTCAGGTTCAGGAGTGGACCCAGGTCATATAGGGCTAGCTGGGGGTTAGAGGAATCAAGCATCCCAGAGGATTCTCTTCCTTTCCAGGGAGGGAGGCTGCGTGACCACAGAAACATAGAAACATAGATTTTGAGGTAGATGAGGACCATCTGGGCCACCTAGTCTGCCAAACTCCCTACTACTGTATAAACTCCAGATCCTATTTGATCTGCAGCCTACCTCCACCCTCCTACCGCTAGTCTTGTCTTCTGTCTGTCCCATGCATTCTTGAATTCGCCAACTGTTTCAGCCCCTACAATCTCCTCTGGGAGGCTATTCCATGCATCCACCACACTTTCTGTGAAAAAATACTTCCGCCTGTTGCCCCTGAGTCTTCCCCCCTCCACAGGTTGTACTACATGCAGAGGCGCAATATTGGGTGGGAAGAATGTTGGCCAATGCTGTGCACTTTGTGCATGTGTGTACATGGAATCACAATGGCTGACATCCTTGTGGTAGGGATAATAACTAGGGGAAATGGCTCTATTGTCTGTGGGCGCTGGATCCAGGTACACCTGGGACCCGCACCTCCATCATCCAGCACCTGACAAAAGGACACTGTTGGGGGATATATTCCTACACTCTGAGCCCACCTGAGGTGCTACGGCTATTCATGCCAAATTTGGGTGGGATTAATAAAATACTTCAAGGCAGAAAACCATTCTCCCCTTCTTTTCTATATGGGCTGTTTTTTCATCTTGTGTTTTTTTGTTGTTATTGTTTTTTGTTTATCAGTATCATCCTAATCACTGACAAACCCTCCTCCTATTTTCTTTTCTTCACAGCTTTTTTTTTTTTAATTGAGAGCTGATGCCTGAATTTGCAGCACACAGGGTTAACCCAACCACCACACCGGCAAAAGTTAGAAGCCTGTTGTTCCTTCCTGCAACTTATTATATTTTTATTTTAACTATTTTTTTTAGTTGCTGTACTGGCTTACAGTGTGCCAGCAGTAAGCACACAGTTATCCCATCCCCCCTACCCCACACACTTCACACACACACACTGGGTATAGCTTCATATTTCTCCACTTCTACTTTTCTTTTTACTTTGTTTTCTTTTTACAGCCCCTTTTTTTTTTTTTTTTCTGCTCCCACCCAATCTCAACAGCAAGTCCCCAGGCCCAAACTCTGAACTCTATGCTTTTTTTCTTCTCACCTTGCCTCCCACATTGTCAGGCAAACCACACAGTCTCTCCACCGTGACTGGAATGGTGCCAAACCAGAGTTTCAAATAAGACACCGCACATGCACACACTACTTCCGTGGTACCTGTGCATGGTATGGTTATCCATTGTGTGCTGCTCTGATGGTCAGCTGGTGACAGAGCACAAATCAGGAACTGCATCAGAAGACTCTCTTCCTCCAACCAACTGCCACTTACTGCACAATCACCTGAACCTCACCATGCACCACAACCACTGGCAGTCAGGAAGGCACAGGAGAGGTAAAAACAGCACACAGGCCTGTTTAATGTTTTTTATGTCAAATAAAAACAGGCCTCATCCGAGCCTAACCATTAGGTTCAACTCACGGCTGGACTAAACCCGAGCCGCCCAAGTTCAGGTGGGCTTGGTTTTCAGTATTAAGACACTGCACACAGCTAGTTCCCATCTCTGGTCACCAAACATGAGCACTCTGAAAAATGTGTATTATTTCAACACCACCTTTTTATTTCTGTTTTTAATACATCCCTGAAAGCACTTATTGCGGTTGAAAATGAGTGAGTTTACGCCTTTCAGCTGCAGCGAACAGCAAAGTGAAGCTGAGCTGTTCTGGCTCAAGCTGACGGCAAATGAAACCACTTGTTTTCAGCAACAAGTGGTGATTGGGGACATATTAATATATCATTGATCGAGAGTGATCAATAATATATTTAAAAAAAAATAAACATCCCAGAATGTGCCCATCTCCAGGGCATCTGTGCATGAGATGCTCTTCACGGAATAAGAGTGCATCACATGCAGGGGGGAAAGGAGCACTCTGATTGGTAGGGAGCGCTCCCTCAGTCTATAATAAAGCCTAATACTACCCTGTTTTTCATAGTGGGCTGACATACTGACTCTCATTCCTACATTTCTTCCCCCAAATCATTTTTATTTGTGTTTTTTGGTCTTACAAAAATATTTAAGCAATACCTGGTGGTCTAACGGTTAAACAAACAAGTTATGTTCCTTATTGTGCTTTTGAAAATACCATAGATGAATTGTTTGCTGCCTGGTTCAGCTACCAAACCTTTTCATGTGTTGCAAGTGTGTACATCTGCCCCTTCCCTGATGCAGTGTGGGTATGTGCTAGACAAATGTGATTTGCATGCCTGAAGGGACCAATTTAGTGTTCAAGAAATGGGTTGCATGGCTTCAGCAAGTCTGTTTAATGTGGGGGTTTCAGTGTTTCTCAATCCCTACTCACCACTTGGCTAACTTAAATGTAGGATAGCAGGAAATGACAATTACTAGCATTTTTTTCTTTTTAATACTTGCCTTCAGGGGGCATGGCCAAGCGGTAGAGCAGAATGGATGCTTAGAAGCAGAGCTCCACAATTCATCCTCTGCATTCCCCTTCTATCCCCTTTTTAAAAGTGCATTTTTCAACAATTAAGAAAAGGACTGCTTGCTTCAAATGTCTACAACTATGAAATCGGGCAAGAAACAGGGAAAATTGCCCTACAGACTGATTAAAGGTGGCGCCGAGACCGTGGGCCTGCCAAAGGCGGGCACTTCTTCTAGCAACCAGCCGCACAGTCCCAGCAATCAGCCGCCTACCCCTCATGTAGAGAAACAGCAGATCCTTTTACCTTTGCATTCTACACCAACACCAGGTGATCAACCAACAATGGCAGAATCTTACCTGAACCTGGAATGCTTACTTAAAGACCTGAAGTATGACCTTGGCACACGAATGGAGGCGGGCTTCAATAATGTTACAGCGCAGATCCAGCATTTGCAGCAAGTAGTGAATACAGTGTCAGAAAATGTGAAACGGCTTGAAACACGAATAAGGGAGGTGGAAACGAAGGTGGAAGACCAGGAAGAAAGGCAAAAACAATGTACCAACGACCTTGCTAGAGCCCTCCGAGAGACTGAATCACTTAAGCAGAGCATTGACGATCACGAAAATCATGAAAGCTGCTGCAACCTCAGGATAGTAGGCCTGGCAGAGGGCCTAGAGGGTAGAGACTGTCCAGAATTTATACGTTCATGGTTGAAAACAACTCTCGATTTGCCTGCGACTTCATCACAGGAGACTCAAAGAGCTCATCGCTCCCCAGGTCCCAAACCCTCACAAGACCAGAAACCAAGGCACATTATAATAAAATTCCTACACTATCAGGATTTCCAGCTAATCCTAGAAGCAGCTCGTAAGAAGGGGGTAATTTTAGTACAACAAGCTAGAGTCAACATATTCCCAGATTACTCCCACCAACTACGAATTCAAAGGCAAGTTTTCACCAAAGTTAAAAAGCTCCTCCACTCTCTCAATTGCGCTTTTACATTGGCATACCCAGCCCATTTGATCATTCAACCTGCGGGATCCAACCAGAAGGCCTTCAGTTGTCCTACAGCTGCTATGGAATATGTTAGAGGCATGAGGTGAAGGAATCGAAGGGAACAAGCGGAACCGCAAAATGGTTGACATTTGAATATAAGGTACTTTTTAAAGTTTTGCGAAGACAAGTTAAGCAGAGATCATATACTGTTGCTCCATAGCTGTATCGAAGGCCTACCGGGATCAAGGTGACTTTCCTCATTAGCGCCAGGGCCTATCTTGTGTATACAGGACTGGGAAGTATCAGAATTACCGGAGACTCTCCATACTGTCAGACATTTTATTTACACAGTTATTTGGATTACATTTCTTAATTTCTGACCGGACATTCACTTAATTAAAGTGGAATCGCTAAATACTGAAGTTATGGACTAAGGTTGATTTATAGTACATAACAAGGGATCCATTTCTTTTAAATATTCGTACAAGTAACCAAGACTATGTTTGTTTCAAGTGTAATTACTAAGCTAGATATGGAGGGGTAAGGGAGCCCTGAAGGGTGGTGGGCCGGATTGAAGTGCCCCAAACACTTGCTCCCATATATTTTTTTTTTCAGGGACGTATGAGCTATGTCAGTTAAAACTGTTTTCTCCTCATATGTATGGGGGGGTGCCACCTCTCAACAACTCAGAGAGAGTTGGCCAACCCAAGGGGGCTTTGGGGAAGGCGCTGTCCGGCCCGGCTGAATGATGCCTCTGGAGATACATACAACTTTCCAATGGGCTCTCTTCCCCCCTTTTAAAATTATGGGGGCAATGGAGGAGGGAAATATCTTTATTGTTTGATGTTTATAAACTAGGTTATTTTATTGTTGCAGGGGATGAACGCTAACTCCACAAAAAGTAGAGGATGTGGAGGTTCTACTGTTGGGAAATGAAAGGGAGGGGGAATTATGTTATCTGGAGTCTGGTACGCTGCCCACCTCTCAATATATGGCCACAATAACAGTGCTTCCTAAACCAGGAAAAGATCCCCATAAATGCTCCTCTTACCATCCCATATCATTATTAAATTCGGACTATAAAATTATAGCTAAATTAATGGCCTCTAGATTGGAAAGACTTCTTCCTCTATTGATACATCCTGACCAACGTGGATTTGTAAAAGGGAGACAGGCTAAATACAACATCGGGAGAACCCTGGATGTCATGCACAATTGGTCAAAGGTTGGGGGGGCCTATTGGCCCTTGATGCTGAGAAAGCATTTGATCGGGTTGAATGGCCCTTTATGTTGGCAACTTTACAGAAATTTGGGTTAGGTCCTCAGATATTACACTGGATCTGAACCCTATGCCACTCCCCTAAAGCCCAAATTTTAACAAATGACAGTATCTCCGCCCCTTCACCCTTACAAGGGGTACGAGGCAGGGCTGTCCCCTTTCCCCATTATTATATGTTTTAACCATAGAGGCCCTAGCCCAAGGAATCAGGTCCCATAATGACATCAAAGGTTTTGTCTGGAAAGGAAAGGAATATTGGATTTCCCTATTTTCCGATGATGTCTTACTGTATTTTTCTACCCCGAGACCTCTCTTCCTCATTTGTCCAATCTGTTTGCTCTTTATGGCCCCCTATCTGGACATAAAATTAACTGGGGGAAAAGTGAATGGTTACCTATGAGGAATAATAAAAATTCAATTTCAGCTGCTGACTCAATAATAGTCCCTTCTGGTCAGACAAAATATTTAGGAATCATCATACCAGCTAAGCTGTCGAACCTTGTTGTGCTTAACATGAAAAATATAGTGAGCAAGGTGAAGGAGGACTGTTACTCCTGGAGGGCTTTACCTCTGTCCTTAATTGGAAGGGTCAATCTGGTCAAGATGTCGGTGGTTCCTCAATTTTTATATTCTTTTCAGACGGTTCCTCTTTGGGTTCCAAATAAATATATTAAAGACCTAGAGGAGGCTATCACCCAACTTCTTTGGCAAAACAAAAAAAAAACAGAATCAAAAAAGAAATTCTGCAACTGCCATTTAGAAAAGGGGGCCTGAGTCTTCCGAATGTGAGGCAGTACTATTTGTCTGCTCAGTTAATTCATATTCAGGATTTGCTGCAGGGAGAGGAGGCTAGACCGGCTTGGGTTGAATTAGAATCCCTCTCTTATATTCCTCTGTATTACCATACATTGGTAGGACGGTTGTACTTTCCTCTCACCCACAAACAGAGAAAACGCTTGTACAAGAGCAATGTGGAAAGCTTGGGAGATAGCACACAACTTGATAAGCTCTAGAAACAGGGCCTCTCCTGATACCCCATTACTGACACTTTCAGAAACAAGAGTAAAACCAAATGGAGAGGACGCAAGACACCTGAAGACATGGTACAACAAGGGACTATTCCTACTGAGCCATGTGATGCGAGATGGGGCGATCTCCCCTTATGAACTCCAGACTAAACTCTACAAAATTAATGCTTCACAATTTTTTCTCTACCTACTGTACATATTAAAGAGGCCATACTGAAGCAGACAGGGTTAGGAGATGTCAATCCCTTTGGTCCTCGTTCGCCCTTAGAGGAACTTTTTGTCAGACAATCAACTGATAAAGCTTTTAGACCACTTAAGAGATGCTGCGCACTGCTCATGGGTGCCCTCCCGGACCCTCTAGAGAAAATTAAAGCCCAGTGGGAGACAGACATATGGCCTGATGCCCTAACTGGGGAAGATTGGCTGAGTATCTTAAAACATTCCATCAGGTGCTCTGTCAATAATAGATTACATACAATACAATATAAAGTACTTTACAAAACTTATTTTACCCCTGTTTTGGCGTACAAAATTAATCCTACTGAGTGACCCTTATGCCGAAATGTAACATACATGAGGCTCTTTTTCCATAATTTGGACATGTCCAAGAGTACGAAATTCTGGAAAGGGTTCAACAAACCTTAGCCAATGTACTACAGATCCCACTTAGATTGGATCTAGAGGAGGTTTTGTTGGGTCTCGCCTTTAGAGGAAAGGAGATATTGCCTAATTCCTACAGGAATTTATGGAGGCTGGGGAATGTGCTGGCTCTCAAGAGTCTAGCTATGTATTGGAGATTGCCTGATACCCCTACAATTGCAGTTTGGATTAATTTCCTTATGGAATGCATGAAACTTGAGAGAACTCAATATCTTGTCAGAGGGCAAATAGATAAATATCAATTAATGTGGGCTCCCCTAGAGGCAGCAATACAGCAGGCTTGGTTCCCAATATTTTAAAATATGATTGATTTTCTCCATTGGTATCACTGATATGTTTGTGCTCTGAATCTCAGAAGTTATTAATACTGAAAACGAAGTTATTGTATTGTTAAGTTGACCTAGAAGTCTCGGCTTCACTATGTGTGAAGATATTTTGTATTAATGTACTGTGCTCTGCTCTGTAAATAAAGTTTACAAAAAAAAAATACTTGTCTTCGACCAATAGTTCTTATTGAAAAAAAAAATAAAGCTGTTTACATGCACCTTTTTTTCCGGTTTGAGTGTTTTTTTTTTAAATTAAATTAGTGTCTAGGTTGTAAGCAATCTATTCACTCTGACATCAAGTTCCCGCTCCTTTTTTGCAGTGTGCTGAAAGCAACTGTATTTTGTAAAAGCATTGATGCTGTGCCAAGACTACCACAAAGAAGTTACTTTCATACTGTTCTGCTACCACTTATGCCTGAAATGTACAGCAATTACACCATCTAAAATTAAGCATTCCAGGACGATAACAACACCCACAGACATGCATGCCGCAGGCCCAAGGCTAATAATTAATACCTAATAATGGCACTCTTTTTGGTGGGAAATGAATACTCAAAGGAAGGGCGGAATGAATGAGACTTTATATAGCACTGCTCATGCACCCCTGTATCCTAAATTGATTTACAAGGCATTGAACAGCTGCATCAGCCATTAGGCGTGCCCAAGGAAGTCAAGTGAGATTAAGAGAGTTTAAATATATGTTCTTGTTTCCAGACAGAAAGTTATAATTGGCATCAGTGGAACCATAGCATTCTCCATAAGCCCCTCCCCATGAACAGGGTCCAGGCTTCAGGCTTCAGGCTCCATGGAACTGCTCACAGCCTTCTCCAAGCTGTCACAGGCAGTAGCCTCTTCATGGTAGCTGGCTGCACAGAACTGTTTCCTACTCCCAGTCTCTGATGGACTTTGACATAAAGGACCAGGCAACACAAGAGGTAAATGGTATTGTTTGTGACACCTGCACAGCTACCATAGGACTGGGATTGGGCATGAATGTCCAAAACAAGGAACCAGTATAACATAAATCACTGGCCTCTTGTCACAGAGCAGCCAGGAGAGCATCAACTGTCAGCTTCCTCCTCCACTGCCCAACCCCAAGAGACAGACGGAGGGGTCAGACATGCAGTTAGTGTTTGAGCTGACCTGCATGATCATAGAAGTGACCAAAAGGCAGTGAGGTAGTGCCAGATAATCTTTGCTTACTAGATCATTTTTGTTTATTGCTCCCACACTCTAGAATTCCATACCTATTTATATTCATCAATCAAACAATGTGAGGATTTTTTAATGAGCACTTTAAACTTATATGTTTAGTCTTTTTTAACCATTGTGAGCGTATTGTCTTTATTGTATTATAACATCATACAAATACTGATCGGAGCTGAGGTCAGTAGTGCAGAACCAGAACCCCTGAGGGATGTTCTGTTGACTGACAACTGTTGCATTGCCCGAAGCTAAAGGCTGAGGGCGATATGACTATTGCTGGTGAACAGAACATCCTCATGGGGTTATGGTTTTAGACTACTGACCAAAACAATCTGGTCAGTATCTGTTTTATTAAACTGCACTGGGCAATAGTATTGGACTGGGCACAGGAGAACATTTTTAAGCAGAGAAGACTTTTTAACCATAGAGTCTTCAATCACAAAGACCCCTGCAGCTCTTCTGCAAAAACGTCCCCACTCCCAGCACTCCCTGCCTCCACCACATCACTGAGACAAAAGGAGCAACCTAGCAAAATGGTCAGAAGAGTGGCAACTGGGATTTAATGCAAAGAAGTGCAAAATCATGCACATAGGGAAGAGAAACCCTGAAGCCACCTATAGGCTGGGAGGGGAGTTGCTAGCAGTCACAAAGGAAGAAAGAGACTTGGGCATCATCATCTCTGATGACCTGAAATCATCCAAGCAGACCTCTAAAGCAGTAGGTAAGGCTAGGGGGTGTTAGTGTATTAGTAGGGGTATCACAAGTCATGAGGGAGGTAATAATCCCTCTTTACAAGACACTAGTTAGGCCCCATCTGGAGTACTACTGCAGTATTGGAGGCCACACCTTCACAAGGACATTAACCAAATTGAGGCAGTCCAGAGAAGGGCAAACAAAATGGTGCAGGGACTGCATCAGAAGACATATGAGGACAGATTAGCAGAGCTCAATATGTATACCCTTGAGCAAAGGAGGAGAGAGGTGATATGATCGAGGCATTCAAACACCTTAAGGGCATTAAGAAGGTGAAAGAGTCTAACATGTTTAAATATAAGAAAAATAGCAGGACAAGAGGACACAGCATGAGATTAGAGGGGGGCCGATTAAGGGGGAATGTGAGGAAATTCTTTTTCACAGAAAGGGTGGTGGATGCATGGAATGGCTTACCACAAGAAGTGGTGGCTATGAATACAGTGCAGGGCTTCAAACAGGCATGGGATAGGCATAAGGGAGCAATACAAATGACTATGAATAGATAGGCCACTGACCGAGCAAAGGCCGATGGCACATTTATAAGGTAGAAAAAAGAAATGGGCAGACTGGATGGGCCTTGCGGTCCTTATCTGCCGTCAACTTCTATGTTTCTATGATACTCACAGCTGTCCTGTATCACATAGCCATGCTGTTAAATACTGAGCCACACACTCCACGGAACAGCACAGTGCTGTGGTGCTATATACAAAAGGTTTGCACATCAAGTGAATAGAATAGGAATGGCTTCACAGTGACACAGAAACCCATTGTATCAAGAAGAGAAAGACAAAGCATCAGTTTTAACACTGCAGCAGTTTGTAACTAGTTTTTACACATTTGTTCTTATATTCTTTTTTCTTACATGGTACATAATTTGCCCATTCTAATTTTTAGCATAAGTCACAAAAAAATTATTATTATATTTTAATTTCAATCTAATCACATTCTAATGAGATAATCATGACTAGTTTCTGCTTATAGTTCTGGCAGTGCATTCATCTAAAACATATATTACATGCCTCTGTTTTTCACTGCAGTATATTGTGCTACTTAGAAGAATCCTTTTAAATAAGTACTTACAAAAAAGTTATTTTTAATTCATTAACATGCACTGCAGGCTATTGAATCCCCCACTGCTGTAGCCCTGCTATGATGTTCACCCACGGGTCACCAGCTCTGCCACCGCTTTCCGAGAGGATACCTAAGCAGAGGCAGAGTGATTAGACCAGGGTGGGGTGGCAGGAAGGGTATACTCCTCAGCCTGTACCACTACAGAATTTTTTCACTGTACTGGCAGAACAGGGTAGCCAGAGGAGGCACCCATAGCAATGGGAAGGGAGGAACTGGAGGTCCTTATAAGGGAAGGCATGAAAGAGAGGAAGAGGCCCCAGCTGAGGAGAAAGCAGCTGCTGGTGAGGAGGAGGCTCTATTGTTAGGGAACAGACATGGGAGTAGAAGGAGAAAGGGAGAGGGAGGGAGGTGAAGTGCCTGAGAGGTGTTTCGGTTCGGAAAGATGGAGAGTGGATCCAGAGGATCACTAGGACAGCAGGAAAAGGGAGGAAGCTAGATGTTCACTGTCCACCAGTGGACAGATTTACCTGACAAGGGACAGGGTAGGAGCAGTACAGGGAAATGTCAAGGAGTTGGGGAGGGGTCTCAAGTAGGCACAATGGCTTTTGTCAAAGCCTTACCTCTCTATGGCCAGGGAGAGGAGAGGAGAGGAGAGAACAGCCCATACAAGGACTTTTAACAACTGGTAAAAGACATGGCGCATGGAGGAGGGCTTTGGCTACACTGGGGGGGGGGTGTAACCTGGGAAGAT
Organism: Neoceratodus forsteri; assembly: GCA_016271365.2. Taxonomy (NCBI): domain Eukaryota; kingdom Metazoa; phylum Chordata; order Ceratodontiformes; family Ceratodontidae; genus Neoceratodus; species Neoceratodus forsteri. Next base: position 679,866,989 of record CM028133.1, on the reverse strand, counting down.
ATAGACCTCTATAGGGGAAACCGCCTGTATCCTTCCAGAAAGGGGACAACAGTCTTTGGTGGGAGGTTTAAGGGAGGCAACAACTATCCCCCCCAATATGATGAAGCAGCTGGGAGGAAGGGCCCAAGGGAAGGAAACCCTGGGGTTGGGGCACAAGATGACAGGGTTGAGCACAAGGCAAAAGACAAGGTGGGTATAAATCAGGGAAGCAAGAAGAAAGGAGTAAAGGAGACAAGTAACAGAGAAGGTAACAAGGGAAGAGGTTGGTCAGGGGGAGCCTCAGGGAACATCACAGGCAGAAGGGAGGAAGCAGGGAAGCAGACAAGAGGGAGTAAGGCATAGAGAGCCATGTGTGCAAATGCAAGGAGTCTGGGATATAAAATTCCAGACCTGGAGGCCATCATGGTGGAGGCTAACCTGGATTTGGTGGTCATACTGGAGTCATGGTGCACTGACAGCCACAACTGGGGGCATGGCCATAATGGGCTGCTCTCTGTTCAGGAGAGAGAGGGAAGGGAGGAGGGAAGGAGGGGCTATACTATATGTAAGGGAGGGAATCAATGCCATGGAAGTACAGGGGCACCCAGAGGAAAAGGAAGGGGTGGAAGTGCTGTGGGTCATCCTGAAGATAGGTGCTGTTACTGCTGTCTGTGCAGGGGTAGCATACAGAGCTCCAACACAGGGTGGAAGAGTTAAAGTGTAAGGCACTTGGGGAAGCCATCCTCAGGATGGCAAGTAAGGGGGGGTGCTTCAAGTTGGTGACTTCAATCTGCCAGATATGGACTGGAGCCTTTCAACTGCAGTTTCAAAAAGGAGCAGTGCCATCCTTGACTCACTACATGGGGCTTTTCTCAGGCAGCTAGTCAATGAACCCACTAGACAGGGGGCAGAGCTGGACCTGGTGCTTACAAACAGGAATGGCTCTGCAGATGTCACCGTGGGCAGTCCCCTAGTTACCAGTGATCACTGCACAGTGTGGTTTAACATTATGATGGGAACAAAGGCCAATCACATGAGGATGAGGGTCCTGAACATTAGGGGGGCAGATTTTAAAGAAATGGGAGACTGCCTTTTAAAGAAATAGGAGACTGCTTCAGAAACTGCCTGGGGGTGTTGCTGGAGGGTTAGAGGTAGAATGGGGAAAAATAAGAGAAGGCATGATTAAGGCAACCAGCCTCAAAGTGAAGGAAGTGAGTAAAAGCAGAAGGAAAAATAGATTGTTCTGGTTCTCCAGGGAAGTGGCTAAGATGGTGAAGGAAAAAAGGTGGCATTTAGAAGGTATTTAATGAAACTCAGAGGAAGGAAGACAGGGAGGTGCACCAAGTAAAATGGAATGAAGCAGAAAAGTCGGTGAGTGGAGCAAAGGTGCAGAGGAGAGAATAGCCCAAGGGGTAGCTAAAGGGGATAATACTTTCTTCAGGTACATAAGTGTGAAGAGGAAGGCAAGGGAAGGGATAGTGAGGATAAGTAGGGTGGCAGGGGGAGCTGCACAGAAGAGGATCAAGAAAAAAGGAAACATCATGAACAAGTACATCTGCTGAGTTTTCACACTGAAGGAAGGGGGAATGACCACCATGGAGCAGGAGAAACAAAAAATGAGGGGTGGACACAAGTCCATTTTTAGAGGAACGAGTCCTGAAGGAACTTGCAGCTCTGAAAGTATCAAGATTATGGGACCAAACGAGGTACACCCAAGGGTACTGAAGGAACTCAGGGAGATGATAGCTTCCCCACTGATAGCTTATTCAACAGCTTTCTGGAAACAGTTGTGGTTCCATAAGAATGAAGGAGAGCAGATATGGTCCCTAAACATAACAGCAGCAGCAGATGGAGGCTGCAAACTATAGGCCAGTCGGTCTTAGTTCAGTGGTGGGAAATGAGTGGAAATCCCGTTAAAGAAAAGCTCGGTAGGGTATCTTAAATAGAATGGGCTGCAAAACCATAGGCAGCATGGATTCATTGGGGGGGGGGCATGTGTCATGCCAGACAAATCTGATTGATTTACTTGACTGGGTGACCAGAGAAATAGATCAGGGGAGGGCAGTGGACGTGGTCTATCTGGACTTTAGCAAGGCCTTTGACACTGTACTGCACAGAAGACTGATAGCAATTTGGCAGCCTTGGGGTGAGATCCAAAGTGGTGAACTGGGTTAGAAACTGATTAATGGATAGGAAAAGCAGAGGGTGGTGGTTAACAGCACTTACTCTAATGATGGGAGAGTGACCAGTGGGGTGCCGCAGGACTCAGTACTGGAACCGGTCCTCTGCAATGTCTTCATAAGTGACATTGCAGAAGACTGGAAAGGGAGGTATGCTTCTCTACAAATGACAACAAAATCTGTAATTGGATGAATACTCAGGAGGTGGTGGAGAAAATGTGTAGGGATCTTGGGAAACTTGAAGAGTGGTCAAGAGTGTGACAGTTAGGGTTCAATGCCAAAAAGTGTAAAATCATGTGCCGAAGACATAGAAACTCAGGAGATGAATATACGATTAGGTGGAGAAGGTACTGATAGTCACTAAGCAAGAAAGAGTCCTTGGGGGTTATCATATCTCTGACCTCAAGGTGGCAGTACAGTGTGACAAAGCAGTGGATAGGTCCAGTGGGAGGCTGGGATACATAGGGAGAGGTATTTTCAGCAGGAGGAGAGAGGTGGTACTGCCTACATCATCGCTGGTGAGATCCACTTGGAGTATTGTGTCCAGTTCTGGAAGCTGCACCTCAAAAAGGACATAAACAAGTTGGAGACAATCCAGAAGAGGGCAGCTAGAATTCTGCAAGGGTTGCACCAAAGGCCCTATGAGGAGAGGATAAGGGATCTCAGCATTTGCACTCTGGAAGACAGGAGAGCTAGAGGGACAGAAGAGCAAGAGGGACAGGATATTGCCATACAAGTACCTCACAGCAGTAAACACAATGCAGAAGAGGAGTCTCTTTCAAATGAGAAACAGCACAGGACCAGAGGGTATGTGATGAAGCTGGTGGGGAAGTACTACTTCACTGAAAGAGTTACAGATGCTTAGAACAGACTGCCAGTGGAAAATGGTGGAGATGAAAACAGTAGGGGCTGCAAGCATGCATGGGATAGACATAGGAGAATATTAGTAATTGGGCAATTCAGCAGGGAGGAGTGAGGGTCTCTGGGGATCAGTTAAGGTCTGCAGAGACAGACTAAGCAGGGACCATCTCGGATTACAGGTCTGACAAATTCAATGTTTCTATTTTTATTTTATTTTATTTTTTTATTTTGTTGACCAGGTAAGGGCTCTGGAACATGTCCTTTTTCAGGTCCAACCCGAACACATAAAACAAAGTACAAAATACAGACTAACAAACAAACAGGTCACTGAAACAATAACATAGCAAACTAATCATGATAATGACAAACATACAAAAATGTCTATGTCTGCTGCAGGGGATTCTGGGATTTCTTGTGACAGTAATGTCAACTTGGAAGAATCAGCCTGATACAATCTACTATACTGCAGTAAACAGTAAATAAAGGGGAAAAAAGTTTTTGCACACAAAGTGCAAACCCTTGGATGTGGGGCTCTTTCAGCTGACTGTTCCACTTTAAATGATTATGTGTTATAGGGAAAGAGGCCAAAAGGATTTTCTGCAGATCCATTCCAAAAAACCATGCCCCCGGCCCCTCTTCCCACAGTCCCTGATCCCATTTTGCACTCCTGTTCCAACCTACCCCTTAGCCGTACAGTGGCCTATCCCAATGTGATTCCTACCCTCGCTCTGTGCTACGTAAGTATCTCTTTCTCTGTTTGCATGCATGAATGCTTTTTTTTATTACACTGTCTCAACATGTTTTGGTTTTGTAAAATGTATGACTTGTTATGATGTCTGTACTATTTGTGATGTGTCTACCCAGGACCACTTTATAAATGAGTTTGCTCAATGGTGCATTCCTGGTTAAATAAAAATTTAAACTGAAACTGAAATTGAAAATAAGCAGTTTGCAATTTACATTAGTACAATGAAATGAAGTAACTGGCTGTACATTAATGGTGTGCATTTGCAGTTACTAAATTTATTTTGCTCCATGCCTGTAAATTTTTGTTGTGGCAGACTTGTTTAACAGTTCACTGGAGACTGGCATGGTCCCAGAGGACTGGAAAAGAGCAGACTTAGTCCCACTTCACAAAAGTGGTAGCAAGGAGGAGGTGGGCAATTATAGGCCTGTCAGCCTGTCTTCAGTGGTAGGAAAAGTAATGGAAGCATTATTAAAGAAAAGGATTGTGGAATACCTGGAATCCAACAGATTGTAGCATGGCTTCTCAAAGGGAAGGTCATGCCAAACAAATCTGATAGATTTTTTTGACTGGGTGACTAAGGTGTTGGATCAGGGAGGGGCAGTGAACATGGCCTACCTAGACTTTAGCAAGGCCTTTGACACCATTCTACATAGGAGGTTGGTAAACAAGTTGGGTAGCATAGGGGTGGGCAATAAGGTGGTAACCTGGGTAAGAAGCTGGTTAGGGGATACGAGACAGAGGGTGGTGATAAGTGGAGCTCACTCTGAAGAGGGGAGAGTGACCAGCTGGGTATGGCAGAGGTCAGTACTGGGGCTGGTCCTCTTTAGTGTCTACAGTAGTGAAATAGTGGAAGAACTGGAAGGGAAGGTCTGCCTCTTTGTGGATGACACCAAGATCTGCAACAGAGTGGACACCCAGGGGTGAGTGTGCAAAGGATGGAAAGAGATTTAAAATGCTTAGAGGAGTGGTCACAAAATTGGCAGCTGGGGTTTAAAGCAAAAAAGTGCAAAATAATGCACTTGGGCCAGAGAAACCTTAGGTTTGGGATACAAAAGGGGGGTACTTGCAATGACCAAGCAGGAAAGAGACGTGTGGGTAATCATATCGATGATCTAAAGGTGGCCAGATAATCTGACAAGGCAATTTGGAGAGCTAGTGGGATGCTGGGGTGCATACGCAGGGCTATCACCAGCAGGAAGAGGGAAGTGGTGTTGCCACTTTATAGGACTCTGGTAAGACCCCACCTGAAGTACTGTGTCAGTTCTGGAGACCACATCTCAGGAAATACAAAGACAGAGAAGAGGCAGTCCAGAAGAGGGCTACTAAGACGGTGCACAGTTTGCATCAAAAGCCCTATAAAGATAGACTAAAGGAGCTCAATATGTACACTTTGGAGGAGAGGAGTGAGTTGGGGGATATGATAGAGACATTTAAATACCTCACAGGGGTGAATAAGGTACCAGTGGGAGGTACAGTATTTTTCAGAGGATGGGAAGCTCTAGAACAAGGGGTTATGATTTGAAACTAGAGGGGAGTAGGTTCAGGAGAGATGTGAGGAAGTGCTTCCTCACGGAAAGGGTGGTGGATGCCTGAAACAGCCTCTCAGCAGAGGTAGTGGGGGCAAAAACAGTGGTTAGATTCAAAAAAGCCAGAGACAGGCACAAGGAAATCATAGAGGAACAGAAGGGGATGGAAGAGATGGTGACATAGACTAAAGAGGCTCTGCAGCATAAGCGATCACAAGGAAAATGGGCAGATTAGATGGGCCAAGAGGCCCTTATCTGCTGTCAGTTTCTGTGTTTCTGTGTTTTGGTGTGGAGCTGTAATCCATGCTGTGTTTGTGTCAGTATGTTATACTGTGTTCCTGTGATTACGAAGCAGATTTCAGTTTGCCTGAAAGAATACCATTGCCTTCCAAGAGTCCCATACCCCATAATATAAGAAGCCTTCCCATTGAGGGGTTAAGCATCATGATGGCAAATATAATGGTTCTAAACCTTTTTTTCCAATTGGTGACTCCCAGTACGTGATTTACCACTAAAAAATGACAGCCAAGGTGCAAGTAGCCCGGGGTACAATGAATGAACGCAGCCCGAGGTACCATGAATGAACACAGCCCCAACCATCCTCTCATTAGGCCAAGGTGGTGTTTGTTATAGTTCATAAAATGCCTTGGGGAATCTTAACGTCCACAATTTAGTGTTAACTGGAAGTAACCATAATGTTAAAATAAAAAAAAATTATGTTAAATAACCCAAACAAAACAAAAACATGTAAAATGTTTACCAAGAATGCTTATCAAAAGAAAAAAAAAAATAATGAAAAGGAGGTTCAAAAAACCCTTTCTCTTTTACCCAAAAGTGAATTTTTCATAACATGGAGGGGTCGTATCCATTATTCCAACCATTAACCACAAGACATTGAACATACTGTAGAAACTTAATATACAAAATTCAGCCACATAAATGTTGTAGCAGAACAAGGACATTAGTATTTAGGATAATATGTATCTGTATAAGGGGAATGGTGTCACTATAGCTTAGAATGTGGAAAGATAAAGAAAAGAGTCCCCGACCCATGCCGTCATCAGTCGAGAAGAAGAATAGTATTAAGCACCTCCTCCTGTCCTCATCTGAATCCATTCTATGACACATGAACAGTAGATACAGTAATGGTTTGACTCAGAACAATACAGCAGGAGCAGGGTTTTAAATAATTGATTAGCAGTTTTTTTCCTTGGGACAACGCTAACTTTACAGAAAGTATTTATATAGGTTTTCTAGAAGTGTTATGTTTGTTAAACACAGTGAGGCAAGTGCTATGCATTTTCACAATGTTTTAGCACCTTTATGAGCAAAACGCTAATCAATTTTTGGAGTTAAATAAATCCCAGAGGAGGATGGGCTACAAAAAGAAGCTGAATCAAATTCCTCCTTATTTAGAAAGTGTACTGCAGAAGAAGTATTTACAGTATCTTTCAGGACTCTTTCTGCAACAGAAGACTCTTTCAGTTGCTCCTCATTGTATGTCCCAGTTTGGGACATTTCTAATTTATTCCAAGCCTGGAGCAAGGTTCTGACAGGACATCTGGTTGTTGTTTTTTCATTCAGATATTACATCAATCCTTATAGTAAAATGGATGTGTAGCTGTTCCTGAGACCATTTCACCTCTCACCAGATAGAAATGCAAACCATGTAGAAGTCCTGACAAGATATCAGGTTATCTGACATGTTCAGTGTGAAGTACCAGTTGTTTTGTACTCCTTTGTTTTTCCCTTGTTTCATCAGTTGATGAATGACAGTGGTTTCCAGATAAAAAGCTGACAAGAAGGTTGATATGGTCTCTTAAAGGAAATTACCTTTTGTGCCAACAAACCAACTTTTTCAGCCAATCTAGCTGGAAATGCAGTTTATGCACATGTGAACAGAATTTGATTGGCATGTTATACAGGCTTCAGGTTTTAAAGCTGGTATCCTTTGGCGACTCAGCAATGTTAGCTTTAGAGTTAGTAGCTGACATGGCTGGTAGATGTCAAGTTAAAGGAGCACACTGCATTTATATTTGTCTGTAGGACAGATGGTGGTATGGTCCAGTGTTATGAATTGGGAGCCTATAGGTTCAGATCCCACCACTGCCACTGGCTCACTATGTGACCTTGAGCCAGTCACCTGAATTTCCTGTGCTGCAGTCCTCCAAGCAATAAATGTGGGTAGATGCAGGACCCCCTTGGTGAATGAGATGCTGCAGATCTGTTGGCCTGCCCTGGGTAAATCAACCAAAGTAAACAAAGTACACATGCTCCATATGTCTATCAGAAGGCAGCAACGCCATGAAGCCTCTGGAGTTTAAAGTCACAGCACTATTCTAGTCAAGATTAAGTAATCCAAGCCATCCCAGTGGCAGAGATGGCTGAGGTGCTGGGGGCCTTGCCTGCTACTGCACCAGCGACCTGGATTTGGGAATGGACCAGGGTCACAAGGGGGCTGGCTGGGGGAGGGAGGATTGAACCTCCCAAGAGCAGTTCACAGGAAGTGGGGGATGTGCATCCTGTTAGGCAGCTGCCACCTGGAGGATCTGGGTGTCACCACAGTGGGTAACCAGGGAATGGGTCCTCACCTGCTTGGCACACAGTGGCATCTCCATAGAGATGGCGCTTGCACTGCTAAGCCATATCTTCAAGCTGTTGCTCACATGCAACCTGAGGGAAACCTGCGCCTGCCTCAGGTGACCACATACTGACCACTCTCCTCAGCCCCTTTACATCCCTAGTACTGCTATGTACAACCTTAGCACTTCTCTTTCACTCTTCTACTTTTCTGGTCTTAATAATTATCCTCTTCCTTCCAGCTTTTCCTCCTTCATTCTTAATCACCCTTCCCTTTCACTACTCTTTCTTGAGGGGTCTTCATTGGTATAGTCCCTACTTTTCTTCCTCTTTTTATATTGTTTGTGAACATGTTCAATTCGTTTGATTAGATGCAACATTTATTACTGCTGTGCCACTGTACCCATTGTATAACTTGCTCCATACTTATCTCTGTATTCATCAGTTCTGTTATAACACTAAAACTGTTCTACTTTGCCCAGGAGTATCTTGCAAATGAGCTTGCTCAAGGATGAATTGCCTGGTTAAATAAAGTTTGATTGAGTGACTGCATTATTACATGCACTAAGTCGGCAAAAAGGTGATCTCCAAAGGAAAATCACCGACTGTGGCCGGATGGGCCCTCCTCCCCCCATGGGTACCACACTGCTGACTGGGCATCTCCAGGGTCCTGTGGCAGAGGACCACCAACAGGGTGTGTCAAGTCCCAGAGAAACCAGGTGACGGGGTTGGAGGGCAATGTGGAGAGGCGACAGTCAGTAGTTGAGGTGGGCAAACTACTGATTAAAAAAAAAATTAGGTAGGTAGTTCAGTGAGTTTTTCCTGGGCTTTTCAAACTTGCCTTCAGTGTTCCTTTCATATTGGGTGGGGGAGAGTGCTCAGTATTGTAATCACAGATGCACTTGTGACTTGAGGCTGTCTTTGAATGCTGCTTTTGTATATGTGAACTCAGAAACTGGGTGAAATGTTACGAAGTGAGAAAAACTGCTGTCCATGGCTAGTTACTCTGGTTATGTCTCTTTTACGTTTGTCTGCCATGAGTTCTCTTTGTCAACACCAAACTGGGTCAAACGTTCTTTACATTTCGTGCTGTCAACACCTGGCATCCAATTCCGATGGCATTAGACAAACCTCATCTTTATCTGTATTAAAGAGCAGGGGCTGGAGTTTCAGCCATTCAGAGACTCTCCCTCCACAGCCACCACTGTGTGATGAAATCTCTGCACCTGTGGAGATTCCTATTTTCAGCCCATGTTCTGCAAGGGTGGCAGGCGCAGCTCAGGGAAATGTTACACCTGTTCTCAGCAGGTATAACATTTTGGCACACCAGCACCAAAAACTGAGCTGCAAGCAGCCATAACTAAGGGAGACCATTGTAATTCATCTATCTCTTTAAGAATCTGGTGCATGAGAGAAAAACTGCAGCTCTGCAAGTGAAGCCTCACTTGTGGAACTTTTTCCCCCTGCACCAATTTCTGGGACTTCAAAAATCTTGCCCCAGGTGTTTACTTCTAATAAATAGACAACTGAATATTTTATTTATTGTTTTTGGATGTGTTAGCAATTACTTTCTACTTTTATAATAAAATATTTGTTATTGCAGTGAAATCAAGTGGGTTTTCACGTTTGCTTTTCACACTGCTAGTAAAAAGAATTCAGTAGAATTCCGGTATTGTGATGTCAGAAACTGCCAGCTACTTGTGAGCCCAGTGTATTTCAGTTAGAAACTAAATATATTTTTCAAAAGAGATAGATACTTCTGTCAGCAACAAACTTTGCCTTTCATATGTTTGGACTGTTGTGGTACATCTGTATAATTTTACAATTTTTGAAACAGTAACTGGCTTCTCTTTTTTTTTTTCTTCCCATGTAAAATCTAGCTATGAAGAAAATGTCACCTGATAAATTACAACAAAAGATAATATGTTATCAAAAAACACATATTTCTATATATACATAATATTTTGTTGGTAGAAAATGTTATTTATGTAAAAAAAAACTGAAAATATGTTTGCAGTGTCCCATTAAAAATATACATTCGACCTTAACAGTGAAACTTTTCTGACATCATAGTAAAATAATGGATTCTTTTTTTATTTTGCTAGTAGTTGGCAAAATACAAATAAAATGATGAAAGGGTTATTAATGAAACAAATAAAAGTAAACAAAATGACAATGGAGGTATCTAAAGACCCCAAATCTTCACTGTTAAGATATGCAGCCTTACTGAGCATTTGATCTTTAAGATGGTTAAAACCACATTTTTTGAATTAAGCTAAACATATTGATTTGGGATGAATGCGTTGTTTTGATTGTCTATACAGCTATCTTGTACTATCCTGTTTTCCTTAGCCTATGTCCAGTGTATTCTGTGTACCTACTCCTGGGTTGCTCCTGAAAATTGAATTTTTCTTTTCTCAAATGATCTTACCCTACTAACAAAAATGCAGTGATAATGTTTATCACCATATTTTCTCAAAGAGTCTCATCCACGCTATTTAGACAAAATATTTATCTTGGGAAAATCTGATAGAATTGCTATTGTCATAAACTGGTACAGTTCAGCAGGACATTGATAGGAAGTCCACACATATTTGCCATTCTGTCATTGAGACTGATTTGTTGACCAAGATAAATAAACAGAACATATGACTGTCACAAGGAGATATATCATTCCCAAATAGTAGTATATCTTCCTCTGAACATCAGAATGAGGGAGCGGGAGACATCCAATGTCAGCCTTACACCATCAGGGGATCTAGACATTTTTCAAGGAGGTAGCAGTTTTCTCTAGGGAGTGTGGATGGCACTTTTCCTGAAAAAAGCAAAATGTTACCTTTCAAAGCTCAGATTAGGTTAAAACAGTTACTTTTTGCTGGCCTAAGGGGGTAGAGGGTGCTACCTCACTACATACTGTAGCTGGATTCGCTAGTGCTTCACGTAGTATGTTACTATGTTTTGCTCTGCTGGCACTAGAGGGCTTTTGTATGGAGCTACAAAAACAGAACTCTTTCCAGCTTTATTTTAATCTTGACACACTGCTTTTTCTGATGATAAAAAAATCAGAAAACACAGAATTTAAAGAACTACAAAAAACAGAAGTGCCCACCCCCACCAATAAGACCCCCCTAAGAATTTTTAGCCTCACTTTTTGCATTAAACCAGTAAATCACACAACTCATTTACTGTTTTTTTCATGCATGGTTCTTATCATTTAAAAACATATTCTACTCCTCTGGTTTGCGTTCCACACTTGGAGATGAAGAATGGGAGCAGTGAGTATGCCATGAGTGAAAGAAGGGGAGCAGTGAGTATGCCATGAGTGAAAGAAGGGGAGCAGTGAGTATGTCAGCAGTGAAAGAAGGGGAGCAGTGAGTATGTCAGCAGTGAAAGAAGGGGAGCAGTGAGTATGTCAGTAGTGAAAGAAGGGGAGCAGTGAGTATGCCATGAGTGAAAGTAGGGGAGCAGTGAGTATGCCAGTAGTGAAAGAAGGGGAGCAGTGAGTGTGTCAGTAGTGAAAGAAGGGGAGCAGTGAGTATGCCATGAGTGAAAGAAGGGGAGCAGTGAGTATGTCAGCAGTGAAAGAAGGGGAGCAGTGAGTATGTCAGCAGTGAAAGAAGGGGAGCAGTGAGTATGTCAGTAGTGAAAGAAGGGGAGCAGTGAGTATGTCAGTAGTGAAAGAAGGGGAGCAGTGAGTATGCCATGAGTGAAAGTAGGGGAGCAGTGAGTATGCCAGTAGTGAAAGAAGGGGAGCAGTGAGTGTGTCAGTAGTGAAAGAAGGGGAGCAGTGAGTATGCCATGAGTGAAAGAAGTGGAGCAGTGAGTATGTCAGTAATGAAAGAAGGGGAGCAGTGAGTATGTCAGTAGTGAAAGAAAGGGAGCAGTGAGTATGCCAGGAGTGAAAGAAGGGGAGCAGTGAGTATGCCAGGAGTGAAAGAAGGGGAGCAGTGAGTATTATAGGAATGAAAGAAGGAGAGCAGTGAGTATTATAGGAATGAAAGAAGGGGAGCAGTGAGTATGCCAGGAGTGACAGAAAGGGAGCAGTGAGTATGCCAGGACTGAAATACTGGGAGCAGTGAGTATGCCAGGAGTGAAAGTCAGGGAGCAGTCAGTATGCCAGGAGTGAAAGAAGGGGAGCAGTGAGTATGTCAGTAATGAAAGAAGGGGAGCAGTGAGTATGCCAGGAGTGACAGAAAGGGAGCAGTGAGTATGCCAGGAGTGAAAGAAGGGGAGCAGTGAGTATGCCAGGACTGAAAGAAGGGGAGCAGTGAGTATGCCAGGAGTGAAAGAAGGGGAGCAATGAGTATACCAGGAGTGAAAGTCAGGGAGCAGTCAGTATGCCAGGAGTGAAAGAAGGGGAGCAGTCAGTATGTCAGTAATGAAAGAAGGGGAGCAGTGAGTATGCCAGGAGTGACAGAAGGGGAGCAGTGAGTATGCCAGGAGTGAAAGAAGGGGAGCAGTGAGTATGCCAGGAGTGAAAGAAGGGGAGCAATGAGTATACCAGGAGTGAAAGAAGGGGAGCAGTGAGTATGCCAGGAGTGAAAGAAGGGGAGCAATGAGTATACCAGGAGTGAAAGAAGGGGAGCAGTGAGTATGCCAGGCGTGACAGAAGGGGAGCAGTGAGTATGCCAGGAGTGAAAGAAGGGGAGCAGTGAGTATACCAGGAGTGAAAGAAGGGGAGCAGTGAGTATGCCAGGACTGAAAGAAGGGGAGCAGTGAGTATGCCAGGAGTGACAGAAGGGGAGCAGTGAGTATGCCAGGAGTGACAGAAGGGGAGCAGTGAGTATGCCAGGACTGAAGGAAGGGGAACAGTGAGTATGCCAGGACTGAAAGACTGGGAGCAGAGAGTATGCCAAGACTTAAAGGTGGGGAACAGTGAGTATGCCAAGTGTGTATGTTAACACCACTGACGAGACCACTCCTAAGTGTGGTCTCGTGCACATTCCTAGGGTATGAGGACTGCAAATTGAAGGCGAGCAGTTCTGATACCCTAGTGATGTCTGTGAGAACACTCTTACAACCCTACAAGTGGACTCGGTGGCAGTAGTGATACACTTTTGATTGATGCTGAACAATACTATATTAAAACTTTTCAAAATCTGTCTCAAACATTTCCATTTCATGGGCAGCTTCACATGAGATATATTTCAGAGAATAAAAATATCTTTCACACAGGAAAGGAGGGCTCTAATTGGCCAGGAGTGCTTCATCGATCTATAATCTAAGTAAAAGATAACAATAATAAAAACAGCTGTTGTGGGAGGGCAACCATTATATTGTGTGCTGTTTGCTGTCAATGTACTGGTGCACGGGATAAAGTAAAGCAGAGATTTTGTTAACATGTTATTCATGTACCACTACTGCACTTGCCAGTTTAACCAGTTATCAGGATAAAATGTTCTGTTGTGTGACGATATACTCTACTGCATATCCTAGTTTTCCAAATTAGTTCTTTACTGGTTGTGTTAAAAATGTCCCTTCCTATAAGAATCTGCTTTTAGTCACTTGGTGTCGGGGGGGGGGGTAGAGAAAGTACACATGTCATCTGAGGTATCTGAGGCTGGTGCCACAAATGAAAGAAGTGTCAGAAATGATATGCGTGTTGGGGACAAGGTATTGGCAGGGTCTGTAAAAAAAAAAAAAAAAAAAAATTTGTTTTCCCATGATTCGTGTTACAGTTCAGGAGTTATCTGCTGCAGTAAATGATTAATGAACTACAAGAAAAGACTGATCTGAAATGTGTTTCCGTGTGGTAACGCAGAAAGTTATGGTGAGTTAAAAAGAATTTCCGGAATAATTCTATAAATAATCTAATGAAGTACAGTTAATTGATTTACAATTTTATGCACTTATAATTGTATGGTTGTCCTTCCTGCACATGCCTAAGAGGCATTTTAGCATTACACGTCAATATTCCTGTAGTGTTGTGACAGTGTTTACCTTAGAAACCATTTTCGAACATATTAAAATCATGCTGGTGCTCATAACCCTGCTGATGTGAGAGCCCGTGGTTTCTTAAGACTTAATGAGACTAATTGAATTACCTTAAATCGCAATCCCCTCTACACGTTAGTGATTTTTTTTTCAGTTCCACAGAACTGAAGTCTGAAACCACTTGGTCCTCTCAGCAGCAGTCTCTGCTGGCACCTGCGAGGTTTGGTTTCCCATCTGAACTTGAGTTTCTTGGCTCTCGTTCAGCAGAGGTTGAGTACACCGTGTACCTGAGGTGGTAAGCCTTGTGGGTTCTTGGGGTTTTCTGCCACTTAATCCCTAAGCAACAGAAGGGACAGGGAGCTCAGAAACCAGCTTGAAAAAAATTGTATGGTTAGGAAAAGCACAATGACTTTAGTGGGTTTTTTAAATTGCTAATTGATGTACCTGGTGGACTAATGACTGGGCAGGCCAGAAGCTGTGCCTCCAGCTTGACCACAATTTGCTCATGCCTTGGTCTCTTTTTCTTAGCAATTGGCTCAGATCCTTTGAAAATAAGCCTGCCCTTCGAGGTTAATTGGTTCTCTGCCACTAGTTTTTTTGTTTTGTTTTTTTTTCATTTGGTGGGGGGGAAAAAATAAATATGGTAGCTGTGTTCAGTTCAGCCAAAGATGCAGAAATAACAAAACTCTTGTCAAAAAGCATGTATGATGCATACATGATGGGCCCCTTCAAAAGCCCCGTTTACGCTGACCAAGCTGTTACATACTGGTGTGGCTCACACTGGTGTCAGTCTGCACCTGGTCGTTTATGAAGACAGTGGTATACACCACTTAAGGACACTCTGGCTTCCACACTGGTGTCACATTGATGATGCTAAATTTCCCTCAGGCAGTGAGGTAAAAAGCGGCAACCGTCTACACAGCACTTGAAACCACCTGCACCAGTTCAGCTTCTCTGTCTGGGACAGGAGCAGAACAGCCACACCAATTTGATGCCTGTGCAGTTTATACACGCAAATGTACACTGGTGTGGCTGTCCAAACCATTTACACTGGTGTGGAAATGGTCAGTGCAAATGGGGATAATGTTCCATAGTCATGTTCTCAGCTGGGAGAATTCATGCACTGACTCAAATCTGGTTTTGAAAATCATGCTTTCAGGCTTTAGTACAAGGATATTGCCAGACTCCTGCCCGACTGTAATATGCTTCAAACAGATCAATGCCTGATGATACAGTGATATCAGTTTCTATAGAAGTATAATTCAGAACAGCCACAAGCAAATCAGAAGAAATATAGTAATATAAATGAACTATAGAAAAAAGAGAAGGACAGAAAAAGACCTCAACCATCCATCAAGTATGTCTCAAGATCCCTAACTCGGAATCTCGCAGCCATCCATTATTACCTTCCAGCCTCTCCTTCTCCTGCCACATTATCCGATATGATAACTCCTTTAAATGGATCACAGTTCTTCCTGAACCCCACTGTAGTCTTTGATACTACAAGCGTGTCTGGTAGTTTATATCACCTGTCTACTATCCTTTCCATGAAGTAGTGATTCCTAATGACTTTTTTGAACCTTCTCCCTTCTAATTTGAAGACATCACCCCAGGTGGATATACTTTTTCTCAGATTTTATACACTTGTTGTTTCCACTGCACTGAACCTCTTCATAAAGTTTCTGTAATACTCCCCCCCCCCGCCCTCCATTGAGTACATGTTAAGACTTTCCAGACTCTCACTTTGTGTCTTGCACTGTTGTCCAAGGATCACCTTTGCAGCTCTTCGCTGCACTGTCTCTAATTTATTTCCATCTTTTCTTAGGTATGGTCCCCAGAACTGCATATAATACTTAAGGGGCCTGAAATTCAAATGTTTGCATGGGCACAAACTGGTGTTTGCTTGTGCAAACCAAGGTTTGCACCGGTGCACGATGTTCAAAAGGGGCGGTTGCATGGGAAAACAGGGTTGGCGACCACACAAAACATAACGTATTCAGGTGGGCAAAGTGAGGGGTGGGGACAGGAATATCTGCACAACCCCATTTTCAGCACATTTGTGGCATTCAAAAAGGCTTAGCATGGTCTATTTGTGCTGTGCAAATACCACCGACCCCCCCCCCCCGACTTACTCCAAGCAGCCCTAGTGGTTGTTAGAGGTACTATGGTAAAGTACCCAATTGTTGGTAGGGGAGCATCTCCACTCCCTTTATGGTCCATGGCACCCCCCAAACACTGTCCTGTGCACAAGGTGGTTAGTCCTGCTGCCTAGTAGACTCCCCCCCACTGATCGCTGGTCAGCGGCACATATTCAGCCCTCCAGGTGTCCAGTGTCCCAAACCCCCCCTCTGGTCCAGGTCATTAAGGTTACTATATGTCTCTGGCCTCAGCAGTCCTCCCCCAGTCACTGATCCCAGAAACGGTACCAGACACACCATCTGTCCCTGTGCAGAAGCCCCCAGTAAGCTGAACATTGCAAGGAAATAACAAACAGTCCCTGGCGCGTCATGCTACCCCCCCTGATCACCAGTACTGCCTGTGGCCATGTAGTGCTCCCTGATGTGTAGTGGCTCCCCCTGCAGCAGCACCGTACACCCACCCAATCCCTCGTACCTTTGCCAGAGCCGTCTCTACGATGGGAGTGCATACAGTGACTGGTGCAGCCCTCCTCACACCTCCTCAGCTGACTGCTGTACATCCAGACAGAGAGCGCACCTCTTATTTATAGGAGAGGGTGACATGCCCTGTTCTATAAATAAGATGTGCACTCCCTGCCTGGACATAAGGCGACTGGCCGAGAAGGTGTGAAGAGTGTTGCTGTTTGCTGTATGCACTCCCGTGGCACTGACAACTCTGGTAAGGGTATGTGGTTGGGGGTGCAAAGTCACAGTGGTGGTGTGGGGGCACTAGTTGCCAGGAAGTACTACATGGCTACGGGCGGTACAGGCAATTGGGGGGGGTATAAGGATGCACGAGGGACTACTGTTTGTTATTTTCCTGCAATGTACAGCTTACTGGGGACATCTGCTCAGGGATGGATGGTGTATCTGGTACTGGGCTGGGGACTGGTGACTGATGGGTGGATCACTGGACACCAGGGATATTGAGTAACTTTAGCAGACTGGGATTGGGGGGAGTTGGGACACTGCGCACATGATGGACTCCATTTCTGTGGCCGTACAGTGATCGGGGGGGTCCAGTAGGCACCAGGGAACTTTATTTCTATGTTACAGGCTGGCAGACAGGAAAGGGTGGGAGATACTAGGCACCAGGGAAGGCCTGGGTCATGCACAGGCTGGTGATTGGTGAGAGGAGGGACCACTAGCACCAAGGAGGTTGTGGTTTTGAATATGGGCTGGTGACAGGAGGGCAGAGGGGCCACTAGGCACCAGGGACTTCAACATATGTCTGGGCCCTGGCAAAGGGGGGCAGCACCATGCTAACCTGCCACACAACCCATGCAAATGAACCCATGATGGGCATACAAATGTTCCCTTAGTGTCTTGCATGCCCATTAGGCTCATTTTACATGGGTTCCTTTGAAAATTGTAGATAGTGCTCTGGTGCTATCCACTCAGGCGGTGTACTTCAGGATCCATGTCGGGACAGTGCTACTTGACTCAGTGCTGCACAACATGGCCCTATATTGAGTCAGATAGTGCAGGTGCACTGTCCAACTGAAGATAGCGTCCTTGGGCTCCTGGACAATTGCAAGGTACAGTGCAAAATGTTGTGTTCTGTTTTGCACTTTTTTGAATATCGAGCCTCAGATGTGATCTGACCAGTGATCTGCACAGTAGCAGTAGTACCTCTCTCCTTCTGCTAGTAATCCCTCTGTCTATGCACCCCAGCATCCTGCTAGCACTCTCGTATGCCTTATTGCACTGAGAAGCCACTTCTGGTTATTGCTTATCACAACTCCCATGTCTCTCTCCTTCATGTCCCTCATACTCTCTACTGGTGTCCCATCAATACAGTGCATTTTTCCAGGTGTTTTTTTTACTGCAGTGAACATTGCATTGTGCTTTTTTGAACAGAGAAACAGCAGAAGGCTGAGGAGGAGGAGGTGGAGGGTGTCAAACATAGTCAGTGACTTTAAATGAATAGCTGCTTTAATAACAAAAAAGTCCTACCTCTGACAATGCTGAGGTGGAGTGGACAAAAACACAGATGGAGAGAGTTTAAGGAGTGTGATAGACTATGAGGATGTGAAGAGAGAGAGGACTTCCAAGTAAATCGTCAGCCTGGTGAGATGCTAGCTCTATTCTAGCCACTAGAGAGCAATATGTACACCCTGGAACAGAGGAGGGAGAGGGGGAATATGATAGAGACCTTTAAATACCTCACAGGGGTAAATAAGGTACAGGACGAAGTATTTTCAGAAGAAAAGGTGCCCAAGGACAATGGAAGATGGTATGAAGTTGGAGGGGGGTAGATTTAGGAGAGATGTGAGGAAGTACTTCTTCACTGAAAAAGTGAATTACTGGAACAGCCTTCCAGAGGAGGTGGTGGGGTGAAAACAGTACTGGGGTTCAAGAATGTATGGGATAAGCACAAGGGAATCATAGTGGAAAGGGAGGGAGGAAGGAGAAAAAGCTGTAGATCAGATATGGTCTGCGGTAATAGCATAGGTAGGGTGAAATGGGTGGACTGGATGGGCCATATGGTCCTTATCTGCCATCAAATTTTATGTTTCTATATTAGTTCTACAGCTTCACTGGCTACGCGATTAAAACTCTTCAAATAGGGACTATTTCACTTTTAAAACTGGCACAAAGTGCTTCTGGTAGCAACAGAGGAGACCATTGGACAAGATCCAAGATGCAGTTTCAGTTGGCAAAGACGGAAGGCAGAGGATTAAGTGCAGATGGCAGCGTGCGTAGTAGATGGCCTACCCTTGCAAGCACCATAGCCCCTGACACAGACATGGATGCTGAGATGAACACTTGACCCGCTCGCAGTTTGACATCCTGTTGCTGAAATTAAAAGTTTTCACAGTGAAAATCGGAAAGAATTCAAGAGGTTAAATCATAGTCTGAAAGTCAAGCCACGATACTGTGCATGTGGATATGCATAAGCATGCATATGCATGGTTACATGCATGGCCAGTACCACGGCTTGACTTTCAAAACCATGATTTAACTAATTTTTAGCACCCATTTCCAAGAAATAAACTCATTCCCAAGTTCAGCTTTTTTTGTGGTACTATAAAGTATATTTAGCTGAACTTGGGTACAATAGTCTGCGAATGAGCCTGACAGTGCTTCAGCGACATTTACAAATGTGACTATGCTTTGCGGACAGTAGGAGCGGACCAGCAGGGTTTCGTTTTTCTAAAAATTCTGAACAGTCATTATTTTTATGGGGACTGCATTGCTGCTATACCTATGATGGCATAAGACACACTGCTGCAGTTAGTGAAGGCGTGTTTCTCAGTACCAGAATAAAACGTAAGCAAAAGGCTGACAGTGTCACTTTAATTTAAAAGACATCATGACAGGAACACAGAATAATAAAGATACGAGACACACAGAGTACAAAGCGGGGAGGGTCATAGAAAGAAAAAAAACATATTTGTAAAAAGTAACATACAGTGATAAAGGAAAGCTGTCCTTATCTGAACTCCCCTTCCCCCAAGCTTTACTTTTTGGATTGAAAAACACATTTTTGTCCATGGTAACTCACTTTATTTTATTTTTGAGAAGTTCATAATCCCAAACATGGTGAATGCTGCGTGGTTCCATTTGCTCCTGAAGTGCTTCGCCACTTGCCTCAGTACATATGTCGAGGCAAGTGGTGCATCTCCTTCAGGCAAATGCGACATCGCGCTCCACCATCATTTGAAGAATCGAGACTTTTCAAAATAAAATAAAATAAATTGATCAGGATACATTTCTTTTCAGTCTGAAAAGCCTATTGGGGGGTATAAAGCTTTGGGGGTGGGGGTGTACAGATAAGGACCACTTTCCTTTAAAGTTTTCCATAGTGTGTCATAAATCCAATGTTCTGATTGAGTCCATTAAAGTTCAGATTAAACTGTTTGATATAGTTTAGTTCCCATGTCCTTCTCTCCAGTGCATTTTTTGAATGGATCAATCAATGTGGTTTACCTAATTCAGTGCAAAAAGTGCACACATGGATACTACATAGAGGAAACAAGGCAACCAGTCCAAACCAGAATGAACCACCACTGACACACAATAGTAAACCAGATTATTAGCACTCCAGTAGGACAATATTTTTCTCATCCAGACCAGAAGTAAAATAGTAAAATATATAAATTTACTTCACATTGTAACAGACTTAGTCAGGACACTGAATTTATAACACACTATGGAAAACTTTAATACTGTATTTTACTTTTTACAAATATGTTTTTCTTTCTGCCCCCACACACACACACACATACTCTGTGTATCTCAGGTCTTTTATTATTCTGTGTTTCGGTCAAGATACCTTTCAAAGTAATACTTGAAGGCATCCATTCAGCCTCGCTTACAAATATCTTAGTACTTCTGCTAATCACATCCTCACAGTCATAGACCTGTTCCTGTTCACTGCCCAGCCACCCTTCCTGTTAAGTTCTTCTCACCTATCCTATCCTGATTATTTTGAAACCATGCATCATAGCGTATATGTAAAAGCTGCTTATTTGGCTCAAGTTTGCTGTTCACCCGAAGAAGGGACATGTGGGGCCCTGAAAGCTTGTGTACTATACCATGTTTGTACAAGCCATATGTTGGTCCAATAAAAGATATTAAACTATCCAGTGGCACGTGTGTAAACTGTGCAGGCATCAAACCAGTGCAGTTCTTCTGCTCCTCTCCCCGAAAAGGAGCTGAACTGGTGCAGGCGGTTTCAAGTGGCACATTTCACCTCACTGCCTAAGGATAATTGAGCACCACAACACACAGGGACAACAAAAAATACCAGCACTCCCATGTATTGGAGAATTAACTTTTAATGTGCAAAAAGTGCATAAGCAACTACAATTACAATACTGAACATTAACCAACCACGACCTCACAAGCCCCAGTCACAACACAGAGGGAACTTGCAGGATGGGTCACACAATGCAGTTTCCAAGACCTCAGTGTGACACTGGTGTAGAAGCCAATGTGTCCTTAAGTGGTGTACACCACCGGCTTCATAAATGAGCCAGTGCAGACTGACACTGGTGCAAGCCACAGCAGTATGTGACAACTTAGTCAGTTTAAACAGGGCTACTGACTTGCACTTGGGCAAATGTTTGAAAATCTAGCACATGGACTGTTTTAGCCAATACTACTTTTTTCTTTCTCTTTTTATTTCCCCTTCATCTGGCCAGTCCCTAGTCTGCCTCCAGTCAACTTTCAACCCTGGTGCAGCTTGCCTTCCTCAAGTTCACCTTGGTTTGTCACCCCCACCTCTGGGGCAGGGCCTTTGGATTCGGGGGTATTCACCTCCCTGGAACATATACACATCTGCTGGACGACAGATGATACTGCATGGGGCCCCAAACTGCAAGTGCCTCCAGTCATTCTGATGGCACTTGAGGTTAATCCTTATAGCCTCATTGCTGCCAATTGGACATCCTTGTGCAGTAGTGGTCCTGACTAGGTTTCCTCCTTCCTTCCTTCTGCTGGCACCATACAAAGCCTTACATGGAGCCTCATACACACATCACATAGACAGGGACCGCATTACTTGCAAGATCTTCTTAGCCCCTACCGCCCCCTCCGCTCACCTTGTTCCTCTGATGGGGGATTGCTGGAGAGTCCCAGTGTCCAATTAAAGGCCTTTGGGGCCCGCTCTTTTGCTTTTGTGGCCCGTACCCTGTGCAATTCTCTGCCTCATTGGATTAGAGAGTTCCTGACCGTCGAGAGTTTCAAAACGGCCCAGAAAACCCATCTGTTCCGCCTTGCTTTTCCTGATTTTAGTGATAGTGTACTGTAATTGTATATCTATGATTATGTTTTAGAAATCCTGATTTTAATTTCTATTTATTGTTGTTTAAATATTTTTTAGTGTTTATTGTACAGCGCTTTGAACTTTTTTGGAATAGCGCTCACAAATAAAGTTGATATGATACATACATACATAGACAGTGTCGGCAGATAAGGGCCTACAGCCCACCCAGTCTGCCTATTTGAGCTTGTAAGTTTACTTTATGTTTTCCTAGAAGTCTGTTTCCCCTTAACCCTGACCTCCAGAATTCCTTTATGTCTGTCCCACGCATTCTTAAATCCTGTGATTGTTTTTGTTTCCGCCCCCACCACTTGCTCTGGCTGGGTGTTCCACTTGT
Source organism: Neoceratodus forsteri (assembly GCA_016271365.2). NCBI lineage: Eukaryota > Metazoa > Chordata > Ceratodontiformes > Ceratodontidae > Neoceratodus > Neoceratodus forsteri. The sequence continues at coordinate 679,844,897 of CM028133.1, read as the reverse complement.
CCATCACCCGTTCTGTGAAGAAATTCTTCCTCATGTTTCCTCTGAATCGTCCTCCCTGCAACTTCATCCCATGCCCTCTAGTCCTGGAACATCTTTTTTGCTTAAAAATAGTGTCTTCCTGCACCCTGTTCCTCCCTGTAAGATACTTGTATGTCTCTATTATATCTCCTCTCTCCCGCCTCTCCTCCAGGGAGTACATATTCAATTCCTTCAACTTGTCCTCATAGGACTTGTGATGCAATCCATGTACCATCTTTGTTGCCCTCCTCTGAACCTTCTCTACCCTGTCTATGTCCTTACGTAAGTAAAGTCTCCAGAACTGTACACTGTACTCCAGGTGGGGCCTCACTAGTGTCTTGTATAGTGGAATTATGCCCTCCCTTTTCCTGCTGGTGATGCTCCTGCCTATGTATCCCAGCATCCTATTTGCTTTACCTGCTGTCTTGGTATACTGTTTCCCTACCTTGAGGTCATCAGAGATGATAACCCCAAGATCCCTTTCCTGTTTGGTGCATGCTTTATCCTCACCCCCCAACTGATATATTGTGCCAGGGTTTTTGTGTTCCATATGCATTATCCTGCACTTTTTTGCATTGAATTTCATCTGCCAAACCCCTGACCATTCTTCAAGTTTCTGCAGGTCCCTTCTCATTCTGTCTACACCCTCTGGTGTGTCTACTCTGTTACAGAGCTTTGTGTCATCAGCAAACAGGGAAATTCTGCCTTCTAGGTCCTATGCGATGTCACTGATGAAGATGTTGAATAGGACCGGTCCCAGCACTGATCCCTGTGGCACCCCACTAGTCACTCTTCCCTCTGTGGAGTGACAGCCATTTACCACCACTTTCTGTGTCCTGCCGCCCAACCCACTGCACTACTGTCCTGCCCACATCCATATTCCCCAGTTTGTGTAATAGTCTTCTATGTGGCACAGTGTCAAAGGCCTTGCTGAAATCCAGATAGGACATGTCCACTGCTCTCCCCTGATCCACCTCCCTAGTCACCCAGTCAAAAAATTCAATGAGGTTGGTCTGACATGACCTCTCCCTGGTGAAACCATGCTGTCTTGAGTCCTGTAGTCCATTGACAACCCGATGTTTCACCAATCTCTCCTTCAGTAGTGCTTCCACGATCTTCCCCACTACCGAGGTGAGGCTGACTGGTCTGTAGTTCCCTGCTTCCTCTTTGCTCCCACTTTTGTATAAGGGGACTACATCTGCTGTCCTCCAGTCTTTGGGTACCTCCACTGTTTCCAGTGATCGGGTAAACAGGATTGCCAGAGGTTCAGCCACCACCTCTCTTAGTTCATTAAGGACCCTGGGGTGCACCCCATCTAGCCCCATTGCTTTATTAACTCATTACTTCCAGTTCCTTCAGGACTCTTTCTCGTGTAAAGGGACTTGTGTCCATTTCTGCACCATTCCCATCCCTTGTACTCCCTTCAGACCCATTACCCTCCTCTTCCTCAGTAAAGACTGAGCAGAAGTACTTGTTCAATATGTCAGCTTTACTGTTGTCATCCTCCACGTGGCCCCATCCTCCCCCTTCAGTCTCACTATCCCTCCCTTTGCCTTTCTTTTTCACTTATGTACCTGTAAAAGGTTTTGTCCCCTCTACCCACTGATTTTGCAATGTGCTCTTCTATCTGAGCTTTGACTTCCCTTACTGACCTCCCTGCCTCCCTTTGCTTCTCCTGGTACTCTCCCTATCCCCTTCTGCCTGTGTCTTTTTGTATTGTCTGAATGCAATCTTTTTGGCTTTCACTTTCTCCGCTACCTCCTTGGAAAACCATAAAGGCCTCTTCCTTTTCCCCTTGCTAACCTGCTTAATGCATAATTCTGTTGTTCTTGTAATCCCCATTTTAAATACTGCCCACTATTCCTCAACCCCTGATTCCTGCCCCATTCCCCTTAATGCCTCTTTCAAGCATCTCCCCATTTTCCCAAAGTCTGTCCCCCTAAAATCCAGGATACATGTTTTGTGTGGTTTGGTTCTGCTCCTTCTGTGATTTCAAACCACAATGACTGGTGGTCACTGTTCCCCAGGTGCTCCCTCACTGTTACCCCATCACACTGTCCCTGTTTGTGAGCACAAGGTCCAGTATTGCCTTCTGCCGAGTTGGTTCCATGTCCAGTTGTTTGAGGAAGGCACCCTGAATGGAGTCCAGGATAAATCTGCTCCTAGTTGATGCTGCTGCTGGGATGCTCCAGTCCACGTCTGGAATATTGAGGTCTCCAACCAGCACTACCTCACCCTTGTCTGCCATACTTTGGATGGCTAGCATCAACTCCCTATCTGTTTCTTCCTCCTGGGCTGGTGGTCTATAGACCACACCTGTGCGAATGGCTGGCCCCATTTTCCTTTTCGGCTTAACCCACAGTATTTCTCCCCCATTTTGTTCCTCCTGGATCTCTGTGGCCCTTATGTCATTTTTCACATGCAGTGCCACTCCTCCTCCTTTCATACCTGCCCTGTCTCTTCTGAATATGTTGTAGCCAGGTATGGCCATCTACCAGTCACGGTTATCATTGCACCAGGTTTCTGTGATGGCCACAATGTCCAGGTCTGACTGCGCCATGACAGCCTCCAGATCCTCCATCTTGTTGCTAAGGCTCCTGGCATTGGCACACATGGCTTTCCATGATTTGACCTCCCTAGACTGCTTAGCTGTTCTACTCCAGCCCCTTCCCTGGTTGTCCTTTATCCCTGGTTCTCCTTGCTGTCTGCCCTTCTGTTGAATTTTGCCCCTTTTCTGCCTATCCACCTCTTGGGCACTTATCTCCATCTTTTGCACACTGAGTGGGGTCACTGCTGCAGCAGAACATGGCACCCCCGTCCTGGGCAGGAATGTGCCACCAGAGGTAGTTCTTTTCTAACCCAGTTCACCCAGTCCCAAGTTACCTGAGTCTGTTCCAACTCCCCATCACCTGCTTGGTGGCACACCATGCTATAACTGGTCCACTGAGACAATACTGCTTCACAGGCAGAAAGGAAAATAATTTGGTTTTATATAGTGCCCTACAGATTGTATCCCAGATGCGTTTTATATTCCAGGATAGGAAAGTGAGAGGAATGTTGCTGTTGTTTTCAGCCCACAGAGAAATTCAAACGCAATAGAGAGACATGACCACGTTGGGCTCAGGAAAGTTAAGTGAATTGTTCAGGGTCACACAGTGATTAAGTGGTGGTTCTGGGATTCAAATCTAGGTCAACAGGTTCACAGCACTGCGCTCTAACCACTAGGTCAAACCACCTCCCTTTAGATGGGAGTCTGTTCAACAGATTCACCACTCTTTCTGTATGTATTGCATGGGCTGCATGCTGTTACATAGGAAATGCATGTAGACTGTTTTGGTATGATGAATATTAGAAAGCTGTCAAATAAATTAACTATGACTTACTACAGGTAAGCACTGCAGAGGTATAATTACTTGGCTTGCTGCAGTGGCTATCTGAAGAAAATGACTGCCATGTTACAGAAACTTTATTTACTGTACTTGTAATGCAGAAAGAATGCTGTTTAGTTAATCATTCCTGAAGGTTATCTGCTAAGGTAGGGCTAGCTGTTATGATGGATTGCATTTCACATTTTTTTAAATAAACCCGTTTTAGAGGTTCAATGGCATGACGCTGTTTTAATCTTTAAATTGTAGTGGGTATGCACAGCGAAAGTCTTTATTCCTGTCCAGAGATAAGCAGCTGGTTGTTTACTACTGTATCCCAGATGTTACCCATATTTCAAGTTTGGTCAACAAGCCCTAGCTGGCAGGGGTGTAGCCAGGAATTTTAAATGTGTACTCGAGAACTGATGAAACTTTTGCCCCCTCTGTAAACACAAACAAAAGTTGAGCTGGCCCTTCCCACAAACATCCGCCCCCATGTTAGTCAACAATGTGTTGTAAGCCAATGATCCTATTAGATTCACAACATTCTATTTCATCTAACACACACACTACCAATGAGACAGAAGTGGGCTGGCTTTTAGTTACAGTGTTTAGGATACTGTGTGATAAGCCACTGCACCACATCAAGGTAGCCCGCCAGCCTTACAGAACTCCATTCACACCAGCACTCATGCATGCATACTCGATGGGGTTACTCGTACAATCATGGCCCCTAAGTTTAGCACCTACACATTCCAAAGATCATTGAAAAACCCATATTAAAGCATCCAAGGACAGGAAAAACAGTTCTTCAGGTACATCAGGTTCTGTTTGTGTTTGTTGCCCTGGCCTGAGGCTTATGTTGCCCCTGGAGTTTCCAGATTTTACCGTACTCAGCAAAGTACACTGAATGTGCCGGCTGACACCTATGCTAGCTGACATGTATCCAATGAGTGTGCAAAGCCATGAAGTGTTAGTTTGAAAGTGCTGTATGTTCCCAAGTGAGTAAAGAGACTTGTATCCCTCTGTATGTTCCCAGGTCAACAGAGAGGCTTGTATCCCTCTGTATGTTCCCAGTCAGTAAAGAGACTTGTATACCTCTGTATGTTCCCAGGTCAGTAAAGAGACTTGTATCCCTCTATATGTTCCCAGGTCAACAGAGAGACTTGTATCCCTCTGTATGTTCCCAGGTCAGTAAAGAGGCTTGTATCCCTCTGTGCGTTCCCAGGTCAGTAAAGAGACTTGTATCCCTCTGTATGTTCCCAGGTCAATAGAGAGGCTTGTATCCCTCTGTATGTTCCCAGGTCAGTAAAGAGACTTGTATCCCTCTGTATGTTCCCAAGTCAGTAATGAGACTTGTATCCCTCCATCCTTGGCTTCTTCATCTAATCACATTAAGTGACTACTGTCTAGGGTTTGAAAATCAACTTTACTGTAACTAGAGTCAGAAACATGATAGGCTATGCAACATTTAAGATTGGAACAGTCAGCACAGTTGATCCCACACTCAAGTGTGGGGCTGGTCCTAATGTGCACTTTCTAGGCAAAAACATTTTGGTATACTTACTGTTTACTGTAGTATAATAGATTACATTAGTCTAATTTTGTTTAGGTCCAGACTGACATCTTCTTTTACTACAATTCCCAGAATCCCCTGCAGCTGATATCAGAGCAGTAGGTAATAGTGGGAGATTTAACAGCCTGGCAGTGCAGGTTAGAGCTTTTATAATCTCTGATCAGATGTTTTCCGGGTCTGCTTTCCTCAACGGGCTAAGTACAGTCCTCTTTGACCGTACATGGCCCTCAAAGGACAGCGGGACCAGTAAACAAACAAGCATTTGTCAATGCCAAATGTTTGCTTGCTGGCATTGGCACTGGTAGTGTAGGAGTTACAGAGCTGCGTAATAGGAATGGCAGTGAAGTATTGAACTGAAGCCAAATCCACCACCACTCTGCAGATACTGACAGGCATTGGGGTGTGCCTTGGGTCGTCAGGCATAATGGCCACGCCATTTCACCACACCCTACCCTGCAGACACCGACAAGTGTCACGGTGTGCCTTGGAGTCTTTGGCCCTTATGTTCACCCCATTCCATCAGGAAATACGGTGAGATGGGTGCAGTATAGGAAAATGGGGTGACCTTTGGGGCAAAATAGACCAAATCACACCTTAATGCCTCTCACTGGCTGCAGGGTGTGGGTGGGGGTGGAATGGTATGAGCTTTACAGATGACAATCCCAAGTCACACCCCTAATGCCTGTCAGTCTTTACAGGGTGGGGCGTTATGGTCGGAAAACCTAACGTCTCAGGCGTTCGTTGGTATTTTCATTCCAAATTTTCAACATGGTTTTTTTGTGACCCCCACCTGATGAACAGTGGCAATATCAGTTTGTTAGCCTAAAGCTGATTTTGCATGACGACTACTCCATTTGGCACCACAGGTGCGAAAACACATTTCAAACAGGATGTGAAAAATGACAGTTGTACTGTTCATGAGGAGGTGTAAAAAATGGCAATGTTGAAAATCTGCAGTGAAAATATTACAAAAACTGGTGAAGTCACGAGCGTGCATAGAAACTGCACAACGTACACCTGTAATGTAATTAGTTGGGGATTTTTTACAGCAGATTGTCAACACAGGCATTTTGGGACTCAGCTCATGAACAGTGTCACTGTGATTTTCTTAATCTGTCCCGAACAGTGATTTCCCACAGCGACCACTCATTTCTGCGCTGGAAGTGCGAAAACACATTTCAGCCATGGTGTAAAAAATGACAGCTGTACTGTTCATAAGGAAGTGTGGAAAAATGCCAGTGGTGAAAATTTGGACTGAAAATATTACAAATTCATGAACTTACGAGGGTGCATGGAAACTGTGCAGTGCTCGCTCGAAACACAGTCATTTTATGGACTTTTGTCACCAAATTTTTAACATAGCCGTTTTAAGACCTCTGCTCATGAACAGTGTCACTGTGATTTTCTTAATCTGTCCCAAACATTGATTTTGCAAACCGATTGGGCCATTGTACACTACATGTGTGGAAACACATTTTGGGCAAGATGTAAAAAATGACAGCTGTACTGCTCATAAGGAGGTGTGGTAAAATGGCAATGTTGAAAATCTAGAGTGAAAACATTAAAAATTCACAAACTTATGAGCCTGCATAGGAACTGCGCAGTGCACGCTCGTAAATCAGTCAATTTTGGGAATTTTTTCACCAAATTTTCAACATAGGGTTTTTGGGGGCCTACCTCATGAAATGTGATACTGTCATTTCATAAATCAGTCCTGAAAGGTGGTTCCATGCAGTGACCGCAAAATCACCTTTCGAGGCCGATTAACGCCATGACAGTGCCAGAATTCATGAGGAGGGGTCCCAAAAACCCTATGTTGAAAATGTGGTGCCAAAATTCTAAAAAATGCCTGAGATATGCATCAAAGTTAAAAAAAAAAACCCTGTTTATTCCATTATACAGTTTACCGGCATTTGCTCAGTTCACAGTCAGCTTTGAAGAGTGCAGACGTGTTCCTGGTCCACTGAAGATCGTCGCACCAGCCTCTGGAGGTAAGTATGGGGTGAGGTGGGGGTGTGGGGAAGCAGGGTGCGCAGAGGGTGGGCGCGGGTGAGGGGTCAAGACAGTCAGCGAGGGACCATTCTTTCTTACAGGGCATGTTTGTTTTTTTAAAGACGATGCTGGACCTTTGCCACGCTGGGGTGGGCTCCCAGCATGGCAGCTGGAATTCTGTTTAGGGGGGTAGTTGAGCCAACGAGGGATTGGGCACCCGCATCGACCATACGGACTGTTGCCACGCCCAGTGTGGCACCTGGAAGTCTGTTAGGGAGGGGATACAGTGAAGCCGATGGGGATTGGGCACTCCCGTCAGCCTTATGGAACTGTTGCCACACTGGCGTGGCCTCCCAGTGTGGCACCTGGAACTCTATTGGGGGAGATCGGAGCCAACAGGGAATTGGGCACCCCCATCGGCCATACAGTGTGTGTGTGGGGGGGGAGTGCATGAGCACACTGGGGTGGGCTCCCAGCATGCTACTTGTTACAGAACAGAGCTGTCTATGACAGCTGATTCAGTGCAATGCCGACGTGTAGGCACTTTGCATACTGCCGACACAGCAGTATGCAAATTGCCTACACATCACCACCGCTGATTGCAGCAGTTTTTTGCCTTCAACTGTACTCCACTGCATCTGAAGGGCTGTCGTAGACAGCTCTGACATTCATTGGCGGGGTGCGGCCATGCCTGCAAAAGGCAGCAGGGCACTGGAAGTGGGGAAGGCACACCTACGAATTCTCGTATGGTGGCACTATGTTGCTTGCACATGCGTGCAAGCAAACATAAAAATAAGAGCTTACATAAACTGTAACGTGCACTGCAAACTATAGAATCTTCCCACTACTCTGTTGTCATCTGCATGCTTGGATTCTGGGATTTATAAGACCACAATATGCCAGGCTAGAAATAAGGAAAATAAGTGTAATATAATCTATTATGCTACAGTAAACTGTAAGTAAACCAAAATGTTTTTTCCACACAAAGTGCACATTGGGACCAGCCCCACACTTGAGTGTGGGTGCCCTTGATGCTGACTGTTTCGCTTTAATTATGCAACCGCATTTTCAGGAACTATCTGGAACCAGCATTTACTGAGAAGCCCCCAAAAACTTGAACTGTCATTAAAAAACTCCTTACTGACCAATATAAATCCGCATGCAAGGGTTTCTAGAGTTAAAAAAGTAACTACTAAGTTAATGCTGTACTTAACTGTGGACAGATTCTTCTACCTAGGATTACCCTTCCATTAGACTGTGTCCTCCTTTTGGTTTTTTTCAAATTTTATAGATTCTATTTTATACAGTACGCACCACACAGCATACTAGAACAAGCATTTGTCAATGCCAAATGTTGTCTCACTGGCATTGGCACTGGTAGTGCAGGAGTTAGAGATGCATAATAGGAATGGCAATGAAGTATTGAACTGACGCCAACCCCACCCCCACCCAGTAGAGATTGACAGGCATTGGGGCATGCTTTTGGGTCACCAGCTATAACGCTCATGCCAATGTACCTCACCCTACCCTGTAGACACTGACAAGTGTCGTGGTGTGCTTTGGTGTCTTTGGGCCTTATACTTACCCCATTCCATAAGGGAATACACCGAGGTGGGTGCAGTATAGGAGAATGGGGTGAACTTTGGGGCCAAAACCTGCAAGGCACACCTCGATGCCTTTCTCTGGCTGCAGGTTGGGGGGTGGGGGTGGAATGGCGTGAGAATTACAGCCGATGTTCCCAAGTCACACCCCTGACGCCTGTCAATCTGTACAGGGTGGGGTGTTACAGTTGGAAGCCCTAATGCCGTAGGCATTTGTTGGTATTTTCACTCCAAATTTTCAACATGGGCTTTGTGTGACCCCACCTCATGAAGAGCGGCACTATCAGTTTGTTAGCCAAACGGTGATTTTTCACAGCGACTCCGCCATTTAGCGCCTCAGGTACGAAAACACATTTTGGGCAGGATGTGAAAAGTGACAACTATATTGTTCATGAGGAGATGTGAAAAAATGGCAATGTTGAAAATTATGTACATCTGACAGAACATCCAATTTGGAGGGTCTTATAAAGTAGGCCCAGAGTCAAGAATAAGTTACAGTGAGACTTGAGGATTCTAATCTTGGGAAAATGGGAGAAAAAGTCCCTGAGCTTGGGGGGGGGTCCCCTTTAATGTAGGTCTGGAAACCATCTTGTAAAGTTATATACAATCACAGGTTGTAGAGTTGCAGTGGGACTTAAGACCAAATTTAAATTGATCCAAACTAGTTATAAGGGAGATTTTGGATGGTAGATTGTTTAGCCACAGGGGGGCACGATAACGAAAAGACCATTGCCCAAGGGAGGTTCTACAGTGGGGAACTAGTGGCGAGGTGTTTGCAGAGTGCCCTGGGGCCCTCCTGAGAGAAGTTGTTTGAATAAGTAGGTGGAGGCCTATTGGAGCTTGTTTGTGTAGTATTTTTTTTAGCTAGAAGGCAGGTGTGATACTTCACCCTATTTTGGACGTTAACCCAGCCAGTAAGTTTGTAAAGCTCGCAAGTATGGGTTTGCCTGTTAGAGTTTGAGACAAGATGGCAGGCTTTATTGAGGGTGAGGTTGATGCTGCGTAGGGTAATATGGTCAGCGGACCCATAAATTACTATACCATAGTCCACCAAAGGTAGGATTGAAGAGGACACTGCAAGCTGCATTGCCTGTGGAGGAATGCAGTGCCAATGTCTGTATAGGATCCCCAACCTGGCATTGACAGAAGAGGATACTTGTTTAATGTGGGTGGGATAGGTAAGTGAGGTGTCCAACATGACTCCCAGGTATTCGAAGCTGTAGACCTGCTCCATCGGAATGCCACAGGAGTTTGTGATGATTAACGGTGCATTACAGAGCAGGTTTTGGCGGTGGGCGAAGATCATGGCTTTAGTCTTCTTATAGTTAAGTATTAGAGGGTGTTCAGAGAACCAGGTTTCAAGCTTACCAAAGAAACCCTGCAGTTCGGATTGTAGTGTATAGAGATGGTGATGTTTCCAATGGGCTACAGCATCATCAGCATAGAGTAATAGCTTCCCACTACAGGATTGGGGAAGGGAGTTCAGAAAGAGGGTGAAAAGCAATGGGCCTAAGATGGACCCTTGAGGGACCCATGTTCGGACTGGCTCACTAGAGGATAAGGTGCCATTAATTTTTACCTGTTGGGTCCTGTCAGTGAGATAATCTTTGAGCCAGGAGGTTACCTCTGGGGAGATACTCAGAGATGGTAGGGTGTGGAGAAGAAGCTCGTGACTGACTGTATCAAAAGATTTGGTCAAGTCGATATAGAGAGCTCCCACTACTGAGCCATGATCCAGGGCCTCATGAATATAAGAAGTAAATTCAACAAGGGCAGTGGAGGTGCTTTTACCCCTCCGGAACCCGTGTTGTTCATGACAGAGCTGATCGTGTTTGGTCAGGTAGTCTGTGAGCTGGTCAGCCACTATTTTTTCAAGGGCCTTTTAGTGTGGGGGGAGGATGGATATAGGCCTATAGTTGGTGGTGGATGTAGGTCACCACTCTTCAAAATGGGAGTTATAACTGCTCTTTTCCATGTGGTGGGGAATTGGCTGAGGCATAAGGACAGGTTTAGTATTTTGGTGAGGTGGGGCAAGGTCTCATCTAAAGTGAGCCGGATGAGCTTGAGGTCCAAGCCGTTGCTACTATAGCTAGAGTTTGACAGAGCTTTGCTTAGATAGCGTTTAGCCTCATTGCAGGAGATGATTTGCAGTCAGAAAAGGGGATGGCTGAAACTGGTAGGACAGTTAATGGGGTGGTTACTGATCGGGTCAAAGAAGTTGGGGGGGAGGATATGGCTGAGGTTTGTGAAGGCAGTATTGAGGGCTTCGGTGATAGATTTAGGGTCCTGGGAGATGACCCCATCAATTTGAAGCTGTACTGGGGTAGGGGATACATTTTTCCCAGTTAGTTCCTTAATGTTACTCCAGAATTTGCTACCAGAGCTCCATGAGGAGGTGAGAGCTTGGTTGTAATACGCGGCTTTGGTTTGCTGGATAGCCCATGTACAGCTGTTTCGAGCCTCCCTGTAGTTCTGTCTGTCTTGAGGAAGCTGCGAGGCAAGGGCCTTATACCAGAGGTTATCTCTTAGTCGCATGCGGTCAAGTAGAGACTGGGAAATCCAGGGGGTGTCCAGGGTTTTTACTGTTTGTCTGGAGAAAGGGGCAAAGATGTTGCAAGCAGCGTTAAAGGAGGAAGTAAAATATGTGAGGGCAGCATCGACTGATTGGGTGGTGTGTATTGAAGACCAGTTGAAGGAAGCAAGGTAAGATTTTAGGTGTGGAAGGGATCCTTTCCTTAAGTGTCTTTGTATGGTAATCTTAGGGGGTATTGAGGGTATTTTATTTGACCACCAACAGGTAACTGGGGAATGGTCACTTATCGAGTCTGGGAGCACCTTGATATGGGAGAGGTTGTTGGGGCAGTTGGTAAGGATGAGGCCGATAAGGGTGGATGTCCATGTTTTTGGGTCCATCCTAGTTGGGGAGTGGACCATTTGAGCGAGGTCATAAGCGAGCACTGCTTCTTTGTAAAAGGAGGCTGTAGCAGGTAACCAGTTAACATTGAAATCACCCAAGAGGATGTTTTCACTATCGGGAGAAGGTGGGAAATACTGGCCAGTACTGGGTCAAAGGCAGGCTTTTGGTTTCTTGGGGGGATGTATACTGCCAAAATGTAAAGTATTTTTCCTGGATTGCCTAGGATTCCCTTGTGGGATGGGGACCGAGAGAGCGTGCAGAAAGGATTTTGTATAGATGGCGTAACATCCTCCCCTCTTGCTTACCCTGTCAGCTCGATGGACGGTGTAATCATTGATGGTGACAGAGTCATTTGTGACCTTTTCTGAGAGCCAGGTCTCAGATAAGGCAAGGACTTCTGGGGAGTGCTGCGCAATCCAGCCCTGGAGGGAGATGAACTTCCTCTGGAGGCTGCAAATGTTAAATGAGGCCAACTGCAGGCTTCCATGCTTGCCCATCTGAGTGGCTCCATAGATAGCTGGTCCCGGGTTAGGATGAACATTCCCTGATAGGAGGAGAAGTAGTAGGGTACTCCAGAGTAGCACCAGCCGGAGTAGCTTTGGCGCAGCCCGGGCAGTTTTAGGGGTAGTATTTTTTGTTATTACAACTGGGATAGGGAGGGTACTTATTAGGTGGGCTAGGTGCATTGGGGACAAAGAAGGATGTTGCCCTGGCAGTTAGCTGCAGACAGGGGTTAGGGGGTATGCCCCTTTTGGGGTCAAGGTGATAGTGCAACGAAGTATGTGTGTACAATGGTTAATTTGTCTGGCAGGGTGGGCATATGTGTGGGCATAATAGTAGCCTGAGTGGTGCTTTTGGAGAGGGCATGAAGGGAGGAATCCTCTGGTAGACCAGCTTACAGGGGATGCTGCAGTGCCAGTGGAAATAGGTAGGGCTGTTTGGTATATCAGGGTGGCGAGAAAGATTAGCACTAAGAGGTGGCGATTCATGTTTTGCTGGCAGTGTATTGTGTGTGCTATCTGTGATGAGTGGTCACTAGTGGTGGTGAAGTAAAAACTGCAAATGAGAAAGTGGGCTGATTGGTTATTTCAGCCACGTGATTCTACCTATATATTTCAGTGTTCACCAAGAGCGGTAGTGTGGGTGGCGGGGCAGCCGATGCATAGCATCGGCTGGGCCAGCAACAACTCCTTAGACCAGTTTGGTCGCGACTTCGGATGCCTCCACAGCAATTAGCGGGTCCATACCTGATTCTTTTGGGCTCCTGTTTGTGGGGGAGGGCAGTTCAAAAGCCCTCACGACCTCCCTGACATTCGGTACTGCGCTGTGGAGAGGGAGAGGAATGGAACATAAGTAAGGTACTGAAAGGGGAGGGACCCTTAATGAACAAATCAGGCTCTTTAAATGTTTAACAATGAAAATAAGCTTAAGTTAGTTTTAACTACCAGGTGAAGCTTACAATTACAGCACTTTTACAGTTGCATTTTAAATTCTTGTGATAACTTGGCAGTAAAAAGAGAAAATAAATGTTTGCTCTAAGATGGAGAGCTGAAAGGTAGCCTGATTTAAATTTACAGAGACCTTGGTTGGAGATAATTCCTTAAGGTACCCACTTCAACAGCATTATAATGCAGCGTAAGTTCACTTTTAAGTTAAGGGTACTTGCACAGACTTTTGTTAGGCAAGACAGTGAGCAGCTTTATTGCTTATAAAAAAAACTATCTCCACTGCTGAGTCAACTATTAATATCACAGCATGAGAGAGAAAAGGCGCCAAAACTACAGTCCCTTTGTTTGCCCAACAACTCCTTAGACCAGTTTGGTCGCGACTTCGGGTGCCTGCATGCTGGCTTATTGGGGAATGAGAAACGCATCTACTGATGCGTGCCCTGCATTCGCCCACAGTGACCGCACTTCCAAATCTACTACTTATGCAGTATAGTTGGCTGGCGCGCACGCACAAGCCAACATAGAAAGGGTTTGCAGACCCAGACTAGAACGTATGGGGATATACTGTAAATGGCTGAAATTGTAATATCTGTAAGTCCGGTCACATGTCTGGATCTGCAGCATAGTAAAATCCAGTAGAATAATAATGTAAAACTGCACTCTCACCTAAACGTAGGCTCACAGACCACTATAGCGGTATTTCCTGCCCTCCGCAGGAGATAACAGACTTTTGAGGAGGGTTGGTACACCCATGGAACAGGCCCATAAATGAGGTTCAGATATCCTGGTTTCAATTAAGTTGCATTTCACTCCACCACAGTGGCCACAGATTTAGCCAGGTGGGGAAGACAATCTAGAAAAGGAAAAAACATAACCATCAGTTTAAACGTTCACAAACTGAGCGTGTACATCCACATCAAACTATGACACTGCCTGTCTCCTGGGTATGAACAAGGATTTACTAACTATTGTACCTTGAAAAACAGGCCTGCAGATAGCATGGTAAAGCACCAGAACATACATATAACATTTTGCCTGGTCAGAAATCCAACCTGAAGTGCCTGAGCTGATTTAGTTAGTCCTGTGCCTTGTAAAGTTAAACAAGTACATTGATAGTACACTGACTGATACAGTCAGACTCCAACCCTCTCCAGCTTGGTCACTCCTTTTTGTTACAGTATTAGCCATAAGAGTGCCCACAATGGCAGAAGCAGATGTTGGGTCAGTAAAGATGTGTCTTATTCCGATAGTGTACTTTGAGTAGTGTTGGGAGCAGGAGTTGTGTACTAACTCCATATATGACGTGCCAACAGTGTCTTTTTAACAGTTTGTAGCTCCTTCTACTTTGATTGCATCTGGGAGGAGATGTCCGGAAAACAGATTGTCTTGCTATCCTCCCAGACTATATCTCCATGCTGCCTGGCCAACTGAAGTAAAGTGATACGGGCCTTTGGGATGGATGTATGACCATGACTGTCTGAGAACTCTGCAGGCCCCCACCACATGGTTGGGCTCACTTCAGGATGGTGAAGGCTTGGGTGAGTTAGGCCAGTAAACATTATCTTTTCAAGTGATGAAATAAGTTCAGTCCTACCTGTCAGTTGGGGAGGAAAGCCCACTATGCGGATATTAGCTTGGCACAGGGTATTCTCAGGGGTTTCCATATTTGCCTTAAAATAGTTCAGGTCTTTCACAACTGGCACATTAATGTCCCTCTGCCTCTCTGACTCCCTGGCAGGCTCTTGAATAGAGTTGTCATTGTCCTGTATTTTCCTGCCCAGCTCACCGAGTTGTGCCTCTGCTGCTGGGAGTCACTTAATAGTTTCTTCACCATTGCTTGTATTTTGTGGAACAATGCCATAATCTGAGTGACCGGGAGGTCCACTACACTTGAGCCTCTGGGACGTGCAGGCCACAATCCCTTCTCTGCAGTTGCAGCTGATAAAAGGGTATCCAGACTTTGGGTATTTTACTTCTGATCTCGCTTTGGCTGCATATCTGCTCTGGGATTGCTAACTCCACCTGTAGGTCTATTTTGAAATGGGCTCCAGCATTATAAACCACAATTTAAAATTTTTATATCAGACTAGAGTCAGAGCTTGTAAGGAAAGCATCCGTCATGTTTGCTGCTTTACAGCGCCCCCCGACTGTGTCCTCCATACATGTACTTTTCAAATATATGTGTCTGTGTATGAATGGGAGCAAGTGTAAAACTGTATATGTAACCATAACTAGTTGATGTTTTAACAGGATTACACTGGGAAGAAGGCTTCTGTCTTAGCTGTGTACCCATGAATAAATGTAAAGAAATGCATGTTTTCTTCTTTAAAACTATTTGCAACATGTTGGAATTTGGGAAAAACAATTCAGTTCTCCAGCTGCAAAAAAGTGAGCATCATTCAGCTACCAGAAACTTTCTTCCCTCAACTGCAGATGGTAGTAGAGCATTTCTAGTGATTACCCTGTGCTGAGAGTAGTGGAGCACTGGACATTTTCTGCAAGTGTTCTTGAGGAAGAGAAGAGTCTCTAATAGCAACAGAGGACTTCAGCTTCTAGTTCTGTCCATCACACCTGTTTATTTATTTATTTATTTACGAGTTTTACCAGGAAAACATACTGAGCAAACATGCTCGATTCCAGATGTGACCTGGGGACCGAGGCCCACATACAATTTGACATGCATAGACAGTCCAGAAATGAGCATAGGCTTGTACATTTAACAATTTAGGAAAAATTTTGGGAGAAAATTGCAGTCATGGGTAGGATAAAAATACATACAGTGTAACGGCATATAGTTAGAGTACTATACAATACTTATTTAATTATCAGAGCATGACATTTGAAAAATATACCTAGTTAAAATAATCCTAGTTAAAACAGGAACAACTGGAGGTGAAATGTGCTCTGAGTAATTGGTTACGTAGGGAGGGGTTTGGGGCGTGCCTAATGGGGGCAGGTAGGGCATTCCAGGCCTGGGGTATCCGGTAATTAAAAGCGGCCTGGCCTTTGGATGTGCGCATAAACAGGACAAGGAGTAGTCTTTGGTCCATACTCCTAAGTGAGTATGCAGGTGAAAGTTGTTGGGAGAGGACAGAGGTCAGGTAGGGGGGAAGGGAGTGGGACCAATATTTGGGAGCGAATCTAGCGCAGTTGGATTGTCTGCGGTCATGTAGGGATGGCAGGGTTAACGAGCTGTAGAGGTTGCAATGGTGTGTAGATTGAGGGCAGCCGAGGATGAAACAGCAGAAGGAGTGGAACAGGGTGTCTAGGCTGGCCAGTGCGGACCCGGGGGCGATAGAGTAAACTATATCACCATAGTCGAGTACAGGAAGGATCATTTTTTGAACAATGACGTGCCTTGTCTGTGTTGGGAGGCAGCTTTTGTTACGGTGTAGTGCGCCAAGTTTGGGAAGCAGCCGCTTGTGTAGAGAAGTGATGTGAGTTGAGAAATCTAGATGTTGATCTAGCCAGACGCCCAGATATCTGAAGCTCGTGCAGTTATCCAGGGGAGTCCCATCCAAGGTTTTGAAGGGGGGGGCTGGGGGCTTGGCCGGAGAGTCTTTGTGGCGAGCCAAAAGTTAGTGATACGTTTTTTTTTAGGGTTAAGATATAGCTTGTTTGACCTGAACCAGTTCTGGATGGCATTGAAATCATCCTGGAGGGGGGTTGCTACACTGTGTGTTGTGGGACCAGAGGTGTATAGGACAGTGTCATCTGCGTACATCTGAATGGAAGAGCGGGAGCATGCTGTTGGGAGGTCATTTAGAAAGACGGAGAAGAGTAGGGGACCCAGGACAGAGCCTTGGGGGATGCCTGCAGTGACTAGCAGTGGGTGGGAGGTGTGAGAGGCAATTTTGACTACCTGTTTCCTGCCTACTAGGTAGTCACGGAACCAGTTAGTGGCCTGTGTAGAGAGCCCTGCATCAGTGAGTTTGGAGATGAGTAGGGGTTGAGAGAGTGTCAAAGGCCTTGGCTAGGTCTATGAAGATGGCAGAGGTGATATATCCTTTGTCCATACTCGTGAGGATGTCATCTGTGACTCGAAGCAGAGAGGTGATGGTTGAGTGGAATTTACGGAAGCCCAATTGGAAAGGTGTGAAAAAGGAGGAGGCGTCAAGGTACGGAGTGAGTTGAGACAGGACCAGTCATTCCTGTTATTTGGCCAGGGTTGGAAGTAGGGAGATGGGTTGGTAGTTTTCTGGGGAGGAGCGGTCACCTTCTTTTGGCAGGGGTATAATGGTGTCGAGCTTCCAGTCTGATGGTATCTTGCCCAAGGAGAAGGATAGATTGAGAAGGTCGGCTAGGGGGGCGGCTATGGCAGAGGCGGAGAGGTAAAGCATCTTTGCATCCACGGATGCAGGGCACTTACCTTTGTTTGGGTTTAATGCTCGAAGGGAGCGAAAGACATCAGCTTGAGAAACTGGGCGGAAGAAGAACGGTATGGTTGTGGGGGTAGGCTGGGGGCACATGTGCGGTGGGGAGGGACCGGGGGGTGAGAATGAGGGAGGGAGGAGAGGAGCTTGTCAGTGCAGCTGGAGGTGGGTGTTAAAGTTTCAGCCACGTAAATTGGGTCTGAGATTGGGTTGCCCTGTGCGAGTAGTGTCGGGGGTGCTGGTTGGGTGGGGGGCAGGGATTTGAGAGATTTCCAGAAGTCACTTGGGTGATTTAAATTTTTGCTGAAAGCTGATAGAAAGTAGGTTTTTTTCACTTGGCGAATGCTGTTTGTACACACATTACGAAGGGATCTGTATGTAGTGAGGGAGGCCTGTGTGCCCAACTTCTTATAGGCTTTCCAGGCGAGGTCTCTGGTGTGGCATTTACTAATTATGTCAGCCGAGATCCAGGGGAGATGCGCTCCTCTGACTCTTTTCTTACGTAATGGTGCATGTTTGTCCCATATTTTAAAGAAGTTTGTTTTGAATGCCTCGGAGGCAATGTCAATGGAGGGCACCACTGAAATGAAATTCCAGTTTATTTGCCTTAGGTCCGACAGGAGGAAAACTAGGTTGAGGGAGTTATAGGACCTAGTGTTTATTGTCTTTGGGGGTGGGGCAGGGGGGCTGTGTACCTTTCTGACCATAAAAATCATATGATTATCGCTTATGGAATCAGGTAGGAGGCCTTCGCTTAGAATCCTGTGGGGGTGGGAGGTAAGAGCCCAGTCCAATAAAGTGTGGTTTTGGGTTTTGTGGTTTAGTCTGGTGGGATCAGTAATGAGTTGAGATAGATTCTGGGCCTTAATTTTTGTCTTTAGGTGGGCTTTGTCTGGGCCAAGCCAATTTATATTGAAGTCGCCGGTGACATGGAGCTCACCCCCAGCCGCTAAAGACTGTAGGTTGCCCAAGTGGGAAAGGATGTCCTCGGGAGGAGTGCAGGGGGGGCAGTATGAGCTAGCCACATAGATGGGGGCGGAACTAGGGAGAGAGATTTTGATGTGTAGAGAGTCTATATTACCAGGGGATAGGGGGATGTCCACTAAAGTGAACTGGCGACTATCTGAGATGTACATAGCCGTGCCACTGCCTCTCCTTTTACCAATGCGGTCATGCCTGATTATTGCATACCCTGGTAGTGATACTTCCATATCAGTGTGGTGCGGTTTTAGCCAGGTTTCAGCGATGACTAAGATGTCCAGGCGCAGGGTTAAGGCAAGTGGCTGCAGCAGGGAGAATTTAGATAGTAGGCTGCAGGTGTTTAAGTGGAGGATACGGAGGCCTTTGGGGAAAGAGAAAGGGGAGTGGGTGCTTGAAACTGGGGTATTTGGACCAGAGTTGGCCTCTATGTCCCCGGACTGGAGTAGTAGAAGGGTGGTGAGATGTTTAAGTTTGACCCAGGGAGGTTTAAGGCAAGTTGTAGCGGTTCGATAGGAAGAGGTAGTTGGGGGGTGGCAGTAGGTTGAAGTGTGTAGAACTGAGTGGCCCATATAAAATGAAGGAGGTAGAATAGTAGCACTAATGAGACTGTAATGTTCATTTGCCTTAGCTTGAGCAGGCATGTATGCGTGGGCTGTGTAGCAAGGCAGTGTGGTTAGGCTATGGTGCATAAACGACGGATGTACATTGCATGCAAGGATAGCTGGTGACAGGGAGGATAGGCTTGCCAATTGGAGAAAGATGAGTAATGCAGGCATCAGCAGCATCCTAGTCTGGGATATATTTGGGTGAGCAAAAATTTTGGTTGGGTGCCCTCTGGTGGTTGCAGCTGATAAGCTGCAAATGGAGAAGTGGGCTGATAGGCTATGGAGAGTCATGTGACAAAGCCTATATAAGGAGGAGCTCACCAAGGGCGGTGGTGGGGAGCCGGCACACAGCGCCGGTGGGGCAGAACCACACAGACAGTGGAAAGCACTAAACTTCCTTTTCCAGGCAGTAGCCAGGTTTGAACTGTTTGAAAATGGTGCCTGTGGCGTCCGCCGGAGTTTGCAGTGTTCTTCTGCATACCTGTGCATTCAGGGAAGGGGGTCCGTCCTTGTGTGCTGCAGGGGAAGGTTTGTTTCAATATCCAGGGCCCTCGCGACCCTTGTCCCGCTGTCGCTGGCTGAGGAGAGAAAGAGGAATTTATAGACGGAGTCGAAGGAAGAGCTGAAGGTATGCAGAGCTTTTAATTGGAGCAGTAAATTTACTACTAACTTCTAATGTCCCCAGTATTTTGGGCGAATGGCTAGGGGGTTGGGGGCCCAGAGTTAGCCGCGTGGTAAATGACCTTACCCTCAGCTACTTCGGGTGCGGCTTTTTTGGGGCCTGGGTGCCCGTGATTCAAACCAGGGCTAGGTAGTTGCGGGATGTTGGTGTTACGCTTGCTGGAATTGGTGAAAAAAGCCGTCTGGCCGAAAGAGTTCAATCGGAGGTAAAAGCAGGAGAGCAGTTTAAGCACTGCATTAGCTTTACCTTTCCCAATCGCGCTTTAGAGCGGATTTTACTTTAATCAGCAAAAAAGGGACTTGCTCATAGTGCAGGGAGGTAGAGTTGCTAAGCGCTCCCGATTCTACTCCAGCGTTCCCTGTAATAATCAGTCTGACTGTGTTTGCCACCAATTGGCTGCAAAATACAACAACAGGGCAGGAGGTGGCAGGTTTACGCAATTAATATGGCAAAAATGCCTGTAAGCATCATACAACTGCTATGGAGAGTTTAGGCATCCACTTTTAGCTTAATTACTTGATATACTGTATACAACGAGATTACAATTAAAGGCGAAGTGTTAGCGAGTACAGTTTGAATGGTATACCTTGTACACGTATCTTAAAGCACCTTACTGTAAAAGCAAGAGGAGTAAACAAATGCACAAAATTATGGGTGAACTAAACTATCAGCATACCTGTGCCGACTCTAAAAGAACCACACAGACAGTGGAAAGCACTAAGCTTCCTTTTGCAGGCAGTAGCCAGGTTTGAACTGTTTGAAAATGGCGCCTGTGGTGTCCTCCGAAGTTTGCAGTGTTCTTCTGCAAAGAGGAATTTATAGACAGAGTCGAAGGAGGAGCTGAAGGTATGCAGAGCTTTTAATTAGAGCAGTAAATTTACTACTAACTTCTAATGTCCCCAGTAGATATTTTGGGCGAATGGCTAGGGGGTTGGGGGCCCAGAGTTAGCCGCATGGTAAATGACCTTACCCTCAGCTACTTTGGGTGCAGCTTTTTGGGGGCCTGGGTGCCCATGATTCAAACCAGGGCTAGGTAGTTGCGGGATGTTGGTGTTACGCTTGCTGGAATTGGTGAAAAAAGCCATCTGACCGAAAGAGTTTGATCGCACGTAAAAGCAGGAGAGCAGTTTAAGCACTGCGGAGGTCTGTCCTTGTGTGCTGCAGGGGAGGGCTTGTTTCAATATCCAGGGCCCTCGCGACCCTTGTCCCGCTGTCACTGGCTGTGCATTCGGGGGGGGGGGTCCGTCCTTGTGTGCTGTTGTTACTAGATATCAGTCTACACAGCTACAATTAGATTTGGGTATGTAGAAATATTCCCCAATTTGATTTCATGGTAATGCCCATCACTAACATATCAATTTTGTATTCTTGCACCATGTGCGACTTTTGTTTGGATTTCACTTCTATTGGAATTACTCCAATGAGGAGTAAAAAAAGCTGCAAGGGTCTGCAGCATGAAGTGAGAAGGATGATAGGACAGAGAGGAGGCAGCAAAGATGCAATGATAGTGATGGCATAAGAAGACCAATAGCCCATCCAGTCTGCCCATTGTTCCCTATCAAACTCTAGGACCTATTGTCCATACAGGGTATACTAGCAGCCTTCATTACCCCCCCCCCACCCAGTTTCCTTCCCTACTGCATTCTCTATGTAACTACTATATTCTTCATTCTGTCTCAGCCATGCTTGTTGTTAGTCTTGGTTTTGGAGCCAACCACTACTATTCTATGGCTCCACCACCCTTTCTGTAAAATAAAAATCTCATGTCCCTCTTGAACCTCCTCCTGTCAGTTTCAACTCCTGCCCCTGTGTCCTTGAACTGTTACTCATGCTACATAGTCCCTCATTGTTCACCTTGTTTATTCCTTTCATTAACTTGAATGTCTCCGTCATATCACTCCTCTCTCATCTGATCTGCAGCAAGTACATATTCAATGCCTTGAGCCAATTCTTGTACGATCTGCCCTGTTGACCCTGAATCATCAAGGTCACCTTTTGTTGTAATGTCTCTAGCCTGTCCTTATCTTTCCTGAGGTGAGGCCTCCAGAACTGGACACAGTACTCCAGGCATGGCCTCACCCATGATCTATAAGGGGGTAGTAATGCTTCTTTTCTTCTACTGTCAGTGGCCATTCCAATAAATCTCAGTGTCCTATTTGCCTTACTAAAGGCCCTATTGCACTGGCTTGACTGTTTAAAGGAGTCACTAATGATGGCTCCTAGGTCCCTTTCCTCAGCTGTAGTGTTCAGTTTTGTCCCTCCCATCTAGTACTCTGCCATGAGGTTTTCCTATGTACATCACCTTGCACTTTTTGGTGTTGAATTTCAGCTGCCAAAGCTTAGACTACCTCTCCTGCCTTTGCAGCCTTGCAGATCCCTCAGCATCTCCCTAATTCCCTCATTGCTATTTACCCTCCCATACAGCCTATGTCATCTGCAAAGAGATGCAACTTGCCCTGGACTCCTTCTCCAATACTGCTGCTAAACATATTGAAGATGACAGGACCCAGAACAGATCCCTGTGGAACCCCACTCATTACCTCTCTCTTCTGATTGGCACCATTAATCACAACCTTCTGCTGCCACCCCCATCAACCAATTTCTTACCCATTTTATTATGTCCTTGGCTGCAAGCAGATCTTCCATCTTCTTCAGAAATCTTCTATGTGGCAATGAGTTAATAGCCTTGCTGAAGCTGAAGTAGAGTAAAGTCATGTTGTGGTTCCCATCCAATACTCTCATCACCAGACACAGAAAACTATAAGACTGGTCTATCAAGACCTTCCTGCCACAAATCCATGCTATTTATTATCCTGAAATCCATTGCTTTCCAGGTAGTCCCTAGGGTCCTCTTTGACCAGTGACTCCATTAGTTTATCCACAACACAGGTAAGGCTGGCATGTCTATAGTTCTCACTTGCTCCTTGTCCCCCCTCCACCACCCACCAACCCCTCTCCCATGAAGCAGAATTATGTCTGCAACCCTCCAGTCATTGGAACTGCTCACGTCTCTGTTGAGCTACTGAATGTCCCTAACAGGAGTTCAGTGAGTTCTTTGAGTACCATCGATGCATCCCATCAAGCCCCCGGTCTCATCTGTCTTTGGCACTGCTAGCCTCTTCCAGACCCTTTAGCTAATAAATACTGGCTGCCTTATCTCCTGAACCCTATTTATGGCTGCCTTGATGCCACTGTCTGGCAGGGCCCTGCTGTCTTCTCTTATGAGAATAAAGCATGCCCATTTCTATTACCCTACCTCCTTCAGCTAGCACATCCACCTCTATCACCCTACCTTTCTCAGATAGCACATCCACCTCTATTACCCTACCTCCTTCAGATAGCACATCCACCTCTGTTACCCTACCTCCTTCAGATAGCACATCCACCTCTATTATCCTACCTCCTTCAGCTAGCACATCCACCTCTATTACCCTACCTCCCTCAGACAGCACATCCACCTCTATTACCCTACCCCCCTTCAGATAGCACATCCACCTCTATTACCCTACCTCCCTCAGATAGCCCAACAATTTCTCCTTTCTTTTTTTCTCTGCTATACCTGAATAAGTGCTTTTCCCCTCACTTGACCCCCTCAGCAATATGCAGCTCAGTGTCTGCTTTTGCCTCCATAGCCGCTCTCTGTGCTTCCTTATTTCTCAGTTAGCATTCTCCCTATTCTTCATCCCTCAGCATTTCCTTGTACCTGATGAAGACCATTTTTTTTTGCCCTCACTGACTCCCTGACCCTCATATTAGTGAGTGGCACTGAGTGCACCAGTGGAAGATGTTCTAAGGGATACAAAGCATTGTGGACGTCTAAGGGAAACCGGGTTATAAAACCATTTAGATTTTATCTTTTTATGGTATTCTATCACACAGCAACCCTGTGACAATATTAGGCAATGGTATCCATGTTTGAACAGTGCAGACCCATTGGCCATATGGTACTGTGTGTGTTTGGGGGAGAGCAGCTGTAGCCTGCTTTTGAGTTTATAATAATTTCATTGTTTAAGTGGAGAATGTTTCAAATGGCAAGTAGCAGAGGAACAAACTTCTTATCGCGATCTTGTTAATGATTATGTGCTGGTTCCTCTAGCTATAATATTTCTTTATATTACAACAGTGACCTAACATAAAAACCCTTATAGAACAAGCATTTGTCAATGCTGAATGTTGTCTTGCTGGCATTGGCATTGGTAGTGCAGGAGTTAGAGAGATGCATACTAAGAATGGCAGTGAAGTAGTGAACTGACGCCAACTCCACCCCCATCCAGCAGAGACTGACAGGCATTGGGGTGTGTCTTTGGGATGTCGGCCATAAAACTCACAGTATTTCACCTTGCCCAACCCTGCAGACACCAACAAGTGTTGCAGTGTGCCTTGGGGTCTTTGGGCCTTATGCTCACCCCATTCCATAAGGAAATACACTGAGATGAGTGCAGTACAGGAGAATGGGGTGAGCTGTGGGGCCGAAGAGTACAAGGCACATCTTGATGCCGGTCAGTGGCTGCAGGGTTGGGGTGGGGGTGGAATGGCATGAGCATTACAGCCGACAATCCCAAGTCACACCCCTGATGCCTGTCAGTCTCTACAGAGTAGGGCGTTACAGTTGGAAACCCTAATACCCTGGGCGTGTGTTGGTATTTTCACTGCAAATGTTCAACATGGGCTTTTTGTGACCCCACCTCATGAACAGTGGCAGTATCAGTTTGTTAGCCGAAAGGTGATTTTGCACAGTGACTGTGACATTTGGCACCACAGGTGCAAAAACATATTTTGGGTAGATGTGAAACATAACAGCTGTACTGTTCATGAATAGGTGTAAAAAAATGGCACTGTTGAAAATCTGGAGTGAAAATATGAAAAATTGGTAAAGTCACGAGCGTGCATAGAACCTGCGCAACGCACACCTGTAATGCAGTTATTTTGGGAATTTTTTTTAACTGAATTTTCAACATAGGCATTTTGGGTTCTCTGTTCATGACCAGTGTCACTGTGATTTTGTTACTGTGTCCCAAAGATTGATTTCCCACAGCGACCATGCCATTGTGTGTCACATGTGCAAAAACACATTTCAGGCAGGACGTGAAAAATGACAGCTGTACTGTTCATAAGGAGGTGTGAAAAAATGGCAATGTTGAAAATCTGGAGTGAAAATATTAGAAATTGCCAAAGTTACGAGCGTGTGTGGAAACTGCACAAGGCCGCTCGTAACAGTCATTACATACTAACATACTAAAAGCCAGCAGAATAGGCCTGTCGGTCTTTCATGTCTGCTCGGTAGCCAGCCCCTAACGGGTGCTCGCTTCCCCACCCTTGTCCCCATGAGGGTCAATCTTGGCTTCAGTACCCCCATGCATCTGTCCCACCCCCTCTTGTCACCAAATGTTCAACATAGGCATTTTGGGATCTCCGCTCATGAACAATGTCACTGTGATTTTGTTAATCTGTCCCAAACATTGATTTCCCACAACGACCGCACCATTGTGCGCCACATGTGCAAAAACGCATTTTGGGCAGCATGTGAAAAATGACAGCTGTACTGTTCATAAGGAGGTGTGAAAAAAATGGTAATGTTGAAAATCTGGAGTGAAAATATTAGAAATTACCGAAGTTACAAGCGTGCATGGAAACTGTGCAATGCACATTCGTAACACAGGCATTTTTTGGAATTTTCTCATCAAATTTGCAACATAGGCTTTTTGGAACCCCACCTCATGAACAGTGGCACTGTCATTTCATTAACTGGTCCTGAAAGGTAATTCCGCGCAATGACCGTGAAATTACCTTTTGGAACCAAACAATGAAATGACAGTGCATGTGTTCATGAGGTGGAGTCCCAAGAACCCCATGTTGAAAATTTGGAGCCAAAAGTCAAAAATATGGCCGAGATATCCACCTAAGTTGAACCCCCCCCATTGATGCCATTATACAGCTTACTGTGATTTTCTTCAGTTCACGGTCGACTTTTGAAGAGTTCAGATGTCTCCCACTCCACTGAAGATCTCCATGCCAGACCTCCAGAGGTAAGTATGGGGTAAGGGGTGGTAAGGGGAGGTGGGGTGTGAAGAGGGTGGGTGTGGGTTGGAGGAGAAGGGGAGTCCTGACGACGAGGGACCATTTTCTTGTTTACAGGGACCAAAAAAAGGGTGTTTTTTTTTTCCAGGTTTTACAAAAACATACATTTGGGCACACTGGGGTGGGCTCCCAGTGTTCCACCTGTTTTTTTGGGGACTGAAGCCAACAGCGATTGGGCACCCCCATCGGCAAAGAAAGCATGTCTATGTTGGGGGGGTAGGATGCCGACGGGGATTGGGCACCCCCATCGGCAAACAAATTAAACTGGGAGGACATTATGCTGACAGAGATTGGGCACTGCCATCGGCAAACAAATTAAATTGGGGAGGGGGCATGCTGACAGGGGGATTGGGCACCCCCGAAGTTGGCTTTCTTGGGATTGTGAGAGGCAGATGGCGGGAGCTGCTGCCATGTTTATTGAAACGTTTCACCAGGCAAGGCACGTAGGGGAGGTGTGTTATCTGTGCTGCTGAATGATGAGCTTGTCTGTGACTGCAGCAGCACACTGGTTGCAAGTTGGTGGCACTTTGCTTAATACTTGTGTCACCGCTAGCATGCTGGCTAATTGGAGAATGAGGGGGGCACCTACTAAAGATACCCTGCATTCGCCAACATTAACACACCTCTGCACTTCTCCTACCACCACAAAATGTTGCTTGCACACGCACAAGACAACATAAAAATGTACACTTCTTGTAATGCCCCATAAAATGAGTTAATGGAATTCTGATTAGAAAGTCTCAATTAACCATTGCCTTTAAAATCAATGGACTACATTGTGAATGGAAAAAAATAAGAATGTGTAACATAGGCACAAAATCAGAATCTTCTTAGTAGAAATATTATCATTTTTGCTTGAAGTATTGCATGATTGTTATGATGCCATGAAGATTTTTATCATTGTGTCATCAAGTAGTGGTGTATTTCTGAGACAAGATCATCCCATAATCTCCACTGCCATTTCAGTTGCATGGACAACATCAGAATGCTTCCATTTTTGCCATCAAACTACTAAAGATGATAGGAAATCGTTTTTCACACCTCTAGATGCCCTCCTGTTGTCCTTGTAGTGTCTATCCAATATTCTGAAATATTTTTACCATTTTTATTAAAAGAATAATCTAGTTGTGTTGCTTTTGTAACTACCCTGAATCCTTCTCTCCTCAACAATTGCTGCTCTCTCTTTTCTCATTAAACATTATATGACATCAATAACACTGTTCCAGGTGATGTCATAGAATGTCATACACAAAAATAAAAAGCAGTAGCTGGTGAGGAGAGTGGAACTCTATGTACACCTACGAACACAGCAAAGCTAGATTATCAAAAATTGGTCAGCGCATATCAGAATACATAACTGGCATGCAAAGAAAGATGGAAGAGCAGTAAATTAGGTCAAAATCATTTCCTATCTCCTTTAACCAGGCTGGCTTATTTAAGCTTCTCACATTGCAGCTTCAGACACTTTATATTGAAAGGAATTATCAGTACTGTATTGGGCACTGAAAACACCATTTATAGTTGGAAAACAAACTAACTGTATCAGAGACCATCACAGTATTTGATATACACTGCTCTAGACTTACTGCACTGCGTTAACAGGGTAATGATGAAAGTACTGATATTACTGTGAAATGCTGGGGTGCCTGCCGCAGCTGCTCAACAGTCTGTTGAAATAAATGATTAGTATTCTTTTATTAGTACTGGACTTGGCACTTGACTGGCCTTGTGTGCACCATTCTTTGCTATTTTCCGCATCATTCATCAGTGGCTAAATGTATACAGTGTCTTTAGTTACCACAGCATGTTTCTCCTGTAGGATGATAGCTTTTCACCTGGCCATATTAGCTTTATTTATTTTTTTTATTTATTTATTAATCAAGTCTAGGATTACAAATACCTTTGAGCCAAGGCTCTTTTACAAAGGTTCCACGTCAGAGAAATACAAATTATGGGGAACATCAAAACAGACATTACAACAATGTGGACATTGCAAACAGATTACAGATTAATACAATTCAAGGGTAACATTGTAAGCAAGACAGCCAGTGCCATTTGTCAGAGAAAACAGACAAGAGATAAGAAGTGCCAGAGTCATGGGGGGGGGGGAGAAGGAATATATGTAGGGTGGGGAGAGGGTGAAAAGTGCAGCACTGGGTATACCAAGATGTGAGGGTAGAATCCAGTGAGGAGGGGAGTGGGGGGGAGCACAAGAGCAGGCAGGGAAGCGGAGAAACAAGGTTAAGTTGGACAGTCACAGGAGCTTTAGACCACTGATACACTGAGCCAGAAAAATCAACCATCAGGCTGATGGACACTCTACAAAGTGTGGAGGTAGATGTTCCAGACTACTACTAACCAATGAAAAGGCCGATATAAGTGCAATTGTAACCTGCTGAGTGAAAACACAGAAACACAAGAGCCACAAGGAAAATGAATATAGAGACCAACAAATACAGGCCAGGGCCTCTTGGTGCTGACTGTTCCCTTTTAAAACAGCAGTGCCCAGTTTCCTCAACATAACTCATTGAAAGATGGCCCTCTTCCTTTTTAGTGGTCTGATCATTTTTACTCCATGTTATATAACTGTTTGTTTATTTAACAATAAAATAAACAAAAACATACACTTTATAAACAGACTCCAGCAACTGGGCCCACCCTTGCTGCAATTAAACTCACTTATGCATGATGTGGTTCAAAGAGGTCAAGCAAGATTAGATTTAACTGCAGCCTCAGTGGGCCCAACAGTCTGGAATTGGATTATAAAGCATGCAGTTTTTGTTTATTTCCTTTAATGTCGCATTAAATAAAAAGTATACAGCTTTGTGTAAGCGTGACTGGACCATTCAATAGGGGAATGTTGAAATTATGCAAGTGGATGGAGTGGCTTAGGGACTGCTGCTTTAGTGCTTGCAAATGTCTGACTCATTTTCTGAGTACACCTGTATCTCTCTGTCTTGGGAGATTATCTATCAAACAACAGGAAATTGTTAAACTCTGCCCTTGAGCCAATTGTGTCAAACACAAAGAGAAGACTGTTAAAACAAACCATAATGCTAAATAAAACCAGTCAAAGCAGTAATAACAGAGACAGTGTATTCCTGGATAGTTTCCCAGGTACTGACATGTAACTGAGATGTGTGTTGCCATAGACTTCACTTCCCAACCCTGATATTACCTGGAACTACTGTTGTCTGCCTCTATTCTGTTTACTATAATATCGGTGGGCTACTGCAGATGCTATACAATATTCATATTATGGAGCTGGATACACAGCCGCAAGACGTAATGGTGCAATAATGGGGCATACAAGGTGTCCCCATTCTGTCATCACACTTTACAGCTATGCACAAAGGCAGCAAGCTGTGATCAGTCAGTGGTTTCCCCCTGTGTGAGTGTTCCCCAGCCTCATCATGAAAATGTATGCTACAGATGTTAGGAGGCACAGCCTAACATGGTGGTGTGTGACCAGCACAGGAGTTGGTTCATGGCATAGCACCAGTGGCAAGATGCTATGCCATGCAGAACGCTGGCCCAGTGGCACTACTCACACAGTATTCCTCTGATCCCCCATACCTTAATGCTACCTTGCGTGCCTTGCCATAAATTGATTTCATGATCCCTCACCATAACAACCTTATCTCCAGTGCGTTCCTTCCCCTGCCCTACACCAAAATCACTTTGGCCGTGCGATGCACTGCCTATTCCATACACCAATGCCATACCCTCAGTAGAACTGTTGTTCTCTTTTTGAAGCCCCTGACTGGACTGCTTCCAAACATTCTAACTAGTTCGTGGGTCACTGTACCTTGTGACCAGGGGTGAGGATACTGGTGGACCAGTGAGTATAGTCAGTGGCTCATTTGTATGACAGTGCCCTCTTTGCCCTGCCTGCCCCTCTCCCTTTAAAATTCAAGGCAAGGAAAGGCATGTGTCCATTTTGTTTATGGTACATGGTGTAAGAGGGTGTGAGGTTTAAAGTGGTCCCTGCAGCTGGTCCATTTACGACACCACATTCGACTGTGCATCAGGCCTCCGATTTGTAATACAGAAATCATGGCACTTGAGCCCTACAGCCTCCTAGCCATGGTTCATAACAACTGAATTTGCAGTTACGTCAAGTCTATGATTTAGCTCTAACCTGAGAGCTCCGTGTTTGGGAAGCTATACTGATACAGTTCCTAGTAAACAAACAGAGATTAAAGCAGCATTGCACTTTTATGTTTTACGTACAAAGACAATTGTATGGAAATATTGACAATGTCGGTGGAAAAAGGCCATCTGTCCCTTCAGCCCACCCTGTTATATGCTATGCTACCCAGGGACCTAATGTCTAGATAGAGTTTATGCCCTTGCCCCCCCACCCCACCCTCTGCCTAACTGCTGACCCTCTAAGTAACTATTAATCCCTTAACTCTATCCCAGCCACACTTGTAACCATTTATGCTGGATGTCTGTCTAGCAAAATTCATATAAATCTGCTTTTTAAAGGGCTTCCTATGCCAATAAGTATAGTTTCTTCCTTTATTTACCTGTTTGTTTGTTTTTTTGTTTTGTTTTTTGCCTCACCCACTACAAGACTTCTAAATCAGATTGGGTAATGCATGGCTTTTGGGTTATTTAAATAGTACTGTTTGTTGATGTTGCTATGGGTTACGTGGAAGTTGATGTGTCAACCAATAAAGAGAGCAGAAAAAAATACAGTAGTGAAACAAAATGCAAGGAGCAGCTATAGTTTTTTTTCTTGAGAAAATAATCAATTAGCCACATCATTGATGGAAGGATCACACACTTTCATGAAGCCGGAATAAGTCTGAAATCTTCTACACTACAAAAAAGGTAATGTTAAGTTTTTCCCACACTAAGTTGAATCGTTGTTTTAAAATGCAGTAAAAAGTAAGGGGGAGGGGAAATTGTTTAACTAGGAAAGGCATACTAAGCCAGAGCTTGTTTCCAGGTGCAACCTGGGAGCACAAGGAAGTTAAGTGACTTGCTATGGGTCACACAGTATGCAAGTGGGAGCTGGTGGGATTCAAACCTAGGTCTCCAGGTTTGCAGCTCAGTGCCCTTAACCACTACACTATACTGCCTCCCAGTCCAGCAGGGACTCTTGCGAGTGGTTTGTGGAAAGGCAGTAGCTTGCTGTGCTTTACAACCCTGGTGAGAGCACACGTAAACAATATCATATTGTGTATGGGAGCTCAGTGAAGTCCAGGGATGTTACCCTCTGTCCTCAGTACATTTTGTTCATTGATATCAAAAAAGGTTGCCAGAGAACACTCACTGAGCCGAGGCTGGTTCCAAGGGCTGACCTGGGAAGAGAAGCCATGGCATGGACACAAAATACAGCACATTTTACAAATGTACACTCAATATATTAATTTGTAATTCTGAAATTTCAATAAATAAAATAAATATCAGTATACAATGCAGAGATAAAAAGGAATGTACCATAAACTGCAGAGTGCAATTGTAGAGAGGCAATGTTAAAGACAGCCACAACATTTTCAAATATACCACCAGGAAATCCTGGGCTGGGGAGTGGCTCGGAACAAGTACAGGAGGAACTGTGAAGACCTAGGAGAAGGGCTTTTAGGAGGAAGGGGGAGAGGGAGGTGTGATTAGACAGAGGAAGTTTATTCCAGAGGAGAGTGGCTCTAGGGAAAAAAAAAGGCTGCCAAGCATTAGTTTTGAAGCAAGGGATTGAGAAGCAACAGTAGTCGGACTTTCTGAGAGAACAGGATGGCGAGGGGGAGAAGACAGGTACCGGGGAGAGCAACGAGTCAGAATTTAGGTATGAGGGCACATGAGTGGTTACATCAGAACAGGATTCTGCCAGCTTCTTGCTTTTATGTAGTCCATGAGAGATCAGCATTCAGCTGCCTATTCATGCTCACCTCACTCATCGCCATATTCACTGCAGATCTGTGTTATTTCACGCAGGGGATTTGGAATGATGGACCTGCTCCAAAAGGATGTAATGCAATGGTGCCTGGAACACACTGCACTCTGCCCGCAGCATGAAGTTTTGTCACTGGCTGGCAAGCTTACTCTTGCTTTGTTTTTGTTTAATTTTAGTAGAAGCCTTTAAGTCGTTGATACTGTGTTTTTATAGGTAATTTTGTCTCTCAACATAGAAACACAGAAGTTGTAGGCATCGAGTCTGCCCAGCCCTACCCATCTAATGTTGTGCTTCACTCCTCCTTATCTCTTCCCTTTTGCCACACTCTTTACCAGTCCCATATGTTTGTCTCGGCCATGTCTGAACCCCATGCCCCACCCCCAATTTAACATTTTTGATCTACTTCAGTGCACTCATGAAAGCTGTTGGTTGGTGCAATACTTCTGTCAAAATACAATAGTGATATGACACATCAAGTAACTTTAGGGAGGAGGGTAAGGCCAAGTGGTTAGCAAGTTTTCCCTCAAAAAAAGAGGCTTTTGCCTTACTGGAATTCCAACAAGTGGAGGTACCGCACCAATAAGATAACAACCTGTCAGTTTCTAGAAACCAGATGTGACCCTAGGATTATCTACTCTAAGGCATAAAAGTACCAGCCATCCATTAACATCTACCAAGCTGCACCAGTCCTTTAGGAATAGAGGTTTACACCTTTTACTTATTTAGTTTGATAACTGGGTAGGTGCAAAGGATTAAAGTTTAGCCCATTTACAGACATGAAAGGGCAGTGGCATTTACCCTTGGTAAGCCAAAATATGTCCAGGCTTACTATTAAGGCCTGTGGAGTCCTCATGTCCACTGTCTCTGCTGATAAGAGTATTATGTAGGTTAACTACCCTCTGGGAGAAGTAATTTCTAATGTTCCCCCTAAAATTACCACCCTTAAGCTTCATGGAATGCACCCACATTCTGCTGGATAATACCAGATCAATCATCATTATCATTTCCACCTTTTAGATATTCTTGAGTGTGCAGAAAGCAGAGATCATGTGCCCCTTCAGCCTCCTTTTGTCCAGAATGAACAGGTTAAGTACCTCCAGTCTCTCCCCATAGTTTGTATCCTCCATACGCCTGATTATTTCCATGTCCCTGCATTGTGCGCTCTCATCTGCCTCACTAGCCTTTTTGTACTGGGGAGTCTGGAACTGCATGCTGTACTCCAGATGAGGCCTGACCAGGGCTTTGTAAAGTGGCAGGATTACTTTCCCTTTCCTGCTGGTCATCCCCTTTTTTTGCACCACTGTGTTCTTCCAACATTCATAACAGCAGATGTGCACCATTTGTCATGCTTTTGCCTTTGTCTATAGTACCCTCAGGTCCTTTTGCTCCTCTAATGCAGCATGAGCCCCACACAGAGCATAGGTCTTACCTCTGTTTTTTCCTCTCAAAGTGTGGCATCTTGTATGTGGCTACACTGAATCTGCAACATCAAGAATGCAACTAATTGCCCCGCTTGTTCCAGTCTTCCTAAAGTTTGTCTACATCATGGGTCCAGTAGATGCCATATGGCGTTGGAACCATCCATTACAGAACCTGACCCAGAATGGCCACCAGGACTCAATGAGTTAAGGGAGTCCACCAACCTGGCCAGTTTAGTGTCATCCACAACCTTAAGCAGTCTGCTGGAGACCCTTCCAGATCCTTGACGAAAATGGCCCCATCATTGATCTCTGGGGGACCACCCCGTAGTACCCGTCTCCATTCAGAGTAGCAACCATCAACCAAAACCCTCTGCTTCCTGCATCCAAACTAGTTAACAATCCACATTGTGTATGCCTCATATAGTATATGGGTAAGGGCTGTTACTAATGGTATTCAAAGAATTGCCATAGTTGTTGTACCCTAGTAGTGGCATCAAACTGTTGTACCATCTTCAGTAGGTCACAGCTAGGGTAAAACAATACAGAATGCCTGTGCACCGCACTTTTCCTATCAGCATCCCTGCACACTCGCTTTTCTCTTCACAACTGACAGCAAAAACACGGGTGATCGGCAATGGCTTCCATGGCATTTCCCAAGCTGACAGTAATGAGCAACTGCAGTTCATTTATGATCAAGAGAATCCGTGCACAATTAAAAAGCAAACTGATTTAAAAATGGAGCAACTAGTGGTTTTGCCAAGTGGCTGTGTGCTCTGCATATTGGATCACAACTGCCGTGGGGAGGCTCATTGACATGGTGCCTGAATGGGACGAGTAAGGTAAAATGCCGCAGTAATTCAAACTGTTCAACTCTGTTGATGTTCGAAGTTTCCCATATACTATAAAAGACAATGGATGGGCAACAGTGAGCAACAATGCTGAGTTTACTTTTTGAGGTTGACAGAACAACCAGAGGCCTTTCAAACTTAGCTCTCGAGGTCTAATGGTTGTCATGACAACCTCTCGAAGTAAACACAGCACTGTTGTTCACTGTTGCCCATCCATAATTCTGTATGTATACCACACTGGTGTACTTTGACTAGAAGCTTATTGTGCATTATAGTATCACAGGCCTTCCTGTAGTCCAAACTGACTACTACCCTGCCCCTGTCCAACTCCCAGATCACTTTCTTGAAGAAGGTAGTTAGGTTTCTTTGGCACGAGCATCTTATGTAGCCATGCTATGAGGGCAATTTCTCCACAATTGTGGCTATTGTTGCTTTTGATACTGAAGCCAGACCACATCGAACATCTTTTCAAGTGTCTTTTTGGCAAAGGATAGGAATCAGTGAATGGACCCTTGTCAATAAAGGATCCCTTTGTCTTATGCTGAGGGAAATTCACTTATCCTTCCTACTGGCACTTCACTGGGCAGCAGGAGGGAACCTTGTAAACTAAAGGACAACAAAAAAGCTGCTCTGAATACTGTGATGCATCCAACAATTACAAATAGAATTGCTCTGGCCCAGGTTTCTAGTATTAAAAATGTATTTTTTTATTGGTGACAAAGTGCTTACACAGTTCTTCAACTGCAGCGATTAGTGGCACTCACATATACTCCCAGAGTTTTGCACAATATTTTTGGTTTTTCTGTGTCACAGTTTTATCTTTTGTAATTTTGTTTACTGCATGGAGGTATGGCGGCACACATCCCATCCATTAGTCAGGCAAGGCAAAGTTTATTAAAGAGACGCCCAGTCCCGGAAGCTCTGGACACTGTACAAACAGGTAAAACACGTATATCAAAACAAATCAAATAAACAAAAAAAATAAGTGTAAATAATTATAAGTAATGTATATGTCATCAGAAGAGTATAACTATGACTGCTGCAGAAGGGGGCAGGGCCTCTGAGAAAGCATCTGGTAGGGCACAAAACATTGGGAGTATACATGAGGGTACCCCATATGACAGCAGTTTGGAGCACTATGTAATCACTTTGGAACCAATAAAAATACAGTTTCCAGTGGCATGTAGTGCTGCTGTGCTGATGACCCAGGTTTAGAAATCAGACGGGGAAGTTGAGCGCAAGGCCATGGCTGGGACAACTGCTGCTTGGCAGCGCATGCTCGCATCTCGACTGGGGAGGGCTGATGGCAGGTTCCACCACTGCAGCACCCCTTCAGCTGGACCAGAGGGCTTGCTCCTGCCACAAGGGAAGCTGCAGCTGGCGAGGCCACTAGAGGCACTGCCCCACCAAGGGAGGAGGGAGTGAGAAAACATAGTAACCCCTCACCCCCGAGCTATCTGAAAGACAGCATACAATCACCTGAACAGATTATATTTTTTCTTTATTTAGTTTTTTTTTTTCCCCGGAAAAGTAGGGCTAGACAATTCTTCCTATTTTCAGCCTTGTCCCAGGGGGAAGGGATAGATACAAATGGAAACCAACTGAAATTGAAACAGATTAAGCTGTTTGTGGTATTATCCAACATTACAGGGTATATCTCTGAAGCAGATGGTGGGGGTGAGCGCATAAAAATAAAAATATATCGTCAGCTGAACCATGTAGCCCCAGTGCTTTGACCTTTCATCAGGTCTTCATCAAGGAGCATGTCATTCCAGTGTTACCACCACCATTTTAAATTGCTTATTGAAAGACACAGTACATGTGTTGACGGCAGTATTCGTGTACAAAATGGTGGAGGTACATGTCCTCTGATAAAAACTTGAAGATAGGTCAAAGCGTGGGGCTACATGGTTCTTCAGATGATGGAATAAACCACTTTATTGCTTGCAAAACCGAGTGGAGTCAGTTTGTTTGGAGTGCAGGACTTTGTCTTGTTACGGTTATGTAGGGCTGGCGGTCCTTTCCCACGCCTCATAGCTGATCCAGGATGCGCTGTTTCCATTCTACACTACGCAGAGGTCCGTACATTGCAATTGGCAGAGGGAGACTGAGGGTGGCATCATCACCCTGAACTCCATCCTTCTTTTCCATTTTGAATCCTCCCACACTAGGGCACGGTCTGTCATGATCCTGCACAATTGACACTGTCAGGCTGGATGTGGAGAAAGCTTTCATGCACTGTGTCAGAACCTGATATATCAATGATTGAAGTGGCTTCTAGGTAGTATATTGCAACATGCAAGTTTCCCTGGCACCAACAGGAACTACCAATCCTTCCCAAAGCAGGCAGTATCCAACTAGGATGGGGCTTAACCTGCTTTATCAAATGGGTAGAACATTTCAATGTTTCTGATTGGCTGAAAGGTACATTTAGGTGTGTCCTTATACAGCCATAAACTGCCAACCAGCACTACCTTTGCCACGCACAACACAGCACACTTAGAAATCTATGCATGCCATGGCTTTCCTGCTGCAGCTACACACACAGCAACTGACAGAACTGCAACAACTGCACTGGGAGAACACTGTCACAGTGACGCAAACAGCACCCTTCCCGAGACTCTATAACAGGACCCAAATGAATTAACGTAAAACAAAACATTTATAAAGGAAACATGTGACCTCTTCTGCTGCTATTTTAGAAAGAGCCGTTCACGATCACTGCTTCACAACCAACTGCCCGTGCTCCACCAAGCATTCGCACATGCTACCAACAAATGGGTTTGAAATCAAAGCCAAGACCACCTTGCTGCCACCAACCTTGCTGCCATTAATGTTACAAGTATTTAAAATTACTGCCATCAGCACAAGCAGTAAATCCACTTTAGGACGAATGCCAACACTGCTTGTTAAACAAAAACATACCTTACTGCTGCTATAAACTAAAGCGCTACAAACAAGTAGCTACGGAGGCTGGTAAGGGACATGCCCGCTCCCCACTCAGTCCTTCTAAAACATGGAAACTTGTCCATCGCTCGTCGCTCTGGCCTGACGGTATAAAATAAAAGTCAAAATCTTCTCAAAGGTGTTTGTGTATTGAGGAGGCACAGACATAAACACCCCTGTGGTGGCTTTCTAATGACACAGAAAGCACTTGCAGAAAAGTGCTAATTAGGGCCAATAAGGGATATGGTTGCTCCCACCAAAACTGGCTCACATTGAAAAAGTAAAATAAAATGTTGAAAAGAAATGCACTTTGGAAGTTGCTTGTGCAAGGATGGCACATAGAAGATATACAGTATTGAGGATTTTGTGTTTGTGGAAGAGGGAGGGATACACATACATTAAACACCCTGTACTGGCAAGGACTACTTTTCTGTTAACATACAGTATGCAGTATTTTATGCTTTTTTTGATCTTTGTATTTTTTTTTTAAATCAAGGAACCATATTATAAGAAGAATAAGACACTCTGAGGTGTGGTTTATGGGCTGCAAACAGCACTTCCCAGGTGCTAAAGGCACTCGGCACAAGCCCCTCATAGCTCATTACATACCCGGGGTGTGCTCTTATCAGCCCATAAACCACACCTCGTCATGTCTTATTCCTTGCTTACTGGCCTGCAGTGGAAGCCCCTTGCAGGATTTTGGCGTGAACACAGGGCTTCTAATTGATAAGCATGTGTGCTAGCATGCCGGCTGCCACCATAGTAAACCCATTTACATTAGTGACCGGTTATTTAATAAGTTTGAGGGTTTTTTCCT
Source organism: Neoceratodus forsteri (assembly GCA_016271365.2). Taxonomy (NCBI): domain Eukaryota; kingdom Metazoa; phylum Chordata; order Ceratodontiformes; family Ceratodontidae; genus Neoceratodus; species Neoceratodus forsteri. The sequence goes on along the minus strand of CM028133.1, from coordinate 679,807,327 downwards.
TGTTTGTTTTCACCTTGTCATGGTATATGTGAACTACCCTGAGCTACCTGATAAACAGTCAACATTTCATTCAATCATTTTTACTGGAGTTTCATTTGAAATACATCACACTAAAGACAAGTGCTGATTAAACGCAATCAAAGACTTTGTGATACGCTTGTCCCATACAACTTTAAGTGAAACAAAATAAAAACACCGCCTTCTCATTTGTTTTAACATTGTTATAGATACGTTACTAAGGAAACCAAAGGACATTTGATCTAGAGACTGTAAGATTTGAACAAGAATTACTGAAACCTAAAGGGATAGGTATCCAACTGAAGTGGCAAAGAAAATGTAATAACTTACTTCCTGGTGAACACGTTGCTGACAGATTTGAACTATTGTTCATTGTGTAGCAAAGTGGCAGAGTATTTAAAAACTAGTTATAATAATGTAGGGTGGTGAGTGGACCTTTATTCCAATCTACCAATCAGCTTTGCATCCCCCTGTTGGAATATGCTCCTCCTGCTGTGTTTTTTTTGTTTTGTTTTGTTTGTTACAGATACTGTGGAACCACACTAACAGTAGATGATAAAATCTTCTGGAAAGCACTAGCGAGATTATGGTGTGCAGAAAGCTGACCACTCAAAAATATTTTAGTCATGTAATAAATTGGGGAGGCCTGGTGGAGGACATGGAGGAAAAGTCTCCCAGCGATAGAGTCGATGGTAAACAGAGAATCTGACCATAAAATCTATTGCTGGGAGACGTTCTACAACATGAATCTGTGCAGAACAGAACTGGTACAAAAAACACCCAAGAAATGTTATCACTTCCAAGGGGTTAAAAACATTCCTTCCACTCAGGCCGTGATGGCAAGGTATGCTGAAAGAGATTTATCAGATAAACATAGTGACACACAGTGTCTTAGGAAAATATTTATTTTTCCTTGAAATGTAGGTGTAGAAATGGAAATGGATTTAATTTGGAACAACAGTGTCTGGAATTTAATTGAGCTGTGAAAACAACTTGAATGGCAAGTAAGTTCTGTAGCTGATTAAGACGCCAAGAAAAGGAAAAATATTGACAAGAATCCCATGTTGATAAAGCCTAGGAAAAGATTGTCTGGCACGCTGTCATGTTTAAAAAGCAAAAACACACAGAGTATATGACAGATCGTCATGACTGTGGAATTAACCTGTCTTATCGTGTACTTCACATTCCTATATGCAGTCAAACAAAGATTAGTTGAAGTTCTGGACTTAATGTACCTCGACTCAAAGTCTCTCAACATGCTTGTTCAGTTCTGATTCCCAAGCCCTACCTGCCTATTGATCTATCTTACACTCCCTCCTTCTCGTGTACACACGTGCACTGTATCAAATACGCAAAGTAGGGCAGGCTGGTACGCACTGTGGTAGTACACACAACTTTAAGTTATCCAGGAGTGATTCCAGCTCCATTTTTGTATGGCGATGGCCAACTAATGAGAGAAAAATGGGTGTTTCATATATACTACATCTACACAGTGTACGTAAATACGTAATGGACATATGTACCTGCATTCATACATATCTATTGTATGGTGCCGAGTCCCAGAGAAAGGGCACAATAGAAATAAAATTGTCTTGCTTTATTGTACACACATACTGTACAAACATACTATACATTTCTACATACCTACTGCCATAGGTGCCGGAATGGGGGGGCTACCAGGGCCATGGCCCTACCCTTTCCTTTACTTTCATAAGTGGCTCTATCACTTTTTTCTATCATGGTAATACATTTAATAGGGGAAAATTTACCCTTTACATCCTTGGCCCTACCACTATTTAAACTGTTCCAGCATCACTGCCTACTGCATGTACATAGATACTGTACACACTTACCTATATACATACATCTACCTGTTGCACATACATACTGTACATACCTACCTATATACCTACATCTACCTACTGCACGTACATAGATACTGTACATACCTACCTATATACATACATCTACCTACTGCACATACATAGATACTGTACATACCTACCTATATACATATATCTACCTACTGCACGTACATAGATACTGTACATACCTACCTATATACATACATCTACCTACCTACTGCACATACATACATAGATACTGTACATACCTACCTCTATATATACATCTACCTACTGCACATACATACATACATAGATACTGTACATACCTACCTATATACATACATCTACCTGCTGCACATACATACTGTACATACCTACCTATATACATACATCTACCTACTGCACATACATAGATACTGTACATACCTACCTATATACATACATCTACCTACTGCACATACATAGATATTGTACATACCTACCTATATACATACATCTACCTACTACACATACATAGCTACTGTACATACCTACCTATATACATACATCTACCTACTGCACGTACATAGATACTGTAATACCTACCTATATACATAGATCTACATACTGCACGTACATAGATACTGTACATACCTATATATATATATATATATATACATCTACCTACTGCACATACATAGATACTGTACATACCTACCTATATACATACATCTACCTACTGCTACATAGATACTGTACATACCTACCTATATACATACATCTACCTACTGCATACATAGATCTGTACATACCTACCTATATACATACATCTACCTACCATACATAGATACTGTACATACCTACCTATATACATACATCTACCTACTGCACATACATAGATACTGTACATACCTACCTATATACATCTACCTACTGCACATACATAGATACTGTACATACCTACCTATATACATACATCTACCTACTGCACATACATAGATACTGTACATACCTACCTATATACATACATCTACCTACTACCATAGATACTGTACACTACCTACCTATATACATACATCTACCTACTGCACATACATAGATACTGTACATACCTACTATATATACATCTACCTACTGCACATACATAGATACTGTACATACCTACCTATATACATACATCTACCTACTGCACATACATAGATACTGTACATACCTACCTATATACATACATCTACCTACTGCACGTACATACTGTACATGCCTACCTATATACATACATCTACCTACTGCACATACATAGATACTGTACATACCTACCTATATACATACATCTACCTACTGCACATACATAGATACTGTACATACCTACCTATATACATACATCTACCTACTGCACATACATAGATACTGTACATACCTACCTATATACATACATCTACCTGCACATACATAGATACTGTACATACCTACCTATATACATACATCTACCTACTGCACATACATAGATACTGTACATACCTACCTATATACATACATCTACCTACTGCATACTACATAGATACTGTACATACCTACCTATATACATACATCTACCTACTGCACGTGCATAGATACTGTACATACCTATCTATATACATACATCTACTGCACATACATAGATACTGTACATACCTACCTATATACATATATTTACCTACCTACTGCACATACATAGATACTGTGTATACCTACCTATATACATACATCTACCTACTGCACATACATAGACACTGTACATACCTACCTATATACATACATCTACCTACTGCATGTACATAGATACTGTACATACCTACCTATATACATACATCTACCTACTTAACATACATAGATACTGTACATACCTACCTATATACATACATCTACCTACTGCATACATAGATACTGTACATACCTACCTATATACATACATCTACCTACTGCACATACATAGATACTGTACATACCTACCTATATACATACATCTACCTACTGCACATACATAGATACTGTACATACCTACCTATATACATACATCTACCTACTGCGCATACATAGATACTGTACATACCTACCTATATACATACATCTACCTACTGCACATACATAGATACTGTACATACCTACCTATATACATACATCTACCTACCTACTGCACATACATAGATACTGTACATACCTACCTATATACATACATTTACCTACTGCACATACATAGATACTGTACATACATACCTACCTATATGCATACATCTACCTACTGCGCATACATATACTGTACATACCTACCTATATGCATACATCTACCTACTGCGCATACATATGTACTGTACATACCTACCTATATACATACATCTACCTACTGCACATACATAGATACTGTACATACCTACCTATATACATACATTTACCTACCTACTGCACATACATAGATACTGTACATACCTACCTATATACATACATCTACTGCACATACATAAATACTGTACATACTTACCTATATACATATATTTACCTACCTACTGCACATACATAGATACTGTGCATACCTACCTATATACATACATCTACCTACTGCACCTACATAGATACTGTACATACCTACCTATATACATACATCTACCTACTGCACATACATAGATACTGTACATACCTACCTATATACATACATCTACCTACTGCACATACATAGATACTGTACATACCTACCTATATACATACATCTACCTACCTACTGCACATACATAGATACTGTACATACCTACCTATATACATACATCTACCTACTGCACATACATAGATACTGTACATACCTACCTATATACATACATCTACCTACTGCACATACATAGATACTGTACATACCTACCTATATACATACATCTACCTACTGCACATACATAGATACTGTACATACCTACCTATATACATACATCTACTGCACATACATAGATACTGTACATACCTACCTATATACATATATTTACCTACCTACTGCACATACATAGATACTGTACATACCTACCTATATACATACATCTACCTACTGCACATACATAGATACTGTACATACCTACCTATATACATACATCTACCTACTGCACGTACATAGATACTGTACATACCTACCTATATACATACATCTACCTACTGACATACATAGATCTGTACATACCTACCTATACATACATCTACCTACGCACATACATATATACTGTACATACCTACCTATATACATACATCTACCTACTGCACATACATAGACACTGTACATACCTACCTATATACATACATCTACCTACTGCACATACATAGATACTGTACATACCTACCTATATACATACATCTACCTACTGCACATACATAGATACTGTACATACCTACCTATATACATACATCTACCTACTGCACATACATAGATACTGTACATACCTACCTATATACATACATCTACCTACTCATACATAGATACTGTACATACCTACCTACTATCCTATATACATCTACCTACCTACTGCACATACATAGATACTGTACATACCTACCTATATACATACATCTACCTACTGCACATACATAGATACTGTACATACCTACCTATATATATATACATCTACCTACTGCACATACATAGATACTGTACATACCTACCTATATACATACATCTACCTACTGCACATACATAGATACTGTACATACCTACCTATATACATACATCTACCTACTGCACATACATACTGTACATACCTACCTATATACATACATCTACCTACCTACTACATACATAGATACTGTACATACCTACCTAAATACATATACTGTACATACCTACCTATATGCATACATCTACCTACTGCACATACATAGATACTGTACATACCTACCTATATACATACATCTACCTACTGCACATACATAGATACTGTACATACCTACCTATATACATACATCTACCTACTGCGCATAGATACTGTACATACCTACCTATATAAATACATCTACCTACCGCACATACATAGATACTGTACATACCTACCTATATACATACATCTACCTACTGCATGTACATAGATACTGTACATACCTACCTATATACATATATCTACCTACCTACTGCACATACATAGATACTGTGCATACCTACCTATATACATATATCTTTAGAGAGGAAAGAAGAATATTGTCCATCCAGTTTTTTCCTCCACTAGCTCAGTGGGAATACCACATTACTCTTGTTCTTTCATGTATCTGTTGAGTCTGAACCTTAATGCTGTTACAGTTAAACAGCTGATAACACCAGCTCTGGTAGTTTATTCCAACTGTCACTTATATATCCTGTTAGTTATTCACCCTTACATTTTCCCTTGAATCTTCCCCCATCAATGACACTGTGTGCCCCCCTTGTCCTTTCATCCTTACGTATCCTGAAGAGTCACACTTGGTCTTGACTGTGTTTCCACTTTCAGGTATTTGAAAACCATGATAGTGTTCCCTCTGATTCTTCTTTTTTCCATGGAAAACCGCCTTAACTCTGTTACTTTTCATAGGACATGTTCTTCAAACCTGTAAGCCTATATATGAGCAGAGGTGTAAGAAGCTGGATCCATACACGCTGGAGACAAGGAGGGAAAGGGGAGACATGACTGAAACTTTTAATTATGTAAAGGGGCTCAATAAAGTGGGAGAAGAGGGTTTACTTAAGAGGAAAGAAGGGGTCAGAACTACAGGGCACACCCTCAGACTGCAAGGAAAAAGATACAGGGACAATGTGAGATGGCGTTTCTTCACGGAGAGGGTGGTGGAGCCCTGGAACAGACTACCAGATGGACTGGTGGGAGCTAAATCAGTGGAAGAATTCAAGAGGGCATGGGACAAGCATTTGGGGCTGAGTATTGGGGAAGGGTGGGGGCTGGCAGGGAGGGGGAGTTGTGGGGGGGGAAGGGCAGACTAAATGGGCCGGTATGGTCCTTTTTTGCCACCAAGCTCCCCTACTGTTACAAAAGTGCCTTAGAATATCAGCCCGAAGAGTCATCAGAGCCGGACAGAAGAGAATTACATTTTATATTTCATCCAAAAGATAGCAATTTCAGTAGTGCAGTACCCCCAGATGTTAAGACAGATGCTTGGTGATTGACTTTATTTACATTTTTATTTTACAGCTTTGTGCCAGAAATGGTATACCGAGCCGAAGATCATTTCCAGGTGGGTCCTGGAAGCACAGAGAGGTTACATGACTTGCTCAGGGTCATACAGTATGCAAGTAGAGGTTGTAGGGACCAAACCTAGGTCTGCTGCATGTACCATGCTCATTCACAGCTTACTGCTTTAACCTCTAGGCTATACTGTGAGACCTACAACTACAGGCCAGCCCTGCAGACTTGAACCCATGATCATTTGATCTGCCTGGTCCAGAGCAGAGATTACTATAGATTGAGCCACTGACACTGATATTATTAGGCTATGTCCTAATAAAGACACAAAGGAGTTATAAGAAAGGGAAGAGGAAATGTTGCATGAGATAATGGAGAAAGCACAGGGTGATGGGAAGGATTAAGGACAGAGCAGGAAGCAGAGGGTCACAGAAAGAAGTAGAGGACTGCTTAGGTACAGTATATGGTGGATAACAGAAATGGTAGAGGAGGGATAAGCTATAGCTATAGGGAATACAGGCAGAAGGGGTGTGGGAGGCCAGCCCACCAGAGCAGCGGTAGCGCTACTGCTTGCAACGCCGATGCCCCGGTTCAGGAATGGACCCGAGGAGTCGGAGGGACAGCAGGTGGAAGGAGGATTGAGCATTCTGTGGGCTGTACTCCTCCACCGGGGGAAGGGTGGGTGAGTGACCAGTGCTTGATCGACCCCTAGCAGAGGCCAAAGGGAGCAGTGGCCAAACTAAGCTGATGGGGAGGCATGCCGGACATTTGCGCTATGGCACTTTGCATCATTGCACACCACACCTCCCAGCGGATAACAGCCAGTGAAATTACCAGCCATAGATGACACCCTGTTCCTCCCATTTCATTGCGCCTGCCCAAGACCCTCAGTTGAAGACCGAGTACAGTCCTCCATCGGGTATGATCTGGTCTTGCGACCCACCCTGGGGGTAAGCCAGGGAAGAACATGGGTAGTCAGGGGTCTGCCAGGAACTGATGCCAGTCTCCATTGGACCATGCCTGCTTGGGGGCTCTTCCCAGGGGGGTAAGCCTGGGAGGAACATTGCCAAGTTAAGTACCAGGAGATGGATGGAAACTGGAGGGAGTGGGGGCTGAGCTATGAAGCCAGGCACCAAAAAGCAGAATAAATAAAAAAAAAAAGGGTGTGTGTGTGGGAAGAAAGTGGGGATAAACATTGTGATGGGATTATTGCAAGAAGAGGGGTGGAAGCAAAGGGTGAATGAATACGGTGGGGATGATACAAGAAGTGCAAGGTGAGAATGACAGGAAAGAAGGGGTGCAGAGGAAAATGGAATATAGTGCATGGAGTAGAACAGACAGAGAGATAGAGATGTGAGAAGCAGAGCTGGGAAGATGTGAAAACAGGAATCAAATCACACCTGGAGGGAGGGGTCTGAATTAACCAAACAAGCAGGTGCTCATGAGACCAACTGACTGAAGAGAGGCCAGGTTGAAAATGTGTCTTCTTCCTGAGTGTTTTGTAGATTTAGTTGCCTCCTGTATTGCCATACTGGGGTCAGGTCATATATCATAACCATGTCCATGAGCAATCAAGGAGTGCTGAAGTATCCGATCACTGACTTGGTGTTATCCTTGGTCTGGATTTTGCAGAGGTGGTCTGCTAATATGTCACACAGTGCACAGCTTGTTCCACCTCTTGACATGAAAACAAGCCACTAGCATGGCAAGCAGCTCACCATCCTCCACATTATTAAGAGGACTAGCAAATTGTGCCTTTCTCATACTGGGACCACAACATGCACAAGAACTTGTAAAAAAAAGTTGTTAAATGGATGACCAAGAGGGTTGGAGGGACATTCAGTAATCAGTACCTTAGGAAGCATTTTCATTATGCTTGTTAAGTTTAAATATGCCAGCACAACTTTGACATCAGAAAAATGAAATGCAGCAAGTTGCATACTGTACCACTTAACCTGTTAGCACCCAGGTGTGACATTGTTCCTCAAAATTGTCTCTGAGGCCAGGAGATCAGAAGGTTGTGGGTTTTAGCCCCACACCAGGAACTTGGGGTAACAGCCAATACTGACACTATACTGCAGCATGACGGGGACTCTGTATACCTGAGGTGTCGTCTTTCGGATGAGACGTTAAACCAAGATCCTGTCTGCCTGTTCTGGTGATTGTTCAGGTGGATGTTAAAGATCCCACGACACTTCTCAAAAAGAGTAGGGGAATTTCCTGGTGTCATGGCCAGATTACCCCATTTACTAACGATGTCATCAACTTAATCCGATTCAATTTTCAGTTGGTTTCCATCTGTATTCCCCCCGTGGATAAGGCTGAAAATAGGCAAAACTACCTAGCCCTGCTTTCCTGGTCAATCAATAAATGTGGGGAAAAACAGGACAACTATGGGACACCTCATCACATCTTGGAGACTAGCTCTGAACACGGTGGGCTTGCACTATCGTTAAATAAATGTTCACAAGGTTTGCTGTTCATTGAGCAAGATACTATAGGTTACTATAAATTTTTGCTTTAAAGTCATAGTGAAGAATGTGGGGCAGAACGCCCACTGTGTAAGACTGAGTGGTAAAATGAGAAACTGTCCATGGTAAAGTGGGACTGTTTAGAAGTATGACAAGTAACCACATAGGGAATATAACTATGGCCTATTTTCTTCGCAATTCATAACAAAAAAAAGTTCCTTAGTGCTGATATTCGCCACAATGCAAGGAAATAATTTCAATGAGAGAATCTGTGCTTACACCATTTCACAAGAAAAGCAGGTTTTTCTGAACCTGAGGAACCTTCATGCTCACTTCCTTACCCTCTTGACTATAAAATGACAAGGAAATCATTATTGCCTGCCAAAGTTATTTGGATCATCAATTATAGGGTTAAAAACCATGTTATTGTGGACCATTCTGGTAGAACAGTGGTAGCGCTTCTGCTTGCTACTCCAGTGACCCAAGTTCACAAAGGGACTTTGGTTGCAAGGAGTTAGCTGGAGGAATGTAGAATAAGCATCCCACAGACAGCTCTCCCCCTTCTGGGAGGGGGAATTCTGTCCTCTGTTGTTCATCTGTCACCTGTGGAAACTGGGGTGGTAACACAGTAGAGGCATATATCAGGGAAGAAGCAGGCACAGGACACCGATAGCAAACCCATGTATACATCATGGCATGCCGGCAACCCTCAGGGGAAGAAAATGGTGCAAAAAGCCTAACTGGCAGGATGATGTTCAGACCCTGGCAGGCTCCCTGCCTCAGACTAGATATCTGCCTCTACACCAGATCTTGACCCTCGTGGGCAAGTGGGACTTCTAGGGACTCTGCCATGGGGGGCATGCTATGGGGAACAGAAGTCCAGATACCTAAGGAAGACAGCTGATCAGGAGTTAAATTCATCAGGAGCTCACAGGAACTCGGTTACAGTACCTCTTAAAAAGTTGTATGACAGTTCCACCACCTCTGTCATCTTTCTCCATTGACTACTATAGGAGAGTTCCACCACATAGAAATGAGACTTCCACCATCTAGAAATCTAGATACGAGTTCCCCCACCTACAAATTTCCAGTTTAACCACTGCAGTTGATGGGGTTGAGGGATAGGCCAGATGGGGCAGTTCTAAAGTAAGAGGATAAAACCTAGAGTTGGAAAAAAAAAAACAGTATTATTGTTACAGTATTACTGGCAGTAATGCACTTAAGTTGTATCTTTGCCCATATTTAAGCTGCTCATTATCTTTTGGGCAGTATGTTTTTTTTTAAGTATATTTTTTTTCCTCCCTCGGGAGCAATCGCACCCTTATGATGATGATGACGCTAGCAAATTTCCCTCCCTAAAAATCCTACTGTTATTCAGGATCTTGTGAATCAGGCAGGAGCACGGGGCTTGAGCATACTGTCACATCATTCGGGTGACTGATTTCATGTTTTGTTCTAAATTTCTATCTCCTGATACCCCACTGATGCTGTGCATGCCTGTTGCCCTCCCTTGCATGTTATAACATGTCCCATGGAGGAGCGAGCTCCCCATTCCACCACAGGGGTCACTGCAATGGTGAACCACCACACCACTCACCCGGGTTTGGGAGAGTTAGATATCTACCCCCAATTGCTGAACGGGCGATCGAAGTGAAACCCCATTGCTGTTGATATAGGTACGATGGGGGGTTTCGCTGTGGGGGTTTTGATGTGCCGGTGTCACTGTAACAACAGTAAACCGGTTTGGGACACACTACTATCAGCAACACTTTTCCAGCCTGGCCACCAGAACGCTGGCAAACTGGGCTTGTTACAAAGCAGACGGCTTCAGCTGTATGTTTTTAATGTTTTAAAACTGTGGCATAAAATAGAAGACTTTAGGCACAGAAGTGTGCGTGATGGTTAAGAACTGTTAGGGCCCCTAAGAAAAACTGCTGCTGCTCTGCTGTGTAGTGGTTTTAGAAAAGACCGATAGTCTCTGCTGAAGTTGCACCAAGGATATGCAATATCAAACCAAAGTTTCCGTGTCTTCTTCTGTATAGAGGTTGTTACATTAAATCCTCTTTGTAGCTGTGGGCATTGATTTGAGAGAAATAATAGTCCCGCAGTAGAAATTATGAAATGGTCTGAGAAAAGGGGAATGGTCTGTGCGTGTTGGGGGAAGGGAGTACAGAGAGCTCAGAATTCAAAACTGCTCCCAGTGCACAATGAACACATTTTGCCTTTTCCAATCTGTTACTCCCCAGCTATGATGGGCGGTCTCCTGGCTGGTGGGTACTCAAGAAAATGAGGGGACTGCTCATCACCCAACTGTGTGCACTTCGCACAAACTGCGGGGAACTCCTCCTGATGCTTTAGGGATGCCTCATGGTGTATGCTGATATAATTCAGCTACTCTTTCATGCATGTTCTATATTTATCTTCACTCTTTATTGCCATGAATGTTTACCTGAAAACCGGAACAGACGAAGTCCAAAGAGCAAATATAATGTCTTCTAGCAAACTACCTTTAGCAAAACAGAAACAAGGTGAAGAAAAGTACAGAAATGCCTGAAATGCAATCTTAACATGGTCTCTGTATTATCAAAGGTTTACCACAGTTGTCAGTATCTCCTTTATATTTTTTAAATTTATTAAAATGATTTTATTTATTTTTATTTCTTTCAAACATGTTTTACCAGGTAATGACACAAAGCCCAGGGCTCATTTTCAGTTGTTACCTGGGGACGGGACTTTGAGGAATCTTACAGCATTCTTACATTTACATGTATTACACATTCCAAAAACAAATGAAGCAAGTATATGGCAAGCAGCTTGTCCTGGTGCAGTAAATTATAGCGACATGACAGGGTAGCCCCAGGGAAATAAAATACAGGGTAGAATCACGGTTGTCTTGCAGGAGATACCTGCAGCCAGCAAAATGTACATCACTGGGTTAATATGATCTGCATTAGCTAGATGACTTAGATAGACTCAAGAGGGGGGCTTGGCACTGGGGACATGATGTCAGGGATTTGTAGTGGGATTTGATCAGAGCCTTGCTTGATGTAGGGGAAGGGGCAGTGACATTGACGGGAGATTGTTCCAGGTGTTAGCGAGCCTACAGCTGATGGAGACTTAGCCTAGGTTGGGCTTGTACCATGGAACGTGGAGGTGGTGACCTGCCTTCGATCTCAGCTGATAGGAGGGGTTCACTGCAGAGGAGAAGAGGTCAGACATATCTGGGCAGTTTGCCAGATCAATACTTGGTGCCCAGGAGGGCAGTGTGCACCATTTGTATGCTAGGGGGAAGGGGCCCCTCTAGCTTGTTATAAATACTGCATCAGTTAAAGGGGGGGGGGTCCCAGGGTGAATATATGCAGTGCATTGAACAGAGTGTTGCTTTTATCAGGAGAGGTGGAAGTAGCACCTGAATAGACTACATCCCCATAGTCTATAAAGAGAAGTCTGTTACTGCTGTGACCACTGGCTGCAGTTAGCCCCAGGAGCACCCCAATTGGCTCCATATACAGTAGCTCTGTACTGTTAAAGCTTGGATTATATTTTACTGGATTTTGATTTCTGTTAATACTGTCTTGCTAGCATTTTAGAGTTCAAGTTTACTGATTTAATTTAAGTGCCTGTAGAGTGTTCAAATCAAATCAAATCAAACTTTATTTATAAAAGGCGCCTTTCCAAAACCAAGGCACCTGTACATAACATAATAAAATCAATAAATAATTAAAATAATATTACAATTACTCTAAGGCAGCAGCATTTAAAAATCACTGTATGCAAGGCTAAAAAGATGTGCTTTTAATGCCTCTGTGTTCCCTCTTAAGACCCAGTAGCGATCTCAGCTTGGGTCTTGAACCCTCCGTTTTTCACCTTTTACTCTGGTATTGTGTTTTAATTAGCCCTGGTCTTGCTCTCTCTCAGACCTTGTGGCACCTTGCCTAACATTTTGGTCTGCACACACCCCCCCTGTTTAAGGCATTTTGCATTTCGTTTTAACTACATGAGCAGCCCCACCCCCCTGCCTCTCTTATTTAATTTCCCTCTGTCCTTCTCTTTTCAGGTAGTTCGAGAGCCACAGCCATAGTTCTCTGACAAACCCGACCTGCCTGACTGCCATCCGTGGTCCAGGTCTGAAGCCACCAGCCCTTCACAGAAGCTTGGGGACTGATTACCTCCAGGAAGGGAGTCCTAGCTGCGTGATTTTTTGGCCCGCCCAGCCACCCCCGGTCCTGTTTAAATACACTTAACTATACCCCGGCTTACTAGCTCACTCCTACAGGCTACTGCCAGCCAGCTGCTCAAGCTTAAAGTGACAGCATCACTGTCTCTTGCGAAGCTTTCCCTGTCTAGTGTAACTCTTCCTTCAAGCTCTCTCTAAAATCCACCAAGTACAGTTGTTAACTGTACAGCCTCTCTTTAGCACCAGTGTGTCAGGCTTAATGACTGAATCAAGCTGCCATGTCCCCTATCAAAGTGTGCTATCTACTTCTGCTCCTTGCTACCTGGCTTGGTACAGCTGGCACCAGATGCCTAGCTGGGCTGCTGCTACCCACCTCTGAACCACTACTGGGTAGTGCATGGCTGTCAAACGCACCTTCAGAAACTGCCTCACTTGGCCATGGGCAGCGACTCACTCGCCCTTACCCTACACACACAGATGGCCATATGCCCTCCCTTAGCATAGGTATAGTAATGGTTAGCTATACCCCAATAATTAAACCAGTGTCCAACCACCAGAATCATCTGAAGCCTCGACGGCAGAAGGTACAAACCAAATTTAGCATAAACCTTTCTGCCAGAAAGGTCAACTTTATGCTCCTGCTTCTCTCAGGCAACATTCACTCAAACCCAGGCCCACTCACTTCAACAGGCCCTGGTGTTCATAAAGTTAAAGGCCTAAAAATAGCCTCACTGAACATCTGCAGTTTAACCACAAAATTTGACCAACTACAGGCATGGATGGCCATCCATACCCCTGACATCCTCTGCCTAATGGAGACTTGGTTGACCAGTAGGATTAAAGATAGCAAAGTTGCCCTCAAAGGCTTCCAAGCATACAGGATTGATAAAATAGGCAAAGAGAGGTGGGGAATGCCTTATCTATGCCAGGGACTCTCTGTAGTGCTCCGTTCTCCCAGGAACCAGGGTAGCCAAGGACCATGAGATAATGGTGTTAAAGGCACAGGTCAGTCAGAATGGCAAAACTCTCATCCTTGCCACAATCTACCTACCCCCCAAGAAAGCCACAGCAGGCCTTCCCACAATTATGGATGTTATCAGCACCCTTCCATAGGGGATGGAGCTTGTCATTACCAGGGACTTTAACATAAACTGGGATGGAAAGGAGGCTGCCCCTTTCAGGGATCTGATAGCCACCTCCAACCTGACGCAACTTGTCACCTGCCCCACCAGGCGGAACTATAAGACAGGAAACAGTACCCTCCTTGACTGGGTCCTTGCAAGCTCATCATGCCAGATATCTGAGATCAAGGTTCTCCCAGACACACTAAGTGACCACTCCCCAATCACCTTCTTGTGGTCTAATAAATTTACCAAAAGCCCATCCATCCTTCCTCATTGAAAGCAGGGTTTTTGAGGAAGGGCAAACTTGGATCCCTCAAATCAGCCCTTGCTCTGCATGACTGGACTCCTATCGATCTGGCACCTACCCTTGATCAGGCTCTCAGTTACTTCATTAAGGGCTTTAGCTCCATCTGTGACATCTATGCCCGGCTCACGAAAAGAAAAATTTGGGGACAGGCAAATGGTTGGATTGATGGGGAGCTCCTCTCCCACCTGAAAGAAAGGGACATACTCTGGGAGAAGGCCAGAAACACAGGTACCAAGCATGATTACCAGTGTTACAGAACAGCCAAGAACCGCTGCACCAAGCTAGTCCGGCTCTCCAAAGCCAACTATCATAAGGCCCAGCTTTGCAATTCTTGGGGTGATGGGAAAAGATTCTAGGATAACATCAAAAGCATCCTGGGAAAGGAGGACAAGAAGCACCCTCAGCTACTCAGTATCAGTAACACCTCCACTCAGACCCTCTAGCTATTGCAGAAGCCTGCAATAAGGCCTTCACTGATGTTATCCCAGTGCTACCACCTGCCTATTTTCAACCTGGTTTGAACCATTCCAACAGTGTATCTACCGAGTGATCTTACCCGACCTTCTACTTTAAAAATGTGATGGTGGCCCGGTGGCACTGAGGGTTGAGGCGCTGGTCGCTACACCTCGCGCCACGCCGGCGACCCATGTTTGGGAATGAGCATGGGTTGCCGGGGGTCAGTGGGGAGGAGATGGATTGAGCATCCGGAGGACTGCTCTCCATCTCCGGGGTGGGGACTGAGCTTGACGGTGCCTGACTAAGCGGAGGTTGGGGATCAACAGCCTTGCAGCAGGAAAGAGGGAGGCGGGACATGGCAGACGCTGACCAGTGCGCGCGCACGGATACGCGCCGCATCACTCGCTGGCCATTGCACGCCATGCCCACCTGGGAAGAAAACTGAGGAAAAAATGGAGCCCAGCAGCAGCGTGGTTCCGGCGCCATTCCTGGAGGGCGCCTCCTGGCATGGACCCGATTCGGGTGGGTTGAGTCGCTCCCCACCACCCTGCCGTGAAGGGTAAGTCACGGGGTGCGGAAGGAGGGTCTCATGTCCGAGGGATGGCGCCGGAGGAGCGAGTGGTGCGGGGGCGGCTGGAGCTCCTGTGGAGAGAGAAATAATATCCGCAAAAAAAAAAAAAAGTGTGATGGGTGAAGGAGTCCCTAACTATGGTCAAGAAAGTACTAGGTAAGACCAGACTGGGCAGCGACAGGATGGACATGAAACTTCTATCCCTCACCCTGGACATTCTTATAGTGCCTGTTACCACGCTGTACAATAAGTCCCTGGCCCAGTTCCCAGTGGTTTGGAAGCAGGCCCTAGTTTCGCCAGTGCATAAAGGAGGTGACAAGTCTCTTGTAGCCAACTACAGACCCATCTTGATCCTCTCCCTTCTATCCAAGACACTGGAAAAGATTGTAGTGGGTCAACTCATTGACTACCTCAATAAGTATAATCTACTATACCCCAACCAGCATGGCTTCAGACAAAATCACAGTACCACCACTGCCATGTTGGACTACATGAACTATGCACATAAGACCCTGGATGAAGGCAAACTGGTGGGGTCTGTCTTTATTGACCTCACCAAAGCCTTCAATACAGTCAACCACCCCCTGTTACTGACCCAACTGCAAAACATGGGTGGGGCACCCAATGCCCTTTGCTGGTTCCAAGACTACCTAATATGGAGAAATCAATGTGTCAAAATTGGGCAAACAGTATCCAGCGCAAGACAGGTATCATTAGGGGTACTCCAGGGATCAATACTGGGGCCCCTACTCTTCAGCCTCTTCCTAAATGACCTTCCCACAGCCTGCAACACCAAACTCATACTATATGCAGACAACGCTGTGCTCCTCAGCTGCAGCAGCACATCTCAGGCTGCCCTGCAATCTGAGCTGCAGAACTCCTTCTCCAAACTCAAGGATTGGTTCTGTAGTCATAAGTTGCTACTAAACTACAAGAAGACCAAGGCCATGCTTATGCCCAGCCCCTACAACAAAAATAAGCACCACCCCCTCATCATCTCCAACTCATGCAGTGAGCTGCTGGAACATGTCCACTTGTTCAAGTATCTGGGGGTCATAATAGATGATGCCCTCACATTTGTGTACCATATTGACTCTCTGGTCAAGACAGTCAATACAAAGATTGGTGTCTTGTACAAGCACAGGCAATACCTCTCCTTGGGGGCCCTCTGCCTCTCAGTCCACAGTTACATTATATCTACTATTGACTATGGACTAGTGGTCTATGGGGTGGCAACGGATACAGTGCTCAAGAGGGTTCAGACTGCACTCAACAAAGCCTGCAGACTCACCCTGGATGCTGAGCGTAGCACTCACACCTGTACTCAGTACGAATGCGCAAATTGGCTGTCATTAAGAAACAGGGTCAAATTCCAGACTTGCATCCTAGAGAAGAAGGCTCTATTGAGTAAAATACCACCTTGTGTAATCTGATCAAGGTAGCCAACTTGTTACAGGTCACCAGAGGTAGGGCTAGAGGGGCCTTGGCTATCCCTTTCCATTGTACCTCACTTGGGCAACGTGCATTTGCCTACCGGGCCCCCCTGTGGATTAATGAACTCCCCAGGCACCTCTTGGCCACCAGTTGCCTGGCCCAATTCAAAACTGACCTCAAACAGGACCTAACAACACTCTGCAAGTGCACCTGCCCCTAAGTCCCACTGCATCTCCTCTTTCTGCCCCCCAGCAAGCACTAGGCAGGCCACAGGTACCCCATCCCTCTGTTCCTTCTCATGATTTGCCTCAGCAATGAGTTTGCATCATATTCCTTTGGCACCCACCACCCCACCTTCCAGTCCCATGAGTTTCCCTAACAGTCACTACTAATGCAGGTTGCCTGACCATTCCCCCCACCACACCCCACCATTTACTCTAGCATATCTTCTCCGCTCAGCCTCCCCTCATCGCCCCATTTCACCCTATACCTTCTCACCCTTCTTCCCCCACCCTTCACCTCAACTGCAGTACCTACCTCTCTCTTGTGCCTCCTTTCTTCACCCCACTACCGGCTATCCCCATCCCTCTGAACTACTGACAAGGCACTTTGTGGCTGCTTATTCCAACCTCCACCTTCATAAAGTGTCTTTCTTGTTATTTTAACTTGTACCTATATTTTGAGTTATTCTGTACGTTCTGAATCCAAGCTGTATCGTTCATTGTGATGTACCTTTGCTTTCTTCTATTGTACTTTGTTTTGCAATCTATGACATGGAACCTTTGCAAAAGAGCTTGTGCTTAAAGGTCTTTTCTGAATCACTAAATAAATAAATAAACAATAAATAAGGATTGATTGTTTCACGGTTTATTTTCTGATGATTCAATGGAGGCATACCTTTACTCTGTATAGGGCATCTAGCTTGGCATATGACTTGGCTACTGCTTAAGAGATGTGCCTGAGTAATCAAGGTGTTGGTCCAGGTGGAGACTGAGGTATTTGTAGGAGAAACTGAGTCTAGGCAGGACCTGTCTGGGGTGTGTAAAGTCAGAGCAGAGATGGTAAAGCTGAGCCATTTCCTGGTGAGGAAAATACGGACACCATTTTCTTTTAGTTCATGATGAAATGGTTATCCAGGAACCATTTTTGTACAACAGTGAAGTTCTGTTAGAAGTATCAGCTGCATACGTGTGTATGTTAATGGCA
This sequence comes from Neoceratodus forsteri, assembly GCA_016271365.2. Taxonomy (NCBI): domain Eukaryota; kingdom Metazoa; phylum Chordata; order Ceratodontiformes; family Ceratodontidae; genus Neoceratodus; species Neoceratodus forsteri. The sequence continues at coordinate 679,788,569 of CM028133.1, read as the reverse complement.
GTGAGGGAGCTTGGTAGGTCATTAATGTTGGTAGTGAAGAGCAAGGGGCCCAGGACTAAGCCTTGTGGGACCCCTGAGGGTGACTGGTAGGGTGAGGGAGGAGATGGGCCAAGCATGACAGGTTGGGTCTGGTTGGTCAGGTACGATTGGAACCATGCAAGGGCTGAGGGGGAGACACCAGAGTCAGCTAGTCTGAGCAGAAGCCAGTGGTGATCTGGAGTCAAAGGCCTTTGCTAGGTCTATAAATATGGCCCCTCTGCCCAGGTCCTTGTCCATGCTGGTGTGTATGTGGTGTGGTCGGTGACTCTTAAGAAGGGAGAAAGAGGCTGAGTGATTGGAACAAAAAACAGATTGGTAGGGAGTTAGGAAGTCAGTTTGGGCATAGCAATTCAATAGCTGCCTGCTGATAAAGCTCTCAAGGGTTTTGGAGAGGATGGGGAGCAGAGAGATTGGCTAGTAGTTGGAGGCTGAGTCAGCTGGGCTACCTTTGTGGATTGGAACTACCACTGCATACTTTCAGCTATGAGGAAAGGAGCTGGTGCATAGTGGTCTATTAAGTACTGTATGTGGGCAGTAGGGACAGCTATTGCTGGAGCACTGATTTTAAGGAAAATTTGGGTGGGAAAATTTGGGCACAATGCCATCAACTCCACAGCTAGATGCTGCATTTAGTGCTGAAAGCTCTTTGTGACCACTGGCCATAGAAACTGCCTGCAGGTGGAAGTTGCCACTGGTTGGTAGATTGGGTATGGGGGTGTAGGAGGTTAGGGATATGAGCCTAGTGCTTTTTGTGAAGTACTGGTTGAGGGTGTCAGTGGTTAAGGGGGAACCAGGTGGGGTTTGTGCCCCTCTGGAAGAGGGTTTGATTAGGCTATTGACCATTTCCAGAATTTATAAAGGATAAGGGCATTGTAAGATAGCTTGCTCAGGAAGTATTTGGCTTTAGTTAGGCATGTGCTCCTGGTGCACTGATTCCAAAATGTGGCATAGGCTTGCCTATCATGGGGTGGCCCGCTTGACTTGTTCCCTGACCCATGCCATGTCCCTCCACTGGAAGAGTTCATTTATGTCTGGTGTGATCTAGGGAAAGTGGTGCCCACAGACTCTGTGCCACTTAATTAGTTGGTGTGTGATTGTCATGGATATCTAGGAATATAGAGGAAAGAAATTCTATAGAGGCAATATAGAGATTTTAGTAGGAAAGCCCTTATGAGAATAGGACTCATGTTCAAAGATGTCTTAGAGGATGTGGCACTGCAATGGCTCAAGTTCCACAATACGCTGCAAACTCTAAGTCACTTCTATACAAACAATTAGGATATTGTCTGATATTTACATTCACTAAAAAAAATGATAGCCCTATAAAAATTACTAAGTCCTTAAAAAAGCTCATAACCATTCAGGGAAAACATTAGAAACAGTAATGCTTCGATGAATGACATGTAGCATATGTTTAACATATTACCCTACTCTATTCTGTATGTGTACTTATTTAGTTATTTGCTAACTGAGAGAGGCACGTGGAGCCAAAGCTCATTTCCAGGTGCATGGGGGGAGGGGGGATGGTACAAGGTAGAAAGAAATACAAACAAAACGTGACAATGCAATGCACACTACTGAATTAAGTGACAAGTGAAATGTATGATACAGAATATCAGAAGGCGTAGGATACAGTTTCAAACGTGCAAGACTTTACAATAGCAATAAGTGACAAGTGCAATGTACAACACAGAATATCATTAGGTGCAAGGTGCAAAAATTTGCAACAGTACAAACATTTACTCTATTAATGGTAATAAATCATTTAAGCAGTGGAAACATTAGAGTAGTACAAATTTACAAAAAGAAAATACAGTGATAATGTTAATAAATCATTAAAGTTCTGTAACATGAGCCAATCCAGTGGCACGGTGGTAACGCTACAGCCCACCATGCCAGTGACCCAGGATCGGGAGTGATTTGGGGTTTCTGGGGTGCTGCCGGGGAGGGCAGAGGATCAAGCATCTGAAGGACTGCTCTCCTCTCCTGGAGAGAATGGGTTTCTGGCTCTGCCAAATGACTGCCACCAGGTGGAGGCCTCATGGTAATGTGGGCCAGGAGCGACAAAAGAATGGAGTGAGCTGCGTGACGACGCTGCAGTGCATGCATGCCCCCACATGTGCAAGCTGACATGCTCCCCCCAGCACCTGATGAGAGAAAAAGCGAAGGAAAATGGCAGCAAGGCAGCTGTGTGTGAAGTCCTGCAGGTCGTCCCTCACCCCATCCATCGCTGGGACCCTGCAGGACAGTACTGGATGTGTGTCTTTGGGGGGAGGACAACTCTCACCCCCTAACCCCACCATGAGGGAAATCTGGGGGGTAGCCCAGAGAGGTGCTAGAGAGTGAGGAATGGCAGGGACGGGGCTGAAGGGAGCCAAGCCCACCTCGGCTGGGGAGGATATATAGTAAACCTGTATGGAGCAAAAAAGTAGTGCAAAAGTGTGGGGTGGAATGGTTTCCAGGGAAAGGACTGCACCAGCCAAAATCAGTGTTAATGACTAGCTGTAGGAGCATGATAGGGAGAGATGAGCAAACAGGAGTGGTTTAAGAGAGCAGCATGAGGACAGGAGATGAACAGGAAGATCGTTCCAGAGAGTAGAAAAGCAAACATAAAAAGGCATACTGACCAGCGAATGTTTTGCAGTATTAATGACTGTTCTGCACTCTGATCTGTATTCACTTACCTCATTATATTGCACATACTACATATGCCAAAGGACCCCCATGAAAATAAGATAATGCATCTAATAGGGCCATCCCACCATCTGTTTGATGTAAACTCCAAAGAAATAAATATTTATTGTGGTTCTATCTCTTTTTTTTTTTCCATATGGAAACCTGCATTTGATCAGGGTATTTGTGCCCTAGCCTTCAGCTACAGCTGGACTTTTGAAGTCCTCCACTTCTGCTTGTGACATCTCAGTCTGTTGCTGTGGAAATGACGGTGATGGAAGTGAGGATAATGATCTCTGATGTAAATAAGGAAAAAGGAAAATTAAGTCTAAAGACAAAGATCCTGTGTTCATACAAATGCCCTTCATAATAAAACAAGGGAGAGAAATATATTAACCCGATGCTGACTGATACCTGTATATTAAATATGTATAGTTGTCCTTGCAGAGCCAGGAGCTGCCACAGCGATTTAACAGCATGGAAACTAAATATGTGTTTGTCAGCTCCCATGTCATAATAAAACATTTTGTGGTCTTGCCAGTATTAAAAATTGTTGGACCTCAAGAAAAGAACATTTTATTTTAAAACAGATTCTGAAAGGGAAATATATTTGTGGCACTATTTAGTCCAAAGGTAATTCTCCACAAAACTCCTTATTTACACTCAGTCTGTGTTTTAAACACCAACACACAGCCCAATACTGGTATCCAGTTCAGTCGGCACACAGATCGGCCAGTTCTTGGTCCATTTGCCTTTACTGTGTGAGCTACAAGAGAGTGTTAAAAGCATAGTAACCCACATTGGGGGGTTACAATTCTTTTCCCCCTCAGAACTTTCATTCAGTCCAGGTCAGTAATGGAAATGTCAGTCATTTAAGGTAACAGTTTATTCAGTGTCTTGTCTGATCTCTAAAAGACGCCATAGTAGAGTATTATACAGTTTACAGTGGAAATCTAAATGTTAGTATATACTGTACAGGCATTTCTGTCCAGGTGAATGTGGCTGCAGATAGGGTGTGGTGGCCATTTCACCAATTGATGCAAAGAGATATGAGAGGTGTGGGGCCCTGACCAAAGAACAAGTCACAGACAACCTGCAGGAGGCATAATTATTTTAAATGCTCCCTTGCAGGTTAAAAAAAAAAAAAAACTAGGCTCTGAGTCACTGTTTGTATATGTCAACACTTGCTGCTCTATCTGTTTCTTGATCAAGTATTTTGAACTGAATGTTAGTTCAGTAACATTAACAGGTGTTTAATCAAGCAGGCTCTCACGGCGATAGTGGTGAAGTCAAAGCCCCCTGTCTTGCGGACTAACTACTGGCATTTTAGACCCCCAGTTGGTGTGTAGCCTGTGTCAGCCAATGAAAAGCGTGATATATTGGTTAGAAAGCAGTTAAGCTGTGAAATAAGGGGCAACATATTATCTGTCAGACTGGAAAAATAAGTCGTACTTTGCCACTGTCCTTCCTGGTTCACCTTGAACAGTTTTTTTTTCTGAGATGGTCATCTTTTTAATGTAACCGTATGCAAAATGACATTCTGCTATCATCTTGCTGTGCATGTCTAGTACCAATGCATTGTTGTCTGGATGAAAAATAAAAATGGTACTCCTAACCTAATTTCTGCTTGTAAAACTCCGGCAGTGGTTTTTGACTGTAACACTAACATACACACGCGTGACTGAGCAGTGGTTTAGCGCTCCAACATTACCATGACCAGTCTCTGAGAAACAACTAGGGCTTTTATTTTTAAATACAAAAATCCACAGATTGTGATGGCCAAGGCCCCAGTAGCAAGCATGTCAGCTTACCATGACAGTGTACTGGGTTTGTTTCCCAAGATTGGGACTATGTACATTATGTAGTAGAGGCTTGAGTCAGGATCCGTTGCAGATGCTTCCTTTCTCGAGTAGGGAGGATAGTTACTGCTGCTACAAGACTGTCTCAAAGGAAGAGAGTCATGTGAGTTTGATAACGTGGCTAGCTGCAGGGTGTAGGGCTGTCATCAAAGTGATATATTTATTTTTATTTATTTATTATCTCTGATTACAATACCTTTGAACCAGAGGCTCTTTTACAAAGGTTCCATGTCGGAGGGGGGCATGGCTTGGACCCTGGAGTGATGGCTGCATGATCTCTCTGCTCTGTCCCGACCTGGCGCTATTTTCCTGCTGATCTGCTGGTATGCCGGATTGAATTATATAAATATTCACTGGAGATTCCAGTTTCACCACTACTGAGGCTAACGCAGCCGTTTAATTGCGGGAAACTACATCAGCATAATGTAAACCAACCTCGAGTAGTTCGGAGCGGTATGAGGTGATCGGCCGCATAGGCCAGAGCGAGGGGGAGCGGCAGTACTGTAAATTTACACTGCCCATTGGAACTAGTGGGGTAAGGATCAGGTGCATCGGATGCCCATGATCTGCTGGGTAAGCTGCTGACAAGGAGCGTTCTGGGTCCTATATAAACCGGGGTCATGGCTCTAAAGATGGAGGCTGCAGGAGACACCGCAATGGGGCAGTCTATTCAACTCCCACTGCCCTCTCAGGAACAAACCCAAGTTGGAGAGGCATTAGCCAATATTACCAAGATGTTAGAGGTGCTCCTGGTGAGAGTGGACAGCATAGGAGCAACTGTGGCTGGAAATGTTTCTGATGTCCGTAAACTGGAAGATCACCAAAATGTACTCAACCAGCATACAGAGGAGCTGGAGAGACAGCACCTCATGGTGCTGCAAAGGCTTAAAGATCATGAAGATAAACTCTCCAGGCTGTGGCAAAGGGCAGAGGACCAAGAAAATAGGAGCAGGAGAAATAACATCCGGATCCTGGGGGTGCTGGAGGGGGCTGAAGGGCCAAATATGGAGAAGTTTCTGAACGACTGGTTACCACGGCTTCTAGGAGAGAGGTGGAAGGAACCTGTGGGGGTGGAGAGAGCACATCATGTACTGGGTAGGCCTGATGGTGCAAATGGGCCCAGAACTATTATTGTATACTTATTGAAGTACTTTGTTAAGGAAAAGCTTCTACGGGCTACCAGGGAGCTAGGGGAGATCACCTGGAAAGGCAACACAATTTCTTTCTACCGGGACTTCTCGCAGGAGGTGGCAATGAAGAGGAAGGCATATGGGCCATTGAAGAAGAGTCTGGCCGCTAACTCCTTCCAGTACAGGTTTAGGAGGCTGACTGCCCTACAGCTGTCTAAGGATGGCAGAACATTCCTGGCTGAATCACCCAGGGAAGCAGAGGCCTGGGTAAACAGTCAATGGTCAGACCTGCTGCCAAGATCCACACTCCACAGACACCTCTAGACCCCGAGTGAACATCCACTAAAGGGATCAGACAGAAGGGGATATAGATCCCAGGGAGGTGGTAATCTCGATTGATCAGGCACTGTCACAAAGGAGACCCCCTCGTTTCTTCCATCTGTTTCGCAACAGGCAGACAAACGCCCCGATGCAAGCTCCCCCCCAAGTCAAGGTGTACACCCAGACAGAAGCAATGATAACAAGGGACAATTTGAGCATGCAACCTTGCCTACACCAGGTCGACAACGACAATGGGCTAGGAGCCCTCGTCAGCTAGTTTCAGGCAATGTGGAAGCTTCCCCTCCTGCCAAACTCCCCAGAGCGGAAGCAGAGGCAGCAGCAATAAAAGCAGCTTCAACTTCATGGATGGAGGATGTCGAGGAATCCATGGAGTGTATGGAAGTTTTGGACTGGCCTGTTGAAGTAGAAGATAATGAGCAAGAAGCTGTTGCAGAGGCTGGCCTCCTGAAGCCTGGGACCAAATCTTATGCGGAGGCACTCAACTCGCCCTTTAACATCTCCACTCCTATGTCCAAAGAGCAATCCTCATCATCGGGAGCAGAAGACTGAACGACTTTTGGCTTCTCTGGCTGAATTAACTTGTGACTCTCTTTTTTACTTCCATTGAGTAGGATATGAGGGAAATGGAGTAGCACGCGCAGATACCTTATCTCGCTGTTGCACTCCTCCACCCCCCCCTCCATTTCGGGTGATGTTATTTATGGATTCCGGGGTGTAGCGCGGTGTAGACACCCCCCCATGGGCATTCCTTATTTCTTTTTAATACTCCTCATGCACATTCCCTATCCCTTCTCAATATTCCTCAGGCCATCGATAACTGTTGGTTCACTATGCAGGAGAATGAAGAGCCGGGCAGGCAATTTTTGGCCCGACTGCGGGACCCCCAGTCAAATTGCCGAGCGGCATGCTAGGTATATGTCACTTGCCTTCCCCAACAGCACTCCTTCTGGATGGTTTCCCCTCAAACTCCTAAGGTATCGACAAGCTAGTGTTAGCCTCTGCTCCCCTCCCCACCCTTTTTTCTCCTCCAAGTCCTCCCCCCCCTTTCCCTTCCCCACTGGATAGGCAGCTGGTGGTTGCCCTACCATTAGGGCAGGCTTTTCTTTCTCACCTGGACCCTCCAGATCTCAATTAGCCATAGAGATCCACGAGGCCAGGTTGGGACAGGTTACTCTCATATTGGTGTAACCTCTCCCTTTATGTCTCTGGTATTTGAAGCAGTGTGGCGCGAGGCACCCTCTTTTTGGGTGACTTCTTTCGCACGTTTACTTCAACATCAGTAACTGTTGTGTTTTAGAGTGCTCTAATAAGAGCCTTGGTTTCACTGTTATAGTTCTGAATATTGCAACCTTAAGATTGTTATACAATATAATAAGAGTTTGTGTGTGTGTGTTTTCTATTTACTCTGTCTCCAATCAGGTGGGACTCAGGTGGAACAACAACTGCTCACACTCTGTATTCTCCTACATTGCTATCGCAGTCACTACTCATTGTATACAGACATCAGACAAGTACTCTCTTTTACCCCAAGCTCTTGGCCACTCTGCCTGATACCCCCAGGGAGACAACAGGGTGAGTACCTAATTAGTCTTAATTTTCACTGATCCCTGGAGGCATGGCAGCGACTGCAAAATCCTTGTCAGGTCACGGCTGGAGGTGCGTCTCCTGGAATGTTAAGGGACCTAATCATCCAGCAAAAGAACTAAGGTTCTACAATACCTGAACTCTATGGGGGCGGATGTAGCCCTTCTCCAGGAGATGCACCTTACCAGCCGGACTGTACAATGGCTAAAGAAGCTCTGGGTGGGGACAGTGATTTCCAGTTGTGCCACAACCAAATCCAGGGGAGTGGCCATTTTAATAAGGAAATCTATGCCATGGGTAGGAGAGGATAAGCTCTCAGACTCACAAGGGCACTGGATATCAACTCGGATATCATATCCGGGAGGCAGACTACTGATGGCTAATGTCTATGGTCACAACACGGATGTGGGGGAGGTATACTCAGACCTCAGCCAAGCCTTCTCGGACTTGACGAGTGGCTTCTCTGACGTCCCTATTCTATTCAGAGGGGATCACAGCCTAGTCCTAGACATTTTCCTTGATAAATCTCTACCCACCCCACAAGCCCATCCCAAGGTGTTAGCCTGTCTTACCGACTTGATGACAGAATGGAGTCTCTGTGACTCCTGAAGGAGGGCCAATCCACAGGAGCGAGACTACTCTTTTTACTCGGCAGTACATCATATGCATAGCAGACTGGACTTCTGGCTCACAAACTATGCAGCAGAGCTGGGGGTAATTGATGCCTCTATAGGCAGCATATTAATTTCAGACCATGCACCAGTCTCTATGTTGTACTTCCCACCGGGTCAGGGTGCTCCTACCGCAAGATGGTGATGCAATCCCACCCTGCTGCAAGACAAAACCTTTCAAACCTATATTAAAAAGGAAGCTGAAAATGATTTCACTCTTAACCCCCCCGGAGAAACCACGGCCTTGGTAGTATGGGAGGGGTTTAAGGCTGTCTTGCGAGGAAGAATTATATCATTCATGGCCACCAAGAACAAGGCCAGAGCAAAGACCATTTCCTCACTGCAGACAGTATAAAGTAAAATCTCAAGACCCACTTAATTCCCATCTCCTGACCGCTATCACTGGCATAAAAAAACAACTAAACACCTTGCTAAATGAGAAGGCTGCTTGGCAGTTAATCTGAGCCAAACACAAATCCTGCGAGGGAGGGGACAAGGGGGGAATACTCCTTGCGTACTATCTTCGCAAGCAGCAAGCATCCTCAAGGATCCTTGCTCTGAAAAATCCGCAAGGCAGAGTAGTGTCTACACCCAAGGCCATTAATGAAGTAATTCAGAATTTTGATCAGAAGCTCTACTGCTCTAAAGCCCAGCTATCAGACGTGGAGCTCGCCACCCGGCTATCTAAGCTGTGTGATGTGGTCTCTCTCCCTAAACTTTCTCCGGAGCAAAGTGCGGCTCTAGATGCCCCAGTTACTGTGCAGGAACTTCACTCTGCATTGTTCCAGCTGGCCAAAGGAAAAGCACCAGGCCCAGATGGTATGACAGTGGAGTTATATCAACTCCTACAAACAGAAATCATTGTTCCACTCCTACAGGCTCTGCAAGAAGCTCAGGCATCCACAGTCCTCCCTCCTACCATGCGGAAGGCTCTGGTGACGTTAATTCCTAAGAAATCCTCTGATGCAATGGATTGTGCCAATTTTCAGTCCATTTCTTTGCTGTCGGTGGATACCAAACTGCTAGCAAAAGTCCTGTCAAATAGGCTCACCCCGCTTCTACCAACCGTAATACACCCCTCACAGGCTGGTTTTTCTAAGGGAAAATTGGAGGCAGACAATCTCCGATTAGTCCTTAACTTAAAATGGCTAGCCTTGCACTTAGACACACCTCTGGCAGCTTTGGCCATAGATTTTGCTAAGGCTTTTGATTCTTTAGAGTGGGGGATATCTCAGTGCAGTATTACATCTTTACGGGTTTGGGCCAGGGTTTTGCTCCCAGGTCTCCACTCTTTATCACTTGCCCACAGCGAAAACTGTAACCAACCGAGATGTATCCCAGCCCTTCCCTTTACAGAGGGGCACCAGACAAGGCTGCCCTCTCTCCCCCCTTCTTTTTATCTTGGCTCTGGACCCCCTGATATGGAAGCTTCTGAATACCCCAGACATTACTGGGATCCCAGTGAAAGAGCATTGTTTCCTGGTAAATGCCTATGTGGACGATATGTTGCTCACCCTGTCTAACCCAGAATGCTCCATCCCTACAATTCTCCAGGTAATGCAGGAGTTTGCCTCCCTTTCTGGACTGGTAATTAACCAAAAGAAGATAATCTTATCCCCCCTCCCCCCGAATGCAAGGTGTAGTAGAGAATGTCTACGAAATACGGACATTACCTGGGCACCCCAGGGATTTTCATATCTTGGGATCTTTATTCCCTCTGCCTAGAGAGATCTAGAAAGGCCAACTTTTCTCCCCTGCTAACAGCCATTATGGCTGAGGTACAGAGATGGAGAAAGTTGCAGCTCTCCCTGAAGGGTAAGATAGAGGCTATCCATATGTTTATTTTTTCTAGGGTTTTGTACCTCCTTAGCAACCTCTCCATCCCCTTAACCCCTAGGCCCTTCCAGCAACTGGACAAACTAATCTCCTCCTTCTTATGGGAAGGCAAAATGGCATGCTGGAGCTGAGCCAAATTACGGGCACACTGGACCAGGGGAGGGCTGGGACTCCCATGGTTTATGAGATACCACCTAGCCTTTCGCATGGCCCAGGCTACCAACTGGTTTGCTGCCCCCTTGTCTCCTCCTCCTCAATGGGTCCATTTAGAAGCAGTTCTCCTACCCAATAATTCACTTTTTTCTCTGCTTACCAACAAGAGGCCGTCGGGAGACATGCTCACTCCCATTATGACAGAAACCTGTAGGGCCTGGCGATGGGCAATGGCCCTCACTGGTACTCCAAGAGGAACATACCTCCCTCCGATTTCTTATGCCCCTCTGTGGAACAACCAACTCATAATGGTAGACCATAGACCTGTTTACTGGAAACACTGGGCCACTAAAGGTATACTGGTGGTGAGGGATCTTCTCCTCCCTGATGCTGCAACAGTTATGTCCTTTGAACAGCTGCGAGAGAGATACGAAATAAAACCTCAGGACTTCTGGAGGTATCTCCAAATCCGGAGTGCAATTGCATCTTTTTTGATGGTGCCAATGGGTACAGGGAGGTGGAAATGCCTGGCCACCCTTCACGGGCCAGGCAAGGGTAGAGGCTTGGTGGGAACCTTGTACAAGGTGATAAGGGATGCCCAACCTGACACTATGCTGACCAGCCGAACAGCCTAGGAAGCTGAACTTCGATGTCCCCTTTCCCAGCAGCATTGGAGTGGCTGCTTGAAAGCTGCCCACTTGGCATATGAGGATGCCAAAGGTCAACTGATTCAGTTGAAAATTCTTCTCAGGTGGTATAAGACACCTGCAGTGCTTCATAAATTGAACATTATGAAACATGGTAAGTGCTGGAGGTGCAATGCCTCCCCTGCCCATTTACTCCATATTCTATGGGCATGCCCAGCAGTTCGGGGGTTTTGGCAGCAGGTGTTGGAGGACTGTTCTAAAATTGTCGGTAGACCCCTATCAACTGCCCAACCCACCCTGGTGCTGGGGAATGTCTCTACCCTGGGCCCATTGTCTGCATCCTCCAAGGCCTGGGTGTTGGTGGCAATCATGGAAGCTAAGAGGTCTGTACTGATGAAATGGAAGCTGCCTACCCCTCCTACGATCACTTGCTAGCAGGCAGCAATGGTGCGGCTGGCTACTTTTGAAAGACTTTCCGTGATTGGGAAAGGTCATCTCTCCAGATTTCATGAGAAATGGGATGCATATTTGCACTCACATACTTGTGCGGTTCCACCCCCCCCCCAAAACCCACTGATATCCTAAATTGTGATGTCTCTTCTCCTTTTCTAATACTCTTGCCTTCATATTTACCTTCTACTCAAGCAATGGATGCCCAGTGTTAGGTGTAGATTTTGCAGTTTCCTCGCATTGTCCAGGCCACTGTCAATCTGTCCTTACTAAACCTACCTTGGCGTCATATGACTTAGATGACCATTCTGAAAAGATTTGGATGGTCTGACTAATAAGGAGAAATATGAAGACTCTGGCCCATGTCACTTAAGACTATTTTATGAGCAGTTAGTTCCTAGAGACTTCCCTAGTTGACGATGGTACTAATCTTAAAAATTGCCTGGTACATATAGATATGGTTTAAAGTAGCGTCAACTCAATGTAAGGTTATACGATGTACAAAGGGGATAGCAAGCAAAATGTAAACTTCTTAGCAGTTGTTGCTATGGGATATCCCAAACATGCGTATGGTATTCCTGTTCACAAACATGCTTATGGTATTCATGTTCACATGTATGAGGTTTGCCTGAGTGCTTCTACCTTGGTTGGATGTACTTGGAAAACTAATAAAATTTTATGACTATAAAAAAAAAAGGTTCCACGTTGGAAAAACATATGATTACAATGGCATATAAAAATAATAATTTTGACATAGAATTTGATAACAACAAGATAAGTACAATTGAGGCAAGGTAGAATACTGTTGTGTCGATATATTCAAAGGAATAGCCTAAGTGTGCCAAACGAGGTAAAAAAAGAAGTTAGATCTGGGGGGAAAATGAACATGGCGGTGTGGAGACAAATTCATACATTCTGCGAAAAACATAATCAATAAAAAGAGCCAGACAATAGTGAGTTAATAGTAAGAAAACTATGCTGCCGGAGGTAGACGTTGTTAGAGGACGGGGGAGTGGGTGTACAGTATGATAGGAGAGGGGGAAACAATGGACACTTATAAGGGGGGATGGGAAGTAGAGGGGAGAGTGCAGACATGATGGGGAGGGGGTGTGGTAGGCAAGGCATACATAGTAGTACACTGATCTCTGATACTGAATGGTCAGCATGTCCACACCCACATGCAGGGACCCCCGGGGAGTCCTGCCCTTGATCCTGATTGCTTCCAGCTGCCATTCCTATCCAGCTAACTGGCCCCACCCAGAGGGGAAGGTCCTGATGAGGTGGGGATCAAGGGTACTGTGGGCCAATGGCAACCACTCCGGAGTCGTGGAGAGGCTTGTAGAATTGGCTCACAGAAAGCCTGGCTTTGTAATGAAGAAGAAACATACATAAGCAGGGCAGAATTTTTTTAAGAGGCTGCAGTTTTGTCGGCGGGGGGGGGGGGTAGCAATTTCTCCAAAACCTGTAAAATCTCCTATTTTAAAGCTCAGATTAGGTTTAAACATCTACTGTTTGCTGGTCTAAGGGGGTAGCCGGTGTTACTCTGCTGCATAACTGGAGCCACCAGTGCATGTATCTATGCTTACTGTGAAGCCAGTCTCCCTTGGTGTGGCTCAAACTGGATCTTTTTTACTAGTCCACTTTCCTGGTAAAACAAATAAAAATAAAAAAAAATAAGTATGTAAGTGAAATAAAAAAACCTGACTAGCTAATTTACTACTCTGACATTTTCTGAGACAATCAGCTTCTTTTTGCTAATTATGATCCCTGAAATGGGAAAAAAATAACTGCCACCAGTGTTGGAAATGGAAAACATTCATGGGGGAACCGACCACCTTTGATGTAGGACTGAACCCTTATGGGCATGTGTGTATGTGTGTGGGGGGTGTACATTTTATACAGAAGGAGTCCTTCCCAATTTTACTCCTGGCTCTCAGTTAGACTTTTAATTTCACTGCTGGAACTTGGTTCCCTCAGGTCTCCCCACTGCCCCAAATTTCTACCACTGACTATGACCTAAAACATGATCATTCAATTAAAGAGAAATGGTACTTGTTGAATTTCCTTTAAATGTTTATGGGGTTGCTCAGTATGACCCCAACCTCAGCTGAAACTGGTATTTAGCAGTTATCAAGGTTGTCGTTTGTCTCTTTGTGAACAGGCCTGTTCCAGCAGAATCGATGCTTAGGGATGTAAGTTTGTCATGGATGAGGTTTTAATGACTCATTGTTTGTTCATGAAATCATTAGTAAACAGTAGTAAATGTTGTGGTGCTGTCATCATTGCTACATTCTGATGACACTAGTGAAAGTCATGGAAGTCCTGAATAAAGATCAAACGTCATGGAGTCAATGACGTGTATGACTGCCATGATAAACTTACATTCCTATCGATGCTGGCCAGTGTGCACATTTTGGGACATGATAGAATCTGCAAGGCTTGGCAACTCATTTCAAAAACTTTCAAATGCTGCAGGGCAGTGAGAGACACATGAGGTTCCCTAAAAGGGCACCCGGAAAGAAAGTCTCCGGAAAAAAAGGCTCCAGAAAGAACGTTGCCAGAAAAAAACAGCACATAGAAAAAATGACTTCCCTCAAATTGCAGTGGAGTGGTGGTCCATGGTGGTGTGGTGTGGTGTTGTAATAGTAAATCTGCACTTCCCACGATGTGTACAAATTTACTATTACAGCACCACGCACCATGGAACACCACTCCAGTGCAATTCAAGGGAAGACTTTTTTCCATGTGCTGTTTTTTTTTTTTTCTGGCAACGTTCTTTCTAGAGCTTTTTAACCGGAGACCTTTTTCCTAGAACCCCTAAAAGGGGGTAGTATAGTCACCACTTGTATTGCATTATAAACTGGGTCTAAGCAAGCAGAAGAGAACCTTAGGATTTTCTTTTGTTAGAAAAATCCCAACTGTGCACTTTTTGCCCCTAAAAATGTTCAGTAACCTAGGTAAAATCTGAGTGGAACTGCATCTCTGCAGTCTGACATGCTTATAAATAAGTATTTTAGCACCATGTTGCAGTGATTTCATTTATTTGGTCTAGTGGCTACAACAGTGGCTTGGGAACAAGGAAATCCAAGTTCAAATGCCACCAAAGTCACTTACTGACTGTGTGATCATCACTGAACCCCCTCTGTGTGCTTCAACTCAAGCAGCTAGACAAATGGGTGGAAGCAAAACTCCACCAAAAACCACATACTGCATCACAGATGAGCTGAATGCCCTGCTGAGAGGCAACACCTTGTTTTCAGTGGGGTTTTTCTTCTGCCCACTATCCATCTGTGGGGTCTGAGGCACTGGGAGATTCAGTGAGTTGCTCAGGGTCATATAGTTAGTAATTCTGGTGGACCAGGCACTGCCTGGGATCTCCTGGTCCAGAGATCCATGATCCCACCACAAGACCACACTACCACCTCTACAGCCTAAACATCACTGTGACTATCATAGCTGTGGTGCTTTGTCCCTTAACGATTAGGACCTTTGGTATTCCTGAATCAATTAAAAATATGTTTCTTTACAAAATGTTAGCATCCCTGCTAGATAAGAGCACAATTACAGTTTGGTAATGGAGAGGGATGACATGCAAAAATCTTGGCTGTGTGGGGGGAGGGGTATACAGGTATTATACGCTGGAATAAGTTCACCCAGTGCCAGCACCCAGCCAAGAGCAGGATAAGGATTTTAAAGCAATTATAACTGTTAGTTGGGAAAAAAAGCAATTATATAGTTCTTCAGTAATAATGCATTTCTGTCAAAAACATCAGTATATTCATTTGCCTTTTTAGGTTTTTTTTTATTCTTCGGCAACTGGGTAAGGCCCACTAGGCACAAGTGCCTGCTTTTAGGGGCAACGTGGGAGCACACTGGGGTGGTTGAGTGACTTGCTCAGAGTCACACAATATGCAAATGCGTGAAGGTTGTAGGAGTCAAACCCTGGTGTACTGGCTGTGCCTGGCCCATTCACAGCTCATTACTCTAACATCTAGCTTATAGTTCCAGCCAGCATTTTGGTATTTTGCCTGGGGTATTTTATCCCTGAATTGAGATGTGAGGTTTTGAAGATTTTTTTGAAAAACATCTACTCTCTGACCACACCCACTCTGAATAAATTAAACATTTTAGTGTGCTGTTTACAGACCTCTCAACTTCCTGCCTCATAAATCAGGTCAGAAATATGTGACAACATCTTCAACTGCATCCATAGTATGAATAATCCAGTATGTAAAGTCAAAAAGCAGCCTTGATGGAAAAAAATTGCTAGTGGTGGCCATCTATAATGACTCGAGTCCGTAATTACAAAAATTAGTAGGAAAAGATACTTTGCAAACAGAGAGAAATAAAACTATGCTGATGAATCTATGTCAAAAACAAATACTATTTGATATTTTTTGCCTACTAACAAATAATGCTGCTTTAAATAGTGTGTATTTTATTATGCTTCCCCTCCCCCTCCACCCCACCCAATCCAATGCTTCATTAGCCTTACATCCCTGCAAACAGGACATGCTAAGCAGTGGCAGTGGCATTCCTGTTCATTGTGTTGCTACCCAGCAACTTGATACACAAGAGTCCTGGCTGGGTGGGATTTGAAATCATTTGTTTACAGGTTAACCACGACCAATGTTGTGGTCTCAGTCACTTTTTTAGGTTATTGCAGCTAAATACCCAGTTGCGTTTGGGTAAAACATGTCATTGTTTAACCAGCACTGGCTCTAATTTGCTGTGATTTTACACAGCTCTGGACCTAACTAGAGAGAGAGGTAATAGTGTCCCAATAAACCAGTCATTTCTAGTTAGGCTTGCTTTCCCTGTCATTGCACCAAGGAGTTAAATCTCCGTGAGTCACTTTTTTTGTAACACGTGTGCGTGGCTTTTTTTAAACACAAGAAACTATTCCAAATATTTCTGCCTGAAGGACCAATACTATTTTGAAATCCACCTTTTTCATTCTGGTGTATCGATACTGTTTCTGTTGTCTCTGGGAGTTGGCAGGCAAAAGGTGCAGCAGGTTTGCAGTTAAGGCGGGGCCTTGTAGTTGCTTACCCCTATGAGGCAAGTGCTTTAGATATCTAGTTAAAGCTTTAATCAAAGAGCTCAGTAATTACAGAGTCAGCACATGGGAAACAGGGAGGATCTGTGTTCACATTTAGTGCCTTGAAAGAGCAACCAGGATTGACTAGCACAAGCCAGACATTTCTCTGAGGAAATCTGCTTAGAGACTAGCTGCATAGTCGGTTACAGCATATCAAAATGTTTTATTCAGACTTTTCGGAAGACACCAGTAAACGTCATATTGCTGACCCAGGAATCGTTGGAATCAAGGTGCTGTAACCACAATTCTCTACAGGTTTCTGCTATTGCATGGGCAAAAGGTTTGCTTTCGATTACATAAAAGCCACATTAACCTTCAGACAAGAAAAAACAGAACTGGATATTGTTTTCCATATAACGGATTGACTGGACATTTTGTACTTGGCAGGTTGGTGATACTGCAATGGTATAGAGAAGGAGACAGATCTGTACCCCTGCTGCGGCAATGGAACTCAAGGTATGGGTGGACGGAGTGCAGCGTGTTGTGTGTGGAGTCAGCCAAGAGACCACATGCCAGGAAGTGGTGATTGCACTGGCACAGTCTATAGGTAAGTGCGCTGTCATTTTTTTCTTTACTAGCTTGAGCAGAAGGTGGAAGGGACAGTCAAATAATTTGCTAGATTTCATCAGTGAATTCAGTGTTTCTGCTGGGCAGTTTTATACAGTAAGGTGCGGGGGGAGGTGATCATATATTCTCTGAACTGTGACAGATAAAGACAAATGGTATTGTCTGCTCCTTCTGCTCAAGAAGAAGGACGACCTTGAACTCTGTGGCAGTGGCTCAGTAGGTAGCAAGCTCACTTCTGACTGGAAGAGCAGAAGGACATGGGTTCTAGTCCAGCACAAACCATAGTGCCGTATGAGGGGGATGCTGCTCTGCTGAGGTGCCATACTTTACATGAGACGTTAAACCAGGGTCCCTTCTGCCCATCTCTGGTCATGTCCAGGTGGAAGTCAAAGATCCCATGGCATTCATCAAAGAAGAGTTGAGGAGTTTCACCAGTGTCATGGCCAGTATTCCCCTGTCAGTAAAAGAGGTTCATGTAATCCGCTCCCTAGGATGCACCAGAAAAAAAGCTATTATACTGTAGCTCAATGTGCATTGCCTGGTCAGAAATAAAGGGATCAATAAGTTGGGCACAGGTAACTTCAGATCTGTGAGCCTTATCTTACTGATGAGCAAGTTGTTCAGATCAATCATCAATGGCTCAGTGCTTGCAAGAGAATGATCTGTTTCTCCAACTTCAGCACACAGCATGATTTTGCAAAAGGCGGGTCCTGCCAAAACAACCCGATTGCCTTATTTAAAGAAGTAGGAATATTGTTAGGGTTTGGGTAGTGGATGTAGTCTACCTGGACTTCAGCAAGACCTTTGATACTGTACTGCATGGAAAACTCGTGGGCAAAGCAGCATGGTATGAAACAGATACTGTGTACAGACAGTGGAAGCAAACTGGGTTGTAGGTAGGAAGCTTAGGGTGGTGGTGGTCATATTCATAGCGTAGGACTGTTCTAAGGGGAGGGACTGGGAGCCTGTCACCAGTTCTGGGTCTTCTGCTTTTAACATATTCACAATGATCTTGAGGAGGGGGACAACAGCAGGCTGCTGACATTTGCAGGTGGCATTAAAATGGCAAGAAGAGTTATTATAGCTAGGTGGACAGAAGTACTGCAGGGGACCCTACATACAGTAGGAGGGTGGGCCCCAAAACTGGGGGATTAGATTGAACGAGGAGATGTGTAAGGAACTATACCTGCAGTAGGGATGAAAAATCTGGCTCACACATAACAGTGGACAGCACAGCTGAGGAAAATGATCTAGGGTTAAGGGTGGACAGTATGCTGAAAACAAGCAGACGATGTGCTGTCATAGTCCAGTGGCAAACAGAATGTTGAGATGCATTACTAGAGGGATAAGGAGCAGGCCACAGGAGGTGATCCTCCCACTATACAAGGCCTCAAGTACACTACCCCTGAGTTAGGATACCCGGGAGCCAGGATTTTAAATGCCAGAAAAGTAAAAAACCACTAAGCAATTCAAAATAGTGGAGGAACTAAAAAAAAACCTGCTGGTAGCTGGTTGTATATAAAGTGTTGTGTACCTAGATATACCTCTACCCACCCCGAGGAAGAGGTCAGTATCCTCGAAGCGTTGGTGGGATGTAAGCTGTAGATGGTACCTGTTCCACACTGAATAAAACATATTTTATATATCTAGCTATAGCATAGCGAGTAAGTTAATGCTTCCAGTATGTTTGTACTACTTGAATAGACTGCACCCAGAGTATTACATCCAGTTCTAATCACTGCAGTACAGAAAGGACACTGACGAGAACAAGAGGGTCCAGCACAGGGCCAACAAGCTAATTAGCAAATTGGGAGGTTAACTATATCTGGAGAGACTAGACACACTCAAATGTGGTTCTTTCTCGTCAGCTCAAACTTTCCTCTGGGATTGCTTTATGTATTTCACAGGACAATTTTTTGAGTACAGTTGTTAAAGAAATGCAACTCAAGGGCCCCAACTTAAGGAACTTCACAGAGGAGTGTGTGTGTGTGTGTGTGTGTGTTAGTATGTTATATAACAGGCACATTGCACTCTTCTGGTCTCCTTTATCTATTTCTTAATTAACTGCTGCAAAGAATTGTTTTTTTGGCTATATTGGTCCTTGTACCAACAGGTAAACAAAGTAGGGGATTAGATTTTTTTCTGGATTAACAAAAAATTTTTAGTACACAAGCTTTCACTTTTTTTTTTTTTTTATTCATGAGAAATGGATACATGATTAAACCAGGGACTCACTTGCAGTGGTTTCCAGAGGATTAATTCCAAGTGTGTTCGGAGAGTACAGGTGGCTCAGCGACTTGCTCATGGTCACACAGGATGCAAGCGCGGAGGTTATGTAAGCACCCGAGGTGTGCATTAAATCCCCATAACCTCATATCCTGGAGTGGGTTATTGTTCTTATAATATGGGTTATGTTTAAACAAGGGAAAAACTACATTTTTTCCCCTGTTGAAATAGTTAAAGGTTTGTGTATCCTGCCACCTTGCAAAAATAGTCCCCAACAAATAATGTACATGTGACTGCTGTTATGCACATAGAAATGTCAGACATAAAGTACTGCCGTAATGTCTGACATTTCTTTGCATAATGTTGACTCCTACACTGCCTAGGATGGTCACTTTGCAGCCTCCTCCCCCATGGCTCTCAGTGTCTGCCTCTCTCGGGGGTGGGGGTGTCACTGTGCTGTTGGTTCTCTCTCTTCCATGGTGTGTGTGTGTGTCTCTCTCTCTCTCTCTCTCACCAACTCACATACAGGCAACATGTTCTACCACTATACTACTGCTGTCATTACAATGATTGCTCACCCGCAGCACACACTGTGCTACTCTCAGAATTCAGTTCTGCTGTTTCTCTACAACACACTGGAGCAACTCCGATTTTCAGGTCCCAGTCTCTCGCTCTGTCATTGTAACTCTCTCTATCTTGCTCGTGGTCCCCAATGTGCACTTCACTGGCAATAGGTGTCCCCAAACAGGACCAGAGAGAGACAAAGACAGGACACTGAAGGAATTTGCACTTCACGCTCCTGGTCTGTCCCTCAATGTCACTGTGTGTGTGTGTGTGTCTCTCTCTGGAGCACTGCTGCCAGTCTGCAAGGTGCGCTAGGGAACACTGTATATTGTTCGGGGGGCAGGGGTAGGGGAGAGCCCGAGAATGTCGATTCAGGATAACAACCTCTGTGTGTCATTCTCTCAGGATTGCCAGCCTGCAAGATGCACTGGGAACACATGCCTGGAACAATACTGTATAGCATTTTGGAGGTGTGGAAGCCTAACAATGTAGTTTCAGGACAATCCCTCTCCCCAGTGCTACTGCTAGCCTGCAAGGTGCACTAGAGACAACTATGGTTGGGGGGGCCCAGGATGTAATGGGCTGCTGACTTCATTTAATGGGCGGGGGCCGCCCAGGCACTGATAATCACAGTGGGACATGGACCGGGGGAGGCGCTGATATCAGGAGCACAGAGCTCTCACTGAGTGGAGGATGAGAGCGGTTCTCTGTCACTGTCTGGGGGGGGCTACCTCACAACTTGAAGGAAGCACAACAAACAAAGACAGAGATGTGGCATTACTGGCCAGCAAAGAACATTGCTACATCAAGATGGGTCACTGCACTGCTTCCCAAGATGGGTCACTGCACTGCTTCCCCAATCGGCACCAACTGACAGCACTGGGGCTCTCTCGCTTCCCCACACGTTCTAATGGCTACCATTCAGCTTTTGCTTACTGAAGCAGGGAATGAGTGCCGATGGCAGTTCCCCTGACTCCCTCTGTGGAACCGTGCATTAACAGGTCTATTTAATGCATGGTTACGCAGGGGCTCTACACCAGTGGGCTTCCACATTCCTGACAACCCAAGTGATAATGTTAAGTGAGCCCTTTCTCTGAAGAAGGACTCTGTGCAAGCATGAAAGCTTTTGCACTAAAAATGTCTTATTGGTCTAAGAGATACAGCCCTCATGGGGTGGAGGGACAAATTAATGAATGCATGGTCCCATTAACAGTTGGAAATTTTTAGGGAATTTTGCTGTCGCATCAAAAACAGAGTATTAGTTTCCTCTGTATTATGTTTGTTCATGATCAATTAGCTTTGGGCGACTTACCCATCAACCGCCAATTAAATTAAGAAGGAAGCAGTCCATGTCTTCTGTAACAAACAAACAAACAAAAAGACAGGGCTGCCTGTATTTGATTCCAGAAGGGGCAGTCCATGTTAGGTGTCCAAATAAAAAAAACAATGACACTGCCTGAATTCAATTCAAGAAGGGAGCCTTCATGATCTTCTTTGAGGATATCTCTTTCATAAGGTCACATATATGGAACTTAGCTATGAGGCACTAGGATCCCACAGAAGCTTTTCTACAGCAGTCTAGTAGGGGCCGCCCACGCCAACATCCGGCTCCGATGTCGCAACCCTATATAAGCATGGGTGGCCCTGCTCCCTCCTCAGTTCATCCCTGCCATCGACCATTTGTGTACAGACTCTATGGAAGCTTCATTGCTCAGTCAACCATCAAAATTCTACTTATCTTTTCTTTTGTTAGAGTTTTAGAATCTCTCTATTTTAAAGTGATTCCTTTTATTTTTGTATGTTGATGGTGAACCAGGTTCTGGAGTATCTCTTGTCCTTGTCTGATGATTCCTCAAATACTCCTCCATTAAAGTGCACCTGTCTGCTATATCAGCCTTTCATGTGCCTACTGATGGCCATACTTTGGCCCAGTTGGATGTGGCCCATACTTTTTTGCAAGGTATTCTTTACTTGAAGCCTTCTATCAATAATCCGGTTCTGACTTGGGACCTGAATTTCATTCTAGAGAAGCTGACCTGCTTCCTTTTGAGCCAGCTGCGTCCTGCAAGCTATGCTTTCTGTCATGGAAAGTGTTATTTTTAGTTGCTATTACTTCTACTCTAAGAATTTCAGAGCTACAGGCTCCCATGTGTAAGCAGCTTTATTTTTCGCAAAGACAGGGTCTCTTTGTGTAATAATCCTAAGTTTCTTACTAAAATGGTGCCTGAGCTTACTCTAAATCAATCTATCTGCCTGCCTGTTTATTTTACAGAGCATGCCAATCCAGGGGAAGCATGGCTCCATATTTTGGATGTGCAAAGAATTCTCAGGTACTGTATGTGACGCTCTGCCCCTGCTTATGGTTATTGTATAATATTTGTATTATAAATCAATGGTCTGTGTATGAAATTGTCACACACAAGTTAGCAGTTTGGCTTTTAACCTTCAAGGTGTCAGAAAGGATGTTATTAAATGGACCAGAGGAACCATTAATTAAGACTTCCTTCCAGAGGGATAGATTATGGCCCTCATCACCTGTTGCTACCTTTGATGTTGGAAACTAAGAGTTTTATGACATCAGGAAAAGGACGTCATTTGGCTGATTCCTCTTGGCTTTCTCACACCTTAGTGACAGATTGTGGGGTTGTAAACCTCAAAGGAACTGGTTGATCAAAGGATATCATATGTGGGAAATGTTTTTTTTTCCTGATGTTCACATTAATTAAAATACCTCCTTGTAGATAATTTTGTAAGAATTAATTCTAAAAGGAGGAGCTAGCTGACTCACCAAAAGGGAGTGGGAGATAGAGTTGAAACACTGTAACTGGGGAATATGTGACATATCATCTTTGGGCTCTGAGGAACTTCTACACTCTGAAAGCACTTTTGGTAGATAGGAAAGATTTTATGTTTGTGGTAGGAGTCTTTGTTCTGTAACTTCCAATTTTTTATGTGATTGTGAGCTCTTGATATTTGTTCTGTATTTTATTTCACCTGTTTTAAACTTTTTAGTAAATAACTTTTTCTTTGAAATACTGCCTGTGTGTCTTCTCAGTCTTCCTTTTGTATGTGATGCTGAAACCCTGGTTTTAAGTCTGACAGCTGTTACAAACTTGATATTGTTACTAAGCTAAAAGGTAAGAATATACATAAGTTGTTTTATAGAGTTTTAAGGGTTTATTTTGGAGACCTGGCTGGGTGTCCCTGGTGAAAGACTGTACTGCAGTCCCAAAGAGGGTATATATCTGAGTTTGTAATTGGGTATGCTAGTATTAGGTTCACAGTTTGAATCTCTCCAGAACTTGAGGCTAACAGGTGATTTGGAGCCAAAGCAGACAGGAGGGTTACCCTGACTATTACCAGTTCACACTATTGCACTCTGAGGTTGGCACTGTGGGAGCAGAGGGCCTGACCTGCGGAGTGCATCTGTGACGGATTTGGTTTGCAGCGGTGTGATTTAAAACGTATTGGTAACACAAGCTTTAACAGTTCAGTGTGTCAGCTTAATACTGTACAGCTCACATGCAAAATAAGGCAGTGATTTATTTTTAAAAAGGGAAACAGAACTATATAATTTTGCTTACAGTCAAAGTTCCTACCTGTTTTATTTTTTTCAAGTGCAAGTTAGAGTAGCCGTTGTTAGGGAAGAAGAAGGCTTCCAACTACAGCGGACACACTGCAGACTACTTGAGGCAGTTGTGCCAGGATAGAGGAGTACAACATGAGGGGAAAGCCAACAAGCAGAACCTCATGGATGCGCTGATGGCCACCGATGCCTAGAGTGTCGAGTCACAGTAAGTGACTGAAAAAGACTGAACATTGGGTGTGATGGGGCCAGTGTCCAGTACAGTGTCCAGATCTGGTGAGGAGGACAGCAGAACCAGTGTAAGCCAAGGCCCACAGCATCAAGGAAGGTTGCCAGCATTCTGGAGCCAGAAGCAATCAGGTTACGGATGGGGCTGAAGTTCAAACTGCGGAAGTGGAAATTCGAGAGAGAGGTGAAGCAAGAGCAGCAAGCCGCAGAGGAGAAAAGGGAGAAAGAAGCAGAGCATGAACAGCGAGAGGCTGACCATGAAGAGCATGAGCACAAGAGGCAACATAAACTGTAGAAGCTAAGACTCCAACCACCTGCACAGGTAAGTGGCTTGGGTTTAAAGGGACAGTAAACATTGCAGGAGTCACTCAAATTTGAAAGCCCATGAAAAGATATTTCAAACAAGGCACTGGACTTCCTTGTAGGTATCAAGAGTCCTGAGATATGACTATCTAATTAATCTGTAAATCAAAACAAGGCAGCAACCATTTTAAAACAGAAAGTGATGTCATTGAGGGGCAAGCTGCATGTTGTTAATTACAGCTTGCCCCTCAGTGATATCACTGTTGGTCTCATGATTCAATTAAATGGCTGCTGCATTGTTTTAATTTACTGATGATTTAGGTACTCATATCTCAGGACTCCTGACACCTACAGGTAAGCCCAGTACCTCATTTGAGGATCTTGTTATAGGTGTTCACAATTTGAGTGACCCCTGCAATGTTTACTGTCCTTTTAACTGGAACTACAGGACTAGGTTATAAATTAAATTATAAATTCATAGCCAGATTTAAAGAGGGGGAGGATATGGATGCCTTTTTGAATTCCTTTGAAAAAGTTTGCATTCAGGCAAATATTCCTAGAGAGTCCTGGAGCTTCCAGCTATCCCCGCTACTTACTGGGAAAGCTCGGGATGCATTGGGTCAAATGGACAATGAGGACAGTAATGATTACAGCAAACTTAAAGCTGCCCTTTTAAAAAAAAAAAAATATGATTTGAATGCAAAAGCATACAGAGCTAAATTCCGTAAGCTCAGGAGAAACCCTGACATGAGCTACGAGGAACGAGCCATGAAACAACATCCATTTTTAAAACATTGGTGGGAAGGAATTGAAGCAAACCCTGTAGATAAAATTGAAAATGCTGTACTGTTAGAACAGTTTTTTGGGTTTGTCCAGCAGAGCTGAAAACCTAGCTGGAAGACCAAGATCCAAAAACAGAACAAGAAGCTGCTGAACTCTCAGATCGCTATGCCAAGAGCAGACCTGCTCTGAGAGCAAATAGGAGAAGGGTGGCAGCGCAGAATGGGAAAAGTGCGTCTTCAGGGCAGCTAAAACCCTCATTGCCTCCACCGAAACCAGTTAGCCCCAGATTTCAAAGAAAATATTTTTCTGAGAAAAGAAACAAATGTTGGGTTTGCAAAGAAACTGGGCATATTGCCAGACAGTGTCCCAAAAGGACGAGCAATATGCAAAGTGGTGCTAGGAAAGAAGTGGGTTGCTTGTGTGTCTCTGAAAGCATGTTTTTAAACATGAAGGAACACATGCACCCAGTCATTGTGAATGGTGTACAGACACAAGGGTTAAGAGTCACAGGGGCATCCCTGATGTTGGTAAAGGGGATCTGGTAAAGCCTGATCAGCTTATACCCAATAAATTTGTAAGTGTACAGGGGATCACTGGGGAGGAGAAAACATTGCCACTCGCTAGTGTTCTCCTAGACTGGGGTGAGAGAGGGGGAACTGTGCAACAGGTTGCTGTAACAGAAACTTTAGCAGTTGATGTAATTCTCGGCAACAATCTCAAACAGGGGATGGTGTGTGCAGTTACCTGCAGCCAAGTGACAAGAGAAAACTGTAGTTCCCTGGACCCCATAGGAACACCTGTAAAAACCACTGGGAGGCTGGTTCCCCAGCCTGTGTCTCCTGATATGGAGAATAATGAAAAGGGGGTAGAAATTCCCCAGGTAGCTGTTAACTACACGGCTATGGAGGGTTACTCTGAGAAAAGAGGGGTGACCCATTGTCAGAGGGTTAGGGATGACAGTGATCCTGAGTGCCCTGACACTAGAGCTAGGGACCCTAGTTTAGATACTGAAAAGGACCTGTTCCATGCCTTGGGAATGTGCAAGAAGTTTGCAGCTGCTCAGAAAAGTGTCCCTAGTCTACAGAAGCTGAGGGCTTGGGCAGACTCTGATGGAGCACAGGGTGGTGCTGGGAAACATAAGGTTTATTGGGACAATGGACTGATGTATAGTCAGTACACAAAGACAGAGGGCGGGGTGTTAGGCCAGCAGCTTGTCGTTCCCCAGGGGTACTGTAAGCAGTTGCTTAAGACTGCACATGATATTCCCATGTCTAGTCATCTGGGAATCATGCACACTACACAGCAGTTGGCCCAGAATTTATATTGGCCCAACTTCACCCAGCAGGTGAAGGAGTATTGCAGGTCTTGTCACCTGCCAAGAAATAGGGAAGACAGATAAGAAAACCCAAGGCACCCTAATTCCATTGCCCATAATGGAGGAGCCATTCCAGAGGGTGGGAATGGATACTGTAGGGCCTTTAAATACCCCCAGCTCCTCCAGGAAGAGGTTCATCCAGACTGTTGTGGATTATGCCACCCAGTATCCAGAGGCCATCACCCTATCCTCACTGAGGACAGACAAAGTGGCAGATGCCTTACTTGGGATTTTCTCCCGTGTTTGGTTTCCACAGGAGGTTATCACCAATCGAGGGGGTTTCTTCATGGCGAACCTGATGAAATGTTTGTGGGAGAAGTGTGGAGTGGTGCAGAGATGCACAACACCTTATAACCCACAAGCCAATGGGCTTGTGGAAAGATTTAACTGTACCCTTAAGGCAGTGATCCAAGTATTTGCTGAACAGCATGGGAGGGACTGGGAGAAATACCTTCCCCACCTGTTGTTTGCATACAGGGAGGTGCCCCAAGAGTCAACAGGGTTTTCTCCTTTCAAGCTCTTATATGGATGCCAGGTATGTGGGCCCCTAGACTTGATCCAGAAGGACTAGGAAGGCAAGCATGCCACCCAGGGAACTCCCATAGTGGATTATATCTTTAGGTTTAGGGAAAGGTGAAGGAGCTTATGGAGACAGTCCAGAGGAACCTGGCAGCTGCCCAACAGAAACAAAAAGTGTGGTATGATCACAGAGCCAGAGCTCACTCATACACGATGGGTCAGGAAGTCATGGTCCTAATCCCGGTCCAGAAGGACAAGCTGCAGGCCGAGTGGGCAGGACCGTACAAAGTAGTCAGAAAGGTAAATGATGTGAACTATATTATAGAATTACCCAACAGTAGACTGACACAGAGAATGTACCATGTCAACATGATGAAGCCATATGCTAATAGGGCTGACATGGTGTTTGCAGTATGTAGTCCTGGGAAGGGGACGGACAAAGGAGACCCCCTTCTGGACTTGCTAGAAGAAAGCAAGCAGGAGTCCTCTGTGGAGGCAATTAAATTGTCACCTCAGCTGTCCCCGGACCAGATCCAGGAAGTAAGGGGTGTTTTAGCAGACTTTGCCCCACTGTTTAGTGCCAAGCCTGTACTAACCTCCTTAGCGACACACGATGTGGAGACAGGGACGCAGGCGCCCATACAGTGAACAGCATATCGGGTGTCTGAGGCTGTCCAAAAGGACATTAGGAGGGAGGTAGAGGAAATGCTGGATTTAGGGGTAATCCAGAAATCCCACAGCCCCTGGACCTCACCCATAGTCTTTGTTCACAAGTCAGATGGCTCTACTCGTTTTTGTGTGGACTATCGTGGACTGAATGCAGTCACGAAGTCAGACGCCCATCCAATGCCATGGACAGACAAACTCCTGGACAAGTTGGGAGGGGTGAAATACCTTACAGCTATTGACCTGACAAAGGGGTATTGGCAGGTAGAGTTAACTGACAGAGCTAGGGAGAGGTTGGCCTTCATCACTCTGATAGGGTTATTTGAATTTAAAGTGAAGCCTTTTGGAATGAAGAACATCCTGGACACTTTCCAAAGGTTGGTGAACCAGGTGTTAAATGGTGCTGAGGAGTACCCTGTGGCATACCTGGATGACACTGCCATCTTTAGTGCCAGCTGGGAGGAATGCCTGTCCCACCTTAGGGAAGTGCTGGGCAGAATACAGAGGGCTGGGCTCACTGTCAAAGCTGAGAAGTGCCAGGTGGCCATGCCTAAAGTGGCATACCTCAGGCATGTTGTAGGCAGGGGATAACTCCATCCTAACCAAGTAAAAATAGAGGCGATCAAGGCATGGCCCAGACCAGAAATGCAGAAACAGGACAGGAGTTTGCTGGGGACAGCTAGGTACTATAGGAAATTTGTACCCAATTACAGTGCCCTGGCCACTCCCCTATCTGACCTGGTAAAGAAAAGGATGCCTAAGAAAGTTACCTGGGAACCAGCCTGTGAAAAAGCCGTTACCAGACTGAAGGAGGCACTGTGCAGTGCTCCTGTACTGACAAGTACAAACTATAGCAGACCCTTTATAGTCCAGACTGACTCCTCAGATGTGGGTATTGGGGCAATGCTGAGTCAGACATCCAACCAAGGGAAAGATCACCCCATAGTGTACCTGAGTAAAACGTTACTTCCCAGGGAGCAGGCTTACTCTACTGTGGAAAAAGAGTGTCTGGCCATGGTGTGGGCCCTAAAGAAGTTAGAGCCATACTCATACAGGCAGCGATTTGAGGTACAAACTGACCACAACCCCCTGGTTTGGCTGGCACAAATGGGTAAAACAAATGGTAGACTACTAAGATGAAGTCTTGTCTTGCAAGGGTATGACATGAAGGTCTCCCACAGGGCAGGGGCAGCTAATGAAAATGTCGAGGGCTTGTCGCGTCAGTATGAGACATGACCTGACTTGGGGAGCTCATCCTATGCAGGCGATAGAGCCCCCAAATTCAGTCTAGGTGGGGAGGAGTGTGACGCTCTGCCCCTGCTTATGGTTATTGTATAATATTTGTATTATAAATCAATGGTCTGTGTATGAATGTGTCTCACACAAGTTAGCAGTTTGGCTTTTAACCTTCAAAGTGTCAGTGAGGATGTTATTAAACTGGCCAGTGGAACCATTAATTAAGACCTCCTTCCAGAGGAATATGTTATGGCCCTCATCACCTGTTGCTGCCTTTGATGTTGGAAACTAAATATGACTTTTATGACATCAGGAAAAGGATGTCATTTGGCTGATTCCTCTTGGCTTTCTCACACCTTAGTGACATGTTGTGGGGTTGTAAACCTCAAAGGAACTGGTTGATCAAAAGATGTCATATGTGGGAAATGATTTTTTTTTCCTGATGTTCACATTAATTAAAATACCTCCTTGTAGATACTTTGTAAGAATTAATTCTAAAAGGCGAAGCTAGCTGACTCACCAAAAGGGGGTTGGGGAGATAGAGTTGAAATGAACCCTGTATCTGAGGAATATGTGACATATCATCTTTGGACTCTGAGGAACTTCTACACTCTGAAAGCACTTTTAATAGATAGAAAAGATTTTACGTCTGTGGTAGGAGTCTTTGTTCTGTAACTTCCCATTTTGTTATGTGATTGTGAGCTCTTGATATTTGTTCTGTAAGAACAATTCTAAAAGGCGGAGCTAGCTGACTCACCAAAAGGGGGGTGGGGAGATAGAGTTGAAATGAACCCTGTATCTGAGGAATATGTGACATATCATCTTTGGACTCTGAGGAACTTCTACACTCTGAAAGCACTTTTAATAGATAGAAAAGATTTTACGTCTGTGGTAGGAGTCTTTGTTCTGTAACTTCCCATTTTGTTATGTGATTGTGAGCTCTTGATATTTGTTCTGTATTTTATTTCACCTGTTTTAAACTTTTTAGTAAATAACTTTTTCTTTGAAATATTGCCTGTGTGTCTTCTCAGACTTCCTTTTGCATGTGATGCTGGAACCCTGGTTTTAAGTCAAACAGCTGTTACAAGCTTGATTGTGTTACTAAGCTAAAATGTAAGACTATACCTCAGGTCTCTTATAGAGTTTTAAGGGTTCATTTTGGACACCTGGCTGGGTACCCCTAGCAAAAGATTGTACTGCAGTCCCAAAGAGGGTATGTATCTGAGCCTGTAATTGGGTATGCTAGCATAAGGTTCACAGTCTGAATCCCTCCAGAACTCGAGGCTAACAGATGATTTGAATCCAAAGTAGACAAGAGGGTTACCCTTTCTATTACCTGTTCACACTATTGCACTCTGAGGTTGGTACTGTGGGAGCAGAGGGCCTGACCTGCAGAGTGCTTTTGTGACGCTATACACACCCACCCTACTAAGGACTGCAGAAAGCCCTCTTGGTTGTTTCTTTCACCCATGGCAACGAGGGAACTCCAGTATCTAAACAGTGCTTTTCCAAATGGTTGGCCAACTGTATTACTTTTTGTTATAGGAAGTACTGTAAGGAACTTCCTGGTGTGGTTCCTGGCCATTCAACCAGAGGCATGGCCACTTCTGTTGCCTGTTTCAGGACCGTGTCAGCTGAAGAAATTTGTGCTGTTGCTACTTGGAGTACTTTCCACACTTTCACCAAACATTACAGCCTGGACATTGCCTCCAAAAGAAGGGCAGACTTTGGCCTAGCTGTGCTTCAGGGCCTTCTTTCTAAGGCCTCTGGCCTTCTGCCACCTAGACTGTTTTTGTGCTCCCAGCACTGCTTGGGGCTTGTTTCGTAGGTGTGACCTGATGACAGAGATATCCCTGAAGAAGGTAAAAGAGTTACGTAAGAAGTTACCATAACAGTAGAACTTCAAGGGAATCTCTGTCATCAGGTCATGCTGTCCCTCCCTCTATCCCCCTTTCTCTTTCTACAGCTCAGCTGTCCTGTTGCTCCAGCCTTTTTGCTAGCTGGGCACCATCTCTCTCTCTTTCTCTCTCTCTCTCTCTCTCTCTCCTCGGTTCCCTGGTGGGACTCCTGTCTCCTGTGGCCTCCAGCAAGGGAAAGAACTGAGGAGAGAGCAGGGCCACCCACACTTATACAGGGCGCAACGTCAGAGCCTAATGTCAGCGTGGGTGGCCCCTACTAGACTGCTGCAGAAAAGCTTCTGTAGGATCCTAGCACCTGGCAGCTAAGTTCCATAGGTGTGACCTAATGACAGAGATTCCCTCTAAGATCTACTGCTATGGTAAGGTCTTAAATAACTATTCTTTATCTGTAAAAATGGCACTGCTTGCATTAGATTCAGAAAGGGAGCATCTAGACTCCCATCCTGACTGAAGCTACAGTAAACAAAACATAACTTTGGTACATACCTCTCAATCCTAGGCCAAGAAAATCAGGGAAAGGCCCCTGAAAATCAGAAACAAGTGGGCCAAATCAAGGACGCTTAATTAGAATAACATTTACATATTCCTGGCACATTGTGGGTGTGTTTCTCCCATTAGTAGGCACTGAGTCTGCACACTTTCCATACTACCTTGGGACTTTGACAGGAATTTGGGGGTGGGGTGGGGGACAGAAATGACATCCTTATAAATCAAATTAGTGATATCGGTAAGTGTAACTGTGTGGTGTGATTGCCAGTGTTTTTATATTATTAATTTTTTTCCCAGGGTTTGCAAGTTATTTAGGTGTCCGTTTAAGCAGATCAGGATTCAGAAACAGCATTTGACTTGCCTCAGAAACAAGGGCACATTGGCTGGCCTGGCACCTGGCACTGGCAGTTTGATGCCTCGTCCTCCTCCTGTGCTAGACTTCCGGTTAGCTGGTGCTGCTGTGCTGGAAATAGCTGAGCTCTTTTTTTAATTTCATTAAATATAAAAATGCAATGCACAGCTTTACCTGTTTTAGTGCTGCAAGTTTAGCCGCTCACTTAGTGGCTGATGGCTGGTCGGGCTCTCTCACAGTGTGAGGCTGTTGAACTCTTGGCTGATCTGGTGGTTCAGCTGTCAGAGTTAAAGTTTGGTGGCTTATTGAGCAATTTCCTCTCTTGCGCTCTGGAACTCCCCTCAGCTGCATGGGGTCAGAGAGCACCAGAGGGGACTATTAATGTAAGACTGTGGACCTGCTGAGGGACAGAAATTTACAAGATGGTGTGAGTTGGGTGACAAAGCAGCAGTGGACCAAGCTGTACAAGTGAGTGCACTGCTTCACTAGATGGTGCACTCATGTGAGTATGTCTGATGAATTCACAGTCAGTCTGTGCAGCAACATACCAGAAACATGGGGAAACAACTAACAGATGCCAATACCTATGATGTTTTAGAGTGATGTGGGCCATGTGGCACAAATTTGGGGCACAGACAAGTGCAGTCAGGATGCTGGGAGTGGTCCTGATAGCCAGCCACAAATCAGAACTCCCAGGGAAATGGGGATGGTTGAGAGGTATGCTTTGGTGAGCTATACTATTTTGACCTTAGATATTTTTCTCAAATTTGAAGAAAATAGCTATCTGGTATTCACGCAAATACTAGAGCAATCATCACGACAGTCATCCAGAACAGGCATCTGTCATGACTAGTCTAGTGTCGGGAGGGGCAGGCCAGGTGGCTTTTTTCTTTGAATCTGTATAAAACAACTTAAGGTAAACATTGAATGCTTTGAAAAATTTATTTACATTTACAGTAGCCTTACTGAATATAGGAGTCTAGATACTCCCATGCTGAATTTTTAAGGGTAGAAGCTTATTTCAGATGACATTTGGTTCTGCTAAAGCCCCGTAAATCCACTGACTACCAAGGTGAGTTGCACATTGTTTGTTTATTCTGCAATTTATTTGCCCAGGGTGACCCAATTGAAGTGTGACATCTCCTATTCAGTGCTGTTCTACTGCAACCCTGTTTACAGATGAGAGGGGATGAAGTGCAATGGGGACAAATTATATGCTCAAGGTCATATGGAAAATCAGTGGCCATGGTGGGACTATAACTTTTGATCTCTCTCTCAACAGCCCAAAGCTTTAACATTAGACCACACAACACATATGAGACTGGTAAGCAAACTGGGTAGCTTAGGAGTTGGTCCAAAGGTGGTATACTGGGTAAGAAATTGGTTAGGGGATAGGTGACAGAATATAGTGTTCATTCCGAAGAAGGGAAGGTGACCAGCGGTGCGTCCCAGGGATCAGTGCTGGGACTGGTCTTCTTTGATGTTTTTATAAGTGACATTTCAGAGAAACTAGAAGAAAAGGTCTGCATCTTTGCAGATGACACCAAAGTCTGCAATAGATAGATAGATAGATAGATAGATAGATAGATAGATAGATAGATAGATAGATAGATAGATAGATAGATATAGATATTTTATTTATAAAAGCGCCCATTTCCGGGGACTCTGGGTGCTGTACAATAAAAAAAAAACAACAACAATATAAAATAATGTACAAAAAATGTATATAATAATTCAGTTGGGAATGGATTTAAAGTTCATCTATATATCAGGGTGGACACTGGGGAAGGGGGGTGTTAAAAGGATAAGCAGAGAACTAAGAAAACTTGAAGAGTGTTCAAGGGTATGGCAGCTGGGTTTCAATGTGAAAAAGTGCAAAATAATGCACTTAGGTCACAGAAACCTGGGTGTGGGGTACAAAATTGGCAGTGTGGTATTGACCAACCACCAAGCAGGAAAGAGACCTGAGCATTATCATATCTGATGATCTAAAGATGCCCAGGCAGTGTGACAAGGCAGTTGGGAGGCCAAATGGGATACTGGGTTGCCTAAGGAGGGGTGTCACCAACAGAAAGAGGGAGGTGGTGTTGCCTCTGTATAGATCACTGGTATGACCCCACCTAGAGTACTGTGTCCAGATCTGAAGAACACATCTCCAGAGGGACGTAGAGTGGAGTCGGTCCAGAGGAGGGCAACTAAAATGGTGCATGGACTGCATCAAAATCCCTATGAGGAGAGCCTAAAGGACCTCAATATGTACACCCTGGAAGAAAGGAGGGAGAGGAGAGATATGACAAAAGACCTTTTAAATATCTCACAAGGATAAATAAGGTACAGGAGGGGAGTATTTTTCAGAAGAAAAGGTGCTAAAGAACAAGGGGACATGCTATGAAGCTGGAGGATGGTAGATTCAGGGGAGATGTGAGGAAGTACTTCTTCACAGAAAGTGTGGTGGATTCCTGGAACAGCCTTCCAGCAGAGGTGGTGGGGGTGAAAACAGTGGTGGGGTTCAAGAATGCACAGAATAGGCATATGGGAATCATAGTGGAAAAGAAATGAGGAGGGAGAAAGAGCCAGTGATAAGTAGGTTCTGCAGTGATACTGTAGACAGGGAAAAATGGGCAGGCTGGGTGGGCCAAACGGTTCATATCTGCCATCAAATTCTATGTTTCTATGTAACGCACCACATTATTTCTCTGTACAGTACACTGCACTGGAGACTTCTGCACTAATGTAAAAAAATAACAAGCACTGATGGTTAAGGGAATTGTCAGCAATAAAAGCCTCACACCCAAGTGTGAGACTGATCCCAATTTGCACTTTGTGTACGAGAACATTTTTTTTACTTTTTACTGCAGCATAGTAGAATGTATTAGGCTAATTTTGATGACTTCTAAGATGCTATTTCGTGTAAACAGATATCCCAGAATCCCCTGCAGCTGACATCAGAGGAGGACTGCAGAGCTGGGAGATTCAGTTGTCTTCAATAGCCCGCAGTTTATATGCTAAAAATTTTGCAAGTTAAAATCAGATGTTTGCTCGTCCTGTTGTGCTCACAGGAGTTAGTGTAGCCCTCGGTGACTGTACCTAGCCCCAGAAGAACAGCAAACAGAAGATTACAGCTTATAAAAACTCTAACATTC
Source organism: Neoceratodus forsteri (assembly GCA_016271365.2). Lineage (NCBI taxonomy): Eukaryota > Metazoa > Chordata > Ceratodontiformes > Ceratodontidae > Neoceratodus > Neoceratodus forsteri. The sequence goes on along the minus strand of CM028133.1, from coordinate 679,754,128 downwards.
ACTGCAGGCTATTGAATTTCCCACTGCTGCAGCCCTCCTCTGATGTCAGCTGCTAGGGAGTCTGACATTTCTGGTTACAGGAAATGTCAGCTTACAAATCAATAAAATTTGCCTGATACAATTTATTACACTGCAGTAATCAGTAAGTAAAAAAATGTTTCTGCACATAAAGGGCTAATTAATATCAGCTTCACACTTGGGTTTGAGGCTCTTATTGCTGACAGTTCCCCTTTAACTATGGCAGTCACTGGGCTGACCCAACAGTGCACTGACAATGCATAGCTGTAATATGTAGAAGACCTGGTTAAATCATCCCAGTCTTGGGGCTTCCTTCTTGAGCTGGGTACGGCCAAAGAGTGTTACAATGGTGATATGGGATGGGGATTTGTGGATGTCCAGTGTGTGACCCCCTTAGCAGTCCTCTGAGACTTAGCAGAGGAAGCTACATTTAGAAACACAGAAACATAAGACAGTGAGGGCAGAAAAAGACCAACGGTCCAGCCAGTCTGACCATAGTTTCCTATCAAGCCCCAGGATCTGTTGTCCATACAGGGTACTAGCTCTCACTATTCACTCCCCCTGTTCCCTTCCCCACTGCTACTCCCCTGAGTAACCACTATACCCTTCCCTCTGCCCCAGCTGTACTTGAAATCATTTAAGGTTTTGGCATCCACCACCTCAGCTGGCAGACTGTTCAAAGTTTTCACCACCATTTCTATAAAATAAAACATTCTCATATCCCTCTTCAGCTTCTCTCCTGTCAGTTTCCACTTCTGCCTCCATGTCCTTGAATTGTTGTTTGTGCTAAATAGTTCCTCACAGCTCACCTTGTTTATTCTTTTCAGGAAACTGACGGTCCCTATCATATAACCCCTCTCTCGTCTGGTCTCCAGCACCTACATGTTCAGTGCCTCAAGCCAGTCCCCATAAGACCTGCCCTGCTGGCCTTGAATCATTCTGGTCACCCTTTGATGCACCATCTCTAGCCTGCCCTTATCTTTCCTGAGGTGAGAACTCCAGAACTTGAGATAGTGCTCCAGGTGTGGCCCCACAAATTCTCTATAAAGAGATAGTAATACCCTTTTTCTACTGTCAGTACCCCTTTTAATGGATCCCTGCATCTTATTTGCCTTACTATAGGCCTTATTGCACTGGCTTGACTGTTTAAGTGAATTACTAATAACTCCTAGGTCCCTCTCCTCACCTGTAGTGCTCAGCATTTCCCCTCCTATCCAGTAATTTGTCCTGGGGTTCTTGTTCCATAGGTGTATCACCTTGCACTTTTTGGCACTGAATTTCAACTGCCAAACCTTAGACCACCTCTCTAGCCTATGCAGGTCACTCTGCATTGCCCTAATTCTCTTGTTGAATGTATCTCCCAATAGAGCTTAGTGTCATCTGTGAAGAGACACAGCTTATCCCTGATTCCTTCTTCAATGTCACTGATGACATATTGAAGTGGACAGGACCCAGGATGGATCCCTGTGGCACCTCACTCCATGACATCACTTTCTTCTGATTTGACACCATTAATCACAACCTTCTGTTGCCTCTCCTTTAATAAATTTCCTACCCATCTTACTATGTCCCTTGCCGCACCCAGATTCTCCATCTTCTTCAGCAATCTTCTGTGAGGCACCAAGTTGAAAGTCTTGCTGAAGTCAAACTAGAGTAACTTTAGGGGGTTTTACATATCCAGTACCCTCATCACCCAGTCAAAACTGCCAGGTTGGTCTGTCAAGACCTCCCTTCCATGAACCCATGCTGTTTACTGTCCTGGAGTTTGCTGCCTTCCAGGTAGCCCACAAGGTCCTCTTTGACTAATGACAATAGAGTCAAGACTGACAGGTCCCCTTGTCTCCCCACCTTATGGAGTGGAACTACATCCACTACCATCCGTTTTTTTGGAACTACCTCCATCTGTAATGAGCTGCTGAATAGCTCTCCCAGGGGTGCAGCCAGTTCTGCTGCTGGTTAATTGAGTACGCGCCCTCCAATGCATCCTATCAGGCCCCAGGGCCTTGTCCATCTTTAGGGCTGCTAGACTGTTCCTAAACCTTTTGCTGGTAAATTCCGCCTGCCTCATCTCTGGGACCCCCTTGATGCCCGCTCTCTGGCAGTGGCCCACTGTCTTCCCTTGCGAAGACAGAGCAAAAATAATCTTTAAGGATGACTGCATTTTGCATGTCTTCCTCTATTACCCCACCTCCCTTAGATAGCCTGACAATCCCCCTCCTTGCTTTCTTTTTTCTCTAATGTACCTGAAAAACTGCTTTTTCCCACCCTTGATCCCCTCCACAATACGCAGCTCAGTGTCTGCTTTTGCCTCTCTAGCCTCCATCTTTGCTTCCTTATTTCTCCATTAGTATTCTCCACATTGTCCCTCCCCTTGCATTTCCTTTTACCTAGTTAGGGCCTTTTTTTTTTACCCTCATTGATTTCCTGACCCTTTCAAGAAACCTATTGGTCTCTTGTGCCTGTTTCATTTGGTTACCATTCTCATGCATAACTTAGATGCCGCAAGAATGGTCCCCTTAACTGCCTCCATCTTTCCTCCACACCTCTGATGCTGTCTGCCTTGACTAACATGTCCCAGAACAACTCCTTCATCCTGTTTGAAGTCTGCCTTTCTGAAATCAAGGACCTCATGTCTTGACTGGGGCTTTCTGGTCCCAATAGGGTGGCTATCCCCCTCTGCCTCCCGAGCCTATGCCCTTGGCTGTCTCATTCACAAGCAGCTCCAGGCTCACCTCCAGCTACACACATCCCACTACTGCTCTGCTCCACCTACTCCCTTAGGTCCCTGGACTCCACTTCACTCACCACATCCGGATGTTTGATCAAGATGGGCAAGCAGGCATTCTCCTCATTTGCTCCCAAGTACTGAAACTCTCTCCCCCCTAACCGTCCGCAGCTCCACCACCACCTTCTCATTCAAAGCTGCCCTCAAGTCACACCTTACCCAATCCACGACTTGCAACTACTTCCAACCCCCCTGACCACAGCTGCTTGGTCATTGCATAATTTGATTCCCGCACTTCAAAATGTCTTTATCACAACCAACTTTACTATCTAATTCTCTGTCTAATTGTTATATGTTTTTGTTATAGTCTATAGTACACCATTGTTGACTAACATGGGACCAGAAAGCCCCAGTCAAGACATGAGGTCCTAGATTTCAGAAAGGCAGACTTCAAAATAGGATGAAGGCGTTGTTCTGGGACATGTTAGTCAAAAACAGTGGTGGAATTCAAGCATGCATGGGACAGTCATAAGGCAATTCTAGGGGTTGGGGGTAGGAAGAAGTAGGCTGCTGGTTAACTAGGATCTGCAGCTTATCCATTAGGTAGGGAAATGGGCAGACTGGGTGGGCCAAGCGGTCCTTATCTGCCGTCAAATTCTATGTTTCTATGTTTCTATTGTTCTGCATAGAATTCTGTCACTTTCAAAATGCTGTTGTACCACAGTTCCAAGGCCATGGAATGTGATTGCACCCTTCTGTGGTACAATAGCATCTTGAAACCTCTAGAGATTGCACAAGTCAGCTTTGTTCTGAAAGTGAAGGAACCACTGCTTACACATTTCACATAATACTATACACTATAAAAAATACAGGATGAGCAACTTTATGCAGACCTAGTGTATTCTGCTACCTCGGGGTTCTGATTTCCATGGACCTCTCGAGCTTTGCTCTCGAGGTCAGAGAGAATCGGAACCCCTCTGTGGCAGAACACACTGGTTCTGCATAGTTGCTCATCCAGTATTCTCCATGTACTGTTTCTTGTCTAAATGTTTGTACTTGCCTTATCTTAAATGCTCATTATTATAGTTATTTGTTAACTTGCAATATTCTTAACTGTACACATCCGCACCCTGGAACTGTTCGCTTTTTATATTTGTATCTTGCCCAACTTAATGTACTGGTATTCTTGCTTGACTTAATGTGCTTGTGCTTTTTGCCTTCTGTTTTTTTGTGCAATATACTCTTCCAGGTTGCTCTGAAAATAGGCACTCAGTTGTCTAGTGTACCTACCTGGTCATCAAAAACGAAATAAATAAATAAGCGAAAGCTTGAACCAAATAGATTTATCATCACTGGACCCTAGTGGATCTCCGACATGCACACTTCCTAGTTCCTTCCACGTCTGAGTTGGTGAGCTACACATTGAAAATGGCAGTCTGCCTGGTGGGTTCCTTAACTAGCTGCACCAGCAGGCAGTTCTGGAACGTGTCCAGCAGTGCCTGATTTCTGATGCTCCCAGCAGCTGGAACATCCTAATCAGCATCCTGCAGGTTCAGATCACCCACCACCACTATCTCCCCCTTTGCATGCCCCTTCCTAGTTCTTCCCCAAGCTCCCAGTCCCTCTCTTCCCCTTGACCTGTTGGTCTATAGCTCACCATGAGCCATGGTTTCTTGCCTGAGGCCACCATGAGATGCACCCACAGTGACTCTGTCTCCTCATTACTGCCACTGATGTGTTCATCTTTCATAGCATCAGTGCCTTCCCTGACATACAGGGCTATGCTCCTCCTTACCTTCCCCTCCATCGTTCTTAAACATTGTGTAACCAGAGACTGTCAGGTCCCAATCATTATTTTCTGAGGCCCAAGTTTCTGGGATGGCTATGAGGTTCTTCTCAGACTCTGCTATCACTGCCTGGAGCTCGTTGATTTTATTTATATTACCCAGACTCCTGGTATTAAAGCAAACCTTCTTCCATCTATCCCCCTTTGCTTTTTACTTTTCTTTTTCTTGTATTCTTCTCTAGTCTCCTTAACTTCTTGTTTTTCATGTTGACTGCAGACTTTGTGAGCCCTCCATCCTTGGTCCATTCCCCTAGCCCAGTTTGAACCTCAAACTTCCTTTTGCCCACTGTGCTGCTATAAACCCAAAGATTGTGGGGGGGGGGGGTAATAGCTAGCCTCCCTTTCCTCTCTCCTATCACAGTGGTTCTGTTAGCCTCAGTCTCCCCCACAGACAGTTTAGTGTCTAGTGAAGATGTCATACTTCTGCCCCAGTGCCCTGGCCCTTCTCTTGTCAGGTGAAGACCGTACACTTGCACAGTCTCCTATCCCAGAAGTCCCCCAGTCCCCCACAAAGTGTTACCCCCATCTCCTGACACCATTTTTTTCAACCACCCATTAAACTCAATCTCATCCCTCCTTATTCTATGTTTCCCTCCTCCCTACTCCACACAGGGTGGGACTCAGAAAAGGCCAGGGAAGCAGAGTATGCCTTCAATCTGTTCCCTATTCTGCAAAAGCTCTGCTTCACCATCTCCATAGGCTGGTTTGCCAGATCGTTGGTACCCAAGTGTACCAGCACCCACAGCTACCCCCTCTCATCTTCACCATCCTCCTTGTCCTGTCTATATCCCAGATGGTCAATGCACCAGGAAGACACCTGACCATCCCCACCCTTCCCACCACCCACTTTACCTACCTGATCATTGAGTCTCTGACCACTAACACTCTTCTGGCTCATGTTCTCCTGCTTGTCCCCTTCAGTACCACCAAGTAGTCCTGCCGACTACCCACCCAACCCCGACTGACTCAGTCCCCCCAGTGGAGTCAGGTACCTGATTCTACTCCAGAGGTGTAAAGTGATTTGCCATCTGAATGGTGTGGAGCTGGTCAATCTCCTTGTGACTACCCTTCCTCTCTTCTTCCCCCTACTCTCCACCCTCCCCCACCCGGACAAATGGACCTCTGGGGAAATGGTGTTATGGGGTGTGGGCGAAGCTGAGCTGGTGACACAGCTGAGATATATCTTCTCTTGCTTCTGCCAGCTAAGTATGTAGCTCAACAAAGGTCCTGCAGATTGGGCAGTGCCCCCCCCCTCCAGAGTATAACCCTGGAGAACAGTGCCCGACAGTCACCACAACAGGCTAGCAGCCCACTGTACCTTATCTACATACTTAACCTGTGATAACCCTAGACCACTGGTAACTAGGAGTGTGCAAGGTACAACAGTATTTCCTGAATACCATTAATAATGCACTATTCATTATTCGGAAATGAATAACGTACAGTGGCACTGTTATTCATATTAAGGAAATTTAAAAAAAAAAACAGCCCCCACCCTCTTCCCCAGCCCAACTGTTTAAACATACATAGCTCCCAGTCCTCCATCCATGCACCCACAATTTGATGTTTAAAAACCGATCCCATGACAGACAACTGGAACAACCCACCCGTCTTCACAGCTGGCCACTGTATCTTGTAGCACTAATGTGTATTTTTTAATTAGGTCCTCTTTCAAAGAAATAATTTCCCCACCCCACCGCCAGCACCAGCTCCCAACCTCCTCCCCTCCCTGCACCTGCATTTCCTTATTGCAGCCCCTAGGATCATGTGATCAGCTGTTTTGTTATGCAAGCAAGCAAGTACAGGAGCGCTTTCATTCACAAGAAGATAGCTGGCCATAGAGGAGGGCAGGTTGTGTCTTTCGCCTTCCCACACCTTGGGAAGGGCACTTCAATAAGGAAATGTGGTTGCTGGGGGTGAAGGACATTTGGAGTTGCATGCTGCTGCGAGGATGGTGGAGAGCATTTATTTCTTTGAAAGAGGATATAATTAAAAGACACACAATAGCGCTACACGAGACGACAGCTGGCGGTGGAGACAGGTGGGTTGTGCCAGTCACCATCATGGTTGTTTTAAACATAAAATTGTGGGTGCTGGGCAGGGATCCGGGGTTGCGAGTGCTTAAACAGTTGGGCTAGGAAGGAGGTTGGGGGCTCTTTTTAACTTTTCCCCACAGGAACATGAATAATGAATACCACATTTTGAATATTTTGGGGGGCCGAATATTCGAAATAAGGTATTCGCCTACCCTTCCTAACAACCTGTATTCCCTTAATTGCCTAGTGCCTTTTGACTAGAACCAGACTTGTTACTTCCTGTCTTGGTTTGCTCCCAGGGTGTCCTTCCTGGATTACTACCTTGTTAACTCTATCCTATGTAGATAATTTGAGAAAGGAAGCTACTACCACAAACTTACTGTCTCGCAATGCTGTGTCCCTAGCACAGCCCCTGTACTCCAACTCTATATAGGTATTTGGCCAGGGATTTTCAGCAGTTATAATACAACAGTACAGTCGTGCAGCATTTATTATTCTCCATTATAAATGGATGCCTTCTTACAGAACCGTTCTGTGGAACTGACTACCAAATGTATATCTTATTAGCATATGTATAACCTCTCTCCTTGCACTCTGTGACTGATTGCTTGTACACATGCTATCTTCTTATTGTACTGTAACTGCCTGTACCTGACCAGGTCCACCTTGTAAATGAGTTGTCTCAATGGTGTTTCACCTGGATAAATAAAGACTGATTGAGTGATTGATTATTACACTACAGTGTCCTATATTATAGGCAACTTACCCAGTTGCTGAGGATCAGTTAATACTCGGGCATACCCCAGAAAGGGAATTGTTGGGTTCCCTTTTTTCTTCAGTTCCCCTGTACCTCTTCACTGTTGCTGCCTAAATTTGTTGCCTGCCTGTTGGATGTTACAGTGACAGTAGATAGTTTAGGTTTCACCTCTTACCTTTTCTGGTGTCTCCCCTCCAGAGACCCCCTAAGGACAACCTGCAAATGCCCCCAGGTCAGATGCTCCACTCCTGCTCTGTCCCACTAATGCAATGGGACATGGGGGTGATGGGACATACTGGGTGAGTATCCCAGTTTATTCACACAGAGCACCTTCCCTGCACAAGAGTAAGGGTGGATGAGGACTTTACACCCATCTATGGGTTCAGGACAAAAAGTCTCAACCATATGGCCCAAGGGTCAGAGATGACTGTGGAAGAACCAGTCAAATGACTCAAGTCACAGATTGCTCTGGGGGACTAGCCTAGCAAACAAGGAGGTCAATACAACTGTAAAAATAAATGAAAGAAAATCTTTGCATTGTGCTGCTGGATTGTCTACTGCAATGTACAGCTATCTAAGAGACAGGTAAAGACTGGGATACAACTACTGTTAGTGGTGGATGGACTAGTAGGGTCATCAGAGGCTTGTTTCTGTCTGTGTAATCCTGTGTTTCTATATAATGCTAGTCATTTCATTGCTTTTTTTGTTTTGTTTTTAATTTAAGGTCAGACTGGGCGGTATGTTCTTATTCAGAAACTACGAGACACGGAGCGGCAACTTGTTGCGAATGAACGTCCTCTAGAATTTCTTGCCAAGTGCGGACAATATGCTAATGATGTCCAGTTCATACTCCAGCGCACAGGCCCTAGCCTCATTGAGAGGCCTTCTTCAGACACTGTCACCCATCCTCCTGAAAGGACGTTTGTCAGGGCAAGTCTACCCGTAAAAGCTGTGAGCATGGAGATCACTAAACGGAAAGAACCTAAAAAATCCATGACATTCAATTTGGGTTCAGTGGGTCCACATGAACAGTTGCCCAGGAGCAAATTAAAAGAACATAAGCAAAACAGAACAGACTTGAAAGACAAAGCAAATGGAGCTCAGCCTTCAAAGGATGAGCTTTTCAAAATGGTGCTGCGACAGAAGGATCAGTTGCATTCCCTGCAGTCACAATCTGATTCATTTGACATGGAGCTTAAAACCTGTGAGAGGAGTAAGAGTTCTGAGCAAGACGATGAGCTCCTGTATTTGGAACAGATCATTAAAAGGAATGAGGCAGAGCTGAGAGAGGAAGAGTTCTGGCAAAATGAGCTCCTCATTGAGAAGGAACGTGACAGGGAACTGCAGAAACATTTGAAGGACTTGCGCAAGAAGATGGAGGACTGTGTGCAGAAACTGCATGAGCTGACCACCAAGACGGAGAGCTTTGAGAGAGAAATCCTGCAGGAAAGCACAAGGAGAGCGAAGGGAGGCTCTCGCCTAGGTCTTGGGGATTCAGGAGAGACTGTATCCAGGATAAAGATGGATGTGGAAGCTAAGATCAAGCAGAGTGTGATGCTGGAAAAGGGCCTCCTTGAAGCTGAAGTGGTCCTGCAGGAGATGGAGGAACGCTTACAGGTATTAACATTCCCTATTGACATTTGTGCCTTTTCATACCCATGGTGAATCTTGTATGCATACATACCTAGATACACAGACAGACAGAGATACATATGTCCATGAGTTATTGGAAGGGGGTGATGAAATCCATGCATTTTTCTATCCTTCTGAGTGCCCCATATGGCCTACCTCATCCTCACACAACCGCAGTCTTCTGTAGTGTGTCTGAGGTACTATGAACATTTATGGGCCTAATCGACCTTGACAGTTCCATTTTGATACGTAGTACAGTAAAACAGTATTCACACTGAAACATGTGTACTTGAGTACCCACTGGTAATATGTATATATATATATATATATATATATATATATATATATATATATATATAAGCCTCAGTTCCATCTGATATTGTAACTTATAATGTTCATATTTATTACATACTAAGGAAAGGAAAACTGTCACCTTGAGTCATGGTAGGATTATGGGAAAAACTGCACTACCATGTACTGTATTTGTTTCCATATCTATGCCATTTACATAACATTAAATCAATAGTTTAGAGCCTCTCTTCGGGTTGCCACCCATCCAGGTTTTGCCGGGATTGTCCCATTTTTTTAATACCCTGTCCCTGAAAATATGAAAATCAGCCCGGGACATTCAAAGTCCTGGTTTTACACTGATTACTTATGTTTTCAGTGCAAAAGTTCCTGTTCTGCAGTAGAAAAGTCATTGTTTCATGTTATTCAGAGTAAACAATGACTTTTCTACAAAATTCTCCCTTTTTGGGGTTAATTTTTGCCCAAAACATATCCGCGGACCAAACCACTGGCAGCCAGGCACAGGCAGTCACTAATTCAGTGTGTGTATTATATTAAGCTAGGCAATGGGGAGGGGGGTTGGTCTTGGAGGGTAGGGCTGGGTGGGCTCCTGGCTGCATGTCTGTCTGCATCGTGCTGCACTAGTATGCTCGCTCTCCGACAACCAGAGACTCCACCTCCTAGTTCTGACTGATCTGTCTCTCAGTGTGTGCAGCCAGCGTGTGTGACAATGTCCGTGGCATCCCTCCCTCTACTTTATCGGAGATGGCCCCTGGTGAAACAGCAGACAGAAAGTCAGTCAGATGGAGTTTGGAGTGGACGAATTTGCTCCCTTGGCTTGGCTGCTTGCCCAAACCGAACTTACCGCCCCGAGATAAAAAATACCTTAGTCTCCCTGAGGTGCCCGAGTTCTCCTCTGCAGCTGCTCTCTCTGGCCTCTTAGTTCCACCAGACCGCAGTGCAGCCTGCTGCCACGCGACACTCCCTGTCTTCTCGGTTCAGAAAGTGCAGCAGTGTAGAGACCACAGAGTCATCATCATCACCCTGCTTGGTGCTTGCTGAGTCACAGCTAAGTTTGCACCCAGAGCACATGTAGCACTATCAGTGGCAGCAGTCCATGCATGGCAAATCTTTACTTAGGCAAGTGTAATTATTGTCTGAAGTTTGTAATCTGATGATGATCTGAATTATTTTTTTTTTAATGAATGGGGTTGGGGGTGGGAGCTACAGGTTGAGCAGGAGGAAGGAGGTAGGAATCAGGATTCCGAATGGAATGGATTCTTCTTTGTTGGGGAGGGGTGTGAATCATTGTCTTCACTGAAAAAGAGTGGTGGATGCCTGGAACAGTATTCAGTGGAGGTGGTTGGGGCAAAGCTTCAAGCATTCATGGAACAGGCTAAAGGAACTTTTATGGGAAGCAAGACGGAGGCTGGAGATCAATGGTTATAGTATAGGAAAGAAAATGGGCAGACTGGGTGGGCCAAGTGGTCCTCATCTGCCATCAAACTCCATGTTCTATGTTTCTGGTGAGTAAACACTTTCCCCAAGCAAGGGTTTGTACCCACCCTTCTCACACTGGGGCCTGCACTCCTTCTCCAAAACCAGCCTCCTCATGGATAACCCAAAAGAATTTCACACACTGCCTAGCATGCCCCCAGCATGCCAGGCCTGTGATCTGACAAAAGCCTCCCCCCCCCCATCCTGAGTCAACCCAAATCACTCATAGCTGCTTTAAATGAAACTTTGTATTTTGTGGTTGGCAAATCCTGCTATTAAATGGAAACTTGGAGAGCATTCTATCCATTTCTGTGGGGAGGGAGGTGGAGCATGAGGCACGTGCTGGGTGGGGCATAGGAGCCTGAGGGTGGGGGTGTTGGGAGTCAGGATTCCAAAACCATGGCTGACGGAGATTGGTAGCCAACTGCAAGTGTTGGAGGGGCTGATAGGGAGCCTGGCACCAGTGTTGGGACATTATGTTTGGGACCCAGATTCAGGGAGTGGTGACTAGGAAGCATGCTGCTATGGCTGAGGGAGGGGTTCTTAGGAGCCTGATGCCACGGCTGAGTTGGGGAATGGGAACTTGGGAGTTAGAGAGCAGTGATGGATGATGTGCACGGTAGCATGCTGCATTGGCTAGGGGGGCTAAGGACTGACTCCACCATGGCTGGGGGGGTGACAAATTAGAAGCCAGGGAAGGGAAGCCTGAAACTAGGGATGGGGTGAATGCTGCCACAGTGAGGACATGGCTGGTGAAAGGCTCAGGGAGAATGCTGCAGTGGTTGAGATGCTGGAGGTGCTAGGACCCCGCAGGGAGAAAAGGCACATTCTCCCACACCCATGACTTCAGGGGAAAAACTAATTTTTTCCCCCTGGAGTAAGGGATAGGAAAGACATAACAAAACTTTTTTGTGTTCAGTAAAAGCCCCAAAACTCACCACAGAGCATCTACAATGCTAGAGCTTCTGGGGGCCAAGTTGGTTCATCACAACATTGTTGGTCAACACAGCCACGTATCCTTGGCCCCAACCCTCTATTTGGCCAGTCAGATTCTCCCACATTCATGACTTAAGAGGGAAATAAAATTTAGGGGGTAGGAAAGCCATACCAAAAGTGTGTTTTATTGGGTTTTTTTCTTCAAGAAAAGCCCCAAAACTCAACACAGAGCATCTAAAACCCCAGACCCCCCTGGCTTGTATTGTTCGGATGTCCGGGTTTTTCAATTTTTTTGTACTTGAGAGGTGGCAACCCTACCTGTAATAAGCAACTGGGCAAACTGATGTTTTTGGCCTTTTGTGTAATGCAGAGTAAGAGTCTTTGATGTAAATTCAGAAGTAGCCATACAAGAAACGTCGGCTTTTTTCATTATTATTAAATAAGGTATAGCCCTGTGTATAATATGACATTTATATATCAACAGGTGTACCTATTCTGGGTATGTAAATAATAATCCAATTTATGTTGCCTTTTATATCCCCGGTTCCCCATTATTGGTGTAAAGGGCATACCCAACATGGGAAGGAGGAGAAGGAGTGAACAGCCACTAGAGCTTTCACGTTCTACATTCGATAGGTAAGACTGGACAGACACAAAGAACCAAGGGAACTTCTGCTGGCAACTGCTTTGTTTCTATGTTTCATGTTGGACCAGTGAGGGGTTCATGCAGGCTGCTTGGTCTGAGGCTGGTGCTAAGTTGCATTTGAGAGCCAGCAAGGGTTGCTGATCAATGATTGACAGTAGGCCCTCTCTTGAAGAGAGGGCATGCATCCCTTTCACAGGGCATCCACTCTTCCTTGGCCAGCAAGTGTCAGACCTGCTGTTGCTCACAAACTAAGATCTTCTGTGCTGCAGCACTCACTTTACCATCATTAGTCTTCACTTTGTTATGGAAACACATACATTGCTGGTCAAAAAAGCCCCCGCAGCCCATAAAGTTTGCCCAGCCCTACCTACCTGCTGTTGCTTTTGTGAGGGACCTAGTGGTCCTTCTCTCCCCTTTTGAAACTGTCTTCACCAGCCTCATATGCCTATTCCACCCATGTTTGAATCCCCCACTGATTTCACACACACTACCTCCCTTGGTAGCCAATTCCACCCTTCCACCACCCTTTCTGTAAGGAAATGTTTTTTGATGGCCCTCTACAACCCCCTTCCCCCAAGGATTACTGAGTTACCCTGGTACTGACATTCCCACTCAACATAAACCACTCTCCGCTGTCTGCTTTGTTAATAATGTTGTGGTATTTGCACATCTCTATCATGTCGCCTCTCTCCCTTCTTGTCTCCAGCATACAGACTTGACAGCCTTATCCTGCTGCCCCTGTATTACTCAAGTTACCCTACACTGCATTGCTTCCACCTTGTCCCTGTTTTTCTTCAAAGTACAGGCTCAAGATCACATGCAGTACTCCAGGTGAGGGTGAAACATGAACCTGCACAGTGGCAGAATCCCCCCACTCCTGCTAATTCCCCTTCCTCTCCTCACAAATAACCAGCATCCTATGCACCCAGTGCACTGTGCCGTTGTCTTCCAGCAGTCGGATATTATTACCAATAGTGTCTATTTTCTCCCTCAGTCTCGCCTGGAAAAAAGTCTGCCTGTGAGGCTAACTGGCATTTATATATCCAAAAACACTTGTAAGTTTGTTCATTTCTGAAAAAACTGAATAGATTTCCTGAAACGTAAGTACACAATTGCCCCTAAAAACTCATTTCTTTCTACAGTACTTCTAGAAGTCAAACATTCTGCTGCTTAACTTTGATACAAAATCGCCACCATGGAAGATCTGAGAACCTAACCCCCTTCTCTTTTCATAGAATTGGACATGGTGGCATATATATAGCCTCCTTGATCTTTAGTCTTCATTTGTTTGCTTTTAAATAATCTTATTTTCCTATTTAAAGGGTCAGTGTTAATTCTGCATTTTTCCTGCTAATATTCACTTTCGTAATTACTGAGACATTCCAGAACTTGGTGACATCAGCGGAGAGGAAGGCAGAAGCCTTGACTGAAACTTGCACCACAAGCTTCTGCTCAACTGAGGTCGCCGAGTCCCAGAACTAATTAATAATTAAACTATGAATGGCAAGAGGGAGAAAATGCAACATCAACAAGTAGCCCCAAAAAGGAACAAAAAAAGGGTTCTCTGTGAACACAAGAGGGAAATGACGAGGCTCTACACCCCATATCCATATTTCCAGTAAAAATAAAGGGCAGGTGAAGTAAAGTTCATGGTCCCTCTGGCATAAAGGTGAACTGATTTAATATGAAGTACACCAAACATTAAAATAGCTGTTTGTCAAATACTAATCACCAAGATTCCTCCAAATATAGCATAAGGGATTTCCTTCAGGTTTTAGTAAACAATTTCCCTTCCCTAAAGGTATGCTGAGTGGAAGCGGGGAACGATCCAATCAAAGATGGTGAACAACTAGACTGGCCCAGTTGTGCAGCGGGCTGAGGCACCTTGCCTCACCTGCCACCATGTCTGCAACCTGGGTTCGGGAACAGACGTGGGACACTGGGGGTTCGCCGGGTTGGGAGAGGATGGAGCATCTGGAGAATTGCTCTCCTCTCACAGGGAATTACAGCACAGCCTGACAGTAGCCTGGCCCCTAGTGACTGGGAACTGGTAAGTAATGGCAGACTCAAACCTGTGACGTTGCTAGTTCAAAATCTCAAACATAACTGACTCTAAGAACAAACACACACAGAGGCATATCTTAGCTGGCTGGCACATTGCACCCACTCATCATATAAGCCTCTCTGACATCACATACTGGACCTTCTCTTTTGATCTCTGGGGATCACCCTTTTCCACAATGGGACCAGACTGATTTTCTGAATTGAAGCCTGACCCTTCTGTTGTCCTGGCCGCCTAAACCATTGGGATGCCATCTCACTCTACATTGACCCTGTTTACATACAAAACATGCCAGCAGTCGGAAGGAGGGGGGACCACTAGCACCAAGGACATTATTTCATACAGAATGGGCTGGTGATGTGGGGGAGGGATCACTAGCACTGGGAACAATACTTTTAAGTTGGAGCTGGTGATCGGGGGGGGGGGTGGACCACTAGCACCAGGGACATTATTTTATAAAGAAAAGGCTAGCGATCAGAGGGAGGAGGAACCACTAGCACAGGGACATTATTTTATACAGAACAGGCTGGCGATTGGAGGGGGGGACCACTAGCACCAGGGATAATTATTTATACACCAGGGCTGGCAATCAGTTGGGGGGGGTGCCAGGGACCACAGTGGGTGGTTGTGCTCCCCCAGCAGCCAACTGGCTACATGGCCATCTTGCCTCTGGCAGCCACTAGGCTTGCCTGAAGTTGAGTCGGGGTATTGTTAGGCAGTATTTGTGCTGCGCAAAAGGACCATGCTAAAACCTTTTGCACAGCGCAAAGCCACTTAGTATGGGGTAGTGCGGCTATTCATGGCCACGCCTCTCCCCTTGTCTGCCTGCAAACATAATGCTTTGCATGGGCACTAACCCTCTTTGCCCACGCAACAGCCCCTGAATATGGGGATCTGGCGCAAACCCCGGTTTGTGCAGGCAAAGACCCATTAGCGCCCATGCAAACTTTTGAATATCGGGCTCCAGGACATTTATTTCTTTATCACTAATGAAATTTGCATGAAGACAGGCTCTTTACCCTCTCAGGCTTCGTCTGTTCCTGCAGTTTTCCCCTGCCGTAAAGTCATAATCCAATGCATATCAGAATAATAATTTTAAATGCCCATAAAACCATGATTTTTAGCAGCCAGTTCAAAGTAAAGTGCATGCATTAACAGTATTAGGGATATGAAGTACTGAAAACAAGCAACGCTTTAGCAGTGATCATGGAATCACTGAACTGATCAGTCACCACTGCAGTACAGAATAGGGAAATCATTTTTAATTTTTGGTAAATGCTGCCCTCTTGTGGGCATTATAAACCTGCTTATTTCTGAACTTTTGAGGTGTGCCATACATTTTGTAAAACAAGAGAAGCATGTGACTTCAAAAGTAGTCACAAACTAAAAACAGTTTCATTCTAGGTATTATTCCATGCCACTTGTTCATGTATTTATTTGAAAAACTTAGTGTACTCACCATGCTAGTATGAATACGTTTGATCATTGTAAAAGTAAACTTCACAGTACCTTACCAACATGTTTTTCGTTTTGGTTTTTTAAATATGCTCTGCTCCTTGCCTCATTGACTAGGTCTTCCTTTGTATTTGCTAATGGCACCTCCCCTGGAGCCCCATCCGTCTGCACTAGTCCTGATAACCTAGCCCCCATTAGCTTTCTCACAAAGGTGGGGCCTGCCTCTCAAGACCATCGCAGGTGCGGTGCCAAGATCTGTCCTGCAGCAGATGGGGTAGTGGTGTCCCAAGGGCATTGAGAAGGCAGGGGGAGTGGGACCTGAGATGGTCTCTGGGTCATTTGCCCAGTCGGTAGCTCTAGTTTCCAAGTGTCTCCCACCCTCTGAGAGTACATGTGATAACGTCAGGTGTCAGCGAGCCAAATGTAAGAATCTGTGCAGGCTCTTCCCACCCTGCTTGTGCCAGTGATACCAGCTACACTGCCATCTGTAGTTATCCAAGTTGCAGTATAGCAGCAGAGCACATAACCCTCTCTCCCTGGAGGGAGGTGAGCATCCTCTGAGAAAATCCGCCCCCACAACCCAGTAATGGCCTTGGTTCATTCCCAGTCCACCAGCATCATGAGCAGCAAAGCTGTCACTGGGCCGATGGGCTGACTATACCAAAATATGTCTGTAGTGACAGTTCTGCTACCACACAAAGCCAGTTTCAGGCTCCTTCCCATTTCATCATTTCTTTGCTTAATTACAATAACAGCCTTGAGTCCTGACTCTGTCCTAAAGATACGCGTCACCTGTCAACAGTGTTTCCAGTTTTCCATAATGCAGAGGTCCTCTCTCTTTCCACGCATCAGGCTCTCAAATGTACTGCAGTAGCTGCTCAGCAGTGGTTTGCCATCTCCTTGACACTTACATGTCAGTCACACTTAAAAGCAAATGTTTTGCTTGCATTATCTTACGGTTTAGAGGTTGTTGTTATGTTCTGTAACAATTAGGACAAGGTGTTATTGTACTGCCTGGAAACTGCCTGCAATTAATTGTAACTTTCAGATGTAGTCAGCTGTCACTTTTTATATCTCAAGTATTTTTTATTATACAATGGGCAAGTTAAATTCTGGCTTCTGATTGGCTAGCTACCAGGATTTACAACTTGTAAATCCTGATAGTACCCCAAAGGAAAAAGTACCAGTCACCACTCAGCTGTATTAGGAACCAAATCCCTCCAACCCTCCTAGTAAAGCTGACTCTATCCCCTGCATCTAACATAAAACCTGCCACATTTACTCGTGGCCGCACACGCAACAGCAATGCAGGAAATTATCGCACCAGTCCTAAAATGGCACTAAAAACCTCAAAATGGTTTTATATTTCAAAACAAAGTATCTTTTTTCTTTTCCTCTGTGAGAGAGAACTCGCACACTACACCTACTTTACTGAGAGCACACGTTTACCGCTACAAGTTCTATTTCTCACTCCCCACCACACTGTCACCTCGCATATACCAAATCCAGTAAAAAATATCCCAAATAAATACAG
This sequence comes from Neoceratodus forsteri, assembly GCA_016271365.2. Taxonomy (NCBI): domain Eukaryota; kingdom Metazoa; phylum Chordata; order Ceratodontiformes; family Ceratodontidae; genus Neoceratodus; species Neoceratodus forsteri. The sequence goes on along the minus strand of CM028133.1, from coordinate 679,736,696 downwards.
CAAAAAAAGCAAACCATATCTGGACCGAAACATACCATTTTCCTGACTGCAAAACCCACATGAAAGCCGGAACCACTAAACACATCACGATCCCGGAAACACAGCAGCACAGCCTACCGATAGAGAACTATTTTTTATGTGCAGCAATAAATTCAAATAAAATAATATAAATTAAAAACAAGAACCGCATTTTTTTTCTACTTAACAAGGGACAATGTATAATCGCAATATACCACTCGAGGATGTGGGTGATGCCAGGATTTACCACTTCTGGTGTGGAGTTGGTCATTCAGCTGTGCCTCATGACCGAACAACACACCAGAGGTGTGGGTAAATCCTGGCATCACCCACACCCTCTTGTGGTATATTGTTTAATTTTCTGTTTGCTAATTAGAAGATTTTCCATCTGGCAGTACTAGAGTGATGCGTGGAGCAGCCTTCTGTCTGGAGGCTAAAAAAAATGCCAGTTCTGTTCTTCCCACAACATTAACACTGAAACCACATGGACTGTGACATCACTCATAACCAAGGAGAACCATTTCTTACTGCCAAATTATTCTCTTTCACATGAAGCAGTAGGGACTGGCTCTTCTTGGTTACTAGTGATGTCACAATTTCCATCATTTTGATTGGTAACTTGTGAACATCACTGCTCCGACAGCAAGGATTGTGGTGCCTCAAAGACGTTTGGTCACATTTCTGACAATGTAGTGGAAGGAACAAAATTGACTTTTGTTTAGCCTCCAGACAGAGTGCTGCTCCACACAGCAGCCCAGTACTGCCAGGTGAAAAATCTTCTAACTTGCAAACAGAAAAGCAAATAGAAAAGAATAATGATTTCATTTATAGGAAGTTATAGCTGACTGCATCTGAAAATTACTATTAATTCCAGCCTTCCAGGCAGTACACTAGCACGTTAAAGAGACACTGTCAGCTGTTTTCCCTCAGTTTTAAATCCCAATTACAAATATATGGCTACAGCCATTTAAAAAACATTTCCATTAGATATGCGAGCCTTATTATTGCCATTTCTTGTAATTTTTTGTCAAACAACCTTTTTATCTGATGACCCACCCTAGTATGGCTGCTCAATGCTAATGTGTACATACACTGAACCATGGCACCAGTAAACCCATTCATGGATGAGTTCCGAATGTTTTAAACACTATGGGGTTCATTCAGATTTATATAATATAAGCTGGCCTAACTGTGCTAACTCCTTTCTTTTGGGGGGTGAGATACTGACAACAACAAAAATGGAAAGGGACCTGAGGGTAGTCATATCAGAAGACCTAAAGGTGGGCAAGCAATGTAAGAAGGCAGTAAGGAGGGCTGGGGGGATACTGGGATGCATAGGGGGAGAGGCATAACCAGTAGAAAACAGGAAGTTATTGGCCCTTTGTACAGACAGTTGGTAAGACCACATCTGGAGTACTGTGTACAGTTCTGGAGACCCCATCTCTGCAAAGACATAGATAGGGTGGAGGCTGTCCAGAGGAGGGCAACCAAAATGGTGCAGGGTCTGCACCAGAAGACATATGAAGAAAGACTAAAGGAGCTTAAGATGTATAGCCTCAAGAAAAGGAGGGAGAGCGGGGACATGACTGAAACTTTCAAAACCCTCAAGGGAATCAACAAAGTCCAAGAGGGTAGCACCTTTCAGAAAGAGATGTGCAAGAACAAGGGGGCACAATTTGAAGATAGAGGGGGGACAGCTCAGAGGTAATATGTGGAAGTATTTCTTCACAGAGAGGGTTGTGGATGCATGGAACAGCCTTCCTGAGTAGATCGTAGTATTAAAAACAGTGGGGGAATTCAAGAATGCATGGGAACGACATAAGGTAATTCTAGTGGGGGAAGGAGGAAGTAGGCTGTTGGTTAACTAGGAATTTGCAGCTTATCCACTAGGTAGGGAAATGGGCAGACTAGGTGGGCCAAGTGGTCCTTATCCGCTGTCAAATTCTATGTTTCTATGTTTCCTGTTCCAAACTGAGGGTTTTAACTATGCTAAATCAATGTTTGTAAAATAAAACCCTGACTCTGGGCATGTGAATTAGTGTCGACAGCAATGCATATGTCCATATTCAGGGCTTTATCTTACAAACATTGATTTAGCGTAGTTACAAACCTCCATTTGGAACAGGAGTTAGCACAGTTAGTTCAGCTAACTGTATATAATCAAATCCGAATTAACCAGATAGTGCTTGAAAAAATTCAGACCTGGTCCATGAATGGGTTTACCAGCACCACAATGCCATGGTTCAGTGTGAGTGTATATTAGCATTGGCAGACATACTAGGGCAGGTCATAAGATAAAAAGTAATTATACAAAAATTACAGTAAATGGCAATAATCAGGCATTCTGTACTCACATATATAATGGAAATGCTTTTAAATGGCTGTAAGCATATGTTTGTAATGGAGATTTAATAATGAGGAATAACAGCTGATACTGTCCTGTTAAAAAAATAAATCCCTGTTAACACCAAACATTGTTAGGTGGTTTAATGAGTATTTGAAATTAAAAGCTGTGACTCCAGGCCAGCACATCAGCGTCAATGCTGATGCACATGCCTGCAGTCACATCTTTCAATTTCAGTTACTCATTAAACCACCTTACTGTGCTTGGTTTCAACAGAAACATACTTTTATAAGTGTTAGCTCACTACCTAGTTTCACACAGTAGACTTGGCTAGCATTGCAAAACATTTTCCCAACCCGCCCATGCACGAGTTTGACATCACCATGTTGTTACATTAGTGTGCCAGAGGCTTTGGAAGCCTGGAATCGGGTCAGAGTGACTAAAATTGAAATTGCCATAAAAAACTATATTAAACTGATAATGCATTGTGAAAAGGGACTATAAATTGCCATCGTCAGTCACATAAATGCTTGCAGGCACCTTTTTATGATGTGCCAAAAACTGCAGCAAAAAAGATGACAATGCCCCTTTAAAGGGGAATAGTCAGCACTAAGAGCCCCACACCCAAGTGTGGGGCTGACTCCAATCTGCACTTTGTGTGCAAAACCTTTTTTTTTGTTTATGTAACGGGTCACTGTGCAGATGGTACAGAAACAGAATTTGTCGGCAGATAAGGATCGCTTGGCCTATCCAGTCTGCCCATTTTGTCCTTGCCTGTACTGTCACCACAGATCCTACCTGCTCTTCAGCTACTCCCCCCCACCACTTTCCTATCAAGATTCCTTTGTGCCTATCCAATACATGCCTGAAGCCCACCACCTCCACTGGAAGACTGCTCTAGGCATCTGTCACTCTTTCAGTAAAGAAGTACTTCCTCATATCCCTCCTAAATTCCCCCTTTCAGCTTTGTCGCATGTCCCCTTGTTATCGTGCTCCTTCTCTTCTGAAAAATACTACCCCCCACCTTATTCACCCCCAAGAGGTACTTCTAGGTCTCTATCATGTCACCTCTCTCCCGCCTCTCTTCCAGGGTGTGCATATTGAGATCCCTCAGTCTCTTCTCATAGGGTTTATGATGCAGTCCCTGCACCATTTTACCTGTCCTCCTCTGGACCCTGTCTATGTCTTTCCTGAGCTGTGGTGTGGTCTCCAGAACTGGAGACAGTACTCCAGGTGGGGTCTCACCAATGATCAATACAGTGGCAACACCACCTCTCTCCTTTTGGTGGTGATTCCCCCTCCCTATGCATTCTAGCATCCCCCTTGCCCTGCCAGCTGTCTTGTCACATTGCCCAGCCACCATGAGCTAATCGGATATGATAAACACAAGGTCCCTTTCCTGTTTAGTGACCCCCAATACCTCTTCCCCCAATTTATACACTGCCCTTAGGTTTCTGTACCCTAGGTGCATGATTTTGCACTTTTCTGCATTGAAACTCAACTGCCATACCCTTGACCACTCCTCGAGTTTTCTCAGACCTCTAATCATTCTCTCCACCCCCTCCAGAGTACCTACCCTATTGCAGATTTTGATGTAATCTGCAAAGAGGCACACCTTCTCTTCCAGCTCTTCTACAATGTCACTTATGAAGACATTGAAGAGACTGGTCCCAGTGACAAGCCCTGAGATACCCCACTGGTCACTCTCCCCTTATTTCAATGAGTGTCATTTACCACTACCCTCTGTCACTTATCCATTAACCAGATCTATACCCAGTTTACCAACTTGGGTCCTACCCCACCCCACCCCACTGCCCAGTTTCCTTACAAGCCTCCTATGAGGTATGGTGCCAAAGGCCTTGCTGAACTCTTAAGTAGGCCATGTCCACCACCCCACCCTAATCTATTTCCCTGGTCACCCAGTTGAAGAAATTGATCAGGTTCATCTGACATGACCCCCAGGTGAATTGATGCTGCATCAGGTCTTGTGACCCACTGGATTCAAGATACTCCACTGTTACTACCCCTACTTTGCACCCGTGGGGGACAAGCAAGGTTGAGGGGTCTTAGCTCAATAAATCCCTCATGTAGGAGTTTGCTTCAGATGGGAATAAGTGGAATAGCGTGGCATCTCCACCCCGAGAAGGATACAGTGGGCCTGCTGACCAGTAAAATACTGCCCCTTGGGTTGCAGTACCAACAACTTCCAGACTACACCCTGAAAAACACTAATACCAGTACCCACACTTCAATTGCAGTTTCAACCACCTTTGTACCAGTTATGGTAACTCACAAATAATATCTTACACACCATATTTTAGAGACTAACCACAAGACTGTTCAGCAGCTCTGGGCCTGTGAAGGAAATAAAGATTGTGCCACACAATTCAAACAATAACTTTCAGCAGTAGTAACAAAATTATTCTTTTTTTCAAATTTCAAGTGTGTCACTGGCAGCTATGCACTCTTGGATGTCCAGGCCTCTCCACAGAGCTAGTGCACTAGACCTCCCAACACCTACACACAAGATTGCAACTAAGGCCTTCTGTACTGTAGTGCATCCCACTACCCTCAGTAGTAGATTTCCACAGTTTTGAATAACTTTCAGAGCAATCACTTTCTCTACCTGCAGTTTAGTCCTAGCTACTGGGTATCCAGATCGGTTACATACCGTTGCAGGGCTGATGTCGCAGTGCCCAGGATCTTGCATTGGTGCACTTATAGATATGCAAGCGTACATTAACCCCATCTGACTGACTTTTTGCTAGCACATTTGTTTTAGCAAAACAAATTGTAGTCCAACAGAGAGTCCAACAAGGAACTTCAAATGGCAGCAGCAGTTTTCTGGCTAGCAAACTAGTACTTGCATATCTTACACCAAGGAAAGCAGTTACTGATGCTTCGGGATGGACGATGCCACAGCTGCAGGCAGATGATTATTGTAGGCCCATGCTAGGCCCGATCTCTCTGTGTTGCAGTTTCCCTTGCTTCTCGATCAGCACATGGCAATGTGACATAGAAAGACCGAGATAGATGAGTTATCTCACCTCACCCCAGTGGGCGCTCACTCAGTCAAGGGTACCAGTATCCTAGAGACAAGCTCGTGACTACCTTCTCCCTCGAACATACCAGACAGGACAGAAAGGTTTGTTCTCACCTCTGATATCAGCAGTCTGCAGATGACTTCAGTACATTCAATCTCTCACAGCAATGTTGGCTTCACAGCACCTCTCCACAGCTCAGATGAACTTTCAGCAACCAGATTTCACTTTCACCAGGATCTCTGGTTATGATGCCACACTAGGTCCTCAGTTCTCTTCTCGTCAGCGCCTCTTTCCTTTCCAGCCACTGCTCTGAACTCCTCCTAGGCTGGGGGAAGGGTTCAGCTCAGCTTCCTCTTCTCTCAGATTCTAACTGGCTGTCCAGACATGTCATTCTCACTCTGGCTTCCTCAGTGGCTACAAAAGAGTGGCAAGCACTTTGTTGCTGTTCTTTCCAAGTGCCTGTGTTCTTTCCAGGACCCCTTGTATTCCGGTTGGTCAGTTCCAGGGGTGAAGGGTCACAAGATGATGACATCCATCTATTTACATTTAGTTGAAGGCCTGTCTACTGTTTCACACAGTTTTACTTGCTTCTGGCTACTGCTTTAATTTTTCAAAACATTTACTTCATCTGGAATTATAGTCAGATTATCCTTGTCGACACTGGCGATCCTTCGGTTCAGGTGCAGGGGCACCCCTTTCTTCAGTGGCATAAAATGACAGAACTGATAACAACAACAGCTTTTCTCTGTGCCTCAAGCACCAGTTCCAGCCGGAGGATGCAGATATCACAGGTGGACCCACTTTGAGCCACCGGGGGCTAGACAAGTAAGCCCCTTATTTGGGGAGGGGAGTACGCTCTCCTCTTGCTAACAGATTGACATCCCTGTCAATCCAGAGTTGAGATGGTGATCAGCAAAGTCCAAAAGTTCATACATACACTGCTCTCTAGATGCCTATTTACTAACTGACAACAAATACTGTATATACATTTAACATGTACAATGGGTCCCCTTTAAGATTCTGAACTTCGGACCAAACAATTCACTATTCGGTATCAGTCTACACAGACAAATGTATGCAAGCAAGCATAATTAAGATATCCACAGCCACATTTTCATGTACCATTTCACCCATTAGCATTATTAGGGAGGCAGCATAACACAGTGGTTAAAGAGCACTGAGCTGCAACCTGGAGAACCGAGTTTGAATCTCACAGCCACCACCTGCATACTGTGTGACTATGAGTAAATGACTTAACTTCCCTGTGTTCCCAGGATACACCTGGAAACAAGCCTCAGCATAGTGTGTCTTTGCTGATCAAAAATGGTAAAATAGTAAAAAATTTAGATTTGAACTTGAATTAGGGCAAAGACCTGGGGGTGATGTATGGACAAATCAGTGGAGGCACAAGGGGCACCATAGTAAACTTTCCGAATTGGCTAAACTAACCTTTCCAAACATCTCAGTTGCTCAGCCTTTCCTCCTTTGACACTCAGGCACATGGTCACATCCTCCTTGTGCAGCATGACAGGGTCCCCAGTTGGGATGGCTTGTACTACCTCCTCAGGTGCAATGAGCTCCTCCATGACTGCAGGTTGAACATCCTCTTCAGTTTCCATTATTACAACCTCAGGCACAACTACCTCAGCTTCAGAGTTCATATGAGAATTAGCTTTTACTGGGTTTCAACATAGCAGCAACCTCCCTCAAAAGGCGGTCCTCTGTGGAACAGTACTGTGCAGGTTCTATTTCATCATTATATGAATCGTCAGGCATGACTTGCAGAACTACATGTTGCTGTGCACTTGTGGATTCTTGTGGTTTAGGATCATCACTCAGATGAGATGTGTTCGGTTTTGTGTGGGATACAGATCTGGTTTGGCATCATCAGAGTGGCTTAGGCACCTCCTGATTTGCATCGGTCTTGCTCTACCCAACTGGCAGCAGAGGAGTCCTATGGATGATCCTTCATCCTCCTGACATTCCTTTAGACTATATTTTGCACACCAGCATGTCATTCAGTTGCTCTGCAAGTATGTAAGGGACATCCCCCTAGCAGTCGGCAATCTTTTGTTTTTCTAGGCAAACCAAGATTCCTCAACAAGACCCTGTTCCCTGGCAACAGTCCTTGGGCTCTCACTTTCTTATCCTATCTCCCTTTGTTGGCTTGGTTCCTCTTCCTAGATGTTTCTGAGGCAACTCTGTACGTACAGTCTAACTGATCCTTGACCCTTTGTACATACCATAGCTACATTTCAGGGCATGCTCCATCAGCGGAAACTCCACAACAAATGTACACAAGCAATCTGGCTTCTCTTCCACACATAAGATAGATGGGTGACTAGCCAGTTGCATCACTTTTTGTACAAGGGTGCTTACTTAGGCGATAGTGGAGAATACCAGACCTACCCTGGACCTACGCTATTAGCGTAGAGTTCAAGTTACGCTACTCTCTGAGAACTACATTTCGGGTATTTTTTTGTATTCGTTTATTTGAGTTGGGGGGCTTCACTCCCCACACCCCCCTTTTAAAAAAGAAAAGAAAAGGGGGTGTGGGAGGCAAAGCCACCCAACTCAAATAAACAAATACAGAATGTTACAGCAAGCACAGGCCCGCACTGTATTTATTCCTGTTACTAAACTTCACCAACACAGATAAGATTTATTCCTGTTAGACCAATATGCACACTGTGATGTGACATCTTACGTGATGTAAGCCGTCTAGTTACGCATTTTTCGTTGCACTCTGTTATTCTCGAACCACAGTTACGTTCTAGGTCCAGGGTAGGTCCAGTGTTCTCCACTTTTGTCCTTACTTATTGGTCCCACTTTGTTCCACTTTACTTACCAAGATGTATGCTTTTAGCTGTCCCTGTTGTGAATGCATCCTCACTACTGTTTTGGTTTGTCGTCCATGCAGGCTGTGTACCCTGCAGTTGCACTGGGCCCTGTATCACAAGCATGTACCATCTTGCTCTAGTGTGTAAACCTGGTTCACATTTTAGTTGTCCTTTTAAAAATATTACACGCAATTCAGCTTTAGAATTTTTTGCAGCTCATTCTTTTAGTGAGCACATTTGTATGAAAACAAGCTGTTTACATGTCTGCCTCCCTCCTATCCCACTACCTTATGCAGCAGTCAAATTATTCCACCACCACTCCCAACCCCACTGCCTCGGGCAATGTGTGGGAAATGTTAAAGATCCCATGGCACTTCTCGAAAAGAGTAGGGGAAGTTTCCCCAGTGTCTTGGCCAAATGTCCCTCATTCACTAAAAATACCACTAACAGTTTAATCTGATTCAAGGTCAGTTGGCATTCATCTGTATCCCCCTCCCCCAGGTCGTGCCTGAAAATAGGCAGAATCTGCCTAATGCACTTACCCAGTCAACAAAAACTAAATAAATAAACAAATGTGGATGATTACCTGGGGATTTCAGCATCTTCTCTGCTTCAGGAAGTGGGCATTTTTACTGTGGGGCATTTTAGAGGGGTGTTTTGTAGGAGCTTCAGATCAAGGTTTGCCTCCACAGCATGGTGCATTTGAGTAGTTTTGGGCCAGTCATTTTTGAATCCCCCACAATTCTCCGAAGTGGGGGAATGTGGGTTTACTTTGACTGCTGCATTATCATGCAATGTCTGTTTGGTTACTGCTGAAGTACCTTTTTGGTTATGTTTATTATTTGAAAACCGAAAGAGAAAGAGCAATGCTGGTGTGCAGTTGTGCAAACAGGGACACTTTGGCTGCGGTATGGTTTTACACATTTGACACAAAAACAGTGTGCACTGAAAAGACAGTGCACTTGTGCAGTTACTGAGTAAATTCTACTGAGGAGAGGGTACAGAAGGCCATGCAGGTAACTGCATATTTGAACAACTGCTTTGTATTGCTGTGCTATGAACCATGTGTGTGTTTTGTTTTGTGAAACAGTGCTGCCAGGTGTTACAAGTAATTCCCACCCACTCCCTAAATCATCACCACAACACATCCACCATGGAAGCAGCATTCTCTCACACTGCAGCTTTTGGACTATATTATGTTTTATGATACAGTCCCCACCACTTATAGCGCCTGCGGTTTAAACAGGCAGTCATTTTTTTTCTGGGCAAATTTCATTTACTGTCTGCCAATTCCATAGGCTGTGATTTTTATAAACACTGGTTATAGTGTTCGAAGCCCACCTTCTATTTAGGACAGATTAGCTGCTAGTTAGTGTCCGTTCACACTTCAGCATGCAGTTTGCGGAGCTTGCCAAAGTGTGATTTGACACTAATTGGCAGATAATCTGCCTGAAATAGAAAAGACATAGAATGCAATAACCTGCAAATCTGTCACGGCCATGGAGACTGGGTTGGGGCTCGGTTGTCCGCTTCAGTATCGGAGATGGGGGGAGATAGGGTCCTGGCAGTGGGCAGAACAATCACACTTGCCTTCTCTGCTGCAGAGAGCCTCTTACAATGCTCCCACCTCCCTCTACTTTCATTGCAGCAGATCTTTAAACATGGAATTTTGCTTGGGACTAGAAGGTGGGAAGGGATAGGGTCCCAGCAGTTACGCTTTCCATCTCAGCTGCAGGGAGCCTCATACAGTGCTCCCACCTCCCTCTACTTTCGTTGCGGCAGATCTTTAAACACGGGTTCTTGCTTTATTTATTTTAATACTGTAATATGAAATAAACTTTCATAAATGTTTATTTCATATTACAGTAGTCCTCCTGCTTCTGCAGCTACCAAAAGAGGAACCCTGAGGACTGTAACAGTATTCAGTGAGTATTAAGCATAGACTTTGGTTACAGCACCCAACCCATATAATGGGCAGAATGTCCTTGCACAGATGCACCCGTTATAAGTGGTGGGGACTGTACTGTGCTTCTGGCTAGTACCAGGCATCCCACACACAAAATACCACAAAACCCTCATGGTAACATGGCCACAGCATTCTCTCTCTCTCTCTCCTGCACCTCTGTCATTGTACATGCCTTTTTTTATATACAGTGCTGCAAACTGGTAACATTATTTATGCTGCCTCCATTCCCAACATAAACAGCAAAACACCATGATAATATCATTCTCTCCCCATGCCCCACAGGAACAAGAGTTCTTTCACACAAGTTTACTTTTCATGTCTGTGACTTGATCCAGATGGATGTGTTGTGGCACACTATAGTGAGCAATGAACTTCTCCATCAGGACTTTAGCTATTGTTGATGCTTTTGAGCCTTTGGTTGGAAAGGCATGTGCATGTCATGAGAAATGATCAGTCCCAACTAACATTAGCAACATTTTAAATGTCTGGCTCAAGACTGAGGAAATCATTACAATCAAGTTATATTGAACCACTAATTTTGATAGTGACAAGTGACGCTGCCCACTTTGGCAATGCCTTTCTTTGAATGCAACAGATGCATTGTTGACAGCACTTATCAACTTCTACCCCCATCCTGGATTAGTAGAATCTGTGTCGAGTCAGCTCTAGTGTGCAGTGTAGACCCAAGTGCATCATTTCATCACATAAAGTTCTCTATGCATGCCTACCTAATTTAGTTGGCAACAATTATTGACGTTTCTTGTGCCTATCTGTACCATGAAACTTTGTATACCAGTTCATCGCATATTTTAACTTTTGCCATTCTCTGAGCAACAATGGGGTATCTCTGTGTATTAGTTACTTGTTTAGCTGATTCCACTCTCTGGAGCACAGGTATAATGTCTCTAAAGCACAGGTCTCTACACTGTTCTCTCTGTAGATCTTTTTGGTTCAAGTATGTCTGACGGGGACAATGCTGCAGACGTCACAGTGCGTGACCACCTGGGGACAAGTGATCACCATACGGTGTGGTTCAGTATAAGTATTGTGGCAGAATCAAACCACACAAAGGCAAGGGTCCTGGACTTCAGGAGGGCTGATTTTTAAAAAGATACCTCAGCGATGCCCTGGCAGGGAGGGAGGACTTGGGAGGAGTGGAGGAACAGTGGGCAAATCTCAAAGAAGGGATAGAAAAGGCAACAAACTTCTACATCAGCTAAGTTAGCAAAAGCAGGAGGAAAATGAGACCGCTATGGTTCTCGAAAGAGGTGACCAGGAAGCTAAGGGCAAAAAAGTCAGCATTCAAGAGGTATAAGGAGACAGAGAGAGAAGAGGATAGAGAGGTGTATCAGGAGAAACAGAGGGAAGCAGGGAAAGCAATTAGGAGCATAAAGGTACAAATGGAGGAGAAAACAGGCCAGGCAGTACAGAAAGGGAACAAGGTATTTTTCAGGTATGTAAGCAAAAAGAGAAAGACTGGGGAGGGATAGTAAGGCTTAGGAGGGAAGGAGGGGAGTGCATGGAGGGGGACCAAGAAAAAGCAGACATCTTGAACAAATACCTTTATTCAATGTTCACTGAGGAAGGGGAAGGGGAAGGACTACAGATAAGGGCCAGGAGCACTGAAGGAAGGAAGGGAGGTAGACACTTGTCCATTTGCAGAGAAGAGGGTAATGCAGGAACTCACAGATCTGAAAGTGGACAAGGCAATGGGACCAGACAGGGTGCATCCTAGGATATTTAGGGAGCTCAGGGAAGAGCTGGCTGCACCTCTGACAGCCCTGTTCAACCACTCACTAGAGACCAGAGTGGTTCAGAAGGACTGCAGATGTAGTCCCACTTCACAAAAGTGGGAGCAAACAGGAGGCTGGCAATTACAGGCCAGTCAGTCTAACTTCAGTGGGGGGTGGGTGGGATTAATAGAATCAATACTTAAAGAGAGAACTGTAGAATATCTTGAATTCAGGGGCCTTCAAGATCCGAGGTAGCATGTAGGGGAGAGATCATGTCAAACAAATCTGATATATTTCTTTGACTGGGTGACCAGGGAATTAGATCACGGTGGAGCAGTGGATGTGGCCTACCTAGATTTCAGTAAGGCATTCAACATCGTTCCACATAGGAGACTCATAAACAAGCTAGGAGGCCTAGGAGTGGGTCCAAAGCTGGTAAATTGGTTGAAAAATTGGGACTGGGGAAAGGAGACAGAGGGTAGTGGTAAACAGAGTTCACTCTGAGGAAGGGAGGGTGACCAGAGGGTTGCCACAGGGATCAGTACTGGGACCGGTCCTCTTAAATGTCTTTATTAGTGACATTACAGAGGGGATAGAAGGGAAAGTAAGCCTCCTTGCAGATGACACTAAAATCTGCAATACAGTAGACACTCTGGGGAGGGGGTGAATGAATACAGATTTAAGCAAGCTAGAGGAGTGGTCAAGGGTGTGGTAGCTAGGTTTCAATGCAAAGAAGTGCAAAACCATGCATGCACTTGGGGCACAGAAACCCAGGGGCAGAGTACAAAATGGGGGTGGTATTAACCACCACCAAACAGGAAAGGGACCTCTGGGTATTCATATCTGATGACCTACAGGTAGCCAGAGAGTGTGATAGGGCAGTGGGGAGAGCTAGTGGGAGGCTAGGATGCATAGGGAGGGGTATCACCAGTAGAAAGACAGAGGTGGTGTTACCGCTGTACAGATCACTGGTGAGACTTTACCTAGAGTACTGCGTCTAGTTCTGGTGACCACATATCTGGAAGGACATAGACAGGGCAGAGGCAGTCCAGAAGAGGGCAACTAAAATGGTGCAGGGTCTGCATCACAAGCCCTATGAGGAGAAACTGAAGGACCTCAGTATGTATATCCTGGAGGAAAGGAGGGATATGATAGAAACATTCAAATCCCTCACAGATATAAATAAGGTTCAAAAAGGGAAGCATTTTTCAGAAAAAAAGATGCTCAAGAACACATGCTATGAAGCTGAGGGGGGGGACTCAAGGGAGATGTGAGGAAGTACTTCTTCACTGAAAGAGTGGTGGATGCCTGGACCAGCCTTCCAGTAGAGGTAGTGGGGGCAAACATGGTAACAGGTTTCAAGAATGCATGGGATAGGCATAAGGGAACCTAAGAGATACAGAAATGGGGTAAAGCCAGAGATCAAGTAGGGTCTGCAGTGTTACAGTACGTAGGGAAAATGGGCAGACTAGGTGGGCCAAGCAGTCTGTATCTGCCATCAATATCTATGTTTCTATGTATGGCAATGACGATTTATCAAGAGCTGTGAAACTACAATAGGCTGCAGACAAACATTGAGTAGTGGCATCCAAACTGTTGACAGTGATTTGGATTTGCAGGTGATGGTGTCTCATCAGTGTCATATTTTTTAACAAGTGCTTGCACAGTTGCTTCAGGAATTCTGTCCCAGTCCTCATTTCAGATGTCACTATATGGGCATCTTACTAGATCATCAGCAACAATGTGTTACATTCCAGGGCGATACTCTATAGTAACCATATGTGGACAATGTAGAAAGCCAACGATGACCAGCTGCATCAAGCTTGGCAGTTGTTTTGACTTAAGTTAAAGGATTATTATCAGTTGATACTGTGATGTGGGCACTATACTGATACTCATGAAACTGGTCCATAATTGCCCATTTCAGTGGCAAAAATTCTAACTTATGAACAGGATAGTTGCATTCAGATGGGGTCAAGCTTCTACTGACAAACACCATGGGTATCATGCCCTCAGGATATGACTGATAGAACACTGATCCAAGTCCTTGAAAGCCAGCATCCATGTGCACAGTGTTCAGTTTGTTTTAGTCTGCATCTGCTAACTCTGGTGCGCTTGTCAATTGTTAGATAGTGTCTGTGAAAGCACTGTCACTGTTGCCATCCCACCTGGATCCAAATGGTTCACTGATTTCGGCAGTAATGTTTAGCAACAGGCCCATTTCCTGGTGCGTTGCGTCTTTTTGATTTGCGGTTGGATACCCTTGTGTCAAATTTAACAGTGGTCGAACAATTCTACTATAGTCTTTGATGAGTCTCCTATAGTATCCACAGAACAAAAAAAAATCTTTGCAGTTCTTTTAACTGAAACGGTTTTGACCAGCTAGTTAAGGCTTGTACATCAACAGGGTGAATGAAAAACTCCCTCTCGGGGAAACTATGTGTCCCACATATTATACTGAACTTCTGAAAAATTGACACTTGCCCCAGATAATTTTAGACCAAACTCCTCAAGTCTATTCAACACTGAATAAGCGAGTCTCATGCTCTTCCAGGGTTTTTCCAAAGATGATGACATCTTAAAGATAGACAAGACATTCAAGCAGATTATATCACCTCTAACATGCTCCATGAGTCTCTGAAAAGTTGCTGGTTCTGCCGATATTCCTTGTGGCATCCTCAGGAATTCTTTAAAAAAAAATGGACAGATGAAGGGTGTTTTCCCGAGGTCTGAATTTGCCATGGATATCTGGTAGTACCCACATCTCAGGTCTAACACTGAAAACCACTGACATCCATTTAAACAATCCACAGCATCTTGGATTCTAGGCACTGTGTATTGACCAGAGATTTTTTGTTCGTTCAGAGTGCGATAATCCACACACACACACATTCTCCTGGTTATATTTTTTTTCTGCACCACCACGGTGCAAAACATATGGGCTGCATGACTCAATACCAGCCACTAACATTTCTTATAACATGGGGCAGGGAGAGGGAGGGAGGTGATTGGTGGAGTGCCATCATGTGACAGTGCATTAGTGCACCCTTATTGGCACAGTTAGAGTAACGGGGTCTGAGAGTGATCCCTGGGCAGACTTGCACTTGTTGTGTAGAATATAATTTTGCAAAGGCAGCTATTTGCAATCCTCACTAAGCGACTCCCAGTGCCTTTGCAAAAGTATTGTCCCTCACACAAGAAGTGCAAATGTGGTGCAATCAGACAGAAGAAGATCTGTGTTCCCTTGCCTGTCAGTGTACCAAACGTCCTGTCAGAGATCGGTTACATTGCTTGTCTGTACGCACCTACTCTGCAGATCTCCACTTATGGGGTGAGATCTCTCCATCTGTGTGCATTCCTGAAAAACTGAGCAATCGAGATGCTCTGCAGAAAACAAGAACCTTGGTTGCTGTCCCCCCCTTCACCACCCATACAGGATTGCAGAAAGTGATAGAGAAAAAGAGTGCAGCACTATTTTTTTTTGTCTCTCTCTCTCTCTCTCTCTGTTAGGTGTATCAGTTAGTCCTAATTCCACCCGTTATTGTAGTAGCGGCACACATCACTGTCCCACGTGTCTCCCCGTTTCCATGCAATATGTAGATACCACCAAATCCACTCTGCTGCTGACTATCCCATGAATGTGCCTTCCATCTCTGTCTCTGTCCTGGCACACAGTACCCCCCATGCTGCACAGAGTAGGGAGCCTGATGACCTCTGCTCCCTGTACTCCACTCACGGACTGTGGCAGACACCCACTCTGCACTGCCAATGGCATACTGTGTCTCGCTTCTCTCTCTCCCCTGAAGCAGCTCTTGTCATACAGTGTTCAGTAGTGCGATCGGTGTCCCCCCTCCCCTCCAACAGTCCCCAAGCATGCGGACTCTTCCATCCCGCCGATCAGCGCATTTTTCCTTGCTGCTCCTCTCTGCAGCAATTGCTGGCCAGATGATATCCTTTAGTGCCATGCAGCATGCATCCTGTGTGTCTCTTGTCTACAGCTGTGGAGAGGAATCAAGAGAGAGAGAGACAGCTAGCAGTAGTGCAGTGAGTATTTGTGTTGTCCCAAATGTCCATATTTCTGTGTCTGTGCCTGTGAGGGTGAAGCCCCTAGTATTTTCATCCATACCCACTACAGCTCTTGGCACTGTTTAGTGTGTGTGGTGTTTTGCAGTACTTGGGGGAGAGGGAGACATGCACAGCTCAGTCGCCAGTGGAACACTTGTGGTGTGCGTGTGGGGTGGGGGGCTTTCTGCATCTGGTAGAACCTGCAGGACTGCATGTTATGCACAAGAGATGTCACAGATTATATCAGTCAAGTATCTGTGACATTTCTATGTGCATAGCAGCAATGCAGGAAGCATTATTTGCCAGGGACTAGTTTGCCTGGTGGCAGGATACAGTACCTTTTTGCTGCTTAAACAGCAAAAAAAAACACTTTGTGCCTCACAATGCACCTGGGTGTGCATTAATCCCCAATAACAGCACATTCTGTCTTGGGTTATTGCTTACTTGCAGATGTCTTCTGAATGTCATCAATGTCAGCAGGCACCAAACATCTGAATCTTTGTGTGAAAGGCCTCTCATTGTGCAAATGGATTTGGGGCTGTTGTCCCTTCACACATATAACATCCCATTCATTCATGGAAAATACTTTGGTTCTCTGGGCCAACTTTTGTCTTACATGATATTCCCACTCTTTAGGCACTGGCAAGTCTTTAAAGTCAAACAAGTTTGGGTTGACTCCATTCGGTGAGGTGGTTGAGGCTTACTTGGGTTGAACTACAGTGTCAGCAGTGCATACTTGTGCCAAGGTCCTCCCATTGTGCACACTGACATTATGTTCAGTAACATTTTTGACTTGTATCATTATTCTGCAGACAGAATCATAGGCGTTCACAGGTGGAATACTGGGCTTCACTAATAGTCCCTTAGGCAAACCAAGTTCTGTTAAGGTATCAATTGTTGTTAGTAGCTGTTTCTCTACATTCTTTCTCAGTCAGACCATACCTCAAAAGGCACACTCAGAATTTGGAGGTAGGACTAGTCTTCATCGCATGATACCAACAGCACTGTCATCTTGGTTACTTTGTTCTGTGTATATCTGACATACGCTCCTTTGGACCAGTCCATGCAAATTGACACTCCTTCTGGGACTTTGCCTCTATCTATCTCTTCTCACTGCTGTTTTAGATATCCAAATAAGTCTGCATTTTTACCAGTCATGACTAGTATGCTGTCATACAATTTGACTTGGGGGCACACCAAAGCACAGGTTCTTTGACCCCAGTCACATTCTCAGGAAAGGTGATCCAAATTCAGATAACTTTTAGATACGATATGTCTCATCATTCAGACCCCACACATCTAGTCCTTCAAAGACTCCATTGTTATGTGACCGAATAACTTTTCATAGGGATCTTTGAACACAGTTGTTACTTGTGAGCCACTATCCAGCAATGCTCATATAGGTTTCCCTTCAATCCTGATTTTCACTTTAAGAGTGTCCAACAATTTCCTTCCAAAAAAAGGGGGAGGCGGTGTTCCTGGAGGGAAATCACAATCTAGATTGAGCTTCCTTAGTTGTGGAGCTGGTCCCTGCAAAGCAGAAATGCTGCACACAAGGGGGGGGGGGGCAGTTATATCTCCATAAAGTAAGCAGAGTAAAAGACTGATTCCCCCAAAAGAAGCCATTAAAGTTGTGGTGAAACGTTGGGGTGACATTTAAATGAATAAAGACTTAACAGAAAGAACTGTAATGTTGTGGCATTTTGTTTGCCCAGAGCGGTCCAGCAGTTTTCTCCCAAGCAATTACTTTTCTTTGCAGTTTGACTTGTTTGAGGTACAGCTGTCCTCATGTAGGAATGTCTTGCTTCTGGAACTTCAGGCCCCAGTTGAGCTTCCTTGCTCTTGGTAATTTTTTGCTCAGCAATTCATTTACCCTTCTCAGATCTTCAGAATTATGACACGCTTTCTACAAATGTCCTTTCTCACCACATTTGTAACAAAAGATGTCCTCTCGCCACCTCATTGTCCATGGATATTCTCTGGGCCAAAACTCTCTCAGATGACTCATGTTGGCTGGCTGCATGGCCACTCCTGTTTCAGCCATTACTTTCACATGTCTTCAGTACCAGTTATGTTTGTCAATACATTGTAGCAGTTCATTACTTGGCCCTGTAGGGGTGGTCACAGAGGCAGCCTCAGCTGCACATTTGGGGGTCATGGCTCTCATCACAGGCAACAGTCTTTCCTCTTGCACTCACACTTCTCCCATAAGCTCATCATAGGGTGGTAGCTGTCCATAGGGTCTCTCAGCCGGACATTCAACAGAATTTGATCAGAATATACTGTTCCACTTAATTTGCACAGACTCAGTCCATGGTGTCCGGCATCAAGCATCTTTTTCTGTAAGCTCTTTGCACAATTTCTCTACCCTTACTGGAAACTCAGACAGTTGTTCTCCTTCATGCTGCTTGGTCAAGGATAACGTTGTAAGGAGTGTTGCAGGTTTTTCAACATAAACATCTATTCCAGACTGGCTAACTAATTTTGAGCCATCACATTTGAGTTAGTAACTTTGAGAGCAAAAAATGCATCTAAAGCAGGACCATGGAGACACTCTCCCATTTGTGCTCTTTTCTCTGTATCAGAGCACTACAGATCTTGCATCATTTGAGTGACTTGCTCAATCTATGTATCGGTCATCTTCCCCAACAGGAGTTGGTTTTGTGCCAGAAGAAGGTCATAACCTTTGATACTCTTTATATTCTTGTGCTGGCTGTGACACCTTTTCCATTAATTTCCCTTCAGCATTCAACAAGTCAGTTGCTTGAGAATGCTCCAGCCCAGTCACATTCAACAAATCTTTCAAATCTTGCGTCGATTTACCTTCTTGGTCCAGAAGTTTCTTCACTTTCTCTGCCTGACTCCCTGAGGAGGGTGATCCAGGTAAACTACCTACAGTGCTCCCCTTGCTATAAAGGTGCTAAACTGCATCTTCACTTGGTGTCAAGGATGCAGGTAATTCAACATCAGTAAAACCTTTTACAGTTTTCACAAATCAAGTCATAGCTTTTTGTCAGGCACACGTACCACATGCTGTATTTTCATTCTACCAAGGCCAGTCAATTCACATTCCAACGACAGCAGTTCAGAGGTGTCCCCTCCCTTGGGGATAATACTAATCAACAACACATTCTTTGGGTCCCCAAGCCTTATTCAAACATAGTTTTTCAACTTCCTTAAACACCACTTTAAATTTCTGTATTTTCCCAAAATATTTCAACATTTTTCTGAAATGTTCCCAATTTCACTCAGGGTGGTGGCACTCTTCTAGTGATCCCACATGTGTCTAACTGGTAAACAGGAGATCCCAGTGGTGCCTCCAAAGATATTACTGAGTTGCTGAGCAGATGGTACAGGAGTGATTTTCTCTGGTACTACACCTGCTTTATACCTTCAAGGGCCAATCAAAGTTGAGGGGCCTGGGCTCATTAAACTCCTCACGTGGGGGAGTTTGGTTCAGATGGGGAATAAGGGGAATAGGTGCCTCCATTCAGAGAAGGAAATAGTGAACCTGCTGACTACTAGAATACTACCTCCTGGGATGCAGTATTGGGGTAGGTGAATCTCTTATTTTGAATATTTGGGTGACTATCCATATTCACATTCCCAAATATTCAAAATTTGATATTTGTTACTCATGCTTCTGTGGGGGAAAAAGTTAAAAATAGCCTCCACCCTCCTCCCTGGCCCAGCTCTTTAAAATGCATAACCCCATCCCCCACCCACCCTACTACCCAACCCAGTACCCACAATTGAATGTTTAAAGATGGATCCCATGATGGGTGACTAGCACAACCCTTCCACCTCCATGACTGGCTGCCATCTCTTGTAGCACTAATGTTTTTTAATATGGTCTTCTTTTAATGAAATAATCCTCCCACCCCACCACATGAGCAGCCGCACCCAACTCCCAACCTCCCTTCCCCCAGCACCCACATTTCCTTATTAATCATGAGATCGGCTGTTTTACTGTGTGAGCAAGCATGGAAGCACTTTCATTCACAAGAAGGCAGCTGGACATTATGGAGGGCAGGTTGTGTTGGGCACCTTTCCATGACTGGGTGGTGGGGCTGCCTTTAATAAGGATATGTGGATGCTGGGGGGGAGGAGGTTGGGAGTTGGGTGCTGCTGCCAGAGTGGTGGTGTGGGGGGGGATTATTTCTTTAAAAGAAGACCATATGAAAAAACAAAACATTTGCACTACAAGAGATAGCAGCCAGCTGTAAGGTGGACAAGTTGTGCCAGTTGCCCATCCTGGGATCTAATGTTAAACATTAAATTGTGGGTGTTGGGTGGATGGGGGATGGAGGGTTGTGTAAGTTTAAACAGTCTGGCTGGACAGGAGGGTAGGGGCTGTTTTTTGTTTACTTTACTTTTTTAATGTATTTGCTGAATACAAATAATACTATCACTATTCGTTATTCGTATATGAATAAGGAATAGTGCATTGTTTGTGGTATTCAGGAAATACTATTTATCCCTCACACACAGCTATGCAGTACCAACCCACCTATCCAATAATTTTCAGACACCACCCTAAAACACACTAGTACTAGTACCAACATTTCAACTGCAATTTCAACCACATTTGTACCAATTATGGCTGATTGCTAATAATATATCCATTCACCATATTTTAGAGAGTAACCACAAGACTTTAGAGGTTTAGATAATCCTTGGTATCTTTTGGATTAAGGCAGTCTTTGGCAAGGACTTTTTTGTCCTAAGAGGATAATGAGGTATATCTCCTGGGTCTTTACCCCCAAGCAAGGATCTGGATTATCTGGACAATTTATCCATTATTTGAGTTTATTCACCTGGAAACAGATACTTGAGCAAGTTGTGGGAAGATATTTGGATGGGATAAAGCACTATTCAAGCTCACCTAATTATAATGGGCTTCAGTGGGAATAAAAAAACAGCAACTCTATAACAGAATGCCTTATAAATATCTAGTTGTGGACGTGATACTAACCCAGCTTACATTTACTGCCACCCCAGGGATATCCTACTTGCTTATATTTGGTTAGCACTGAGCATCATTACGTTGCAATAGAATAAATTTTTTCACTAGGTAGCACAGCTCAAGACAACAAATACAGCTACAGGACACTACTTATGAGGATTCTCTGCTCCTATAATTTTTGACCTGATGATAATCATCTTGTTTATTTATGTTTTTACTTACTTATTCGTAGTTTTGGACCAGGACACCTAGGAATATCTGTTTCTTTTATAAATATGTGCCATGGAATCTTTTAACTTCTTCTTGGACAGCCTCTGGAGATAGTCTGAAGGGACCTCAGTATAACATCTTATCTATAAGATGGCACCTCAGCAGTGCAGCACCTCCTAGTAGGGGGTGCTGCACTGCTGAAGTGCCATGGCCCCTAGTACTGTACTCTACAGCATCAGTATTCTCCCATGTTCCTGGTGTAGGACCAGAACCCATGAACTTCTGATCATCCAGCCCCAGAGGCAAGCATGCAACCTATTGAAATCCTGACTCCTTTACATCAAAAGAAAAACAGCATCACCTTCCCAAATCATGATACTACCTTCTGTGTTGCTCACCTTTAAGGTCCTACATGGACTGGTCCCTGGTTACCTGTCAGACCTTCTAACACTTGTCGCCTCGGTCCGCTCCCTCTGTTCCTCCTCTAGGGGCCTCCTTGCGATTCCCAGGACGAGACTGAAAACTGCCGGTGACGGAGCATTTAGTGCCACTGGCCCCATCCTGTAGAATTCGTTTCCATCAGCTATGAGGGAGGCCCCTTCAGTTGAGGTATTTAAAGCCCACCTCAAGACCTTTCTGTTTAATCAGGCATTCCCAGACACTGTTTTTAGAGTGTTTCTTAGATTTTGTCTTTTAGATACTGTTTTAATGATTGTCCTGTTTTAGGAATTGCTGTTTGTTGCAGGCTATCCAGCCACCTTGCTGTGGCCTGCTTTTATTTCTTTTTGCTGTGTTTTATTTATTAATTTGTGTGATCTTATTTATTCTTTATCTGTACATCTGTTTTGTACGGTGCCCAGAGCCTCTGGGATTGGGCACCTAAAATAAAATGTGCCTTGCCTTTGTAGGGTCATTAAATAGGGTCTGTTTGCTTTGGCCTCCTTACTGATCAAGATCTGGTCATATGGGGGTACACTATCCTATCTGTAAAATGCTGTGAAAGGCATGTTACCCAACTAATAATGCAGAGCTGAAAGGAAGGCATGATGGTCATGCTATCTAAGGAACAGTACAGAGGTCACAGACTCATTACACAAATGGCACAACTACAAAATCCAGTCATATTGCAAGCCTTCATCTCCTCAACTCCATGTAACCATCCCACCTCCACCCCCAAAAGACAAAAATAATCAACCACAAAAAGCAAACTGCAGATTGGCCAATTGAATCCTACTGGCACAGGGGCAGGGCTGCCACTTAAGTCACGGGTAACCTGGATTTAGGAATGAGCCCTGCTGCTCGGGAGCTGACAGGGAAGGGGGGAGAATGGAGGGCAGTAAGTACTGAACTAGTGCACCACCCTGATAATCATAGATGGTGATGTTGCAACTGGAGCTACCTGTGGAAGGGAGGGAGGATGCTGCCTGACTCTGCTGCATACGCTCACTATGCAGTGTGCATGCATGTACACACACACACGCACACACACACACACACATCCAGTCCTTACTGGTGGCATCCACTGGGACCAGATGGAGCTACAGTGGGAAAACCCTATGCATGGAGCATGAAGCTGACACCCTCAGTTCATGCTTTTTTTATTTTATTTATTTAAGTTCTCAGATTAAAACCTATGAGTCAGAGACGCTTTTACACAGGTTCCACATCATTAAACAAGACAAGCATGGATGAGTACTAAATACAAACATCGAAGAATACATAATATGAGTTGAGGAGAAAATAATTATATTTATACATGTTACAGTAAGAGGTTCTACAGTAAGTAATCAGATGCTTCAAATAAGATAAAGATATAGCTATAACAGTTGTGGCACTAGTAGGACTGCTAGTCTGTGAAAGCAGCCAGGGGTTGGCTTTGTCAGGGGGGTAACAGACAGCCAGAGGTAGGCTTAGTTGAGACTACAGAGCAGTCCTAAGATTGCGAGGGGACTGAAGGGGAATCAGGCTGAAGTAGAGCAGGGGAGGAGATGCGGAGCAGGAAAGGCATACAGTATTGGGTTGAAAGTGGGAAGGGGTGAGGGAAGGGAGCAAAGGAAAGCAGGGGCGTGGATGCAGGGCAGGGAGAGCATACAGGGGTGGGTTGAAAGTGGGAGGAAGGGAGGAGAGGGGACTTCAGGGCAGGGGGAGAGTATAGTAGTGGGTGGGCAGAGCGGAAAGGTATACTTAGAATGGCAGATAAAGGGGAGATATTGCTGATGGGTGATCTGAATATGCCAGATGTTAACTGGAGTGCAGTTGCAGCAGCCACTTCTAAGAGTGGGGTTATTCTAGATGCCCTACAGGGGGCATGCCTTAGACAACTAGTATTGGAGCCCACTCGAGAGGGAGCAATCTTAGACCTGGTTCTCTCAAATGGAGATGAAGAGAGGTCACAGATGTAAGTGGGTAGCCATCTTGGAACTAGCGACCATCGAACAGTATGGTTCACAATAAACACAACAATAGAGTCAAGCCATACAAAGGCAAAGGTACTGGATTTTAGGAGGGCTGACTTTGTTAAAATGGGTGCGTGCTTAAGGAATGCACTAGCAAATGGGCAGGAAGGAGGGTGGAAGAACAATGGGGAATAATAAAAACTGCCATCACAGAGGTAACAAGCCTTTGTGTAAAGCAAATAAACAAAATGAAACGAGGTAAGAAACCACTATGGTTTTCAAAGGAAGTGGCAGTGAAGGTTCAAGAGAAGAAGAAAGCATTCAGGAAGTACAAGGAATCACAGAAAGAACAGGAAAGAGAACTGTATCAGTTAAAGCAAAAGGAAGCTGGGAAGGCAGTCAGAACAGCAAAGGCCCAAACCGAGGAAAAGATAGCCAACTCAGTTAAGAAGGGGGATAAAACCTTTTATAGGTACATCAGGGAGCGAAGGAAGACCAAGGGAGGGATAGTGAGGCTTAATAAAGGGAGGGAGGGTGGGCAGAGGGTGACTGTGAAAAGGCAGAGATACTAAACAAATATTTTGCTCAGTATTTACAAAGGAAGAGGGGAGGTACCTAAAACAAACAGTAGGAACACTCTGGATACAGAAGTTGATACCAGCCCATTTACAGAAGAAAGGGTTCTGAAAGAGCTCTTAAAACTGAAGATGGACAAAGCAATGGGGCCTGATGGGATTCATCCCAGAATTTAAAAGAACTAAGGGTAGAACTAGTGACACCACTGACTACCCTCTTAACAAATCATGGGAGGATGGGGTGTACCTGAGGACTGGAGGAGGGCAGATGTGATTCCCTTCACAAAAGTGGGAGCAAGGCAGAAGCAGGAAACTGCAGACCTGTTAGTTTAACCTCAGTGGTAGGGAAATGATGGAATCACTCTGAAGGAAAGAATTGTTGAGTATCTAGAGGCCAGAGGGCACAGGACCCAAGGCAGCATGGATTCACAGTGGGAAGGTCATGCCAGACAAATCTGATAGATTTCTTTGACTGGGTGACCAAAGCAGTTGATCAGGAGGGGCTGTGGACATGGCCTACCTAGACTTTAGCAAGGCATTTGACACTGATCCCACACAAAAGATTAATACAAGTTAGCCAGCTTGGAGTGGGTCCCAAGATGACAGCCTGGGTAAAGAATTGGCTGGAGAATAGGACACAGAGAGTAATAGTAAATGGAGTCCACTCTGAAAAAGGGGGATTAGTAGTAGGGTACCGGAGGGTTCAGTATTAGACGGTCCTCTTCAATGTCTTTATAAGCGACATTGCAGAGGGACTGAAGGAAAAGTATGTCTCTTTGCAGATGACACAAAGATCTGCAACAGAGTTGATGCACAAGGTGGGGTGGAAAGGATGAGAAGGGACTTGGCAAGGTTGGAGGAATGGTCAAATGTATGGCAGCTTAGATTCAATGCTAAGAAGTGCAAGGTAATGGACCTGGGAAACAAAAACCCAGGGGAAGAGTACACAATGGGGGGTGAGATACTAACAACAACAAAAATGGAAAGGGACATGGGGGTAGTCATATCAGATGACCTAAAGGTGGGCAAGCAATGTGAGAGGGCAGCAAGGAGGGCTGGGGGAATACTGGGATGCATAGGGAGAGGCATCACCAGTAGAAAACAAGAAGTTGTTATCCTCTGTACAGACAGCTGGTGAGACCCCATCTGGAGTACTGCGTGCAGTTCTGGAGACCCAATCTCCACAAAGACATAGACAGGATGGAAGCTGTCCAGAGGAGGGCAACTAAAATGGTGCAGGGTCTGCACCGGAAGACATATGAAGAGAGACTTAAGGAGCTTAATATGTATAGCCTCGAGGAAAGGAGGGAGAGGGGGGACATGATAGAAACTTTCAAGTACCTCAAGGGAATCAACAAAGTCCAAGAGGGTAGCATCTTCCAAAAAAAGAGGTGTGCAAGAACAAGGGGGCACAATTTGAAGATAGAAGGGGGGCTGCTCAGAAGTAATTTAAGGAAGTATTTTTTCACAGAGAGGGTTGTGGATGTATGGAACAGCCTTCCAGAGGAGGTTGTGGAGTCAAAAACAGTGGTGGAATTCAAGCATGCATGGGACAGTCATAAGGCAATTCTGGGGGGGGGGGTTGGATGAAGTAGGCTGCTGGTTAACTAGGATCTGCAGCTTATCCATCAGGTAGGGAAATGGGCAGACTGGGTGGGCCAAGCGGTCCTTATCTGCTGTCAAATTCTATGTTTCTATGTAAAGGTGGATGTGGGAAAAGAGGGGGAGAGGACGGAGAGGAATTAGATGGAAAACTAATCTGCGTGGTGCAGCTGCTGCACTGATGAGGTGTTTAAGGAGGTGCTTGAAGGGACCTAGTTTGGGCTCATCGAGGGTGCCTACTGGGAGGCCATTTAGCCAACTGGGCATACAGAAGCTAAAAGATCATTCAGCTTGCGTAGTACGGCAGAACAGGACTAGGAATGGGTGTCTAGATGTGCTCCTAGTGCTATGTGTGAGAGGAGCGCAGGTGAGGAGGTGCAGGAAGTTAGGAGGGATTAGGCCCAAGCTTACTTTCTTCACATATAAACAGGTATGGTATTTTATTCTGTCTCTGAGGTCAAGCCAATTTGCTGACTGAACATCCCCCCACCTTTCCATGCCCAATTAACCTGTGGTGAGGCTGCAACAGGCCCCAGCAGAATCCACCATGGAGAGATGTGTCTTTGTTGTTCCTTTCTCCTTCACTTAAACGAAAACTACACCCAAAACTTGAAAAAATGTATGTTGTGTGGAGTGTTTTAATTTGTATGTGAAGTTCTAGTGTTTCCTTCCCTCTGACTGGTATTAGGAGTTTTTCCCAAATTAGCTTGCTAGCTTTATGACCCCTGGGGATCCTCATACCTGATAGTGTAATTGTACTTCTTGTTCCCACAGTGCATCTTGTCTCACGTGACTGTGATGTAAGAGAGACCCAACATTCAGCACACACATGCCAAACAAACTAAATACCTTGGAAGCTTGACAAGCTGCACAAAAATTACCAGCAGCAGTTTTTCAGGACAGTAAAACATTAAGGATGAGGGTGGTCACCAAGCTGAATTCTACAGATTTTAAAATATAGCCATCTCTATTCTTGTGAACTGATTGTAATGCAGTGCTTTCTGCTGGATTTATGGGCTCTGCTGCATCACCATTACATGAAACAAGGTGCATTGTAGGACAAAGAAATGCAATAAACCTATTTGATATGGTGATCTCCAGGGGTCGTAAAACTACCCTAAAGCTAGCAGGCTAATTTAGGAAAAACTCCTAATACCAGTCAGAGGGAAGGAAACACTAGAGCTTCACAAACAAATTAAAACACCCTGCACAGCATATATTTTTTCAAGTTAGGGGTGTAGTTTTCCTTTAACTGGAAGGCAGGTAAGTAAAGGAGAAAGCAAGAACAATACTGGAAGGTGGCTAGGCTAAGCAGGGCAGCACTGGTGAAGGGGAACAAAGAATGCATTAAAATAATTGTGCAAATCTGCACTTTAAGGAATAAAACAGAAACACAGACAAAGCCATAGTACAAATTGCAAAAACCTACAGTAAGTGAAAAAGTTAATATAGCCAACTCCTCGCAGTCATGTACCATGGGATCCTCCAACCCGGGAGCAGGCCAACCAGGGTTCTTCTAGTACCAGGTGAAACCACAGGGAAACTAGCAGGCAACATGCAATTGGCACTGTAGTGCAGCATGAGAGGGGTGTTGCACTTTTGAGGTGCCGTCTTTCGGATGAGACGTTAAACCGAGGTCCCATCTGCCTGGATTGGTGGTAGTTCAGGTGGATGTTAAAGATCCCATGACACTTATCAAAAAGAGTAGGGGAATTTCCCCGGTGTCCTGGCCAAATTTCCCTCATTCACTAAAAATACCACTAACAGCTTAATCTGGTTCAAGGTCAGTTGGCATTCATCTGTATCCCCTTCCCCCGGGTCGTACCTGAAAATAGGCAGGATTTGTCTAGTGCACTTACCCGGTCAACAAATACTAAATAAATAAAATAGATAAATAAATTGTAAAAACAGCAAAACTCCATGTAAACACACTCACTGTCCATACAGCGATGTCTAGGCAAGCAATATGGGATTCCAGTGGAGCAGTGGAGCCTGCCAGGATGCAACACAATACTGCAGAATTCTGCAGAAGAGTTACTGCAGGAATCAGGCAATTACAATTGTTCATCCCTTTTGTCATGCAGGAATCGATGACATTGTGTTGCATCTCGATGGGACCTTCACACATACTTTCTTCTCTATCTGCTGCTCCAGTTTCATGTTGCTCCCTCAAGGGAGGTTGCTAATTATTTCCCTGAGGCTTCTGATCACACACTCCCCGCTATGCTCAACATAGCAGCAGACTGCATTTAGGGTTATCACTTTTTCAGAAGCCCAAATCAGGACATTTTATATAAAAATATGATTTTTCCCAGGACAGTGTGTCACTTTTACCAACAATGAGAGACTTCTTATTTCTAGCTAATCAGAACTGAAACTAGGTGTTAAGTTGTTCCTATGGTTTCCTATCATTCTGAAGTATTTTATTTAAGTTATTACAGTTTTCTGCAACTTTGTGAGGAAAGTAAGAAAATGTTTTTTTTTTTCTAATTTAAGAGCAGGACATTTTGCATTGTTTTTTTGGCAGGACACGGCCCAACAAACCAGGACTTTCCTGTTGAAATCAGGACAGGTGTTAACCCTAATTGCATTTCGCATTCCTGAAATTGTCCTTGTCCCTGTGTTCTACACTTAGTCTTCAACTCCATAGACAGACACATTTACAGGACCTCCCTGGGCAAAACCGGAACTGTCACATTGTCTGAGCTCTACACATCTGTGACCTGGCTGGAAAAATGAATTCTGCATTTTAGTTGGACTGTCCCCCACAGACCACCCCCTCCTTTTACACTGGACCAGTCTTGCGTAAATCTCTGGGTTTACTTATTACTTTTTTTTTTCAATTATCTGTTTATTTCTTTTTCCCGTTTTCTCCCCCGCCCTCACGCCTATGGCGGAGTGTGCACGTGTTGGAGGCACATGCACGCCACGCACTGTGGGACGCCCCACCCATATCAATAGAGACAAGTAATGTGATAATAGTAAGCACTTGCAGGCAGCACAATTCAGCCAGTATAATAAATACGGCCTTCTCTTTCAAGGCTAAACATATGCCTTTTTACCAACCAATGTCCCATTTTATAAGCACAGTAGACCACTCAAGTAGCTGTGGGTTGGTCCTCAAACCAACCCACTCTATGGATAGTTGAAGCCCCTCTGCTTCACCTTATGACTCCAATGCATCTACAGAGTGGGTTTATTAGAGCACAACCTAGACCTCTCTGTTGCTTACTAAAACCTCCACTGGTATGTGGAATATGACATGACAGAATAGGTAATATACCACAGGTGCCCTGTGGTGGTTTACAGCCCTCAGTGTTGCCTCGGGTAATAAACTCCACCATCACCACACTATTCTGGAGCTTATCATACTTCTAAATGAAATTTGAATAAATACATAGATACATAGATACATAGACAGTGTCGGCAGATAAGGGCCTATGGCCCACCTAGTCTGCCCATTTGAGCTTGTAAGTTCAGTTTGTTTTCCTAGAAGTCTATTTCCCCTTACCCCTGACCTCTAGAATTCCTTTATGTCTATCCCATGCATTCTTAAATCCCGTGAGTGTTTCAGCCCCCACCACTTCCTCTGGCAGGGTGTTCCACTTGTCCACCACCCGTTCTGTGAAGAAATTCTTTCTCATGTTTCCTCTGAATCGTCCTCCTCTAACTTCATCCCATGCCCTCTAGTCCTGAAACATCTTTTTCGCTTAAAATAGTGTTTTCCTGCACCCTGTTCCTCCCTGTAAGATACTTGTATGTCCTTCATCCCTCTCTCCCTCCTCTCCTCCAGGGAGTACATGTTCAGTTCCTTCAACCTGTCTTCATAGGACTTGTGATGCAACCCATGCACCATCTTTGTTGCCCTCCTCTGAACCTTCTCCACCCTGTCTATGTCCTTACGTAGGTATGGTCTCCAGAACTGTACACTGTACTCCAGGTGGGGCCTCACTAGTGTCTTGTATAGCGGAATTATGACCTCCCTTTTCCTGCTGGTGATGCCCCTGCCTATACATCCCAGCATTCTATTTGCTTTACCTGATGCCTTGTCACACTGTTTCCCTACCTTGAGGTCATCAGAGATGATAACCCCAAGATCCCTTTCCTGCTTGGTGCGTGCTATATCCTCACCCCCAACTGATATATTGTGCCAGGGTTTTTGTGCCCCATATGCATTATCTTGCACTTCTTTGCATTGAATTTCAACTGCCAAACCCTTGACCATTCTTCAAGTTTCTGCAGGTCCCTTCTCATTCTGTCTACACCCTCTGGTGTGTCTACTCTGTTACAGAGCTTTGTGTCATCAGCGAACAGTGAAATTCTGCCTTCTATATCCTGTGCAATGTCACTGATGAAGATGTTGAATAGGACCGTCCCAGCACTGATCCCTGTGGTACCCCACTGGTCACTCTTCCTCTGTGGAGTGACAGCCATTTACCACCACCTCTGTGTCCTGCCACCCAGCCAGTTACCTACCCACCACACTACTGTCCTGCCCACACCCATATTCCCCAGTTTGTGTAACAGTCTTCTATGTGGCACAGTGTCAAAGGCCTTGCTGAAGTCCAGATAGGCCATGTCCACTGCCCTCCCTGATCCACCTCCCTAGTCACCCAGTCAAAAATTCAGTGAGGTTGGTCTGACATGACCTCCCCTGGTGAAACCATGCTGCCTTGGGTCCTGTAGTCCATTGACAACCAGATGTTCCACCAATCTCTCCTTCAGTAGTGCTTCCATGATCTTTCCCACTACCGAGGTGAGGCTGACTGGTCTGTAGTTCCCTGCTTCCTCTTTGTTCCCACTTTTGTATAAGGGGACTACATCTGCTGTCCTCCAGTCTTTGGGTACCTCCCCTGTTTCCAGTGATTGGCTGAACAGGATAGCCAGAGGTTCAGCCACCACCTCTAATAAGTCAAAATGTCACTGCTTTGACTGGTTATTATTGTTTTTTTATTTAGTGTTACTGTTCTCTTGTAAGTTTGTTTTGTGCAAATTGTATGTATTTATTTGTTAATTATTTGTCTGGGTCCTCCATGAAAATGGGCATATGATGCTCTTGGAGTTGCCCAGTTAACACATTTTAAATGAAATAAAACCTCCCCACTATGCATGTTACTGCAATAGAATACCTACTTTGTCATACTGTATTCCTTACATAACCTGCCAGACAAACATGTTTAGTTTTTTAGCTTTTTATTTCACATAAAACCCTTTAGGCATGTACCTATTTTCAATGATTTTAGAGTCAGGTGCATGCAATATGAAGTATACAAATATACAGTAGTAAATACAGGTAACAATAATGTACACATGGCATTGGATCTTTTAAACATTATGTGACAATTTGTATAGTAAGCAGTACACAAATTATAAATTTTTAGTTTACAACAGTTGTTCAGCGGTAGCAAGTACATGTGCCAGGGGAGTCAGCAAGGACAACAGCTGGGCTTTTAACGATTCAGGAGAGTGGCATGTGCCTCCAATATATTGACACACATTCACTACAGATGTTATTCTCTCTGCTTTAAATCTCAGATAGGCAAGTTTTCTAAAAAGTATCTGAAATTTGAGCAGCAATAACCAATCACATAAGAGCCAAGGATTTTTTTACTGTAGTCTAGAGTCACTATTCACTTGACCAGTTAGGTCTGCAACTAGTTATTTCATAAAGCTCTGGAAAGTAGATCCAAGTCATTTTAGGAGTCTTTATTCCCATGGATTCAAATTGAGCCAAAAGGTTAAAGGGACGCCGTCAGGCTTTTGAGCAAGTTTTTTTCACTGTGTCTTTAATGATAGCATAAGTAGAGATTCTTAGCAGGCATTTACAGGTAGCAAGAAACATGTCTGCACATTTTTTTCCTATAATGAGTATTTCTGACAAAAATTAAACTCAAGCGGATAGACCTTATTTGCCACCACTCAATGCCTGCGTGTCCACGATACTGCAATACCAACGAGACTCATGCCGAACTCGTGAATGAACAGGTTTGGTGATTTTGGAGATATATGAAAAATAATGTCTCACCGATTAGTGGCACTGAACTGAGCTCACCAGTACCTGTATGTGTACTGAACAAGTATCGGATCATATTATATTCTCAATCTGAAAGATTGCTGAAGCTTATGCCTGGAATCACGGCTTTTCAAATGGAGAATATAATATGATACAATGCTTGTTCAGTACACATACAGTTATTGGTAAGCTAAGTTCAGTGGCCACTAATCAGTGAGCCATTTTTTTCATATACCCCCAAAATCACCAAACTCGTTCATTCACAAGTTCAGCATGAGTCTCGGTTGCATGGCAGTATCATGGATGCGCAGTCAACAGGCGACGCCTCAGTCTGCTTGAGTTTAATTTTTGTCAGAAATACTCATTATAGGAAGAACATGTGCAGGCATGTATCTTGCTACCTGTAAATGCCTGCTAAGATCTCTACCTATGATATCATTAAAGACACAATGAAAAAAATCACTCAAAAGCCTGACAGTGTCCCTTTAAGCTCAGGTACAGTATATATCTAATCCAGGCACCCCCTATAGCTGCACATGGGTGTCCTGTCTAAACCTAAATGCTGTTCCATATACTGCTATCAATACGAACTACTGCAGCTGCCCTAGCCTTCTCCCAGGAACTTAAAACCATGTGACTTTGCAGGGTAACTATAAGAGACAAAGTAATCAACTCAGCTAATGCAAGAATGTCTTCTCTGGCCAAGTCAGATTTCTCTAAAGAGTTACTTAAAGGTAAAGCTGATCACAAGACTAAAAAGTGAAATAAACCGAAGTGGTTCTGTGGGAAAGGAAGCTCTTCTAGAATTTGCAGGATGCTGTAAACTCCATTTGGTTTCAGATAACATCTTTATCTGTGTGATGAAGGTTACAATTACACTTGCTTAGGTCTCACTTAAGACTTTATCTTATTGTACAATCTGGAGATGAATTGTTTTCATCTTAGCAAGCCTTTCCTGATAAACCTTACCAATTTACCCTGAATAGCCCACTTATTGCTACTCTGACATGCTCTGTGGCTTCACTTAGTTCAGGAAGGGGTCTGTGCCTGTTGTAAAGTGTATGATCTCAGGGTGCAACCATACAAAGCAACGCTGTGTACTCTCCCACTTGATGGGTCGATCTGGAATCTAGACCATGGGCCACTCGACTCCAGCGAATGGCTAATTAAGTATGCCACCTCTGATGAATACCAAATAAAATTGTTTGTACAAACAACAAATGAGAAAAAGGAGAGATATTTTAAAATATACATTTTTAATAAAAAAACAAGTGGTGGCAGAGGTCCATCTTCAACCTTTCCTAAAAGAAACATACTTTTTAAAAAGGAAGGAAACAATGCTGGTGTTTAAAACACTAGGGCTAGGAGGTCATAATATATGCAAATGCCCACTATGGAAAGTCTTTTACAAGCTGATAATTGCAAAATCTCACCTTTTATCTGGTTGATCCTTCCACTCTCAGTACACCACCGGATTGTGCAAAACCTAAAGTCCCCAGCTGACTCCCTTGACAAAATTTGTCATGGGGACTTCATGTGAGGTGATACTACTGAGTGCATACTGCTGCCTATACTACCCAAACTACTCTCCTACCCTTACCAAGAAAAAGGACATGGGACACAGGGCAGAATAAGAGTGGTACCAGCAATATAAGCAGCAACATATGCCGTGGTATCACAGGCTACATGGTGGCTGCCATCAAGGTATCCTATGATAGAGTTCATTGATGACATCGACCACGGGGGTGCCTGGGTTTTTCATGTGATTGGGATGGCAAGCTGAGGAGCAACAGGATCAACCAGAGATAGTATTTTACAACTACCAATTATGAAAAAAAACTAATAGTGGCCCATTGCGTACATCAGAACCTCCTGTTCCCAGTGTTTTAATAGCAGCCAATTGTGTACATCAGGACCTCCTGTTCCCAGTGTTTTATACACCAGTATTGTCCCCCATCATGTGCAACACCATCATTGTTTCCTCCTCAGTTTATAAACCAAGTCATAGGGCAGCCCAGGCCCTGTGAATGCTAATTTGGTCCTCAATGTCGCTCATATTATATCACCAACAACTAATGGCAAACTGATGTGGTGTCAAAGTGATACTCTGACTTGTACTGAATTACATCTTCAGTGAAAGCATGGCATGGGGTCATTGTCCAATAGCCTAGTGATTAGCATTCACCAGGGACCCAGATTCGATTCCCAAGCCTGTGATCCTCATTGACCAATGCAGGGAGAATGCAACCCCAGGGGATATGTAATGGCCATGGGAAAGCAGTTTGGCAGATACTGCTGCTTGACTGCTCCCTGGTGGCTATGAGGAAAAGTGCCATATCAGCAGAATACTCTGCTTGTGTGCCTAACCCCTAAATCCAAACACAAGATGTACCTGATGTCAGGTTATGGAGATGATGGCATCCAACCCTCTAGGGATATCACATGGAAAGATCTGGGGGAGCTGATATAAACCCATTTTGCCAAGACATAGTAGCAGTCACTAAAATCGGCCATGACAGGAGAAGGCAAAAAGACAAAGGCAGGAGTTACTTGTCACAGGCCCTGTGGCAGGAACCAAGGTAAGGCCTTTAACATCTGGAGCATCAGGTGGAAACCATGTGGGGGAGAAAACAGAGGAATAAGTGAGTACATTCAAGTTGAAGTCAGGCTTTAAAAATGTCATTATACAATGGCACAGGTACAACTTGGATATTTTTTTTTACTAGCATGGCCAGGGTGTAAGGGTTTTATTAGTCAACTATAAGTGGTATTATAGTATCACAGTTTAAATCCAAGCAGAAGGATGGGGCACCTACTAATTCATCCACATCCAGATGCAAGAGATGGTCTCTTTGGTTAAATAACTCTCTTTATTCACAAGAAGCTCAAACAAAGCAATAGCAGCAGTAACTGTGGCCTACATCACCTCACCAGTAATTCATGCATTAGTGCTTTTTTCAAGGTAGAGTGCCTCCTGCTGGTCAAGGACTTTAAAGCATCAATTGTTTGTAACTGATTAGCCTGTAAAGGCAAAATAGGCAGGAACACATTAAAACTCTGACATACATAATTAAAAATGTGAATATGTTTCAACTGTGCAAGCATGCGAAGTGCCCAAAACACAATGTGCAAACATAATAAACTGCGTATCAAGATTCCAATATATGAAATAAGCCTGATGTACCCAAGAAAGAAAATTAAAGCAAACAAAGGTGAGAGAGAAGTAGGATAATAGTAAATAGGGTGGTGGGGTGGTGAAAAAACGAAACAAAAAAGACAAGATAAAACGTACACAGCTAAGTGACTGGAGGCACGCAGACACAGATGCACACAGAGTCAAAGAGCAATGTGTATATTAGAATATGATAAAAAGGCCACTGATAATATGTCAATAATATACCCCAACCATGAAGCACCATGCAATACATGACATGACAAGATAACAGAAGGCAAAATCTTGCCATGTCCTGTTTTGCATGGTTCTTTGTGGTTGGGGTATATTATTGATGCATTATCAGTGCCTTTTTTTATCATATTCTAATATCATACACGTTGTTGTTTGACTGTGTGTGCGCACCTACTTCTGTGTGCCTCCAGTCACTTAGCCGTCTTCAACTGTCAGCCATCACAAACGTATCCTAATCTAGAAATGTTATTAGCTATTGTTGGTTGTTAACTGTACAGTCTGTCTATATGCTGCTAAGATGTATGTATCCTGTTGTACTACTTATTGTTCCCACTCCCCTTCCCCCAGGACGTACCGTGAGATGAGCATTGTTGCTCAGTGTAACCTTCCTGGTGAAATATTTCAATAAATAAATAAAAACTGTATCAGTCTTTTTTGTTTTGCTTTTTCCCATCCCTCCATTTATTTACTAATAAGTGACAGCAGAATGGGTTGGGGTTTGTTTCTACCATTCAGTGGCTTGAAAGACTCATCTACACATTTCAACAGAGAAACCAACACTTCCAAAATCGGTGGACTAGACAGGAAATGTACGAGGGTCTTGAACTATAAAGTTTGCCCTTCTTTTTTTCCTTTTTCAGTAGGCAAGCAGCTTTCTCTCTTAGTGGGAAAGGGTAGAGGAAACAATGACAAGGGAAGGGAGGGAGGGACAAAGGGAGATGCATGAAGTAAGGCATAAAAGGAAAATAAAAGAGGACATGCTAAATGCCAGAAGAAATGCACTTGGACTATAAGTTATGGAGACTATGATTCTATTTTTTAATGGTACCTAAGTTATGACCCACTTTTATTTTATCATAAGTTTTACTGTACTAGATTCTATCAAATGTTCTTAGTTTATACTCACGGCTTTATCATAGTTACTTTAACAATGTTTTGCAAAATGCCAACATTTGTTTCAAGGAGGTTCAAATATGTTTATGTATGAAAAAAAAGATGTTGATGTATGTAAATGCACTGAATTCAAATACAATTTTGAGTATAAAAAATATCTTCTACTACCCTTTTCTCAGCATCCTTTTACTAATTAATTACCCAGTATTATGCTACACCCCCCCCCCAGTTTGTTTTCATTTTCTTTTTGGGTTACATCAGGTTTGTCTTGAATATTGGGATCTTGATATGCAGCTTATTACGTTTGCACGTTGTGTTTTGGCACTTTGCAAGTTTGCACAGTTGAAATGTATTCACGTTTTTAATTATGTACTGTGGACTTTTAATGTGTTCCTTCCTGCTGTGCCTTCAAAGCATCAATTGTTTGTAATTGACTAGCCTATAAAGTCCTTGGCCAGCAGGAGACACTCTACCTTGAAAAAAGCTAACACGTGAAATGCTGGTGAGGTGGTGGGGGGCCACAGTTACTGCTGCTGATTCTTTGCTTGAGCTTCTTGTGACTAAAGAGCTATTTAATCAGAGACCATCTCTTGCATCTGGATGTGGACAAATTAGTAGGAGCACCACTCTTCAGCTTGGATTGCTAATTATTTACTCATGATGAGCGCTACTATTTGACTTTTTTTGAGCTGCTTTCATTGTTCTTTACATTTTGTTAACGATTTGTTTCTTGGTAAGTAATCTTATAATTAAATACAAAGCTTTGAGTTGATATTTTATGCAACCCATGAAGACTGGTGAAGTGACTTCAGTATATACAGGTACTTTCAGATTCCTTTTAGTTTGACATCTTATCAAAACAGTACACACATGCACAGCTGCTTATCATCACATTATATCTTATTCTTAAAACTACTCGAATGTTGAAGCTCCAGTACAGGAAATTAAAGGACTGCAATTTCTGTTGTGGTGCACTGATTTTGATCTTACCCTAATTGCATGTTTTTAGGACAAGCAGCAAGAGTTAGAGGAACTAAATAAGGAGTTACGACAGTGCAATCTGCAACAGTTCATCCAGCAGACTGGAGTAACAGTGAATACCTTGCAGTCCAGAGCGGATGATGATTACCATATAGAACTGAATAAACTCCAGCTGCCAACCAGTCACAGAAATGGAGGTAAGAGCACACATGTCAGGGTGCCTTGGGATAGCACTGGAGAGAGGGCCATTAGAGTTGGTGGAGACTGCAACTCATGGGGAATAGACAACCATCACAACACAGGGGAGGGAAGAGGCAGGATGCAAAAGAAGAAAGCTAATAAGAACACAAGTAGGGGAAGCAGAAACTCTGGAAGGTGGTGTGCATGAATGCCAGGAGACTAGGGAATACGATTCCTGACCTGCAGGCACTGGTGGTGGAGACACAGTTAGACCTGGTAGCTGAAACAGCAACAAGGGATACACAGCACCATGACTGGGAACTATCCATGTCAGGCTACAGTTTTCAGGAGGAATGGAGGCAGGGAAAAGGAAGAAGAGTGGCCATGTACATGAAGGAGCGTATCAAGGCCCATGGAAAAAGACACTGGGGGGGAGTGCATTGATATGGATGCATTGTGGGTGCAAGTAGTCATAGATGGGGGAGGATTACCAGGGTCAGGTTGACATATAGACTGCTGTCTCAAAAGAAAGAAGCAGACAAGGAGTTGGGAAAGGTAAAAGATAGAACAAAGTGAGATG
This sequence comes from Neoceratodus forsteri, assembly GCA_016271365.2. NCBI lineage: Eukaryota > Metazoa > Chordata > Ceratodontiformes > Ceratodontidae > Neoceratodus > Neoceratodus forsteri. The sequence continues at coordinate 679,698,883 of CM028133.1, read as the reverse complement.
TTGCTAGTGGGGAATTTAAACATAAGACATGGGGTGTCAGCTGCGAGTGCAAGGTAGAGGCCTTACAAGATCCATTACTGATACAGAAGGTGGAGGAGCCTACAAGAGAGGGGGCCATTCTGGATTTGGTGCTCACAAATATGGACAGCACTGGAGAGGTCATAGCAAGGAACCCCTGGGAACCACCTATCCCTTAACGGTGTGGTTTGACATAAAACTAGAGCCAGAAAGCAATCGCTCACAAACTAAGGTTTTAGACTTTAGAAAGGTGGATTTTAGTAGAATGAAGGAACTGGTTAGGGAGACATATAAAAGAGGTGGGGATGGCAGTGGGTTGGGGAGTAAATGGGAATTGAAAGCACTGAGTCTGCATTAGGACAGTATCAAAAAAACAAGAAAGTAAACAAACCAATCTGGTATGTAAGGGGAGATGAAGGAGGTGGTGAGGCAGAAAAGGAAAACCTCCAAAAATATAAGGCCAACCAGACAGATGAAAACAGGGAAGTATACCAGACTAAGATGAGACACACCAACAAAAGGGTTAGGTGAGCAAAGTCAGAAGCAGAGGTGAAGATAGCGGAGGGGTGAAGAAGTGGGATAAGGCATTGTTCCACTACATTCAGGAGAAGTACAAATCTGAGAGGGATAGTTAAACTGAAAAAGAGGGAAGAGTGAGTGGAGAATGATAACAGTAAAGTGGAAATGCTAAGTGAATATTTCTGCCTAGTATTCACAGTAGAGGACAAGGGGACATTATCTGAATGCAGTCTCAAGACCAAAAAGACGGGGGGGGGGTCAAATTTAACATGGAACCAATCACTGACATGAGAGTGTTGAGGGGCTGAAGTGCTCTTAAGACTGACAAATCAATGGCCTAAATGGGTTGTACACTAGAGTGCTAAAAAATGTGGCAAGAGCTGGCTGTAGCACTGGTAGACCTCTTCAGTTATTTACTGGAAGCAGGTGTGGTGCCACTGGATTGAAGGGCAGCTGATACAATAACCCTGCAAAAGAGGTGGAACAGTAATGAACCAAGGAACTACAAACTAGTCAGTTTGATAGCTATAGTGGACAAACTACTTGAGGCCATTATTATTAAGATGATAATGATAGAGTTTCTGGATGTCAGTGGATTCCATCACAAAAAACAGCATGCATTCACATGGGGAGGCCGTGTCCGACAAATCTGATTGAGCTCTTTGATTGAGTCAAGAAGGCAGTGGAAAAAGGGCAGGAGATGGACATACTGCATCTGGACTTTGGCAAAGCCTTCAACTTAGTCCCACATGGAAGAAAAGTTAAGAAATTAGAGGACCTGGGGTGGAGGATGGCAGGATGGATCAGGAACTGGCTGGGAGGAAGAACACAGATAGTAGTCTTAAATTGGAAATTCTCAAAGGAACAGGCAATCACCAGTGGCATTTCTCATGGAGTAGTCTAAGGCTCAGTACCTTTCTATATTTGTGTCATTGGAAAGAGGGATCCAAGGGAAGTTGTGCCTATCTGTAGATGACACAAACATCTAGAGTAAAGTTATGATGGTACCACCAGCTGCATTACCCTCTGGCTACAGTTGCGACCATTCCACACAGCAGTGGGTGTCATAGGTTCTTTGTCCCTTCCCCCAACAACTCTCCAGTTGTGTACTACCTGAATACTGAACCTTACCTCCCCAACTGGTGTAGCTGAGAGCTGCCAAGGGTAGGGGATGCTGCACTGGACTGACCTGGAGACCTGCAGGAATGTGAGACACTCTCTGTAAGCAAGGACACTGACAGTGCATAAAATGTGAACAAATTAACATGAATTGCAGTTTGAATAGACACTTTTCCCTTCTCTTTTCCCAACAGGGCACACCACCCCACTACATTCTCCCTGGAGACTGCAGGCACACACCAATCACCACCCACCAGTCCTCCAGCACATACACTTTTCCCCTGGAGACTGCAGGCACACACCACCCACCAGCCCTCCAGAACACACTTTCCCAGGATAAGTACCCACGCTGGCCTTAATCCCTAAGCTTGTTTATACTGTAGCTTTAAGGGCGAGCAGTGGCTACTAGGCCTTATCCCACCTTAGTCAGCCCACTGACTCCTTACACCAGATACCCACTGTGGCATCTATCACACAGTTGCTATACTTATTTAACTCTATAGCGCTACACAGTTAAAATCATTTAACATTTCTATACACAGATACACTTTAAGCAATCAGGAATAACAGTGACATGAAACATATCACATACTGGTACATTAAATGCCAGGACAATTTTCCCCCCTCATCCCTTGAACTGTTCAGTCCCTCAGATGACAAAGTCTGTTGAAATGCAGAAGGATTGAGGTTAATTTCTGTTACTTCAATGTCACTTGATTTTTAAAATTGTCCCCAAATTGTAGCAATATGTTTTTTACAGTACCACATTCCTTTGGATTTCCTGAAAAAATTCCTTGATGAAAACTCTGTGGAATTCTTCTGCGGGCCCTCTGAAGTAAGCAGCTTTGCTAATGGGAAACTGGAGAAGGGATGAATTCTTCCAGTTACAGCTTTTTTTCTGTGAGGAAAACTTGGTACAACAGGATAAATGGATAAATAAACTCGTCAGGCACTTGAAGCAGCAGGCTCTCTGTTCTCCCCAGCTCTCACTCACTATCTTGTCTGACCCTACACTGGGATACAGGCAATCCCCTAATCCTATTACACTTGAATTAAATAAGGGCCGTCCCCATCAGGCTCCATCACTGCAGCAGGCATCTTCTGACTGGACATCCACTTGGCTCGGGTCCTTCCATCTTGGTCGCTCTCCTTGCTTGAACTCTCTGCACACTGGCAGTGCAGCTACTTGTATACACAAAACTCATTTACATATGCTAATTACTGACTACTGAGTGGATACTGACCTGTCCAGGGGCTCTGCACCAATCACAGTGCTTTCTGCAGCAACATAAGCCACAACAGAATACACCGTTTTGAAATCCAACTGCCCCTCAACATTCTAAGGTTTCCCTTTTTTTCCTCACTTTGAGTTCCATTTGCGTACACATTCAATTTGTCACACAAAATAAGCACTTTCTCTATGCTGAAGAATTTTCTCACTATTTTGGATGGAAAGCTAACATCTCTAGTGCTCTCCTGAATTTCTTATGTACAGAATGACCCACAGGAAACCTAAGTGGCTAAATCTTGAACTTATCTGTCATTATACTTTAAAATAACACTCCTGAACATTTTTTACTTCACTTTTCTTTAGAAACATTAGCTTCTCCTTTAAGTACACTGACCACAACAGTTTTCTTTAGTCAGAAATTGAATATTCATTTTTCTCGTGCTTAGCTCTACCTCCTGTGTAACTGTCTGCATGGATTATGCTTCACCAGGATCCACTTTCCCTAAAAAGGTTAGCGAGTCCTTCAATTTAAACATTTCACTACTGAAACTATTTTCCCCCCTATAGCACTGTTTTCTTTGTGTCTACCAAGTCTGAGGTAATTGGAGTAAAAAATGGCTGGGCAGTACTTTGTTAAAGTTGAACATGTCTCCTGAATACATCCTCTGACTGTGTGTGGCTCTCCTCATAAGGCTGTCTCTTAAAATCGCTCTGTTTTTAAAACTAGGCATTTCTGAGAATCCATACTATTTTTGTGTTATACCCAGGACTTCCCTTAGCCCCACTATGGCATTATTTTAATGTGAAAATGTATTTTTTTATGGGATTTCTGCCTTCCCAATTGCCATGGGTTCTCTGGCAAAATGAGTTCATTCCTGAACAAAAAGGGTCCTGCTGAGCGCCTTCACACTCTCTCTCTCTCTCTCATTTGCTTTTACTCCACAGGCCAGCATCAGAGCTCAGACACAGACTAGCTCACAAACTTACTTATTTAGTGACAAGTCCTCCTGACCATTTCCCTGGTGCTGGTCACCTTTACTGCAGAGGGCAATTATCTGGTTAGGCCTGCCAGCGAGAGGAGCACTTGGCGCTATTGCTCCCTCTCACACCTTCGCACAGCACATTAGGTTGCAGCCCAACTCACAATTAAGGTAGCGGTACAGGAGTGACTGCTGGAGCAGTCTGGGGATTCCTTTTCAAGTGCAAGGCTCGTTATGGAGCTGACTCTCAGCTGCTCACACTCCTCACTCCTGTTCCAGCAACGTAGCACTCACAGCTGCCACTCTACAGGTTTTAAACTCAACAGAGCAGCTCATTTTTACTTATCAACAGCAATTCTTTCTTTATATAAAAAAATATAATAGTATCACAGAGCAATCCAGGCAGACCAAATAAAACCACTGGACCACCAGGGCAATGTTACAGTAGCCAGGGCAAATGGGTTACTAGCCCACTGGCCACCAATTAATCAAATCTCTATTTCTTTTACTAAAATTGCCATTATTTTTATAAAAGGTTGCCAATCACTTAAAAAAGAGCACAAAACTGCATGCAGGTATGGAAGCCAGGGTCAGGTAATCCTTTCAATGCTCCCCCCTACCCCGTGCCGCATCCTGCTGAAGCAATTAATAATACACTCACGCTGAAACTGATAGCTATTCTATTTAGTATGCTTATTATTTATTAAATTCTATTTTAGTTACTGATACTGCTTTTTATTTTACTGCAAGGGCCACCCATTACTTATTTGGCAGCTCCTACCTACCCCAGGGCTAGAACCCAGGTCCTCACTAACCTATTTCTTAGGTATCCCAAAACTAACTATATTTCTCCATTCTACTTGGTGGAAGAGTCTCTACAAGGCTGTTACAGAGTGGATGGTGATGAGGGGTCTGGACATAGAAAGATGATGTTAAGAGGGTCTGGCTAAAAAGTGCATACCTGTACAGGGGCTCAAAATAACAGACAGCTCAAAGCAGTCCGCACAAGGTAACAGAGCAGTGGGGAAGGCAAATAGGACTCCTGGGTACATGGGCAGGGGGATGAGCAGCTGACAGAAGTTGATGATCCTGTCCTATACAGACTTTTAGTGTGGCTGCATCTGGAGTACTGTATACAGTTCTGGAGTCCGCACTCAGAAAAGGATAGGGACAGGGTTGAGGCGACACAGACGAGGGCAACAAAAAATGATTTTGGGGTAGCAAGAAAAGTCCTGCACATAGAGGCTTAAGGGCTTCAACATGTATGCACTGGAGATCAGGAAGGAGATGGGAACGTGACTGAAACCTTCACATTTCTTCATGGGATAAAACAAAGTGAACACCAGGGAACTGTTCACAATGAACGGAAACACAGGTACAAGGAGGAACTCGAGGAAACTGGTGGGAGGTCATTAAAAATGCACTGATAATGAATCTTACCATGTCAGAAAACATTACTGCTAAAATGTTTTGCCAACTAACAAATACTGCTGTTTTCACTCTTTTTTTCAGCTGCATTGACAGTACAGATTTTTTTTTATGCAAAAGGCCCTGTGTTCTTTTCCTTTGCAGTGCAAAAAGTGCCAAATGCTTCTTATATAAGTATTAAAGTTCTTCCATAAAATAATGACTATGGGTAATATATTACACCCTTGCTGTCAAGTTTACTTCTTTTGCCATCAGTCAGTCTTTTTAAAAGATATCTTTTTAATCTGGAGTTTCTGTGCAAACAGTGCCAGTAAGAAGCTTCTTGACTCCTGACATATAGAAACATAGAATTTGACGGCAGATAAGGACCGCTTGGCCCACCCAGTCTGCCCATTTCGCTACCTACTAGATAAGCTGCAGATCCTAGTTAACCAGCAGCCTACTTCTTCCTACACCCCCCAGAATGGCCTTATGACTGTCCCATGCATGCTTGAATTCCACCACTGTTTTGACTCCCACAACCTCCTCGGAAGGCCGTTCCATGCATCCACAGCCCTCTCTGTGAAAATACTTCCTTAAATTACCTCAGGCCGCCCCCCCTCTATTTTCAAATTGTGCCCTTGTTCTGCACCTCTTTTTTTGAAAGATGCTACCCTTGTGGACTTTGTTGATTCCCTTGAGGTACTTGAAAGTTTCTATCATGACCCCCCTCCTCCTTTCCTCGAGGCTATACATATTAAGCTCCTTTAGTCTTTCTTCATATGTCTTCCAGTGCAGACCCTGCACCATTTTAGTTGCCCTCCTCTGGACAGCTTCCATTCTGTCAATGTCTTTGCGGAGATTGGGTCTCCAGAACTGCACGCAGTGCTCCAGATGGGGTCTGACCAGCTGTCTGTACAGAGGGATAATAACTTCCTGTTTTCTACTGGTGATGCCTCTCCCTATGCATCCCAGTATCCCCCCAGCCCTCCTTGCTGCCCTCTCACATTGCTTGCCCACCTTTAGGTCATCTGATATGACTACCCCCATGTCCCTTTCCATTTTTGTTGTTGTTAGTATCTCACCCCCCATTGTGTACTCTTCCCCTGGGTTTTTGTTTCCCAGGTGCATTATCTTGCACTTCTTAGCATTGAATCTAAGCTGCCATACATTTGACCATTCCTCCAACCTTGCCAAGTCCCTTCTCATCCTTTCCACCCCACCTTGTGCATCAACTCTGTTGCAGATCTTTGTGTCATCTGCAAAGAGACATACTTTTCCTTCCAGTCCCTCTGCAATGTCGCTTATAAAGACATTGAAGAGGACCGGTCCTAATACTGAACCCTGCAGTACCCCACTAGTAACCCCCTTTCTTCAGAGTGGACTCCATTTACTATTACTCTCTGTGTCCTATTCTCCAGCCAATTCTTTACCCAGGCTGTCATCTTGGGACCCACTCCCAGGCTGGCTAACTTGTATATTAATCTTTTGTGTGGGACTGTGTCAAATGCCTTGTACTAAAGTCTAGGTAGGCCATGTCCACAGCCCTCCCTGATCTACTACTTTGGTCACCCAGTCAAAGAAATCTATCAGATTCGTCTGGCATGACCTTCCGCGTGTGAATCCATGCTGCCTTGGGTCCTGTGCCCTCTGGCCTCTAGATACTAACAATTCTTTCCTTCAGAGTGATTCCATCATTTTCCCTATCACTGAGGTTAAACTAACAGGTCTGTAGTTTCCTGCTTCTGCCTTGCTCCCACTTTTGTGAAGGGGAATCACATCTGCCCTCCTCTAGTCCTCAGGTACCACCCCATCCTCCCATGATTTGTTAAAGAGGGTAGTCAGTGATGTCACTAGTTCTACCCTTAGTTCTTTTAGAATTCTGGGATGAATCCCATCAGGCCCCATTGCTTTGTCCACCTTCAGTTTTAAGAGTTCTTTCAGAACCCTTTCTTCTGTAAATGGGCTGGTATCAACTTCTGTATCCAGAGTGTTTCTACTGTTTGTTTCAGGTACCTCCCCCTCTTCATTTGTAAATACTGAGCAAAATATTGTTTAGTATCTCTGCCTTTTCACAGTCTCCTCTGCCCACCCTCCGTCCCCTTTATTAAGCCTCACTGTCCCTCCCTTGGTCTTCCTTTGCTCCTGATGTACCTATAAAGGTTTTATCCCCTTCTTAACTGAGTTGGCTATCTTTTCCTCAGTTTGGGCCTTTGCTGTTCTGACTGCCTTCCCAGCTTCCTTTTGCTTTAACTGATACAGTTCTCTGTCCTGCTCCTTCTGTGATTCCTTGTACTTCCTGAATGCTTTCTTTTTCTCTTGAACCTTCACTGCCACTTCCTTTGAGAACCATAGTGGTTTCTTACATTGTTTTGTTTTGTTTATTTGCTTCACACAAAGGCTCATTACCTCTGTGATGGCAGTTTTTATTATTCTCCATTGTTCTTCCACCCCTCCTTCCTGCCCATTTGCTAGTGCATTCCTTAGGCACTCACCCATTTTGGCAAAGTCAGCCTTCCTAAAGTCCAGTACTTTTGCCTTTGTATGGCTTGACTCTATTGCTGTGTTTATTGTGAACCATACTGTTCGATGGTCGCTACTTCCCAGATGGCTACCCACTTCTACATCTGTGATCCTCTCTCCATCTCCATTTGAGAGAACCAGGTCTAAGACTGCTCCCTCTCGAGTGGGCTCCAATACTAGTTGTCTAAGGCATGCCCCCTGTAGGGCATCTAGAATAACCCCACTCTTCGAAGTGGCTGCTGCAACTGCACTCCAGTTAACATCTGGCATATTCAGATCACCCATCAGCAATAGCTCCCCTTTTTCTGCCATTCTAAGTATACTTTCTATCATTTCCTTGTCCATTTCCTCCCCCTGAGAAGGGGGTCTGTATACAACCCCTGTGCGGATTGTGGTGCCATTGCCTGTCTCCAAATTTACCCACAATGCTTCTTCTCCTCCGTTTACCCTTTTGTTCTGTTGCTTTGATTCCTTCCCTTATGTAAAGAGCTACTCCTCCTCCTCTTTTACCCTCCCTGTCCCTCCTGTAGATAGTGTATCCTGGTATGTTTACATCCCAGTCATGGTTTTGTGTGTACCATGTTTCTGTGACTGCACAATATCCAGATGTTCCTCCTCCATCAAGGCCACTAATTCAGGAAGCTTGTTACCCAGACTACGGGCATTGGTACTCATAGCTCTCCATTTTTTGATGGCTTTACCTTCTGTTGCAGCATCCCCCACTGACCTTTCTTCCTCGGTCTTTTTCTCATTTAGTACCATGTTTTGTAGGGAGAGGCTGGGATTTTCCTGCTGCTTATCAGTGCCTCCCCCTTTGACTAGTTTAAAAGCTTGCCAATGAAGCAGGTAAACTGATTGCTCAAAAGACTTGTTCCCTTCCTGGACAGATGCAGACCATCCTGCCAGTATAGGCTGGTGTCCCTCCAGGTGGAACCCCAGTCCCCAATGAAGCCAAACCCCTGTGCTCCACACCATTTTTTCAACCATTCATTAAACTGCATGGTGCAATGTACCCTCGCCTCCCCCATGCCATTGACAGGCAGCACCTCTGAGAAGGATACTGTGTGCTACTTGTCTTGGCCCCTCCCAACTCTACAAAGTCCTCCTGCACTGCTCTAATCTCATGATGAGCCAAGTCATTTGTCCCTAGGTGGACAATGACATCCAGCTCAGACTCCCGTGCAGCTGTTCTCGTGATCCTGAGGATGCACTTCCTGTCCCTCCAAGCCATGGCACCAGGCAGGCACCTTACTTCAGTTTTCCCTGCTCCCCCCAGTTCTATCCCCCTAATAATTGAGTCCCCCACTAGGAGCTGCTTCCTTTCCCTGTGGTGTCCTCTGCCTCCTTCCTGTGGGCCTCCCTTGTGACAGCTGTCCTCAGCCTTAGTCTCCTCTGAGGGTGCATCCATAGGGGAGCTATGCTCCCCCAGAATGGTGTATGGATTGTGGAGTGGAACAACTGACTGGGTGTGCCTCTGTTCCATCATCCTCACCCTCCCTGAGCCCACTGTGGTCCAACTGCTGTGCTTTCTTCGCAACCTCTGAGGTAGTGGTGGTGGCTCTGGTGCTCCCTGGATGGGGAAGGTTCCCTTCCTACTGTCCAGTGTGGCCTGGGGGAAGGTTCCCTTACTACTGTCCAGTGTGGCCTGAAGACAGGCAACTTCCTCCCTCGGGGCAGAGAGTTGTCTGCAAATAGGGCAGCATATCAGCCTCCAGAAAGACTCCTGGAAGACTGCTGCCCCACAGCCATTACATTGTACTACTCCCCACATGTTTATCTACTTTTTTTTGTTGTTGTTTGTGTGTGTGTGTGTGTGTGTGTGTGTGTGTGTGCGATTGGTTTGTTATATAGAAATATATATATTATACAATGTGTATGCTTATATTGTCAGTGCAGTGTGCTAGAGAGGCTATGACAGTGATATGCACCTTGCACTCTTGAGGAAATGATGTCAGAACCCCAGGTATAAAGGAACTATTTGTTTACTGATTGTGTTGTGCATTGTTATACTGCTGCTGCTTCTGCCAGGACCCCTTGTAGATAGCACATCCAAAGAGACTGTCTCCTATAGTGTAAACCTGACAAATAAATAGAAGAGTTTTCTCACGTGTGCATACTTCACAACCTTCTGTCACTGAAATGAGGGACATGGACATTTTTGGACACCCAAAATGAGGGACAATGAGGGACACAGACCCTCAGAATGAGGGACACATCCTCAAACATGGAGAAACAAGCTCAGATCGCTGTGGAAACTATAGTGCTTGCTTGTACAAAGTTTATTTTGGATTTAGTATTTTAAAATATTAAGAGTTTCTGCTTTAACTTTTGAATTTGCAGCACATTCTCTGTGTGGGCAGCACCATTTCCATGAGGGACACAGCAATTTTAAGGGGCACAATGAGGGATGTCCCTCGTAATGAGGAACACTTGAGAGGTCTGCACGCTTGCGTGTGTGTGTGTGTATATATATATATACAGTATATACAGTACATACACAGTGTAGATGTTCTCATTAACAGGGGCAGAGCCGTAAACTAGCAAAGTACTCAAGTAATCAAGGTTGGTTGGTGAAGGGTAGGATACATTCCCACTTAGGGACCTTGCAGCACTCTAAACGCAGGACAAGTGCTGAACTTTGTCTCAGCAACAACTCAGAACCCAGTTTAAGCATGAGAAAGTCCTATGTCAGTTTTCTTGTAACCAGGTAAAATTTCAGGACAAGAGTAGGAAATAGAGAACAGCAGTCACCCTATTCCCGCTCTGACCCTCTTCCTCTATTTTTTTTCTGTCATAGCTTGCTAATACAGTAGAAACCACTTAATTGGGATGTGGATAATAGGCACGTCCACTTTATTGGGACGTCCCACTGGGAACCGATTAAGCAGCCATGTATTCCTATGGAAAATATTGCTGCTTAATGGGGACGGGGGAGCCGTTCAATAGCGGCAATTCTGACAAGAGTACGAATTAAAGAACAGCAGTCACCCTATTCCCGCTCTGACCCTCTTCCTCTATTTTTTTTCTGTCATAGCTTGCTAATACAATAGAAGCCATTTAATCGAGATGCAGATAATAGGGAAATCTGCTTTATTGGGACTCCCACTGAGAATCGATTATGCAGCCATCTATTCCTATGGAAAATACTGCTGCTTAATGGGGATGGGGGAGCCGTTTAATTAGGATGATTCTGTCCCATTAATTCACACTAATCCAATGAGCTCTGCTGCTGTTCCCACTAATCCCTTTTAGCACCCACTTATCGCCTTCTGCCTCCTTCCTGCCACAGGTGCTAAAAGGGTTTAGTGGGGATTAATGGGGACAAAAAGCCCGTCACCAGGGCATCCCAATTAAGCAGCTTCTGCTGTATCATATCAGAAGGGTCTGCCAGTTCACTGATGCCTTTTAGTGTACTAGTTCAACAGAGCATGGTAACTCAAAGGAAAAAGAAAAATGAACTTCAAAGACAGCAGATGTTCTCCAGCTCCCCTCTGCCATGAGTAGAGGGACCCAATCCCAGCTCCTGGGAATACTCCTGCAAAAGGCCATCCCTGACTGCTTTCTCTTAAACTTCATGGAAGTTAACTGACCATCCTTATAGTGAAACCTACATGTGGAAACACCGTCTCAATTTTCTAGACTCAGCTCTGTTTTTGCTAGGCTAAGGCTCACACTTATGAACACTGCATAAAAGAAACGGAGCTACAGTAATCTGCCACCATTGCAAAGACCAGATTTGATCAATCACTGAAGTACTGAACTGAGTCGAGTGATATGCCATGTGGAATCAAATACAGTGACTACCAGTGCTGTTCACTGCAAAAATCCTGTGCCCATAAACTCAGAAGTTTGGTGATTACCAGTGTTAGCGGCAGACAGTTGTTGGAGAAAACCACCAAGTTTTTCTTCAAGTGAAAATGGTAAAGGACCTAGTACCATGTCAGAATCAGTTGTGTCAACTGCCCGGTGGCACTGAGGGTTGAGGCGCAGGACACCACACCTCATGCCATGCTGGTGACTCAGGTTCGGGAACAGACTTGGGTCATCGAGGGAGGAGAGAATCGAGCTTCTGGAGGACTCCTCTCCTTCCCTGGGGTGGGTATTGGGGGAAGTGCTGCTCTGCAGCGGCCCCTGATGGAGACCGGGAGCAAAGCAGTAGTGGGCAACTTACAGGGGCCAGGTGACAGTGGATGTCTGCTGAGGACCTGCCCTCGGTGCAGACATCATTGCATGTTCCCACCTCAGGGGCATAACTAAGGTGAAAAAACCCCAGAGCTTTGGGAGGCGATGGCAGGGACTCAAGTGGTGGTAACCCACACGCCCAATGCTGGCCTCGATCCCGACTGGACTCTCCATGGTCCCACCCCTCCCATTCCCCCACCTGTGAGAGGGGGGTCCCAGCATCCAATTCCTCAGTCAGAAGAGGGACATGGTGGGCGGTAGAGGCAACACCAAGGGAGCCCCACCAGAGAGATGTACAGTAAGTACCGGTGACTGGAGGGAAAAAAGTTATTAAAAAAAAAAGAATCAGTTGTGTCCACCAGTGTTTTACCTCTTTGTTAGCTTTAGATGGGCTAGGAATGGAGAGGGGTGATGAAGTGAGCGACACTTACATATTTTCTTATTTTCTTTAGTGTTGCAGTCTTGGCTTGAGTTTGAACTTTATTTTACTCAGTTGTGTAACAATTGCCAGCAAGTGTCAAAGGGGTTTACATGACCTCAAATATCACATCAAGTAATACTGTGCAGTAAAATAAAACTGAGTCCCGCTCACAGTTCAACAAGTCAGCTGATTCCAGATGTCATTTCTCTAGCACAAGAATGACTTCTTAAACACTTGGAGCCTGATCCATCAACATCTAATGTGATTTTGATATAACAAAACAACATAACGTGTAATTAAGGCAGGAGGAGTATTGAAAATGAGCCAGTCCACCCATTCTCTGAATAGTAACAACCCTTGATGTTTATATCCACAAGTACCCATCCAGTGTTCTCATCAGTTCAATAATACTTTTGGATTCCACCACTTCATGCAGTAGTCAGTTTGAGGGCCATACTGCCCTACTTGTGAAGAGGCTCTGTCTGCTAGTTAGCCAACAGAAACAGATTTTAACTCGCAAGAATGCATTTGTTTCCACTCCTGGTCCAGTAGTTCCCCAAATTTCCTGCCACCCATGTCTAAATTCTACCACCCATGTTTGTAAATCTTCTCAACAAAATAAATACAATACCGTTCATTACAAATTAGGGGGGACGTTGTGTGTACATCCCACAGAAAGTGTTCTTAGTATCACAAGTCCTACACAGCAACATGTTTTTAAATGTAAATGACCTGATACAAACTGTGCTTCTTTTTCACAGGAATTAACATGTCCAGCCTAGACTCACCCCCACGACCAACAGCTAAACAGTTCCTTGGAAATCCTCGAAACCTGCAGAACCCACTGGTCTCCAGCCTGAATCCTGAGGGTGTGTATGTTTGACTTGACCTGCGCCTGTGCTTTCTAGCCAGTCTTGCCAAGGCCCTTCATGAAAGGGTTTAACACTTGGTGGCAGCTATCGCCTGCATGACAGAGGCTCTCCTCGTGACTTCAGACTTGCCAGTATTATAATGCTTTCTCTCTTTCATTCCTTGGCTCCTTTCTCTCCTGTAGCTCTGTGGCAGTAATATTATTTGCTCTACAGCAGTACTGACTTGAGCATCCAACAGTACTTGCTGAGGCTTAAGAGTTATACTGAAAATTGACCAAAACAAAGAAATACAAAGGCAGTATTAATTTCAAGCCTGACTTCAATGTGAAACATTGCTTAATGTAAAAAGGACATGCATAGTGCTTACTGGGGCTCACTGCTGCTTCCTTATCTCTACTGTTTTGTGTAACAGCTATAGAATAATGCATAGTCCCAAAACGTTAAAAATGTCGCTGAGATGCACTGACCTTGCATACCTGTACAGGGGCTCATAATACAGATTTTGAGATGATCGTGATTTTTGGAGAATGTGTCTGGAATATGGATATTAAATTAATACAAATTATTCAGGCCTTATTGAGAGTGTGGGGATGTCTGTGACCAATACGTGCAGGCCTATCTATGTACTGTCTTACATTTCTCCTGCTCTGTAAGCAAAGGACATGATCACAGAGCCCAAGACAGTTGAAACAGTGGAAGGCAATGTGATCTAGTGGTCAGCGCATGGGCTTGGGACCTGGAAGACAGTAAGTTCAGGCCTCGCTATAGCCAAATATTCATTGTGTGACTCTGAACAAGTCTTTTAATCTCTCAGTACTCCAGTCCACCCAGCTGTGAAAATGCATAAAAGCAGGACCCCACTGGAAGCAAGACACTGCATCTCAGCTGGGCTATCCTGGATAAATTATAGGAAAAAAGTAAAAGATGATCAAGTGGGACTTGTGTAATTTCTGTAGCTTTTTCACTGTGCAGTCTATTAAAGTTTAAACATTCTAAGTCTGACCATACATAGGTCTGTGTTTTTGATTTTTTTGTATTTATTTTTTAAAATGTTTCTTCTAATTACTGATGCGGTGCATCTTCTTAACTTTTTAACGTGCAGCAAGTCACAGCATTTCTAGAAGTTGTGTATTTTGATATGTGTTTGTCCCACTACTGCATGTTGTTGAAACAAAGATTGTTGTTTGTTTTTTCTTGTTTGATTTCTAACCTGTAAATATGATTGAAAATGTTCAGTTTCTGATGAGATCACTTAGATTATTTTTATATATCTTTCAGTCATATCATCAAGGCAGAGCACCTGGAGCTAAAAAAAACCAACACATGGAGGATAAACCTAAGAGTGTAAACATTTATGGAGCAATCATATTGTGTTTTTCATTTTTTTATATCTGTTTTACAAATGATACTATGGACAGTACAATGTTAATAAAATGTAATATTATTTGGTATAGCAGATTCTGCTATATTATTTTGATGTATTGTACATGTCTATGTCTTTTTAAAGAAAGGATGTAAAAACAATTACTGAGCCTGTGGAAACCATTGTGTTGGACATATCAGTTAAACTGCAATAAACAGCAAAGTAATTTGTTTTTTTATATTAATTGTTGCCTGATAACGTAATTGTAGTCAGCAATAAGCAGATAAGTTGAACGGAATAATGTTGACGAAAATAACAGTCTAAAGAAAGCACACTGTCTTATCCTGTGGTGACTTATAAGGATGAGAATCTGAAGTCTTATTTTCTGCCCACCCCTATGGCAACTGAAAGTGTCCTCAAACTCCAGAACAAACAGACATTTAGAGCACTGTGACCAGAGGGGTGTGTGTGACATATATACTTGTATAGACACGTATGTGTGTGTGTGTGTGTGTGTGTGTGTGTGTCTGTGTGTGTATGTATATGTATATATATATATATATATATGTATAAAAAATGATAGGTAAGTGTGGTATATGAAATAATAAACCCTTCAAGAAGGCTAACCAGATCACAATGCCACAAACCCGAAGTGTGAGTGCCTTTATGAGCTGGTTAGCCCCCTCCATAGATTTATTTCCGAGTACAGCCATACTACAGTGCATGTTAGTTTATATAAGTTTTGATCTTTTATTTGCTGTTTGCTGGTCCTGCTGCCCTCCCAGGACTAAGTACAGTCACAGAGGACTGTACTTAGTCCCTGGAGAAAAACAGAACTGGAAAACATTTGATCAAAACTTATGAAAGCTCTAACATGCACTGCAGGCTATTATGTCAATGTACGATGAAGCCAGCAGAATAAGGTCATTAGGTCTATCAAGTCTGCTTGTAATGCAGGGTCCTCAGCATCAGCTACTGACTCTGCCCCACAATTAGCCTTTAACCTCCATCCGCCCCCCCCCCGACCCTTATGTTCCCCTAAACTCTGTCCCGGCCTCTCTTGAAGCTGCCTACTGTTTTGAATGAAACCACCTTCTTAGGAAAGCCATTCCAACTGGCTACCACAGTCTCCGTGAAGAAGTGTCTCCTAACCTCTCTCCTAAGACCCCCCCAACTTGAGACCATGTCCCCTTGTGTTTCGATTCTCACTGATCTTGAAGAGACCCTCCTTGTAGATCCAATTTATTCCTTTCAAATTCTTGAAGATCTCAATCATGTCCCCTCCATCTCCCCTCTTCCAGGGAGTACATATTCAGGGCCTCCAACCTTTCCTCATACGTTCTAGCCTGCTGGCCTGTGGTCATCTTAGTTACCCTTCTCTGGACAAACTCCAGCAGGTTTATGTCCTTTTTAAAGTATGGGCACCAGTACTGTACACTGTACTATAGTTGTGACCTCACCAGTGGCCTGTATAAGGGCAGTATTACTTCCTCCTGCCTACCACTGATACCCTAGCAATGCAGCCCAACATTTTATTTGCCTTTGCTGTTTCTTTCCTACATTGTGTGGAGTGCTTCAGGTTACTAGTAATCAGTCCTTCTCCTTCTTGGATGCAGATACTCAGACCCCACCCGGGCTATACTCGGTCCTCGGGTTCTTGGCTCCAATGTGCATAACCTTGCATTTCTTTGTACTGAAGCCAAGTTGCCAAATCTCAGACTACCTCTCCAGTTTTTCCAAGTCTTCTTCCCTTGTGTCCTGTCCTGTACTGCTTCTGCTGTGTTCACCCTCCCACAGAGCTTGGTGTCATCTGCAAATAGTCAAATTTTGCCCTTAATGCCATCACACTTATCATTGATGATGACAATTAAAAGCACTGATCACTGGTAACCTCCTTGGTGTTGGGGAATATAGCTCTCACCAGCATGCTGTGGGTCCTGCCCCTCAGCCAGTTTTCCACCCACCCTGTCAACCAGTTCCTAAATCTGCCATCTCCCTATCAACCTCATGTGGGGTACAAAGTCAAAGGCCTTATTTGAAGTCCAGGTAAAGGATGTCCACTGTTTGACTCCTGTCCACTGTTTTAGTGATTCAGTCAAAGAAGTCAATCAGATTTGTTTGACACATTCTCCCTCCCAGAAATGTGTGTTGCCACTCATCCTGGAGGCCATTCTCTTCCACATACTCTATTAAGCTTTTCTTAAATATGGTTTCCATAAACTTGCACACCATTGAGGTCAGACTGATCGGTCTGTATTTCCTTGGGTCGTCCTTGGGACTGCTCTTATGGAGGGGCACTACATGTGCCATTCTCCACTCCTAAGGTACCAAACCCAACTCCAGTGCACTATTAAAGAGGTCAGCCAACGGACCTGCAAACTCCTCTGCCGGCTCCCTCAGCACCCTTGGGTGTATACCATCTGGGCCTGTGGAGTTATCTACCCTTAATGCCAGCAACCCATGCCTTTCCTATCCACCCTATCAAAACATCTGTGACATCCGTTCTCCCTCCCCCATCTCCTCTCCGTCCCCCTACTGATACCGATCTATCTCTTTCCCTGGTGAAGACTGAATAGAAGTACTTGTTCAGTACTTCTGCTTTGCCCTCATTCTCCTCTACCCACCTGTACCCTTTCTATTATTATTATTTTTTTTAATTATTTTAATTTGTTAACCGGGTTAGAGCACTGGACCGAGGGTCCTTTTTCAGGCTCGACCCAACTTTTCTGAGCCTAACGATCCCATCTTTCTTATCCCTTTTCTCAGTAATATAGTGGAAAAAAAGGCCTTTTTCCCCTTTTAATTCCCTCAGCTAGCTGTAATTCCTTCTGAGCTTTAGCTCACTGGACTACCATACCTGCTGCACTAGACAACTTCAGATAGTCCTTCCAAGAGTGTAACCAGAAATTTCCATTTTGTACACAGTCGCCAACAGTTGCACCCCCCAATTAAAAAATGTACACATCCTCTCCAAATGGTACCCCCTTCCAAACAAGTCAGATTGTTGTCAGATGATTCTTCTAATCTCTGAAGAGGTTATACATGTATCTGTCTCCTAAACAACAGGAGTTTGAACAGAGTCACTCCTCAGTGGCTTACACTAACCCAAATACTACAGATTAGAATGAAAATGTTAACAGAAAGGCATATGGTTTGTGACAGGCACTCAACAAAACTGTACTCAAATGTGTACAGTGAGTATGCCTGCCTACACCCTTGAGTCCTTCCTGTCTTCCTTGGTCTGGATCCTCCTGAATTTCTTGTAGGATGACCTCTTATCCTAGGCAATCTCTGTGCTAAACCAGATGGATGTTTTCACCCTCAATGTTTTTTTTTCCCTTTGAACCTAACATACTCCTTGTGGCTACCTTTATTACCTCCTTCATGATGGGCCACCTTTAGTGACTCCTTAGCAGCTTGTCCATCTTTCTGAAGTCCAGGATTTTAGTCTTAGTGGGGGTCCTTTCCCACCCCATGTCCAACTGGAACCATACTGTGCGATGGTCACTCCCACCCAGGGGTTCCTCCAACATTATATCTTGGACATAGTCCCCATTCGTCAGCACCAGATTAGGCTTGCCCCTTCCCTGGTGGGTTCTGTGCTGCCCTGTGTCAGGAATCCACTTTGCAGCACATCTCAGATCACCTGGCTCCTGGTGCAGGCCAATCCACCTTGGACAGGTTAAAGTCTCCCACTATTACCACCTCTCCCTTCCCCGTAGCAGATTTTATTTGTGAATTAAATTCCCTGTCTCTTTCCTCCTCCTGTCTGGGTAGTCTGTAAATGACTCTGAACCTCGACTTCCTTTAATTATTTGACAGTAATTGAATCTACATTGCTTCTGCCCTCCACTCTTCCAACTCCTCCTTCGTGCAAATTGTATCTGCCCTGATGTAAACCACCACCCTTCCCCCTTTCCTATCTCCCTGCCCCTCCTGTATAATTTAAACCCAGGGATCAGGAGGTCCCAGTCATGGTTAGGTGTAACCCATGTCTCCATCACCACTGCAATGGACATCCTCTCTCCGCCAACAACGCCTGCAGGTCATCCATCTTGTTTCCAAGACTTTGTGTGTTCAAGGACATCACCTCCCGCCTACAGTTTGAGCTTCCTTCCCTTCCCACCTGTCTACCATTCTCACTATTCCTCTATACCTGTACTACCCCCTCCACCTCTGCCATCCAGTCCTTCTCTACTCGTTTGGGGAGGAGGTTTGCTGACCTCCTTCCAGAGACTCGGTGTCTGTAGGCCCACTTGCTCCTCCCCATATTAGTTTAAATAAATTTTTTGGTTTATACATCCTTCCCCCCTCTCCCAGTTTGTTACTGAGGATGCTTGACTCCCCCTCTACTGAATTGCAGTCTGTCTGATGCAAAACTGTTTTGTCTGACTGGGTCTCCTACTGCCCCCAATACAATCAAACCCTTCCTCCTTGCACCACTCCCTCAGTCAGTCATTGAACTCCTCCATCTTTTTTTTTCCTGACTGAGAAGGCTCTCGGTACTAGAAGCACCTCCAAGAATGTAAGGAGTCTGGTTACCTCTTTGCAGATCTTCCGCACTATCCTGAATCTTTCCTGTACTACCCATACCTCCTCCCCAGTTAGGTCATTGGTAATTAGGTGTATAACTCATGTGGTTCCCACCAACTCCCCAGTCATTGGGAAAACCCTCTC
The DNA here is from genome assembly GCA_016271365.2 of Neoceratodus forsteri. Lineage (NCBI taxonomy): Eukaryota > Metazoa > Chordata > Ceratodontiformes > Ceratodontidae > Neoceratodus > Neoceratodus forsteri. The sequence goes on along the minus strand of CM028133.1, from coordinate 679,679,571 downwards.
CACCATCATCCCTGGCATCAAAATCACCTTCCTCCCTGTATCTGGGTCCCCTTTCTTTCCCCAGTGAATACCCTTAACTATGGAGTCCCCAAGGATTATCACCCTTCCTTCCCCATATTCCTGACTCCCTCTTTTCCTTCTCTGACTGCTTTAAGAGCTTCTCCCCCTTCATCATGGGTACAACCCCACACTTATTCTCCCAACTCTCTGTTTGATTTGACCTCCCCCCACAGCCCATATTCTCCCCTCCATCAGCCTTCCCACCTTATTCCTTTACCTTACCTTTCTGGCCCCATACTCACCCCCTTCCTTCCCCTCCTCCTTCCTCTAACCTTACCCTCCCTCCCCCCAACTCCTACTCCATATTCTTTCTTCTCTGCCTACTGGGACTACTTTATACTGCCCTATCCTCCTCCTCCTCCTGTCCTTGTCCCCTCCAACACTGTTACTTGTACCCGATAACTTTTCTCACCTCCTATTCTCCCTCCTCACTTCCATACAGACAACTGAATCTCTTGCTGCTACAGTGCTGCTCTGATGTCAGCTGCAGGGGATCTGGGATTTGTAGTTACGGAAGAAGTCAAACTAGAAGGCAGCAAAATTATTCTGATACAATCTACTACACTACAGTGAACAGTAAGGAAACAGTAAGGAAAACAAAATGTTCATGCATACAACGCGCACACTGAGATAAGTACCGTTTTTATACCCATATCTGACTGGACATTTCACTGCAGGGGGTGATCCATATATTTTTTAAAATAACAAATAACAGTGTATATTACAATGCAGAAATGCCATCTCGAAGTTCTGGGGACATGGGAGCCTCTCTAGCTTAGCTCTCAAGGTTCCCTGTGTCCTCAGAACCTCAAGATGGAGTTACTGCACTGTAATACACACTAACTTATCTATTATTCTGTTTGTACACAATGCTTTTCTAGCATGTAAATATATATTGTATCTATATCTACATGATGATCCGACCCTGATTTTGGTGACTGGAGACCCTCTTTAAGCAACCTGGTTCAGTTGGAACTTTTGTTTCTCAAACCTGAACAAAAAAAAGTCTAGTTTTCTAGCCACTGCAAGGAGTAGGAAAAAAAGTTTTTATGGTATGGTGAGACTGTGGGTGATTTAGTAATTAAAAGGGATCTACAAGATGCACATTTAGATGATACAGTATGTGACAGCGTGTTTGGACTGCAGTTTCTTAAGTATTTCTCTGCACTCAACATCATTTCTTTAGTGACTGCTCTCAACTGAGCATGTGATTAAAAAAAAAAAAAAAAAGACCAGGTACTTGACCCTGATAAAATCTGTTCTAAACTGACTGAGCTACCATTTTATACCCATATCTGACTGGACATTTCACTGCAGGAGGTGATATATTTAAATTGTTTGCGCATGTAATTTGGCTATTCCTGCAAATGCTAATTGGAGTATTTTTTGAGCAAAATGGCTATCACTGGAGAACATGTCCATGGTTTACAGTGTTCTGCCGCTGCAGATTGTTTGTGAGGCCTAGCTAACCTAAATCCCTTCATGTTTTTTGTATATACTGTATTACCTGCAAAACCTTATATTAGGTGTGTGTATGTGTGATTTTAGACCTTATTGAGGTCTTGCTCTAAAGCCATACCACCGCCCGAGGAGCACTTAGACATAAATTGTTAGATTTATTGGACTTTCTTCAGGGAGTCAATGAGTTTTTCCTGCTTCAAGAAGGTTCAGTTTTATTCATTATAAATCACTGTCACAACTTCAAGCAAACAGTAAACAAACATAGAAGTTGAACATGGAGGTTTCCTTGTGTGTGATGACCTCTTTAAACTACAGGAACTCCACAAGTGCACTTTCTGAAAAACTGAATATTGCACTATTTCAATACTTGGATTTTTTAAGTGAAATGTAGTCTCACAGTAAGTAATATAAATCTGTCGATTCACAGAATATTAAAATGGATGTTGAGGTATTTCTGCATTCTTCCAAAGTGTCACCTCTTGCATTCTTTAGATACCAGAACACAAACACACACACACTCTTTCAGTTTGCAGTCCTATCACCCAAAGAACTCATGAGAAACACTTAAATATGCCTTACTGTCCGTATTTTCATATAAACTAGTTGAACTGTCACTGCCCATTTAGTCTTTTTCCTTGGCCAAGAGCTTTAACTTGCCACCAGTCTGCCTTTGTAATGGTAACACGATCCTATAACTGCTTAATATATTACCTGGACTAAAATCTGGTTTCAACAGCAGAATCAGATGCCCTTCTTCACTGCTGTCTTTTCTTGCACAATTAGGTGACCAAACCCTCTGTCCGGGTACCTTACAAGTGTTTCACAGCACTTAAAGTTTGCCCTAGCCAGTTTACTGTAACTACAGAATACGGAGGCCTATATTCTCTAAATGCTTTTCTCCCCTCATTGTTCTATACATTTAATCCAGCTTCATGCAGTTGTATTTCTTTATGTTACTTTATATATTAATGCCTGGTGAGTTCCTTCACTGATAATAAGCCTGTAAATGCTGGATTACTACATCACTCCAGCCTCAGGCCCCCAAAATGACAGTAATCCTGGAGCAGACACAGATACATGGGGGAGAATGATAACAAAAGTACACCCTAAGTGTACAAATAAGGCTGGTATGGCATTTTCCGATTCTGCTGACAAATATAAACACATGTACTTTGCACTCGTGGTTCATAAACTGCAACAGAATCCTTGGATCCCCCTTACAGCCTTACTATGTAAACTGGGATGTACTTTATTCCGTACGTAACCTTATGTAATACCATCGTATTCACATCACAGGAGTTGTTTTTTTATCTTTCCACCTTTGATATGGAGCGAAAAGTAAATAAGGAATAAAACACATTTCTTGTGCAGATGCAGTTTTGTTTCCAAAGGTTTAAGTCACTAGCAGCTGTAGAATCTTTCTCCATGCCACTGTCTGGTCATGCACGGTATAAATACACCTTTCCAATATCATGCAGAGCCAGCTCTCTTTGGATGTAAATGTGTCACTCATATTGCAGGACAGCTCCCACTGCATGGCTTTTGCTGTGCAGTAACTGTATTTGTATTCCTATTTGAGACACCCTTGACAATGGATCAGTGCTCAAATGTGCTTTCTCCGTAAAACGTAACATAAATAGCACCATAAGTACATGAATGGTATCAAGTAAACATCTTCCAGAAACCAGCATCTTTACACAGATGGGTGGAACCACAGGGAGCCATATTCTCATGGAAACGGCTGCCCGTGACTGTCACAGGACAGAAAGGGGTATCCCAAAACAGTGATGGACAGCAATCTGTTGATAACTGAAAACCCCATAACTCGAGTAAAGGCTGGGGGGGGGAGATGAACTATGTGAAACATTCCATGTGTAACACAGCAGGGGTGGGCTTTTGAACCACAGCAAATTTATTCATTTATTTATTTAGCTTTTGTTAACCGGGTAAGTGCACTAGCCATAAAATGACTATTTTCAGGCATGACCCGGGAGAGTACAGACATGCAGAAACTTAACAGGATAACAAATTTTAAGTGCTTCACATAGAATGAGTTAAGGAGGATACAATATTTCAGAACATACAAAGTAAAGCACTTTACATACAATGAGTTAAAGTGGATACAATATACCAGAGACATACAGAGTAGACCATTCATAAGGTCATAGGTGCCTACCTATGCAATGAATAGAGAGGACCTTGGACAATAAATTATTAGGTGACATATCATATGAACAGAACAAGGTACACAAAAACAAAAACAGGTAATACAAAAGGAAGAAGATTTAACACAGTAAAGATAGGTTAAAGGAAGGTCTGTACTTTTGAACCCTGGCAGAGTATTTCCACACAGCACAGACATGCAGAAATGTACCGCATTATGTGGAGAAATCTGGACAAATCCACATTTAGTAAGAAGACATGTCATGAAGAGAATCCCATCTGATCTGGACAGCATGGTTTTCGCAGACTGAATGAAGACAAGGTGGTGAATGATAATGTTTGCAGAAGTATTCTTTTCTACCACATTATGTAGTCTTGTCTAAAATTTTAACTGAAGAATTGCTGCCACATGCAGGGTATTTGTTGTTGAATGAAAGGGAGTATGCAGAAACTGAACTAGACTGCTATCAACATTTCATTCTAATCTTTTTATGGCCAGTAAAGAACATTAACATTTTTTACTACTCTGGAGTAAAGAAATACGATCCAGGACCAACTGGGTATAGAACTTGGCAGGACATAATGTCCAATTATCTTTGTTGTATTTAGGCAGTGCAACGTGTGTACAAGGTTGCTCATTGCTGTTGTTGTACATAAAAAAATATATTTCCTAAAGTCTGATGAAGAATGCATTCATTTAAGCAGTACAATATATCATTTGTGTATGAATAAAGAAAATATAACATTTCTCTAAATATGTGACTTTTATTTCCATGCTTTTAACAGTGAAGCCCATTACTTCAGGGAGCTAGCTGGAAGGTTCTCTGCCTGGCAACTTGCTGTGAGAATCACTGGCACCTATAATGTGCCAAACATTTTTTGTATATCTAAAAAACACATAGAAAGTATCCAGACACAAGCACATTGAGGTATTAAAAAACATATTTGTTGTTATAAAACTACTTACTCTCTAAAGATTGTACTGTACTTATCCTAGGATGTAGTGGGACTAAACTGGTCAGTCTCCCCAGAGGTTACCAAAACTTCCATCCAGTACAAAACATCTAGTCAAAACATGAGAATGTACAAAAGGCTATGTAATAAATAACTAAAACAGAACAGACAGTTGAAATATCATAAACAAGAAGCCCGAGGTAGCACATGTCGTGTGTGTACCCTTCTTTTCCAGATCTTGGATCCAGTTTTCAGGTTTATGGATGTTGGTCACAGCACCAGAAATGGAATGCATACTGTGGGAAAGCAAGGCAGTCATACAGTGTTTTTCTAACTCTGTCTCATTTTAGATGCACTAGCTTAATTTATTTGACTGTTTTTCTGACCTTTTGCCCTCTATTGCAATGTAATCTTATTGCTTAAACGGTGTTTTATGTAAATGAACTATGAAAATAGGAATATGCCAGCAGATAAATGCCTTATGGTCTGTCTAGTAGACTCAAGTGTGCAGGTTCCCACAGTGTTTAAAGAGGGATCTATCCATTTCCCCTCAAATACCCCCACTCCCCCTCTCCGCTACCTGCAACTTCCCCTTCACTCTGTCCCAGCCTCTCTCGAAGCTATCCACCATTTTCAGGGAGACCATCTCCTCTGCTAACTTGTTCCACTTGGCCACCACTCCCTCAGTGAAAAAGTGCCTCCTCATCTCTCTCTCTCTCTGAATCCTCCCCCACCAGTGCTATGCCCCTCGTGGACTAATGTGCCATTAAGGCTGAAGAGACCCTCAGTACTCACCTGCTTAATACCTTTAAGGTAACTGAAGGTCTTGATCATGTCTCCCCGTCCTCAAGAGAGTACATGTTGAGCCCCTGAGCCTCTCCCTCCTAGTTGTTGTCCTGCTGGCCTGGGACCACCTTGATTGCCCTTCTCTGGACTGTTTCCAGCAAGCTGACATACTGTACACTGTACTCTAGGTGCAGTCTCACCAGTGATCTGTATAGCGGCAGTATGATCTCCGCCTTCCTGCTGTTTAATCCACCTGGCTATGCAGCCCAGCATCCAATTTGCTTTGGCTGTTCCTCTCCTGTGGTGTTCTGAGTGCTTCATGTCACTCATGATTATTCCCAGGTCCTTTTCTTCCTCTGACTTGGTTATACGCACACCAACCAACTAGCAGTTGCTCTCTGGGTTCTTAGCCCGCCCCGTGCATAACCTTAAACTTTTAGAGTGAACCCCAGTTGCCAAATGCCATGCCACTTCTCTAACCAAGCCGGGTCTTCCCTGAGTTTCTGTCTCCCCTGCTGCATATCCACCTTTCCACAGAGCTTTGTGTTGTCCACAAGCAGACAGATTTTACTTCTGAACCCATCCACTATTTATTTATTTAGTTTTTGTTGACTGGGAAAAGAGGACTAGACAATTCTGCCTACTTTCAGCCCCATTCTGGGGAAGGGGGATACAGATGGATGCCAACTGGCATTGAACCAGCTGAAGCTGTTGGTGGCATTTTTAGTGAATGGGGGAAATTTGGCCAGAACACTGGGGAAATTCCCCAATTTCATTTTCTTTTATTTCAGGTTAATTCAGAAGTTGTACACCAGCCAAATAGCTTTTTAATAGGGAAGGAGGGGGGAATGTTTCTACTGAGGTCAGCCTAGGGTATGCTATAAGTGTGGGGCCAAAACTCATCTAAGCTATAAATGTGACATGTTGTAATGTTCCTTATGTGAGGGATTTGGCCGTGCCAGTGATTTATGTGAGAATATTTTTCAGTGCAATCTTTGTGATGACAAAAGCCATGCTTTTCACCAGTGCCCATGGGTGAGACATAATAGAAATGAAGGGTGGGACCAAAACGACCTTGTGCAACATGCACAGGATAGAAGGGCCCCACAACTGCCTCGGCCCCCACCCTCCCTCTCAAGATGTAACCACTGAACAGAACCCTCACTCAGACAGTCAGGAAGAAAAGGGACAGAAAGAACCCGAGGTTAGAGAGGAGGCAGACAGTAATACCCAATCTGAACCCCCCTCATCCCAAGGTGGCTCAGGGCACTGAGAATACTTGGAATGATCTGGTTGAAGCTCCAGAACAAAATGAGATGATGAGTATAGATATGGACCAGAACCGCCCCTCCCCCCAGGAAAGTTTTGCAACCAAATCATAGAATTACAAGAGCAGCAGATAAACAGATACCCATACAATTCTTCCTGGCCACACAAAGGCCGAGATATGCAAAGGGGTTGCACCTGGTGCAACTGAGTTGCACCAGTGCAACCCCAGAATTGCATCCCAGGGCAATATTCAAAAGTGGGAATTGAGCAACGCAATTCCTGATGCACCACGGCACAAAGATAATGTATGCAGCACATCTCCAGGGGGCGTGACCATGCATATGCGGCACATCCCAATATTCACCCCGGGATGTGCGGCGCATCTTCTGGTACAACCCAGAGATGTGTCGCATACCTGGGCTCACAGTTGAGCCCATATAAACTGGCTCAAGTGCTATCCACCCACAGGTGGGCAGCTGTAGTGCAGTGCGCAGCACAGCAGCCACTGACTGTGGGTGGCAACCCCCCCAACACCATGCACAAGCACACACAATCAATCGTTCCTGGTAGTCCAGTGGTACCACCTCCCCTTAATACCGATCACCGTATGTCCAAATGTATATCCTCACTGGTAGTCTAGTGGTATCCCCCCCTTACTGTCGGTAGCACTTGTTGCACATAAAGTTAATAAAATGCTGCCCTGGTGGTCCAGTGGTTCCCCCTCCCCTCCCGTACCTCCGACCACCATGCTAATAATAAAAGTAATTTCCCTGGTGGTCCAGTGGTTCCCTCCACCACTATCCACACAGGCCCCCGGCCCACCCTGTCATCAGCGTTAACCGCATACCACCGTGGTTGCCCACCGAATGACAGCTTACAGTAGTTGTGGACCAATGGGCTTGCAGTGCATACTGTACTACTTCACAGCTTTCTGAATGAAGTCATTCATTCACAATGTTGTGAATTATTATAGTATGCACTGCAAACCCATTGGTCCACAGTGTGGACCAATGAGCTTTCAGCAACTACTGTAAGCTGGCATTCAGCGTGCAGCTGTGGTAGTATGTGGGCAGGTATGATCGGGGGCTGGGTGGCTGGGGGCCTGTCTGGGTGGGGGAATCACTGGATCACCAGGGAAATTACTTTATTATTAGCATGGCGATCGGAGGCACAGGAGGAGAGGGCACCACTGAGCCACCAGGGATATTGATTCACAGCACTATGGGAAATCAGAGCTACAGGATGGGGGGACTCCTGGACCTCCACTGCAGCATCAAGATGGTGCAGGGTGCCAGCTGCACCTCGTTGGCCAGCCCTGCACAACTCATGCAATTGGGGCCATGATAACATGCAAATGACCCCATTTGCCCCTTGCATGCATTATGGCCCCATTTGCATACTGGTGTCTGAATATCAGGAATTTGCACACGGCGTATCTCTGATGCACTGCTGCATTTCCCATTCCTGGTATTCAGACCTGTCTGGGGGATGCACTGGCACCTTGTATTTGCGCAGTGCACATTACTTAATATATTCAGAAGAGATGCGCCATGGTGCATCTCTTTTGAATATATCCGTTGGTTGCTCCAGTGCAACTCAGTTGCGTTGAGCACCCACTAGCGCCATTGCCAGGCGCACATCTGAATATCGGACCAATAATGTCTTCGCCCCTTTACAGGAAGAGGGGAGAGAATCAGAGTTAGAGTCTGATGTTTCGGGTAGGCCAGAGATCCCAACAGAAGTGGATGAGGAAGACAAAGGCTTGTTGAGCAGGCAAAAAAGAAAAAAGGGAAAAATGAAAAATGAAAATGTTACAAAAGGAGAATGATTGTACATAGGCTTAAAAAACAAACAAACACCTAAATGGCTACTTTAAACCTAGTGTCCCTTAATGTTTGTAGTATAAAAAAAATACAAAAAGAGAACTTCAGTCTTGTCATATCTCATGCAATTGGATAATGACATTGTTTTCCTGCAGGAAACAAGATTGAATTCTCTCTTTGAAGAAGAGCAACTAAGGAGGAATTGGGTGTGGGGACCATCTTTCTGGATGCTTGGGACAGATGTAGCAGTTGGGATTGGGATCTTATTTAGAGGCACTCATTTTTCAATAACTAGAGTCACAGATATCTTACCAGGAAGGCCTTTAATACTGGACTGTAAATACAGGGACTTTTTCTTCAGATTTATAAATACTTATGCACCACAGTAAGTATAAAGCTCAGCAATTAATAGTCAGGAATAGTTTGGGTGTTGCCCTAGAACAGACACAACTGTTCAGATACCTAGGAGTGACCCTTGATAGCACTCCGTCTTACACCAATCACACTGATTATGTTGCTAAAGCTGTGAACACCCGTATCAAGCTATTGTTTAAACATAAGCACTGGCTGACTACTGAAGCACTCACTCTGGCAATCCAAAGCTCAGTACTCTCCATTATCGACTACAGACTAGTGATATATGAATCAGCCATGTTTGTTTTCCAATTACCACGCTGTCATACCACCCAAGATCAATGGTCTTTTGCAACCAGAGCCCCTAAGTGGTTTAACACGCTTCACTGTGACATAACTAGCATTGTCACACTTGGCTCCTTCAAGTGCAAACTACGGAAACATCTTGTGGCTACAGACTTTGACGGCAGATAAGGACCGCTTGGCCCACCCAGTCTGCCCATTTCCCTATGTATTGTATAAGCTGCAATTTCTAGTTAACCAACAGCCTACTTTCTCCTACCCCCCCAGCAGAACTGTCTTATGTCTCTCCGTGCATTCTTGAATTCCCCCACTGTTTTTGACCCCACAACCTCCTCAGGAAGGCCGTTCCATGCCCCCTTCTCCCTCAATTTCCTTGAGGGTATAGATATTAAGCTCCTTTAGTCTCTCTTCATATGGTTTCTGGTGCAGACCATACACCATTTTAGTTGCCCTCCTCTGGACTGCCTCCATCCCACGTCCTTGTGGAGATGGGATTTCTAGAATTGCATGCAGTACTCCAGATGGGGTCTCACCAACTGTCTATACAGAGGGATGACAACCTCCTACTTTCTACTGGTGATGCCTCTCCCTATTCATCCCAGTATCCCTGCAGCTCACCTTGCTGCCTTCTCACATTGCTTGCCTACCTTTAGGTCATCTTATATGACCTAAAGGTAGGCAAGCAATGTGAGAAGGTAGTAAGGAGCCTCCTGCGATTGCTGGGGCTAGCGCCTACTGCAATTGCTTCAATTAAAGGGAAAGTCTCTTCAGCCTATTTTCTGTGTACCTGTGTAGTGTGTAGGTATGAACAATGATTCCTTCTCTTGCATCCCCCTAATGTCATCTTAATTTAAATATAAATGAGGTTGATTCACTTTGTTTTGCCCTGATATGAAACTTGTTTGTTTCCATTCCAAAGGTCATGACCCCACTCATGCAAGGCATTATGGGAGTTGATGATGCATACTGTACATGCACAAGCCAGCAGAAGTTATACTCTCATTCAGTTCTGTTACATGTCTTGTGAAGTCCCTGTATTCAATAAAACATTTTTTTCTAACTCAGATACACTTTAAACTACAGAAAACAGAATGGCACTTACTATACCTTGAAAATGTTCATGACCAGCATAAGACAAGAACATAGGAACTTCAGAGAACAGCAACAGTACTGACTAATGCAGTGTAACTACTGCAGGCTTAATCACCAGTACATCATAGCATTCCAGGATGCCTAACATGAGTCGGGTTATGACCTTTGCAATGGAGTCAAGCAGCTCTTCACACCAGACTTATGTACTTCATTTACTTTAAAATCCTGATGAAAGTAGGAAGGTGCAACAGAGGCAATCATTGTGCATGCCTACAGACTAAACAGGGAAACAAAATAAAAGGCTGAGGGGACTTTCCCTTTAAATCTGTAGGAGGTCTGCTCACCCTAGACATAGTTTTCTACCAATTTGTTCTTGTCTTCTAATTCCCTCACCACACCCTACCCTCACCCTTTTGCTCCCCCTACCTCTTTCAGCCCTCTCCCCATCTCCCCCCTACACACTATATATTTCTTTCTTCTGGTCGCTGTACCCATCATTCCCATCTACCTTCCCTCTCCCCACTCTCCTCCTCCTGTTCTACCCCTTCTCTGGTCTTCTATCTAACTGTAAGTCATCTGTCTAATACCGTAACACTACTATCTCCCTCCCTCAAAAAAAAAACATTACATACCCTTCCACCATTTGGACAATGCCTCTGGGTTGCTTTTTCCCTTAGCGTAGCTTGTAATTGACCATCAGTAACTTGCTTGTTACTATTCTTCACTTTGTCTCTCGCTCACCTAAAGCTCCCCACTCTACTTTCTCTCTCCCCGTTTCCTTGACAACGTCTCCCAGCTGCATCTCTCTTAATGAACTCTAAGAATGTGCGCATTAGTCACTTTTATAGTTCTATCATTAATTTCAGACACTCCAGTCACTTGACTTGGTATACACTATTCTGATGCCTGTTAATTCCATTTATTAGTTTGTCCATGTCTAGTTCTCTTTTTACCTCTGTAACCCCCAGGCCACTTCTTTACCTAGTGTGCATACCCCAATTAAATACCTGGAAACACTGGTGTCCATACACTGGCATACCATTTACTTTACTAAAACGTAGGTACCACCCTTGGTGTTAGGATGTATACCTGGCTCATTTTCTAGAGGAAGAGAGGGCTGGGGGTACAGAAACAAACAACTTGAACCTTGTGTAAAAACACAACCCAGTTTCTGGGTGGAGGCAGCTAAGCATATGCTTGATCTAACCAGCTGAGGGGACCCCAGTAAATCCACACAACCAGAAGCAATAATCAGAATGTCCATAAAAGTGACTGGGACTATGCAGTATGGCTTTATTCAACAGATGGAAGGTTAAAGCTGAAGTGGACCCCCAAGGGTTGGTCCAGGCGGAACAGGTACAAATGCAAGAATTCTCCTTACATGCAGTACAGTTCATGAAAGACAACAGAAACATCTTTTTCCCAAATTCCCAAAATGCATTTGTGGAGACCAGGCCATGCACATGCAAATCTCTCTCTTTCCCATGAGTGTTATTTAGTGAATTTAAGCCACACACTCAGAACTCTTCTCAGACATAGGTGCAATTATGTGAAACTCAGCCACACACCTTAACCTGCACCTTGGCCACTTGCTCAGGTAAAAATACTGGTGCCCTTTACAAACCAGGAAGCCCTGCCTTTTAAACGCTTAGATGGCGTTCCTCCCAGCCTTGGCCCCAACCAACAGTCTCTGGCATTCTTCAGGGTTACACCACTAAAATCCTTATTCCCCACTGAAATGCTAGAGGTTCCACACTTTACTTGTCACAACACTGGGGTGACCAGAGAAAATAAACTGCACTCACTGGGGTCCACAGTTAAACCTTCTTCACTCACGCTGGTGAGACTAGGGGCACTGACAAGTGTGATCCAGCCTTATCTATGGGCACATGCACCCCAGACTATCCACTCCCCTAAGAACATGTGGAGATCTAGTCTCCTTGGCAGTACTCACAGAAACATATTCCATCCACAGGGCATGTAACAACCAAAAGGAAAAAAAGGAGTGCACTCTTTTGGGTAGCTGGTCCAAACAGTCTATTTCAGATCCTATCCAAGGCAGCTGGAAACACTACAGAACATTCAGGGGATTGCTTCTTGAGTCCACAGAGAACAAGCAGATCCTTCCATTCACAGGGAGTAGAAATCAGGAAATCCGGCTGTAGTCCTGTCTCCACCAGTTCAACTGGAAGTTGGAAATGACACACGACTAGGGTGAGAAATCCTGGGCCCACTCTCAGAGCCCACTGACAGACCTTCTGCCACTCCCCCCTCCTCACTCCACTATAGACTGAACCAAACTGAACATTCTAAACACCCCAGAGCAGCTATCCACACAGTGTGGCTTATGCTGCTGCGAGAGTTCTAAATTACCTAATCATTCCTCCCTCAGGCTACCTGAGTAAACAATTATGTTATTATGTAAGAAGCCCCTAATGAGCTCCCTAGCAGCTGCCTGCTATGTTCCTTTTTTTTTTTTATTATCACAGCATTATTTGTCTACCCCCACGGACCTGGCAGGGGCTACGACCTCCCCCCCAGGGGTACTCCCTCTGGCCCATTGGGGCCATCATGGGTCCTGCTGAGTCCCAGTATTTTTCCTCCATTTTATTTTCTCCCCCATGCCCATGCCCGTGCAATGGTCGCAGCAGCTGTCTCCACCTCTGCAGAGGCAGTCAAGCACCCTGGGTGCTGGCCAAACCCCTCTTGTTGTGCTGATGCATGCAGCACATACCCCCCCAAGGAAGGAGAGCAGTCCAGACGCTCAATCCTTACCTCCCCGGCTGACCCCGAATGACCCAAGTCTGTTCCCAAACCTGGGTCACCAGCATGGCGCGACGTGTGGTGCCAGTGCCTCAACCCTCAGCGCCACCGGGCAGGCTGCCTGCTACCTTCCTAACAATAATACTGATAGGATTCTAATAACCCCAGGGACTGGGTGGTTATACCTCTTATTGTTTTCTCTTCATTAACCCCCATTGCTTGTGTAACACTGCCTATGTATTTTGACGTGGAACCTATGTAAAAGAGCTCTTAGCTCATAGGAGTTAATTCTGAATTTCTAAATAAATAAATAAACAGACTAAGGCTGCCAGAATAAATTTGTTTGAAGTCATAAAACCACACCTTTACACTAGGAAACACGTGGTATGGGGAGGGGGAGGCTAATTTATTTATTTAGTTTATTTATTGAGACTTGGACAACACCTTTGAGCAAAACAACTCATTTACAAAGGTTCCACATCAGTAGTACAAAAACAAAACAAGGAAAACAATAGATAAGTAACTAGCAGATATCAAGAAAATACTTAAAACAATTAATACATCAAAAGCAATCAAAATCGCACTGAATGTTGCTCAATATAACAGTAGAGTGGGCTAGAAGAGAGGGCAGCCTGGGAGGCCTTGTCAAAATCTAAGACAGAAAGTAATTGGGGGTAAGGTGAGGGATGGGAGAAACAAGAGGGAGAAGGAGATGAGTTGCACAGGAGGTGGAGAGGGAAGGAGCGGAGTTGCAAAGGAGGTAATGGGGATAGAGAGATGAGAGAATGGGGAGGTGAAAGGAGGGAAAGCAGAGAGAAGGGGGGAGTGCTAGTGAAGTGAGGGGGAGGAAGACAAATTAATAGTATAAGGAGAATAGGTGGTGTTTAGTCAGGAGAGGGAGCCGCCTAGCAGGCCTAGTCGAAAACCCAAGAGAGAGAGAGAGAGAGTAATATTGGTGGGAGAGAGGTAAGGGAAAGAAACATAGGGAGAAGGAGGGGAAGAAGTTGCAAAAGAGGTGGCATGAGATAAGAGAATGGGTGGAGGGTGGTAGAGGGAAGGTGAGGAGGAGCAAGGAAAGAACATGAAGATGCGTGAGCAGAGAAGAAGCAGGGGATGCTTATAGACAGCTTAAAAAGGACCTTGGAGCTACATACTGTTCACTATTTTTTTATTTCTAAATTTTTAACCCCTGTCAAAATGGACATGAGTCCGAATGAGTTTTCTGATCATCACATTCTCTTAGGGAAATTAAGTTTGGCAACAGCACCACCTAGGGTTTTATTTTACCAGTCACAGCGTTGGAGGTTAAAACTCGTCACTACTGGAACAGATTGAGTTAAAACAAGTGAAAAACCTTTCGGTAGCTAGACTGTCTGTAATATACATGTAAAATGATTTATGGGAATGGTGGTTAGACGCCAAAAAAATTTGAAACAAATGTGTATATCTTCTGGGTGGAATAAATCCAACTTGGAATATATCAAATATTTAGGTTTCCAGAACCAACTGTATAAATTAATGTTCTTTCCAGTAAAGATCTTGTAAAATATAAATCACAAATAACTGAAATAAAAAAATAGATGTTTAATTACCAGTATGATAGGCCAAAACATTAGAAGCCGAAATTAGATTTGAAACAGTAAGGCAACCAGCATCAGGCTTGTAAACAAAGATTGAATAACACCATTATGACTGGCCTGTACAAACAAGATGGCACTTTTGCGACAGCCGAGTTAGAAATAATAAATATGGTCCAGGAATTCTCGAAATCTGAGTTTTCCAACATATCTTCTAGACAGGATGCATTAGGTAATTTTCTAACAGCACCAATTCCAGAGCTAGAAGTAGATCACCAGACTGGGTTAGAAAAAAAACAATAATACAGGAGGAAATATATGAGGTAATTATGTCACTAAAGACAGGGACATCCCCTGGTCTAGATGACCTAACAAATGAACTGTTGAAAAGATCTGCAAATGAGTTCAGTATCCTTTTAAAACCTGTGTTTAATTATATTCTAGAGCAAATAAGGGAATTTTCAGAATTTGGGAGAGCTATACTACACTATATTTTATTTATTTATTGAAATGTTTCACCAGCAGGTCAAACTGAACAGCAAGTTGCTCGTCTCACAGTGCGACCTGGGGGGAGAGGTTACACTAGGTTTGTGAAGAATGATCAGTTACACTAGTACATGGGTTGTACAAACAGTACAACATTGTAAGATTGTGCAACAGTTGGAACACAAGGTATTGTACAATAAACAGTAGTGGAACATTGGGTAAATCACAATACATGTCCAAAATCATACAAAAGAACATATAAACATACAAAACAGTAATAATGCGATAGAACCATTTATAGCTTAAGAGTGTACCAGGAGCAGGCTCGAGGTAGTACACAAGTGCTGTTGGATTAAAAAAGGATGGGGTTAGGCTGTGTACACTGGTGACCCAGAAGGGCAGGTGGAGAAGAGAGGGGGGAGAGGCAAGAACTGAATATGAAGAGAAGGGGTAGCCATTTCCTGATTTCCCCCTTCAAGATGTTGAGAATCCTGCCGGGGGGGGTCATGGTAGGAAGGCAGAGACTGGGGGTAGGTATTAAGGTGGTTTAAAGCAGGAACAGCTGAGGGAAAGGTAACTGTGTAGGGCAGAGGTAAGAGAGTAGTTGGAGGAGGAGTATTGTATTTCAGGGGGAGGGAATTCCAGATTTTAGGGAAACGATGGGTGAAACCAGTCTGACCGATGAGGGTGGAGCAGCGAGGGACCGTCAAGGTGAGGGCGTCATTTGATCTGAGAGAGTGGGTGGGAGAAGGTGGAGTGGAGAGAGAGAGGATGAGAGATCCACAGGGAAAGGAAGCAGCTCCTGGTGGGGGACTCAGTTATTAGGGGGATAGAACTGGGGGAGCTGGGAAAACTGAAGTAAGGTGCCTGCCTGGTGCCATGGCTTGGAGGGACAGGAAGCGCATCCTCAGGATCACAAGAACAGCTGCAAGGGAGTCTGAGCTGGACGTAATTGTCCACCTAGGGACAAATGACTTGGCTCATCATGAGATTAGAGCAGTGCAGGAGGACATTGTAGAGTTGGGGAGGGGCCTAAGACAAGTAGCACACACAGTATCCTTCTCAGAAGTGCTGCCTGTCAATGGCACGGGCGAGGCGAGGGTAATTAGCACCATGCAGTTTAATGAATGGTTGAAAAAATGGTGTGGCACACAGGGGTTTGGCTTCATTGAGGACTGGGGTTCCACCTGGAGGACACCAGCCCATACTGGCAGGATGGTCTGCATCTGTCCAGGAAGGAACAAGTCTTTTGAGCAATCGGTTTAAATGCTTCATTGGCAAGCTTTTAAACTAGTCAAAGGGGGAGGCACTGATAAGCAGCAGGAAAATCCCAGCCTCTCCCTACAAAACAGGGTACTAAATGAGAAAAAGACCGAGGTCCGAGGTAGAAAGGTCAGTGGGGGATGCTGCAACAGAAGGTAAAGCCATCAAAAAATGGAGAGCAATGAGTACCAATGCCCGTAGTCTGGGTAACAAGCTTCCTGAATTAGTAGCCTTGATGGAGGAGGAACATCTGGATATTGTGGCAGTCACAGAAACATGGTACACACAAAACCATGACTGGGTCATAAACATACCAGGATACACTATCTACAGGAGGGACAGGGAGGGTAAAAGAGGAGGAGGAGTAGCTCTTTACATAAGGGAAGGAATAAAAGCAACAGAACAAAAGGGTAAACAGAGAGGAGAAGAAGCACTGTGGGTAACTTGGAGACAGGCAATGGCACCAACAATGACAGGGGTTAGACATATGACCTTCTCAGGGGGAGGAAATGGACAAGGAAATGATAGAAAGTATACTTAGAATGGCAGAAAAAGGGGAGATATTGCTGATGGGTGATCTGAATATGCCAGATGTTAACTGAAGTGCAGTTGCAGCAGCCACTTCGAAGAGTGGGGTTATTCTAGATGCCCTACAGGGGGCATGCCTTAGACAACTAGTATTGGAGCCCACTCGAGAGGGAGCAATCTTAGACCTGGTTCTCTCAAATGGAGATGGAGAGAGGATCACAGATGTAGAAGTGGGTAGCCATCTGGGAACTAGCGACCATCGAACAATATGGTTCACAATAAACACAGCAATAGAGTCAAGCCATACAAAGGCAATAGCTTGGCAGAAGACACCAAGAGAAAGGACTCCTGTGTGACTGAACTTCTCTGCTGGGACTAAAGTAGAAGAACTTTTGTATTTGGACCTTTAATTTAGGGTAAAAAACTAACATACAAAACAAAAACAAAAAAAAGTGTGTGTTTGGGTTAACTGAACTGAATGGGTAACTGAAAAGTCATCTTGGTGTCAGGTGACTGAAAGGACTTAACTGCTGTGAGGTTTAAATTACTTGTAGAAAGATCTGGTAAGTAGGGGGAGTGGCTTAGCTAGAAGGAAGCTACATTTAAAGACTGCCTTAGAAAGATTCTGCTAATAGCTTGGCAGAAGACACCAAGAGAAAGGACTGCTGTGTGACTGAACTTCTCTGCTGGGACTAAAGTAGAAGAACTTTTGTATTTGGACCTTTAATTTAGGGTAAAAAACTAACATACAAAACAAAAAAAAAAAAGTGTGTGTTTGGGTTAACTGAACTGAATGGGTAACTGAAAAGTCATCTAGGTGTAAATCTCAGGTGACTGAAAGGACTTAACTGCTGTGAGGTTTAAATTACTTGTAGAAAGATCTGGTAAGTAGGGGGAGTGGCTTAGCTAGAAGGAAGCTACATTTAAAGACTGCCTTAGAAAGATTCTGCTAATAGCTTGGCAGAAGACACCAAGAGAAAGGACTGCTGTATGACTGAACTTCTCTGCTGGGACTAAAGTAGAAGAACTTTTGTATTTGGACCTTTAATTTAGGGTAAAAAACTAACATACAAAACAAAAACAAAAAAAGTGTGTGTTTGGGTTAACTGAACTGAATGGGTAACTGAAAAGTCATCTAGGTGTAAATCTCAGGTGACTGAAAGGACTTAACTGCTGTGAGGTTTAAATTACTTGTACAAAGATCTGGTAAGTAGGAGGAGTGGCTTAGCTAGAAGGAAGCTACATTTAAAGACTGCTTTAGAAAGATTCTGCTAATAGCTTGGCAGAAGACACCAAGAAAAAGGACTGCTGTGTGACTGAACTTCTCTGCTGGGACTAAAGTAGAAGAACTTTTGTATTTGGACCTTTAATTTAGGGTAAAAAACTAACATACAAAACAAAAACAAAAAAAGTGTGTGTTTGGGTTAACTGAACTGAATGGGTAACTGAAAAGTCATCTAGGTGTAAATCTCAGGTGACTGAAAGGACTTAACTGCTGTGAGGTTTAAATTACTTGTAGAAAGATCTGGTAAGTAGGGGGAGTGGCTTAGCTAGAAGGAAGCTACATTTAAAGACTGCCTTAGAAAGATTCTGCTAATAGTGGCAGAAGACACCAAGAGAAAGGACTGCTGTGTGACTGAACTTCTCTGCTGGGACTATATTGCCCTCCTTCCCTCCCCTCACCCCCACCCAAAGCTAGTTCTATTTTTATAGGCACAGGATTTGACTGACAACATGAACTTCCTGTTTAGGGGCAGGAAATGAGTGATCACAGAACCACCAAGGACCCACCATCCTAGAAGGGCAAGAGTAGCTCTCCGGCCCCCTCTAGCTGCTGGAGGTCTGCCTCTGAACAAGTAAGTGGTCTACTGAGAAATATAGGATATTCTTGTCTCAGAACAGGACAATCAGGAGCTTAAAGGGCACACAGGCAGAAAGTAAGGAGACAGAGAGAAAAAAAACAGACGAAAGAGTAAGGATTGCAAACAGTTAAGGGGTCGGAAATAAGACATGATTGGAGTGGTGCAGTGCAGTGGCTGTGGAGCAGCAGTCTTCGGGAGATGTTCTGGAGGATGCGGTGTTGTCCCATCTGCAGGCACCTCTCTGGGCTGAGGGAGGAGGTTGCTCATCTCCAGGCTGAGTTGGCCAGGATTTGTGGGACCTCCTCTTCCATCCAGGGACCACCAGTGCCACTGCCGTTGCCTCAGAGGTTGCCAAGAAAGAGGAGCGGTTGGACCACAGTGGGCTCAGGGAGGGTGAGGGTGGTGGAACAGAGGCACATCCCTCCAGTTGTACCTCTCCACAATTCCTATGCCATTCTGGCAAAGTGTGGTTCCTCTATGGAGGCACCCACAGTGGAGACCAAGGAGGATGCTGGGAACCTCCACAAAGGAGACCCACAGGAGGGTGGCAGAGGACCCTGCAGGGGAAGGAAACAACTCCTGGTGGGGGACTCCATTGTTAGGAAGGTAGAACTGGGCAAGGAAGGGGAGAGGGAGGTAAGGTGCCTGCCTGGCGCCATGGCTTGGAGGGACAGGGAGCGAATCCTCAGGATTGCCAGATCAGCTGCACAGGGGAGGGAGCTGGATGTCATTGTCCACCTAGGGACAAATGACCTGGCTAAGAAAGGGATTAGAGAAGTGCAGGAAGAGTTTGTGGAATTGGGGAGGGGCCTTAGTCAAGTAGCACGCACGGTAACCTTCTCGGAGGTGCTACCCATCTATGGCATAGGAGAGGCTAGGATGTTCCAGACTGTGGGATTCAATCAGTGGTTGAAAACTGGTGTGGAGCCAGGGATTTGGCTTCATTGGGGACTGGGGTCCACCTGGAGTGATGCAAGCCTATACTGGCATGATGGGCTGCATCTGTCCGGGAGGAACCAGGATCCTAGGTGATAGGTTTAAATGCTTCATTGGCAAGCTTTTAAACTAGCCAAGGGGGTAGGCACTGGAAAGGAGCAGGAAAATCCTAGCCCCCCCAAACAATCACGGTAGTAAGTGTGGCAAACACCAACATGGAGGTGTCGATAGGGAGAAGGGACATGGAGGAAATGGAGAAAGTGACAAAGGCAAGAAGGACAGGGATGGGGCAAAAGGGGGTAAGGCCATCAGGAAATGGAGGGTAATGAGTACCAATGCCCGTAGTCTGGGCAACAAACTCCCTGAGCTGGTGGCCTTAATGGAAGAGGGATGCCTGGATATCGTAGCAGTCACAGAAACATGGTACACAGAGAACCATGACTGGGATGTTAACATACCAGGGTACATAACCTACAGGAGAGACAGGCAGGGGAGAAGAGGGGGAGGAGTAGCTCTCTATGTAAAGGAAGGGATAAAAGCAACTGAACAAAAGAGTAAACAGGGAGGAGAGGAGGCACTGTGGGTCACCTTGGAGACTGGAAAGGGCACCACAATCCGCACAGGGGTTGTGTACAGACCCCATGTCAGGCGGAAGGAATGGACAAGGATATGATGGAAGGCATTCTTAGAATGGCAGAGAAAGGGGAGATACTGTTCATGGGAGACCTGAATATGCCAGATGTTAACTGGAGCACATTTGCTGCAGCCACATCCAAGAGCAGGGCCATTCTTGATGCCCTACAGGTGGCAGGCATTAGACAGCTAGTTTCGAACCCACTCGTGAGGGAGCAATCTTAGACCTCGACTCTCTAATGGGGGCAGTGAGAGGATCTCAGATCTAGAAGTAGGTTGCCATCTGGGGACAAGTGACCATCAAACAGTGTGGTTCACGTTAACTCAGCTACAGAGTCAAGCCATACAAAAGTGAGGGTACTGGACTTTAGGAGGGTTGACTTGGCAAGATGGGAGAGTGCCTCAGAAAAGCACTAGCAAACAGGCTAGAAGGAGGTGTGGAGCAACAATGGGGAATTATCAAAACTGCCATCACAGACGCAACAAGCATTTGTGTGAAGCAAATAAACAAATCAAAATGAAAGAAAAAGCCACTATGGTTCTCAAGAGAGGTGGCTGTGAAA
Organism: Neoceratodus forsteri; assembly: GCA_016271365.2. Classification (NCBI taxonomy): domain Eukaryota; kingdom Metazoa; phylum Chordata; order Ceratodontiformes; family Ceratodontidae; genus Neoceratodus; species Neoceratodus forsteri. Next base: position 679,658,695 of record CM028133.1, on the reverse strand, counting down.
GTCAGGAAGAAAAGATAGCATTCGGAAGTATAAGGAAACACAGAAGGAGCAGGACAGAGAGCTGTACCAGTTAAGGCAGAAAGAAGCAGGGAGGGAAGTCAGAATAGCAAAGGCCCAAACTGAGGAAAAGATAACCAACTCAGTTAAGAAGGGGGATAAAACCTTTTATAGGTACATCAGCAAGCGTAGAAAGACAAAGGGAGGGATAGTGAGGCTGAATAGAATGAACGGTGGGTGGGCAGAGGGGGACAGTGAAAAAGCAGGAATACTGAATGAATATTTCTGCTCAGTAGTCACAAAAGAGGAGGGGGAAGTGCCTAATCCAATTAACAGAAGCACTCTTGATAGGGGGGTTGATCCCAGTCCTTTCACAGAAGAAAGGGTTCTGCAAGAACTCCTAAAACTGAAGGTGGACAAAGCAATGGGTCCTGATGGAATTCACCCCAGAATTCTAAAAGAATTAAGAAAGGAACTAGTGAAACCACTGGCTACTCTTTTTAATAAATCATGGGAGGATGGTGTGGTACCCGAGGACTGGAGGAAGGCGGATGTGATTCCCCTTCACAAAAGTGGGACCAAGACAGAGGCAGGAAACTACAGACCTGTCAGTCTGACCTCTGTGGTAGGGAAAGTGATGGAGTCACTCTGAAGGAAAGAATAGTTGAGTACCTAGAGGTCAGTGGAGCACAGGATCCAAGGCAGCATGGGTTCACAGCGGGAAGGTCATGTCAGACAGAATCTAATAGATTTCTTTGACTGGTGACCAAAGTAGTAGACCAGGGAGGGGCTGTGGACATGGCTCACCTAGACTTTTAGCAAGGCATTTGACACAGTCCCACACAAAAGATTGATAGTCAAATTAACCAGCTTGGGAGTGGGTCCCAGGTGGTAGCCTGGGTAAAACATTGGCTAGACAACAGGACACAGAAGGTAATTGTAAATGGAGTCCACTCTGAAGAAAGGGCGGTTACTAGTGGGCACCGTAGGGTTCAGTATTGGGTCCAGTCCTTTTAATGTCTTCATCAGTGACATTGCAGAGGGACTGGAAGGAAAGTATGCCTTTGCAGATGACACAAAGATCTGCAACAGGGTTGATACACAAGGAGGCGGAAAGGATGAAAAGGGACTTAGCAAGGTTGGAGGAATGGTCAGACGTATGGCAGCTAAGGATTCAATGCAAAAAGTGCAAATAATGCACCTGGGAAACAAGAACCCAGGGAAGAATACACAATGGGTGGGGAGCTAGTAACAACAACAAAACAGGAAAGGGACCTGGGGTAATCATATCAGATGACCTTAAGGTTAGCAAGCAATGTGAGAAGGCAGTAGGGAGGGCGGGGTATACTGGGATGTATAGGGAGAGGCATCAGCAGCAGAAAACAGGAAGTTGTTATCGCCTGTACAGACAGTTGGTGAGACCCCATCTGGAATACTGTGTCCAGTTCTGGAGACCCCATCTCCGCAAGGACATAGACAGGATAGAGGCAGTCCAGAGGAGGGCAACTAAATGGTGCAGGGTCTGCAAGAGAAGCCGTATGAGGAGAGACTAAAGGAGCTTAATATGTATACCCTTGAGGAAAGAAGGAGGGGGACATGATAGAAACTTTCAAGTACCTCAAGGAATCAACAAAGTCCAAGAGGGTAGCATCTTTCAGAAAAGAGACTTGCAAGGACAAGGGGACACAATTTAAAGATAGAAGGAGGGCAGTTCAGGGCAATGTGAGGAAGTATTATTTCACAGAGAGGGTAGTGGATGCATGGAACAGCCTTCCTGAGGAAGTTGTGGGGTCTAAAACTGTGGGACAATTCAAGAATGCATGGGACAGACATAAGGCAATTCTTGTGGGGGGCAGGAAGATAAAGGCTGTTGGTTAACTAGGATCTGCGGCCTATCCTGTAGGTAGGGAAATGGGCAGACTAGATGGGCCAAGCGGTCCTTATCTGCCATCAAAGTCTATGTTTCTATGTTTCAAAAGTACTGGACTTTAGGAGGGCTGACTTTGCCAAAATGGGTGAGTGCCTAAGGAATGCACTAGCAAATGGGCAGGAAGGAGGGGTGGAAGAACAATGGGTAATAATAAAAACTGCCATCACAGAGGTAACGAGCCTTTGTGTGAAGCAAATAAACAAAACAAAACGATGTAAGAAACCACTATGGTTCTCAAAGGAAGTGGCAGGAAGGTTCAAGAGAAAAGAAAGCATTCAGGAAGTACAAGGAATCGGAGAAGGAGCAGGACAGGGAACTGTATCAGTTAAAGCAAAAGGAGGCTGGGAAGGCAGTCAGAACAGCAAAGGCCCAAACCGAGGAAAAGATAGCCAACTCAGTTAAGAAGGGGATAAAACCTTGTATAGGTACATCAGGCGCAAGGAAGACCAAGGGAGGGATAGTGAGGCTTAATAAAGGGAGGGAGGGTGGGCAGAGGGAGACTGTGAAAAGGCAGAGATACTAAACAAATATTTTTGCTCAGTATTTACAAATGAAGAGGGGAGGTACCTAAAACAAACAGTAGAGACACTCTGGATACAGAAGTTGATATCAGCCCATTTACAGAAGAAAGGGTTCTGAAGGAACTCTTAAAACTGAAGGTGGACAAAGCAATGGGGCCTGATGGATTCATCCCAGAATTCTAAAAGAACTAAGGGTAGAACTAGTGACACCACTGACTACCCTTTTAACAAATCATGAGAGGATGGGTGGTACTCGAGGACTGGAGGAGGGCAGATGTGATTCCCCTTCACAAAAGTGGGAGCAAGACAGAAGCAGGAAACTACAGACCTGTTAGTTTAACCTCAGTGATAGGGAAAATGGTGGAATCACTTCTGAAGGAAAGAATTGTCGAGTATCTAGAGGTCAGAGGAGCACAGGACCTTAGGCAGCATGGATTCACAGCGGGAAGGTCATGCCAGATGAATCTGATAGATTTCTTTGACTGGGTGACCAAAGTAGTAGCTCAGGGAGGGGCTGTGGACATGGCCTACCTAGACTTTAGCAAGGCATTTGACACAGTCCCACACAAAAGATTAATATACAAGCTAGCCAGACTGGGAGTGGGTCCCAAGATGACAGCCTGGGTACAGAACTGGCTGGAGAATAGGACATAGAGAGCAATAGTAAATGGAGTCCACTCAGAAGAAAGGAGGGTTACTAGTGGGGTACCGCAGGGTTTAGTATTAGGACTGGTTCTCTTCAATGTCTTTATAAGCGACATTGCAGAGGGACTGGAAGGAAAAGTATGTCTCTTTGCAGATGACACAAAGATCTGCAACAGAGTTGATGCACAGGGTGGGGTGGAAAGGATGAGAAAGGACTTGGCAAGGTTAAAGGAATGGTCAAATGTATGGCAGCTTAGATTCAATGCTAAGAAGTGCAAGGTAATGCACCTGGGAAACAAAAACTCAGGGGAAGAGTACACAATGGGGGGGAGATACTAACAACAACAAAAATGGAAAGGGACCTGGGGGTAGTCATATCAGATGATCTAAAGCTGGGCAAGCAATGTGAGAGGGCAGCAAGGAGGGCTGGGGGGATACTGGGATGCATAGGGAGAGGCATAACCAGTAGAAAACAGGAAGTTATTATCCCTCTGTACAGACAGCTGGTGAGACCCCATCTAGAGTACTGTGTGCAGTTCTGGAGACCCAATCTCCGCAAAGACATAGACAGGATGGAAGCTGTCCAGAAGAGGGCAACTAAAATGGTGCAGGGTCTGCACCGGAAGACATATGAAGAGAGACGAAAGGAGCTTAATATGTATAGCCTCGAGGAAAGGAGGGAGAAGGGAGACACGCTAGAAACATTCAAGTACCTCAAGGGAATCAACAAAGTCCAAGAGGGTAGCATCTTTCAAAAAAAGAGGTGTGCAAGAACAAGAGGGCACAATTTGAAGATGGGGGGTGGCTCAGAGGTAATTTAAGGAAGTATTTTTTCACAGAGAGGGTTGTGGATGCATGGAACGGCCTCCGGAGGAGGTTGTGGAGTCAAAATCAGTGGTGGAATTCAAGCATGCATGGGACAGTCATAAGGCCATTCTAGGGGGTGGGGGTAGGAAGAAGTAGGCTGCTGGTTAACTAGGATCTGCAGCTTATCCAGTAGGTTGGGAAATGGGCAGACTGGGTGGGCCAAGCGGTCCTTATCTGCCATCAAATTCTATGTTTCTATGTTTCTATGAGATAGGAGGGGAGCCCCCCAAACCAGAATTTGGAGGTTAGTTTGGCACAGTGAGAGATGCATCTGTGAGCTAGTGGAAGGAAAGTTAGAGAGCGATAGAGTTCACAGTGGTGGGAGTAGGAAGGGGAATCGATAGCAAAGAGGCAGAAGGAGTTAAAGAGAGTGTCCAACTTGGTCAGGGAAGATTTGGGAGCAGCACCATAGACTACATCACAGTAGTCAAAGATGGGGAGTAGCATCTTCTGGACAATTTCAGTCAGTGGGATGCAACTACGATTCCTGTACAGAGCACCAAGCTTGGGGCGCAGTTTCTTCAGGATAGCATTAATATGCACAGAGAAGTTGAGGTGTTGGTCCAGCCAGCCTCCCAGATATCTAAATGAGGAGGTGTCCTCCAAGATGGTCCCATCAAGGGTGTGGAAGGTGGGTAGGGCCGGGAGCCTAGAGAGTCTTTGCCTAATGCCAAAGGTCATTGAGACTGTATATATATTTTATATTTATATATATATATATATATATAAACCGGGGATAAACATAACATACCTAATTGGAGACCTATAAGCATTCTGAATTGTGACTACAAAATCTTAGCAAAGTTAATTTGCAAAAGGTTGCAACCAGTCACGGCAACAATGATAGACCCTGCACAGACTTGTGCCATTCCACATAGGAATATTCAGCATAACCTATATTTATTAAGATAACTTTTTGAAAATAGCAATAACCAAACTGTAAATGGCTACATAATGGCCTTAGACCAATCAAAAGCATTCGATCGTGTAGAACACCAATATTTGTTTCAGGTTTTATCAACGTATGGGATCCCCAAAACAATGGTAGGGTGGATTGAGAGCTTGTATAAAGGAGCATGTTTTATACAGACATAGAAACATTGACTTTGACGGCAGATAAGGACCACTTGGCTCACCCAGTCTGCCCATTTCCCTACCTATTGGATAAGCTGCAGATCCTAGTTAACCAACAGCCTACTTCTTCCTGACCCCCAACAGAGCTGTCTTATGTCTGTCCCATGCATTCTTGAATTCACCCACTGTTTTTGATCCCATGACCTCCTCAGGAAGGTCGTTCCATGTGTCCACCACCATCTCCATGAAAAATATTTCCTCACATTGCCCCTAAGCCCCCCATCTTCAAATTGTGCCCCCGTTTTTGCACATCTCTTTTTCTGAAAGATGCTACCCTCTTGTACCATCAGTGAATAGAAACTTGGGAGAAAGCATAGCCCTAAACAGAGGAGTAAGACAGGAATGTCCATTAAGCCTCCTTCTATATTCCTTTGCTCTGGATCCAACCATTAGGCAAATCAAATGGGATAACCAAATAGTAGGGTTAACGCCACATATTAGTCTACACCCTGAAAAAATTTCCGCAGATGATATGTGCAATTTTGTCAAAGATTTGGCATCCGGGGAAAGAGCATTTCAGGCCTTTACCCCAGTCGCAGAAGCTCACCTTAATCTTGAGAAAAGTTTAATTCTGTCATTAGGAACACCCCTTGAACAGGTGAATGAAATTTCAGGAATTAAAGTGGTAGATGCTTCACAAAAGATATTAGGTACATGGTTTGGGAAGGAAGATATGGCTGCATTAAATTGGGAAAAGCAATTGGAAATGTGTGAAGCAAAAGTAAAAAAATGGAAAAATTGGAAGTTGGGGCAGAAGAAAAGAATATTAATTAGAAAAAAATTCTTATTATCTATTTTTACTTTTTTAAGATACATATATGCACCACCAACACAGTTTGAAACCAGAATGTTTAGTGACTTTTTCAAATGCTCTGGGGAAGTCATTTGAAACCAGTGAAAAGGAACTTTACGTATCTATAAGGAAGGAGGGCTGAATATGATAAATTCGCTGGCTTTCTACCACTCTTTTTTTTTTTTTTATCAAAAACACCTTGATGTGGGGTTTAAGCCCACCACAGGACACTTGGCAGTATTGGATACATAATGCCCTATATACATATACATCTAAATGGGAACAGAGTCTCCCAAAAATTTGGCAACTTTTAAAATACACACATATGCTATAGCTTCACTGAGAAAGAGCAGACAATGGAAGACAGACAGACAAACTATCCAGACACTAGGGAGGAAACAACTTTATAGTCAAATAGTGTACATAGTTCAAAAAGTTACATTGGTGGTGAGCCCTGTGGCACTGAGGGTTGAGGCACTGGATGCCACACCTTGCACCATGCCAGCGCCCTGGGTTTGGGAACGGACTTGGGTTGTTTGGGGGTCAGCTGGGGAGGTAAGGATTGAGTGTCCAGAGAACTGTTCTCCTTCCTTGGAGTGGGGGTTTATGCTGCATGTGTCAGCACAACAAGAGTGTTCGCCCTGCAGGGGAAAGTGGCTGCCTCCACAGAGGTGGAGGCAGCTGCTGTACCCATTGCATGGACGAGGGCACAGGGGAGGAAAAAATGGAGGAAAAATACCGGGACCCGGCAGAACCCATGATGGCCCTGATGGGCCAGAGAATGTACCCCTCTGAGGGGGGGTTTGTAGCCCCTGCCAGGTCCGCGGTGGTGGCACAAATAATGTTGTGATAAGAAAAAATAAAAACAGTTGCATTGGTATTCCCAGAGTGTGTACCCTCGAAAATGTCTCAGGCACTGGCAACTATATCAAACAGCAGGATACCTCAACAGACATGGGCTATCGTATGGTTATGTAGCCAAGGAAGTCAGGAGTATGAGGTAACCTGAAGCATAAGGCTATACGGGGAAAGGTACTTTCCTAGGCTCACATGTAATAATGTGTAAGTGACTATACAACATTTCTATATAGACTGCCTAAATAGTATGCAGTTTTGGATATCTTTGGCAGCTCAGTGGCATTGGCCTTTTTTAAGCAGAAACTCCTATAATTCGCTCATACTAGGGGATTATTCAGGAATATGGAAGGCATTTCATACAAGTACTTTGCATGTCATTTTTTGCAATTATAAAATGCTATCTCTGGCAGTGTATATGCTAGTACCTCTTACAGCAACTCCAAAAAACAAATGTTGTATTACGTGCACAAATAGAGACAACAATACAAAAGTTAAGGAAAGGGATAAACAGAAATATGCACTACAAAAAGTGATACATTTATAAAAGAACTTAGAAAATGTGTTTTAAATACTGAAAGATTGTTAAAAATGGTGATAAGGTAGGGTTTGGAGTAAGGGAATCTGATAGAGGGGTACATAAAATGTGGGATATGTTCACAGATTTGTAAGGGGTTTGTGTGCTTTTCATTTTTAAACTGATTGTATAAATCTTGTTTTTTTTTCTTTCCGTATTATTGAGATTTGTTTTCAACATGATGTAATGTTTAATTTCTTTTTAATAATATTCCTCTACTCTTTTCGAGAAGTGCCATGGGCTCTTTAACATTCAGCTGAACTACCACCAGAACAGGCAGTTGGGACCTTGATTTAACATCTCATACAAAAGATGGCACCTCAGAAGTGCAGTACCCCCCTCATGCTGCACTACAGTGTCAGTATTGGGATTTAACCCAAGTGCTTGGTGTGAAGATAGAACCCACAGCCTTCTGATCTTCCGGCCTCGGAGGAAAGTGTGCAACCTGTTGAGCCACTGACACTGCTATATCACTGATGAAGCTGCTAAACACCACCAGACGGAGCACTGAACTCTGTGGTACACCACTGGTCACTGGCCTTGTTTCTGAGAATCGCTCAGCTCCCAACTACCATATTTTGGCTTCTGTCCTGCAACCAGCTTTTGATCCATAAAGCAAGCTTAGCCTCCACCCCAGGTCTTACAGCTTCCTGACCTGTCTCCTATGAGGCACAGCATCAAAGGCCTTGCTGAAGTCCAGATACAGGTCATCAACTGCTTGGCCCTCATCCACTGTCCTAGTCGCCCAGTCGAAGAAGTCAATTAGGCTAATCTGGCAGGACCTCCCCAACAAAAACCCATGCTGCCTTTCATCCTGTAGCCCATCATCCTCCAGAAAGCTAACCAATTTTCATTCAAGATGGTCTCCATCAGCTTCCCCACTACAGCAGTCAGGCTGGCCAGCCTGTAGTTTCCTGGTTAATCCCTTGGCCCAATTTTATGGAAAGGAACCACATGTGCAGTTCTCCAGTCCTGGACCACACTCCCTCACTACAGAGAGTTGTTAAACAGGTCTGCCAGGCAGGGCCAGATTAAGGCAACCTGGGACCCTAGGCACAAGAGAAATCTGGGCTCCCTCCTCATTGCAACCATGCCCATTCACCACCTCTGCCCAATTTGCCATCTTCTTTTAAGATGCACCCTGTGAACTAAGACTTGGCTGTGGCTTTCATCGTTCAGTGACTGGATTGGATTCTCTGCTTGAGTGCTCTGTGGAACTAACTCTAGTGGCTGCTCCTTGAATCTTGGACTCCCTGTTATTTTGTTAACTTGTTGTTTTAGGGTTTTAGTGGTTGGGTGGGGGGTTCGTGTGTGTGTGTATGTGTACTGGGTGAGTGGATATGTTATTTTGTTATTACTGTGTTATTTTTATTTTATTTTGTTTGATTTGCATTTTAATTAGTCTGTTTTTTGTTTAAATTGTTGATTGTTAAGGAGGATAGTTAGCCTAGAAGTGTATAGGCCTATATTGTTTTAATTTATTTATAATATAAATAGCTTAGATTTAGGACGTGTTGGTCGATGGCCCCCTTGAGAAGGCACTATTCCTCATCCTAGCTTTGGGACCTCAGGCCCTTTGACTGCCCTTCGTTGTCATCTGAAGTTTATGGATGTTGCATGGTGTTAGGCATCGTCCAAAGAGGGAGGAGGCAGGGGTCAGTGAAGCCTGTTTTGGGAATGATGCAGGAGGAAGACGGACTGGTGTGGTGAGCTCTAGGAGGCACCCTAGGGCAAAATGGGTTCATAATAGGGGTCCTCTCTGTCTTGTTCCCATACCCTAGGGCTCCACATTTGGTGAGCAGGTACCCAATGGACCTGCCTCATCCACCTGTCCTTCTTGGGCAGTGTTATGCAATGCCAGGTCTATTAGAAACAAGGCAGCTATTATAGCTGTTCTGGTTTCTACAGTTGACCTGGCTTGCATCACCAAGACCTGACTGGATGAAAATGCTGGCCCTGCATTGGAATTGGTGGTTCCTGCTGGATTCTCGGTGATTCACTGCCCGAGAAAGAATCATAGGGCTAGGGGCATGGCAATTTGGTTTAAGTCGGACTTGAATTTCACAGCTTTGTCAGTGGGGAAAGCACAGTCCTTTGAATGTGTAGCTGTTCAAGGAGTTGTAGGTGCAGGTTACAGGATCCTTCTCATTTACCGTCCCCCAGGACATGCATGGGAATTCCTGCAGAAAGTCACTGACTTCATTGTCAGACTAGTGTTGGAGTCGCCCAGATGGTTAATTCTGGGTGACTTCAATGCTTGCATCAATGATGAACTCTCGCCGTTTGGACAAGACATCTTCCAACTGATGCAACCATTGGTCCTGACATAGGTGGGTACCTCTGCAACTCATGTACACGGCCACTCTTTGGACCTTGCCTTCTCACAGGGACTGGAGCTTTTTGACCTCACACTGGAACTGGCTGTTTGATCAGACCACTATACCATGAGGTTCTTGTTTGAAGCCTCACCGTTAGACCCTCCCCTACGGAGATGGCCCAATACCACTCTGAGGGGTTTGCCACACAGGGTCTTATGGCAGTGCTGGATCTATCAGGTGTGAGGCATACCTCTGAGGAGCCAACAGAGTTGGTGTTGACCTACTATAGGGCTGTTACCAACACCTTCGACTCCATTGCACCAGTCTGTGTTCAGGCCCTCACCTCACACCGGAGATCCCCATGGTTTGATGGGACTCTCAGGGAGCTAAAGGCAAGGGGCTGAAGGTTGGAGCAGTGCTGGCTGAGCTCCTGGTCTGATGGGGAGAAGCTTATTTTGATGACTCATTATAGTAGGGAGTATCAAACAGCAATCTCCCATAAGAAGGCAGAGTTTCTGTCCAGAAAGATTGCTGCAGCAATTAACAGACCAGCTCAGCTCTTGCAGACTGTTGACAGGCTACGTAATCCAACCTGTCTTCAGTCCGTTAGAGCCTTTTCACAATCTAAGTGTGATGAGTTTGCCCTGTTCTTTTCTGATAAGATTTCCTCTATCAGATTTGGGATCCAGTTGATGCCCTCCACGGTGGCTTGCAGTGGCGAGCCAGTGATTGTCGTGGGGGATGATCTTCACTGCTTACAGCTAGTGCAGAATGCCGCAGCCAGGCTGTTTACTGGCCTTTCAAGGTCATGTCATATTACGCCTGTGCTGCACTCTCTGCACTGCCTTCCTGTCAGGTGGTGGATAACCTTCCAAGTTTGATTTGCTGCCCTATAAAGCCCTACATGGTCTGGGGCCCAGTTACCTACACGACCTCCTACAGTCCTACCACCCATACCGTCCCCTCCAGTCAGCTGAGAAGGTCCTCCTAGTGATTCCCAGGGTTCATCTGAAGTTATAAGGCACCAGACCTTTTTCATCGCAGCACCCACCCTGTGGAATTCACTGCCTTGGTTGCTCAGAGGGGCCCCCTCGGTTAGTGCCTTCAAGAGGGATCAAAACCCCTTTTTATTTAATAACACATTTCCCTCCTTTTAAATAATTATAACTTATTGTATTAGTTATGTTTATGTGTATTTTAATTGTGTTCTTATATTGTTCAGGTTTTTGTAAAGGGCCTAGAGTTGCAATGAGTTAGAGTGCTCTAACAAATTAATAAATTAAATTAGACTTGCCATGGCCATACCGCTTGGCCATTGCATATCAGGTCTGAAACTTGAAAAAAAAATGTCTTACTGTCCCTAAAAAATGGCATAAAACACAAATAACCTAAAATGCTTCAAAATTAATGAAACTAATAATATCAATATGGAAAAGCAACAGTAGTCTTGAGTTTTGATCATTTAGAGAAAATAATTACTAACTTGGCATGGTAAAAATAATTTTGGGGGTGTGAAATGTCATAATTTGCACTTCTCCAAAAGCCCCCCTACCCAACCCAAGCATTCGCGTGCGCTCGCAGTCTGGGTTGTTATCACCTTGTCCTGTTAGGTAGTATGAACCAGGACATGGGAGTTTTGTTTTGCAGGGTATGGACCAAGGGACATGGGAGTTTTGTTTTGCAGGGTATGGACCAAGGAACATGGAAGTTTTGTTTTGCAGTTATGGACCATTTCTAAACGAGGCTAGGTCCTGGGTGGTATAGGAGATAAATTGATGGTTTACTAGAGGAGTCATGAACTTCAGAGATTATATTGCAAAGCGAGTGATTGTTGGAAGAAATCATTCCCAGGAGCAAACATTTCTGTTATTGATAAGCAAGCCAGGATCAATAAATAGCAAGATTTACTGATGGGAATCTGGAAATACTGTATGTTAATTTGTTTATCCTGAAAATGGAGTTATTACAAGGTCAGAACTTCAATATGAGTGAGATGACGGAATTAAAAAAAAAGAGTGCAATTTGTAAGTGTACCATTGAAACACACTGTCAGTTTCTTAATTTTAGGAGTGAGAGCATACACATTGAATTGCACTGTTAATCATTTATATTTAAGAGTGAGACTTGATTCTAAGTGGGGATTCCAAATGGGGGTGGGAGACAAAGCAAAGAAAACTGGCACATTGACAGTGCGGGAATTCAAGAATGCATGGGACAGACATAAAGCAATTCTAGTGGGGGGGGTAGGAGGAAGTAGGCTGTTGGTTAACTAGGATCTGCAGCTTATCCATTAGGTAGGGAAATGGGCAGACTAGGTGGACCAAGTGGTCCTTATCTGCAATCAAATTCTATGTTTCTATGTTTCACACCTTAAAGGTTAGCCTGACTGGGGTCTCCTGAAGCCATCAGGTGCACTTAACACCTAATCAGGGAGGTGAGAGTCAAGTCACAGTTCAGTTCCTGCCTTGTTCAAATTACTCTGTGGCTGAGCCCTTTACAAAAAAAAATGCAGGTCAGGCAGAAAGAAAATTATAAAAAGTATGTACATATATATAGTGGGGATTGCTGGGGTCCCCCCTGGCAGGCAAGGGCCCTAGGCCTGTGCCTATGTTGCCTATGCTTTACTCCAGCCCCGCTGCCAGGGGACGCTCTAGTACCTCCTTCAATTCCCTCAGGACCCTTGTGTGCATGATGTCTGGTCCTAGGGATTAATCTACCTTCAGGGCCCTTAGGTCCATATGCTCCAAATCCACTTGTATTACGCTGTCTGAGTCCCCCCATTACCAGCTCCCACCCTCCTGCTCCCCTCTGGCACTGGTCCATCCTTCTCCATAGTGATGATGGAGCAGAAGTACTAGTTAAGCACCTCTGCTTCCTCTTCACTAACCTCTGCCCAACCCACTCCTTTTTTCATCTGACAATCTCATCTTTACGTCACGCTTCTTCCTTATATATTTGAAAAAAGCCTTCTCACTCGTCTTTACCCCCTTCACTAGCTGTACTTCCCTTGTAGCCTCTGCCTGTCTAATTGCTCTGCTCACTTCCTTTGTTTCAGCACAATAATCCTCTCTTTCCTCTTCTTTCTGAGTACATATGTACTTCCGGAAGGCTGCCTTTATGTCCCAGGGCTTTTTGATTCTGGCACACTCACTAGTGACCTCCATCAGTCCTTCCTCCATTACGGCCCATTTCTGTTCCACCTCCATCTCCTTTTTGATCTAGCTTCACTTTCAGGGTTTTTGGATTATTGCCCTGAACTACTTTATTGTGTTTATAAAATGGCTCCCTTTTTTATGTTATAGTTGTAAGTAAGCTGTTTTTCTGGGTATTAGTTTTGCCTGTGAGGGTGTGCAAGGATAGCATCATGGGTGAAACTGGCTCTCCACCAAATCAGCTTTTGGCAGTTTTTTATTCCATTTTAAAACAATATATTGTCATAAGCAGGCAGTTAAAACTTTTCTATGGGGTCAGGCTTACCAGGGAACTGTTGGTATTTGTAACTGTTGTATTATATAGTTACGTAATAGTTTTTATGGAATTATTTTTATTATTGTAAAGCGCCTTGGTATTTGAAAGGCGCTTAAAAATAAAGTTTTATTATTTTATTATTATTATTTCTTTCTTTCTTTCTTTGTACCAAGAATGTCTGGCACCATGGTCATTTTCTAATGTTTACAGAACAAGTAAACTTAAAAATAGATAGCGTCCAGTTTGCCCAAAAAGGTGCCAACTTCAGGGTTGTTGTCCTATAAGGACATGGGTCCTGATCAAGCAGGACGCAGAAAACTCTCAACATGAAGAGGAGGATTACCAACAGTGGACTGTGAAAATGAAGGATTGTTTCATAGAGAGGGTCTAATCAGTATCTTTGTTAAAGAAAGCCAGACAGAAAATAGGCATAAGGGACAGAGGCAGCCTGCTTAGAGACCTAGCCAGACATACAATGTACAACATAATGAAAAGTTAAATGTCATTATGACATATTCTGCACAGTCACACAACTTAGCAGAAATAATCAAACATAATTGGTTTGTTTTGTAGCCTAATCCACCATAGTGCCAACACATCAGTGCCCCTTCCCCCCGAGATCTGTATATGAACCAGGCAAAATTCTAGAAAATATGTTATTGAATAGTATGCAATGTATAGCTAGCGGGGACACCTGGCTTTCCGCATCACCCACAGGTACCTGTACATATAGAAACTGTGTCCATTCCCCTCAATTTGCAATACAAATACACTCATGGTCCCTAGTGTCTCTAAAGTGTTTACTATTAGTCACTTTATTACTTGCGTGACTACTAGTATCATCTACCTGGCACAAAGCAGTTGTCAGGCATAATACGTATGCAAGATGACACAGACGTTTAAAGACAGAGTGAGAAAACACCTCAGCGAGATTAATAAGGGTGTAATGAAGAATGCACTGGCCAGGTATGTGACACACCTTCATCTTTGCCGGTATTTAAAGGGTGGGACTGTGTCAGAGGGGAGGAAACCTTAAAAACATCCTGCTCAGTCGTCAGTACATGTGGATCCACAGCCTTAGGCCTTGTAAACAATTGGGCCTTAATAAACGAGTGGAGCTGGTGCCCTTTTTGGGTTAGGAGCGTGATGGTCAAAACAGACACAATTACTTGACGTAGAGGAGCTTGATCAGTAACAGCAGTGTCAGCCTAAAATTCACTACAGTAATGACAACAAACCTGAACGACATACGCATGTGCTCCAGACTTTCCCTGTAACAAGTCAGTTTACCAGTATATTTCACATTAGTTCTGTGGTTATCCTCCCTGTTATTTATTACTGTCATCTTTCTGAAAACAGGATGTTTGTTCCTTTAGAGATCATCAGCTGCTATTGCTTACTCAGCACCTAATGGCTCAATACTCCTCTTGTGATTTAACTGTCATTCCAATGGCAACAGTACGTGATTTCACAACAGTAGATTATGACTTAAAGAAGAAATGACTTGGTGATGCTACTAATATATATATATATTTATTTATGTATATATGGAACAATGGTCTCTGTGGGTCTTTTTTTTTTTTTTTTTTTTTTTACAATGGCCTTTATGTGTCTTTTTTGGAGTGTGTGTGTTAACATGAAATGTTATTTGAATTTTTAACAAGCATACAAACATAGCAGAACAACCAAATAAACAGTCAATATCAAAGGCATAACTAGGAAAATAACAAAGAAATAACTACATACATGGAGGAGTAATAAACTAAAGAAAGACATTACGATAGCATACACATCAGGGCAGATTATATAACAAATGCAAGAAAAGGCATAGCAAAAACACCACACATAACAAGCTGAACATGATCCACAGAGTGTTGATAACATAGAATTGACCATGCAGAGTGAGGGAGGTTAGAAATTAGACACTGACTTGCATATAAGATTAGATATTCCAACATACGATAAAACAATTTTATGTAGGATTATGGGATTACAAAACTGAGGAGGGGGAACTGAAAAAGATGGGAGTTGAAGTAGGGGGTCAATTTGTTTTCAAAAATAATTAGCAATTTTGGAGGGCGCTGTTGAGCCCGAGCCAGGTGGAAGCAAGAAATTTCATCTCTGCAAATTTTCCACTAAAGAACAGTAAAAACTGCATTTTAGACACTGTTTTGATTACATTGGACCACTGGAGCAGATTCCTGACCATTGAATTAGGTGATATGGGGAATCCAAAGCGTGATAAAGCTGCAGAAGGTCCAGAACGAGGAAAAGGTGCTGGCGGGGCCCAGACCTCGCGATCTGGCCCAGAAGATTCAGCTATGACTCCCTCTGGTACTGATGAGTCTCTCACAATGTTGGAGCTAAAAATGAAAACCCTAATTAACTTTGTGACTAACCTTTCTCAGAAGGCAGATTCCTTCAATAGCTGTGTGGTAATATTAGAATCTTCGGTGGAGGGTCTAAAGTCGGATTTTGCGGAGGTAGCTAAAGGGCCGATTCTGCCAACAGAGCTACCGTACTGATGACTAAGAAATTACAACATGTTTGCACAAGGCTTGAGACCATGAAGAACCAAATCAGGAGTGCTAACATACGTGTATTAGGCCTACCCGAAGGCTTTGAAGGGGACCATCCACTCATGGCAATCCAGGAATTTCTTGCCGAAAAGCTGCTGGTTACGGGTCAAGATCTAATTACGGGCATACAAAAAATTTATAGAGTTACACCCCCGTGGTCGACAACTGTTGGAAGAGCCTCGAACCTTGATGATTGTCACCTCAGGGACTGGTGTGAGAGTCAGAATAATGGCACTGGCTCACAGGGCAGGCCCGTTGATGATGGAGGACCATCCAATTTACCTCTTCCCAGATCTAAGTTTTGCAACACGGCAATGCTGCAAGAAGTTCGACGTGATCAGGCAAACTCTGAGAGAGGCTGGTATTGTATACACTACTGTTTTCCCGGCTCGCCTTCGCATAGTGTGCAAGGGAAAGCTCTATTTATTTGGGGATCCTGTGGAGGCTGCAAAATGGGCTACAAGATTGGTTGTGAGGTATGTGAGTACCCCCGAACATCCTAATGTGGACACTTGAAGGGATTGTGGGGATCTGCTCTGAACGTTTCCTTGTTCATTGATCGAACAATCTCTGAAAGCAGTTATTAGGCTGTTAATTCAATGTTTTGTAATAAGGTGTTATGATGGGAGGTGGATTAGTTTGGTGGATGGATTAATTACATTATCCCTCCTAAAGGTTTCTTGCTCCAAATACATCGTTAGAATATTTTATATTTCTAGTTAATTTACATATAATGCATGGCGCTATAAGCTCATTTTGAGCGCGGTCTTTTGGGACTAATGGTGGACATTCCTACTTTTTTAGCAAATGCCGTGCTGCTCTTGGGCTCCTTTACACATCAATAACACAGGAGGTTAAATCTTCTAGTTTTGTATTATTTATAGCAACACCCCTTATGTGGTAACTCAATATGGCAAATGCAAATCTTTACTTTTATTAAGAGACTTGTTCCCAAATGAAAATGTTATTGTAGTCTGTTTGCTATATGCTTGCTCAATGATATATAATTGGAAAATAAATAAAAATAAAGAAAAAAAAATAAAATAAAAAATAATTAGCCATTTTGAGTGAACAAAAGACCATCTTTCATAAATTGCCAGCCCGGACAGCACAGAGTGCCATGAGAGTAACGAAGGTGGAGAGGGAAGTTTCCACTTCTGAAGAAGCTGATGCTTGGCTTCCAGTAATGCCACGATAAGTCAATGTTTGTGAGGGGGAGGAAGAAGGGGTAAACGAAAAAGAAAGCCTAAATGGCCAGTTCAGGGTGAGGTAAGACAGGGGTGTGTAGGACTTTGAAGCACTCAGACAAAATAGCTCCCCACCATACAGAAAGGCGTGGGCAGTGCCACAATAAATGTAATAAGTTGACCTTGGGCTGCGAACAGTGCCAGCAAGAAGAGTCTGTTATAAGTGCCACCGCATGGAGAGTTTGAGGAGTTCTGTACCATCAGTGTATTATTTTAAACTGAAGCAGCCAAATTCTAACATCACAAATGGATTTACAGTATGTGCCAGAACAGTTGCTGCCCGCCAGTAATTTTCCACAATGGAAGAATTAAGTTTGTGCTCGGAGTGTTGGTGAATATTAAATGCACATTTGTATGCTTCTCCTAATGTCGAACCTGATCAGCCTGACAGGTTTTTTAAATCGAGAGTCAGCACGTATCAAGTTTTGAAATGCTCATGTCACTGACTCCTGAGTCAATGTGTAGCCTGCTGTAGCCTGTGCTGTCTGGACCACATGGAGGTTAAGATCCAGAGAAGGAATGGACAGTGCTTGGGGGGGGCTGATATGATTGTTAATCATACATATAATGCCCCTCCCCACCTTCATTGTAATAATTTGAAACAAAAATAAACAATAATACTCTCCTAACTCATGGGCATTGGGCACAACCCTTCTCTCTCCTCCTTGGTCGACTCCCTTGTCATTTCTTTCACACTATCTTTTTTCATTAAACAACTGGCATCCAATGCCCCACCCCCACCCTTTAGTAGCAGTAGTAGTAATAGTAGCAGTAGTCTTTATTTATGGTGCCCTTCCCCAGAGACCCAGGGCACCATTACAGTAAAACGCAGTGTAAAACCAACAAACAACCACTTCAAAACAAAATAGATATCAATAAATAACTACATGGATTTCATCTAAGACAAAAATAATAGAACTAATTGATAATTTGCAATATGCTGAGAAAAGGTGTTGATGGAACAAGTAAGTTTTAAGGCCCCCTCTTAAAAGCCTCAACCAAGGGGACCTCTCTCAAGGTTCTGGGCAGAAAATTGCAAAGGGTCAGGCCTGCTACCTCAAAGGCCTGATCCCCCCCCAGATCTTCAGCCTAACCCTAGAAACCACCAGGAGGCCCTCCCTGGCTGATCAGAGTGGGCTGACCGTGATGTGCAGATGCAGGAGCTCATCCAGGTGGTCTGAGCCTAGCCCATGTAGGGCTTTGTAGGTTAACAAACCTACCTTAAAATGAGATATGCCACTTCACTGGCAGCCAGTGCAAATCTCGCAGTGCTGGAGAAATATGGCACAATCTAGGAAGGCCTCTAAGTACCCAGGTAGCTGCAGGAATCATAGTGTACCCCTACTAACCCCAAGGTACAGAGTGTTGCAGTAGTCTAATCTGGAGGTCACAAATGCATGAACCAGTGTAGCCAGATCCTCGGGTGGGATGAGGGATCTGATCTGGTGGATATTCCAACAATGGAAAAAGCCATTCCAGACTATTGCAGACACCAGGGCCTCCATTATCAGGCCTTCATCCAGTGTGACTCCCAGATTCTTTACCCTCGGGAAGCTAACAAACCCAGAGTCAACAGGCTAAAGCCCAGTCTCTCCTTCGCCAGCTGCCAACATCCCCCTCCCCCATGGCCTGACTCAATCACTAAAACTTCAGTTTTCTCAGGGTTGAGTCTCAGCCAGCTTGATTCCTTCCAGTTTTGGATCTTGGCCAGACACTTATTAAGCACATCGACAGCACCTCATGTCCTGGAAGCAAAAGACATATAGAACTTGGTATCATCAGCATAGCAGTGAAACCCAAGCCGTAACGTTTAATAACCTTGCCCAAAGGGAGCATACAGACCATGAACAGCATTGGCAACAGGACCAAATCCCCAGGTATGCCACAGGACAGAACCACCAGGTGAGAGAAAAAAGTTCCTAACACTACCCTCTGGGATCTTTCCCAGAGGTAGAACTCAAACCATCGAATAACACTGCTGGCGAGTCCAGCACACTCCCTGAATCGGTCCAGAAGTAAATCATGGTCTACAGTATTGAGTGCAGAAGACAGATCAACAAGGATGAGAATCAACCATTCTCCTTTATCCCTTGCCCTGAGCAGGTCATTGTTCACCCTGACTAATGCCATCTCTGTGCTGTGCCTGGCTCTAAAACCAAATTGAAGAGGTTGGGAGATGTACAAGGATGCCAAGTGTTCTTCAAGCTGCAGCACAACAACTTCCTCAATCTTTCCTAGAAACAGAAGGTTAGAGACTGGACAGTAGTTCGCCAAAACATCCAGGTCCAGAGATGTGTTTTTCAGAAGGAGTTTCACCAGTGCGCATTTAAGTGCTACTGGAAGCAGCCCCACCGACAAAGAACACTGGACAATCTCAGCAAGCACTGGGCACAGATGCTTGGCATAACTCGCTAGAAGTTGTGTCGGGCTTGGATCTAGATTACAAAATGTTGGCTGCAGCTCCGAGACCACCTAGCAAACCACCTCCACTGTCACTGACCGAAACTCCCCCTCCAAGTCTGACAAATGCTTTCTTAACCCACAGGTTGTCAAATGCTGGGCTTCAGAGGCCCAACTGGAGTAATTCCAGTTCTGATCGAGGACACCCCATCTGAGAAGAACTGAGCAAACTCCTTGCATTTCACGGGTGTAATGCTCTTTTGGGATCCAGGAAGGCAGGGTGAAGAAGCCTGTCTACAGTCTGAAAGAGTTGAGATGGTCAGTTCCTTCCAGTAGCAATCTCTCGCAACAGAAAATCTGCCTTTTCTTGAATGATTGCCTTCTGATACTCTTCATATTGAAAAATCAGAACTAGGTTGTCCTCCCAAGCCTTGGACCTCTTCCAATGACACTCCAACCTCCGACCCCTCTTTTTAATGCTCTCAGCTCACCGTCACACCATGGTGAGCTGAGACACGACACCAGGGGATGTACACGGACCAGTGGTAGGTGATTGAAGGCACTAGTGATAACCCTGTTATATGCAGCCACTGCAGCCTCCACACCCCCAGCACATGCTGCCAGTATTTCTGAGGTGTCCAAAACCAACATCAGTCCTTCAAGTGCAACCTCTCTCAAAGGTCGGCACTGGATCACCTCCACAGTGGTTTCTAGCACCAACAAACATGGTTTTCAACCATACTTCCCTAGCAGCAGCTTCTGAAGAGGTCCCAGGGCTGCAGTGGCCATGGCAACAACCCACCAAAACAGGTGACAGAGTCAGTTAAAATAAAACAGCAACAACCACACGTATGAGCATTAGTAAATGAGTGCCTCCTCTTCCTCTGTGCCTGAAATTAAACTCACAGCTGGGAAACAGAAGGGGAAATACAGTCCTTACGACTTGGCTGGGTCTTCCTGCTCCAGGTTCTCAAAACCCCTGCAGTATAGGGACTCCACAGGATAGTCATGCCTGGCTGCACACCGAGCAAAATTCAATCCAGTAAGTGACTCCCAGTGCCCAGTTCCTGATACCACACTACAGAAGGCTAACTACAAAATAAAAACCGCTAACTCCTCATCTATCTCACACAAAGCCCTGACTACCACAAAACACCCTACTACTATCCGACTAACTGAAACTGTCATAAAAGTTGAAAATTTTAAACAGTAGAAGTAAAAACAAATTACAGACTATGGAGTAACTTATCGCAAGTAAGCTGCTCACAATAAAGGGCTTCTCCCATCAAACAAAGCTTTCACATTCACAGAACCCCCTCAGATAGCCACCCAGCATGGCGGCCATCATCTTGATATCGTCTACATAATAATTTAGAAGATGCATACAAGTTGTCATCTTCCCCACAGTAATATCGAGTAATATAGTTCGGTGACCAGCACAGCCCTCCTCTCTTCTCCTCAGCTAGACACTGACTAACAAATGCAAGCTGCAAAGATATGCTTTGCATTTGTATTTGTTAGGCAGTGGCCGGCTGAGGAGGAGGAGACAGGAGGACTGTGCCAGTTGCCAAACCGTATGGCTTGACATTATTTTTGGGAAGATGAACTATACAACTAAAGGGAGTAGAAGGGACCACTGGACACCAGGCAATGGAGCACACAAAGTAAGTAATATGTTGTTTTACAAAACAAACAAACACACAGCATCAAGGACATGGCAAGGTGGACAGCTGAGGAGAGAGGAGGGTTGTGCCAGTCGCCAAACTGTATGACTCAGTATTACTTTTGGTAAGATGAAATATACTGCTAAAATGTATATTGGTGACCACTCGATATCAGGGAATAGAGCAAAGTAAGTAATATGTTGTTATACAAAAAAAAAAAAAAAGACAGTGTGAAAGACGTGACAAGGTGGCCAGCCGAGGACAGAGGAGGGTTGTGACAATCGTCAAACTCTAATGCCTGGATATTATATTTGGAAGAATAAATACACAACTAAAGGTTGGGGGTCACTGGACACTGAGGAGTAGATCAGAAAACAAAGTAATATGTTGTTTTACAAAAGAAAAGGAAAAAAAAAGATGGTGTAAAAGACTTGTCAAGCTCTCCTGCACCCACGCAAAAATCCTTGCACCACCAGTGGATCCAACTCTCAGCTCCTGCAGGTTCCTCGTTGTCGTGCCACACAAGGTCAAAGATCTTTTGCTTAAAGGGTGCATAGCTGGCTATGTGGTCTCTGCAGTGACATCTCCTCCACTCTCAGGCTTGGCACATTCAAATCCAGGCTCTGCCTTTTTCTCACTGTCTGTAGCTCCTGTGATTGCCGCATCTAGATGGCACCGCTGAACATTACTAAAGGCTCACCCATTCTCCTTCTACTTAGCACTTATCTTCCCTTGCTCCCCCCCCCCAATTTCCCCTGTTATGTTGACAATGCCCCTGGCTGCTCTGACCCTACTGTGCCCCCTCTCCTTTTGTCCTCTAACCTCTCTCTACCTTGTTCATTGTCTCTGTAACTTACCTTCCAAAAACTGTTTAATATTCTGTGCAATTACATGTATTCAGATTATTGTCGTTTTAGCTTATATTGTTGTCATATTGTTTTCCTGTATTGTACTGTAACTGACATGAAACCTTTGTAAAACAGCCTTGGCTCAAAGATATTTGTAATCCTAGACCTAAATAAATAAATAAGTTGGGTGGCCGAAAAGGAGAGATGAAGGTTGTGCCAGTTGCCCAAGATTTTGGAGAATGCTACTGTGTGTGTTTTTTTGTTAAATAAATAAAACAAAGACATTTTTAAATAAATACAACAAAGGCAGGGGGAGTTCCCACTGGGCATTATAAGTACTATTACCAATCATATCAGTCCCCCCAGCACTGCCCTTTCCTTCTCTGGATCTACACCTCCAGGCAGTCCAGACAGTACAAGCTGGAGCAGGCTACAAGCTGACTCAGGAGTCAGTGAGGTGAGTATTTCAAAGCCTGGCATGTGCTGACCTCTGATGAAAAAAAATGTAAAGAAAGAAGGAAAAAAAAAACCTGTCAAGCCGATCTCGTTCAACCTTAAAAGCATACAAATTTGCATTTAAAACATGCGTAAAATCCAAAAAAGACACACTGAAGCCATTGTTTCATAAAGATTATGTAACCCCCACGCGGGGGCTTACTAGCCACCCATGCAGCCTTTGCTCCTCTTGCCTTCTCCCAAGCGCTCCAGGACCAGCCTGTAATTCTGTTCAGTCACTTCAGGTCCTTGTTCCTGCCCCATGTGCCCCAGCAAATCCAGCCCAAGCCTTAATCCAGCCCACAGGGGCTCAAGAAACATGACCGCGATCTCCTGCTGTAAAAGTGCTCCCTCCAGGGCAGCTGTTTTCGGCTGCGGCTGAGGAAAAGGAAAAGATGTGTTTATTTAAATTGGTTCTGTTGCTGCAAGTGGGGAAAGTGTATTTCAGGGGGAAAGTATTTTAAAATTAAATAAGTATTTCTCCCTGGCTGAACCAGATAAATATTTGGGACTCAAAGTGTCAGCCTGTCTGCTGCTGCAGAGGAAGTTTAAAAATCTGCAGTAGCGACAGAAAAA
Organism: Neoceratodus forsteri; assembly: GCA_016271365.2. Classification (NCBI taxonomy): domain Eukaryota; kingdom Metazoa; phylum Chordata; order Ceratodontiformes; family Ceratodontidae; genus Neoceratodus; species Neoceratodus forsteri. Next base: position 679,635,781 of record CM028133.1, on the reverse strand, counting down.
CAAATGGAGCAATTCAGCCACTATGTGCAGTGACAGCAAATATTCAATATGGACTGAAGAACTGTGGGGGATTCCGGCAAATATTTATTTATCTCTGGCTGCACCAGAACTTTTATTCAGGACTGTGTTAATTCTGCTTTTGGGACTGTGGTCTACCAGCCATTTCATGCAGTAGCAGCCAATAGGAAAAAGCCAGGAAAATAAAGCCAGGACTTGTGGGACATTCTCTACACCTCATGGGAAAGTACCAAGTGTTCATGGGGACTTATAGGGACTAGAGTTTAAGCACCAAAACTGGGAGCCTGTAATGCATCGAGTGAGGTTCATGCATAATTCATTTTTGTGACTGACAAGTGCTTCAGACAATCGGAGGAAGCATCAGGTTACAGCAGCCAATCAGGGATCACAGTGGAGCCCTATAAGAGACAGTGTTTTCTAGCTGTGAGAGCAGATCCAGCAGGAGCTCCCTACGGGGTGGAGCTTCAGGCCCCTGCAGAGCAAAATGGGCCTTGCAGACTCGCTGGAGCCTCTTCAATGGGAGAGAGGTTTTTCTCCTTCCAGAAGGAAGAACAGTGGCAGCTTGAAGAAGAAGCCTCCAGCCTGGGGGTTGCCAGAAAATGTCCTCCAGGGCTAGATTCAGCCTTCCACGTGGTGGGGAAACGTGGGCCAGCAACTTGATGAAACCAGCTGTGAGAGGGCTGAACCTGCCTCAACGATGAGAGTGTTGAAGAAAGAACTAATTCCATAAAAGCCAGCAGCATCTAACAAATTGCTACCAAGGTCTGAGTGAGTAAACCTATATTAACAAATGCAGTATCAAAATAGTGTGAAACGCCACTAAGTTAGAGCCAAGGCAAAGTTACAATATCTGCATGGGACAGCCTAGCCCATAGTGACTAGTTTTGGCTACAGTTAACCATGTGAATGTGCTGAGAGCTTATCATATAAATGTGCATGAAAGCTAGCCAAGTGTTTGAGACAGTGGAAGCTGCAAGAGCCAGCGTAGAGCCACATGGACAGTCAGTGAGTTAATGCACCTACAGTGTCTGGTAAAAGGAACAGAGTCTTGAGGCAAATAAGCTTAAAGTAGTTTACGCAAGCAGTGCAGTGTATACAGCAAATGTCTGCGCCAAAGGAACCCTTGCGTCTGTTTTGCCACCAAGCAAAGGCAGTCAAGGCTAAGTGGTTAAAAGTGTTCAAGTGTTGTGCAAATGGTAGCGGGCCATGCCTCAAGCCCAGTCAAGTTGTCTCAAGAGTTGTGCAAATGGTAGTGGTCCATGCTTCATGCGCAGTCGAGTGTTCAAGTGTTGTGCAAATGGTAGCGGGCCGTGCCTCAAGCCCAGTCAAGTTGACTCAAGAGTTGTGCAAATGGTAGCGGGCCGTGCCTCAAGCCCGGTCAAGTTGTCTCAAGAGTTGTGCAAATGGTAGCGGGCCATACCTCAAGCCCGGTCGAGTGTTCAAGTGTTGTGCAAATGGTAGTGGGCCATGCCTCAAGCCCAGTCTTGTATGAAAAGTCTCCAGGCCAAAGAGCTCAGTCAGGCTATAGTCTAGTGTGAGAAAACAAATCACAGAGAAGTTGGCTTTGTGTATGTGTGTAATCAAAGTTCCACATGATGTAAATGTACTGAATGCATTCTAACCTCAGAATCATATAAATGTGCAGCTAGGTATGTGAATGTACTAGATGAGAATGTAACCCGGATGTGTCTTCTCATGTGTTTGCTGCCCAGGGACAGGGTCCCACCAAGGGTCCAAGATGTTGTGTTCTATTCTGTACAAGTTGTTCCTTCCTTGTAGTCATTGTTTGGGGTATCGGCAGCTGTTAGCTTTGCCAGCATGTTGGTCCTCGAGGAGGAGCCTGCCAGCAGAAGCACTTGCAACCCAAATCAAGATGACAAAAGTGTGAGTAAGGCAGGGCAATCCCCGCAGTACGGATCTAAGGCTTGTAAATAGTTCAATGTAAAGAGCTTAATCAGAATACAGATTTCTACTTTAGGTTAATATTGCAGTAATCGGCCCCTACCTAATGCTAGCCAACATACAGCAAAGTGTCTATCAGGCCTGCACCCCTTTATGGACAACATTACTGGACTCCCAGGTTGTGTGGGATTGCGGGGTCCTTACACAAGTGGGATACTGGTACCAGTGTGTGGGCAATAATGTAGCAACATGATTATTTCAGCTAGTTAGATAACCAGGGCTCTGACTACATCAAAAAGGTTGTGGGGAAATAATTGTGATTTGCTCTATGTGTGATTTACCCAGCTGCAGGGCTTCACCAGCACCAATCAATCAAACCATTTGTAAATACATTGTGAATGCATAAACTCTACTCCAGTTCCCTCCTCCTAGCCCTCCTCCCCAAATAAATTGTTTCTTGTTCCTTGCAGATCCAGTGTCGTGAGCATATTATTAGAGAGTCTTTAAATGCAAAATGTCTGAAATGGGGGGGAATGTCTATTGGGTCATGTTTGGGGGTGGCAGATGGTATCGTGGATGGTATAGCATCTCAAGGGGCTATACCTTTGCCAGCTCACCCACGAAAAGCACTCTGAGTGGAGGCACAGCGCAACGTTTTTTTAAAAATGGTTATCTGTTAGCGAACCCAAACCCTTCAGCCTAGCTTGTAAGTAGTAGGCAGGGGTATAACACTGGGGATAGTGCCACCCAGGGGTTACAATTATTTAACAGGTAATCACCAGATCATATCCTATTTACTTTAAAGAGCACCTGTCTTAGTGCTGAAAAGTATTAATAATGAGTTTCTCCACGATGTTTGCCAAAGTTTTCAAGCCGCCCCTAAAGGAGGGGATGGAATCATAATTTTCAAAGGAGGGGCAGACCGCACAATCCCTTTCCACCTCCTAACTTTCTGATCTGCCCCAGTGCTCCGACATCGTGGGACATAGTGAGAGCATGGGGGAGCACTCCATTCCCTTGATGGAAGCGTCTTTTTCAAAGGTGATTTCCAGATTTTAAATCTGAATTTGGTATCGACTGACACCAGGGTTCAATTAACAAAAACCTTGTTAGTCGAACCCTGGCATTAACTGGTACCAAAAACAGATTAAAAATCAGTAAATCACCTTTGAAAAGAAACATTCCATTCAAGTGACTGGAGCGTGCACACACACTCTTACTATAAAGACATCACATGATGTTAGAGCATGGGGCGGATTACAGAGTCGAGAAGCACAACAAGATCATACGGTCAGCCCCTCAGGGGAAAATTATGATGATTCCTAGTTCAGTGTGAGTTATTTGAAAAATCTGTCAAGCATTGTAGAGGAGCTCCATGTTCCTGTTTTTTCCACAAATAAAAGTGCAAGAAATGTTCTGTTTAAGTAATAAGCTACAGGGATAGATGAACTCTATATGATAAAGATGTTCTGTTTTTTCAAACGTGTTCAGTAATAAATAATGCAGTTGAAATTTACTGGAAATATATGAATACAGGCCAAATTGTGCTTACACATTGGCCCAGATATTCAAACTGCGCCCAAAAAGTGCTCAACAGCAGAAGCAAGCACAAGCCCACTGTGCCCATGCGCAAGAAGCACCATATTCAAAAACTGCGCAGGCCAAAATGTCTATGGCCGATGACTGAATATCACACCACCTGCGCCATAGCACAGCTAGGGAGGTGAAGCTGAGTATATCTGATGCACCATAGTGCAACAAGGGATGTTCAGCTGAGCAGTCCAGATGTGCCATAGCGCAACCAGGGATGCCCCCAGCAGCAGGGCAGCAATGGAACAGCACAACCAGGGATACAGGGGCCCATCACCCATGCCACAAATGGGTAGAGGAACACACAGCAGAACAGACATTGTCCCCACACACCCCTTGCACTGCACAACTGGGGGAGAGCTGGAATAACCACCGGCCCATGGATACCAGCAACCAACCCACAGCTGGGCCATGGTGCCCCATCACACCCCCCGGCAAGCTGCGACCGGCACACAAGGATGGCCGACCACCCCATACCACACCATCCCACCAATGCAGAGCACACCCTGCACCATCATCCCCATACACCCTGCACAGGAGTAGCACCCAACAGTGCAGGACACCCCATGCATGCCACCACCCCCACTGTGACAATGCAACCCTGTGCACCATGGAGCCATGCAAAGCAGCCCCACCATGGACACCCTGCAGTGGGTGGCAGCAGACAGTGATGCAACAGATGCATACACAGTGCCACCCTGCACATCCCCCCCGAGGTGCAGCTGAGAGACTGACCATGCGTCAGCACACGAGTTACCCCACATGCAACAGGGCATGCCCGACCCCCAGCGTACAGCACGCGGCACACCCTCCCAAGGACACATCCCATCCCAGCACTGGCCACAACAGCCACCACTGACACGCAGTGTAGCATGGAGGCATGCACCACACAGGATGCAACACAGTGCATGGACAAACACCCACCCATACCCAAGGGTACAGCAACACAGGGACACAGTAGCAGGTCAACCAAGTCACTGGCATATGCCACAGCTGGCGTGTACACACGGCCAGCACTCCTACATTGCACAAGTGTGCCAGCCACCCTGCGCAGGCACCATGAAGCTGTATGCCACCAGCATGCTGCCGGAGCACAAGTGACAGACACTGGAGCACATCCCCTGCAACAGACACAAGTGACAGCATGGATGGAGGACAACAACAGCGGAGGCCACAGTGCCACCGGAGGCAGACGTGCACCATACTGATGATGGCGGTCAAACCTGGCATTGTGCCGGGTACAGTTGTTATCCAGCATGGACAGCCACCACTGACATGCCAGCAGACCGTGCATATCACAGACATGCAAGGTTGTCAGCTGCACAGGCCATGGACGGTCTGACAGGGTGCCATGCACACAGTGCAGGCCCCGTGGACCATTGCACACAGGCATCCAGTGCACAGAGTACAACCCACAAATCAGACAGTGACTGATCCCCCTGTCCACACCATAGGTGGTTCACCTCTGCACACACACACACACACACACACACACCAACACACACACACACACACACGCCCATGAGTGCGCCACCCCTGACGCCATGCACACCACTGCAGCTGAGCACCTGTAGCCCGCTGCAAATCAGAGAACACCACAGTTGTTATAACAAAATGTATATATTAAAACTATGTACAGTAAAACCATATACAAAACTATATACAATAGTGGGGAAGGGCCATATAACAGGTGGGGGTGGGTAAGGGGCAGGGGTAAACATATGGGAGAGGGAAGAAGGGGTGTGAGGGTGGGTCAAAGGGGGGAAGGTGGTATTTGGGGCATGGGGACATCACTGGCCACCCCAGTCCTCTTCCTCCTGACGCCGATGTGATCGCTGCCTCATCCTCCTCACCCCATGGTGGTGGATGTGCCTCAGGAGCTCCAAAGTCTCCCTCCCGACCCGCAGCAGCTCCTGGATGTCCCTCTGGATCTGCCGGAGGGTCCAGCCACCTAGGACGAGGGAGCAGAGTCAATATGGTGTGACTGTCCACCCCCCTGCAGCCCACCCATTGTGCATGGCATACAGCCATGAGACATGCCCCTGTGATGGTGTGCGACCACCCACAGTGACCGTGTCCACAAGATCTGCCCACCCAGGCAGCCACAGCCATGTGGACCACTGCACACACCCACCGCCCATGTCCTGCACAGCAACACCACGGCCGTACAGTGACTTGGCTATGTGGTGTGAAGGCAGTGCCACAGCCATGTGCCCGGTGCATGCATGGACCACCATTGATGCACTCCCAGACATGCAATGCCACTGGACAGTGCTGACTGTAACAAGTTGCGTGCATGGCAGTGGTGTTACTGGATGGTGGCCATGCCCCATTGCCCGCCCAATTATACAGCATGCAATAGTAATCATGGATGTAAGGCACTCACCGTCATCAGGATGGTCCATGCGCCGCTGACCACCATCACCCCTCCTGGCTTGCTGCTCCTCCAGGCGGCACCTCCGGTCTATGGCCTGCTGGCGTTCTGCAGGCCCTAAGGTGCAAAACATGGGGAGAGGAACATTAGTACAATCCTGTAGCAATTTCCCCCATCCCCATGTGTGTGCAATCCCACACAGCCAGACCTACCCACCCCACACCCCGATACCACCACCACGGCCAACAACATACGGCCCCCCCATGTGCCAGACACATGCAACCGTGATACCCATATGGACGATAAAAGTGTATGGATGTTGCACCTACCTGGCCATGGCACCATGCCCTCCTGGCACATGCCCACAGGTGGGCAAGCAGGTCTGGGTCCCTGCGCCTCAGGTCCCCATATCGGTGGCAGCACTGCTCTGCCATTCACCCCATACCGGTGGCCTCCTCCAGGTCATCTGCCACCTTCTGCCACACCTGACTCCTGGCCCTGTCCAGGGGTGCCTCCCCAAATAAAGGCCCAACATGTGGCTCCAAAATGGCAACAAGGTTTGCCAGCTCCACCTGGCTCCACTGCACAGCATGCTTCCGCGCCATCTCTGCTGCTCAGTTCAGTCAAAATGGCACTCTGCAGCGCGGTGCTGCCACGTGCAGATGCTGCACGGTACAGCGCTGCCATTCCCTATTGCGCTGTCACCGAACAGCGCGATAATGGTGCACCCATGCCTGACGCATGGCGCCTACAGGGCAAAGGTCAGGTACAGGGTCTCTGGCGCACAGACAGCCACACGCGATTAGAACCCAATGCATGTAGCGCAACTGGGTGCCTGTGTGCCACCTCCTGTAGTGGCCTACCACGCTGTTGCCCCAGTGCGCCTACGACGCCCCAGTGCCACAGCGCCATATAGGTGAACAGCACTGTAGCGCCACTGGCACAATGGTGGCCGTGCCCTGCACTGCCTCCCGTGCACAACACGTCAGCAGCGCGGCAGGTGCCTGCGTCATCAACCCGGGCATGCGCAGTTAGGTGTGTACTGCGCATGTCACAGAACTGCGCCCTTGGCTCAGCACGTTCAACACAATTGCACAAAGCGCAACAGCGCGATATTCAGCCGGCATGTGCAAATCAGCTAATCAGCCATTCAATGGCACAGTCACTGCATTTTGCATCCACTTAAAGATGCACCTCACCTCATTTGCATGGGTTGCGCTATAAAAGTGCGACATTGGGCTGCACTGGCCATAGTCGGTTACTGCAGTCTATTGCGGTGAGTTGCATGCTGTTTGGGAGTGTGAACTGTGGATTTTGGGACATGCATGGGACTGCACAGTCACAGGTAACACCTGTCATTCTCACAGGCTGAATCATGACCGACCGTGTTGTGGAGGAAGAGGAACAGAGTCGTGGGAGGAAGAGGAGGCCGAATTTCACTAAAGCCGAGACAGATGCCCTGTTCGATGCCTACCTAGACCAGAAGCCACTTCTCAGCGGACGCCAGGGAACACCACAGACCCGTGCTGCTGCATGGGAGGAGGTGGCGCGTGCTGTAAACCTGCATGGCAGCCACCAGCACTCCGTGCAGGAGTGCAAGAAGAAGATGGGCACAGACAGGTGGAGGATTAAGGAGAAGGTGGCTGCCATCAGGGCAGCATGGTCTGCGACAGGTGGGGGACAGCCAGAGGTGCTACGCCTGACCCCACAGGTGGAGTGGATTGCTGGCAGCATGCAGCATTGCGACATTGAGGGTGTTCTGGATGGTGGATTACAGATGGGTGGTAGCCCGTCACTGCATGGTAGGTCATGGTCTGTCTGTTGGGGGGGGGACAGGGTAGGTCACATGCAGTAACGCGACTTTGTTTTCCCTTACAGCTCCTGAGCGTCTGCATGGGTCAGTGGTGGTGGGCTTCTCCACTGAGGCCGGTCACATGGAGATGGAGGAGGGCCCATCCACCTCCACAGGAATACGTGGGTCAGGGTGACAGTGGGCCCGCCTGGACATCCAGACTTATGTTGGTGGAGCAGGTGTGGAGGAGGCCCTGCCCATGTCCCAGCATGCCAGCGTCCATGGATGCCAGCATGCTGAGACCCGGGAAGGTGCCGGATCCGTCACCGATGATGATGTCACTAACATCATGGGCAGTGACACGTGTGTGCCTCAGGATGGCCACACAGCAGGTTACATCGCGGCCATGGCTGTGGGTGGTGCTGCCGTGGAGGCCTGCGTGTCATGACAGTCCCAGCCTGTGCCTGTCAGCACCGGTGGGGCAGCACTGGTGTGTGTACAGGACAGTGGAACTGTTGCTGCCACTGCAGCGGCACCATTGAGCCCTGGGGAGCGGCAGCAGGAGGGGCAGCATCAGCAGTCAGCCAATGGGCATAGGGGTACAGTGTCAGGGGGCAGCGTCAGTGCACCGCCTGTGGACATGCCCAGACCTGGCCCTGGTGTGCAGCGCCCACCCTCAAGGGGTGATGAGCATCAGGGCCGCGAACACCCTGAGGGACAGCATGCCGATCAGGCAGATGACCTCTTGGATGAGCACACCCGCATACTGCCAGCATCAGTCAATCAGCAGATGTGGCTTGTGACGCCGGTGGATGCACTGAGTGTGGTTATGCACTAGGCAGAGGAGCATCGGAGCAGAGACACCACTCTGCTTCTGGCAGGGATGGACCGTTTGCGGGAGGATGTGACCACTGCCGCTGACAGACAGATGCAGGCATTCACTGCTGTCATGGCCACAATGGGCGCACAGTCATGTGCCCATGCGTCGCAGACACCACGCAGTGCACTGTCCACCCCCCGTTCTCGGCGTCGTGCGACACCATTCTTGTCGACACCGGGTTCAGCTGTGGGCATCCCGAGCACGCCTGGCGCAGACATGTTTGGTGTGCTGCAGACCCCTGCACGAGCACGGTCGTGTTCACACAGTGGAACCCTTGGGGGACTATCGGTGCCACCCCATGAGGCCAATGGTCAGCCTGTCACTCTGGCGGGTCTCAGCGGGGCCACCGACGCATCCGTGGAGGCCGTGGCACTGTGGCACATGACTGACCTGTCTCCCAGCGTGGCTACTGTCTGATGCTGCCCTGCGTGCATTATGTCATTCAGCGGGCAATGCATGGGTGGGTACCCAGCCCTGCACGCACACACACAGTCCATCTGCATACCCTCCCGGTTGCTGTCCGCAGTTGTGTGAGCATGATGATGCCTGCATTGCACTGTACGCCACTGTGCAATGGTGCCCAGCATCTGACACACGCACAATGACAGGCAGTGGGCGTGGTGGTCTGTGGACGTGTGTGTCTAGAGGTGGCATTCTGGGTCGGCGTGCCTCCTACCCTTTGTGCATGTCGGGTGAGTTGTGTGTGTGTGTGTGACCGCGTGCCATGTTAGACCTCGCCCATCCCTGGTAGTGTGTGCGGTTCCATGCCTGGCCACTTCCCTTGACGGCATGCACCCCTGGTGTGTGTCCATGCGTGTTTGTGGGTTGTGCCTTTGCCACTGGTGGTTGCACATGGCCCCATGACTCACCTGGGTTGGCTGAAGTGCTCCTCCGTGATGGTGTCCCGGTGCAGCTGTGCCAGCCAGAGCAGTCGGGTCCCAGAGCCCAAGGGGGCTGCCCATCACCATTGTCACCGCGGCCCTCATCGCCCCTATCAGCTGTCCTCTTCACCTGCACGGCTATCCCACATTCATTGGCCATGTTGTGCAGGATGCAACAGGCCAGAATAGCCCACAGGCCTTTGAGGGGCTGTACTGTAGGGCACCGCCGAGGGGCCCGCAGGCAACGAAACGCGTTTCAGCATACCGAGCAGCGCCGATGACATTACATGTGGTGGCATGTGCCTCACTGTAGCATTGCTGCGATGGGGTCGCAGGCCGCCGGTATGGTGTGAGCAGCCAGGGATGAAGTGGGTATCCACTGTCACCTGTGTGTAGAGGGTGGAGGTTAGTTTGGTGATCAGCATCGCCCTGCCCCGGGCCATGTAGGCCACTACCCATGTCACCTCTGACCATCCCCCTCCCAAACCCTAGGTTTGCCCGTGTGGTTTGCATACTCACCCACTAAGTGGCCAGTGGGGATGTCCCCACTCTTGAATCTGTGGCACAGTGCCAACTGGTGCCAGATGAAGGCATTGTGTGCTCCCCCAGGGTGCATGGCACAGACATTATGTGCCCCCTGGCATCGCACACCACCTGGCAGTTGATGCTAGCATAGCCCTTCCGATTAATATGTCATGCCACCTGGGCCAGGTGGTGCGGATGGCCACATGGGTGCAGTCTATTGCCCCTTGCACGCTTGGGCACACGTGCTACCCTGTGGAACTCCTGTATGTTTGCTGTGTGCTCCACCGATGTGCACGGAAATGGATGTACTCCGCTGCATGTGGCAGCAGTGTGCTGAGGATGGGGTGAGGTGGCATGGCCGGCCGACTGGGTTATGCCTGTGGTGTCCCTGTTGGACTCTGGAAGGTACCGTGGCGAGCAAGCACATGCAAGCTGTCACTTTAGTCTCCACTGACAAAGCATGGCTCCGTCGTGTGGGTGCCTGCACCACATCACTGCATAGCTCACAGAGCCGTCTCAGAATTGCCCGATTCAGGCAGTACTGCCCACGATCTCAGTATCGCCACAGCCCGGGTTGCGCGGTCTCGGTACTGCCTGTTGGGGGTATACCGCTGATGGGCCCTTCCACGGCCGCGCCCCCCTGCTGCCCACCTTCTCATCCCCCCCATTACTGCCTCCATCTAGATGGTGGCACTGGCCATGTCCCTGGCTTGTGTTCACCCCCTGCAGCTGTTTGTGTTTCCTACTGTTCTGGCTGCTACTTCCCTGCACCGGGAACACCTAAATGTGGTGGTTCTGTACTGTGTGGCACTTCCCCTTTCTGCACTGGCTGTGTCTCCCCACATCTTCCCTGTGCCTCTCTGTTCAGGGTGCCCTTTCCCTGGCCTGCCCTGTGTGTCCCTCCTGCCCTCTTTGTGCAGCTATGGTTCAGCCTCATGTGCCTTCCCTGTAGTGTTCTTGCACCTTTCCCTTGTTCCTTTCTATTTTGGCTCATTTCCACTACCGCACAACTTCCTCTTGCTCCCCTATTGCGCATGGCGCATATTGTTGAATATCGCACTGCGCCATTTATGAATGGTTCCTCCCCCTTCACTTGCGCATACATTCATTATCATTGCACTATTGCTCAGCGTAATTTTGGGGGGCGCATCTGCCTCCCGCTGAATATCGCAGAATGGTGCATTTTCAGACTTGCACTGGAGCAACCCTATTGCGCATGGCGCAACCCTTTTGAATATCTGGGCCACTAAGTTTTTTTAAAAATCCCCCAGGCATCAGAAGTTCTATATGCTACTTCTAGTTATGTGCCCATTCCATCATTGTACAACAGAACTATTTTACAACTGTTCACTCCCAAACCATCAGATCAATTCAAAAGCTGCACTCTTTTATTTGAATAGCTTATTTTACCATTTGCAGCCTTGAATACATTTGGTGGACTGCAGTCTATATATTCATAATTTTTCCTTGCTTTCCCCCAGTTCCCGCTGTTAGGTGCTGCATGTCCAGTATCTTATTCATCGTCACTGTTTGTGGCATTCTCCCCTGCATCTCATCTTCTTGTTTTGTGCCTCTGAATGGTCTCACTCGTGTCCTTCTGCCATTATAGCCAACAGTGAATCCTGAACTGAACTCTCCATGGTCTCAATGTATTTTTCAAAACTAAAGTTATTTTCACTTTGGCAGTTGTCTTTTTTGTGTTCCTCCAAACTTGACACTTTGCCATAGAATTATGTATCTGTACTGGGGAAAACTCAGCACAAACTAGGAAACCTACTGTAAGTACAAATAAGGCTGCATGCTAGTTATTTCATTTCATAACTGTATTTTAGCAATAGGTGTGGGCCCCAAATCTGTCACATAAATCCATTTATCTCCACATGTGTGGGATAAATGTAACCTGTCAATCAACCCCACAGTTCTAACATCATGACCCCCCATCAGCACTACTTCCAGAAAGAGTGTTTCACTTTCATTTATAACACAACCACAGCTCAAGCTCACATGTAATTACAGCCTCTCACTCAGCAGAAAAAGAAAAAGAAAAATATTAGTGCAAACCACCAAAACGCTACTTCTCTGTCTCCTTTATTGCATCTGTTTCAAATGCTGCAATGGCTACTGCCATAACTGTCTACTGCCAACTCATGTTTCTACCCCCACAAGTTGTCACTGCAGTGACTGCTACAGATTTCTGACTAAATCTTCAGTGCCTTTCTGATTAAATATTCACAAACATTGCAGTACCTTCTCACGCTCTGCTAGCCAGGTACCACGAAACAATCCAGTGGCATTTTCGTCTCTCTACAGTCCCGTAATTTGTCTCCTCATAGCAGCATTGCACTAGACTATCACTGTCTCTCCAGCTGCCACATTTCCTGATCCATGCATGCTCTGCAGAATGAAGCATATATTATTTACTATCGCAAACAAACAAAAAAAACAACTTGAGAAGCTCTAATCACAGTGGCTCCCTCTAAACATCGTCAAGTGAGAAACGGACTCACCGTGTTTTTCAAACTCTCTACGCCTCCCACACAGTAAAACCAGCCAATCAAAATCAATGCTCTACATCTCAACTGCATCGTATCCATAGTAAGAGTATTCCTAGACCTACCAACCAACATAAAAAGGTGCAGCAATAAGGAGAAGACTGCAAAAAAGTACCCTCTGTTTATACAAATATGAGCTACAACACTGAACAGAAAATAAACACCACCAAAAAGTCATATTCCCATTGAATAAATCACATATGCGATGGGGGGCTGTCAGATAAACAAGTTATTTTTACTCTTCCCCTGGTGACCTTGGGTAAATCACTCGTGGCTCTGCTACAATCCGCCACTTATGAGGTTACCCAAGGTCACCGCCTCAGGGACTCATGAAAATAACTTGTTTATCCGACGCGTGCCCCCCCACCCCATTGCATAACCCCTGTCTAAGATATTATGACATTATTATTCATTTACTGTTGTGTTTAATCCAGCTTAAAGGGAAATATTTTTGCCTACTGGTTACAGTGGCAGAGATGTAACCCTGAAGAACCAAATTTCGTTACCACCAGCTAGTTACTGAATGACCATGAGAAAGTTTATTTCCCACAGTTTCCTGATAATATGCGTGAAGGCACTCTCCACACTGTAGCAGTAGTCCCTGATCACTAACATTTCCACTAAACCAAGCAATTTGATTGGAAAAGAAACCAAAAGAGACATGCAATTATCACGCCATCAATCATGTACTTGTTTTTAGTGTGCCAACCTCATCACAGGCACATTAATATATTGGTGCACATTACAATTACATAGTGTACCAGCAATAATGAGAACAGAAAGAGCACAGTTTTACTGAACTGCACAAATCAAGAAAACATTGTGTTCCACTTACAATAACTAACAGATTATCAGTCGAACCTCTGGTCATGCCTTATTGCTTAAAGAATCCTTTGCTGAAGATGTGTCAACATGCCATTCAATAAAATCCCAGTGAAGGCCATTACCTCATGTTCACTACTACTGTCATTTGAAACAGCCATCATTTTAACTTTTCACCATCTTTTCTTCACTAGAAACAAAATACATTTAATAGTGTGGTCGCCTGACTGTACATTAAAGGGGAGCGTCCACACCTCCATGTGGGGCACCCTCCCATTAGCAGTTTCACACAGTGTTTCCATTTTTTTTTCCTGCTTACTTTGCTGCTCTTGTATTTGTTTTTAATCTGGTTGCTCCAGCCACCCTTCTCACTGGCATATTGACTAAAGCACCTCTAGAAGTGCATCCCACAGTCTCCCATGGCTGATGTCAGTGCCAAAGAGCAGCTGCAGGAGAATGTATAGTATTGCTATACAGAAGGAGCCATTAACAACTATGGTTTATGAAAACACTTGCCTTGGTCGATCAGTACCAGCATTAGAAGCGTGAACCTGTGCTTCACATCTTAATATTTTTGGGCAACTAGAGTGGCAGATAGGAGCCCCCTGCAGCTTATCTTGTCAGTCATGTCATCAGAGAGCTAGTCGTGGGGGACTTCAGGACAATAATGGTGTGCGGAGGGTATCAGGATCAACCAGATAAAGTTCACAATTTCAGCACTTGAAGGTATTTTAGAAATGTACCACAAGTGCGTTTTGCTAACTGTGACCTATAGGTCCCATGTTTTTACTTGTAGATTGGTGAGAGTTCCCCTTTAAAATATACCTTTTCCACACCAGCCCAGTGGTGTGGAGGGCTGAGACATATGTGCCTTACCACCTGCCATGCCAGCGACCAGTGTTCACAGTGTGTGCGGGTCACCAGGAGTCGGCTGGGGAGGAACAGGATTGAGCGTCTAGAGGACAGCTCTCCTCTTCCAAGGAGAAAGACTTGGCTGCCCCGCTGAATGACTGCCCCCAGGTGGAGGCCTGATGGTAGAACCGGACTGGGGCGTCAATGGAATGGTGGGTGCTGCGGGACTCCACAGTGTGCGTACGCCTCCACGTATACTGCTGACATGTTGCACCCCAGCAATGGGGAGAATATGAAGGAAAACACCTCGCGACAGCAGGATTAAGGTCAACCCCCCCCCCTGCAGGCTCCACACTGGTGGCCAGGCAGTCGATCCTGTGGCTAGGACAGTGCGAGGTAAGATCCTGGAGGAGCCAGGTGATGGGCTGGGAGAGTCGAGTGGATAGGGGCCGCCATGGGCAGACAGAATTATAAAGTACGAATAAAAAAAAAAATACCTTTTCTTTTTCATTTCAGTCATATGTAAAATGATACAGAAAGTCATTTACATTAATTATTGTTCATATTCTTACACCAGGGTTTTAAATAATTGATTAGCAGCTTTTTTCTTGGGATGATACTAATGGTACAGAAAGTAGTTATATAGATTTTCTAGAAGTGCTGTGTTTGTTAAACACAGTGAGGCAAGAGCTATGCATTTTCACAAAGATTTAGCACTTTACGAGCAAAACGCTAATCAATTTTTAGAGTTAAATAAATCCCTGTTACACTAACACACCATTTTATAAGCGCAATAAGCCACTCCAAGGTATGCATTAAAGGATTAATGATGCATTTCCCAGAGGCATGAGAGACTCGGCCTTGACCGCATGTATACTTCTCTGAGTATGCACTTAATCTTTAATTCGCATACCATTGTGACTTATTGCTTACATAATTTCTGCATTAGAAACATTTCTTAAAGGGCATAGTTAAGTTAAAATTATTACTGAAAAGATAAAATAGTGTTAGTTACTGTTTGTTACTGTTCCTAGGCCAATGTAGGCTCGAGAATTAGCTTTAACATGTACATAACCACTGAAATATAATAAACGCAAGTATATATGTGCTGTAATAACTAATTATGGTTATAAAGCTTTTATCTGAAATAATATCTTTCCTAGTAAACATTATTTGGATGTTTATAAAGCCCTCCACAGGCTCTGCACTTACTGGCTCAAGTCAGGTAATGGAGGTGGTGGATGATGGGGCTGGGTTGGGCTGTGGGCCAAAGGTGGTCCTGGTAGCGACATAGGGGCACAAACAAAAGGATAAAAAAGAGGGAAATGAAGCACTGAGTGAGAAAAAATAAACTGTAAGCAGATAGGACAGAAGAGGGAGCTGGGAGTAGGTGGTAGCAAACACTGATCACACAAAAACAAAAAGCTCCCCTAGCAGTGTTGTTAACCAAGGAACAGGAAAAGCAGGGTGAGAAATGTCTAACTTCAGTGCAGCCAGGCCATCTAGGATCAGCTTTTCGGTGACAAAAGGTGACTACACTTCCTCCAACGGACAGTATTCCCCCATATCTATGATCACTATTTAGCCCTATCCCACCTTGCCAGAATCAACCCCCTCTTCCCCTGTCAGTAACAGCCAGAATAAACCCTTTTTGTCAGTATCAGCTGGCCTGCCAGAATCTGCTCCACCTGTCCAGTTAAAAATATGTGCTAAAGCTGACGCTTACTGGCTTTACCCTATCTGGCTGAGCATTGATAGTTAAATTAGTAATCTGTTTGTAATGGTACTTATTGCTATTACTGATATTTCCAGTTTAATTTGGAAGTCTGTGCTAAAGCTGATCCTATTGCTACACACTATGTTAGTGAGCACTACAAGTTCAATTAGACATCTGTTTCAGTATTAAAGTTGTTGCCTAAGGGATTAGTATGGGCTACAGAAGGGAGACAGTTGTGGTGGCTATACGGCGCTCTTCTCCAGGGATCTAGGGGATATGCTCTTGAGAAGGGGGCACTGCCCCATCTACAGGACCATAGTGGAGCTCCATGCTCAGCTGGTGGCAGAAAGGTTAGAGATATCTCAGTTGTGTCACCAGTTCAACTGAAGACCACTCCCAGCCTCTCCACTTTCCCAGAGGCCCACTGGCCCGGGGGGGTGGGATAGGGAAGCGAGGCAGGGTTAGCCACACAGAGGTTGTCCAGCCCAACACCATCCAGACAGCAAATTTGTTTGCGCCCCTAGAGGAGGTTCAGGTACCTGATTCCATTGGGGGGTACTCTGAGTCAGTCAGTGGTGTGGGGCAGGTCAGCATGATGGCACCCAAGGGCATGAGCAGAAGCAAGTCTACCAGGAGAGTCCTGGTGGATGGGGACTAAATGATTAGGGGTGTGAGGAGGGTGGTGGGAAAGGGATTGGGAGGGAGGGGGATGGTCAGCCATCTGGGATACAGACAGGATAGGGAGGATGGCAGAGAGGGCGCAGGAGAAGCGAAAGTATTGGTACACCTGGTACCAATGATCAGGCGAATCAGTCTGTGATGATGGTGAAGCGGAATTTTCAAAGACCGGGGGGACAGATTGGAAGCACACTCAGCCTCCCTGGCCTTTTCTGAGGTCCTCTCTGTGTGGGGCAGGAAGGGGAAGAAAGAATTAAGAGGAATGAAATAAAGGAGTTTAATGGGTGATTTAGGGAATGGTGTCAGGAGAAGGGGTACCACTTTGTAGGGGAAATGGTGTTGGACTCCACCTGACAAGAGAAGGAGCCTGCATGCTGGGGCAGAAGTTTGACATCTATATCAGATTTTAAACTGACTGCAGGGGAGACTGGAGCTAGGGAACTAGGGCAACAGGTGGGAAGAAGGGATCCTATCTAGTACTTCCCCACATCTGGGGGCTGGTAGCAGCTCAGTGAGTATAAAGAGTGATGAGGTACAATCTGGGGCACATGAGAGGACAATAGAGATGAGGTACAATCTGGGGAGATGAGAGGACATCAGTGATGAGGTACAATCTGGGGCACATGAGAGGACATTAGAGAGGGGGACTGTAAGGTTTACAGACACCAAGAAAAACAAGAGGCTAAAAGAACAAGGGTCATAGACAGAGGAATAGCAAAATGGGATCGGGGTCAGATGGAAGGGGGTATGCCTTAATGCCAGTGAGCTACAGGCATTTATGACAGACACTGAGGTAGTTCTTGTGGCCATCATGGAAATGTAGGCTATAGAAAATAATGACTGAGACCTGACAGTTCCTTTGTACTCACTGTTCAGGAGGGATAGAGAAAAAAGTAGAGGGGAGGAGCAGCCTTCTGTGTCAGGGATGGCACTGAGGCTGTGGAGGATAAGTGCATCAGAGGTAATAACAGGGAGTCAGAGACATTGTGGGTGCAACTTACGACAGCCTCAGGCAAGAAAGTACGTTTGAGGGTGCTTTGTAGACCTCTGGAGCAAGGGGAAGAGAGGCACTAAGAACAAGAGGAAGAACTTGAAAGGGGAGTAGCAAAGGGGGAAGTAGTGGTACACAGAAACATAGAAATTGATGGCAGATAAGGAGCGCTAGGTCCATCCAGTAGGGGCGATCTGAACCGCCAGAGATCTACCAGGATGTTCCATTGGCCAGGAGCACCAGAAGTCGGACCGTGCTGGATGTACTCCAGAACTGTCTCCTGGTACAGCCAGTTAAGGAGCCCTCCAGGGAGACTGTCATTCTCAATTCTGTACTTACCAACTCAGAATCGGTAGGAGTAGTGAGAGTAGGAGAGTCACTAGGAAACTGTGACAATAACTCCATTTGGTTTGAACTCGTCCTTGAGACTGGAAATCCACAATCAAGAACTGAAGTCCTTGATTTTAGGAGGGCAGATTTCAGTAGGCTGAGGGAACTAGTCAGGGAAAAATTAGTTGGGGTAGACAATTTAGATGGGGTGCAAGGCATCCACTTTGCGCATGAGAACAGTAACCAAAAGAAATAAGTTCAAGAGACCATTATGGTTCTTGGGGAAAGTCATGGAAGTTGTGGGGGATAAGAAAAATGCCTTCTACAAGTACAAAGAAAAGCAGCGGGAGGGAGGAAGAATAGGGAGAATATTTACTGAGAAATAAGGAAGCAAAGAGGGTGGTTAGGGAGGAAAAAGCAGACACAGAGCTGCATATTGCTGAGGGGGTCATGGGTGGAGAAAAACATTTCTTCTGGAAGGGCTGAAGACCAAGGTTCAATGTGGGGGAATAGCTCCTCCCAAATTCCAAATAAAGGTCAGCAACTCCCAGCAGCTCTCACTTAGTGCGTTGTGAAGTCAGCTTTCACGGTGCCCTGGGCTCCTGCATGGCTCTTGGACTGTGCCTCCTTTGCTTTCATGCTTTGCTGCTGCTTTCTCTGTCCTTAGTTTTGGTCTATTGTCAGTTTCCTGTCTGTCTTTTCCCCTTCTCCCTTTCGTCCCCCCCCCCCACTTATATGCTTGCTTTCCCATTTGTTGCTTGTTCCTGCCCTCGTTCCACATTGTCTGTCCATTGTGCTTCCCCTGTGTTTTGTTTCCTCCTTGCTACTGCCTTTGTCTATCGTTTCCTTGTATCTTATCTCTGTGCCTGTTCCTCCATTGTTCTTGTTTTGGGATTTCTCACTCTTATCCGTGCCACCACTCCGTCACTTCTGGGTTGATTCTGCTCCATACCACTGCTCTGTATGCCCAGGATCGGAGCTTTTACTCACATACTGTTCTACCCTGCCTACAAACATCAAACAATTGTGTTGCAGGGTTGAAGGAAAACTGACTGCCCACCCTCTTCAGTCTTACACCACCTACACCTGGTTAGTGAATTGAAGTGGTTGTGCTGTTTCTACTGTCTCGTTCAACCACGTATGCCTAAGCCTGTTATGCTGGGTACGGCATTTTATTTGCTGTTGATGGGAGTATGTGTATGGCATTCTATTCACTGTCACAGTGAGTATCTCCAATCTTGGCTGTTATCGTTAACCCCCTGCCTTGGCCCTTAGTTGTGATTATCATGCAACACAACTTAACTGTCACCACCATTCTCCCAAAAAATTCTTGAGTATTACTGTCTAATGTACTAGCATCTGTCTAACATCCTGTGTGCCTGCTGTCACTCTCTGGAAGTGCTTAATGCCCATTCCAATGTATGTACCTACTATAACTACTGTATTATCTTCCAGTGTATGTAACTGCTGAATGCCCATTCCAATGTACATATCTAATATAGCTACTGTATTATCTTCCAATGCCTGTAACTTCTGCTGTAACTAATCCCGGGCCGCCCCTGAAAAAGGAACCTCTGGTCTCAGTGGGCCAACCCGGTTATCAAAATCTAAATAAATACATAAATAGCTCAATAATGAATGTTTTGTTTCTTGACCAGCAAGAGACGAACCCGATAGGACACTGATTGACTGTTTCGTCTAGCATTTTCTACGTTATTTTATCTTTAAGTGCAAGTTTTGTCCTTTCACATCAATATCCTCTCTCATTCAACAAAAAGCTCTGAAGTTTTCATCTACATTACCATTTTTCCCACCTTTGCATAACCGAAGACATAACAGTCCTCAACTGTAAATCGCCTAAGAAAACTGACTCCGTACAAAGAATGCAGTAGGGCAATATTCTTGTTACGTTCTTCCCTTTGGAAGAATCAAACTCCCCAGGTAAAACTCCTTGCAATCTAGTGATTTGTAACCATGTATCACATGACTTTTACACATGTAAACCCCCCCCCCCCCATAAATGGGGGTTCCCGAAAAGTCTTTCTCGAGCTTGCCTAAATGCTCACTGCCAGGCTGGTGTCCTGAGTTTTTGCAGTTTAAATGTGATTGCCAGAGAGTGCCTGTATGTCTTGTGTGTACTGTCTCTTTAAGAGCTGCCTGGATTGCAGTCATAAGTAATCTGAGAGGGTGCTCTATTAAAAGATGTAACTATTTGCCGAAAATCATTTAGAGTGATAATGATAATGTAGTTTGTCTAACCTGCCTTCTTTGCATCAATGACTGTTTTGTTTATCTCCACTATCTTGATCCTGGACTGCGAATTGGACCAATCAGTTCTGGTGGGACCTAAAATGGAGCCGGACTATAGGAGCTGTCTGGAGTCAAAATCTGTAGGAATTGTAGTTTTGGGCATTTGGTGCCTTTTTGCTGCTGAAGGGGGAGCCTTTGTTGTGACTGAGAGACAGATCAGTCAACCAAACCTTTTGGATCGTGGGGGATTTCCCAGACTGCTTGCAATTTTCAGTTAGCTCTGAGCTGGGAAGTGAAGAAGTAACAGCCCAAGTGATTTTGGCAAGAGTTTTGTGTAGTTTTGCAAGGGAGAACTGTGAAAAGGCTTAGTTGTGGCCTGCATGTCTGCCTGCTGCCCCTGAGAGGGAGAGAAGATAATTTTTCAGACTAAATCCAAGTTTGTGAGAATGAAGTAAGCCACTGATTTTTTATTTTTTTTTACCAGGCTCATACCTGAAGAAGACCGAAGATTTTGCTAAATGCGATCAGCTTGTCAGGATTTCCAGCTGCTTTTAAATCCCCAGTTTGTGCAGAGACTTTGCGATCGTGACCAGAGAGCGGTTTGCCTGGTACAGTAGAATTTCTTTACATGTAAATGCGCTGTGAGTTGTTAGTGGGTTCTGTTTCATTCATTACAATCGTATTACCAACTGACTTCAACCTATTCTAGCATTTCAACATTCTCTGTCCCTAGGGCTACTTGGTGGGATACATTATGAGATCCTGAAACTCTGTTCCCCGAGTTTCAGGATCCTGTCATCAGCAGCCAGAAACAAGTTTTCCACTGCAGAGTTTTTAATGTTTCATGGGGCTTCCCCCTGCCCCCGTAATTTTGATTGCTAACTCCGCTGTGGGCAAACGTGTTTTGGGCACATAGTATTAAAAGATCCTGAAACTCTGTGTCCCGAGTTTTAGGATCCCAACACCACCACCTGGTGAGGTATTGAGTGAAGGTTAGCTCGCTCCATCTACCAGAGCTGGGAGTCTGTTTCATCCAATCATATCGTCTACCAATTCCCTTCTCTGCCAGCATAATTCGGTTACCTTCTACATCCTCCTATGCCTTAGTCCCAGTTCTGTAGAGCCTATGGACCGAGATTTGGGTCCACCATCTCTGTTCAGAAATGGGGTCCCTCTAATATCTGCTTTCAGTCTTGTACCTGGGCCATGTCAACCATTAACATGCCTCCGATCTCCGAAGAAAGTCCTGTAGAATCTCGCAGGCCTTATTCCTCTGCTCCTTCAGACGTCCAAGGGCTTCAGACTCAACCTGCTCCATTGCAGACTTAATTGTTCTGGCCTTGTGGCCATATTTCAATTGCCAATCTCCTGTACTAGGTTTCTGCTCGCACCCAGGATTTGTGTGCTTTGTCCTCGCTTCTTAGCCTCATACCATTCTTGATCTTGGACCCTGACAGCTTGTTCATCCCCAGAATCTTCCGTTACCTGAAATTTCAAGACTTCCTGGCTCTACTAACCTTTCCAATTTCCATCCTGCAATCCTGTATATATTAGTGCTTGTGGCTTGCTTCCCTGCTCTGCCTCTTTTAGTCTCTGGCCCTTCAGCTCCTGATGCCATTTCCTCCATCATCAGTGCTCCAGCATTCCTGCTTCTCCAAGTTTTGTCCAGGACTTGTCTCTGTCTGCATTCATCCTCGCTTCTCGCCTCTACTACATCAGAATCCATTCCTAAATGCTTCCACGCTATGTGGCATTGGGCTTCCACATGTCGTGTAACTTATCCCTTGGATTACACTGAATCCCCTCTGGCACCTCAGTGCTTTCCACCTCTGCCATCCACTGTCCTGCTCTTCAGTCTGCTGTGAAGGAACCTGCTGTGCTCATCTGTTCTGTTATGATTTTCTGGATGGATTCTCCACAGTCCTGTTCTGTGCCTGCCATTCCTTCCTGTAGAATCAGTCATCTCAGTATCACTCCATCTCTTTCTCTCTGGCATCTCTATGGTGTCTCTAGGATGGACTGCTGTTCTGTGGTGGTGCTCTTCCATTCCGCTGCTCAGGTGTTCCAGGGCTTTGACACATTTGCTTTCATGTGTTGTCTTTTTAGGCATTTCTCCAGGTTTGCATACCCAGCACTCAATCTGTTAGATTACATCTCCTGATTGCTCTGCCTTATTTCCTCCCACAGTTGACATTACTGCTAATGTCTGTCATTCCAAGGAGCACCAATTCCTCTCACCAACGTGAACATACCTGGTCTAGTAACATGCTTCGACTGGCATGGCATAGTGGACTCTGTCAGTATGGAAGCACTGCTACCTACCCTTTCATCTCCACAGGATTATTCCTCAGCATCCTACTAGATTCGGACCATATAGCAGCTATTACCTCTTGATCAACTCCACAGGATCATTCCTCAGAAATCTTATTGGATTCAGACCGTATGGAAGCCATTACCTCCTGATTTACTCCGCAGTTTCCATGCTGTAGTGAAATTCTCTTCAAACTGATCCTATTACAACAGAAACATGAACTTAATTCTCTACTGGGATACCTCAACTGCTCAATAACCATGATTTCTCAAGGGAGTTCCTTCATACCCTACCTATTGGCATGGGCACTATCAGTTATTCGAACTGTACCATCCTGTCCAATTCTTGGCAGTGGCAAAGCAGAATTCATTATGTCATCCCAAATGTATCTTCCTGGTACAGCGATCTGGTATTCCCTTCTCCTCCTAGCATCTTAGAATATGCACCAGCATATCGTCAACGCATAGCTATCCTGCTACCTTCACACAATCTTGAATCCTGCTCCTTGGACTCCAGACATGGTAATGCTTCATGAAGTCATCCATACCTCCTCTTCAAAATTCACCAATCAAGCCAGTCGCCTTCCTAGGGGTCTTTGATCCTTTCAGACAGTATCTTAAGTTCTCATTTCTTTCCATCACACCGCTCTTGCGCAAATTCTTGGTTATCCCTTTATCTCAGTTTCACACTGCAACAGTTCCACATCAAGACTATGCCAGATTAAGCAATCGACTCCGTGCATTATACCGCTTCCGACAGCAGATCTTTCATTGCCCCATCAGACAGTAGACTCAGTAAAGACTCAGCTAAGACTCCTCCTTTTCTTTGTAGTGTTCTCACAATGTGTTGGAAGTTAATCAACACCGAGTCAATGCCACGTAGGCCTCTTTAGCTCCTGCTACCAAGCTACTTACACTACAGCAGGAAACTTATCTATCGTCTTGTACATCGCAGTCCTTCCTGGATATTTGCTCTCATAAACCATGTACGGCATTTCTAACTCGTCATCATGCCTCGGCATTTCATACAGATCATTTCAGCTATATCTATCAGGTATCCAGGTACTGTCTTACAGCCTACACCATCCTTGCTTTCATTTTAATTTTTTTTTAATCCTCCAGTTTCACCCTTCAACTCGTATCCAAGAGCTTCATTTGCTTAGACTCATTGTGGTCTCTCTATAAATACCTCCATTGTGAAACATCATGAATTTACTGAACTCGGATTCATTTAACTCTAATTTTGAACATCAAGGTTTCTTCAGCTGTTCATCTAGCCTTCATTGGATTTATGTGTCCTGATTCCTGTGTCCTGAGGAGTCACTATATCCTTAAGCAGTTCTGAGAACTATGCCAATATCTGTAAAATCGCTAATCTACAACAAAGAACTGATCATTCTTTCCTGCTCTTTCCTTCTTCAAAGTCTGATGGATTTCAGTATGAAATTCTTATATTCTATTTTCCATCATGTAAATACTGGAGTCTGGCAGCCCATCTAGACAAACTCATGCTTCTCATGCTCAGGTCTATCATGTCCTCTGTGTGCCTCTGATGCTCAGATCTATCGTGTCCTCTGTGTGCCTCTGATAAATATCAGATCTATCATGTCCTCTGTGTGCCTCTGATAAATATCAGATCTAGCATGTCCTCTGTGTGCCTCCAATGTGCAGATCTATCATGTCTTCTGTGTGCCTCCAATAAATAATCATCTAATACCACACAATAAATTCTGGATCTTGTTCAAACTTTCTTTTGACAGCTGGACTTAATCCATATTCATCATCTGTACATTCATCCGGATTGGATCTGCTTCTCCAGCTTCAAGAAATTACCTTCCTGCACAAATTATCAAAGACTCTGAAGATGGACTTCATCACAGTATGAACACTACACCCTAAACCAGAATGAGAACTCAGTTTAAACATTTAAGATCATCTCCTCTTAGGCTGCCCTGAAGATGGGCAGGTCAGTAGCCATGGGTCCTCAGAGGTTTCCTCCACAGGAGGTTTTTCCTCTCCTGTGTGCTAGTGATCATACACTCTGTGAGCTGAAGGAGATAACAATAACATATTTTTGGGCCTTCTATTCCCTACATGCTACCTGGCTTACCTACCAAGGGTTGGAATAGAGAAAGACCAAAGTTCAGAGTTCATACGTCTACAGAAGCACTACACTATGCACCAAACATTGAACGGGAGGGCTGAAGCCCGAGGTTCAGTGTGGGGGAACAGCTCCTCCCACATTCCAAATAAAGGTCAGCCACTCCCAGCAGCTCTCGACTAGTGCACTGAGAAGCACCCACCATCCTCCCCTGCCTCCTCCTCTCCTCCTCCTCCTCCTCCAGCACTCTGCTTACCCTTGATGCTAGGCCTTCTATTCCCTATACACTACCCAGCTTACCTACCAAGGGTGGGAATAGAGAGAAAGGACAAAGTTCAAAGTTCATAAGTATTCACAAGCACTATGCTATGCACCAAACATTGAACAATATACTGCATTAGGGGAAAAAAGAAAGTAAGAGGAATTGTAGGCTATTGGAAGGGGGTAGGATGATAGAAGAGGATGGGCAAAAGACTGCCATCATTAATGATTACTTCTGCTCAGTGTTCACCAAGGAAGAAGGTGGGCCCTTTCCTGAGAGTGACATCAAAGTACCCAATAAGGGGGTTACATAGAAACATAGACTTTGACGGCAGATAAGGACCACTTGGCCCACCCAGTCTGCCCATTTCCCTACCTATTGGATAAGCTGCAGATTCTAGTTAACCAACAGCCTACTTCCTGCAACTCCCATTATAATTGCCTAATGTCTGTCCCATGCATGTTTGAATTCCCCCGCTGTTTTAGACCCCACAGCCTCTCCAGGAAAGTGGTTCCATGTGTCCACTACTCTCTCCATGAAAAAAAACTTTGTCACATTACCCCTGAGCCAAGGGGTTGCAGAGATGAGGCAGCCTAAATTTACAAGTCATAGGGTCAAGAAACAGTTGGCAGCCCTAATGAAAGATAAGGTCCTGGGACTAGATGGGTTGCATCCGAGGATACTCAGGGAACTGCAAGCGAAACTGATTGAACCCATTGTAGGACTATTCAACTGCTCACTAAGGACAGGGATAGTTCCGAAGAGCTGGAGGGTGGTGGATATCATTCCACTCCATAAGAGGGGGAAACGAGGAACAAGTGGGGAAGTACAGACCTGTCAGTC
The DNA here is from genome assembly GCA_016271365.2 of Neoceratodus forsteri. Classification (NCBI taxonomy): domain Eukaryota; kingdom Metazoa; phylum Chordata; order Ceratodontiformes; family Ceratodontidae; genus Neoceratodus; species Neoceratodus forsteri. Next base: position 679,610,111 of record CM028133.1, on the reverse strand, counting down.
TGACTTCCATTGTAGGATAGCTGATGGAGTCACTGATCAAAGAAGACCTCACGGCTACCTGGAGTGCAACGGTCTCCAGAACAGTAAACAGCATAGGTTTATGGCAGGGAGGTCCTGTCAGACAAACGTGATAGTTTTCTTTAACTGGGTGATGAGGGAACTGGATAGGGACCACACCATGGATTTGCTCTATTTCGACTTCAGCAAGGCGTTTGACTCTGTGCCTACAAGACGCTTGCTGAAGAAGATGGAAGAACTGGGTGAGGCTAAGTACATAGTTAACTGAATGGGACACTGGCTAAAGGTTAGGCAGCAGAAGGTTGTGGTCAACAGGGTCAAATCAGAAGAGAGTGAAGTCACGAGTGGGGTGCCACAGGAATCTGTCTTGGGCCCGGCCCTCTATGTTCATCAGCGACACTGTAGAAGGCATCTGGGGCAGGTGTGTCTCTTTGTAAATAACACTAAGTTCTGTGGGAGGGTGGATAATGATGATGGAATTAGAGAAATGCAGAGTGACTTACAAAAGCTAGTGGGGTGTCTAAGGTTTGGGAGTTGAAATCCAACATCAGAAAGTGCAAAGTGATGCACCTAGGGAATAAGAACCCCAGGACAGAGTATTGGACAGATGGGGTGAGACAGCACTACAGCTGATGAATGTGACCTAGGTTCACCACTGACACCTCACGCAATCGAGCCAGTGATACAAGGCCTACAGTAAGGCAAGTAGGATGCTGGGGTGTAGAGGAAGGGGTGCTGATAGCAGGAGGAAGGATGTAATGCTTCCCCTTTATAGATTTTTGGTGATGCCACACCTGGAGTAGTGTGCCCAGTTCTGGAGCCCTCACCTCAGAAAGGATAGTGACATGCTGGTGATGGTGCAGCACAGGGTAACAAAAATTATTTAGGGCCAACAGGGCAGATCTTAAAGGAGTGCCTCAAGGCACTGAACATGCACCCACGAGACCTTCAAGTTCCAAAAAGGAATTAACAAGGTGAACTGCAAGGAGCTATTTAGCTTGAATGCTAGTTCGAGATCACAAGGGTATGAGTGGAAACTGACAGGAGAGAGGTTCAGGATGGACATGAGAAGTATTATTTTACAGAAAGGGTGGTAGAGCCATGGAACACTCTACCAGTCGAAGTGGTAGAGGTACTAAAATAGTTGATAGTTTCAAGCATGGTTGGGACAGAGTGAAGGGTATAGTGGCCATTCAGAGAGACAGAATTGGGAAGAAAACTGGGAGGAGGAGAGGGAGAGCTAGAACCCTGGATGGACAGTAGGTCCTAGGGTTAGACAAGGAACTCAGGCAGACTAGATGGACCATTGGTCTTTTTCTGCCATCACTGTCTATGTTTCTAGTAATCAGAATCATGTCCTCCTGTGGGAATTGGCCACCTCCCCCACCAGAATCATGCTCACCCCCAACAGAATCACCCCCATTTACTTTTTTTTACGTTCATTTGGTCGATACTGCCATCCTGCTATCCCCATCTCACAGTAAAGAAAGCCTTAATTGCTGCTCAAGTGGCAAACTGTACCAGCAACCATCAGATATACTGCAGCACATGTGGGATAAACGAATTTATACAATAGGGGTGAGCTGATATCGGGTGTGATAACATCATGTATTTCTCACCCCAGTGGAATAAACGGCCCGATGACATATGCACCATGTGTATAAACGTAAAATCCTACATTTATACACATACTGGGTATGTCATTGGATCATTTATTAACACAGTGCATACGTCCGCTTCCTACCCACTCAGCTGATACGTTATATACTCGAAAATCTACAAGTAGACTGTGACACTCCTGTAATGACTGTATTGCGCAAATCCATGTGTTACCTTTCCTAACTAAATAGCAGTATCTTAAAAGCAGCAATATCTTTGAAATGGTAACCCGAGCAACCTGCAAAATCCTCTACCAGTATCCGATATGTTCCGAAACAGCTCCGTAAACTCTTCTGCGGTGTCATTATTCCGCCCACCGGAAAATGCCAACGCAGCCTTCTTTTTTGTAGCATGCAACAAAGCTAACAGTAAACCAAACAAAAAGCTTCAGGCAAACTTTTAAACACTACAAAAACAGATGCAGCAGTAAATTCCAGCAAGTGAACCGGCACATGTAGCCACCTTATTTAACAAACGCTACAGCCCGCCCACAGATGTAGCACAACCTTACTAACAAATGTTTAATGTACATACTTCCTATTGCTTAGTGCTCCCATTCGCAGACTCGCACCGTTTACAGGTTCTCAAACTCCCCCCATGTAGATCTCACTACCCGCCAAACCACACACACACACACACACCCTATCTTAGGCTCTTGTCCCAAATCCCTATATTCTCTTTGCAGGCTCATCCTATCATAATCAACCACCCTTTCTTTCATGGGTCTAACTGCCCCCTCCAGCTTGCAGGCTCTGCCTCCACTTGTTTATTCATGCTTTGACCCCCGTCTACTTTGAGGTTCCCCTTCCTCCATATTGCAGCCCCCTAAGGCTTCCTCTTGAGTCCACAACCACTTCCTGACATGCACTAACGTCAACCTGTGCATGTCTCTCTAGATGCATGCTAGGTTGCTAGGCAACCTACAACTGCTTGGACTCTCACAGCAAGGTTAGAGCCTGCCTGGCAGCCACCAGCAGCAGGACAGTGACTGCTGGCTCACTGCACAATGGTCAGAATGCTTACTGCTTGGACATCTGGTGACATCATGTTCCTGGTAGGATAATAAGAGTGCTGCTCCATCTTTAACAGTGTGAAATAAACTCCTAAATGTCTCCAATTCACCACAAGCCACACCAAATACCTGCACTGTAGGATCTTCGAGGATGTTTCGTCCACTGGGCCACACCTTTGGAACTGTAAGCCACCAGCCTCCAGACCACTCAGAAATTTTTGTGAACCAGGGGCCATCCACTATGATGTGCAACATTGGCACCTATATAACATGGTGGCCCCACTGCTACTCAATTCTTTCTTCCAAACCTGACCACTCATCAGACCTGCAGAGAAACAATGCTGTTATTTTTTTGGACCATGTTATTTTTCTAATTTAACTTATCAACATTGTCCCTGTTTGCCACCATTGAAAGAACCTTTTATTTATGTTTTGTACCTGTGGTTACAAGATCTACAAGAACGATGCTCACACTGTCAATACTGCACTGGCCAACCTTCTGTCACTATCAAACTCCGGTCTTGGATACTGTTCTACTAAACTGCATTTGGCAGCCATTTTGGCTGTCCATGCCCAGTTGATGGCCACACAGTGGCACAACTGGAGGTGTCCTATATATTTTAAAGGGCATTCTGCACATGCGTTCCCCCAATTCACAAACCAGTTCCACCTTCAGATCTCAATCTAATACTTGAGAAATTGATTGGCTATATTTGAGACTGCTGCGGCCTGTGGGAAGCATTTCCCTTCTTGGAAAATGTTATTTTTGGTCACCATAACTTATGCTCATAGGATTTCCGAGTTTCAGGTTCAAGTTCAAGATAGTTTATTGTTGATCAATTAACAAACCATTACAACATATACAATATAAAATACGTAACTGTTTAATATCCAAATAGTACCTTATACACATATACTTAAAATATACACTAGTGCCATAGTCATAATATTTTCTGTTGTAAATAGGTAGGAATTGAGGTTAGCACTTAATCCTAAAACTATACATTGTTAAATAAATTATTCTTGATTTAACTTGCTTCCTACAAATTATTTCACTCACTTGAATTAGTTATATTATAAAGATTCCTTAACTTGGGAAAGGAGAAACAGAACAGGTACTTGTGACACTGAACTCGCGACCGTTGCTGGAGCGGACCGCTGGTTTTTGCCCCGCTGAACGCTATGCGTTCAACTCGCCACCGCCCCCACCACCACCCTTGGTCGGCACTCGAATATATAGGTTGATTTCTGATCACATGATCACGAAATAACCTATCAGTCCACTTTTCCATCTGCAGCTTATCTTTTCCCACCACTAGAGGTCCCCTTACTTTTTCTCCTTGCTTTATCTCCAGTGCTGTCACTTACCTCCACAATCTTTTCCTTCCACTAGAGGTCCCCTTCTCCTTCTCGCTTTCTTTCTCTCCAATACTGACAATTGTCCAACCTCTCCCTACCATGCTCCCCTTACCCTCATCACTCTCCTTCTGCAGCTCCACAGAGACTCTCACTACCCTTCACAATGACATTTGGGGTGCAGAGCAAGCCCTCTGTCAACAAGCAGTCAGGGCACCCCCAGCTCTGCCCCCACAACATACATTGGCACCCCACCCCGGATACAATCTTCCTAGAAAAGGCACACACTGGTGCCCCACCTTCCCTGACCAACCTACTCACTCCACAACCACAACCCAGCAAACTTCTGTTCTCACAACACATACTCCCCTGTCTGCCCCATTACCTGAAACTCCCAATACCCACCATCAGTCTCAAGAAACATAAATGCCAAAGACCTACCACCCGAACCAACAGCAACCGCCTCAGACTACTCATCCTTCTCCTTCTTCTGTCTGGCAATGTCCACCCCAACCCAGGCCCACAAAAAAACACAACATCCCACCCATCTCCAGGTGATGGCCTGCGCATCGCCTCTCTAAACATTTGCAGCATTCAAAAAAAATGGGACTCCTTTCAATGTTGGGTATTCCAGAATCACCCCGACATCGTTCCCTGACTGAAACCTGACTCTCCCCTCAGGCCCCGACCCGCTATAACCTCTCTGGACTATCACCCCTACTGCCTCCGGACGACGTGGGGAAAGCGAGGGGTGGCTGTGCTGTCTACCTCAAGGACCCTCACCGGCCACCTCCTCCCTCTGCCCACATTAGCATTCAGGGCTCAAGCCCTCACCCTCAAAATTACTCTAGGTAGGTCTACATCCCCTCTCCTACTCACTATGGCCTATGTCTCCCCCAGGGACCAGAAGATAGCCTTCCAATCCATCATGTCCTACCTCCCTACCCTACCCCCAAAGCACGAAAAATTGCTACTGGGGGATTTCAACATAAACTGGCTGGCCAAAACAGCCACCCCTTACATCAATGAGGCTGCCGCCCTCGATCTCACACAGGTCGTCAGAACCCCCACCCATCTTCACGCCCGCACGGGGTCATCCTCCCTCCAGACCTTGTCTTCACAAACCGCCCACACAAAATTACCAGCTCCCAAGTCCTCCCCGACACCCTAAGTGACCACTCTCCAGTTCCCTGCATCTGGTCTGGTACCCCCCCAAATCTGCTCCCAAAATTACTGCTCAACGTAGACTAGGGCCTGGTAAACTAGCCCTTCTTAAGGCCCACCTTAGGGATTGGGACTGGACACCCCTAACCAACACCCTCGACCCAGACCACACCCTCAAACTATTTATCAGCATCTTTAATGCTGCCTGCAACAAATATGCCCCCCTCACTAAAACCATGACCAAAGGGAAATAAGCCCCTTGGTTCTCGGACCACCTCCAAGGCCTATTACGTCATCGTGGCCTGTGGCACCTTGCTAATGAGACCCCAAAGCCTCTGGACAGGCAATGGTACGGGACGAGGCTGCACAAGTGCACCTGGGCCATCAGCACCGCCAAAGCAAACTATTATAAAGCCTCCTTAACATCCACCTGGGGCACCGGACACAAGTTCTGGGAGAACATTAAGGAACTCTGTGGCAAGGCCCCAAATACATCACCAGACCAAATTCTAATAAATGGTAAACTCTCCTCCGACCCTGTCAGTATAGCCACGGCCCTAAATACCACTTTCACTGATCTCTCCCATGTGCTGCCCCCTAACTTCTTCGATCCCCCACCTGCCCGTACCACCCCACTCCTCCCTTGCCCCGCCCTTCTGCCAGTCCTCACCCCAAGTCTGCCAAACCCTACCTCACCAAAGCTATTGGCCAAAATCACTATAGTCACGATTCCCTGGACCTCAGACTTGCCCCTCACCTCCAGGAAGTCCTAGCACCTCTCACCCACATACTAAACCACTCCCTCTGCCAAGGAAGTTCCCTCCTCTGAAATCTGCTTACATCACTCCCATACATAAAAGTGGTGACCGCCTTCCACTAACAACTACCACCCCATCTCTATATTACCACCCCTGTCTAAGGCCCTAGAACGCATAGTCGCCGACCAACTCACTGACCACCTTAACAAATACCACCTTCTATCCAAGCAGCAACACGGTTTCCGAAAGGGCCACAGCACAACCACTGCCCTCCTCGAATTTACCTCCCATGTCCACACAGCCCTGGACCATGGCCATCTCACTGGTGCCATCTTCGTGGACCTATCTAAGGCCTTCAATACCGTTAACCATGCCCTCCTACTAAACACCCTAGCCTACACGGAGCTCTCCAATAATGCCCTAAACTGGTTCACCAGCTATCTCTCCGATAGAACACAGTTAGTCAAGGTAGGACCCATCCTGTCCCCCCGCCTCCCTTTCCGCTCCGGTGTCTCCCAGGGCTCCATACTTGGCCCCCTCCTCTTCAGCCTATACCTCAACTCCCTCCCATCATCATGCACCGGAAATATGCTCCTATACGCAGATGATGTGGTCCTGTTCGCCTCTGACCCTACCCCCCTCAAACTTCACCAAACCCTCCAACACTTTTTCCGTGAGATTGAAGACTGGCTCACCGCCCAGGTCTTACCATTAACTACAGTAAGACCAAAGTCATGATATTTGCCCACCCCCAGAACCCACTCAAGAACCTCTGCCCCCAATTTATCACTACCAACCAGACCCCACTAGAACTAGTTAGCCAGTTTAAATACCTAGGGATCACATTAGACCCTGCCCTAAGCTTTCATCAACATATCCTACACCTCTCAACAGCCCTTAGCTCTAGGTTGGGTAACTATACTGTTTCAAACACTGTCTCACACCTGAAGCCTTAAACTTACTCATAAACTCCTCAGTCCTCTCCCTACTAGACTATGGCATCCTAATCTATAGTGCTGCACCATCCTCTACTAGACAGACTTAGTCCCGTGCTTAACAAAGCCTGTCGCCTCTTCCTTGGATGTGATCATCTTACCCACTCCTGCACCCTATACAGCAGCACAAACTGGCTAAACCTTGATAACCGAATTAGGTACCACACCTGCCTTATGACCAAAAAGGCCTTACTTGGTCTTACCCCTCCTACCCTTAACCAAATCATCCACCCAATACCTCCTGGCAAAACAACTCGTAGCTCAAACAAACGGCTGCTATGGGTTCCTCATGCCCGGACCTCCCAATTCCAGCGTACTTTCAGCTACAGAGCCCCCACCTGGTCTAATGCCCTCCCTAGTCACATAACAAACGAATCAAGGCTTGGTCCCTATAAATCCAAGCTGAGGACTCACCTTCAGGCCCTAACCAATGTGACTGCCCTTAACTCCAGAATGTCCTATCCCTCCTTCCCAAAAAAAAAAAAAAAAAAAAAAAACCCTCTCCTATTTCCCCCCCTTACCAACTAACCCTCATGAATCATCTATATGACTATCAGCCTTTACAGAGCCCTCTGTATCTTCTGGCTGTGATATAGGAATACAAAGCAAAACTACTGTCAGTCAATCTATGTAACTACCTGTAACTCTTAATATGTTGTAATGTTTTCTGTATCCTGTATCATCAAGTCCACTCCATGTGCCTGTATGTATGGCGTGGAACCTTTGTAAATGAGTCCCTGACTCAAAGGTCTTTCTGAATATTACAATAAATAAATAAATAAATAAATTTCAGCATGATCTGGGATACAGCCTTCTAGATGACCGGGCGGGGAGTCCATCATTACCAACTACCATGTATCTCATTCTGTGGATCATCCAATAAGCTTAAAAGATGGCAAAATCAAGCACAGAAATGTGGTCTCCCAACCGAAAACCAAGACACTCTAAACCCAATATGTAGTAACATGTCACTATCATATCCCCTAGAGTGGGCTAACCTGTACTGCCGGCTTAGGGCTGGTACTAGAAGAGCCTAAAAGGAACACCTTGCAATACATGTTGCCCCATATTCCCTTAACTAGCCACAAATTCAGGCACATTCTGCCAGTCAGTACTTCAGACTATGAAAATAGGGTGGAAGAACTGGACCTGTAATTACTTAACAAGTCATTCTGTTTCATGTCCATATTAGAAATTGGTACTAGGCTCCACAACCTAACCCGATCATGCCTCACTGCTGTAAGCCTAATAGCATCCATTTCCCAGAGGGATTAGTTTTGTCAGTTTGGACTAAGTCCTCCCAGTGCAGTCCAGCTATTTCTCCAGACTAGCCACAAGATATCACCATTCCCAAAGAATCGGAGTTGCTTGCCCAAGCAATATTATGGCATGAAAATCAACAGCAAGGCATCAAACATCAAGAATTTGATATGTGGTTGATAATACCACTAACTGATGTTGAAAAATAATCTGATGTTATTCAATAACTAGGGCAATAACATAATGATTAATTAGCTATATGGATTGAATAAAAGGTAAAACATCCATGTTTTTAACATAAGCACATTGTATCTCTGAAGGCTACAATAATCAATCTATTTAAACCCATCTCTATTAAGGGATTTGTAAACCAAGCCCTACATCATATAAATTTAAATGTACTAATAGAGATTAATGAATGACACTACAAGGTAAATAAAATGCACAGATATTAAATTATTTAACAAACATCTGCATATGAAGGATATAAACCATTCCTTCAACGTTTTGGCATAAAGTACTGAAAATTAATTTCTACTTGATACTTACAGTTCCTTTGCACTAGGAGTCCGGGAGTTAATAAATTGATGAAAGAATTGGATGGCTCCATTCATGTTCTGGAGTCCTTAATATTTTCCAGAATAAAATACAGACCCAGTAGTTATTTTTACCCAGTCAAACACCTATAGGTCGAATAAAAACCTCCAAAAGTTATCTCCCTAGAGCCAAACTTCGCTGTGGAAAAATCAGCGTCTTTGAACCAGTCATTCACAGTGAATTTTATCCCTAGGATGAACTCCACCAACCGCTGAACAGCGTCCCCTCTAAATCAGAATCGGTTTAATTTCAATCATACTTTAGAGGTCAGATGGATTAATTACCTGCTGAAAAGACAGGTAAAGATCTTTATCTCTTAGCGGGCAGTTACCCCCAGTTTAACATTTCCCTCCATCACTGAGTCGGCACCCTAATGTTTATTGAAAGGGGGAACTCATCATAAAATTAAAGCCCTCTTCATGAAGATTTAACATCAGCTTCTCTAATAAGTGCAGTGGTTCACAGTCAGACCATTTCAAGGGTTTTATCAAAAGAGTTCCAGTTTACCTGTCTCTAGCAAAGCTTCATGTGGGCAACACTTGAGCTCCATTTCTGAGCTTTTCATCTTTCCCTTCGTCCACTCCACTGCATATTTAATGAAAACTATACTGAAGTTTGTTGCCAGCCGGTCATGTGTGGCCTTACAGTCCTCCATACTGCTCCTCCTAATCATCAGCAGAGTTAAATGGAAAGATGCTTCTGAACTGAACTACCTGAGAATGGAAGAAAAAAAAAGCTCCTCTGAGCGTAATAACTTCAGGTAAATGCTTACACATCCTTCATACTCCCCTAGGCAAAGATGTCATGCCTTAACTTGGCAAACTTACCCAGTCAACAAAAACTAAAATAAATAAATCAATAAAATAGTAAGCTTTTCAGCACTCACAGTGCCCACATCACTCTAGTAAAACTGGGGTCTCCATATTCCTCCATATGCCTTCTCCTTCTTGAAGAGGGTGCCAAAGCTTAAATTTGCTTCCCAGAGAAGAAAAGAGATGCTGCGCCCAAGGCACAAAAATTATACAAGAAGACTGAAGGGGGTTCTCAAGCTGGCTGCTAATGTCGGTTGTTGTCTAACGTAAGTGTCATGATCTTTACAACATTTTCTTCATGTCTGAGCATTTGTTTGGAAATCTCAGCTCATCGACAAAATCAGGGAATGCTGCAGCTAACAGCTACGGCCTATAGCAGTCAGGTCTCGGTTCACTTTTCAAATGCTTACCCTGCTAAATCAACTTGTATCACAATCGGTACATTTACTCATATCAGGCTGAGAAATCATGCAAAAAGGCTGAAGGAGGTTTTTCAAACTGCCTGCTAGCATCAGTACTTATCTGTTAGCATAAGTATTTTAGCCTGTCCAACATTTCCTTTTTTACATGAGCATTTGTTCAAGCAGTAACTGGCAGTTATTCTTGGTCACCATAACTTCTGCTTCTAGCATTTCCGAGCTTCAGGTTCTGATGCATGACCCTCCTTATTTGATTTTCCACAAGGACAGGGTGTCTTTGTGGACCAGTCTCCATTTTCTACCAAATGTGGTCTCCAGTTTCACACTGAATCAGACCATAAACCTTCCTGTGTATTACCTGCTAACAAGGGTGAGGCTTTGTTCCATACACTTGATGTACACAAACACTGCATTTCTATCTTGATCACATTAAGGACTACATATTGTCCCCTCAGCTGTTTGTCTCATTCACCTCTAAGAAAGTGGGTGCCCCTGTGTCTAAACCATGCCTATCCAAATGGCTTGGGGGGAACTGCAGTCGCTGAGTATGGAAAAAATTAAGTTAGATGATGGGGCCGGGAGAAATTGGGGTTGATAAGGGTGGTCTGGGTGACAGGGGATAAAGCATACTAATTTAAAAAAATTATCCACTGCTTCGCTGTAGGTTTAGATAAGTGCATTATGCAAATTATATTTTCCAGTTTCATCGCTCTCCTTGCGTGTGCCTGGTACTGGTTTGATCTCCTGCTTCATCACAGTCAGAAGTCCTCCAAGCTCATCTCCGGCATGGAACTGAGGATAAAAGGGGCTGCCACGCTACAGAGGTGCCAGTTTTGCATATCATCATGGATGGCCCCTGACTAGTAAAGTTTCTGAGTGTCCTGATGCCGGTGGCTGAAAGTTCCAAAGGTATGGCCCAGTGGAGGAGAGTATCTGGAAGATTTACTGTTCCAGTGAGTAAATGTTCTTTTCCTCACCTGATGGGACTTTTGAATAGGGTCACAACCTTCCCTGGAGTCCTTGGATGGAGACAGATGCATTGAGAGGGCCTCTGACAGAGAGACTCCATGTCCTCCATTAATATGTGCCACAGCAGCAGGGTTGCAACTTCCTTGAGATCTACAGCCCTGCAAAAACAAATAGGCACAATGTTTTCTTTTTTTTTTTTTAAAGTTTATTGATACATTTTCCACTATAAAAGGCAGCATTAAGTAAGAATGACAAGGCTCACTGATACAATGTGAAGAGGTAACTGCCAACCCACCCTACCCTCCCCATACTGCAGTAACCCAGCCTTATACCCATGGATGCCGGGCACCTAGCTAAAAGCCATGCAGGAACATGGAACCTAGGATGGTTTTAGCTTAGAACCAGAGAAACTAATGAGTGGAGGGGATCCCAAGTTTTAGTATAAGCTGTCAGTCTATCGTGAAGACTAGCAATCACTTTTTCTGTACACAGATTAGATAGAACTTCTCTTACCCATTCCTGGAGGGAAGGGGAGGACCTGTCTTTCCAGTGACGGAGAATAATCTTCTTAGCCGATAGGGCAATCATGGAAATGTGGAATTTTCGCACCTTGACTCTGACAGAAGATAGGTCCCCCAACACATAAATCTTTGGAGTGAAATATTCATGGAGGCCCAGCAGGGGGTCTAAGGAAGTTTGGATTGAATCCCAAAAGGTGGAAATTTTGGAGCAGAACCAAAGCATGTGAAAAAGTGTACCTTCTTCCTGTAAACATTTATTGCACATGTTAGAGTTTAAGTAACCCCACCTGTGCAATTTGGCCGGAGTATAATATAGGTTGTGCAATATATGGAATTGCATGAGGCGCAGTCTATCTTGAGAAATACATTTATGACAAGAATTCCAGAGAGAGTGCCAATCCAATTGAAGTTGAGGGAGAAAACTACACCAAAATCTTGAAGGCCCAAATGGACCCCCAAACTTTTTGTGAAACAAAACCTGATAAAGTTTAGAGATTGCACCAGAAGAGCCAGAAAGTGGGGAAACCTCGGGTATCAGAGAAGAGATAGTCTGGGAAGGGGGGAGTACTGCCCAGGGTAATTACAAGTAAGTGTTTTAATTGTAGGGCTTTGAAATAGGAAGAAACCGGGATGAGAAATTTCTTAATCATCTCTTCCACTGATAACCAATGCCCCTCTCTATCAGTAAAAGCCAGGAGCTTCCCCTCTCCCAATTGAGGCAACCAATGACGGGAGATCTGAATCTTATTAATAGTGAATGATGGGGAATTCCAAATAGACTGGGCCAGGTCCAGATGAGGGGAATACTGCAAAAAGGAACACATTTGGAAATAGACTTTTAAAGATGTCCTTATTATGGGACATTCTTCAGTCACATTTACTTGGGATAACCTGAGAAAAAATAATGCAAGAGGGTCAAAATTTTGTCCTTTAATCGCATCCAGTTCTATTTTAAGCTAAACCGACTGCGCTTCTTCTGAGCCGGGAGATACCCATCTCAAACATTTCGCAAGGTGACTAGCCCAGTAATATAAGGCCAGATGGGGAATTCGCAGACCCCCCTCCAGTTTGGGGGCTGCCAACTTATGATAAGCCAAACAAGGATACCTATCAGCCCACATAAATCTAGTGAGGACACCGTGTGTCTTTTTTTAAACCAGAGTAAAGGAATAAAAGTGTTGAGAAGGGACAGTGGGTAGAAGATCCTAGGAAATATGTTCATCTTAATTATATTGATCTGGCCCCATAGAGAAATAGGAAGTTTAGACCACCTCTCAAGGTCGTGAGTAATCACTTGCAATAGAGAATCCAGATTCTCCTTAAACCATGCTAGAGGGTTACGGGAAAGCTTAATACCCAGACATTTAAATGACCTAGAAGTCCAGCATAAACCATAAGGACTGATGTCACGTTTAAAAACTTTATGGTTTACTGGAAAAAACAGGGACTTACTAGCATTCAATTTATAATTGGACAAATCACTAAACCTTGTTATTTCCCTTAGCAAAGCCAGAACTGAGGACACCGGATGAGACAAATGAATTAACAAGTCATCCACATATGCACTGACTTTAATTTCGTGCAGCCCAATTCTCACACCCTGTATAAAAACATTATTAAGAATATTTTGAATAAGAGGTTCCAAATATAAGTTAAATAATAGAGGAGAAAGGGGACACCCTTGCCTCGTACCTGAATGAAGCGAAAAGGGCTGAGAGAAGGCCCCATTCACGGAGATTCTTGCCGTGGGTTTTTTATAAAATGTGGCGATCCAGGAAATAAACAGAGGGGAAGTGGAAAGCCTCCAGAACACGGAACAAGAAATTCCAGTTTACTCAGTCAAATGCCTTCTCGGCGTCCAGGGAAACCAAGCCCGCAGGAAACTCCGCATCCCTGGTAGCCGAGAAGACATGTGACAAGGTGCGTAAGTGATCAGAGGATGCACGCCCTTTCATAAAGCCTACCTGGTTTGTACCTATTAGCCCAGGAAGAACTACCGTTAGCCTATTAGCTAGTATTTTAGACAGAATTTTAATATCTTGATTTAAAAGTGAAATAGGCCTGTAACTTTGAACCAGTTCAAGGTCTTTATCGGGTTTGGGGAGCAGAACGATCAGGGCCTCATAGACCTGCGGATCTGTTTCCGCCCCAGATAAGATATGCTGAAATAAACAACCAAGTATTGGTAATAGGAGGTCTCGGAAGACCTTATAAAATAGAGAGGAAAATCCATTCAGACCTGGGAACTTGTCTGCTGGTAATTCACTAATAACATTAGCAATTTCCTCCTTGGAGATAGGGACAACCAGAGAATCTCTGTACCGATCAAAGAGAGGGGGCAAATGGGAATCCTTTAAGTAACACTCTATATCCTCAGGGCAAGGGGGGTGCTCCATGTCCCCGTACAAATTGGTATAATAACTGGCAAATTCTTGATCTATTTCAGTGGGAGATACTTTAAAAGTTCCATCTGCCATTGCCCTGATAGGAGGGATAAATCTCATTGATTCCTGTTGCTCAATACGCAGTGCCAGTAGGCGTCCCGCCTTTTCCCCCTGATCAGTATAGCTAGCCCTGGTATGAATAATAGCTAGTTCTGCTTTGTCTCGAAGTAACTCTAAGTATTTATCTTTCAGCTCTAGGAGTTTTCACATATCCTCATCTAAGGGATTAGTCGGGAAATCAACTTCCAGAGATCTGATCTGGGTTAATAGGGATTTTAGTTCCTTCTCCCATGCCCTTTTCCTACCAACCGCCATACTGATAAGTATCCCTCTCATGAAGGCTTCAAAAGCCCCCCACAAAATATCTGGCTTTGCACTACCTAATGGATTTAATAAGAAAAAGGATTCTATTTGTTCCCTTATGAGTTTACAATATTTAACATCCTTAAGGAGTTGGTCATTAAGTTTCCATCTGGTTTCCCTATTAGGTAAGTTAAGCAGTACCAAGTTACATACTACTAATGAATGATCAGAGATTGGACCAGGTTGAATCGAGGAGGTCTTAACCCCGGGCAATAGGGACTGAGAAATGAGTATATAATCAATGTGGGACTGCGAGCCGTGTGTCATAGACCTGAAGGTAAACTCCCTAGAATCCGGATGTAAAACACACCAGACATCACAGAGCCCACATTGATCTAATAAATCATTGAATGCCTTCTGCCCAGGGGTGACCCCTCCCAGACCTCTTCCCGATCTATCTAGATTAGGGTCAAGTACTTGATTGAAATCTCCCCCTAAAATAATCTTAATGGGTAGCATTGGAAGAATGATAGATATAAGCCTCATAAAGAATCCTGGGTTGTCCAGATTGGGGCCATAAATACTGCCCAATAATATTGGGACAGACCAGAGGGTACCTTTAACAAGGGTGAACCTTCCCTCGGGATCATGAATAACCTGTGTAGAAACAAAAGGAATACCCCTATTAATCATAAGCATGACCCCACAACTATTTGTAGATCCCTGGGCACTATAAATCAATCCCACTTGCTGCCTCCTTAACTGCAAGGCTCCCACTTCTAGTAAATGGGTTTCTTGTAAAAAAGTTATCTGCGAGCTGAGTAAACTTAAATGTTTGAGACCCTGGTATTGTTTATGCTTCTTTCTGATCCCCTTAACATTCCAAGTCGCAAATGTTATCTCATTAGCCATCCAGGAAAAATAGTTGGACTAAAACAATTGCAGACAGCACACGGGATGTATATCCCCTGTAAACATACCCTCAGGGTTACTGCAGTAAAACCCACCCTCCTCCCTAACCCTCCCAAGAATAGATCACACTCATCCCCTCTACCACCTCCACCCTCCAACCTTACCCCAAGGCCCACCCTCCCTCCACCCACCAAACTGTCACAAGCAACATTCAGCACAGTACTGGTGCTTTTCCTCCTACTCCCGACCCCCGATAATGTCCCCTAATACTAAAAACTGCTACACTCAGATATCCATATATTGGAAGCCAAACAGTACTAATTATGCCCTAAAAAGAGGGAACGATCTTGGGCCTTCACCTCGATCCCACCAAAGTATAAGCTTGTAGGGAATTTGCTTTAAAGGGGCCAGAGTGAGATCCATGCACCACCCAAGTGATCATGGTAACTAGAACAGAATCGAGAAGGAAGCAGGGACCGCTCTCGCCACGCAAGGCTGCCCAAGTAAAACCAATACCAGATCAGGGACCCCCTGAGGGGGAGATAACTGCAGCACATATTGAGAGCGGGAGTTGAGAGAAGGAAAAGTGTAATCACACCGCCGGAGGGGAAGGCATAACAAGTGCCTCTACCCACAAATAACCCACCTCCCAGTGCGCAGGCCCTCCCTATGAAAATTGACAGTACTGCGCACAAACCTAGTGGCAAGGTACTATTAAATCCCCCTTGAGTTAAGGATTGCTTCCTCGTGAGTCTCCTATGAATGGAATGCCCTCTAGTGACCGGTTGCATGCCTTAACTAGATAGGAATCAAGAACAGAGAAAGCCCAGGACCATCCTAATACCAATCCAGATGAGAAAAATGCAAATCTGATTCATAACTAGTCTAACTTCTCTCTCTCTCTCTCTCTCTCTGTACCCATCGTACAAAGCTGCCAAGACTCGGTGCATAATTCTCCCCGCCCCGAGCAGGCCCCAAACCCCGAGTGTCCTCTGCTTCAAACCAGCATGGGCCCCCTGTGAGTAAGACCGAGAAAAAAGAAAACCAGGATGGCCCACGATGACCCCCCTCCCAGTCCAGATCAGCAAGGGAAATTTCCCCAGGTCTTCACACTAAATGGATTTCCCCAAAAGGAAAAACAAAAGTTCCAACTCTCGACTTCTTGTATCTCTCCATACTGCAAGACAGCCACTCAAGAGTCCTTAAAAAGATCTGGCAACATGGACTTAAGACTCATCAGGGCCGCCTCAGGATTGTCGTAGTTTTTCCAGGATCCATTTACTGAGATCTGTAGCCTGGCCGGGTAGCCCATCCTGAACTTCAAGCCTGTCTCAATTAACTTGGAAACAATAGGGTGGAACGCTTTGCGTTTCATGCGAACCAAGGCAGGCAAATCTTGTGAAATTCTCAGCTTCATGTTTTCCCAGCAAACCTCTTGCAAAGCTCGTACTTTCTGCAGAAAGTGTTGTCTCTCTCCAAATAGTTCAAAAACCGGCAAATAATGGGGCAGGGGGGGATCCCCCGGGGAAGGTTTAGGCCGTAAGGACCTGTGGGCTTGCTCTACAATATAGCCAGGGCTAAAAGGAGATGGGCCGGCTACTCACTCAACCAGCTTCTGAACAAATACCACAACATATTGGTCTTCTCTCCCTCCGGCAGTCCGAGAATCACAACGTTGTTTCTACGGCTCCGGACCTCTAGATCTTCAAGCTTAGATTCAAAGTGAGATCATTTCTGACGCATCGAGACCAGATCAGGATCGAGACTTCCGAGCTTCTTTTCTATGGAGACTATTTGAGCTGTATTATCAGAAACAGATAGCGAGACTTCATCCAACTTTCTGGAAAGAGATTTCAAATCCATTGCCATTTCCTTCATTTCCTCACGAAAGGGTTTAAATTCCTCGAGGAACCTGGAAAGCGTTAAAGGTTCTTGTTCACCAATTTGACTCGGAGGATCAGGCCCAGGCCCACCCGAGGCCCTGGATTTCTTAGAGGCCTTCTCAGGAGTAGCTGGGGGGGAGGGTCTGCTTCTGCGGGGCTTTCTTCATGTAAGCCTCCATCTGCCCGAAATATGCCCAAACCAGAGTGCCACAGCTATTAGACAACGCTGAATCTGGAAAACAAGAGAAAATAAAAGGTTAGGATGTCCGAAAAAGATGATTTAATGATCAGGAGGTAGGAGCTTCTTGAAGGAGCTTCTACTCAGCACTCTGCATCACGTGATCTCCCACAATGTTTTCTGAACTGAAGGATTTTCACAAAGAAAAGTGCTCCGTGATGAAAGCCCTCTGCACACAAATGGGAAAACTGGAAAAAAGGCAGGACTCGCACAAGGAACAACTGGTGACCTCTGACAGACATTTAGATATGGTGGAATGGGCAATCATTCAATTACACCAGGCAGTTCGAACCCCCCAGGATCGGGCTTGAGTACACACAAACCCAGAATCTTCACAAAAATCAACATATTTACCAGCTCCCCGAGGGACTGGAGTGCCAGAACATGATTAATATCCTGCAGCAGTTCTTAGCACAGCCCTGCAGTTACTGGTTGACTGTGGCCTAGGGATAGAAACAGCGCACCAGGCCCTCATCCAAAAAGCAATAGCTCCAGATGTCAGGCCACAGTTGGTCATGCTATGTCTCCTCTGCTATCCGGGTAAGGAGTTCATGCTCAACACTCCCTGGAAGGACAAGGAAATTCATTATTAGGGAACTAGGCTCTCTAGCATTACTGACTACCCTCCTTGCTATGATGGCAAGATGTAGAGCCTATGCACCAATTATGCAGACTCTGAAAGAGATTTTGCATGCCTTACCCAGCCCAGACAGCCATCTTCTTTGCTGATGGCACTCAGATGTTTGAAAGTTCTCAGAAGCTGCCATTCAGGAACTCAAGACCAGAGGTATCTCAGTACACCTGCCTCAGTGTATCATGCCAAAAACTGACTTTTGCAGCCAAGCTAACCAGTCAGCTCTGGAATACCACCTCCCAGCAGGCCCAGAGAAGGCAACACGTAGCTGCCACCTTGCAGCAGATCATGAGTTAACTGTGCCAAAGCTAAGCTGTCGCACCTTCCCAGGAGCAGGCTGCTATAGAAACTGGAATCTACACAGTGATATGTTGGAGACAGCTCGCACCAGTATACTCAAGCCAGTAGTTAAACCTTCAAAACTGTTTTTGCTGGCTTGTGTGAGTCAGAGTTAACCAGCCCCAAGAAGTAGGAGATTACAAGTAATTTTTTTCTTCCCACTACCAAGCTGACCTGGCACTTGAATCTGAGCAGGTGGGGGGGATTCACTAGCAGCACCAATCACGTGTCTCGTAGTGCACAACCACGGTGAAGTTATTGGGTGACTGAGACTCACTGTGTGCCCAAACCCCACTGGAAATAAAGAACGCTTCCCTGTCCCAACTGTTCACCATGGCCAACGCATCTTCAGTCATTTGCTGATACAGCCAATCATTTCAATCCTTCTGTCCATGACCTGTCTCCCGCTCCCATCCATCTCCATAAACATGAACAGACTGACACTGTGTAGCTTGCTGCCTGAAACCAAAAGTGCAATTCTTCTTCTGATGCGCTGCAGCAGGAAAACAAGAGCCTAGGAAGACTAACAGCAGGCACAGTACAGTGAGTAAGTACTACTAGCTAGCCAAGTCAGGTTGTCGGGGCTTGCTGACTTGACTATAGTGCAGCATTAGTCGTCTGGATCCACAGCTGGCTGAGTGTTTTTTACGTGAAGAATACACCCCTGGCTTGTAATTAGCTGTGTCTGTACCGCTCCTGTTTTCGCCTGGTTGGTTGGTCAGGCTGCGCATAGTCGGGAAGATGCTGTGGTGTGTGATGGACACACAAGCCAGGAGAAGTCCAGGTCAGAGGATGGGGCTGCAGTTGCTCCACTCACTCAAGAACCTTTGGTAGTCCAGATCCAGTGAGAAACAAATACAAAGACACTGCGAGACAAGGCTGAGCTAGTATGATAGTATGTCACACATATGGCTCCCTCCTATACGTGCCTGTATTCAGGGTCCCAGGCCATTTGTACTGAACAATGCTGCTGTCATTTTATCAAATCATCCCCTTATTCTGGGAATGTCTGAAATAATGTTTTCCTTTCTAGTCCCTTGTTGGTGCCATCTGCAGCCCTCAGCCCACTATTCCTGCCACTGGAATGACTGGCACCATCAGCCTCTTCCATCACAAACACCCTGAGTATCACCTCTTTGTGGGGCCCAACTCCTGGGCAAAGGTGCGGACAGTAGGTGGGCAGGGGCAACACTTTTTTCCTGAGGTCCCCAGTGGGCAGGATGGAAGAGGTATCTTCATCTACTAAGAGACTACTCATTTTCTTTTATTCGTGACACATTTCCTAGCCACCTGAGTGGCGAGCAGGCACATCAAGACCTACCTTTCCCTGTAGAAGTGTTCCAGTTACACTGCTTCCAGTCCACCAGGTAGCAGTGCCCACACAATGGAAGATGCAGCTGAGCGCTCCTTCAAGGAGGAGAGCAACTAAAACCTGGAGGTCAGTTTTGTGAGTGTGCATGTATGGAGGGGGTGGGGCTAGCAGCTGGCAGGGAGCAAGAGATCTAGTGTTCTTGCTGGGGTACTGATAGAGGGACGAGCTCAGGGCAGAGCCTGCTGCTGATCTGATGGGCACACACACACACACACACACACACACACACGAGCAAGCACTAGCAGCCAAGCATCATCATGCATGCATTTTATTTGAAGTGTGTGGTCTTTATCAAATCACATGTGTCTTACCAGAGTTATTGTAAGCACTGCAGTAGTACAACAATGGCAATGTGCAGTGGGGGACTGAGGAAGTCACAGTGCCGAAATGCTGACAGTGGGGTACATGAAGGCGGTCAGGGGATGGGGCACAGGGATGAGAGGGGGCTGCTAAAACTTTGCCAGCATATCACTGCAACTGACAACCAACACAGCATAATGACTTTGCTGCTGTGGTAATCAGAATGTGATACAATACCCCTTAAACTCTTATTTTTTGGGTGGCCTCAGGGGGATGACCAGAGTCAATGATGAAAAAGACTTGGGGAAACAGCAGCCAATGACTTTTTGTATTGCTTCATGTATCAGAGTTCAATCTTTTTTGCAACCCTGAACATTCCCAAAGTATATGATGATGCTTCCCCCTTCCCTCACAAAGTCTTCAACAGCTGTCATCTCTAGCCGCACCAAAATGTTTGGTTATAGATGGCGTGTGGAAGAATCTTTCTTGGACCTTTCATTGGAATTCTCTTCATGCTGGGGAAGAGGTCAACTTCCACCACGTCTACAGGGAATCTGAACCACATTTCCTGCAGGATTACCAGCCCACTATCTTGCTCCTACCTAGAACTGATGCTCTCCGGGGTGCTCTGTAGAGATACGACCTTGTGCAAGTCAGATATATATCAGCCCTAAGTGGGTGTTCAGGGATACCCCCAGTGTAGGAATTCCTCCAGTTTTCTGCCTAGTCAGGTGGGTTATATGATCCCCTGAGGTCTAAATTATAAGTAATGAAAAAAAAAAGTATGTAAAGAAAATTCATGTGGTTGAAGGGAATATTGCTGGGATTGGTTTTACAAGCTTCCATATTGCCATTAGCAATACCTTGTAAGAATCCTGGAGGCCATTTTGTCCCCAAACTACACAACCTGGGACTGTGGCTGGGGGCATGAAGGATGTTGTACAGCAAATTAAGTATAAGGGTTTATTTATTCATTCATTCTTCATTCACTAAAGGCACCATCAGGACAGTCAGGGTTACTGTAAACAACCTCATAAAGCTCCAGCAAACCTACCACCTGCACAGCATGGAGAACCAGACAAACAGGGAGAGTATTCTAAGTATGGAGAGGGGCACACAGGATATCAACAACTCCTGTCCAACAGATGACCGAATGTTAATGCAGGTGAGCAGCCAGCAGCCTGCCATGCTCACACAGCTGCCCCCATCACCACCGACACCGTCCCACCAAATCAATGCCAGAGGGAATGGCACCACGGGGCCAGGTAGGTGGGAAAGAACTTGAGAGGCACAGAAGGCACAACAGCTGCTTAATAACCAATAACCAGGTGCAAAAGATGGGACCGGAGAGCACCAAAAAAATAAAGACTGCCACCTCAGCACTCTGTGTGGGGGAACCCCAGTGAGATTCAAATAATTAATTTCCCCAGGTCACACCAACGCCAATGTATACTCCCAGTGCACGCCAAAAGGGTGCTGGGGACTTGTATTTTTTTGATTATGTTTATGTTTTTGTTAAGCCCCCTGCACCCCTCTACTAAAGGATTCTCAACTCCAAGGGGGTGCATGTCGGGGGTGAAAACAAAAAATAATTTACACAGCTGGCACAAAAATCCTGACGTGCTCAGCACCCTCCCAACCCTAGCCTGCCACAAACCCACCAAGCCACATGGCCAGCTCAGTAACCCACCTTCATGGTTCACCTCACAAACCTTCTCTTCCCCCCTTCCCCCCATGCATAGCATGCTCGCTCCCCTCGTGCGCATATACGTACAGAGACAGGATGTCACTATACCAATATTAACCCCCCCCCATCCAGCAGCCCTGTGAATAGGCATCACTATTGAGTCACCCTTTTTGTAAGCGTTCAATAGTGGATGCCCTTATCACAGGATACCCCTCGGTTCAGTGTGCCTTTCCCGGTTACCAACTTTTCAATAAATAAATAAAATTAGTAATTTTTAACATCAGAAAGGAGAAGCAGACTAGCATAAATCCACCCATTTACCAGGAGACTCTCATAGAAACATAGAAACATGGACTTTGATGGCAGATAAGGACCGCTTGGCCCACCTAGTCTGCCCATTTCCCTACCTACAGGATAGGCCGCAGATCCTAGTTAACCAACAGCCTATTTCTTCCTACCCCCCAGAACTGCCTTATGTCTGTCCCATGCATTCTTGAATTCTCCCACAGTTTTAGACCCCACAACCTCCTCCGGAAGGCTGTTCCATGCATCCATCACCTTCTCTGTGAAAAAATACTTTCTCACATTGCCCCCTGAACCTCCCCCTCATCTTCAAATTGTGTCCCCTTGTTCTTGCACATCTCTTTTTCTGAAAGATGCTACCCTCTTGAACTTTGTTGATCCCACTGAGGTACTTAAAAGTTTCTATCATGCCTCCCCTCTCCCTCCTTTCCTTTTCCCTCAAAATCAAATATCACCCCCCCCCCCGACATTGTCTCAAAATGACCACAAAGCTTTGGATTCGGGGGAGCCAGAGCAAAGGAGACTTAACAAACGGGGAAAAAATAGAAAGAGCTTGCCTGACATTTGTAACATACGTCATTCTGAAAAGATATACCACTTTGTAATAATATCTGCACTGATAAAACTGCCAGCACACAAACTTACAGTGGACTGGAAATGCATAAAGGATATCATAAGTCTCAGAAACAGTCTTGAGTAGTCACCTCTGGCAGGGCTGATGTCGACAGGTCTGGTTGTTCTGTGTGTTCATCAGGGCTGCTTTTCAATGCCTAATCTTGAGTTGGGCCCAGACAGCCTTTTTTCAAGGACTGAAGATCATCTGGCACAACGGTTCTCTTTTCTTGTTACCATTTTTGTTTCTCTTTCTGCAAACTGATGTGTTGCAGTGTCTCTTCAATTTTGATTCTTTACTTAGAAATGGCACCACATCCACCAGAGAAGTAATTTCGGTATAAAGGTTGGGGGGGGGGTACAACCTCATTCTCAACCAGCCTTGGCTCGTATGTGCTGTGCTACCCACTAAAAAATAAATTATCTTTGGAAAACACCATTTATTTCTATCAGCACACCTTTAATAGCAAATACATACAGGGAAAACATAGAAGACAATACAGCATTTGAATTCCCTGGCAGTACAGGTGCAGGTAATAAAAAGAAACACATGGTATTGAAGAAAAATTAAAATTAAAAGGAAATTCAGTAAATCAAAAATAATTAAATAAATGCAAAGATTTTGGGGCAGTCAGTCATTAAGTACCATGCGAGGGATCCAGTCCAGAGGGAACAAGCCCCTACACCTGTCCCTACACCCTTCAAGGTTCCATATGGGCCTTCCTTATGATATTTACAAAGGATTTCCCCTAGACCTTGACCCTCCCAGTGAGGAGGCTCTACCAGACGGTCACTACCCGATAGGCTTTGGATAACGGCCTACAATTTACCTAACTTACTTATTGCAACTATACCTTTGAGCGAGATAACACACTGTGTACCTCACTAGACATGTGATAGGACATAGTTACCTGTCACTCTTTACTCACTCTCCTCACGCCTCGCAGAAGCGGGTGGGCATACCATTGGCTGGGGATCCAGCCGGTTAAGCCCCCTCACATTTCTCATTACTGGTTTGTTTTAGATTTATTGTAGTCATTGTTAACATTTTAATATACAGGTGTAAGTATTGCTTAGGCTAGTTCAATCTAGCATTATATAGCTCTGTGCAAAATTCATAGTCCCCTAATAAGGGGTCAGTCTCCCCAAATATCTCTGACCGCCCTTTCCCTCCCCTCCACAAGAGGGCACTAATTCCTCAGTCCAGATTCTACATCCACCTACTTTACCTCGCTAGTACATAAGCGAGCCCCCCTCCCCCTAAGACTACCCCACAGTTTACAAATCTCCCCTGGTACACCCTCATATGGTCATAATGTCTGATGTAGCATTTCACACCTGGAATGTCAGGGGGTTAAATTCCTCAGTGAAATGCAAAAAAGTCCTTGCCCACCTGAAACGCCAACATTTCAAGGTGGCGTTTCTCCAAGAGACTAAATTAACAGGGGAGGACCACACCTGTATGTCCAAAGACTGGGTGGGTCATAAGGTCCACTCCAATGCCCACACCAGGAAACATGGAGTCCTCATTCTCATACACAAATCTCTTCCCTGGACCCTTATCAAGTCGATATCATGCTCTGATGGTAGGTGGGTATTAGTAACATATGACACACCCTCAGGGCTGATTACACTCTGCAATCTTTATGCCCCTAACGAGGATGCTCCTCAATTCTTCCATAACCTCACAGAGGTCATAACGGATTTCAACCCCCCTGACTGCCCTCTCCTTATCGGGTGGGACTTTAATCTCACCCTTATTCCACCACTTGATAAGAATGATGGGGGCAAGAAATTGCATATCAGAAGTGGTAAAGCACTGCATCAAATGCTTTCTGACCAGGATCTATCAGACATCTGAAGAATTTTTCACCCCCGAGTTAGGGATTATACTTTCCACTCAGAGCCCAACGCCTCACACAGCAGACTAGACTTCTGGCTCGGATCATCTACCATTACTGCCCAAACCCCTGATGTTATAATTCTCCCATGGGTCATTTCTGACCATGCCCCAGTCCAACTCCTTATTCAGTGGGACCCCGTAGCTCCCCCACCCCATAATTGGAGGCTAGACCTACTTTTAATGAGAGACCCTGATTTCATCCCATGGGCTCAAAATGAAGCCTTTCTCTTCCTAGCTGACAATCCCACGTCAGATACTTCATCTGGGAACATCTGGGAAGCTTTCAAGGCTACCATGCAAGGTAGTATTATGGGATTTGCAGCAGCAGCTAAACAAAGGGAAAGGGAACACCAACTGGCCGCACTGGAACAGAAATTAAGTGAGGCTGAATCCATTTTTAAGACTGTGCCTTCCCCTTCCCCTCACTCCCCAACAGGTAGATCCATTCTGGGCCTATACTTTGAAATCAATCAGCTTCTCAATAGAAAAGCTGAAGTGGCCATCCTACAACTCCAACATACCTTTTGGGAAGGAGGGGATAAAGGAGGCAGAGCACTTCCACATCAGCTTTGCAAGCAGCAACCCAGCAGGTACATCTCTGGCCTGAAAGACAAACAGGGGATTTTGGTCACTGCCCCAGAGGCGATAAATGATACTATGGCCTCTTTCTACAGATCCCTATATTTTTCTACACACACTGAACTAAACAGAGAGACATGACCCTTTCTACATGCTTGTCAGCTCCCTAAGATAATTTTCCATCAGGCACAGCTCCTCGACCTTCCCATCTCCACAGACGAGGTGAGTCCAGCCATCCGTTGTCCCAAGCTAGGGATGTCCCCTGGGATCGACGGATATTCAGCAAACTTTTACCAGGCATTAGCCTCATCTATCATTCCTCTTCTAACCGAAATATTCCATGAAATAGAACTTAAAGGTACTCTCCCTCCCTCTCTAAGGGAAGCAACTATTGTAATCAGCCCCCAAAAAGGTAAAGACCCTACAAACCCGGGTAGCTACCACCCAATCTCTCTAATTAATATAGACAGCAAGCTAAATGCCAAAATCCTTGCATCGAGACTAAGCCCATTACTCTCAGGGCTTGTACATCCCTCACAAGTGGGTTTTATCCCTGGTTGACCAATTCTGATCATCATACAACACTCTTATGAACCTTATGCACCTTTCTAGATCCCTTCCCACACCTGCTGCTGCCATTGCAGTGGATTTCAAAAAAGTATTCGACTCCATTGAATGGGACTACTTGTACCTAGTCCTTACACAATTTGGTTTAGCAACAAAATTCCTTTCTAGAATCCAAGCTATTCACACAGTACCCTCGACCAGAGTCAGCACAAACTTCACACTCTCCTCCCCATTTTTAATGGAATGAGGGACAAGACTGGGGTGTCCCCTTCCCCCCTCCTTTTTGTCTTGGCCATGGAACCACTGGCTAACGCCATTCAGGGTCATCCAGATATTAACGGTATTAAGGTAGGGAACACAGAGTACACATTTCTTATGTATGCCAATGATCTTCTCCTCCCCTTTGGCAGACATACAATGTTCAATATCCCCCTTATTACACCTCTTGGATTCTTTTTCCAAGTACTCGGGGTTGAAGTTGAACCAAACTAAGACTGAACTACTCCCCCTGAATGGAAACTGTACCCAACAGATGGCACAGTCCACTGGGCTACTTTGGGCCCCTGAAGGAATCACCTACTTGGGAATCACCATTACACCCCCCCTTGAGACACTCTGGAAGGCTAACATACAACCTCTCCTATCCACTATCAAAACAGAGTTTGATAGATGGAAACTTCTCAAATGCATCCTAGCATGAAAAACTGCAGCCATGAAAATGGTCTCAGCCCTCAAACGTTTCTATCGTTTAATGCACATTCCCATTCCCCTTCCTAAGCAGTGGCATTTGACCATCAACAGACTCATTGGTGACTTCTTATGGGAGGGCTCCAAATCTAGGTTCAGCCGCTCCAAACTTTGAGCACATTGGAGCCTCGGGGGCTGGAACCTCCCCTGGATAGATGGTTACCGTCAGGTATTCCTCCTAGCACAAACTGTTAAGTGGATGCACCCCCTTTTGCCTCTCTCCCACACAATGGATCCAGATTGAGCTAGATATTACTGAGACAATTCACCCCTCCTCACTTCTGGTTTCCCGTAAGGTCCGCAAATCTAGGCCACTTTCTGGTCCTAATGCAGCCCTTACCTCACCTTTGGTAGAGGTATCCAGGTCCAACTGGTTTGCCACTCGCAAAACTGAAATGTACCCTCCCACCCTCCCACATTCCTCTGTGGTAAAACTCCACTATTACCATAGGGGATGAATGGATATGTTGGACAACATGGGCAGACAGGGGCATCCACAAAATAGATGATTTGATAGACCACAATCTTCAAGTCCTCCACATGTTTCAATCCCTCCAGCAGATCTGGGGTCTACCTCAGTCAGAATTTTGGAAATATCTCCAACTTAGAGTGGCACTCTGCCAAGTCTTGAACCCACCCCCATCCCAACTTACTGCGTCAGACCTGCATATATGGATACAGCACCCTGAAGGTCTAGCAGGGCGCATCTATGCAATGCTGAGAGACACTCTCCCATCCAAATCAGAAGGGGTGAAGCACAAATGGGGAAAAAATGCTTCAGAACCCTATCTCTTCTTCGTTCTGGGACCAGGCGTGAAAGGAGTGATGCCAGATCAAGATTAATCCAAAACAAAATAGCACACTCCTGGTACAATACCCTGGCTGTTCTTGCTAAAGCCAAACTTCTGGATTCAGATAACTGCTGGAGATGCCAAGAGGCAGGAGTAGATTTACTATATATACTATGGTCATGTCTATGGATACAATCCCTCTGGATAGGTATACAAGATATAGCACCTATGGTGCTAGGCAAGCAGATACCTCTTAGTCCCCTTTTTCACCTCTTGGGTATCCGCAGTGACCTACCAAAATTGGCCTCTTTCAAGATTACTTGGCTGGCCCGCCTGACTCTTCAAACCAAGAGAGCCGTGCTCTGTAAATGGAGATCCACACTGATTCCCAAACTGACAGAGATTTTGGCATCCCTTGCCAAACTGGACAGGATCTCCCATATCCAGAAATATCAAACTGCCAAATTTAGACTTTGCTGAGCCCTTACCTAAAATTTCTGACCTCATAAAATTGTGTTAACCCCCATGTAGGCATTGGCTAACCCTCCCTATACCCTGCTGGTTAAAGTTAGGTTACAATGCTGGTGCTCCGAGTGTGAGGTATACTCACTAGAGGGACTGCCATGTTAATCCACGGTTGTTCTGGCAGAACAGGACAAAAGATGACTACTAATACCTTTTGTCCTTAAATCTAGTCCACCTGACCTGGTTTTTTAGGTCCCCTCTTAGATCTCATCCTTATTCTCCCTAATGTACATCTCTACCTACCATCCTTCCAGGTCTAATGGTCCAGGCTCAGGTATTAGATATATGACTCAATCCTGGAACTAGATTCTTTGAGATATCTATGCTTATGTTCTAGGATAAATACGGATCTTGCTGAACATATACACACGGTTTACTCAGCTCTCTCCCAGAAAACTTGAAGAGGGATTCGGCTGGATACAAAATTCCTGCAGGGTGTGCCTATGTAAAGCAATACTTCGCTGATAGAACCCCCTTGGTGAGTACCATATTACTGCACATACTTAGCTGTAATGGGACCGGTTTGATTTTAATTTTTGAAAAATATATGTAACCTTGCGCTACAGATACCACCTGTGTATAAGTGCAACTGTAACTTGTCCCACATCCCTTCCATTTTGTGTTTCCTTTTAATAGGTTGTGTGACCCCTGTTCTTTATTTCTCCTAATTCTCTTCCCTCCCTTCCCTTCCTCCCTCCCTACCCCCTGCAGAACCTGCAATCCCCTCAAGTCCCTATCTGGACTGCCTGATCCAAATATTTCAAAGAAGCAGAACCTGCAATCCCCTTGAGTCCCTATTTGGACTGCTTGATCCAAATATTCCAAAGAAGCAGCTTTTCCTAGAACTAGAGAACATGATGGAGCAAGAACCCGCTATTTCCCAGAGACAAATCAACAAATAGATCTGACTTATTGACTTTTCTCTAAATTAAATAATGACAATTGAAAACTGCTTTACTTCTGCTTTTCCTGAATTAAATTCAATACATTCTTATTGCCCAGTGTAATTCTGTTTAGCCAATAAATTGAGTGTGTCCTACTGTAAAATAGTTAAAAGATACATTTAAATCAAAAATGATTATAGCTTCTTTGCAATATTTGGTTGTAACATTAACATTTTACAGGTCAAAGAAAATGTCTTGTTTTAAAACTAGCTGTAGAATGGGGAAAATGCATTTAAGGAAATGAAAAAGAACTCACTTCAAGAAAGCAGCAGGCTAAACCAGTTTCCTCTATAGCACATAGATGCATAGATACATAGACAGTGTTTGCAGATAAGGGTCTATAGCCCACCTAGTCTGCCCATTTGAGTTTTAAGTTATATCATTAGCATTTGTAAGTTGCAAACATTATTATTATTATTGAGTGTGCCTTATAAACAGTGTGAAGATACTTTCAGACAAGAATGATTATTGCGTTTTTGTGATATTAACAGTTTGCAGTTTTAAAAGAAAAAATATATCTACATGTCTTGTTAGAAATTAACTGTGACATGGGAAGAAGCATGTCTTGTTGAAATTAACTATGACATGGGGAGATTTTATTTGGGGAAGTGCTAGACAGAATGCTAGCTGAACCACAGTTTCCTCAGTAGCAAAACACAGAGCTAACACAACAATGTTCCAGTAAAGCAAATTCTGAGATGACATTCCATTTTTAAAATAAGATATTTTTGTTGCCACCTTGCAAGATTAACACACTTCTATAGGAGGTGTGTCACGGGGCATACTTCTACGAGAAGTGTGTCACGGGGCATACTTCTACGAGAAGTGTGTCACGGGGCATACTTGTACCAGAAGTATGACACAAGGTACAACCAAAAAACATATAAATTTAGAGTCATTTAAGCTAAAGGAGGGCAGAAGAGAGGAAGGAGCAGTGACAGCATGTCCTTCTGCCTAGGACTTCATTTGAGACATCAAGGTATGGCACTGTGTGTTTATAATTTGCTATTATCTTCTGATTATGAGCAGAGAGGGATGATACTTGCATTTTATGTTTATTTTATTTTTACTTTTTCTATATGATTGTACCTAAAAGTAGGAGAGACTTCCTCTCCAGTTAAAGACAGTGTTTGCTTGCACTGCTGATTCAAATGATGATAATTCTGTATACCACTTTTACATAGAAACATAGATTTTGATGGCAGATAAGGACCACTTGGCCCACCCAGTCTGCCCATTTCCCTACCTAATGGATAAGCTGCAGATCCTAGTTAACCAGCAGCCTACTTCTTCCTACCCCAACCCCCTAGAATTGCCTTATGACTGTCACATGCATGCTTGAATTCCACCACTGTTTTTGACTCCACAACCTCCCCCGGAAGGCCGCTCCATGCATCCACAACCCTCTGTGAAAAATACTTCTTAAATTACCTCTGAGCCGCCCTTCTATCTTCAAATTGTGCCCCTTGTTCTTGCACACCTCTTTTTGAAAGATGCTACCCTCTTGGACTTTGTTGATTCCCTTGAGGTACTTGAAAGTTTCTATCATGTCCCCCTCTCCCTCCTTTCCTCAAGGCTATACATATTTAGCTCCTTAAGTCTCTCTTCATATGTCTTCCGGTGCAGACCCTGCACCATTTTAGTTGCCCTCCTCTGGACAGCTTCCATCCTGTCAATGTCTTTGCAGAGACTGGGTCTCCAGAACTGCACGCAGTACTCCAGATGGGGTCTCACCAACTGTCTGTACAGAGGGATAATAACTCCCTGTTTTCTACTGGTGATGCCTCTCCCTATGCATCCCAGTATCCCCCCAGCCCTCCTTGCTGCCCTCTCACATTGCTTGCCCACCTTTGGGTCATCTGATATGACTACCCCCAGGTCCCTTTCCATTTTTGTTGTTGTTAGTATCTGACCCCCATTGTGTACTCTTCCCGTGGGTTTTTGTTTCCCAGGTGCATTACCTTGCACTTCTTAGCATTGAATCTAAGCTGCCATACATTTGACCATTCCTCTAACCTTGCCAAGTCCTTCTCATCCTTTCCACCCCATCTTGTGCATCAACTCTGTTGCAGATCTTTGTGTCATCTGCAAAGAGACATACTTTTCTTCCAGTCCCTCTGCAATGTCGCTTATAAAGACATTGAAGAGGACCGACCCAATTCTGAACCTCCATGTACCCCACTAGTAACCCTTTCTTCAGAGTGGACTCCATTTACTATTACTCTCTGTGTCCTATTCTCCAGGCAATCCTTACCCAGGCTGTCATCTTGGGACCCACTCCCAGGCTGGCTAACTTATATATTAATCTTTTGTGGGACTGTGTCAAATGCCTTGCTAAAGTCTAGGTAGGCCATGTCCACAGCCCCTCCCTGATCTACTACTTTGGTCACCCAGTCAAAGAAATCTATCAGATTTGTCTGGCATGACCTTCCCGCTGTGAATCCATGCTGCCTTGGGTCCTGTGCCCCTCTGGCCTCTAGATACTCAACAATTCTTTCCTTCAGAAGTGATTCCATCATTTTCCCTACCACTGAGGTTAAACTAACAGGTCTGTAGTTTCCTGCTTCTGCCTTGCTCCCACCTTTGTGAAGAGGAATCACATCTGCCCTCCTCCAGTCCTTGGGTACCACCCCATCCTCCCATGATTTGTTAAAGAGGGTAGTCAGTGGTGTCACTAGTTCTACCCTTAGTTCTTTTAGAATTCTGGGATGAATCCCATCAGACTCCATTGCTTTGTCCACCTTCAGTTTTAAGAGTTCTTTCAGAACCCTTTCTTCTGTAAATGGGCTGCTATCAACTTCTGTATCCAGAGTGTTTCTACTGTTTGTTTTAGGTACCTCCCCACTTCCTTTTTAAATACTGAGCAAAAATATTTGTTTAGTATCTCTGCCTTTTCACAGTCACCTCTGCCCACCCTCCCTCCCTTTATTAAGCCTCACTAACCCTCCTTGGTCTTCCTTCGCTCCCTGATGTACCTATAAAAGGTTTTATCCCCCTTCTTAACTGAGTTGGCTATCTTTTCCTCAGTTTGGGCCTTTGCTGTTCTGACTGCCTTCCCAGCTTCCTTTTGCTTTAACTGATACAGTTCTCTTTCCTGCTCCTTGTACTTCCTGAATGCTTCTTTTTCTCTTGAACCTTCACTGCCACTTCCTTTGAGAACCATAGTGGTTTCTTACATCGTTTTGTTTTGTTTATTTGCTTCACACAAAGACTTGTTACCTCTGTGATGGCAGTTTTTATTATTCCCCATTGTTCTTCCACCCCTCCTTCCCGCCCATTTGCTAGTGCATTCCTTAGGCACTCACCCATTTTGGCAAAGTCAGCCCTCCTAAAGTCCAGTACTTTTGCCTTTGTATGGCTTGACTCTATTGCTGTGTTTATTGTGAACCATACTGTTCGATGGTCGCTAGTTCCCAGATGGCTACCCACTTCTACATTTGTGATCCTCTCTTCCTCTCCATTTGAGAGAACCAGGTCTAAGATTGCTCCCTCTCGAGTCGGCTCCAATACTAGTTGTCTAAGGCATGCCCCCTGTAGGGCATCTAGAATAACCCCACTCTTCGAAGTGGCTGCTGCAACTGCACTCCAGTTAACATCTGGCATATTCCTGGTATTTCTTTTTGGTTAAATATTTTTACTTATAAAGCTGTTGACTTATAATACAGGGGTAAAGCTTACTTGTGACTATTGGTATATATAAGTTGTACCAGAATATTAAAAGAGAAACTATAAAGGTTTAGGGTAAGGTAATTTTAATCAGACAAATAGACTAGACCATAATTGAGGTCATGTGGTTTTAACTGAACACGCAGCCCAGTGCATGCTATCATGCACACCCAGTTAGACTTCAGCATTCAAGCAAAATTTCTGAATGGGGTGGTTGCTCCCGCCAGTCGTGAGAGGTCAAAAGGTTATCCCATGTACATGGAGTAAACCTAAGAAGGCAGCTGGGGGTCAGGTTTGAAACCCAGCCAGCTCACCCCCCCCCCTTCACTCTCCATCTCCTGAAGTTTTACATACCTGTACATTGTTGTTTGCAGTTGGGCTTTGGCCTCCATGATGTATGTTTTTTTTTATTATGGCAAAATAAAAAATGTTACAACAAAAGTAGGGGGGACTTGTGCCCCCTGCCCCCCCCCCATTATTACACCCATGACACCCACAAGTGTCTCATGCACCTTCGAGTCTGTTTCTGAAAACACTTTGAGTCAGGCTGGACATTTTAACTGGGCTTTGATCCCTTTAGTGCAGAGTTCATTCTATATAGCCAAAACCCTTTTGCGTTTGATGAGGGTGGCATGAGCAAAATCATACTCAAAGTATACTCAAGTGTCACCAAATATGACTTCCTTTTTCCCCCAGGCTCACCTCAGGACATCCATCTTTGTCCTAAAATCTAGGAAAGCGAAGATAAAGGAGTAGGCATGGGCATTTTGGTCTTTTGGGGGATCAGCCATGGCCCAATGAGCTCTGATAATGTTTAGTGCAAAGGAGTTATCGAGGTCCAAAAGTTCCTTCATGAGGCCTTTGATAAACATTACAGGATCCCTCCGACTGCTTCTTCCAGCACCCTGTGTATCCCTCACATTGTTCTAGCGGTGTCAGTTTTAATAGTCTCCCATCTTTTTGACCTGCTGCAGTTCTTTTCCATGGAGGCTCAGCAGGGCCTCAGTTTAAAGGACAGTGGTGGCTGTGTATTTACTACCACAGTCAAGGTGATCTCCTGTCATTTCAATACTCACCTGTTTCAACTTTGACCTTGAGTTTGTTCAGGGTTGGGACTTTTGAGGACATTATTACTGAACAACATTCTTGCTCTACACCACAATCTGTATTTTTTTTTTTTTTTTTGAAGTTTATATTAGAATTCTTTATTATTTTGGAGTGAGTCAGGGTGTGTATGATTGATAGGATTAAGCTGTGTAGCGTGACTGATGTGTGCTATGATGCATGATTTGTATGCATGTTGTGAAGAATGCTGCTTATAATAAAGGGTGTTTGTGGCAGAGAGTGGGTGGTGTAGGTTTTTAAATTAGGCGGAAGGGTTATTACTGGCTTAGACTGTCAGTTGTTCTGAGGATGTGTCATCCTGTGCAGACCCCTAGGCTCAGCTACTCCCCATCTTTGTTCTGGGATCTGCGACCCTTCTGTGACCCCCCCTCCCCAGTCTAATGTGGCATACTGCTGCAGGGAGGTGGGAACCAGTAGGAGACATGGAGGCTGGGAAAGCAACTTGGGAGTGCTGATAAGAGGGTTGTTACTAGGACTGTGAGGACCATGAGACTCCCTGGGGTGAAATGGGTATCTGGAAGAGGCCAAACGTGATTAATCCCATGATCTTCAGATCGTATGGGCAGGTAACTGATAAGCCAGTCACCGCTACACATTATCTTCAGGCAGTGCTATGCAACGCCAGATAGATGAGGATTAAGACCACAATTATAGCGCATTTTGTCTCATTCCTCAGTCAATCTGACTTGCTTCAGGGTAACCTGGGTTGTTGACAGTTCTGGTGTGATACTGGAGGCAGCCATCCCAGCTGAGTTTTCAGTAATGTACTGCCCAAGGAAGGTCAGTGGGGGGAGGGTAGCCATCTGTTTTAGATCTAAAATGAACCTGGTTGTTCACCCAGTTGGGGATACCTCATCATTTGAATGCGTGGGAATTCAGGCTGCATGATCCTCCTTGTTTACAGGCCACTGGGACATGAGTATCTTCTGCAGGAAATTATGGACTTCATCGCTGACAGGGTGGTGGAGTCACATAGATGGCTTATTTTGGGCAATTTCAGTGTCTGGATCAATGACAAATTCTTGCATTTTGAGCAAGATTTCCTCCAGGAAATGGACTCCATGGACCTCGCACAAGCTGTGGCTTCTGCGACCCATCAACATGGCCAGGCCCTGGACTTGATATTCTCTCTGGGGCTTGAGGTGGAAGATTTCAGGACTGATCATTGCACTACCAGGTTCACTTTTAGGGCCCTGCTTTGTAGTCCACCCCCTGTGGAGATATAGTACAGTTCTGTCCTTTGTGAGGGCTATGGTCGGTGGGATTCTTGGCAGTACTGGACAGTACTGGACACCATGGATATGCTAGTGGCTTGTGTCAGGTGACCAGATGAAGCAGTGGCAGCTTATAATACAGCCATCAGGGGGTGGCCTTTGACCTTGTGGCACCAGCATATGTACGCCTGCTGGTTTCTTGCCTTGGCTCACCATGGTATGCCAGCAAGCTGAGGGAGATTAAAACAAAGCAGTGGAGGTTAGTGCATTGTTAGAGGAGGCCCTGGGCCCAGAAGGACAGACTGGCTTTGATTACTCACTATGATGAGTATCAAAGGGCAATCACCCATAAGAAGACAGGATTCTTGTCCAGAAAGATTGTTGCTGTAAGGAATTGATCAGCTCAGTGCGGCCCAGGGTCCAGAAGGACAGACTGGCTTTGATTACTCACTATGGTGAGTATCAAAGGGCAATCACCCATAAGAAGACAGGATTCTTGTCCAGAAAGATTGTTGCTGTAAGGAATTGATCAGCTCAGTGCGGCCCAGGGTCCAGAAGGACAGACAGGCTTTGATTACTCACTATGGTGAGTATCAAATGGCAGTCACCCATAAGAAAGCAGGATTTCTGTCCAGAGAGATTCCTGCTGGAAGGAATCAACCAGTTCAGCATTTCCGGACTGTGGGCAGGCTTCTTCATTTGGCCCATTTGGAGCCTGTGAAAGCTGTTTCATCTGCTAAATTTAGTTGTTTTAACCAAGTATAGCACACTAAGCTGAAAGCTTTTTTACAGGAGCAACCTGGGAGCACAAGGAGGTTAAGTGACTTGCTCAGGGTCACACAGTATGCAAGTGGAAGCTGTGGGATTCAAACCCCAGGTCTGGTCTGCTGGATGTCACCAGATTTGCAGCTCAGAGCCTTAGACCACTGCGCTATACTGCCTCCTAAATGTGAGGCATTTGCTCAGTTCTTTTCAGACAGGGTATCTATCCAGGTTGGGATCTCGCTAAATAAGCCATTACAGCCCAACAGGATTGGCCAGAAGAATGCAGCAGCATTCATTGGTCATGGGGTAGAGTTCAGTCTAGTGATGATGAATGAGGTAGGTGAGGTGATCTCAGAACTGCAGCCAACAATTTGTGAGCTGGATCCAGACCCGACTACTTAGTAAATTGTGTTGGAAAGATGAGCTTGTTGTTCTCCGAGACTGTCAGGTATTCCCTGTCAGAGGGGATTTTCCCAATTACACTGAAAAATGCACTGGTGCAGCCCCTCGTGAAGAGGCCATACTTAAACCCAGACATCCTGGCAAATTGCTGACCTGTCTCTATCCTCCCATTTCCCCGAAGGAATGCCAAACCATGCCACGTGGTCCACGCCACTATCCTGCCTTCAATTCTATCCCCAGGCAGCTTTGTTTCATGTTCCTCTATTGTGCTGCACAGAACGTGCTGACGTTGGAGGAGGTGCTGTGCTGGAACCAATCACAGGGCTCCCATAGGTCCGTTGCTGTTTATCACACCTCCTTCCACTCAGACTTGAAAATTTCTGTCCCTACCTCAGGTCCGTGTCTTGCAGCATAAGTACAGGCCCTCCGGTACTCTTGGAACTACATACAGCTGAGGACCAGTTCCAGAGCACCGGAGAGAATTCACTAGTGCAGCCGCTATCTGGAGACATGAGAAAAACAGCCAGTGAGGAGATAGTACCACCGCCAGCCAGCCACAACCATCCCAGAAGGAGCCAAAGACCTTCCACTGCTTCCATATCGGCTGTGACTGTCTGCTAGTGCTGCTGTAATTCATTTATTTAAAATAAAAAGTGGCAAGAGCTAAGCACTAGGCAGCCAGCAGCAACAATTCACTGAGTTGCAATGCCAGTCAGTACAGAGTACACAGAAAGACCCAGAGGAGGACTAAGGAGGATTACTTGCACGTAGGTAATATCTAAGATGGGATGGTAGATGGAGACTATGAGATGGTCTGGACCATATAATTTGAACTAAAAATAAAATAAATGTAGTAGTGTGGGAGATGACAGTCTGAAGAAGTAGAGAGCAGCAGAGCAGAAGTTAAAAAAAAAAATTGCAGCAGCTGGAGAGGAGCATTTTTTGCAATTATATTATTTGTAGTATTGCTCTTAAGGTCATTAATTTGTGTCTGAGACGGAGTCTGACAAATTATGCAGTAGTCGGTGGGGCAGTTAAAGAAAGTTTTTTTTGCAATTTATTCTATTAATTATTTGTTAGAAATGTAATACTTCTGAAGTTTCCAGGTCATTGTGTCTGACAGATTGTACAGTAGTTGGATTTATGTACAAAGATTACTGGGGGTTTGGGGGGGGCACAGGGAAGGGGGTTCAGGAAGAGGGCCCGGGGAGGGGGTGTGGGGGCCCATCTGTGGGGCTCCAGTAATTGAGTTTGCTGGGGGTCCCCAAAGTCCTAAAACCAGCTCTGGCCAGGGCCTAGTCCATGTAGGGCCTTAAAGGTAAACAAGCCCACCTTGTAGATAACTCTCCACTTGACCGGCAGCCAATGCAGTTCCTGCAACACCAGAGTCACATGACAGAACCTCAAAAGGCCTGTCAGTAACATGGCAGCTGTGTTCTGCACTAGTTGCAGCCAGCAGAGGATACCTCCCAAGACCCTGAAGTAAAGGGCGTTACAGTAATCAAGCCTTGACGTTACAAAGGCATGCACCAAGGTAGGGAGGTCCTCAGACGGAACTAGGGATTTGATCACGGTGATATTCCTCAAGTGGTAAAAACCACTTTGTACAACCGATGACATCCGAGATTCAAATGTCAAACCATCACCCAGGAACACGCCAAGATCTCGCACCCTAGAGGAAGCCATCAATGGTGTAGACCCCAGAGAAAGACCAGTTACCACACCGGAAGCATTCCTATCACGCCTTCAGCCCAGTTCCACTACCAGTATCTCCATCTTATCGGGGTTCAGTCACAACCAGCTGGAGGACATCTAATCATTGATCTCAGCCAGGCAGATGTTTAGCACTTCCACAGCGTTGGATGTTCCTGGGGCAAAGGACAAGTACAATTCGGTATCATCTGCATAGCAGTGAAAAAACACATTGTACTTCCTAATGAGCTCACCTAGAAGCTGCGTGTACACTGCAAACAACATTGGCAACAAGATCGATCCCTGAGGCACACCACATGACAGGCGCTTCAGGGAGGAGAAATTCCCTATCACTACCCTTTGCTTCCTGTCAGCGAGGTAGGACTCAAAACAGCGGATGACAGTGTCAGCAAGCCCACAGTACTCTCTGAGATGATCTAGCAGCACAAAGTGGTCTACAGTGTCAAAAGCTGAGGAGAGATCAAGGAGAACAAGAACTGACCCGTCTCCTCTATCCCTCACTCTAAGGAGGTCATTGTGCACCTGAACTAATGCACCTGGCCACAAAGGTGCATGGTTTTGTGACCTCAAGGCTTGACTACTGTAATGTTCTGTACCCTGGGGTTAGTGGAGGTATGCTGCGGCATCTGCAGCTGGTGCAGAACACAGCTGCCAGGTTGCTAATCAGCCTTTTGAGTTTGAGTCATGTCTCACTAGCACTGCATAAACTGCACTGACTGCCAGTTAAGTGGCTTATCTCTGTTAAAGTTGGATTACTAACTTATACGGGCATATATGGGCTGGGCCCAGGTTACCGGTTTTAATTCCTGCATCCTTACATATCCTCACACCTTCTCTGCTCCACTGTAGTGAACTTCCTGGTTGTTTGCAGGGTCAGGCTTAAAACCTGGTGGGATCAGGCCTTTGAAGTGGCTAGCCCGGTCCTATGGACTGTCTCTCTGAGGGAGGCTTCTTGATGGAGGCCTTTGAAGGGGGAACTTTCAGCATTCCTTGGGCAAAAACACAGGACCTATAGGTCCCAATTAGGTAAAACACTCTAGCTATAATGTTTTTAAATCATTTATAGAGCTGCAATTTGCATTTTATCTGGTTGATCCTGCAATCCTCTGCCTACCATTACTGTGCCAGAGTCCCCCGCGGCAAGCCCTTTTAGTTATGAGACTGGCAGGCTAAGCCACACGGGACTCCTATATACCAGTATGGTTGTCAAATTTTTGAAAGATATTCTGTGCATGTTTGCGCTTCTAACTTTGGTACCGATCGACTGAGGAAAACGCTTTCCTCGTTCAGTCGGTACCGGAGTTAGAAGCACAAACATGCACTGAATATCAAATATTTTTTGATGACTATACTGGTATACAGGAGTCCCCTGTGGCTTAACCCATCAGTCATGTCATCAAAGAGCTTGACGCAGGGAACTCTGGCACAGTAATAACGGGGCGAGGGTTGTAGGATCAACCAGATAAAATAAAAACTGCAGCTCTGTAAGTTATTTAAAAACATTACAGCTAATGAGCTTTCCTTAATCAGGACCTATAGGTCCTGTGTTTTTGCCCTGGGAATGCTGACAGTTCCTATTAAAAGTGGCTTAAAATCTATCCTTTTGCACAGACTTATGAGGAGTGAGAGTCCCTTCTCAAGCTATCCCCAGTATTGACTTTTAAAGTTTTCTGTTATGTATTCATTTATTTATTTAAAGTATTAGAAAAGAAAATGTTGTATTTAACTCACTCAGCCCCATAGAGCATGTGTGCGTCATCAGGAAAATTCCTCTAGTCCCCATAGCGCATACGTGCATCATGTATTCACTTCCTCTCATCCCCATTTCGCATATGTGCGTCCTGCACTTTCTTATGCACTTTCTGGATCAACCAATTGGGGATAAGGTTATTGGAAAGTGCAGGTCAGTAGGAAACATTCCTACCTACCAGAATACCTACTTTATATTGGACACATTTGCTACTTTTCAGATTTTTTTAGGTTTTAATTTGGGTTAAAAAGTGAAGAAAATGCTATTTTTCTCCACCACAAGTACTGTTAAAAAATATTGTAAATGCTAGAAAAGTATGATCCCTGATTTGAAAGCTCTTTTCATTGTGAAAAATTAGTATGCTGGTGTCTGGGAGCTACTTTATTTTAGTTTTTTGGGGATTAAAAAAAGTGTAAAAATGTGATTTTCCTCCATTTCAGGTACTCTAAAAAAAAAAAAAAAAAAAAAAAAAAACCTGTAAATGCTAGAAACGTGTGTGACCCATCATTTGAAAGGTCTCTTTAATGTGGACAATTATCATGCTGGTGTCTGGGGTCTAGGAAGCGTACTTTTTATGATGTAAGTTTAAATTTGGCAACAAAATGTAAAAAAATGCTCTTTTTTATCATTTCAGGAACTGTAAAAAAATGTCTGCAAATGCCACTAACATGAGTGACCCATCATTTTAAAGCTCTTGTTATCGTGAACATTTTCCATGCAGGTGTCTAGGGGCTGGGAGGCATACTTTTTTAGTTATTGTGGTTTGTGCGTCATGTGGGCAGTTGTGCAGAGCATTTTTCTGAATTCGGTCGGTTTACTGGCGTTATGTGTTAGCACATGCCTTACTTTATGGTCTGTTTTATTATGTAAAACAGCTCAGAAATACTTTAAACTGTAGCAGTGTAATGCACAGTTGTTGGTGTGATGGAAAACCATCATACAACAGACATTTGCACATTTGCCACTTCTAAGGTGGTTTTTTTTTGTTTTGTTTAAAAAACAAATTCAACTTTCATTGTTACATGCTCTGTAAAAAAACAAAGGTTAATGCTACTAACATGTGTGACCCCTCATTTTAAAGATGTTTTTATTGTGAGCAAACTTCATGCTGTAAGTTTTGTGATAGGAGTTATACTTTTTTAGTTATTTTATTCCAAGTTGGAGTGTTACCATTTTAGTTCTCAACATTCTAACTACTCAGGAAAACAGCCATTTTTACACAGAAATACAACACTCACTCAGGATTCCATTCTAGAGCTGAGTGAGTTAAAGAGGGACTGCAGCCAAAAGTTTTGGCATCAATAAATTCAGAATTTGGATCAGCATATCCTCAATCAGGCTCATGACAAAAACCAGATCTGTAAGTTACTTTGCTTAAAAGTTACAAGTCATTTTGTAACCCTTAATTCACTGTTCAAAAAAGCCAGTTTCAGAGAAGAGCTTCTGATGATATAACCTGAACTCATGACCAAGTCCTCCCTGCAAGCTACCTTATATTACTTATTTCTCCTATGTTACCTAAAACTGCAGTTGTAGTAAACTTCTGAAAAAGGAAAACTGACACTGGATTGATCGGCACATGCATTTCCATAATTTGTAGATGCAAGGTAGAGTACTTCAGAATGTGACAGGGGGATGGAATACAGCGGCAAACATGGCTTTAGAACTACAAAGTTGTGTGTAATTTTTAGAAAGCTGCAGTTATGAGATTTCAAAATGTCACCAAGTTGCAATTGTGGAATGTGGCAATGACACAATCTCAGAAAGTAGCTGGAACACATAATTTTGGAATGTAGTGGTGACGCACAATTTCAGAATGCAGTGGTGATGCACAATTTCAGAATGCGGCGGTGACGCACAAGTTCAGAATGTGGCGGTGATGCACAGTTTCGGAATGTAGTGGTGATGCATAATTTCTAAATGCGGCGGTCATGCACAATTTCGGAATGTGGAGGTGACACACAAATTTTGAATGTGGCAGTGCCGCACAATTTTGGAATGCGGTGGTGATGCACAATTTCAGATTGTGGCAGTGATGCACAATTTTGGAATGCAGCAGTAACACACAGGTTGGTAATGTGGCAGTGAAGCACAATTTCGGAATGCGGCAGTGACACAATTTCAGAATGTGGTGGTGATGCACAATTTTGGAATGCGGTGGTGACGCACAGTTTCGGAATGCAGCGGTGACGCACAGGTTTGGAATGTGGTGGTGAAGCACAGTTTCAGAATGCAGTGGTGGCTCACAATTTCAGAATGCAGCACTGACACACAGATTCGGAATGTGGTGGTGATGCACAGGTTCAGAATGCAGCTATGACGGACAGTTTCGGAATGTGGTTGCGAAAAACAATTTTGGAATGTTGTAATGACTCGCAATTTTGGAATGCAGCGGTGATGCCCAGTTTTGGAATGTGGTGGTGATGTGCAATTTCGGAATGTGGTGGTGATGCACAGGTTTGGAATGTGGCAGTGATGCACTATTTTGAAATGCACTGGTGACACAGGTCTGGATTTACAGGTTTACAGGTTTGGAATGCGGAGGTGATGCACAATTTCAGAATGTAGCAGTGATGCACAGGTTCAGAGAGTGGCAGTGATGCACAGGTTCAGAGAGTGGCAGTGATGCACAGGTTCAGAATGTGGTGGTGATGCTCAATTTCAGAATGTGGCAGTGATTCTCAATTTCGGAATGTGGCGATGACGTACAATTTGGCAATGTGGCAGTGACAATTTTGGAATGCAGCATTAAAACACAGCTTGTAGGGGGTGTTTAATTTTGGAAGTGATGCACCATTTCAGAATGTGGCAGGGATGTGCAATTTGGGAATGGGGAAGGGAGGTACAATTTTGAAATAGGGCAGGGATGCATAATTTTAGAATGTGGCTGGGGTACGTAATGTTGGAATGTGGTGGGAATGTGATGCACAATTTTGAAATATGGTGGGTGCATATAATTCTGGAATGTGGCAGGAACAAGCAATTTCAGAATAATATGGTGTGTCCTGTCACATTCCGACAGCATGCATCCCCACTATATTCAGAAATTGCCAGTCCCCACCAAATTCCTCAGTGTGTGTCCCTGTCGCATTCCCAGACTGATTGTCCCACTACATTTGGAGATGGAACATCCCTGCCACATTCCAAGATTGCATGTCCTCACCAATATTTTAAAATTGTGCACCACCTTGACGTTCTATGCCTTGGTTCAATGCTGCATTCCAAAACCACCTCCTGATGTGTTCTAAAGTACAGTACTGTGCATCTCAGTATTCTGGAATGCAAGCACTGCAGTCAACAATATGTCAGTTTTTTTTAGGATTACTACAGCTACAGTTTCTTAAACTTTGGAGAAACGGGCCCTATAAAATTGCTGACATGGAGAACTGGACTGAGAGTTCAGGATGTGACATCAGTGGCTCTTCACTGAAGCTGGCATTTTTGAATAGCTTGTGAAATCAGGGTTATAAAATAGCTCATAACTTTAAAATGAAGTAACGTAGAAATCTAATTTTTGGTATGAGATTTATTGGGAGTATGCTTATTCTAAATTTACAATGTAGCACTTTGGGAGGGAGTCCCTCCTAATTTATGAACATGGTATTCTTTGCTTTTATATACTAATACACCTGTATTTTGTAATAGCGCCCCAAGCACATGGGGAAGGGTGCCACAAAGAAATAAAATCTGCCACTGCAAAAGGCCTCTAGCACGGTGGTGCACTTCTCTGCCACCTGAAGCTTACGTCGCCATCTGCAACTGTGGATTCCAAACACAAGACAGATTCACTGATACAATTAAGTTCAGCGCATAGTTGTTGCAAGGTAGTCATAAAGGTTTCCTCTATGTCCTCTAAATCACCATCCTGCAGCGAGATGGTGGGGGACAGCAAAAATTAGCGGCTCTAACTACGGCTGCATTCAGTGTTGGCTCTAGTTGTTGGTTTAACCTGTAAATCTTTTAACTTTTGGCGAGTAGCCATTTTTGACAGCTTGGCAGTTTTGTGGATAAGGACTGAAGCAGACTGTGTGGGGTAGATGGAGTGAGAGGCTCAGGAAGCCATCGATGACGTGATGCCAACGGAAGTCCAGACCCAGTTACCTTACAACCAGCAGGAATGAGGCACCCCAAAATAACCGCTACTGTTTTGGGATGCCTCCTTCATCCCAGTTGTGCAGGATATAACTTCGCTAAACTGGATTAATGGATATCTTGGATAAATGAACACCTGTGAGCAACCTCCCAATGTCTTTGGTTCCTCACTGTGCTCTTTGACAGTAGCCCCTCTGCCCCAATCTAGTTATGCAACTCCAGCATGACTTTAACAATGTCCAGTGCTGGTTCTGTGGCAAAACAGTTCAGCCTGAATGTCAAAAAGACCATCTCTATGACCTCTGGCTGTAGTTCAGTCTGTCCTGGATGGCGTCCAACTGAAGGACGTCACTGCCTCAAAATCTACCTGAACCAAACTGAACACCTTCCCCTTCTTTTGTTGCCTTGCCCATGACTGCCTGGCCTACTCACATAAATACAGATACACAGACAATGTTGGCTGATAAAGGACTACCATCCCATGCAGTCTGCCACCCTACTTAACTACT
The DNA here is from genome assembly GCA_016271365.2 of Neoceratodus forsteri. Taxonomy (NCBI): domain Eukaryota; kingdom Metazoa; phylum Chordata; order Ceratodontiformes; family Ceratodontidae; genus Neoceratodus; species Neoceratodus forsteri. Next base: position 679,566,252 of record CM028133.1, on the reverse strand, counting down.
CTACTCTGGCCCCCATGTCCATCTTGATCCTTTACCTCTGCCCCCCCACTTCTGCTTAAGTTCATATGCCAGGCTGTCCCATCCCTCTTGGTACTGCTTACTGATTTGGTCCTTACAACTTCTCCAGTAGCTTGTTCCACTTGTTCACCACTCCTTCCATAAAAAAGGGTTACTGGCCACCTCTCTTCAATCTCCCACTGATAGTTTGAACCAGTTTCCACTCAGTCCTATATCTGCGCTCAAGGAAAAAATATCCTTGTTGTCCGCCCTGTTTTTCCTACGCAGGTACTTGCACGTTTATATCATGCCACCCCTCCTCCTCTTTTCTTCTCAACAGCATACCAGTCCAAGTCCTGCAGTCTCTCCAATAACATCCCCCAGTCCCCAGAACATTCTGATTGCCCTGCACTTCTTTTACTCTGTCACAGTATTTCCTTAGGTGTGAACTCCAGCACCTTGCAGAGTACTCCAGATGTGGCCTCACCAACAGCCTATACATTGTGAGGATTAACTCCGGACTTCTGCTGTTGAGCCCCCTCCCTATGCATAACATCTTGTCTGCCTTTCCCCCGGCTCTGCTACAGTGTGCTGTTGATTTTGGGCTTCATGATACCGTTACCCTTAGGTCCTCTTCCTCTTTGGTATGTTCCTCCTATTTGGTACTGCACCTTTGGGTTTCTTTTCCCAGTGTGCATCACCTCACATTTTTTGCAGTGAGGCACAGCTGCCAGATCTCAGACCATTTCCTAAGCCTGCCAAGATCCTTGAGTTCCCTTATCCCTTCCTTCATGTCAACCCTTGCATGCATCTTTGTGTTCTTTATGCCTTCTCCTAGGTCACAAATTAACACTTTGAAAGGACACAGCCTAGAACCAGTTCCTGTGGTGCTCCACTCACAACCTCCCTTGCCTACAAGAACTCACTATTCACTACAACTTGTGTCCTTCCTCTCAGTCAGCTTTCTACCCAAGTTGCCAACTTTTCCGTCACCCCCAAGTCCCTTAGCTTCTTGACCAGTGTCCTGTGGGGAATGAGTCAAAGACCTTACTAAAATCTAAGTACACTATACCAAGTGCCTGTTCCTTGTCAGTACCCCTGGTCACCCAGCTGAAGAAGTCAATACGATTCCTCTGACAATACATCCTCCTCATGAACCCATGCTGTCTGGGTTCCTGTAGTCTATTCCCATCCAGGATGCCACCAGTTTCTCCTCAGTATAGACTTTATTATCTTTCCCACTACAGACATGATGTTGGCTGGTCTATAGTTCCTTGGCTCATTCTTCTATCTGCTCTTGTGCAGAGGGGCCACATCTGCTGTCCTCCAGTCCCCAGGGACCACAGAAACCAAATCTGTTGGCAGAAAAGGACTGCTTAGCCCACCCAGTCTGGATGGTCTCTGCCTAGTCTGTCACTGCAGACCCTAACTGGTCTTTGACGACCCTCCCTCCTCCCTGCCCATTTACTAATATTCTCCTATATCCATCCCATGCATGCTTGAAGCCCCCTACTATTTTTGCCACCACCAATTCCACTGGCAGACTGTTTCAGGTGTCCACCACTCTTTAGTGAATTACTTCCTCACATCCCTATTAATCCCCCTTCCCCCAGCTTCATCACATGCATTCTGGTCCTGCTGCTCCATTTCATTTGAAAGAGACCCTCCTCCTGCACCTTGTTCACCCTCATGAGGTACTTGTAGATCTCTATCATGTCCCCTATTGCTCTCCTCTCTTCCAGGGTGTATATGTTGAGACCTCTCAGTCTCCCCTCATAGGGCTTTTGATGCAACCACTGCACCATTTCAGCAGCCCTCCTCTGGACAGCCTCCACCCTGCCTATGTCCTTTCTGAGGTGCAGTCTCCAGAACTGGACAGAATACTCCAGGTGAGGTCTCACAAGTGAGAGATACAGTGGCAACACCACCTCCCTCCTGCTGGAGAAACCTCCCCTATGCATCCCACTGGCCCTACTCACTGCTTTGTCACACTGCCCTACCACTTGAGGTCATCATATATAATAACCCTAAGATCCCTTTCCTGCTTGGTGATTGACAGTACCTCCTTCACATCTTATATTCATCTCTTGGGTTCCTATGTCCTATTAGCATGATTTTGCACTTTCTGGTATTGAATCCTAACTGCCATACTCTTGACTGCTCCTTGAGTTTCCCCAAGACCCCTATGCATCCTCTCCCCCACGACTGACAACCCTATTACAGATTTTGGTGCCATCTGCAAAAAGGCATGCCTTCCCTTCCTTCTACAGCAGTGGTGTAAGTGGTAGACAAGAAGTACAGGAACTCGGACACTAGCAAATATGAAATGCAGCTTGAAGATCTTCAATCTGAAGGATAGCTGTGTGAAGACACGTCTATCTGTTTAGACACTAGTAGATTCAGTTAGAGATACTGAAGTATTTCTAGCAAAATAGCACTGTTATACAAGTCAAAAGTTGTTATGGAAATCCTGATTTCAGATCACAGGGCCAGAAACTATCATTATGTTGCTGGTTTAAGAATTTCAGTTCCAGCGTCAGTGGGAAGAAGTACAGGAACTCAGTTCCTGCTGCAAAAAAGGTATAGGAACTGAGTTCCTGTGTGTTCCTGTTCACTTTCATCACTGTTCTACAGTGTAACTTATGAAGACACTGAAGAGGACTGGTCCCAGTACTGAGACCTGCTGCACCCCTCAGGTCACTCTCCCCTTATTAGAGTAAGTACCACTAACCACCACCCTCTGACATCTATTCATTAGCCACTTACTTGCCAGATTCACCACTTTTGATTCCACCCCTGGGCTGCTCAATTCCTTTATCAGTTTCCTGTGTGGCTCAGTTTCGAAGGCCTTGCTAAAATCCAGATAGGCCATGTCCCCTGTCCTCTCCTAATCTATTTCCCTAGTCACCCAATGGAAGAAATCAATCAGATTTGTCTGGCATGCCCCCTCCCCATCTGTGAATCCATGTTGCCTCTGGTCTTGTAGCCCACTGGAATGAAGATAAGTCTACCAATCTTTCCTTTAAAAGGGTTTCCATTAGTTTTCCCACCACTGATGTGAGGCTGATCAGCCTATAGTTGCTAGCTGCTAGCCTCCTCCCTGCTGCTGCTCTTATGGAGAGGGACATACTGTCCTCCAGTCCTCTGGAACCAGGACTGTTTCCAGTGAGCTGCTGAATAAGGCCATCAGTGGGGTAGCTAGCACCTGCCTGAGTTCCTTTAGTACCATTGGGTGTATCTCATTTGGTCCCATAGCCTTGTTCACTTTCAGAACTGCAAGTCCCTTTAGGATTATCCTCTGAAAATGACCTTGTGCCCCTCCCCCCTACACACACTTTGTTCCTGCTGTTCCCTGGTGGTCTACCCCCCTTCCCTCCACTGTAAAGACTAAGCAGAAGTACAGTACCTGCAGGATGTCTGCTTTTTCTTGATCCTCTTCTGCACAGTCTCCTCATGCCACTCTCCCCATCCTCACTATCCCTCCCCTTGCGTCCCCTAACCTCCTTTAGCTACCCATTTGGCTATCCTTTCCTCTGTCTGCAACTTTGCTCCCCACATCCCCACACTGCATTTTCTGCATCCCTGTTTTACTTGCTATACCTCTTTGTCTTCCTCTTTGTGTGTTTCCCTATACCTCCTGAATGCCAACCTTTTTTCCCCCTCGCCACCTTGGCCACTTCCTTAGAAAACCATAATGGTCTCTTTTTCCTTCAACTTTTACTGCCTTCTTTCATGCAAAGGCTGGTTGCCTTAATTCTGCCCTCTTTATTTCTCCCCACCATGCCTTTACCTTCCCTGGCAATCCCTCCCATGAGTCGGTTTCTGAGACAGTCTCCTATTTCTTTAAAATCCACCCTCCTAAAGTCCAGGACCCTCACCTTGTGTGATTTGCCTCTGTTCCTGTCTTAATGTTAAACCACACTGCACGGTAATCACTGGTACCAAGGGGACTGCCCATTGTGACATCTGCAATGCCACCCCTGTTTGTTAGCACCAAGTCCAGCAATGCCCCATCCCTAGTGGGTTTGTTGACTAGCTGCCTCAGAAAGGCTCCTTGTAGGGAGTCAAGGATGGCCCTTCTCTTTGCAGAAGCTGCAGTTGGAAGGTGCCAGTCCACATCTGGCAAACTGAAGTCTCCAACTATCAGCACCTCCCGATTACTTGCCATCCTGAAGATGGCTTCCCCAGTGCCTTATCCAACTCCTCTCCCTGTGCTGTAGGTCTCCATACAACACCTGTATGGACAGTGGCCCCAGTACCTGTCTCCAGGATGACCCACAGCACCCACATCCCCACCTTTTCCTCTGGGTGCCCCTGTACTTCCATGGCCCTGATTCTATCCCTCGCATACAGTACAACACCTCCTCCCCGCCCTGTCTCTCCTGAACAGAAAGTGACTGGCTACAGATGTGTCCCATTCATGGTTGTCAGTGCACCATGACTCCATTGGGGCCACCAAATTCAGGCTAACCTCTGCATTGATGGCCTCCAGGTCTGGAATTTTATTTCCCAGACTTCAGACACTGGTGTACGTCTCTACATACTTTACTCTGTACCGGTCTAGTTCCCTGCCCCCCCCCCACCACCACCACCTGTGCCTTTCCCTGAAGCTCTCCCTGGCCTCCTCTTCTACTGTTATCTTCTCCATTACCTATCTTCCTGTTCTTCTGATTTATAACCCCCCTTGTCCTGAGCCTTGTTCCAACCCTTGTCTTCTTGCACTCCTACCCTGTGAGAGCCTACTCCTCTTGGGCTCTCCTCCTTGCTGCTTCATCATCTTGGGGGGTAATTGGTGCCTCCCTTAGTTTTCCAGCCTCCCCCTGCCTAGTTTAAATGCTCATCCAAGTAGCATTTAAACATCCCATTAAGGACTGTGGCCCCCTCCTGGATAGATGCAGGCTCTCTCCCCTATAGAAGCCCATATTCTCCCAGTTTAGTTTCCAGTCCCCAATGTAGCCAAAGCCCTACTCCATGCACCATGCCTTCAACCATAGAAACATAGAAATTGTCGGCAGATAAGGACCGCTAGGCCCATCCAGTCTGCCCGTAGGCCCTATACATTGTATGTGGCCACTGACCCTATGTGATCAATGGCTTTTCATCACTTCCTCTCTTCTCAGCCTTCCCTTGTGCCTGTCCCAAGCATGCTTAAACCCCTCCACTGTGCTTGACTCCACTATCTCCTGTGGCAGAGTATTCCAAGTGTCGACTACCCTTTCTGTGTAGAAAAACTTCCTCACGTTACCTTTTAATCTACCCCCTTCTAATTTCATATTATGCCCCCTTGTTCTAGTACTTTTTCTACATTGGAAAAGGTCCCCCGCCTACACTTTGTTTATGCCCTTGAGGTACTTGAAGGTTTCAGTCATGTCCCCCAGCTGTCTCCTCTCCTCCAGTGAGTACAAATTGAGGTCCCTTAGTCTCTCCTCATATGTTTTGCGGTGCAAGCCCTGCACCATCTTTGTTGCCTTTCTCTGGACAGTCTCCACCTTATCTATGTCCTTGCATAGGTGCGGTCTCCAGAACTGCAAGCAGTACTCCAGGTGAGGCCTTACCAATGTTGTTTTATACATTGGTATCACCAACTCCTACCTCCTGCTAGTGATACCCCTGCCTATGCGCCCCAGCATGCCACTGGCCCTCCGTGCCGCCTTTGTACACTGCTTTGATACCTCAAGGTCATCAGAGATGATAACCTCTAGGTCCCTTTCCTCTTTGGTGACAGTCAGCTTCCCCCCACCTCCAAACCTGTAGCTCTCCCCAGGGTTCCTTCTACCGAGGTGCATTATTTTGCACTTCTTTGCATTGAACCTCAGTTGCCACATCTCCGACCATCTTTCAAGCTTCTCCAGGTCCCTCTTAATTTTCAGCACCCCTTCTGGAGTATCCACTCTGTTGCATATCTTGGTGCCATCGGCAAACAGGCAGACCTTCCCTTCCAGCTACTCTGCAATGTCACTAATGATGGCTTTTGCTCAACTGTTACCTGTATATGGCTGGGGGGAGGATGGAAAACTGCATCAGGGCTTTTAACCAACTGTTAAAAGCCCTGATGCAGTGTTCCATCCTCTCCCCAGCCATATACAGGTAACAATTTGGCAAAAGCCATCATGTGTGCTACCTACCTGACGCCCCTCCCCAGCTCCCTGAAATGTCTCTGCACTACCCCTACCCTGTGCTTTGCCAGGTAATTTGTCCCCAGGTGGACAATGACATCTAACTCCCTACCATCTCCTGCTGCCCTAGTGATCCTCTAGATCCACTCTGCACCCTTTCAAGCCAAAGCACCTCTCAGGCACTTCACTTCAGTCTCCCTTTCTCCCCCACTCCCAAGTCTATCCCTCTAAGAGTCCTCCAACAGCAGCTGCTTCTTCTTCTCTTTCTAGGGGCTTCTTCCTCCTCCCTCCTTGGGAACTCCCCTTCTGAGGACCCCCATTTCCTCCCTTCCCCATGCTACAGGTTCCTCTTCCCAGCTGCCCTGTCCTGCCAGTATGGTGAAGAAACTGTACAGTGGTATAGGCTAAGAAGTGTGTACCCTTCCTGCCTCCCCCAACCATTTGGACCCACCAAAGTCCAACTACTCTTCCTCTGCCTAGGCATCCTCTAGCCGAGCGGTGGCAGACCATGTTGCCCCTGGATGGAGCAGAAGGTTCTCTGCACCCTTACCAGTTTTGCTCAGACTCCAGTAACCTCACCCCTAAACCCAGAGAGGCGAGTACAAATGGGGTAGCACTTCAGTCTCCAGAAGTTGTCCCAGAAGACTACAGCTCCACACCCACTGCACTGCACCACTCCTGTGCTCGTTCCTTCTGTTAACTTACTACCTGTTGAAATGTTCTGGTACCTTACTGCTCTTTTTGATGCCCACTGAATTCCTACCTCTACTTTTGATTGTCTGAAATGGTATTTGGTACCCTACCCTAGGTAGGGTGTCTTGTTTTTGCCTATTTTTATCCCAACTATCTGTGCCTAAGTTGCAATGGGTGCCTGCTACTTATCTACTTGCCCAAACTTGGTACCCTACTCTAGATAGGGTGTTTTCTACTTTCTCTTTTCAGCCCCCTTACCTGTACTTACCTTGTCTGGTTCCTACTACTCCTTACCCACTAGATGTTAACTCACTACCAGCAGCTACCTACACTGAAGTGAGCTGCTTCAGTATACCAGATCACGACAGTGTGCCATTTCCTACATTGCCTTGTGATCATCTTACAGAGCTTCCTGCAGATGCCGACAGATGCCTATAAAACACTTTTGGTCCACTCACGTGCTGGGACAGGAGCATGATGGGACATCCTAGGCAAGGGAGTCTTTTACAGTACTCTTGCTAGAAGGTCCTAAGTCTCTGGCAAATCCACCCCACAACCACACACCTGATTAACAGGGCTTTCTTAATCTACTCACCCCAAGATTAACTTTATGAGCTAGGTTCCCCACACTACCTGTTACAAGTTTAAAGACACGTCTCAAAGTGTCCCTAACTCTGACTAAAAATCTCTTTCCTCCACCAACTCACCTACACTGCACGCAGACACACCACTAGGTTAAAGCTGTGCTTACTCTCCTCTCCTCTTTGTCAGCAATTCCAGCCCCTGTGACCAGTGAGTAGTTGAATTGGAGTCACTATTACTTCTGCAATCTCCTTGAACACCCTAGGGTGTAAGCCATCAGGTCCCACAGATTCATCTGTTTTTACCCCTTTTAACTTTTCCATCACTTTTTCCACTGTTATACTGCCCATACCACTAGCATTCTCCTTTCCTTCCCTCCTTACCCTACATTCTGGCAGTAGCCCCTCCTTTTCATTAGTAAATACTGAACAAAACCGTTTGCTCAGTATCTCTGCCTTACCTTTTTTCCCCTCCTCCTGATGTTCCTTCCTCTTAAGCCTTACTATGCTCACTTTGACATTTCACTTCTCCAGCATGTACTTAAAGATTTCTTATTCCCCTTCCTGCACTCCCTTTGCTAGCTTGAGTTCCGCTGCTGCACCCCTCTTTGCTAACTTGAGTTCCATCTCCACCTTGGCCTGCCCAACTTTCCTACTAGTTACTCTTGGGTACTTCTCCCTATCCTCCTTCCTCTGGCTGCCCTTATTTTGGCCCTCTAAGACTTCTTGTGTTGGTGCACACCATCCTTCAGTGACTGGTATCTCCCCCTTTTACTTTTTCTCCTCAGTTTCATTGCCTATCTTTTTTTTTTTGGGAGGGGGAGGACAGGTCATGACACTTGTTATGTTAATTGCCACACTGACTACCCTGACTAGTTTGAATTAGCTATGTGTTTGGCTGGCCCACCGGTGCAGCAGTAGCACTACCGCTTGTGGTGCCGATGACCTGAGATTGGGAGCAACCTCGGGAGTTGGAGGGTCTGTCGTGGGGGGGAAGAATGACGGCACATCCCAAGGTTTGCTCCCCTCCTCCAGGGAGGAAGTGCGGATCAGAGGTCAACATTAGCCTGGCCCCTAGTGTTGGCTGGGGGTTGTCGCACCTACACTTCCATGGGGGGCATAGGTGGGGCAGACACCCAGCATGCTGCGTACAGAAGCATGCATGGCATTGCCACTGCATGTTCTGCCCTCCGTGCTGGGAGGGGACAAAATGGACAAAAGCATAAGAAAAGAACTTGAACTAGCTGTGTGTTCCACCCACCTAGCTCCAGCAGCTTTCTGCCCTCCTCAGTGAGATGTAAGCTGTCCCTTTTAAACAGCCTTCAGTCCCTCCTAGGACTCATCACTGATCTCTTTATTCTTCCTTGTCTCTCCAGTCTTTCAAGGCTGATGCTTCTCCATGTTCTGGTTTGGATCCCATCCCTGCAATCTGATCTCCATTCTCTCTGGTCCCCATCCCTTCCTCCCTTTGTGTCTGCTGACATCCTCTTTTGCTTTTACTCATACCAAGATCTCATCTGGGCAGTCCACCTTCTCCGATGCTCCCATGATCTTGATCTAACCTTCCCCTCTCTATCCACTACTCTACCTCCCCGTGAAATGAAAGCCTTTCTTCCATGACCACAATCTGCATGCTTGTGCCTGCTCCGGTTTAACCCCCAACCCCTCCTCCCTCTCACCTACTATTCTCCTTCCCTCCTCCCATGACTCCCCCACCTTCCATCTCCCAATTCTTTTATCCCTGCTTGCTGCCCATTATCCCCCAAAGTTTTGCCCCTGGCTGCAGCTACTTGTACAATGTACTGCAGTTTACCCTAGGCTTATTTAGCTCTGCTGCAGGTCCTTTTCTTTTTTGTACCTGACTGCCCTGTATTGTACTGCTGTTTACCTACTGGATGTATTTTACTGTACAATTTGCACTTATCCTATTGCTTACTTTTTTCCAATGTACCCTCCCCCAAGGACACCTCTAGAAATAAGGTATGTTCTGCTCAGTAGCCCTTTCCAGGAAAACTTTTAAACAAAAAATTTTTTCAAGCACTGGGGAAATGAGCTGTTCATATCCAGACATGAAGTCAGAAGCCTATGGATAGAAAAAGTACAGTTACGTAAGAACTTACAGTAACAGTAGATCTTCAAGCGGAGCTCTTGCAGCAGATAACACATATAGGACTATGCTGCCAGGCACTAGGACCCCACGGAAAAATTTCTAGCTAGCAGTCCAAGGTGAGGGACCGCCCCCTGACATCGGCCCTGCACTGTATAAAAGGGGCGGTCCCCCAGCACCACCTCAGTTCACCAGCCGACCCAGCTGAGATACAGGATGGGGAACCAAGGAGGATCTCCCATCCCCCAGAGAGAAGTACTGTTACGTAATCCCAGGGGCAGGTGGGAGGGAAAACCACCTGCTGCAAGAGCTCCTCTCGAAGATCTACTGTTATGGTAAGTTCTTATGTAACTGTACTATCTTACTTCGAGAGGGAGCTCTTGCAGCACGTAACAAATACAGGACCGAGTCCCAAGCAGTACAAGGAGAGACCCAGGACAGAAGAGTGGCAGACTAGTAGAAAAACAGTGTCCTTGGCACTCATTAGGAGAGCAGTCCCTGGAGACCACAAGGCCAAAACCTGCTCTTGTTCTGGAAGCAATGTTCAGACTGTAATGCCTAAAGAAAGTGTGGACCGAACTCCAAGTATCAGCTGCACAAAGATCTGCTGCAGACAGATATTTGAGGGACTCAAAGGAGGTTGCGACCCCTCTTGTAGAATTACCCTTGACCGGTCCCGGCAAAGGTTTGTGTACTTTTGGTAACAAAAGGTAATGCAGCTGACCAACCATTTGACCAATGTCTGCTTGGTCACTGGAGCCCCTTACATTCTTTGAGCAAAGGAGACAAACAACTCATCTGTCTTTCTTGATAGGACAGCCCGCTTCTTAACTAGAGATGCCAAACTACAGCTGGTACAATCAACCTTTCTATCCTTGATAGATTATGCTGACATCCTCTACAGTCACTGTCCCATTTCTTACCTCACCAGACTTAACACATTATATCACCACTACGCCACTAGGACATCCACATAATAAGACTATGTATTCATTATGCTGCCCCTGGTTGGCCCTGATTCAGTCAAATTTTGTTGAATCCACTCGAAGGGGGACTGTAAACTACTTTCATTTTATGCATGGCCCCAAACCCAAGCCTTGCTCGCTGCATAGTCGGTGTTACTCTGCATGGACCTTAATCTACGTACTGGCAGGGCAACACAAGAGGTCAACTCGGTCCCTGGATCCCTGCAATCTAACCAATACAAAATGCAACAAGGCTCGTGCTTTTAAACATCTCCTTGTCAATCTGAGAAGTATCGTGCTCCTCCTACTACTGTGCTCAGGAGACATCGAGCTCAATCCTGACCCCACAAAGTCGATTTCATCTCTAACCGAAATTACTACCCTAAAAGGAATCAGTTTTCTGCATATCAATGTCTGCAGCCTTCTAAAGAAGTTAGATTCTGTCCAGGCCTGGATTATCCACACTTCCCCAGACATACTTGTGATCTCGGAATCCTGGCTTCGGGCATCCACACCAGACAGTGAGGTTAATATCTCCAACTACCTCCTCTTCAGAGCAGACAGAAAGACTGGGGTTGGGGGAGAAGCCATTTATGTTAAAAACAAATTTACAGTATCTATATTAGATGCTACTTCCATTGCAGGGGGCTTTGAATGCCTGTCTCTCAGGGTCAAACCATCCCAATCTGTGGCATTCCACATAATAGGTTGCTATAGACCCCCAGCAGCAGGACCATAGCTCCTGGCTCATCTGTCTTCACAAATGGACATGACACCTCTGGAAACAATTATATTAGGTGACCTTAACTATGACTGGATATCGAACGGATCGTTACCCCTAAAACAATTCTGCGACTCTCACAGGTTCATCCAAATGATTACAGAACCAACGCGCATCAACAAGAAAAATCCAATGAAAAGCACACTTCTCCTTCTTGTCAACAAACCACACTACTTTTCCCATGCCGGTATCCTTCCCGCAGATGTTAGTGACCACTGTCTCATAGCTGGCATAAGAACCATCTCGAACCCACTATCTACATCAAAGTTTTCTACTAAAAGATCCAGACGGAACTTTGACCCTCTGGCCTACATACAAGAACTAAAAAACTCCTTGCACTGGCAGACTTTCTACCTGGCTAAATCAGTGTGTGATGCCTATAATGTTCTCCATGAAATTATAGCTAGTGCCCTAAACAACCATGCTCCTCTAGTTAAAGCACAAATAAAAACCAGAACCTGCCGTTGGTTTTCACCGGATCTGAAGAATGATTTACTCTAGAGACCAGCTATGGAAAAAGGCCCGGAAATCGCAGGCTGATGCAGACTGGTGTCTCTTTAGGACAGCTAGAAATGCCTGCATGAAAATGGTCAGAGAGGCCAAGGCCAATTATTATCAAAACAAATTACTATCCGCATCCAACAGCCCAACCAAATTCTGATCCACCATAAAGGAACTATCTGGACACTACCCAGATAGTACACTACCCTCCAAAATCACCATCGACAATGTCACTATCAGTGATAAATCTGAAATTCTTCAAGCCTTCAACAACCACTTCGCCACTGCAGGCATGGCATTCGATAATGCACCAGTAAGTAGTCTCTGTCCACAGCTCACCGCCCAGCCTCCAGACCAAAGTAACAAAGATACGATCTTCTCCTTTTCCCCGACCACCATAAAAGAAGTTGAAGACCTTATGCTATGGCTAGATACCAGAAAAAGTGCAGGAGCCGACACTTTCGACCCATACTTTCTGAAAATAGCATACCACATACTTGTCCCACCTATATCACACTTATTCAACCTGTCCCTAGCCCAGGGCTCTATCCCCTCAGAATGGAAAACCGCTCATGTTATCCCCCTATTTAAAGCAGGGGACCCATGCGACCTGAACAATTATAGGCCAATCTCTCTTCTACCTATACTCTCAAAAATGCTGGAAAAAGTCATGGATTTACAGCTGAGATCGTTTCTAGACAACTCTACATTGCTTAACCCCATGCAATCTGGCTTTAGAGCAAAGCATAGCGCTGTTATGGCACTGGCCAAAGTCACTAATGACTGGCAACGGGACCTTGACAACAAAAAATTTGTTTGTGCTGTGTTTTTAGACCTCAGCAAGGCCTTCGATACCGTTGACCACTGCCTGCTTCTCTCCACCATAAAAACCATAGGTATGGACTCAACCTCGCTGGACTGGTTCCAGGATTATCTCTCTGATAGGCAGCAACAAATTAAGGCTGAAGGTGAGCTCTCTCCTCTCAAACCAATAAAAAGAGGAGTCCCACAGGGTTCCATACTGGGCCATCTACTGTTCGCCATCTACATTAACAACTTGGACCTAGGCATTACAGAAGCTAGTATCCACTTGTTTGCCAATGATACGGTGCTCTATCTAAGCCGTGACTCCCCTGGAGCCGCATGCACAGATCTACAAACTGAATTCAATACACTGCAGCATCAGCTTCTCAGCAAAAAGCTACTGCTAAATGCAAAAAAAAACCTAAGGCCGTGCTCTATACCCCATCTAGCACTAGGGCCTACTCTGCTGCTGCTGGTACCCTTCCTCCCATAACTACCCTTCTAGGCGAAGATCTTGAGTTTGTGCCTAAATTCAAATATCTGGGTATATGGCTGGACAACAAACTCTCCTTTGCGGAGCACACAGAAGAATTGATGAAAAAGCTTAGGCAGAGGCTTGGCCTCTTCTTCAGAATTAAACACCTTCTGACCGCACACACAAGATGACAGCTTGTTCAATCAACTTTCCTCTCATTAATTGACTACGTCGACATTATCTATGGCCAATGCTCCATCTCACATCTTGCAAAACTGGATGTCCTGTACCACAGAGCGCTAAGATTTATAACTGGTCTCCCATCCTCCACACATCACTGCTCTTTGTATGCAACCGTAGAGTGGCCTTCCCTTCAATATAGGCGGTGTAGAAATGCAGCACTCTGGACATTCCGAGTCCTTACCAACAAACTCCCAGATTACATTGTTGCCTGCCTCCCCCTGAGCCCAGTCATTAGCTATGCACTAAGAAGCCACTTGCTAATTTCTCTGAAAATCCCCAGGATCAGTACTCACTTTGGCACGGCTGCCATAAGCCACGTTTTGCCTACGCTCTGGAACAGGGTACAAAGATCCTCGAGACTCAGCTCTCCTGTCAGTTTTGCCCTGTTTAGGATAATTTATGACAAAACGTTCGCCGAAATCTGTAAGTGTTTCCATAGTTCCTAGCTATCCTGCTGACGGTTCACTCCGTATCCTTAACACATCCAGCCACGAACCTAGTTCCTTCCCTCCCTATTTTAATCAAGTCCACTAGTCAGCTGCCATAGTGGTCCTTGGCAGCCAAGGCACCACTTCTCCCATATTACTCTCCTCTCACCATTTAAGCGGAACATACAGACCTCATTAGGAGCCCCTATGCAGCCCAGGACCCTCACCCAAGTATGGTAAACGGTCACTGAGGGCTGAAATGCAAAAAATTGTACCTCTGATGGAGGCTTGACTAAGAATGACTAAACATACCACCTCAACGTCTGCATACATGGAGTCTGTATATACCACAGCAAAGTTGAGTGATGCATGTATGTTCCTACAAGAACGCTTTGAATGTATATCGTGCACCTACCACTTTTCTGTAAATTTGTTTGTAACTCTTTGCACATGTTGTGCTTTGTATTCTCAATTTATGTATGTATAACTGTCTTGGACAACAGCAGGCCCATCTTGTAAATGAGCTTGCTCAATGATGATCGCCTGGATAAATAAAGATTTGATTTGATTGATTTGCTATTATAGAGCTCTGAGGTTCATCACAGGCCTGCCTTATTCCACTCACCACTGCTCCCTATATCAATCAGTGGGGTGGAGTTCTTTTCAATACAGGCGTGATAAAAATGCAGCCTTATGGACCCTGAGAGCCATCTCCAAAAAACTGCCCCAATACATTACTGACTGTCTTCCTATAAAACCAATAGGCAGTTACACCCTGAGAAGTTGCAAATCTCTCCTACTGATGTTTCCCAAAGTTAACTCCCACTTTGGCAGGGCTGCTATAAGCTTTACACTGTCCTCCTTGTGGAATAAATTGCAAAAAAAACTGAAACTGAGGTCACCCATCAGCATCTCATCTTTCAAGCTCTTATATTCACGTCTCAGAAATGATCAGTGCAATTGTTTCCCATGACCATGAATTGTCATCATGCTAACCTGTACCATTTAACCATGAACAAATTACTTCTAGTGCTTGTCTCCTCCTTGGCCCTAGTCTGTCATCATGCTTTCAAATATCACCTTGATGCCTCTGTCCTCCCTTTGATACTAGTCTATCTTCCTGCTTTCTCCAGCCTTCTTTTCACAACTTTATACAGCACTCTTCCTCAATCTACATGCAATCATACTATAAAAGTCCTAACTCCCCTTTCCCTCTCCCTGTAGGCCCCCACCGCCACATCAGTTCTACCGACGTATCCTTGGGACTTCACTTCTCACAATGTTAATCCTTCACTTACATATTACATACCCCTCTTGGTACCCCATCTGCCATTAGTTTGTGGTTCTCCTAGCCATTTTCATGGCTATTACTAGTGACTGCCCCTGGTAAATGAACTAACTGGCACTTCACACAGAGAACATGGTTTATATACAGTTGCATGGTTTAATGGTGGACCTGCCCCCTTGTATTTGAATCCTCCTGTTATGGCTTGCCTTGTCTTTCTTTTTTTCATTTGACTCACCTATTACTGCACCATTGTTTTTGTGTTTATATACTTATTTACATGTATTTATATGTTTTTATGATGGATGTTACCCTGACCCTGTTCTAACCAGGTCCATCTAGTAAAAGAGCTCTGCTCAATGATGTTCGCCTGGATAATAAAGATTTTGATTGATTGATTGACAAATCAGGCCCATTCTATATAGTAACGGATAATTCTATGTACATCCAGAGTAAGTAACAAGCCTCCCCTCTGTTTGAGTACTGTGGGTAGTAGACTGGTAGTTGGATGTCCTGATTTAAAGTGAATTCAGACACCACCTTTGGAAGGAACTTAGGATTTGTACGCAGGGCAACTCTGTCCCTGTGAAAAATAAGGTAAGGCTCTTTACACATCAGAGTATGCAGCTCAGAAATTCTTCAAGCTTAAGTAATGGCAACTAAAAATAACACTTTCCATGAAAGGAAGTGTAGCTCACAGCTTGCAGCTGGTCCAAGGGGAGGTAATGTAAGCTTCTCTAACATAAAAAGAAGATCCCATGGAGGGACAGGATCCCTCCTGGGAGGCTTGATGTGCAAGACCTTCCTAAGGGGTATCTTGCACAAGTCTACTTGTGCCAGAGCTTTCCCATCCATCGGCGCATGGTAAACTAACAGCACAGAAAGGTGCACCTTAATGGATGGTTAGCTGGGTCCCCTGTCTGACAGGGAAAGAAGGTACTCCAGCACAGATTCCACTGGACAGTGGAAAGGATCCAAAGAACCATGGCATATGTCGCTCTGGTTGACAGTTTTCTCGCTGCCACAAGAACATCTGCCACTCTGGAGAATACTCCGAATCTATCCCTGATCAGGTCTACAGGAGCCATGCATGCAGATGCAGAGACCAAAGGTTCAGATGTACCAGGGTTCCCTGCTCCTGGGAAAGCAAGTGAATGGTCGGGGGAAAGGGACTGGCAGTTCCAATGCCAATTGCTGAAGCAGCGGAAACCAGATCCGACGAGGCCAAAAAGATGCTATGAGAATCATGCGTGCACTCTCTGTCTGCATCTTGAGTAGTACTCTCTGGAGGAGCGAAAAGAGAGGGAAGGCATACAGGAACCTCCCTGTCCAAGAGGGGGACAATGTGTCACACCAGAAAACACCAGGCCCTGGTTCTAGTGAGCAGAAATTGGACAGTTTGGCATTGTGTGGGGACACAAAGGGTCCAGTTCTGGTCGACCCCACTGTCTGAAGAGGTCTATGACTTCTTGCAGTAACTCCCATTCATGACTCTGCGATTGAGTGGCTTAAGCTGTCTGCGAGGTCATTGTGAATTCCAGGGACATGAACAGCAGTTATTTCCAGGCTGTGATCCACTGCCCAGTGCCAAACTCTCATTGCTTCCCTGTACAGGGGGTAAGAATGCATGCCTCCTTGCTTGTTGAGGTAGAAGACAACTGGAGTGTTGTCTGACTGGACTAATAGAGGCCCTGGTGTGAGCATGGACTGGAAGGCCTGCAGGGCATATAAGACAGCCCTCATCTCCAGCACACTGATGTGAAGATTATGCTCCACCAAAGACCAGGAGCTTCTTGTTTGGGTGGGATGCCAGATGCGCACCACAGCCCATCCCCATGGTGTCTGTGATCAGGACTTGCTGAGGATGTTTTTTTTGAAAGGGAACTCTGATGTCCAGCTGGGAAGGGGTGAGACACCATTCCAGAGTATGGTGTACCGCCCTGGAGATCCTGACTGGTTGGTCGAGATCGTCAATGTGTTGATCCCATTGAACCCTGAGATTCCACTGCAGAACCCTCATGTTCAGGTGGGCCAGAGGAACTGTAGTGATGGCTGCAGCCATGTGGCCTAAAAGCTGCAGCACCACTCTGGCCAGGATTGGATCTGTATAGGTGACCTCCGAGCGATAGCCATTAGCCTGTCTGCCCGGTCCTGAGGGAGAAAGACTTTGCCTTGGATGGTGTCCAAGACTGCCCCTATATACTGCAGCCTCTGGGTAGGCCAGGGAAATGACTAGTCAGAAGGTCTCCTCTGTTGAACGACTCAGCTGTTCCTCTGTGGGTGCTGTGAGTAGCCAGTCATCCAGGTAGGGATAAACATAATAACCCTTTCCCCTGAGTGCTGCTGCCACGACTGCTAGGCCCTTGGTGAAGACTCAAGGTGCCGATGAGAGGCTGAACAGCAGTGCTCTGAACTGAAAGTGTTCTCCTTGGAAGATGAAGTGGAGATACTTTCTGTGGGACTGCAGGATCTTTATGTGTATGTAGGCATCCTGCATGTCCAGGAAGCAGAGCCAATCCCCTTGGTGGATCACGGACAACAGACCAGGTAGAGTCACCATCCTGAACATTCTGTACTCAATAAAGTTGTTCAGTTGGCTCAGATCTAGTATGGGATGGAGGTCCCCTGTCTTCTTTGGCACAAGGAAGAAATGGGAGTAATACCCCCTTCCCCTGTGACCTGGAGGTACTGCCTGAATCACTCTTTTGCAAGAGCGACTGTATTTCTGCTTGTGGAAGGGTGATATTACCCCCTGGAGAGCCTGTTGTATACCTTTATTCAAGCTGTACCTAAAAGCCTATTACAACAGCATATTCCTACCTTTACCTTACTGTGTCCTTCTGTCCTCTTTGCTTTCCCCATCTACAGACAGGCCACCTGTAGAATGGTCTATCTTTCCCTTTGCTTTTCCTTCTCAGGATCTCCAGGAATCCACTTATAGTGCCATCCCTTCTCTGTATGCAGTTAAACTCCGTACGAACGTGCGCACTACCTGCTACACGATCATGCGCACATTCCTTCTCGAATGTGCGAGGTAGAGTGAGCGAGTCACGCTCGCAAACGAGCTCAAATGTTCTAAAAACATTGTGGTTTAGACTGTAAGAACAGCCTAAACGTGTATCTTGGTGTCTTTCCGGTGCACTGTGGACAGGCCATCTTAAAAAGGCGGTCGCTCGCTGCAGCTTGTTGCGCACTATCGGAATCCACTCGTTGCAGTGCGGCTGTTTCATTTCAAAGCTAGGAATGTGTATAAACAATATAGTGAGAAAGGACCTGGGACACGTACAAATAAATAAAAACAAGGTCTTACTCAGAAAGCATGTTCCCCTCAAACAGTGGGCTTATTGTCTTTAGGCTTACGTGGTGGCACTAACTTGCAGCTACATATACAGCTTCTGCTAGCCACCATCTGTATAGAATTTAGTTAAACAGTAGTCCTACATGTAAGGCAGGTTTAAGGAAATAATGATTATTTATGCATTGCAACATTTGTACAGGGCTAGAAATATTGCAAGAAGTACCTGTTTATTTCTGTGCACAGAACTCTCCTGTGTCTAACTAGGTTTGGGGAGTGATCCTGTTGCCTCTTGACTCTCTCATGTCTCAGTCTCCTATAGAGCTGGCTGGCCCCTTGGATTCTTACTATATAGGACTGAGGATGTGGGAGGAGCTAGAGCAGCAGAGAACCACCCAAACCAGACCAATTTTGTTCAGAACAGTTGAAATATGGTTTCAGAGTCCTTATGATAAGGTTTATAAAATAACTTATCAGTCATTGTGTTTAACAATGAATTATATTGTATTTGTGTTAGAAATTATGTGTTTGCATAAAAAAGGGGTGGAGCTTAGCTTCATCATCTGACTTTATCCCTTTATAAAGAAGGGCCTTTAAAGAGAAAAGATCAGATGAGGGCTCAGTAGAGCACTAGAGCCTAGTTGTGAGTGGACATAGGGCTCAGCAAGGGTCTGACCCTGTCTCGGACCCTAGTGCCTCCTAGTGGTCAAATACTGAATTGATGCTTATTTTTGTTTTTGTTAGTTTAAACCCTCTTTTATTGCTTTGGTCATTATAAAGTATGCTGTTTTATTTCTTTTTATGCTGAATAAAAGCTCATTTGAGTTCTGGATCCTGGTGTCTGCCTCCATCAATTCCCACACCTCTTACACTGCTCTTATGAGGGTCACATGGGACGGGGAACAGTGGGTGGGAACTGGCGGGTTGTCCGGTGGGATCTGCATGAACTCCAGTGCGTACCCTCTTTCTATTATCTGGAGCACCCACTGGTCTGTTGTAATACTGGACCATCCTCTGAGGTAGAGGGAGAATCTCTCTCCTACGGCTTCCCCCTGAAACTCCACCAGAGGTGGGGGGCAGGCAGGGAGTCATGCTAAGGTGCAGGGAGTAGGCACAGGGGGTCTGGCATTTTTTGCATTTTTGGGACCTTGAGTGCCTGAGGGCAGGGGAGGTCCCCTTCTCTTAAAGCCCCCTTTAGGTTGCTGACACCTTCCCTGTTGACCCTGGTTCTTACAAAAGGGCCGCCGTCTGGTAACGGCTGGTTCCAACTTGTACATTCAGTGAACACTGGAAACCACCTTACCAGAGTACTGTAACCTGGTGATCAGCTTCTCGGTGTCTAGGCTGAAAAGAATTGACTCTTGAAAGGATGCATCCAGGATAACATCCTGCCAGAATCTTGAGGCCCTCAGCCAGGCATGACGCCTCATACAGACCCCTGTGGCAGCAGCTCTGGTGGCCGTATCCATGGAGTAATACGAGCTTCTCAGGATGTTTGCCTACATCACTGCCAGACTAAATAACAGCCATAAGCTCCGATTTGTGATCAGAATCTGGCTGGGCTTTAGCCAAGTCTATTACCTTGTTCCATAATGACTTTTGGTACATAACCATATGTGCCAAGAAGTTCAGGGACCTGACCGTTCTGGTGGCAGAGGAATACACTTTTCTGCCCATTTGATCCAGCTTCTTAGACTCAGGATCAGGAAGCTGTGAACTTGTATGCCTAGGTTGGTGTGTCCTACCATGAGCTGCAGTTAGCACCATAGAGCCTGCTTTGGGCTGTTCACTCAAGTGAGGCTCTCCCTTTGGTATCCTATACAGGTGGTCTGCCTTCCTTGGGACAGCTAAATTAGAGGAGAGGTGCTTCCAGGCCAATTTTGTGACATCCTGGCCGGGCTCCACTAGAGGAGGAGGCATGACCAAGGGTTTAGGATCGCTTGCCCCTAGAAATTTTACCAAGCGACGTCTTTCTGGGTCAAGCTCCTCTGTATCCCACTGATTAAGGTATTGTAGGTATTGTATGTGTCTGATTATGTCCAGAAAAGAAGGATCATCAAGAGGAGATTTGGGAGAATCCTTCTTATGGTCCGGAGAGGGCAGAGGGAGTTCATCCTTGGAGGAATAATAAGAGTAAGTGTCCCCTGGATCTTCATTTGAGGATGAATGTGGGCATCCCTTTGAAGATGGTATGGACGACGGACGTCGGCCATGGCTGCTAGGCACTGGCAACCCTCGATCGTCGTCCTCTGACGATGGGTGGTCAGGCATCAGAGGCCATCTGGGAGGCCTCTGAGGTGACAGCTCTCTGGGCAGAGGTGGCTACGAGAGACACCTAAGGGCTAGGCAACCGCTCCTGTGGACTGGGTAGCAGGTCTCCCTTTTATAGTTTTCCACCATAAGTTGAACACAGCTCCTACCTCTGCCAGTGGGATGACAGGCTGAACTGGTGGCATGGTAGGTACGTTCGGTGCCCCCTGTGGTGCATCAGGCATGGCTGTCCGGTCTACCGGTTAACTGCCATCAGGCATCAGTACTGCAGGCTCTGAGGTAGAATCCCTTGGAGATCGGACGTCCAGCTCCTTAGGAGGAGGTGGTGACGGCGGGTTTGATCCTCACTCAAGAGGTCCAGGTGTTCGGTCCTCAGGCATGAGACCTGTCGCCTGGTCCGACGTCTGGTCCTGTGGAGCAGACGGCCTTTTGGGAGGGGGCGTCTGGTCCAGCTCTAGCATGGAATCGGAAGGCAGCTGAGGTCTGGTGATGCTCTGAAGCAGTCGCCACTGTCTCTCGGGATGGCGGGTGCTTTTGGAGGAGCTCAGATTCCTGGCGTTTGGTGGAGTCGCTCAACCCTTTCAACTTTTCAGACAGCTCCAGGATCTTACGGGTGGTGGACTCTGACATAGCAACCAAAGAAGACACCTGTCCTTCTGGCTTAGACCCTAGCAACTGCTTGTGGGGCCTTAAAGTCAGGGACTTGGGGGCGGACAAATACCCACGCCCAGAGGACTCCTTGCCATGTGTATGGGAGGAGGTGGGAGTCATCTTGGTGGAAGCTAACTAACCTGGGGGAACAAATTCCAACCTCCCACTGGATGCAGAGGACTTGGAGGTCTTGTGGGCAGACCTAGGGCGGGACTCTGACCTGGCTTGATCCTTGACTCTATGGTGGTGTTTCCCACACAATTTCTTCTCTCTGGGGGAGGAATCTATGGCTGAAGAGGAAGAACTATGTCCTGATTGGGTCCTCTGCATGGCAGCCACTTGCTGTTCCAGTAGGTAAGCCTTCAGAGCCTTGAGTCGGAGGATTCGAGTCTTGTTGTTAAACTTCTGGTAGTGCGGACAGTCGTCCGGCTTGTGTCCCGGGTCCAAGCAGATAAGGCAGACCAAATGACCATCTCTGGCCAGGATCTGCTTACCACATGCACACTTAAGATTTCTGCCATGGAGGAGATGAAGACAAGCAAAAAGGAAAAAAAGCGAGGAGAAAAAATGAATCGATTGGTAACTGCGCGAAGTACAACAATGGCGGTCAACTGCGGGAAAAGAATGGAGTTGGTGCTGGGGGACTGCCCCTTTTATACCACGTGGGACATCAGGGCCGACGTCAGGTGGTGGTCCCCCGCCTTGGACTGCTAGCTAGTAATTTTTCCGTGGGGTCCTAGTGCCTGACGGCATAGTCCTATATGTGTTACACGCTGCAAGAGCTCCCTCGCAAAGTAAGATTTTTAATTACCAGTAACCACAGATCTTAGAAAGAATTTTCTGTACAGAGCAACACATATTCTGAACTGTAAGCCTTTCAATACTGGACAGAATAAAGAAATTAAAAAGAAACCACTGCACCCTAGTGGGAAAGCTCCATCCAGGACCACTCTTAAACCTTTACATTTCAGTGAAAAATCTAACATCTTAAAATTTTTTCAACATCTGAAGGTGTTATAATGGCAACAAGGAGGGGACTGAGTAATATTCTTGCTGCACAGCCACAGGATGCTGAGAGATTGTCTGGTCACAGTTCAGATAGGACAGCACACAGGCCTCACTACCATCCAGGCGAGGCCGTGCCAAATCCAAAGACAAGGCATAGCCACACTGCAGAAGCAATTAGCACAAATGCTCTCTGAAATAAGAGATTTTCACAAAGAAATGCAATCTACCACATCGGCTCTCTGCACAGACATTGGGGAAATTAGAGAAACGCCAGGAGAGCTTTGAATTTCAATTCACCGAGACAGATCAGAGACTGGATACCACCAAGAAGGCCATCCTACTGCTGCACCAAACTATGAAAAACTACAAGATGGAACAGATGATGCGGAGAGTTGCAACTGCAGAAATAATACTAGGATCTCTGGAGTGACTTCCCGATAGCCTAACTCTCGAGAATGCCCGGGCACATAGGACCCTGGGTCCCAAACCAGCCCTGAGAGCAAGGCCATGCACAGTATCGGTCCGGGTGTTGAAAGAGCACAGGAAATGATTTCTAATTGGTAGCTGTCTTTAATGTTCCAGTTTACAGAAATTATATCCATAAGTCTACATGATCTATATGTAACTGTACCTGAATAAAAAGTGGTATGAAAAACTGTACATTACATTGTTTTGTTTTTATGGGCAACATTTTGTTGCAGTTCTCTTCATGGAACCAGTGATCTGGAGTTTTAACTATGCCACGGTTTAAGGAAAGAACTCTAAGCATGGGTCTGATAGGACAATAGCTCATGTTTATCATTCGGAACTCAAACCATGACATAGTAAGCACTCCAAATTACAGGTTCCAGGAAAAAAAAAAGCTCAGAATGTTGTTCGTAAAAAGAAAACAATTGAAACACAGTTTTTCACATCAGTGCATATTAAGGTACAGTTAAGTATGGTTCATTTGGAGGCAAGTTTATCATTTCTCTTACTAGGAACACTGCAAACTGCTGCCAATTTGTACAGATTTCCTGTCCCCTTTAAGGTTTCAGGAAAAAGAGACTGTTCTGCACACAGCCTGGCAGAAGGGACTAGTTCACTTTCAGGACCAATGCCTCTATTTTGAAAATAATTATGCCCCTGAAGAATTGGCAAAAGGAAAAAACATACCTACCAGTAAAGAAAGCCTTGAAGATTGCACAGCTCAGATTCTGGACTCCATATCCCGCTAAAATTACTGTTTTCTTTCCTGATGGCACCCTTTCCTTCGATATGGTGGCGGCAGTGATTGAGGAGCTCTCTTGAAGAAACACTGAAGTCCCTCAGTGCAACCAACAACAAAAACTCCACTCACTGCTAAGTTATCACAGCAACCGTGGCAGGAAGGACAGCATCAGTCTTGGAGGCGACAGGGTACAGAAGCCTTCAGATTGTGGACATGTTCCGGAGTCAGCAATGCCAGTCACAGTCCTCTTAACAGATGAGGCCTAGAACACCATGTTGAAACCTCAGTGTCTAGTTACACTCCCAACGGCAGGCTCCTCCCTCAGTTCTATTTGGCACACTCACTAGCCGGACATACTCAGCACCACTCAGACTGCTGGGATTTCTCCATACCACTTGTTCTGGAAAGGAGCGGGTGGGGGACAGCTAATAGCTAAGGACCTGAAAGTTATGCTCCTTTGCTCTGGGAACCTGCTGCTTATAAGTTGATCAACCTTCATTCGGGAGGTTTTGTGGCATTAAACTCATTTCCTTCCAAAGTGACCATTTATGCTCCAGCCAGGTTTACTAACTTTTTAGTTCTGTAGTTGTTCACTTGCCATCGCTCTAACGTTCGCCACCCTCTTTTTTATGAATTACAGGTTCCCAATCTGGAGACCACGACTGCTGCTCAGTTGTGATGTACACAGCAGCTAGTAAAACTGGTCCCATTCCACGCCTCTCCTGGCTCCCTGTTGGATGATTGGGGGCAGGTAAAATAACAAGAACTGTTAATTAGTGCCTCATTCACTGATGATGGGTGGTTTTGGGTGGGGGTGGATGGAGGGGGATCAAGAGCCAGCTTCAGGTGTGAAGGAATGAACAACTCTCAGAATTTTGTCTCATATTA
The DNA here is from genome assembly GCA_016271365.2 of Neoceratodus forsteri. Classification (NCBI taxonomy): domain Eukaryota; kingdom Metazoa; phylum Chordata; order Ceratodontiformes; family Ceratodontidae; genus Neoceratodus; species Neoceratodus forsteri. Next base: position 679,541,953 of record CM028133.1, on the reverse strand, counting down.
GATCATTTATAACATACAATAAGTACGGCTCAGAATATCAGCCTAATCTTAACAGACAAGCAATCAATTTCTGTATGTTTCTTTTATAGTACCTAAAGCTTGTCTCTTTAATGCTTCCAAGAGTGATTGTAGACTTATAACACAGCAGTGGTGTGGACAATGTTTATTAAAATACCAACCTTAAGTTGCTTCCCCCTTTTCTAAAAAGCAGTATGTTCCTGGATTCTTTGTTCTAGAACTCACCTGGTCCTGGATGAGACCCATACAGAAGACTAGATGCATTGATGAGTCAACTCTGGGGGGTTGGACCCCACTGGAATGGGTATGTACAGCCTAACTGACAGACTGACCCTCAGTAAACAGGTAACGGAAGCTCCACTGTAGGGCTGGAATAGCCTCTAGCAGGTAACTAATCTATCTTTCCATGGTTGGATGGGGAGGGGGGCTGACTGGGAGTGGGGGCGTGGTTATCTGGTGACCCCTCACAGATGGTGGATTAGCACTGAAGGGTTGCTGTGAGGGGGGCTATCTACTGGCAGTTTGCGGGGCTTTAGGCACCCTCCCCTCTCTCCTTCTCCCCCCTTCCCCTGACACATATTCTAATAGTGCCCTCAGAAGGCGTGACCGATAGAAGGTGGAGGTACCATGAGCCTGGCTCCCTTCTCCTCTCCTCCTGGCTAGTCCTCCACTATTAAACTACTGGGCTTTGCATAGCACCAGTATAAATTCTGCCCCGGTTTCCCTCCCCCTAAGTTAAGATATTAGCTAGTAAAAGGGAAGTGGTTCAGGATGAGCACCTGACATCCCTTTCCCATTTTCCTATTCCTATGGCATTCCGAATGTCAATGGGGCCCTCTAGTGAGGCTTACTCCCCAAGCAGGGCACCTGCCCTTCCTCTTGGATCAAAGATTAGATCCAACAAGTTGGAAGCCCAAAATGTTAGTTTAGGGACGGCTGAAGCCCAGTTGGTGACAATGGCCCCTTGTTTGATGTTAATACTCAAACGTGGTATACTTTTCCCTCTAGCTATAGGGAATTTTTTTTTTAGGTTTCAGAATATGTACCTATATACTTCTAAAGTTTCTACTTAAATGTCAGCATGTTCTGGTGTTACCAGTGTTGACTACTAAGGCGGGGGTCCCCCTATTGGGCACTCAGAGGAGATGGACTCCTCGGTTGAACACTGTGACGTTCATAATGTCAAAATGACCCACCCCTACTTGAAACTATTTTCCCTTAATTTAAACAGGATCTCCTCCCAATTAAAAGAGCACGTTTGATGTCTTACCTTAAAAAAAAAAAAAAAAAACGGACATTAATTTTCCTCCATGAGACACACCTAAATGAGTTGGAACATACTAAACTAGCCCAATTCAGATTTGCAGAGGTATACTCCTCCTCTGGTCGAAGTGGGAGAGAAGAGCAACTATCCTGATCCATTAAGTATGATGTATAAAATCCCCTTCCCTGGTGGTCTAGTGGATCCCTACCCAGCAGGTAGTGTCTACCATCCCACTCCCCCATCCCGAAACACAGCTAGCAACTGGCACAGCTTACCTCTCACCTCCATGGACAGCCGCCAACTGAACTGTCACTGAGCACCTAGTGTATAGTGTACACAACAGCTGTGGGCTGTGCCAGTCACTGGCTGTGTTTCGGGATTGGGGGGAGAGGAGGGTGGTGAGCACTGCCTGCTAGGGTGGGGGTCCTTTAGACCACCAGGAAAGGGGACTTTATACATAATTAACAATGACATCGGGGCTCAGGAGCCACCAGACCAACAGGGAAGGGGATTTTATATACAATTAACAGTGAGATCGGGAAGGGGGCCACTAGACCACCAGGGAAGGGGATTTTATACATAATTAACAGTGACATCGGGGATTGGGGAGGGAAGCCACTAGACCACTGGGGAAGGGGATATTATACATTATACTTAACAGCAACACTGGGGCTGGGGAGGGGGAAACACAGCACATTGCCACAAAGAGGTCAACTCTCCCAGAGAAGAATTTAAAAGTACCCTTAGACCAGCCCTGACTGGTCAACGGGTATTTTGAATTTCTCCTTCATGGAGAGTTCTGTGAATCCCATTTTCGGGGATATGGCAGCTTTGCATCTGCCACATACCCACTAGTGCCACGTCGCAGTCCATTTTGGGGCACACGGGTGACACAGGCCCCGTTTGGGGCAGGCAACCTGCAGTTGATGCAGGCTGCCATTGATAATTGCTCCGGGTGCATCATTTGGCAAAAGGGGTACTTTGTGCCACTCTGTGGCACAAGCCCCTGGAGCTGCACTGGGGGCTTTCACAATCTATCCCTCTGTATCTCTTCAAAGCCCACCACCCCAAACTGCAACTGTGTATGGGGACCCAGACAGTCGTTCCCAGAAGAAGGGAGTCTTGGGTGTTCCATGGCTAGGCTACTTCAGGTTCCCCGCTGAGTAACAACTATTCAGCTGTGTGTTTGCTACCAGCAGGTTGGGGGTGCCTGCCAGTGGCTGTTAATGTTGCCTACAATGATACTAAGCCCTAAACAGATTTAGATTAATACAGACAGCCAGAACAGCTACTGAAAAGCACAGAAATACAGGTTACTCACCTGTAACAGGAGTTCTAGGAATGGTATATGTTGTTCATCCACACTATCTGGCAGGTTCCTTGCCGCTTTAAATCTTGCCGGAAGGTCTTCAAGCTAGCTCCTCCCACCCACCGGGTGGTAAAAACTCGCCTCGCCCCATGGCTGAATCTGGCCGCTGGAAGCTCAGGTTGTGGCGTCGAAGCCGGAGGTCAGGTTTGGTCGGATGAACAACATATACCATTCCTAGAACTCCTGTTACAGGTGAGTAACCTGTATTTCTAGGGACATGGATATGTTGTTCATCCACACTATCTGGCAGACTCCTAGCAGTTCTCCGGGGAGGAGGGAGGCAGCACACCCCTTAATACTTACTTGGGAATAAGGACTGGAGAACCGAGGCCCCAAAACCGCATCCCGGGGCGTGACTCAAGGCCTATGTGGTAGTGGGTAATGAAGGTGTTCGCTGACTTCCAGGTAGCAGCCCTGCAGATTTCCTGGATAGGGACGCCCTGGAAGCAGCCACCGATGTAGCAGTATGGCGGTAGAATGAGCTCTTATCCCTCTGGGAGGCTCCATGCCCGCCAGCTCATAGCAGAGATCTATGCAGGAGGTGACCCATCTGCTTATCATCCGCTTGGCTGCAGGTCTGCCAGGTGCAGCTTCAGCGTAGGTGACAAACAGCTGGCAAACCTCTCCCGAATCCCAGCCAGCGCCTCCTTGTAATAGGCGAGCGCCTCTAGGGTCCAAAGTATGGAGCCTATATTCGGCCTCCGAGGTGTGATTGGGGTAGAACACCGCAGAGTCAACACTTGATTAAGGTGAAACTCCAACACCACCTTCGGAAGGAATTTCGGGTGGGGCGTAGGACAACCTTGTCCCTGTGGCAGACCAGGTAAGGAGACTCAATGCTAAGCGCCTGGAGTTCTCCCATCCTTCTGGCTGACGTGATAGCCACCAAAAAGGCGGTCTTCCACGACAGGTGGGGGAGACCACACCTGTGCATTGGTTCGAATGGCTTGCCCATGAGCTTTGCCAGTAACAGCAGTAAATCCCACGGAGGTGGGGGTTCCAGCACTGAAGGGGAAATGTGATCAAGGCCTTTGAAGAAGTGCCCGACCACCTACTCCTGTGCCGACTGCTGACCGGCCCGCGCCCGGTAAGCAGAGATGGCTGCCAGGTGCACCTTTAGGGTCGTCGACCTAAGCCCTTGACTAGATAGGGACGATAGATAGTCCAAAATGCTGGCCACAGAACACGAGGAAGGGTCCAAGCCCTTACCCCGACACCAAATGGAGAATCTCTTCCATTTGAAGGCGAGCATTTTCTGGTCGACTCTTGCGGACGCCTCAACGACGCTGAGGACTCTGGCCGGAAGACCCAAGGCCTGGAACTCTAGCCGCCAGGAACCAGGCCGTCAGGTGCAGGGATTGAAGGTCCGGATGGAACACCTTCCCCTGATTGACTGAGAGCAGGTCCGGGCGAGCTGGAAGCTGCCTCGGGAGCCTGGAGCTGAGGCTGAGGAGATCTGGGTACCAGAACTGGCGTGGCCAGTCTGGGGCTATCAGAATCACCTGCGCCTTGTCCCTCCTCGCTTTGAGCAGGACCCTGTGAATCAGGGAAAGGGGGAAGGCGTAAAAGAGGCCCGGGGTCCATGGCCTCGAGAAGGCATCCCCCTGCAGCAAGCCCTGCTGAGGGGTGGGCATGAAACAGCTCAACTTCATGTTCTCCTGAGGCAAACAGATCCACCAGAGGTGTGCCCCAAAGGGAGAACAGATCTTGTACTACCTCCGCAGGAGAGACCACTGTGCGATGCAGCCCCTATCCGCTCAGGGCATCGGCCAGGGTGTTGGAGGCTCCTGCCACATGAATGGCCAGGAGATCCGCCTCCAGGCTGGCAAGACAAGTGACCAGATGCGGAGAGCTCCTTGCATAGAAGCATGGAGCGCGGCCCCGCCCCTGGAGGTTCAGGTAGTACATGGTCGTGGTATTGTCCGCCTGGACTCGGACCACTTGATCCCAAGAAATGGAGCAAAGGCGTGAGAGCTAGGCGGACTGCACGAGCTCCAGCAGGTTGATGTGGCATCGACTCCCTGCGGGGACCAGAGGCCATGCACTCTGTGTTCCCCCAGATGGGCACCCCAACCCATCAAAGAGGCGTCGGTAGTCAGACCGTCGGCTCGGGGCGGACAAACAGGATGCCCTCCTGCAGATGGGATGGAACGGTCCACCACTGGAGAGCATTCCACATCTCCTGGGTCGTCACCACAAGCTGGTCCAAGGGATCGCAGGGTTGTGACCATTGGCTGGCCAGTCCCCACTGAAGGGGACGCATGTGCCAACGTGCCCAATGGACCACGCTGGTACAGGCCGCCATGAGACCCAGGAGGCGCAGGAAGTCCCGGGCAGGACGCGATTGCCCAACCAGAAATGATTGGGCAAAGGAGGTAAGAACCTCGGCCCTGTCCGCTGGGAGCCGTGCTCTGGCTCGTAAAGAGTCAAGCTCTGCCCCGATGAACAGTATCACCTGCTTCGGCTCGAGTTCCGATTTGGCCTCGTTGATAAGGAGGCCGACTTGAGAGCAAACCCGGAGGGCCAGGTCCCTGGACCGCTCCGCCTCCTGACTGGAGGGGCTGCTATCAGCCAATCGTCCCAGGTAAGGTACACCTGACCCTCGGCGCCGCAGGAATGCTGTCACCACTGCCATGCATTTGGTGAAGACCCTGGGAGCTGAAGAAAGGCCGAAGGGCATGGCCTGGAACTCGAATAGGGATCCCTCCGCTCGGAAGCGGAGGAACCTCCGGTGAGACGGACGGATAGGGACGTGAAATAACGCATTCTGAAAGTCCAGAGAACAGAACCACACGCTGTGTTCCAGAGATGGTATTATCTGAGCCAGAGTGACCATTCTGAAGGTTCGAGACCTTAGGAACTTGTTTAGGTCGTGTAGGTCGAGGATGGGGCGCCAGCCCCCCGTCCGTTTCGGGACCAGGAAATACCTGGACACAAACCCCGGTCTGAAGGAGGGTCCTCCACTTCTTATCACCTCCTTCTGGAGGAGGAGAGCGATGTCGGCTCGACGAGCCACCAGTGAGGCTGGGGACCCCGAAGCCCCCCGAGGGGCGACGGCTCTGAAGGGCGGTGCCTGCTCGAATTCTAGAGGCAGGCCTCTTCCCACCACCTCCAAAACCCACCTGTCCATGGTAACAGCGGACCAGGCGGAAAGGAAGTGCTGGAGCCGTCCCCCCATGGGGGGAACCAGGGGTAAGGCGACGGGATTGGGGGCGATACCCCTCAGCCCGTCACTGGGCAGGCTTAGTGGAGGGACCGGCCGAGGAACCTCCTGGGCCCTTACCTCCCTGCTTCCTATTAGAGGAAGACGACGGCTTGGGTTTGGGGTACCAAGGTCGAGCCTGCTGGCCCTGACGTTGCTGGGCCGGGCGCGGCGCGGGCACAGAAGGGCAAAAGGGCTTAGGCTGAGGCTTGCGGCCTTTGTCCTTCTGGGCGGAGGAGACCGAGTCCAAGGTGGCATTGGACTTTTCGATCCTCTGGAGGTGATCTTCCACTCCAAGGCCGAAGAGGTCTGTTCCCAGGAAGGGAACATCCGCCAGTATGTGCTGGGTATCCGAGGTGAAGGTGGATATCCTCAGCCACGCCCGCCGATGCATGGCCACTGCGGCCGCCACTGACCTGGCACAAGAATCTCCGATGTCGAGAGCAGTCTGGAGCTGCTGCTTAGCCACTGCCCTGCCCTGATCCTGCACCTGTTTGACCGTGGTCTGCAGGTCCACGGGAAGATGGGGAACAACCTCATCCAGGGAGCCCAACAGGGCATGGGAGAAGTGTGCCATCAGAATGGCTGAACTGGCCTGATGAAGGCCGAGAGAAGAAGCAGCATAGACTTTTTGCCCAGCGTAATCCAATTTCTTGGATTCCTTGTCGGGTGGTTTGTCCACATCCCTAGTGTTCCCGGCGCGCCGGAAAACGCTGTCGGTAACCAGCCCCTCGGCAGAGGGGTGTTCCGAGAAACCGGACAGGGAACCGGTAGGGACCGCGTACTTCCTAGCCATCCTGGCCGAAGGCGCAGGGCAGGAAGCAGGACGCTGCCACAGTTCCAAGGCCGGACCAACGATGGCTTCGGCCACCGGAAAGGCCTCCGTCGGAGAATCCCCTCGGTCCAGAATCTCCGTGAGGGGATACCTGGCCCGTTTGGAAACGGGTTCGAGCTTCATCCCGGTGGACTCCGAGATGAGCCGAAGTAAGCCAAGGAAGGACGAAGGGCTACCGTCCACTGACTGCCCCCCTGAGGACTCCAAGTCCATCCGCCTGGAGAACAGGGAGGAGTTATCTTCAGACTCCGACGAGTCTTCGAACAACTGCCTTGAGCCCGAGACACCCTCCACCTGCCGAGGTTTATCGGGAGTGAGAGTGACCGACAGCCTATGGGGCAGCCCCTGAGCCGACCGAGAACCCTTGGTCGGAGCCCCAACTAACGGCTGAGGAGGAGGCGGTTCCACCAAAATCGGTGGGGCAGCAATAATTTGCCGAACAACCGGCCTGGGAACAGGCTCCTCGACCACTGCGAGGGGTTGTTTTGGCCGCTCCGGTGACAGCCACTTAATGGCCGGAGAAGCCGACTGGGTCGGCTTATTCTGACCAACAGAAAGTTGTTGCCACATAAGCTCCTCTTATATTTCCGACGCAACTTCAGGCCAAGCCTCCTCATTCGAGAGGAGGAAGAGGAGGAAGATCGGCGGCGCCGCTTGGCACGGTGCCGAGACCGAGACCGCCTGAGACGGCGGGATCAGCTGGACCGTGAGGAGGTCCGAGACCGAGACCGAGAGTCTCGGCTAGGCCGAGGTTGGCGCGCCGGGGTACCGAGAATCGGTACGCCCTTCGGCTCGGACGACTGCACCGACGGCTCTGGAACTGGAGGCACAGATGAGCCGACGGGATCCTCAACTCTCGCCGGGGGAACCGGGGAGAGGGGAATTTCAGCTTCACCAGCCGACAACCCGTCTAACGGGTCGAGAAATATCTCAACCGCGTCGGCGGGTGTCTCGGTCAACTGGCCTGACGGGGACACCGTGAAGCCAGTGGCCGAAGCTGAAGCATCGACCGAAGTCGACTGTCGACAAGGGGAGGGAGATCTTTCCCACTCCCAAGAGCGTCGACAATGGGACTTACCCTTACTCTTTTTTGACCAAGGAAATGGTCCAGAAGAGGTTGGACCCTCGCCTTTTGTCGAGAGGGTCATGCAAAGCTCCTTAAAGGAAGCCGAATATGAGGCGCCGAGAGAGAGCGGGACAAATGCCGCGGTCGAAGATGGAGCGGCCTGCGCCGCCTCCTCCTCGAGGGCTATCATCTGCTCTAGTTGTTCCGCAGAGCCCGCAGCTGCGGACACCGCCAATCGGGCCTCCTTCGATTTAACCGGAGGAAATCTCTTTTCAGGACGCCCCAACTGAAGACGGGCAGCACGATCTTCAAGGACATAGATCGAAAAGGAAGAGCACAGGTCGCAAGCCTGCGGATCGTGCTCAAGGCCCAAGCAGTAGACGCACGTGGAGTGCGGGTCTGTCCGAGACATTTTCTCCGCGAGGGACATATCCTCAAACCGGAATCGACCTGTCCATCGTAGCTGGCGAGGAGGAGAAGACCGGTGATTAGAAGTATTTGGAAACAAGTTTCAAAGTTAGAAGAGTTAGGCACCAAGTCTTAATCGCAGAGCGTTAAGGAGGGAACCTGAGCTTCCAAGCGGTAAGGAAGATCTGGCGTCATGGGGCGGAGCCGAGAGTTTTACCACCCGGGTGGGTGGGAGGAGCTAGCTTGAAGACCTTCCGGCAAGATTTAAAGCGGCAAGGAACCTGCCAGATAGTGTGGATGAACAACATATCCATGTCCCTAGAACTAGATGTTTAAAGGAAATTATGTAACTTATATTTACGTGGTAGGAGTTACGAGTCCTCTCACTGGCCATTCTTGCTAGATAGAAACTGTTGGCAGATAAGGTGCGCCAGGCCCATCTAGTCTGCCCGTAAGCCATCCCCTTGTTTGCAGCCTCTAATATCCCAAAACTGTAATGCTAGCTTTGTTTTATTGATATGCAGACTTTAAACAGCCACAGAACTTGACCTAACTGTGCCACAGAAGTTCAGAATCTCTGCCTCAGAAGACACATCTACATTGCCACAGAGAACAGGGGACCTTGCCCATAATAATGTACAGTATCTATATTATGTGGATGACCATACTGCCCCCGTTTCTCATGAGAGACTAACTCAGAGTTGTACAAATCTGAAAGTAATGTGAGATCAAAATCTTGAAGAGGCTGCCAGGAGAGGCAAGGCCAAATGATCCCATTAAGGGGCGAAATGTGAGATGACCTAGCATGCAGTAATGGCAGATCTTCTGTAGTATTCCACCTGAAATGGCAGAAGAGAGTAGGTGGGAGAAAGAGCTGTGGCTCGACGGAGGAGATTCTCTCTAAGATCTACTATTAATGGTAAGTTGCAAAAATATCCTTTTCATAGACATTTCCCTCCATACAGCCACATATATTACACAACTCCCAAACAGTTTAGAAATGCAAAGTAGGAGGAAGATCAGGCAGGTAGGACATGTAACTTTCTAAGACCCAGTTATAGGATATTTTTATTTATTTCGACATTGGTGAGTGGGAATGACACTCTGAGACGAGGCTCATTTTCAGGTGTGACCCAGGGGAAGGGTACGAGTGAATACTTATATATGGAGAAATTAATATTATTAAATACTTCAACTATCTTGAAGTGGCATAACAAAAATAAAGGTAGCATGTAACACACACTTGCACAGTAATTAATTATGCATTCACTTTAGATATGTATTCTTACTCTTCATGCATAAAATCTAGATTATGTCACTATAAATTGTCTCTACCTTATTTTCAAATTAAGAGTGAGATTACTGACACATGTAGTACTCAATTCAAATGAACAGACCAGTAAGAAATAAGTGTACGACAAATAGTTACAAGATCTGAATAAATCTACCCAAAAGACAGAAAAAAATAATTTTTTATTCTGGCACTGTAGGGCATTAGGGTGAAGGGCCGTCTTAGATCAGAACAAAAATTCACACCTCAGTACATATGAGAATATTGAGTAGATAAGATGCACAAGTAACAAATCACAGTCCTCAGTATAGATATTAATTGATCAAAAAATAGTCACTGGTGGGGGTCTTACACACACATATATATATATATATATATATTTATTTATTTTCAGTCTCAAACAGACCCCTGTTATTTAAGTGCAAATGGTACCAAAAAACAAACGGATGATTATATCAACACTGCATATCCCAGTGCAAAGTTCTGCACTGAGAAACGTGTCTTTAATAACAAAACGGCATACACGATCACAAAAACTGTAATCCCAATTGAATTACTGGAAAGGAAAGCAACCACATTACTGTATATCACTACATTTTACATATACTCTCAAATAAAAAGATGCTGAATGAAACACCAGCTATTTTGGTGTATAAAATACTATAAACAGAAGACAAATGAAATTTAGCAACAGTAAGCAACCTCCTCAAAAACAAACAATCAATTTATAAAGAAAACTGACTTCAGCAACAGCCACACATGACAGCCACCGGCTTCAGCAATCACGTCAAAAACAGACTAACTAGAAAGCAAATGGAACTGTTAGATTAGAACAAACACATTTAAAAGTTATGAATCAGAGGAATAGAATATAACAGCAGACACTTAAGCATTGACTACAAGTACGCTGTCAGATTTGAAAGCGGAAAGAGAAGGCAAGAAAGGTGTTGTTAGACAGTGGGATCATGACAGCCACCCAGTGATGTCATTATGTCTCTAGCAGCATCAACACTTCAGCTCGGAGTATCAGACTACAAATGGGGTAAAAGAAGAATGCAGATGCTGTCTGATCTGTGAACAGAAAAGCTTTATCCTACACACTGGGTGAGCTGATGTCATTGTGTTCCACTTCACTGTAGTCCAACTCTATTGACGTCACTGGGTTCTGGAACTAAGTAATTAAAAAAAAAAAAGTAATACTGAGTGGGGAAAAAAGGCTGAAAAACAAGAGGGCTATTTCAAAACAAGAACACAACACAATACACGGGGGGGGGGGTTATAAAAACAGACACACACATGCCCAAATTTTCAATTCTATTTAAAAAATGTCAACAGCATTGTTTATATTCCCTTTAACAAACTGCAACTTGCATTTAAAATAAAACTGTTTGGCTTTGTAGAAAAATGAGAGAATTCCTCTTGTGATGAAATGGACTATGCTGACTGACCCTAGAAATGCAGAACTTTAGAATGATTTGCATGAGACAACTTCTTGTGGGGAAAAAAAAGAGTACTTGGAATGTTTAGAAATAAACAGTCCTGATTGGCCACGCATGATGTCATGGTTCACAATCATTTATACATATCATTGGATGATCGTATTTGGTTTTACTGCTATGTAGATGACAACCAACAAAACTGTCCTTCATGCCAAACTGCTACTTCCACTATGTTGTCAGAGCAGTATCTGTCAAGGATCAGATTTTGGATGGCCTCTCAACTAGTTATCAATGAATCTTGACAAAATGGAGATGCTACTTGTGGGTTCAGATCAACAGATTTTGACTTCCAGTGACGTCACTGAAGCATAAGCAGCTAACCAGAATGGCTCCATCTTCTCACCTCAAACATCCAAAGCAATCCGGCTAGATAATAGATAAAAATGGCTCAAATTGACAAAATCCAATCAAATAAAATGTCTACACATCGGAGACTGAAGGATTTTGTGGTCACCATCTCACAATGAAAGAAATTCCTGTGGCTCCAGAAAGACAGCCTCCTGGGCCCGACATCGCCTAAGATATCTTACCTGCCACACTGCATGAGCAACCTAGAGGAGGAGGAGGAAGCCAGATGTACCATAACCTCAAAGGAACTGATTACCAAGGTCCAAAAACAAGCATTTGCCAATGCCGAACGTTCGTCATGTACACTGGTGTCATGGGGGAGGGATGCCTGAAAACTGCTTTTTTAAATTTTATTTATTTTTACCAGAAGAGAGACACTAAGCTGAAAGCTTGTTTACTGGTGCAACCTGGGAGCACAAGGAAGTTAAGTGGCTTGCTCAGGGTCACTCCTTCAGTGAAGTTGTTTGTGAGGTTGAGTCCCCAAAAACATATGTTGTCAATCTGAGGCAAAAATATTTAAAAATGGGCAAGTTATGCCACTAAGCTGAAAACCCTTTTGAAATACATTAAAGTGCTTACCTCAGTTCGTGGTTGGGCTTTAAAGAGCAAAGACATGCCTGCAGTCCAAGGCAGATAATGGCAACGGACCACCGGTGGGTAAGTATGGGGTGGTGGGTCCTAAGCAGGAGAGTAGGGGGTTGGGTAACGCCGGAATGGACAAAGATGGACGGTTTTCTTTTTTACAGGGGAAAAAAAACAATGAGGGACAGTTTTCATTTTTTCAGGGAGTTTGTTGAACAGATGAGGACATCTGGGGATTGGGCACCCCCAATGTCTGTATACTGTTGGGGGGGGGTTACACAGCGGACAATGATGGACGATTTTCTTTTTTTGGGGGGGGATAAAAAACAAACATTTGTGAATGTCGAACATTTGATGTACTGAAAGATGTCCACCTCTGCACCTTGTTTATGCCCTTGAGGTACTTGAATGTATCTTTCATGTTCCCCCACTCCCTCCTTTCCTCCAATAAGTACATCTTGAGGTCCTTTTAATCTCTCCTGATATGTTCTGTGTTGCAAGCCATGTACCATCTTAGTTGCCTTTCTGTGGGCGGCCTCCACCCTGTCAATGACCTTCTGCATTTGTGGCCTCAAGATCTGCACATACTACTGTAGGTGAGGCCTCACTACTGCATTATACAATGGCATCACCACCTCATACCTTTTGCTAGTAATACCTCTGCCTATGCACCCCAGTATGCCACTGGCTGTCCTTGCAACATCTGTGCTCTGCTTTGACACCTTTTGGTCATCAGAACTGAGAACTCCTAGGTCCCTTTCTTCCTTGGTGATCATCAGCACCTCCACCCTATCCTGTAACTTTCCACAGGTTTCCCTCTTGTCAGGTGCATTATTTGGGCTTCTTTGCATCAAACCTCAGTTGCCACTCTTCAGGCTATTTTTTTAAGCCTCTCCATGTCCCTGCTCATTTTCTTCACCCCTCCTGGAGTATTCACTCTGTTACAGATATTGGTGTCATCTGTAAACAGGTATACAGACCTTTGCTTCTAGCCCTTCTGCAAAGTCTGTAATGAAGACACTGAACAGGACTGGTCCCAGACTTATCACTGAGGTACCCCATTGGCCACCCCCTCTCCCCGGATTGGATTCTATTATCACCACTCTCTGCCTCCTGTCCATCAGCCAGTTTTTAACCCAGATTATCAGCTTGTGCACCATTACCAGACTACTCATCTTGTTAATCAGCCTTCTGTGTTGGACGTTGTCAAAGGCTTTGCTGAAATCTAGGTACTGTAGGTGACATCAAACGTCCCTCCCTTATTTACTTTCTTAATGAGGCATTAAGGTTTCCAACCCTAATTCCCCACCTCCACCCTGCAGAGACTGACAGACATGGTGGGTGTCCCTTTGGGTCACTGGCTGTAACGCTCACGCCTTTCCATCCCCACTCTGCAGACACTGACAGGCATTGTGGTGTGCCTTGACGTCTTTGGCCCTCACACTCACTCCATTCCATAATGAAATAAGCCAAGATGGGTACTGTATAGGAGAATGGGGTGAACGTTTAGGCCAGAGACTCCAAGGCACACCCTGATGCCTGTCACTGGCTGCAGGGTGGGGGTGGAATGGTTTGACATTATGGCAGACAACCCCAAGGCACACACCAGACACCTGTCAGTCTCACAGGTTGGGGGCACATACAGTTGGAAACCCTAATGCTCCAGGATGTTAGGTATTTTCACTCCAAATTTTCAACATGACTGTTTGGGTCATCACCTCATGAACAGTGACAATATCATTTCATTACTCAATCCCAAAAGGTGATTTTGCACAGTGACTGCGTTATTCAGTGCCACAGGTGCTAAAACACAATTTGGTAAGGGTGTGACAAATGACAGTTGTACTGTTCATTAGGAGGTGTGAAAAAATGGCAATGTTGAAAATCTTGAGTGAAAACAGGAGAAATTGGCAAAGTTATGAGCATGCACAGAAACTGTGCAACACACACACCCGTAATGTGGTCATTTCTTGTAATTTTTTCACCAGATTTTTAACATGGTCTTTTTGGGACTTACCCTCATGAACAGTGGCCCTGTGATTTTGTAACTCCATCCTGCAAGTGGATTTCACACAGCAACCATGCCACTCTGCGCCACTGGTGCAAAAACACATTTCAGGCAGGATGTGAAAAATGACAGCTATACTGTTCATAAGGAGGTGTGAAATAATGGCAATGTTGAAAATCTGGAGTGAAAATATTAAAAACTGGCGAAGTTAGGAGCATGCATAGAAAATGCACAATGCACACTCATAACACAGTCATTTTTTCACCAAATTTGCAACATGGGCTTTTTGGGACCCCACCTCATGACCAGTGGCACTGTTGTTTCATTAATCGGTCCCAAAAGGTGATTCCGCACAGAGACAGCAAAATCACCTTTCAGGACAGAGTAACAAAATGACAGTGACAATGTTCAGCAGGTGGGGTCCCAAGAACACCATGTTGAAAATTTGGGGCCAAAATTCCTAAAAATGACTGCGATATCAACCTAAGTTGAACCCCCCCCCCCCAAATGATTCCCATTATATGGCTTACCATGAACTCTTCACTTTGCCGGTCAGCTTTGAAGAGTGCAGACGTGTCCTGGTCCACAGAAGATCGTTGCTCCCGACTTCCGGAGGTAAATATGGGTAAGTGGGGGTGAGGTGGGTGCATGGGAGGGTTGGGATGGGGAGGGGGACAGGGAGACAACGATGGACCTTTTTCTTTTCAGGTTTATAGAAATAAGACACTGGGGATTTTTTTTTTAAATAAGGAAAGGATGTAAGTATTTCTGGACACTGAGGTCTGCTCCCAGTGTCTGGGGGAGACAGGGAATGGAGGGCAAGGAGGACAGCAGCAGTGGGAGGGAGAGGAAGGGATTTGCTGGGTTGCGTGTGTGGGCTCGAACAGAACGCGGGTGTGGGGAGGACAGCAGCAGTGGGAGGGAGTGATTTGCTGACGAGGGGACCTCCAACAGGATATGGGTGTGGGGAGGATAGCAGCAGTGGGAGGAAGCAGGCGGGAGTGATTTGCTGGCAGGGGGCCTCCAACAGAATGTGGGTGTGGGGAGGATAGCAGCAGTGGGAGGGAGCGATTTGCTAGCAGGTCGGCTTGAATGGGAATGCAAGGAAGATAGCAGCAGTGGGCAGGCTCAGTGCGTTCACACTCTTAAGTGCTATGGCAGTGTGAACGCGCAACCAGGAAGTCTGTAATGCAGAGCTTTACACATCAAAGAACAGAGCCGCACCACTATTGGTGCGGCTCTGTCCTTTGAAAAGTTGGCCAACTTCGCTCCAAGAACAGAAATTGAATCATCCCCAGCCTGCCGACCCACTGGCCTGCCACTTGCTACTGAGCTCTCCATTGGGCGAACCCCCCTCACACCCCTGTACAGCACCTCTCATGTCAATGAGTTTGTCTGCGTGCCACGACAAACTCAAAAATAGGTACAACTTTAGAGTCCACAAACAGATGTGTCAGAAACCCACAGAGCGGTTACAGAGATGTGGTGCAGAATGGCAAATTTGGAGCAGAGCCAAACGGAAGTCACAGAATAGGGGGATCATCACAATGCCGCCCTGCTCCACCTTTACAAAAAAAAAAGTGACCCGAGAAATTAGATGACTAAAAGTAGAGAGCTAGAAGAAATAACCTGCACTTACATGGAGTGCCTGAGGCCACGGACAATGGTGAAATGAGAGACTTTTGTAACATCCTTCCTACTCATTGCTTGGGAGGGATTAAAAAAAACACTACTTTACAGACTGAAGCATACATATCAGCCCCCAAGCCAATGAATAAAAAGGTTTGACCCAGGTCTAGTGTGATGAAAGGTGTGGACTACTCGGTTAAAAAAAGAGTTTTAAGGCCAGCATAGGCTAAAAAGGACTTCTCAAATTTACTTAAAAGCATGATTATACACTCATGGGAATGGACAATACTGAAGAATTCTAACAGTCATCAGTGACACCTAGGGAAAAAATATCAAGGCCTAGCTAACAGCACCTGCCCAACTGAAACTATTTACTGCCAATGGAGTTAAATTTTACCACAGCCTCGAGGAGGCATCCCCCTACATTTAGCAACTGGGGATCAATATCCTACATATACTCCTGCTGGCAGAGAACAGTTGTCCAGGATGGAATGGTCTCAACAGGGACCAAGGCGCAAACAACAGGAGACCTCCCAAAAGACCTCCAAAATATGGGGCGCACTCTTTAACAAGAAATAAAATCAGAAACAGAACTCCACCAGCACAGCACAGTGCACCGCACCGATGAGACAACAGAGACTGGTTTGTGAATCTCATCTTCCTACGTGGCAGTTGGACTCTGACTATATGTCAGAGCAGAAATTCTGTCCACAGGGAGGGGCATTAAGCGCCTCAGGGAATGGGGAGGATTTGTGCCTGAATACCTTGAGTTTTTCATCAACTGCAAGGGGACGACTGGGGATTGCTTTGGGGCTATATGCATGCATTCTACTGGGGGACTGGAACTGTGCAGGATTGGAACTAGAATATTTATGAAGGGAGACTCCTTCCCTGTTCTGGGGGTGACAAACCAACACTGGTCCTCCCGGGCATGTGTTTATTACTTAGCCTGACACAGTAGATTGAAGGCACTTGTTTTTCCTGCCTCAGGTTGCAGGACTGACATGAGCAACAATGTCAATAACCTAATGAAAAAAAGAAAAATGGAAATGCTGTTTTTCCCATTACTTCTCCTGTTTCCCCTATACTGGGTAGTCCCCATTATAGGAGAGCTAACAAAGTCTTAGGGAGACAGGGCACCAAATGGAAAAAGGCAGGAAATGGCTGTAAACTGCCTAGAGTGAAAAACAGTGTAGCCATGTCAGCAGGGTGCAAAATTCCTATACCTTAGGTACACCCAGGACAGGCACTTTTGCTTCAGGACACCCACAGCTGTTTAGTGCCTGCCCCTTTGGGCACCTAAGGTATTTTCAGCAGAGTTGTGTTTTGGTACGGGCTGTTTTTTTTTCTTTCCCTGCAGCAGGAGGGGGAGGGCATCTGAGAAGCGCAGGCGTAGAGTTGACATCTCGAGAGCAGATCATGAGTGTGCTCATCTGGGATGTCAGCTGACTGCTTGCAGCTTCAGAGAGGAGGTCTGAGGAGTAGGCCGATGTGCCATTTGAGTGGCACAGAGATCAACCTGCCAGTCTTCAGAAGTCTCTCGGTCACTGCTGAAGGTGGGCTGCAGCAGGCGCATTCACCAAACGGTGACAATATGTTTACTTTTCACCGGCCTCCTCCAGACAGTGAGACATGAGGACTCTGCACAGCATGTCATTCTTTGACTTTCTTTTGTAGAGACAGTTCTTTCTGTTGCAGGCGTAGTAGTCTGCTGATCGATCTTCGCTCGTGAATTGATCTGCCTAATGAAAAAAAAAAAGCTCTTTTAAGAGCTCAGTTGAATACAGAAAAAGCAAAGCAACACAAATTAGAAACTGCAGTGTGAAGGGGGGGTTTAAGTAAATAGCTGGTAGCCAGGAGAGAAGTGTGTGAGACCTCGAGGGTCTCTCCAGTCAGGAGGAAGGGAAATCTGCAGGAGAAAACTGACAGCACTGAGCAGGGAAGGGAAGCTTAATAAAAAATTAACTAGAAACCAGCCAATTAGTCCTGACTGAGGCTAATCTCTTTCTGTTAGTTTGAAGGAAAAAAAAAACAAGTCTGTGCCTGTAATAGGAGAGAGAGGGAATAACTACAGTCTCTGAGGCAGTAATGAAAGGTAACTTTTATAGACTGGCTGCAGCAGAGTTAAGGAACAGTGGGAGACTACTCAGTTTGCAGACCAGTCTATTTTTGATTTCATTGTAGACAGTTCTATCTAATCAGTCCCAGTCTCAGCCTAGTAGTACCTAAACATGCAGGAAAATCTGCCTTTTGCAAACTGAAATCTAAACTGCATCTACAAGACTACACCTGTAACCTGCTGCTTACTTTACATAATAAACCTAATCCTAGCCAAATATAAAACACTCTCTCAACTTCTTTGAACTGAGGTGGCAGCTATTTTAAAAAAGACTGTGGAGGGAGGGAGTCAGGGACTGGGAGCTATTCATCTGCAGTAGCCACCTACTGTACCTTGTACAGTCTGTATAATCCAGTCACCTTCTGAAATTCAAGGGGATTCTTCTCTCACTCCGGTAAAGTCTCCTAATTAAGTAAGCATTTGTTAACAACAGCTACTTCTTGTGTGGTATGTATGGAGAAGTGCGGCACCTGAAAATCTAAATAAAAAGGATCTTTTCAATAAAGTCTCTTGATTCTGAAATCTTTTTTACAACTACACTTAAACTACATGTTGGCTACCTAAAAAAATCCAAATAAAAAGAATATGTTGTGTTATTAATTAAAGGTAAAAGCTCAGTGCTCTGTACTGCTGTGGGAGTGGGTGGGAGTCTGGGACTAGGACTACCTAAACTCTAAATAAAATTCTGTGGACTATCTAAAATCTGAACACTATTATAAAACAAATCTCTTAAGCTTTTTACAAGCTACACTGTCTATGGACTATCTAAATTGGAATACTGTTATAAAAAAAATCTCAAGCTTTTTACAAGCTACACACTGTGGACTATCTAAAATCTGAATACTGTTATAAAAAAATTATCTGACTTGGAGTGTTAAGCTTTTTACAAGCCAAGCTGTCTGTGGACTATCTAAAATCTGAAGACTGTCTACGTTGTCACCTATTATAAAAAATAATCAGACAACACAAGTTTATTATTAAAAAAAAAAAAGGCAAGACACTTTTTTTTCCTTGTTGCATTTATTAATACTGAGTAACACAAATTAAAAATTCTCAAAGTCAGTATTCACAAGTTCAACTCCGAACAGCCAGGAAGACACCATGAGTCTTTTTAAATTGGGATTTAAGAGAAAGCATCTTGATGAGACTGTGGGAGCCAACTCGGATTCCCCAACACCAATCGCTAGTAATTGTAGTACTACTACAGCTATAACCCCACCACCTCCTTGCCCAGACAGTGAAACTGTTGCAACCACTTAAGTTTCCTCAAGTGCTACTGGTTGTACTGAAAGCAAAGTTAAGGCCCCGAAAGTTAGAAAATTTCAGGAATCGTGGAAAAAGGGCAGGCAGTGGCTTACATATAACACGGGTAAATGTGCCATGTTCTGTACATGGTGTCAGAATTATGATAAAAGCCAAAGCAAAAATAATTTTAGAACTGGATGCAGTACTTATAAAGTACACATTACCTCAGCACATGAAGTGTCTGTAGCACACAATAATGCTGAAAGGGCATACACTGCAAACAAAAAAAAAGCTGGAGAAAGCCCAACAGAGACGTCCATACAATTAATGGAACAAAAAGAAATGGATCAAATTAATAAACTTTTCTGTACTGCATATTATGTTGCTAGGACTGAAAGACCTTTCAGAGATTTTCCTGGGCTAATAGATTTGCAAAAAAAAAAATATGGAGATGATGTAATGGGACAAAGTTACAGTAGTGACAAGCAATGTCATGTCGTTATTCACTACGTTGCTCAAGACATTCAAAACACTACTGCTCATCTTTTAGAAGACAATGATTACTTCTCTTTTCTTCTAGATTCATGCACAGATAAAAGTGCAACAGAGGAGGAGGGCATTTACATGCATGTTTTTGACAATGGCCTGCCAGTTACAAGGTTTCTTGCACTGAAACCAGTTAGTGTTCCTGATGCTGAAGGCATTTTAAATGTCATCATCAATGCATTAGAGAGTGAGGGTGGTCTAAAGGATGGTGGCTGGAAACAAAAGTTCATCAGTGCGGCACCTGATGGTGCTGCTGTCATGTTAGGATCCACCTCGGGTGTCCTTACTCGAATAAAAACAAGATTGCCCACACCTCATTGACATACACTGCTGTGCACATCATTTAGAGCTTGCTGTAAAGGACTCTTTCAAGGACTGTCCCTTTTACAAGTTGGCAGAACAACTTCTGCTGAATATTAACTCATTTTACCACAGGTCATCATAAAGTTGGAAAGGCCTACAGGAAACGGGATCCCTTTAAGTACAGCAAGTTTCCCCTTAGCTGTCCACTCCACACCCAATCTCATCATTGACCAGGTGCAGTCCTATAAATATCTTGGTATAACCTTTGACCCTGCACTTTCATTCCATGGACATATATCTGCCCTAAATTTTGTCGCCAACTCACGGCTAGGCATTCTTTACCGGCACAAGAAATGCCTCCCTCTTGATGCCCTCCGCCTGGCTGTCACCTCCTCTGTCATGTCTCTCATTGACTATGGCCTTCCGGTCTATGGCTCAGCAGATCAGACTGCCCTCAACAAGGTTCGCCTCACAGTTAATAAGGCCTGCAGACTTATCACTGGTGCTCCCAGACTCACTCACACATGTGAGCTGTACACTCTGGCTACCCTACTCAACCTGGAAGAGCGACTCATGTATCAGACATGCCAGCTCACCTTTAAAGCCCTGCATGGCCTATCCCCATGGGCCTATCCAACTCCATTCGCCCGTACTGCGACCCTGATCACGCGCAGCTCGTCAGAAACTACCCCTAGTTATTCGAGAGCCAGGACCTCTCAAGGTCAGAGGGCATTCCCTACCGGGCGCCCCACTGGTATAACCCTCCTGCCAGTGTCTCAAACTTGCTAACCTTAGCTTGCTTTAAGCCCAGGTTCAGAAACTTCCTGCTTAGCTCGTCGAAATGCAACTGCCGCTAGCCTAGTGTAAAAATATATATATATATATATATATATATATATACTCTGTTTGACAATGCTCACTGAGCTCCCCCCTCCTTCCTTTCCCTACTAATTCCTCCTCCCCTATCTCCCTCCTTCTACCCCACCAGCTCTCCCCACCATAAGTTTTGCATCTTTTGTTATCTTTTGCTCATTGGAGATTGTATTCTATTGTAACAAAATTGTAATTGAACTGTAACTTTTTTGTTTGTAAGTGCTGTGTCCCTTGTACTACTGTTCTGATGTCCTCTTTGTGACGAGGTACCTTTGTAAATGAGCCTCTGGCTCAAAGGTTTCTAAACTGATGTTTAACTAACTAAATAAATAAATAAATAAATATTAATGTGGTCAGATCAGTTAAAGGGTACCTAAACAAGCAGTTTTTTTAAAACTGCAAACTCCAAACTCTGGCTTCATAGCAAAGTAAAGTAAAGGCTGCTGTTTACATTTATGCTAAAACTGCATTTATGTAAATAACATAAATGCAGTTTCATAGCTTTTGAAAAATGTAAACATCAGCCTTCCACTTTCAAAAAAACAGCCTTGGTTTCTCCCTAAGATGTCTGCCAAGTGATTAGTCATGATGACATCATTGGAGTCAGAGACAGAGATTCACTTTTATTTCTACAGTGTTAACTAGTTCTTCTCTCCCTCTTTGTTTTGAATTGTTGTACCTGAATGATCAACACCATGTATTAACTCGAGGATTATTTTGACCAGTACATATGTTTGGCTATGATTTTATTCATTTTGTTTAACTTGAGGAAAATATTTTGCAATCCAGCTTTTTCTTTGGCAAACTGCATTACAGTACAACACTTCAAATACCTGATGATCATAGTGGTTATGTGATGCACTGAATTTTTTTTTGTCAACCAGGAGACACACACTAAGCTGAAAGCTTGTTTACAGGTGTGGCCTGGGAGCACAAGGAAGTTCAGTGACATGTTTAGGGTCACAACACAGCAAAGTACCGGTCTTGTTCAGTTCCAAAGCTCATGCTCTTTTGTTAATCCACAAATAAGGCTTTCTTCTTCCATGTGAACCCGCTGCACCTAGCCTGCCTTCTGTTGAACACCCCACCATCCATATCCTGTCCTTAGTACTGCCTGGGGCCACATATGAGCTTGCAGTCTCATGAAGAGAATTATCACACCTCAGATTGTAATCTTGTACCACAGAGTTGTGCACACCTATACTGATACGCATCATCAGCTGGCACTGTTAAAAATGCCTCCCAAATCACTCTCCAGTCCACATTCTCAATGTTTGATTTCTGCGCCCAGAGTGAACATTGAGTGGATCACCACCCTTCTTCACAGTGAAGGTAGTATGTACCGTTCCCTGTTGTGTTTTTTCCCCACCTCATTAACCAACAACTAGGTGTTCCTGGAGGGCCAAGCAATAAGTATCATGACCCACTAGAAAAACTGCTGTTCATGCCCTCATTAGGGCTGCTTTTGCAATGGATAACAATATTATTAGTAGGGGAGGCATACTAGTACCTTGGGTGAATCCACCTGACTTCCAGTGTCAGTCTACTCCTTTGCCTGTGATCTGCAGAACCCCGCAGGACAGTTCCCAGCAATTCTTCTCCAGTACTTTTCTGTGCTTTGCTCCACAATGTGAGTTGGCTGGCTACCACCCTTCCAAATCTTGAATGAGCTATACACAACTCCCTCAATACTGTCCTAACCAACGTCAACACCCCCCACCCCACCCGAGGGTAATCTCCATACACTGAATTCAAGTAACAGTTTACATGCAGCCCTGCCACTCTGAGTATTTGTCATCACTGGATACTCTCATCCACAGTCAGGTAGTGGTCACAATGCTGGCAGCCCCACACATCAGATCTCACAGTGATCTGCTCAGCGTCCTCCTTCATGTCTTCAACTAACCTAAATATAGCTGTACCCTGCTTATATTGGCCTCTTTAGTCCCTCTCTGGCATTCATTCTTCTCACCTGCTCCCCACACCAGAAACTGGTGAGTTCACTACCCTTCCACATCATGAATGTGTTTAGTACAGTCTGCCGTGTTATAGTTACATATTAATAATAAACATGATCTTCTGGTAAGCCAGGCTGATAGCAGCATGGCATAAGTGGAAAAATAGGCTTTCCTACCCATATAAGATCTAAGCCACCTATGATTAGGCACTATTATATGATGTGCATAATGATGTGCACACCCATCATTTAAAAGTGCCATAATCAAAGGTAGCCTAGATCTTTTAAGGCTAGGAAAGCCCATCATTCCCCTTGTTCCCAGCTGCTATGAGCCTGACTTACTGGAAAGATATGTTTATATTTGATATGTCAAAATAAAATGGGGACTGTACTGCTTGCATTCATGAAGTAGAAGGGTGATGAGCTTACCAGTTTTCGGTGTGAGGAGAAATAGTGAAGAATGAATACCAGAAGGGGACTGAGAAGGCCACTCTTGCAAGGTACTACTCTATCCAGGGAAGGGGAAGACAGAAGGAGAGAAATATGAGCAGATTACTATGCGAAATAAGATGTGGGGCTGCCAGCACCTTGATCACTACCTGACCCCGTTGTCCTGGCCAACATTCCCCTTCCCATAAAACCAGTTCATGCCATTGTCCAAGGCTGTGTGTGGATATTATTGTATGAAATGGCTGCCACTACATGTTGAGTCACATCACTACCACCCTAGCATTGCTTATAAAGCACTTTGGGATACAATGTGTATGAAATACAGGTTACTCACCTGTAACAGGAGTTCTAGGAATGGTATATGCTGTTCATCCACACTGTCAGGCAGGTATCCTTGCCGCTTTAATTCTTGCTGGAAGGTCTTCAAGCTGGCTCCTCCCACCCACCCGGGTGGTAAAACTCTCGGCTCCGCCCCATGACGCCAGATCTGGCCCGCTAGAAGCTCAGGTTGTGCGTCGAAGCTGGGGAGGTCGGGTAGGTTGTGTGGATGAACAACATACACCATTCCTAGAACTCCTGTTACAGGTGAGTAATCTGTATTTCTAGGGACGTGGATATGTTGTGCATCCACACTGTCTCGCAGACTCCTAGCAGTTCTCCGGGAGGAGGGAGGCAAGGCGCACACCCCCAATACTTACTTGGGAAAGAGAGATTGGAGAACTGAGGCCCCAAAACCAGCATCCCGGCGTGACTCGAGGTCGATGTGGTAGTGAGTAATGAAGGTATGTGCCAACTTCCAGGTAGCAGCCCTGCAGATATCCTGGATAGGGACGTCCCTGGATGCAGCTACCGATGCAGCGGTATGGCGGGTAGAATGAGCTCTTATCCCTCTGGGAGGCTCCATGCCCGCCAACCTGTAGCAGAGCTCTATGCAGGAGGTGATCCACCTGCCTATCGTCCACTTTGCTGCAGGTCTTCCAGGTGCAGCTTCAGCGTAGGTGACAAACAGCTGTCGAACCTCTCCCCGAACTTCAGCCATCCACTCCTTATAGTAAGTGAGCGCTCGTCTAGGGTCCAAAGTATGGAGCCTATACTCGGCCTCCGAGGTGTGACTGGGGTAGAACACTGGCAGAGTCAACACCTGGTTAAGGTGAAACTCCGACACCACCTTCAGGAGGAACTTCGGTGGGGCGCAGGACAACCTTGTCCCTGTGGAAGACCAGGTAGGGAGGCTCGATGGAAAGCGCCTGGAGCTCTCCCATCCTTCTGGCTGACGTGATAGCCACCAAGAAGGCGGTCTTCCATGACAGGTGTGAAAGATCACACCTGTGCATTGGTTCGAATGGCTTGCCCATGAGCTTGGCCAATACCAGCAGTAGATCCCACGGAGGTGGAGGTTCTCGCACCGGAGGGGAAATGTGGTCAAGGCCTTTGAAAAAGCGCCCGACCACCTTCTCCTGTGCCACCGACTGCTTACCGCCCGCGCCCGGTAAGCGGAGATGGCTGCCAGGTGCACCTTAAGGGTCGTCGACCGAAGCCCATGCTGAGAAAGGGACCACAGGTAGTCCAGAATGCTTGCCAAGGGGCAGTCGGAAGGGTCCAAGCCCTTCCCCTGACACCAAATGGAAAACCTCTTCCATTTGAAGGCATAGCATTTTCTGGTCTACTCCTTATGGGATGCCTCAATGACGTTGAGGACCTCGTCAGAAAGACCCAAGGCCTGGAACTCTAGCCGCTCAGTAACCAGGCCATCAGGTGCAGGGATTGAAGGTCCGGATGGAATACCTTCCCCTGCCTGACTGAGATCAGGTCTGGGCGGGCTGGAAGCCGCCTCGGGAGCCTGGAGCTGAGGCTGAGGAGATCTGGATACCAGAACTGGCGGGGCCAGTCTGGGGCTACCAGAATCACCTGCGCCTTGTCCCTCCTTGCCTTGAGAAGCACCTTGTGGATCAAGGGAAATGGGGGAAAGGCACAGAAGAGGCCCGGGGTCCATGGCCTCAAGAAGGCATCCCCCTGCAGCGAGCCCTGCTGAGAGGGGCAGGCATGGAACAGACTCAGCTTCGCATTCTCCCTGGAGGCAAACAGGTCCACCTGAGGCATGCCCCAGTGGGAGAAGAGATCTTGTACTACCTCCGGCAGGAGAGACCACTCGTGAGATGCAGCCCCTATCCGGCTTAGGGCATCAGCCAGGGTGTTGCAGTCTCCTGCCACGTGAATGGCTAGGAGATCCGCCTCCAGGCTGCGCACTAGGGACCAAATGCGGAGAGCTTCCTTGCATAACAGCAAGGAGCACATCCCGCCCTGGCGGTTCAGATAATACATGGTCGTGGTGTTGTCCGTCTGGACCTGAACCACTTGACCCCGTAGAAACGGAGCGAAGGCGGTGAGAGCTAGACGGACCGCTCGGAGCTCCAGCAGGTTGATGTGGCATCAGGATTCCCAAGGGGACCAGAGGCCGTGCGCCCGGTGTTCCCCCAGATGGGCACCCCAACCCATCAGAGATGCGTCGGTCGAGAGAGAGACCATCGGCTCAGGGCAGACAAACGGGATACCCTCCTGCAGAGGAGCTGGAACTATCCACCACTGGAGAGCGTTTCACATCTCCTGGGTCACTGTCATGGGCCAGTCCAACGGATCGTGGCGTTGTGACCACTGGCTGGCCAGTCTCCATTGAAGGGGATGCATGTACCAACGGGCCCAATGGACCACGCTGGTGCAGGCCGCCATGAGGCCCAGGAAGTCCTGGGCAGGACGCAATTGCCCAAACAGAAATGATTGGGCAAAGGAAGAAATAACCTCGGCCCTGTCTGCCAGGAGCTGTGCTCTGGCTCGCACAGAGTTGAGCTCTGCCCCGATGAACAGAATCACCTGCTTTGGCACGAGTTCCGACTTGGCCTCATTGATGAGGAGGCCAACCTGAGAGAAAACCTGGAGGGCCAGATCTCTGGACCGCTCCACCTCCTGTCTGGAAGGGGCTGCTATCAGCCAATCGTCCAGGTAAGGGTACACCCGGACCCCTCGGCACCGCAGGAATGCTGTCACCACTGCCATGCATTTGGTGAAGACCCTGGGAGCTAGGGAGAGGCCGAAGGGCATGGCTCGGAACTCGTAGAGGGATCCCGCCGCTCTGAAGCAGAGGAATCTCTGATGGGACGGATGGATTGGGACGTGAAAGAACGCGTCCTGGAGGTCCAGGGAGCAGAACCACACGCCTTGTTCCAAGGATGGGATAATCTGAGCCAGAGTGACCATCCTGAAGGGTCGAGACCTTAGGAACTTGTTCAGGTCGTGCAGGTCAGAATGGGGCGCAAGCCCCCCGTCCGTTTTGGGACCAGGAAGTACCTGGACACAAACCCTGGGTCTGAAGGAGGATCTGCCACCTTCCTGATTACCTCTTTTTCGAGGAGCAGGGCAATGTTGGCCCGGCGGGCCAACAGCAAGGCTGCGGACCCCGTGGCCCCATGAGGGGCGACGGCTCGAAAAGGCGGAACCTGCTCGAACTCCAGAGGCAGGCCTTTTCCTACCACCTCCAACACCCAGCAGTCCGTGGTGATAGCGGACCAGGTGGAAAGGAAGTGGCGGAGCTGTCCCCCCACAGGGGGAACCCAGAGGTGAGTGACGAGGCTGGGGGCGGCACCCCTCAACCCGTCACTGGGCAGGCTTGGAGGAAGGACTGGCCAAGGGACCTCCCGGGCCTTTACCTCCTTGCTTCCTGTTAGAGGAAGCCATCGGCTTGGGTTTGGGACGCCAAGCGCGAGCCTGCTGGCCCTGTTGCTGGTGCTGCTGGGCTGGTCGAGGAGCAGGGACTGAAGGACGAAAGGACTTCTGCTGCTGACGGCGGCCTTTGTCCCTCTGGGCGGAGGTGACCGAGTCCAGAGTGGCATTGGACTTTTCGATCCACTGGAGGTGTCCCTCCACTCCAGGGCCGAAGAGTTCAGTCCCCAAGAAGGGGACGTCCACCAACTTGTGCTGGGTATCCGCCGTGAAAGTGGATATCCTCAGCCACGCCCTGCGTCGCATGGCCACTGCGGCCGCTACTGACCTGGCACAGAAATCACCTATGTCCAGAGCAGTCTGGAGCTGCTGCTTCGCCACCGCCCTGCCCTGGTCCAACACCTGGCGGACCGTGGTCTCCAGGTCAGGCAGGAGATGAGGAACAACCTCATCCAGGGAGCCCATGAGGGCGTGGGAGAAGTGTGCCATCAGCACGGCCAAGCTGGTCTGTCGGAGGCCAAGGGAGGACGCAGCGTACACCTTGTGCCCGGCAAAGTCCAGCTTTTTGGATTCCTTGTTGGGGGGCTTGTCCACGTCCCAAGCATTACCGGAACGCCGGAAGACGCTGTCGGTGACTAACCCCTCCACAGAGGGGTGTTCCGAGAAACCGGGCAAAGAGCCGGTAGGGACTGCATACTTCCTGACCATCCTGGCCGAAGGCGCTGGACAGGAAGCAGGCCGCTGCCAAAGCTCCAAGGCTGGGCCGACAATGGCCTCAGCCACTGGAAAGGCCTCTGTAGGAGAATCCCCGTCCAGAATCTCCATCAGGGGATACTTGGCCTCGCTTTGGACACGGCTCGAGCTGCATCCCGGTGGACTCTGAGATGAGCCGAAGCAGACCCAAGAAGGACGATGGGCTATCGTCCACTGACTGGCCCCCGGAGGACTCCAGATCGCACTGCCTGGAGAACAGGGAGGAATCACTGTCGGATTCCGAAGAGCTGCCTCAGCCCTGAGCCACCCTCCACCTGCCGAGGACGGTCGGGAGTGAGGGTGACCGACAACTTGTGGGGCAGGCCATGACCCGACCGAGAACTCTTGGTCGGTGCCCCGGACTTCAGTTGTGGAGGCAGAGGTTCCACCACAATCGGTGGACCAGCTGGTTTCGGCTTAGCAACCGGCCCTGGGGCAGGCAACTCGACTGGAACGAGTGGTTGCTTCGGCCGTTCCGGCGACAGCCACTTGATAGCCGGGGTCTTAGCCGGGGTCAGCTTAGGCCCGGATAGCAGCGACTGCTGCCACATCAAATCCTCGTAGCACCGGCGCAACTTGCGTCGAAGCCTCTCCTCCGAGGAGGACGAGGAAGAGCGGCGTCGCCGCTTACTTCGGGAACGAGACCGAGACAGCCGATGTCAGCGGGAACGGCTAGACCGAGAAGAGGTCCACGACCGAGACCCCCGGGGGGACTGAGGGTGGGTCTGGGAAGGGGCGGAGGATACCCGTTCTTCCCTCAGCTCGGGAACTTTAACCGGAGACTGCGGTCCCAAAGGAGCAGGCAGATCCTCGGTATCCACCGGGGAACCGGTGAAGTAGGTTGTCGGCTTCTCTGTCGACAGCCCGCTCTAACGGATCGAGAGTGGCCCGACCCTCACAGGAGTCTCGCAGTCTGGCCTGACGGGCACTATAGCCAGCGGCCTCAGCCGCAACCTCGACCGAAGTCGACGGTCGGCTGCCCGGGGAGGGGGACCTCTCCCGCTCCCAGGAACGCCGACGATGGGACTTACCTTTCGACTGCCTTTTCTTGGGCCGAGAAGAATGTCCCGAAGGCCCCTCTCCCTTCGTGGAAAGGGACTGTCAAAGCTCCTTGAACAAAGCTGTGTATGAGGAACTCAGAGAGAGCGGGATAAATGCCGCGGCCGAGGAAGAAGATGATGCGGCCTGGGCCGCTTCCTCCTCGAGGGCGATCATCTGCTCGAGCTGCTCAGCCGAGCCAGCCGCTGCGGACACCGCCCAACGAGCCTCTTTGGATTTCACCGCCGGGAAATGTTTCTCGGGGCGCCCGAGCTTCAAACAGGCAGCGCAATCATCCAGAACACTGGCGGAAAAGGAACGGCACAACTCGCAAGCCTGCGGGTGGTGATCTAAGCCTAAGCAGTAGATGCTGCGTGGAGTGCAGATCCGTCCTGGACATTTTCTGCCCATGAGGCACCCCAGCCGGAACAGATTTGTCCATCGCGGCAGCGAGGAAAGAAGACCGAAGTTTGGAAAACTTCAAAATCATTTCGGCGAACCAAGAATTAGGATCCAGTCTCAAACGCAGAGCGCTAAGGAGGGAACCTGAGTTTCCAAGCGGTAAGGAAGATCTGGCGACATGGGGCGGAGCCAAGAGTTTTACCACCCGGGTGGGTGGGAGGAGCCAGCCTGAAGACCTTCTGGCAAGAATTAAAGCGGCAAGGATACCTGCCTGACAGTGTGGATGAACAACATATCCATGTCCCTAGAAAACCACTATATAAATGCTGATTCTTATTATTTATATTATTTCCCATAGAAAAATAAAACAAGACAAGCATATATTTGAGTTTTGAGAAAGTATGAACTCTAACATTGGACTTCACAAGAACTTTGCTACAAAACAGTGGTAGCTCTAGGGGGTGGTGAAGGGTGTTGCTGCAACCCCCAACCCCCCACATAGTAACATATTGCTTGCTGCTGCATTTCACTTTGTTGAAGAAGTCTGATTTATTGATTGTACAAATGTTTACGTTCAAACTATGGACTACATTTGTAGGTTCTGTCAAAAACATACTAGGAAAGAATAATAGCAGAAAATATAAATGTTTAAGAAAAAGGTTAAAAAGTGCATTTTAAGCATGCACACCACCCCAGCTCCCCACTGTAGCATCCTGGATCCACCATAACCACCAGGTTATTCAAGATTTGTACTGCACTGTGGTTTGCCATACAGAAAGTCAGTTGGATTAAAACACATTTTCAGCATGTTAAATTAAACAAAATGAATAGAACCATCGCCTAACATGTGTATTATACAAAATAATGCACATGGGTTTGACCATTTGGGTGAAACAATTCTATCCAAAAGGGAAAAAAGAACTAGTTAGCACTATAGAGAGCCATATATCTCTCTGACTTTGGCTCAAATGATGTTATCACATAACACATTTGTCGGCCATTTTAGGAAGCAGGTAAGATAGTTTTTCAAATGCTCTGGAACATTTAGATAAATTACGTAAATGTAGTTTTAGCATTAATGAATACAGCAGCCTTTCCTTTAGTCACCTACCAAGTCAGATTTTTGAATAGTTTGTTGTCAAAATGTTGTTTAGGTATCCTTTAACACTGCTGGCACTAGGTGGCTTGCACACACAGAGAATGGGCCATTTCTGCCCTTGAAAGGAACTGGACTGCATTAGTGCCTCATCTTGAACATCTCTCACTCACAAACAAGCAAGATCATGGCCAGAAAGCACTGGCAATATTTAAAATGCTAAGACTTTAAAATGTGTCATGTACAGTATAAGAACTTTCTGAAAGTGTTTTTTGGTTATTTATCTGCTCTTAGTCTCTGCTTTCAGCAAGAGGATGCCACTGTGGAAAAGGTTCACAGCACAGTAGAAAGCACAATTCAGAAACTAAATGGTCTCTCGAATCACGAAACTCTTCACCGCATAACACTTGCAGGTGTAAATGATAATTTAACTCAGTACAGCAGTGCCGACTTGACAAATGAAGCAAGCAGACACAGATCAGGTTCTCCTTTAGACATTGTAGAAGTCACAATTTGAAATATAAAAAATTTTCTTCAGAAAACATCACAACACATTGAATCTTGCTTGCAGTCTTTCATGACGAATAAGGTGCTGCTAGCAGCCAGAACTCAGTCCTGGCCAACATCCACAGAGGCACTAGAAACATATGGAGATCAGGCAATTCAAACAATTGTTGATCACTATAAAGTTGTCCTAGAGTCACGTGGAGTTGATATTACTTTGGCACTGCTGGAGTGGCTAGACTTAAAAAAAACACGTTCTTCACTTGCTGTCTGTTGAGAATTGTAGATCTCTGAAATTGTGGCAGAAAGTGATCCTTGCAGACATGAAGGATCAACAATTCCGAAATGTGCTGTGTGTTGTCAAGATCATTCTCCTGATTCCCATTCACACTGCTGCTGCAGAACAAGGCTTCTCTCTAATGGGAAGAATACAAAACAATTGGAGGGTTGGATTACACACGGACACCCTTCATGACCTAATGTCTATCCCTCTCAATGGACCCCAGCTCAGTGAATATAACCCTGAAGGTGCCATATCACTGTGGTGGAAAAATGGCAAAAGAAGGCCCACCACCAAAGCTTATGGCTCCAGAGCAGCACTGTCACTGCATGTTGCTTCTGGCAGGCCCAGCACTAGTGGTGATGATGGTGGTGGGGATGGCGATAATGAAAATGCTTGGTCCAGTGAAGACGACATTTAAAATGATGTAAATTAAGAGGCGGCATGCAAGTATTTTGATGGGCATGTACTTTTGCTTACTACATGCCCAAGTGGGCATGTACTTTTTTTAACAAATTTCATACCTTTCATGTCAGGTTCACCAGCCACTGGGGGAGTGGGGGGGACTCTTTTATGCATCAACATGCTACTGAGTGAAGACATGAACTGCTGAGGAAGTGACTACTTCAAAATTAGAAGTGGTGGGATTAATGATAATCTCCACAAGGATCGCATTCTGCAATATGGTTTCGGGGGGTGGCGAGAGTTATGGATGATTTGATAGGATATGACGTCCTTTATGGTGATAAGAACAGTCTCCTACGAGGTGCAGTGGTTACTGGAGATGTTTACACCACAACCCAAAAGGGAAAGGGCATTTTACAGCTTGCCTTTGGCAGAAAGCCACCAGTACTTGGTTCACATGGATGTCTCATTTACTAAATCAGACCTTGACATCAACGGTTCACAAAGTTCTGTTTCATGGGCTCTTTCAAGTGTTTTTTTTTTTTTTTTTTTACTTCTAGTTCATGTGTATCTCAAGGGAAATGTCAAGCACAGGGATGCTTGTATCAACATGTCTGATTTAAAAATAGTCACGTAAAATGTAAGGGAGCAACACTTCACAATAAAAAGGGCCTGTATATGGCAGGCATTGGGAAGGATGGGAGCTGTAATGGCTTTCCTCCAGGAAACCCACCGGTCACAGCAAGAACATCTCAAGCTTAGATGAGGATGAGTGGGCTCACTGTACTCTTCCATCTTTGCAGCCCACCCCTACCAGACAGGAGTTGCAATTTTTGTTAGGAAAGACACACCACTCTTGGTGGAAAAGGATACAGAAGATGAGGAAGGCAAACTGATCTAAGTACAAAGGACTTATAGGGAAGTACCATGTGCACTACTGAATGGGTATGTACCTAATGATGCGGCGGGGACTGGCCTTTTTAAGAAACATCTGCTCAGGCCTGCTATGAACAAGGGGCCCTAGTAACCATGAGAAATTTTAACTCTGTCCCACAACCACATTTAAGCAGGAGTGGATGGGGGGGGGTCCCCACAGACAGCGCAAGAAATGTACATGACTTATGGTGGCATCAGGGTTTACTGATGTTTGGCATCTCCTGCATGGAGAGGAGATGAATTATAACGTTTTTTCTCACCTACACTCTCAATATGCCTACACAGATTAAGTCTTAATGTCCCTTGACTGGCTTCCTATGACACAAAATAGTCGTACAGGACTGGTAACTGCCTCGAACCACGTGCCAGTGAGCCTAGACCTGCTCATAGAGCCAGTGTATAAAAAAACCTCAGTGAAGACTTAAAGAACTAGTGGAGCCAAACAGGCAGACAGGAAAATAATACAACTTTTTAGTAGTAGTCAGTTGTAGCAAGTATCTTTCTTTTTCCTTTTGCTCATCAGAATGTCTTCTATTTGATAATATGGTGCTGGATGTGTGGAACAGCTATTAGCCTGGCAGTTGACATATCTAACTCTACTGCCCCACACTACATCATCAGCATTATGACTTCACTGACAGTGACATCACAGGTGAATGACCTGGCAGTCACTCACTTGCTGTTTCTAAGTAGCAGTGATGTAACAGTCTGTGCGCTCACAATCCTGATGATGTAATGTGGGGCAGAAGAGCAAGACATGTCAGCTGCCAGCCTAAGAGCTGTTGCACACATCACACCTACTAACATCAGGTAAACAATCTTCTAATTAAAGGAAAACCAAAAAGTACCTTAGATATAAAAAGTAATTGTTGCTTGCTTTTAAAATCCAATATTAGTTTTAGGCATTACACTAGGTCTTTAATGTCTCACATGTAAATATATGAATTTCTGTCAGAAATGAGTTACAGACATAAAATAATACACGTGGATGAACAAAGAGGTGGATACCCCAGAGGCCATGCATTGGGATGGGCTTAAGGCCACATTAACAGGGCAGTTTATCACCCACGCATCCCAAACGAAAAAAGAACAGGCACAACAGCGAATGGAATATTTGATGCAGAAGCTAAATGTAAGATAAATCTAGAACCTGTTCTCAAAGAGCAAGTCACCAAGTATAAGCTTACAAGAATAGTGGAAGGAAACATTGAGGGAGGGCTGAGATACACCCAGTAATGATACTGTGAGGGAGAGAACTGCGCAGGGAAGCTGCTGGCACAGCAGCTCATCCAACAGTCTCTGAGCAGGGCGATATAGAAAATTAGGGATGAAGATCACAGATAGACCACTTATACCAACCCAAGGGATATCGCCAAAAACTTTGCAAAACACTGCTCCACACTGTATGCTGATACCTGGGAGCTCAGCAGAACTTTACGTCCTCTATCTCTTTATAGCAACTGTCAGCAATAAGGATAGTGGTAGCCTGGACACACCAGCATCAAAGACTGAAATAATGACAACAATAAAAAAATCTCAGAAACGGTAAATCTCCAGGGGTAGATGGCCTACTGGCTGTGTTCTATAAGAAAACTGCAGATTTGCTGGTACTGATGCTGCAGGGAGTTTATAATAAAATACCGCTCCCAAGCTCCCAAACTCCAGAAACCTGGAGACAAGCACAGATAACTATGCTCTTGAAACTATGGAAAGACCCTGAATACTGCAGCTCCTACAGACCTATATTATTGTTCCTGGTTGACATGAAAATAGTTACAGCTATTTTAACCAATAGGCTACAGAGGTATGTGCACCCGAACTAAATGCGTTTAATCAAGGAGAGGGTATTGCAAGATAACATCTTATTTTCTCATCTCAAAAGCACTCTAAACAACTCCAGCTTGATGGATGCCCAGAAGGCTTTGAATAGGGTAAGGTGGGACTTCCAGGCCTGCATAAGTGTAATGTAACAAGCCCTAAAAGCAGTGGTAATGGTTAATGGAGAGCACATGGCAGGGGTACCTTTACATCCCCCCTTTTTGCAATGTGCATACAGCCCTTGGCAGTCAAGGTGAGAGACACAATGTGGATGCAGGGTATAGAAGTGCAGGGGGGTTGCAACATAACATTTCCCTTTATGCAGATGATTGCAATACTTCAGAAGGTCTTGCAGGAGTATGGTAGGGTCACAGGATACAAGGTCAACTACGCTAAATCAGAAGCAGTAGGTATTAGTGCCCCCCCCCCCATGCCTTCAAGGTCACCTTCCCTATACATAGGCCAAGAACACCCCAAGGTATCCGAGCATTAGGCTCATTCCTAAACTAGGGAAACTGTTCCAATTTAATTCAAAAAAAATACATTTGATTTTTATTTATTTTTAACCAGGAAGTGAACTGGGCACAGCCCTTTTTCAGTCACACCTGACATTAAACACTTAATAATAGCATACAGTAATAAATAAAAAATACTCATAGATATTACTTTAGACCTCATGAGGCAGCCGCTACCATTCTCCTTGTTGGGCAGAATTACAGTACTGAAGAATATCCTGCCCTAACTGTTGTTCCTCTTTCAAACCTTGCCTATCCTAATTTCAAATCTGTTTTGGAAAAAGTTCCAAAAACAACTGCTGAGGTTCCTGAGGTGGGTGAAAAAAAAAAAAAAGCAAGGTGGACCACAGAACTATTGTTTTTCACATAAAGAGTGGTGGATGCATGGAACGGACTACCTCAAGAAGTGGTGGATATGAATACAGTGCAGGGCTTCAAACAGGCATGGGATAGGCACAAGGGAGCAATACAGAGGAGTACGAACAGATAGGCCACTGACAGAGCAAAGGCCGATGGTACATTTATAAGGTAGAAAAAGAAATGGGCAGATTGGATGGGCCTTGCGGTCCTTATCTGCTGTCAACCTCTATGTTTCTATGTCTCTGCCAAGAAAGGAAAGCCGGCTAGGTCTGCCAAACCTCAGATTATCTAATGGCATAGGTCACAGCCCTAGCTACACGGGCTAAACAGCACTCACAGCTGCCCTCCCTGGGTTGTTCTGCCTCATACTGAACTGCACTAAAATTGTTCTCTGCCTGTTACCGGACTGTAGATGATTGCTTACACCTGTCTGTACCTTGCCTGACAGTTGGACCCAAGCCTTTGTACTTTGTTTCAGCTGGTCCTTCTTGCTTGTATTCTGACTGTACCTTTGTGTAACTGGATGCTAGCCTCTGTACTGTTACTGCTTGTATCTCTGTAACTGTCCCGGGTCGCACCTGAAAATGGGCACATGACTGTCTAGTGTGCTTACCTGGCAAACAAAAGCTAAATAAATAAATAAATGGTCCACTATGGAAAATGACAGTTCCTTACCTACCCCCCCACACCCACACCCACATGTGGTTGTCTGCAAAAATCACCGCAGACCTGACAAAAAAAAGTGACTAACCAGAGGGCATTCTTCAAACATACTGCAAAAACTGAGAGCCCTCTCAAATACCCCTAATGAAATGGGACAACTTAATCACTAGAGACACAGATTTTGTACCTGGGTTTACAGACCCGGGGTATACGAGTCTGCAATAATAACACACTTACACAGTAGTAAAGAACTGCTAGAGGGAAACCACTGCGTCTCTTATCAGCCCTTAAAGATAAGATAAATAAATATCCTATGACCAGATCAGATTTTTTATAGATGCCTGCAGATTCAGTCCCCATTTGGAGAACAGAATCTGAAACTTTAGAAGGAACAGGACGAGATGGAATACACATCAAACTATATCTCCATTGTAGTACGTACATACAAGTATGCATGTATGTGGTAGTAGGAAGTACTGGAAACACCATTAGGGCTGTAGTTCATGCAAATAGATATTTGTAGTCCTAGCTATGTATAGTTCCTGTCCTGCCCAGTGGGCATTACTTTGTGTCCAGCAGTGTGTAACCAGTATCTCCCGAGTATGAATAAAGATGGTCACTGAACTGATGAGCTGTGTCAGAGTCTGTCAACCACTAGCATATTACACTGGCAACAAAGGTTACAAGAAAAACAACCCCCATGGGTGCCAGAAAAGTTGGGTAAGCTACTGCATGTTAAGTGCACAAGGAAGCCCCCGACTGCCTTGCATTGGTCTGCTGTGCTGCAACTCCCCCCCCCCCCCCCCCAGCCAAGCCATTTTAAGCACCATTAACCTGCCAGCTGCAGTCTCTTGCTTAAACCACAGATACATAGCAAGTTTAACCAACGGCAGCACTCTGTTCTGTCTGTTACTTTCACCTGCTGAGCACTCAAATCAACAAACTCCCAGTTCTGTCTCTGAGACTGGGATCCAGGCAGCCAACCCCCACACACACTGTGGCAATCTAGCCTCTGGGGAATATCAGTATATAACTAAAGATCAAGCTATATCTGTACCTTTATGTAGCAAGCTGGAGAACAGAAGGAATTCCAGGCATTTGAAACTAAGAGAGTCATAAATCTCCCACCACCCACAACACTCCGAGTGGTGAAAATAGCAAACCTGTACAGACACAGCATAGTTTTCTACCCACAGCACTATCTATGCTGGAGAACTGGAACTGCATCTCTCCAGCACCAAGCAGCACATCAGCACCTAGTGGCTGACCTGCATTACTGCAGCCAAATCAGTGCAACTCGGTGCAGAATAACACACCTGTGCACAGTAAGCTCCTCAGAATTATTACCAACATGGCACAAACTGGACATGTACTGGAATTCAACAAATCAAAGCAAATGGTTGATTTATACTTACAGTGTTTCCAACACTGGCTTAAGGCAAACAAAATCGAAGATGACAACAAAGTAGATGTCTTCCTAGCAGTTTTGCCACCACAGATTTACACCCTTCTCCAGAATCTCACTGCACCAGATGACATCCTGACCCTGACATACATGCAAGTCACTGAGACACTTCCACTGCATTTTAAACCCCAGCCCCTTATCACTGCTGAATGTTACACTTTTCATCATCACACCCAAGAGGAGGGGGAACCTACTGCCAACTACAGCATAGCATTTAACACATCTGGCACATACCTGTGCATTTGACCAGGCCCTGGATGACTCCGGGATCGATCTGTCTGCAGCCTGAGAGGGGAAGCTAATCACAAAAGGCTTTTGTCAGAAGCAGGCCTAAACTTCATTTCAGCTTGTGACATTGCACTCGCTATGGAGCTCATCCAAAAAGCCTCCAGGGTACTAGCGGGGCATTCTGAACCACAAAGGAGTGGAGATCATAAGGTCACCCATACAGCAGAACCCAAGGTACATTCCACACCACAAAGTGGCCCACCACTTGTGTATCAGCAACCCCAAACACTTCGGAAGCCCGCACCACTGGGCACTTACATAAGGTCAAAACAACTCTTACAGATGTGGAGGTAACCACCAGCAAAGCACATACCATTTTTGCAAAAGAAATGCCACAGCTGTGGAAAAGTGGGTCACATACAGAAAGTGTGCAACGCTGCAGCATGGACTGCTTGTACACAGTATGTCGCAGATGCCACACCAACCACCAAAACAGAAGATGAGACATTGCCACTGTTCATGGTCTATGCAACAAAAGTTAATGGAGAGGAAATCTGCCTCCAAATTGAGTTGGCAGGAAAACCGGTTAGCTTGCAGACAGACACCGGAGCATCAGTATCTCTTGTGCCAGAGCACATCTATAGAGAGAAATGTCAGCAGTGCCCATTGCAACCATCGCATATTCAGCTCTCGTCTTACAATGGAGACTGAATGCCTGTGTTAGAGGAGATTCACGTACCAGTCACCTACAAGGGAGGCACATGGACTTTGCCTTTGGTGGCAGTGGCAGGGTAAAGACCTGCCTTACTAGGAAGAAACTGGCCCAGTAAGATCAAGCTGAACTGTGAAAAGATCTTCAGCTTAAATACCATGACCAAGGCACCGAAAGATGCACTGAAGAGACCGGCCCAGTGGCACTGAGGGCTGAGGTGGTCAATGCCATACCTCGTGCCATGCCGGAGAACCAGGGTCAGGAACAGACTCAGGCCTCCGGGGGTCATCTGGGGAGGGAGGAGATCGAACGTCCGGAGGACCATTCTCTCTTCCCCAGGGAGGGCTCTAGGGATCGTCACACAGGAGCCTCTGGCGGTCGGCGATTTATTATGCATTGCGACATACCATGCAATATCGAGGGGCAGAGCTGTGGGGGAGCATCGCCACTCTGTGCCCATACACCATGACAAGACTGAGTTCCGGGGGAAACAGTAAGCAAACCCCAACCCCCAGAGGATAGGCGAAGGCACCACCTCCTGTTCCACACTCCAAATGCTGGGTGCTCCACTCTCTCCATGGCCAGCACTCTACACTCTAGACAGAGTGCCCTGGGAGGATAGGGTGGTCTTGCCCCATGAGGGTTCAGATCTAGGGGTTTCATCATTCGGACTGAGGACAACAGCCAAGTGCCACAGTGGGAGGTAGACAGCAGGCATGATGGCTGCTGGAGAGAGTTCCTCTGAGTAGAGGTGAAGAAATAAAAAGTAAAAAAAAAAAAAGATGCACTGAAGAAAGTATTGGACAACCATGGTCTTATTTTCCAGGACAGCTACAGTACAATCCAGGATTTCAAGGTGTAGAGCCCAGTGCAACCGGGAGCTGCTCCAGTTTTCCACAAACCTCGATCAGTACCCTACACCTTAAGGGAAGTGGTGGAGAAAGAAATGTACTGGCTCGAAAGGCATGGTATCATGTCACAAGTAGACAGGAGCAACTGGGCTGCTCCATCAATGTGGTACAGAAGCGAGATAAAGCAGTGAGGCTGTTTGGTGACTACAAGGTTAAAGTGTTTCACTGTATGCAGCCAGACCCATAACCATTACCCAATGCAGAGGACGTGTTTGCCACACTAGCAGGTGTAAAGTTCTTAGCAAGCAGGACTTATCTTTTGTATACCAGCAGCTGGAACTGGAACCAGTGTCCAGGGCTCCAGATAAGACTTTTTGGGATGAGCACTGTACTCATTTTGAAAGTGAGATGAATTATACAGATATGTACAAATGTCTGGAAGGAGTGGAGTGAGGAGTATATTTTTAAAAACAACGTCGTTTTTTTTTTTCTAGATAAGAACTGATCAGGTGCCAACAGTGCTCCAGCTACTCACCAGTTTTAAATTATAGTGAGTAAAACAAAACTGGGATGCACGAGTGCTGTAAATCTAAGAAAAAAAAACTGCTCCTTTTGAATCACCAATTACGTTACAAAGCACTGTTCCATAAAGTGTGGCACATTTACAAATGTTATCCGAGTACTGGTACTCGTAAAAAATTTCTGAAGAGCATTTCCTAAAATGAGGTGAGTACAACAGGTCATTACTCACCTTATCTGGAGCCTTGCCAGAGTTATAACCACATGTAAACAATCAACACCCACAAGGGACTTTACCGATATCACTGATTGGCCTATGGAATTTCCACAGTGCCAGCAATTTTTCTGAACACAAGGGACCAGATCCTGCACAGACTGGACCATGTAGTCTGCTTTATGGACAATATATTGGTAACAGTACCCACAGTGGAAGAGCATCTGACAATGCTGGACCATGTCCAGCCCAGACTGCAGTGTCATGGACAGAGAGTAAAGCTAGCCAACTGCCAATTTCTGCAAAATTCTGCTGAGTACCAAGGCTACCATATTGACACCCAAGGCCTACACCTAACAGAGAGCAAGGTGGATGCTATAGTCAAGACAATTGCGTCAACAATTGTGACAGAATTAAGATCATTCTTAGGCCTCCAGAACTACTATGGCCGGTTCCTAGCTCATCTGTCCTCATAGTTGCAACTACTCTATGACTTGCTACAGAAAGAAGCTCAATGGAATTGGTCACCACAGTGTGAGGAAGCATTCCAGGCTTGCAAGCAACGTCTTCTTAATAGCAAGTGGTTAGCGCGCTATGACCCAGCCAAATCTCTGAGGCTGGCATGCAAAGCGTCCCCATATGGAGTGGGAGCCATTATCTCTCATGCGTCACCTTCTGGGGAGGAACACCCAATGGCGTGACCTTGTCCCCAAGCAAAAGAAACTATGCTCAGATCAAGAAAGAAGCCTTTAGTATCATTTTCAGTGTCAAGAAGTTCCACAGGTACTTGTATGGATGGAAATTCACTCTGCTAATAGATCAAAAGCCTCTACTGGCAATTTTCGGGCCAAATGCCGCAATACCAATTCTGGCAGCACTCAGGATGCAGAGATGGGCCATGATTGTGTTGGCTTACAACTGTGACATCACATACAGATGTTCTCAGGATCACACAAATGCAGATGGATTATCAAGACTGCCATGCAAAGATGCTACAGAAAAAGATGATGGGGCAGTATTCCACCTTTCACATGTCGAAGAATGGATGTCGCAGCAGAAACACAAGATCCTGTCCTTTCTAAAGTTCTAGATTTCCCCCTGAATGGTTAGCCCAACTTCACGAGAGATCACACTCTCCGACCTTTCTTGGACAAGAAGAACCAGTTGTCCATAGAACAAGACTGTGTTTTGTGGGGAGCTAGAATTGTGATACCTCCAAAGTTCCACAAGAGGTTATGTTCCAGCTTACATGACAGTCATTTTAGAATCTCTCAGAAGACGACACTGGCCAGGGGATACCTTTGCTGGCCAGGACATGATCAAGATATCCAACATTTTGTCAACCAATGCACACCACATGCAGCTGTCCGCAACCAACCTACACCCACACCCTTGCATCCCTGGTCCTGGGCTACCACACCATGGGAGTGCATCCATGTCGACTATGTTGAAGTGGACAAACATAATTTCTACCTACCCCATGGAACTCCTTACCTGGTTAACTTAGTGAGGCCCCCCTCAGTGGAAGCCTTTAAGAAGGACCTCAAATCATATTTATTCAATCAAGCTTTTAATTGAATGTGTTTTAAAATAATAGTATATTTTATGATGGTTAGTTAAGCTGTTGCTCCCAGCTGTATTTTGTATATTATTGTTTTTGTTTAAAATTTGTTTTATTGTATTTCTAAAATGTTTTTGTATATTATGTGTGTTATACTGTCTAGCACTCAAGAGTCTTCGGAGATGGGCGCTATATAAATAAAATACCTATCTAGTAGTTGATGCCCACTCCTAATGCCTGGAAGTGTTTCCCACACCATTCCCAACCACTGAAAAGTCTGTAAACCTTCTGAGACAACTTTTTGCCTTATATGGTCTACCATGAGAGTTAGTGTCGAACAACGGTCTTCAATTTTCTTCTCATGATTTTAAACTGCTCTTAAAGCAGAACAGGGTCCAACATATTTTGACTCCACCTTACCATCCAGCATCCAATGGTGCAGCCGAACAAGAAGTACAGACATTCAAAAAAGCTTGGATTAAACCAGATTCACAGCATGTACCTACATCTCAAAGGTTGGCTCATTTCCTGTTCGCCTACAGAAATATTCCTCATACAATTACAGAGTCACCTGCTGAACTGTTCCTAAAACATCAACCAAATACCCATTTGTTATTGCTCAAGCCAGACTTAGCTGATCGTGTCACAAAACATCAACTGCAACAGAAAAAGGGTCATGACAAGTCTACCAAGTCAGTAAAGATTTTCCATCCTGGTGATGGTTTGAGACTGTAGACATCCCAAGATCTTTTGGATTCCCAGGTGGTGACTGAAACACGTGGTCCTTTCACCTATACAATTCGTGAGACATCGACTTGTTTACGCACATGTGGATCACCTGGCGGCATTCCAAGGTTCCAGCGCATGCAGCAGAAGACGTCACTCCAGATGGGGAAAGTGACACACAGGACTTTGCTTCTACCCGTGAAGCTCCACCGGGGCCAGTGCCAAATAACAGA
Organism: Neoceratodus forsteri; assembly: GCA_016271365.2. Taxonomy (NCBI): domain Eukaryota; kingdom Metazoa; phylum Chordata; order Ceratodontiformes; family Ceratodontidae; genus Neoceratodus; species Neoceratodus forsteri. The sequence goes on along the minus strand of CM028133.1, from coordinate 679,499,948 downwards.
GCGCCTGTTTCACCAGCAGTGGTTGTTCCAGCCCCCAGATACCCCATCAGACACTGAAGACCTTCACAAAGACTTGACCCTTAAGTCAGGTACTGAACCTGTACCTCTGTGAAACTGGACTCATACCTGTAAGTTCTACCCAAGGGGCAGAACAGTCCTCTGAACTTGTTTCTGGGTACCGAATAGTCTACTTTGGCCCAGAAGTTATGAAATGTTACTATTAAAGTATTTTAGACTAGTTTCTATGTAAGGGAGAGGAGTGTAGTATATACATATAGGTATCTATGTGTATGATTGTAGGAAGTACAGGAAGCACCATTAGGATTGTAGTTCATGCTTATAGATATTTACAGCCTTATCGATGCATCGTTCCTGTCGTGCCCAGTGGGCATTCCTTTGTCTGTGTCCAGTAGTATGTGACCAGTATATCCAGAGTAAGACTAAAAGGAATAAAGATGGCCACTGAACTGAACCGATGTATTGTGTCCGAGTCAGGCTGTCTAGGGCACTAGAATAATACATCCATGGTGAACAAATTATTCCCAAAGGAAAGGGGGTCTAACCTTCTAAGAATTAGAAGTGGCAGGAGGAGGCAGGGGTTGATATTTCAGAATATCAGTGGTTAAAGTGACTGGAAGGAGGAAGAAAGGTCATGGCCTCATGGAATTGGAGTTTTCCACTGGAAAATGATTACATTTTCCTATGTCCCAACAGTTACTAAACACTTCAGAACTACTAACACAGACAAATGTTGGTGAGAGTGTGGGGAAAGGGGTACATAGTGCTTGCAGCTGGTGCACATCGCTGCAGCCCAGTTGTTGACAGGGACTCCTCGGGTGTGTCACATCACACCAGTGCTGCACAAACTGCGCTGGCTGCCTATTCAGTGGCGGATCACCTTCAAGGTCGGGCTTCTGACTTATAGAGCTCTGCACGGACAGGGCCTGGACTACCTGAAAGAGCTACTGTCCCCCTACTGCCCTGGGTGACCACTCCGCTCGGCTGACAAGGGGTTGCTATGAGATGCCAAGGGTATCTCTAAAGTCATCGGGGGCCCATGCATTTACGTATGTGGTTCCAGCCCTGTGGAGTTCTCTATCCCATTAGCTATGGGAGTGCACGACCGTGGAGGGTTTCAAGCAGGCCCTGAAGCCCCATTTGTGATGCCAAACCTACCCGAATTGATTCTATTCTGTACTATGCTTTTATTATTTTATCCTGTTTTTATTGTTTCATCTAATTTCTATGTTAAAGCACCTTAGCAATTTGAAAGGGGCTCTACAAATAAAGATTATTGTTATATTTTGTGGTTGTGTCCCAAGCTCTCAACCTTTTGGGCACATATATGGCTGGCACTCTCCAGGATCCAGGGAGTGGAAGTCCCAGGAACCTTTCAACATTATTTGCTGGCAACTAGGATTGAAGTAATCCAAACCAGGAAGAAAACTGAGGTCTTTCACTGCATGGTTTTAGAAGCCCTAAAGATACTTTCTTCTCACTGTCTCAGTCCCACAGTATTGGGCGGGGGAGTGTGTCTCTGATTTTTTAATATGGAACAACTTACTGCCAGACTTCACCTTACAGGGCAGAACATAAGAGATGCACGGCAACCGTGGTGGCTCTACATTAGCTATTCTGAAGACTAGTCCCTCACTCCTTGGGACCCCAGCGGGCACAGAATGACAACTGGGGACACCTGGAATCATGGGGACCTGGCTGGAGGGGGAAGGTGACACACGAATCCCAGACATGAAATAGCTTTACATAAAATAAAGGAGACACACAAGAGTTTGGTTTTATTGCAAGGGTTTGCCTTTAATGGTTTGTTTTTAACATTTCCTGGTTGAACACTGCTTAACCTAGCTATAAACATAATAGCATTCTATACAAAAAGATAAACTAGCTGATAAAAAAAAGAAAATGGGAAAGCAGAACAGACATGCAAATGTGGGATATATTGCACAATTTAAGAAAGTTAGATGTTCAATTAAATTCATGAAGCTTCTATCTTGCAATGTGAATGGGATTCAGATATATGTGCTGTGAAATGCATGTATGTAGTGAATGCACACAAGGGCGTAGCTACCGATACGCCAGACATGCCACGGTGTGTTAAACATCAGCTGGTGGGTAGCAGAAGCCAGCTGGCATGCCAGCATTCCTTTGTTTGGGTGGGTTTTATTTTTGCACGCTTTTAGTCCCTCAGTCGGTTTCAACTTTTTTTTGGGGTGGGGTGGGGTCTAAACCTCTGGCGTGCCACATCGGACCGGACTGAGATATAGTTGCCCTGTCTCAATCAGGTCCGGCTACTTAAACAAAGGAGGCGTGCCTAGCAAGGGGGAGGATCGCGCGGGCTCTTCAAATGCCCTGGAAACTAACATTTGGTCTGTTCTTTTCCTGGTGGTCCCTGGGCTGGAAGGAACTTTGTCCATAAGTCCATTTACAGTTTGGAGTTTCGGAAGGTTAAACACATAGCTGGAGCCGGAAGATGGAGGGAACTAACTTGGTGGAAGCTTGGACTGACTATGCAGTGAGCGCTTCGGGAGTCTGGACTGGAGGACATTCACTCTGTTGTTGGTTGAACAGTTCGGTTCGTTGGTCGTTGTAGCAGGTAGGCGGCACAGCAGTCGGTAAACTTGGACCGGGATGACGAGACTCAAAAGGCCGAGGAACTTGGGGAGAAAGCTGGTTCGGTCTGTGGGGAAGAGTAAAAGAGCTGCCTGTAAATCACTCCTCAGTCCTCTGTGCCATTTTCCCATTCTGAGGCTGTGTAGAGGACGCTGACTTGAGAGCTGGCTGGGGTGAGAATTGTCTGTGCGGCTCATGGCTGTGGTTGGTGCAGTTTTTAGGAAGTTGAGGGTGGCGAGTGAAGGAATAGAATCTGTGCCACAGCCCACTGCTGAGTGCCACACTGCCAGACTAGTACCCGGACTGTCCGCAGTGCAGCTCAAGTCTGCTCGTTGCCAGTTAGCCGAGGGAACTTTGCTGCACCTGCCCTGCACACCAGTCACCAGCCCAGTAGTGGGAAACTAACTGTGGGTCTACAGAGTGGCGAGGAGACTAGCTGAGTGAGGCGAGGGTCGGCAGCAGTTGAGTGAGCACTGCAGCAGGTGAGGACTGACTGAGGGTGAGTAAACGAGTGGGACACTGGGACTGGGATCTTGGCTGCAAACAAACAGGCAGTGTTTCTTTTATATCTGTATAGTAGTCATGCTGTTTTGGGGACCTTAAACTGTGCTTGTTGGTTTGACTGAGCTGTGGTAAAACCAAAAATGTATGCTTGGTACCAGTTTATTTTAATGGGTGGCTTGGGTCGTTTGGCATTCTTTTTTTATTTACACATGTATTTTTCTGCTCCAACTTCACAATATTTATGGTATGTCTAATTCAGGTGAGATTCACATGAAATGCAATATTGACTTTTGGGGCAGTCAAAGTATTCTTTCAGTTGCTTGCGTGCTTTGTTAATTGAGACAAAGGTGCCACCTTTTTGGGCATTCCAGGGTATTTCTGTGTTAAATACTTTGGATGTCATACTGCTTTACCGTGACGACTTGGCTGTGTGTGGGTGTGATCATTTTCACTTGTGAATTCAAACGGGGATTCAGGCTTTCTGTATTTATTTGTTGTTGCTCTGTAGTGTGCAGTCTGTATATTTGGCCAGTTACTGTAGATTTTAAACTGCACACTATCTTTGGAGGGCAGGTACAGTTTACTTTACTTTTTTTTTTTTTTTTTTTACACACACAAATTACCTACAGTTGCTTTTACATGCTACTTTTCCCTGTTCTAGGAACAGGATGAGGGCTGATATGTCTACAGTGCTTGTGAGGAGGCATCGCCTCACAGTTCTGTGAATGTTTATTATGTGGCTCAGTCAGAGGCAGTTAGCATGCAGGTGCAGCTTGTAGGAGTTGAACCCTTCTACTGTGGGTTCAAGTCCCAGCTGAACACTTTCTCCACTCCTCTGTTTGAATGAGTTACATAAATATGCACACAGCACTCCTGTGTGATTGTTGCAAGTAAATAGTTGTGTTGCCATTGGGTTGTTTCCCTAGCAGTCTGTTACTCCTTGCCCCTGACCTCATGAATTCCCTTGTCTATCCCATGCATTCCTAAATCCTGTGATTGTTTCAGCCCCCACTACTTCCCCTGGCAGGGTGTTCCACTTGTCCACCACTTCTTCTGTGAAGAAAATCTTCCTTGCATTTCCTTTGAATCGTCTTCCCCTCCAGATTCATACCATGCCCTCTAGTCCTGGACCAGCTCTTGCGCTGTAAATAGTGTGTTCCTGCACCCTGCTCTCCCTGTAAGATACTTGTATGTCTCTTATCATATCCCATCTGTCTCCCTCTTCTCCTCCAGAAGTGCATAAGTCCTACCACCTGTCCACATAGGACTTGTGATGCAATCCATCTATCTTTGTTCTCCTCTGAACCTTCTCTACCCTATGTCCTTACATAGGTATGGTCTCCAGAATTGTACACTGTATTCCAGGTCGGCCCTAACTAGTGTCTTCTGTAGTGGAATTATGACCTCCCTTTGCCAGCTGTTGCTGCCCCTGCTTATGCATCCCAGCATCCTGTTTGCTTTACCTGCTGCCTTGTTCCACTGTTTCCCCTACCTTGAGGTCATCCCTTTCCTGCTTCATGTATGCTATATCCTCACCACCCCCAATATGTTCCTGGGTTTTTTGTGCATCATATGCATTATCTTGCACTTTGCTTTGCATTAACTGCCAAACTCCTGACCATTCAAGTTTCTGCACTAGTCTACACCCTCTGGTGTGTCAACTGTGTTACACAGCTTTGTCATCAGCGAACCAGTAAATTTGTCCTTCCAGGTCCTTTAGAATGGGACCAGTCCCAGCACTGATCCCTCACATGCCCCACTGCTCACTCTTTTCTCAGTGGAGCAACTGCCATTTACCACCACCCTCTGTCCTGCCACCTTTCCAGTTACTTACCCACCACACATCTGTCCTGTCTACTCCCATATTCCCAGTCCCACAGGGTCTCTTCACACCTCCACACTATGCATGCCACCACACCAACAGATGGCAGACTCAGTCTGGCTTTTGGTTACAGTATTGCATTGTGACAAGGCTTGGTACCTCATCAAGGTAGCCAGTCCCACAAAGGTCCATTCACAGTTTGTTTAATGGCCTATGTGGCAGTGTTGAAAGGCCTTGCTGAAGTCCAGATAGGCCACGTCCACTGCCATCCCGAGTTACTTCCCTTTTCACCCAGTTAAAAAGTTCAAATGAGGATGGTTTGACATGACATCCCCTGGTGAAACTGTGCTGCCTTGGGTCCTGTAGTCAGTTGCCAACCAGATGTTCCACCAATCTCTCTGGTAGTGCTTCCATGATCTTCCCCACTACTGAGGTGATGCTGGCTGATCTGTAGTTCCCCCGCTTAGTTCTTAGATAGAACCCTGGGGTGCATTTATCTAGCTGGCTGCATTGCTTTATGAACTTATTCCTTCCAGTTCCTTCAGACTCTCTCATTCAATGGGACTTGCCTATTTCGGCACTGTTCCTGCCCCTTGTTCAGGCCAATTACCCTCTACTGAACATGGTGTGTGTGTGTGAATGGACCTCTGTGGGACTGGCCAACTTGATGAGGTGCAGAGACTTGTCACAATGCAATATTGTAACCAAAAGCCAGTCTGTTAGTCTGACACCTGTTGGTGGTGGGATGGTGGTGTGCTGGCATAAAACACAGAAAATAACGCTAGCATCTGAGATGGTATGGGCAGTGGGGAAGGGGTAACTCACCCTAATTGGGGGTGGGTGGGTAGCAGTATGTCCACTTGGTGTGCAGCTCAGAAATTCCTGGCTACACCCCTGAATGCACATGATCTGAAACAAAGCAGAGTTTTAGAATGAGATCAACGGGTTTCAGTGCTAAAGCGTAGCTTCACGCTACCCATCTTAGACAAAGTTCAGTTTGAAGGAGAGAAAGCTGTCCATAGTCTGAAAGTAGATCTTGATGAGAAGCTGTCGAGTTCAGTTTGTTGGCTGTAGATATGAACTGCTTTTACCATCTAACAAACATCATCAGCTTGTACTAGAAAACTTTTAAGTTTAAAACACTTGGGCAAGCATTTGTTGCAATACATGTTGACTACTGAAATGTGCACTACACAGGCTTGTCTGGTGGTCAGATCTAGTGCAAAATGCAGCAGAGAGGCTTCTGACCTCTGTTTAGAGGTCAGATCATATTACACTGGTGTTGCTAAGGCACATGAGCAACAAGAAGAATCTGTTACGAACCTTTAACTCATTATACCATGAGCAGCCATTTTGTATCTGGAGACTCAATGGATGGTTCGGACTTCATACGGGGATACTGGGTAACATAGAAACATAGAATTTGACGGCAGATAAGGACCGCTTGGCCCACCCAGTCTGCCCATTTCCCTACCTACTGGATAAGCTGTAGATCCTAGATAACCAGCAGCCTACTTCTTCCTACCCCAACCCCCCAGAATTGCCTTATGACTATCCCATGCAAGCTTGAATTCCACCACTGATTTTGACTCCACAACCTCCTCCGGAAGGCCATTCCATGCATCCACAACCCTCTCTGTGAAAAAATACTTCCTTAAATTACCTCTGAGCCGCCCCCCTCTATCTTCAAATTGTGCCCTCTTGTTCTTGCACACCTCTTTTTTTGAAAGATGCTACCCTCTTGGACTTTGTTGATTCCCTTGAGGTACTTGAAAGTTTCTATCATGTCCCCCCCTCCCTCCTTTCCTCGAGGCTATACATATTAAGCTCCTTAAGTCTCTCTTCATATGTCCTCCGGTGCAGACCCTGCACCATTTTAGTTGCCCTCCTCTGGACAGCTTCCATCCTGTCTATGTCTTTAGGAGATTGGGTCTCCAGAACTGCACACAGTACTCAGATGGGGTCTCACCAGCTGTCTGTACAGAGGGATAACTTCTGTTTTCTACTGGTGATGCCTCTCCTATGCATCCTAGTATCCCCCAGCCCTCCTTGCTGCCCTCTCCATTGCTTGCCCACCTTTGGGTCATCTGATATGACTACCCCGGGTCCCTTTCCATTTTGTTGTTGTTAGTATCTCACCCCCATTGTGTACTCTTCCCTGGGTTTTGTTTCCCAGGTGCATTACCTGCACTTCTTAGCATTGAATCTAAGCTGCCATACATTTGACCATTCCTCTAACCTTGCCAAGTCCTTCTCATCCTTTCCACCCCACCCTGTGCATCAACTCTGTTGCAGATCTTAGTGTCATCTGCAAAGACATACTTTTCTTCAGTCCTTCTGCAATGTAAGCTATAAGACATTGAAGAGAACTGGTCCTAATACTGAACCCTGCGGTACCCGCTAGTAACCCTCCTTTCTTCTGAGTGGACTCCATTTACTATTACTCTCTGTGTCCTATTCTCCAGCCAATTCTTTACCCAGGCTGTCATCTTGGGACCCACTCCCAGGCTGGCTAACTTATATATTAATCTTTTGTGTGGGACTGTGTCAAATGCCTTACTAAAGTCTAGGTAGGCCATGTCACAGCCCCTCCCTGATCTACTACTTGATCACCCAGTCAAAGAAATCTATCAGATTCGTCTGGCATGACCTTCCGCTGTGAATCCATGCTGCCCTAGGGTCCTGTGCCCCTCTGGCCTCTAGATCCTGACAATTCTTTCCTTTAGAAGTGATTCTATCATTTTCCTATCACTGAGGTTAAACTAACAGGTCTGTAGTTTCCTGCTTCTGCCTTGCTCCCACTTTTGTGAAGAGAATCACATCTGCCCTCCTCCAGTCCTCGGGTACCACCCCATCCTCCCATGATTTGTTAAAGAGGGTAGTCAGTGGTGTCACTAGTTCTACCCTTAGTTCTTTTAGAATTCTGGGATGAATCCCATCAGGCCCCATTGCTTTTGTCCACCTTCAGTTTTAAGAGTTCTTTCAGAACCTTTCTTCTGTAAATGGGCTGGTATCAACTTCTGTATCCAGAGTGTTACTACTGTTTGTTTTATGTACTCCCCTCTTCCTTTGTAAATACTGAGCAAAATATTTGTTTAGTATCTCTGCCTTTCGCATTCTCCCTCTGCCCACCCACCTCCTCCCTTTATTAAGCCTCACTATCCCTCCCTTGGTCTTCCTTTGCTCCTGATGTACCTATAAAGGTTTATCCCCTTCTTAACTGAGTTGGCTATCTTTCCTCGGTTTGGGCCTTTGCTGTTCTGACTGCCTTCCAGCCTCCTTTTGCTTTAACTGATACAGTTCTCTGTCCTGCTCCTGCTGGATTCCTTGTACTTCCTGAATGCTTTCTTTTTCTCTTGAACCTTCACTGCCACTTCCTTTGAGAACCATAGTGGTTTCTTACATCGTCTTGTTTTGTTTATTTGCTTCACACAAAGACCCGTTACCTCTGTGATGGCAGTTTTATTATTCCCATTGTTCTTCCACCCTCCTTCCCGCCCATTTGCTAGTGCATTCCTTAGACTCACCCATTTAGCAAAGTCAGCCCTCCTAAAGTCCAGTACTTTTGTCTTTGTATGGCTTGACTCTATTGCTGTGTTTATTGTGAACCATACTGTTCGATGGTCGCTAGTTCCCAGATGGCTACCCACTTCTACATCTGTGATCTCTCTCCATCTCCATTTGAGAGTATCAAGTCTAATATTGCTCCCTCTCGAGTGGGCTCCAGTACTAGTTGTCTAAGGCATGCCCCTGTAGGGCATCTAGAATAACTGCACTCTTCAAGTGGCAGCTGCAACTGCACTCCAGTTAACATCTGGCATATTCAGATCACCCATCAGCAATATCTCCCCTTTTTCTGCCATTCTAAGTATACTTTCTATCATTTCCTTATCCATTTCCTCCCCTGAGAAAGTCTGTGCTCTAACCCTGTGGGATTGTGGTGCCATTGCCTGTCTCCAAATTTACCCACAGTGCTTCTTTTCCTCCCTGTTTTACCCTTTGTTCTGTTGCTTTTATTCCTTCCCTCATGTAAGAACTACTCCTCCCCTCTTTACCCTCCCTGTCCCTCCTGTAGATAGTGTATCCTGGTATGTTTACGTCCCAGTCATGGTTTTGTGTGTACCATGTTTCTGTGACTGCCACGATATCCAGATGTTCCTCCTCCATCAAGGCCACTAATTCAGGAAGCTCGTTACCTAGACTCCGGGCATTGGTACTCACTGCTCTCCATTTTTTTATGGCCTTACCTTCTGTTGTAGCATCCCCCACTGACCGTTCTACCTTGGTCTTTTTCTCATTTAGTACCCTGTTTTGTAGGGAGAGGCTGGGATTTTTCTGCTGCTTGTCAGTGCCTCCCCCACTGACTAGTTTAAAAGCTTGAGTTACAATGAGTTAAGCCCACAATTGACTGCCCTCAGTATATTTGCATACATCAAGGCTATTTTTGTGAGAGGGACCTGCGCTGCTGAGTAGGGGCTACTACATCTTCCAACATTAAAACTGAAATGTTTGTGTGACTGGGTGTGGCAACTCCAGCACCTTGTGGAATACTCTGCCAGTAGACATCTGTCTTGCAACCTGACTGTATTTAAAGCTAAATGTTGGTGCCTACTGTTTGACAGAGCATTCCCCAGTCAAATATCATTTCTGTTTTGATATGCTATTAAAGAATATTTTTTTGAAATATTTATATATTTTGTACTACACTGTATTATGTTTCATATTTAAGTCTGCCTCCACTGTACAGCACTCTGAGCAGCATACTGCAAAGGTTCATGAGTTACAGGCATGCTAATAGGGCGAGTGTTTTAGCAGAGCCTCATTCATTTTGGAAGCTGGCAGATTAAAGCGGACTGTGTCCTTCCAAAGGTAGGCTAGGAGGAGCATAAGCTGTGTAAAGGTAGAGTCTTCAAAACAAGCCCAAATGCATATTAGAACTGCCCAGTAAATGTACTAAGCACAGGTCATGTTATACACAAGCAAACCAAGCAGCCATTTGGGTGTCAACTCAGAAAGGGCGCACTAAAGTAGAAGGTATAAGCAGTTATTGACTTGACATGCAAAAAGGGTTAATAGCTAGTGAACAAAAAAATAAAAAGTTCTGGAAACCCCTATTATATAACTCAGATACACGATGTGCTGTCGTGTGCCATGGAAAGTATTGTTGTGACCTCTGGATACTCCCACTCATGTCTTCAGCACTCATGAGTATCCAGAGCTCACGCTGCAAGAGTGAAAATATTTTCTATATCACACTCCTGTCCATCATGTATCCCCTAGATCTCCAGCTATCTCGGGGTTGGGGGTTGCCAGGGGTGTATAACCAGCACCGTGAAGTGCGGGGTCAAAATCTGTTTCTGGTGTTTATAAATTTCTGGGGTAAAGCCGTCTGGGCCTGGAGATTTCCCTGCTTTGAGTTTGACAATAGCAGCTATAACATCCAATCAGGAAACTGCGTGCAATGTAGCCTGTTGCTGCTCTTCCATTAGTTTAGGTAGGTCTAAATTAGTTAAGAACCGGGTACAGACCTCAGCTAGGGGCTGAGCATATACATCTCTATTAAAAGTTCTCGAGAACTCACAAAACCTCTGGTGTTTTGAAATGATGCCTAACCACAGTCTGGTCTTGTAATTTCCTTACAGTTTGGGTCCTCTGTGCCTCCCGTAATCTGTATGTTAAAACCTTCACCACCCCGACTCCCCCTTCAAAATATTTTTAAAAAACATATAACAATGCCTGCTCTGTTTTGGCATCCAGTATTTTCTGAATGTCAGTTTGCGTTCATTTAATTTGTGGCAGTAAGGAGCATCCCCTTGTTTATGGGCAAGCTGTAAAATATATTACAACTTATCAACTAATTCTGCCGTACACTGTTCCCTCTAATTTCTTTTTTCACACTGCACAGCTAATATATGACCCCTCAGGATCATTTTTAATGTGTCCCACAGAGTCTCTGGAGAGGTGTTTTCTTCAATTATTTGCATAACGGTCTCCCGAAGCTAGGTAACAAATCAGGGTCCCATAAAGGGGGATGCACTGAATCTCCACGGCCTACATGGTAGGGTGAAATCTAACTAGTGCCACAATAAGTGATGCATGATCTTACAATAAGATTGGTTCAATATTAACCCTCTCGACTTATTCTACATGGGGAGCAGTTGTCATGAAATAGTCAAGGTGTGAACAGACTGAGTGAGAGTGAGAAATAAAAGGTACAATTTCACGTGGTCGGATGTAAATGCCACCAAGCATCAATGAAGTCTTTCAGTAATCTACGGCCATGCCTCTGTGAAGTAGAAGGCCTGGCAGGTCGTGGATTAGCAGTATCCTTGGAGGAATCCATTAATAAATTATAGTTGCCTCCTATCAAAATTTCTCCCACAGCGAATGGTGATCTTATCAAGGAGCTGCTGGGTAGCAGAGGAGTCTTTACCTGGTGGGAGATAGATGCTGCCAATGGTTAAGGGCCTACCCTGCAACATTCTAGCTGCCAACACCAACCAGACCTCTCTATCAGAAAATGTGTTTTCTATATTAAAAACTGGTGTACAAGGGCCAGCCCAGTGGTGTAGAGGGCTGAGGTGCTGGCACGTTACCTCGACCCACACCGGCAGACTGGGTTCGGGAAAAAGCCCAGGGCATCGGAGGTCGGCACGGGGGGGGGTGGAGCTGGATTGAGCTGCCGACAGGCAAGCTCTCCTCTCCTCTCCGGGGAAGAAGCACGGCGTCCCACGGCTGATGGGGAACCCCTAGTGGAGGCTGGAGGAAGCTCGGGCCAGAGGGGGCCTAGGCAGTAGACCAGGGGTTGGGGAAGGAGGCCGTGACCGGGGCTGTTCGGTGCATGTGTACTGACTCCTGGGGCCTCCGCAAGAAAAAAAAAAATTGGAGGCAAAATGCCGGTCAGCAGGGTGAAGACCGACCCCGCAGGTGCCACTCCTGGGCCAGGCAGGTAAGAGCCGGCAATCCGGGGACGGGACTGGGGGGTGGACAGATGGGGGCTGACCAGCAGGGGGAGAAAAACTGTGACGTGATAAAAAAAAAAAAAAAGGTGTACAACATTACATCACCACTCCCCACCGTCTCCCTCAAAGGAAGAAGAAATAACCTATTTAAACCCAAACATGTTCAGGATCCGTTAAGTGCATTTCCTGCAGTAATATAATATCTGATTTAAACTTTTTTGAACACCATAATAACCTTCGTTTGAACTGGGTTGCCAGTACCATTCACATTCTGTAAGACCAGTTTAAAGCATGACATAAAACTGTCTTATCAAGTTAATCACATGACTGTATCTTTTATCTAAGGCAAACAAACTTCCATCAGACCTGAAATGAGAATTACTAACCAAGGGATGCAACCAAGGACAAAAGGTGTCGGAGACTAGACACACCCGGGGATCCCTGCCTATATAAGGGACTAATTAAAATTAGGGGGCAAGGTCCTGAAAAGCAAGGGTCAGGGGGCAAACTAAGCCAGAAATGGGGGTGGCTGCCAACTGGGCTACCCAACCCAAACTTGCAGACACATAATCTGGTTAGGATAGCATCCTCACAGGGTAACTACTGTGACTTCCGGGGCTGAGCCAAACACCGACCCTACTTGCCCAGGGAGATGGACTACTGATATGGTCCAAGTCCCTGGACAGGAGGTAAAACCACAAAGCACTAGTTTCTAGGCCTCCCCGTCGCAACAACTGCTCCACATGGTAGTGAAAAGGGAACAATAAACACAGGAGAGCCATCTGAACTGAGTATATGAGCGCCTAACCAACATCTGTATTGTTCAACCTTTCTTCAGCACTCCCCAGCCAAAAAAAAATAAAATGTAACCATACTTAAGTTTCATGGCAAAAGCCACATACTATAAACTATACAGCAGCTAGGTAGCCACATTCAGTGCTGGCATTTAAATGGATATAACCAGAACTAAGCAATCAGATATCAAAATGGTATTCTCTCCATCAATGTTTGGGAGGCCATGTCAAAAATGAACATAATCCAAGTAGATGTCTTGTAAGACCATAAACCAAATAGAATCAAATAAAGTATGTCAATGGATCCACTGAGAAAGGAATCTTGTGTATTCCGAAACATGTCTGGAACCTGTATGTACATTGCACTTTGTGAAATAAAATGAAGCACTTTTTGGAAACTGCGAGCAGTCTTCATTTAAGGGTGTCGAGTGCAGGATTTGTATGTACAACTTCGGGTTTCTATAAATGTTGGAGAGTGAGCGCCGGGATCAGGCTGCCATTAGTGCTGTGACATCACCAGAAATAAGTCTACGCTAACCTATTTTAAGTAATTTGAATAGCAGAATCCTTCATGCCACCTTCACAAAGAGCAGAGTGTGGGCTCAGGACACTGTAAGTGAAGAACCAGGGTGGATGTCTGTGGCAGCCAGGGGCGAGAAGGGCACTGGCTGGAGCACGAGCGGATGGTTTGCCACAGGAGATGTAACAAACACCCTTTTCCCCAAACTTCTTTGTATAGTCCCTCATCCCAGCACTGGGGTTGCCGTGGCAATGCCTGTACCTCTATCTGGAAGTGCGGTCCAATAGCTGCCTTCCTGGACAACGCTTATTCTGTTCCATGGTCAGCAGACATGAGTGCAAGTGACCATTACCAAGCCAATGTGCCCCAATCCTGGGAGCCATGCACCTCAGAACACACACTGACAGACACATACCTGCCCTAGGATGGAACACCCAAGTCTAACATGAACTCAGGTCCACCCCAAGGTAGCACTAAATGCTGCTGTTGTGTTACTGAACTTCAACAGAAGCAGTGTAGTTTAGTGGTTGGGGCCCCAGTAGGAGCTCTCCTACTCGATACACAGGTAATTTAACTGGTGGGTCAGTTCTTGACCTAATTTTTCTGTCCACCGGGATTAAGGTGGAAGCTTCAGGGATTTTACCACCATATTTGAGTGACCACAACACGGTTTGGATAACAGTGCCACGATCCCAGTTTCCACTGGGATCTTTTCCCCCCAGTCAGAGTTGGGTTAGGTATTTTCATAAGTTTTCTGAAGTTGAATTTTTGAATAGTATTTCTAGGGAGAATTGGGATAGGTGTCGTCTGATTCCAGACATTGATGCAACTGTCAATTACTTAGCAAAAACTTTAAGTAAAATATGTGATCAACATGCTCCCATAGTAAAAAAAAAAAAAAAAATTAAACAGATTAAAGTGCCTTGGATAAATGATAAATTACTGAAGCAAATCCAAATTAAAAATAGAATTTGGAAGAAAACCATTAAAACAAAATCCGCAGATGACTGGGCTTTATTTAAACAAATGAGGAATATAAGTAAAAAAAACTGAGTAAGGAAGCAAAAACTAGGTTTTACAGACACAAAATAGACTATAATACAGACCCCAAAAAAATTCTGGGGTATGATAAATCAATTACTGAACCCGGGGGTAAATCATGTCAACCCAATTTGCAACTTAGAAAGGGATCTACTTTAACTTGTTGTTAAACAATTTTTTCATAGATTTACCTAATTACAATACTTCTATTTCAGATAGTGATGAAAGTTTGGAGTATTCTGAAAATGCTCCCCTTGAACATCCATTGTTTAGATTTAAATATTTAACTATTTTGGAAATAAAAAGGTCATTATTAAGTACAAACATTCACAAAGCTGCTGCTCCGGATGGACTGGAGGGTAGATTTTTTAAACTAGCTGCCCCTCTCATTGCTCCTACAGCATCTTATATATTAAATTGGAGCCTCAGAATGGGTCACTTCCCTATTTCTTGGAAGGTTGGTAAGATCAGACCCATTTTTAAGGGGGGGACCCATCCAAGGTTAACAATTACAGACCTCTAGCTTTGCTTTCAATTTTATCAAAATGTATGGAAAAATTGGTGTATGCTCCAATGTCTGATTTTTTTATTTATGACATTTTGATAACCAGGTGAGCCCACTGAGACCAGCGGTCCCTTTTTCAGGGGCGACCTGGAAGTACATTCAGTGCCAACAGGAAGTTCATGACATTACAGAACTACATAGTTCAGAAAGAATACATCAAGGCGATAAATATAAAACTGATAAATCCCCAACAGTCCGGCTTTCGAGAGGGTTATTTAACCTCTACTGCCCTGCTAGAGTTCAGCGACTTATTAAAGGGGTCGCTGGGCTCACGCATGAAGATGGCTATAGTTTATGTGGACCTTTCCAAGGCCTTCAACCTGGAGAGCCACCCCCTACTGGTGGCCAGACTGCAGAGTATGGGATTCATGGAGGGTAATCTAGATTGGTTATGATCCTACTTTGAAGGGCATTCTCAAATTGTGTAAATTGCTGCAGCAACCTCTAAGTTACGGAAAGTGACTAGAGGTGTTCCTCAGGGGTCCATTCTTGGACCCCTATTATTTCCTATTTTCAGCAATGATTTGCCAAACATGGTAACACGTACAGCTGTTAGGCTGTACGCAGATCATACTGCCATAGTAGCCTTAGGTAGAAATATAGAGGAACTTCAGTTAAACCTACAGTCTGATTTCTCCAATATTGAGGGGTGGTTCACCAGGTCGAAGTTGCTTATGAATGTAAAAAGACCAAATGAATGTATTTTTCCCCTAATAAGGATGCAGGGGCCAAAAAGGCAGCAAAACTTAAGATTCAAACTCAAAATTCAACCACACTGGAATTGGTGAACAACTGTTATCTAGGGGTTATATTTAATTCAGAAATAACCTTTGTAAATCACATAACAAACACAACAGGGAAAGTAAATAAAAGAATGAGAGTTCTAAAAAAGAACTACAGGGTTTCTGAGATTATCTGACAGAAAGAGGATTGCAGAACAAATTGTCCTGCCAACCCTAACCTATGGCCATCTGGTTTATAGAGTAGCAAACAAAACATTGTTGGGACGTCTTGACAGGACTCAATATAGGCGTTCTAGATATGTTCTAAAAAGCAGTTTTTACACTCATTGTTTGTTATTAAGTAGGCTCGATAGGCAGTCTCTTGAAGTAGAATATAACAGAAATGGGTTATTATTGCATAAGTTAATATCTTTTGATCATCCAATTTCTCAACTTTTATTTTTTAATGGAGAATAAAATAGGAAGACTCTAAATAAATCAGTTCATTTGAATAAAATTCTGCAAAGCAAATGTTTAAATAGATTTGGAGATAGGACTCTTTCTACTAGGGCTGCAGCAGTATGGAATTTACTTCATTCATCAGTACATGTCATGTCAGAATATTCTCATTTTTATCAAGCCATTAAGAAAACTATTGTACATACGTGTAATTGCTTCAACTGATCATCTGCTCAGTTTGTGCTATGCTTTTCAGTGCTTGCTTTGTATAATTTTGTATGTCATTGTGAGTATGTATGTATTATATTGTTATTGCTATTGCTATTGTTTTTATTATTTGTATATTTCATACTTGAGGTATCCCACAGGCTTGTCTTGTAAACAGGATTATATACCCTAATGACAGGATTCCTGTTTAAAAATAAAGTTTTGACTACTATTATATGTTCAAACCCTACTAGAACAAACACTCATTGTTGAGACCTTGGGCATGTCACTTAACCTCTTACTGCTCCAGTCTGCCTAGCTGCAGAAATGGGTAGAAGTAGGACCCTACTACATATGAGATGTTAAATCTCAGACAAGTTGTCATGGGTAAATAAACTATATACTGAAGAAAAAAAAAAAAAACCTGCCTGCTCACATGCATCCTGTTTTTTGTTATATATTTTTTCCTTTCCTTTCCTCCTCGGCAGGGGTGGTCCTATGGTTCCCCTTTTCTTTCCAGTCAGTCCCAGTGGCACTACACTGGGTGCCATGCACGAGCTCACCCCCATGCCCTCTCACCAATCAGCCACATCACTTACCTCACGTTGCAGAAGACCCTCGGGGAGTCAGACTCAGAGGGAGCACCCTGGGAACATCCGGTGCAGCGCCAACAGGGGCCAACCATCATGAGCGCCAGAGGACTGGGGCTATTTTTACTTGTATTGGTCCCCCCTCCACTGCACAGGCATGCAGTGACATCAATGACACTCCGTGCATGCTTCTACGCACTGCACGTCCGATGTCAGCCCGTGCCAACCCCACACCTAAACTGCAGCATGCACTAACCGCCAGCCACCGCCAGGAGCCAGAGTGACCACGGTTATCCCTCCCCAAAGAGCAGTCCCTGGGATGCTCAGTCCTCCTCCCCCTGGCTGACCCTCCGACACCCGAGGTCGATCCTGACCCTGGGTTGTCAGCATGGCGTGAGGTGTGGCATCCAACACTTCAACCCTCAGCGCCACTGGGCCGGCTACATCCTAAATGTTTTAACAACTTAAATCATTTGCTGTTTCTTCATTTACAGATACAGAGAAAAATGGTGGAAATTCACCGGTTTTTAATTGCATGTTTTTGGTGACACCTATATTTCAAGACAGACCCTCCCTTGCACCTCAGTGCTCTGGGTCCTCCTCTAGTGAGGAAGTCTCCAGGAGGTCATCACCTGAAGCAATGTCTTAAATCTCAGGTCTCAAGTTTGAAGGGGTCAGGGCTTTTCCTCATCCCTTTATTCTACACTCTGTATGTTCTCTTTTTATATCCTTTCTCCCCCACCAGTGTGAAACACCATGCTGCACCTTGTCCCTGGCTGTCTTTACACTCTGTAATGTCCATTTTGCTAAAAAAATAATCAGCCACAAGGGGCAGATGCTAAAGCAGCAGACAGTCTCAACTGCTGTCCAACGCAGCAGTGCATCACCCTCACTGGTGCTAATCAAACTCTGCTAGCCCATTTCAACAGTCCAGAGTCTGGATTGATAGCACAGCTATTTGCTGCCTCATCACTGGACCAGCCCACAAAAGTTTCTTACTGGTAAGAGTGACATCAAGGAATAACCAAAGGCCAGAGCATTTCCCACTAGCCCATTTGCCCTTTCCCCTCTATCAATCAGGGAGCCATGCTTAGTTTAAAACTGTAAAATGGCTAAGTAGTTGCCTCTGCTGATTTGATGAAATCCTTCCTGACAGGAAGAAACTCTGTTCCGGGACATCTTATTACTTGCACCTCAGGGAATTGCCCAGATCTCCAAACTAAAGTAGCACTGTCTAACAGGGCAGTTCCCCCTGTTCCACCTGAACAAACCGAGACACACACCAAGCACTGGAGAGAAAATGGCTACAGCCACATATTTATTAATCAACTGATCACCGTCACAAGTTAGCTAGATGTGCGCTGCCAGGTAGTCTTGGCTGGTATTCTCTACTGCCAAACATTGGCCTTCCCTTCAGCTACTGAAGTCGCTCATCTTTACAAACCCAAGCAAGGGACCCGGACTCCGGGGCATGAGGGGTGGTTTCTGCATCAGGTAGAAAAAATGTGCAGACTGGATGGGCCTAGCAGTCCTTATCTGCCGTCAGCTTCTCAGTTTCTATGTTTCTTGACTGGCTGCCGTGGTGTGCCCCCCAACCTTAGGGGACGCTATGATGCCGCAGGCCCTCGCCCGGAGAGGCTGCCGTCCAAACTGCTACCCCATTCGTGAAGGGTGAGCCCCAGCCAGACCAGCACTCCTGTCAGCCTCAGGGTGATCTGGCTGCACAAGACCACAATCCCGTTCCCCCCATCTGCATCGACCACCCAAGACTATCTTGCCACCACAGGGTGAGCATCACTGCCGTCTCACCCACCCACAAACACGTCATACCAAGAATCTCTCCACTGCCTGTCATATGTCCTCTAAAAATCTATCTAAACCTATACTGGACAGGTGCACCCCATCTTTTGCATATAACTCTGGCTCATTGATCTTGATTCCATCATGTTTTATTGCTAACCCACCTTTAATACCCATAATTGACCACATCACGCCATCATGAAGCCAGCAGACCTTCTCTGTAGCCCAGGGATCAAGGGCATGGCGCTACTGCATTCGCTGTATAATGTCCGACCATATGATATGCAACTCAGGCAATCTGCCCTACAAATAGCACAAGTCCTCTTTTACAAGCCATAGCAGGTCAATGGAAGACATGGAACACAAGTCGGTAGCACCCAAATGTACCACTAGGACCTAGGGAGGTTCCCACTGTCGGGCCTCCACCAACACCAAAGAAGTAGCCCTTGCCATCTCATGCCTCGTCGCCCCAGCCAATGTACTTTGTACTGCCAAGGTTACAGGAACAAATTCGCGCCACCCTGGATCTGACCTGCATGCCTGGCTGCCCAATGCACAAATGAATGGCCACACACCCATATCAGCGTCTTACGGGAACTCTGACCTGCCAAGACAAAACACAAGGTTACAGCAGGTGCAGCCTCACATATCCTTCGAGTGTCTGTGAGCACCTTCTCCCCAGGCCTGGATCTGATCATCCGTCAGCCCTTCCACCCTTGCTCGTGACACTGCTCTGATGCTGAAGAAAGGGATATTAAACTCCTTCAAATTCATCCCTAATCCCTCCAAGCTCTTGGCCAACACATGCCTGAATTGAAAGGCCGTGACCAGGGTCCTATCTTCGTGCTGGAAGAATGCTATGCCCCCGGCAGACCTCTGACCCACACAGTCCTGGATCCATGTCGGACCTCCTACTGACCCCCTGAAGGGGACCTCAAATGGTACCAGCACCCGTGTGCCCTGCTGTCGGGCTAGTTCCTGCACAAACAGATGAACACGCCCACTTCTGTCAGTGCCACGTCATCTGTCAATGCCAAGCAAAGCCCTTCCACCTTGCTAGGTTGCACTATTTCAGATACCTTAAAAGTGCTGCAGAAAACCACTAAGAAGGCTATTCTAACTAGGCGAGCCTCAACTCTTTAGAGCAGATGACCAGCACTACTCCCCACACCCGGTTCAAGAGCTCTTCGCTAATTGGATACTTGCCGTCAGGTCTCTTTGGTGCTACCCAAGGCCAACCTTCCAGCATCTTGCACAAGGGGCACACCCCTATATGGTCGGTGTACCCCATAACCATTGAAAGCCAAGTGATCCCCGCCAGGTGTTGCCCAACTACTGCTTGTGAACTCCCTTCACATCTCTTGTGTAGGATGTATGCACACAAGTGGTCCACCAGGATGGGCCATGCATTCCCCCATCCTTGCTCCTGGCGTGCATTCAGAAAGCTCTCCAACCCCCTTTGATAAACCACCCATGTGCTTGGGGCCAATGATCCCCTGATTAATTCCCAGGCTTCAGTGTTACCAAATCCCTCAGGTATGCTGGGACTTCTCTGGGGTACCTCTCCGTTGCTGGTGCAAACTGCCGAAATCTCTGCCACTGCAAACAAGAATAAGTGTTAGCAATTCTACTGTCCACACCTGGCACATTCAATGCCCTGATTTTAGTATTCAATAAACATTTCAATACAAAAGCCTGCATCAGATTCCCCATAGGTCCTTTGTCCCCCCCCCCCCCCGAGCTGTCAATTTATGGTATGCACCACCCCCGTGTTGTCTAATCTAAAGCTAATGGCTCTAGCCCTTAACTGCTCCTACCATATTGCCAAGGATACCACTATGGGAAAAAATTACAATAAGGTCACCTGTTTCAGCCGGCACCCAGAGGCCCATGATGCAGGCCACAGGCTTGCGCACCACTAGCCCTGAAAATATGCCCCAAAAGCCAAGGCCCTAGAAGCATCTGTAAAGAGCTCCAGCTCCTGGCTGGTTGACGGAGTCTGCCAGATTGCAACGCCACTGAAACATCTTAAGAAGGCCTGCCAGATACCCAAATCCATGGATTCCGTTACCCGAATCCTGTGATGTAGCTTAGAGCAACCCGATCCTACCTGGGCCAGACGTTGCATAAATGTCCTGCCCAAGGGCATGATCCTACAAGCAAACTTCAGGTGACCCACTAACTGCTGCAACTCCCGTAGGGTGGTCTTCCGAGTCCTGGCCACATTAACCATCAGACTCTTTAATGCTTCAAGCGTCCCCTGAGGAAGCCTGAACCCTCTGGCCACCGTTTCAACCTCTAAGCCCAGGAAAGGCAGCGTGGTGCTTGGGCCTTTGGTTTTGTCACGGGCCAGTGGTACACCCAGGTCTGCACACGCCTCATGGAATGCTTCCATAAACCTGGAATAATTTGTGGTGTCAGCCTCCCCCACAAAGAAGTCATCCAAGAAATGCATGACCTTAGCTCTGCCAGCTCGTGTCGTGGCCCACTGCAAGGCTGTACTGGATTGTTCAGATACCGGACACGCTACTGCATAGCCCATGGGCATGCATATATAATATTACCTCTTAAACTTCATTTCTAACAGATCCCTGGCATCTGGGTGCACTGGCAGCAATCTGAAGGCTGATTCAATGTCTGCCTTCCCCAGCAGTGCTCCCTGCCCGGCCTCCTGAATCACATCTATCAAAACATGCATATGACACTGCGTTTATGTACTGGTTAACTGACTAGCCTTCCAGGTAGGAAAGGCAATAGATCATCCCTAATTCCCAGGGGGTCTTCTTCGGGACTAGCCCCATTGGCGAGACTCGTAATACCAGGCTCGGGGGCTCCCAGAAGGGTCCATTCACCCTACCTATTTCCTTCCCATGTTTCTCCTGCACTACCTCCAGCTGCTCCCTGGCAGATTTCAGGTTCTCTGCTTCACAAGCTCGGCGTGGACCTTCATCCAGGAACCGGAAACCTACCCTGAACCCCTCCACCAGATAATGAGTGGCCAACCTATCCAGATAAATTACCCAGTCATACCTCAAGCCGATCCACCCTTATGGGTGTTGCCAACTTTGTGACACCCTCTTTTGACGGGATGAAAGGACCCTATACCCCTCCAATATTGTGTAAATGGGTGTGGCTTGCCATACGCCAAGTACTCATGCTTGTATCTGCAGTGCTCTGTCTTGCATGTGCCCCAATTATACATGTAGCAGTGCCTCCCCCACGCTTGTCACTACTTTCCTGTGACCCCTTCCTTGGGGACACAGGCTGTCTCACCGGGAAACCACTGTCCATGTGTTGCACACCACCACCCATACCATCAGCCCACAGAAGGGGCAGATCTAGCATATCCCAAACTCTACAACTGCCTGGAGGGATCCAGAGCTAGATGACACACAACTGGCTGTGACTCAGCCTGGACAAGATGGAGGTACTAGTGGTGGAGCCAGACCGTCGCTGTAATGGAAGGGGACTTGGTGAGCCCCCCAGGCTAGTCCTAGGGGATGTTTCCCTTGTTCTCTCCAATTGGGTGAAGGATCTGGGCGTGGTCCTGGATGATGGCTTGACACTTGAGGGTCATGTATCGGCCGCTGTAAAGAGCGTTTTTTACCACTTAAGAACATTACCCAGATCTGAGCCTTGATACCATCTGACAACCTGCCCACCCTGGTTCATGCCTTCTTCACGTCCAGTCTGGCCTACTGCAATGCCCTGTACCTGGGGCTATCTGGAGGCAACCTTCTCCAGCTGCACCTGGTGCAGAATGTGTCGGCAAGGTTGTTGACTCATTTCAAAATCTGACCACGTCACACCTGTCCTACGTCAACTGCACTGGCTGCCAGGGAGGTGGAGGATTGCCTTTAAGGTCGGGCTTCTGACCTATAAAGCCCTGCAACGAGCGGGGGAGACCAGCCTACCTGCAAGACCTTCCAATTCCTCATCGCCCATCTCAGGCATTCCTCTAAGGGTTGCCTCCTGACAGTTCCAAGGGCTAGGCTGCGGCAATCAGGGGACCAGGCATTCTCGATTACCGTGCTGCCCCTGTGGAACTCACTACCTCAACATCTGCGGGAGGCACCTTCAGTGGAAGCCTTTAAAAGGGGCCTAAAAACATTGCTCTTTGAGGGATCGTTTAATCTGAATTGATAACTATTATCGCCTGATGACATACAAATTTATTACACTGCTGATTAGTATCTTATATTTGAAATTATGGTTCTATTAATTACATATTTTATTAAAATATTGTTTATTGTTGAGGATAGGATAGATAGAACTGTTGGTCCCTGCCTCATTTGTTATTTTGAATATGTATATTTTTATTGTCAAGCGCTGAGAACCTCAGAGAAGGAGGGCTATATAAAGTTCCTATCCTATCTTACCTGCATCATACTGCTTCCACCTTCTAAATTCCCCATCATATTCTAACCACCTACAGCCTGGCCTTGCTCCTTGCATGGCCATAATCAGACTGAGACAGACCCATAAACCTCCTGCCTTAACTGGATTTCCCTGTGTCAGCAGGCCTGAATAAATTGCAAAGCTTGCTAACCAGTTCTCCCACATGTGCCTAATCGGGACCTTCCATTTCTTTTCCATCCTGTCATCCTTCTCTTTCTTATCCTTTTCATCCTCGAGATATCTGGTCTGTTCAGCAGCGAGAACACATCCACAAATTCACCCTTAATGATCTGTTATTGAACTTTTTCCAACAGGTGGGACCCCATTGTTTCTCCCAGGCTCACAAACCCTCCAGCTGCCCGGATGGAGGCTGTACCCTGGGTGATGCCTCAATGGCCGCCCCCACTGGGGTCCACCTAGTCTACAGCCACCACAAGTATGTCCAGCCTGTGCCCATTCTTGGGCCACAATAAAAGCTAAGATCTTGTTCAGTTTTTGCTCAAGGCCAGAGTGTCTAAATGAGGGTCCTGTTACCAGCTCAGCGGGGGAAGGGGTGGCCTGCTCCACCGCTGTCACGGCCAGGGTCTCGGAAAGACTGGGAAGGCCTATTAAGTGCCTTGGGGGAACATATGGCTGGGTCACCCTGACTGTGTTTGGGTCTGAAGGCTCAGTCGGGTTGCGGTGTTGGCCAACCTCAGTCTCTCCAGCCCCTGCTGGCCCCTTGCGGGGCTTGCGCCCCCACCGTGTTGGTGCCAGCAGTGGGCAATCTTTCTGCCTAAGCAAGCCCCTCAAGTCCTCTACTGACATATTTTCTAAATTGCGCTTACCTGCTGGATGTCTTGCCCTGACCTTCCTGGGAGGCTGATCCTGTCTGGCTCCGCCTGGGAACCATAACCTCTGGCTGTGGCTGCGACACCTCTGCTGGTGTCACCAGTGCCTCAGGCTGCTGTGGCTTGCGTGTGCTCTTCTCCACCTGACCTTGATACGGCGGATCCCACCATGCCCTGCCTTTGCTCCGGACCAGCTCTGCCAGTTGGCTTTCCAGATCTCCCAAGCTCACTCAACCATCGCCTTCTATCTTTTGACTCGGAGCTGAAAAACAGATGACTAAACACACAAACACACACCCCACCACCCCAGTTGCAGTTCAAACTTCTGCTGCACCTCAACCAGGGATAGCTACCAGACAACCAGCTGGTTAGTGGTGACTACCATATTATCTTTGGTTTTTTTTTGGGGGGGGGGGTTGCCACCCTCTGCCATGCTACCCCAGAACCTATCTCGTTTTCTGACTGCAAAACTGCCTTGCCACCGGACTGTTGCAACTGTGGCTTTGCAGACCTTATAATAATACTATCCCTACTGTTTATGTTAGCCATGCCTACCTGTTTTGTGCACCAGCATGGGTCAGTATGTTGATCCCCATTTCCAAAAACAGCTTAATTTACATAAACTAACTTGACATACTACACCAGGAATAAAATCTTTTTTTTTTTTCTTTTGAAGAGTCATATCTTATTAGTATTACACTTAGCACCGAATCACTAACATGCACACACCACCGAGAGAGAGAGAGAGAGAGTGCTGGCAACGCTGGATTGGGGTGTGCGGGGGGTGGCACTCAGCATCCCCCAACAATTTCCAATTCCCACTCACTGTAATGATAAAACAAACATGTCCCATGAACAAGCCACCCAAGGTATTGACCACAACATGTGCTAAGGGCTCATTTTCTCATCGAAGAGTTTAATTACTACATTATCTGATTTGACTATTTTCAAGAGACCGCGTGGCTGCAGGCTCGCAATCTTTGTGGGCCACCACTGCTCTCGACACCCCAGAACTTGATTCCTTGCACTAATTAACACAGTCTTTGCCCCCTACATGCCTAATCCTTTTTTTATTCACAGCACTGTTTGGGGGGGGGGGCTCTACTTAAAATCATTATTTTCAGGCGCTAGCTGGAAGGGTAGCGGGTAGCTGCAGAGCAGAAGGGGGGGTCGCCATGTGGCATCAGTGTTCTCCACCTCCTGAGATGCTCCATCGCACATCCAGCAACCCTGACCACTGACTGAGGACTCCAACTTGGGCACGATAATGGAGCGACTGTGACGCAAGGGGGGAGGGGAAGGAATGAGAAGGGACTTAGCAAGGCTGAAGGAATGGTCAAAAGTATGGCAGCTTCGATTCAATGCAAAGAAGTGCAAAGTAATGCACCTGGGAAACAAAAATCCAGGGGAAGAGTACACACTTTGGGGGGTGGGTAATGAACAACAAAAATGGAAAGGAATCTGGGGTAGTCCTATCAGATGACCTAAAGGTAAGCAAGCAATGTGAGAAGGCAGTAAGGAGGGCTGGGGGAAGGGGGGGGTTCTGGGATGTATAGGGAGAGATATCACCAGTAGAAAACAGGAAGTTGTTATCCCTCTGTACAGACAGTTGGTGAGACCCCATCTGAAGTACTGTGTACAGTTCTGGAGACCCCATCTCCGCAGAGACATAGACAGGATGGAGGCAGTCCAGAAGAGGGCAATTAAAATGGTGCAAGGTCTGCAACAGAAGCCATATGAAGAGAAACTAAAAGCGCTTAATAAGTATACTCTTGAGAAAAGGAGGGAGAAGGGGAACATGACGGAAACTTGTAAGCACCTCAGTGGAATCAACAAAGTCCAAGAGGGTAGCATCTTTCAGACAAAAAAATGTGCAAGAACAAGGAGACACAATTTGAAGATAATGGTGGGACGGCTCAGGGGCAATGTGAAGAAATATTTCTTCAGAGAGGGTGGTGGATGCATGGAACCACCTTCCTGAGAAGGTTGTCTGGTCTAAAACTGTGGGAGAATTCAAGAATGAATGGGACAGGCATAAGGAAATTCTAGTGGGGGGTAGGAGGAAGTAGGCTGTTGGTCAACTATGATCTGCTGCTTATCCAGTAGGTAGCGAAATGGGCAGACTAGGAGGGCCAAGCGGTCCTTATCTGCTGTCAAATTCTATGTTTCTAGACGGGTAGCACAAACGGTGTGTGGGGACTGGAATCCAACATGAGGCTTAATAAGTACCAGAAGCTATTTTAACTTTTTATATTGCTTCATAGGATTGCCCAGCAAGAGATACTCATTACTGCGCCCCAAGAATTAATGCTGCAATCTAAGAACACCCACAGTCGGTGACATCAAACAGCTTATTTAATAAAAATAACAGAAACATCCCCATTGGCAGCTACTCTAAGCTCCCAGAGAGAGCAGCCCAATCAAGAATTAAAGTAGCTTGATATGCTGTTTACCTCAAGCACTAGTTATTTGCTAACTGCTGTGAACCAGCCCTGAAGCGAACGGAATGCTCCCGTGCACCCTGGTGACCAGCTTGTTCACTGTGGAGCCTTCTTTTTCAGCCGAGGAAGAGGAGCAAAGAGGAAGAGTCCCTTTGGTATTGTACTTACATAGCCTGTTGCTCTTCCCTTTGGCCTTGGACCACCACCTCCCTTGGGAACCTACCTGCCTTACCTACTCATACCCCTTCTCCTACTGGGTGGTTCTTACCTGCCTACCTGGCTCCTACCTCCCCTCGCTTGCCCAGGTGTCACTCGGGGACGTGCCCACAGACAAATGCCCGCCCCCCGCTATTCATTGTGGGCTCTTTCAGTACTAATTATTCAGGAAGTGTTCTATAAGATGCCCATGTAATTATTCTAATTTCACTTTTGATACTTTTTACTGCCTTCTGATCATTATATCCTTTTTTTTCCTATTCTTTATTTTACTCCTTCCTGCCGCCAGCCACCTGGTATTTTCACCTCAGTCACGGTCCACAGGCTTCCACCTCTACCACGGCCGTGGCATTATATCCTTTGATTTTTAAATAATTTATAATGCCCGACACATAAAATCCACAGACAATAGTGTAGTACTCATACTAATTCCAGTTTCTTTACCCTTTTCAAATTTTCTCTAATAAACCCTCAGCAGTCAGAGAAAGAAGCAGCGCATTCCAGTGACATCAGAAAAAGTATCCAATGGCAGAAGGGCACCGTACTTATTCTCTCTGAATTCAACATGGCAGGCCAGGTAACAGTCTGTCACCAAAAAAAAAAAAATTTAGAAAGAATTGATACAAATAGATGTGTATTCTTTTCTCACCATTAGGCTCCTGTCCGACCCCCTTCAGTCCTTCGCCCCTCACCCATCCTTCCTGGGACTTACCTTGCTCCATGTTCCCCTATGAATGACCCCGCCATGGGATGGGATTCCTGGGGACCACCATTTAATTCCCAGAGTCATGCTTCAGTGAGGAGCGAGAGCCTCAGTTAGTGGTGCAGGACCTGTGATGGAAGGCATCCTATGGGGGAGGGGAATGTTCACATTTTCTGCCCCACCCTCCAGTGTCGGGGAAATAATGTGACTTGACACTGTAACGTCAGCGTGGTGACGCTCCCCTTCTCAACATTGGCTCCAGTCAGCACTGCTACCTGTGATCACCCAGGGGGCAGTAGAATGGTGGAGACCACAGTCTTCCGTCCCCAGATGCCAACTTCCATGGGATGCCCAACCCGTCCTTCCTTGGCCGACTATCCAGCAACCTGGGCTCGTTCCCAAACCTGGTCCACTGATGTCGCAAGCAGTAGCACTGCCACTGCACTAGAGGGCCAGCAGTGTGAAATAATGGATTCAATGCTGGTTAGACACAATGACTGATAAAATATATTTTTAAAAAACTGGTACAGCCACATACCTTTTATAATGATCAAAAACATCTCCTTTACTCTTGGGATCACTGCTGCCACTCTTTAGACTTCTGCATTTGCCAATCCCTTCCCCTTACAAGAACTTCGGGCGGTGAAAAAAAAAAAGTTATTCCATACAGAATCTACCTACATCTAATAACCCACTTACCATGCTCACGATCTATAAGAAATGCACACCAATTCCCTCAAGTTGCTTTACAAAAGTAGTTCTGTACAGCAGCCACCAATCTACTGTAGGATGCAGTAAATTTGCAGGAAGAATGGAAATTTGATAGATAGTGATGTCCTAAAAGCAGGTTAGCCGCTGTCACACGCACAGTGGCATGACAAACAGTACAATGTGCGTTAGTCAGTGGCTTACCTGCTTCCGGATACTAGCATGGTAATATCCATCTGAAAATGACAAAAAAAAAAACAATACACAATTACGTACATGTATAATACTGTAAGTTAATATATTTGCCTGCAATAACATAGCACCCTATACCAATATACAGGAACGCAACCACTGCACTAAATTAGGCCAGTCTGCTTCCTTTTATGCCACGCCTCTGTAGTAACTGTTGAATATTCTATTCTTATTTACTAAGCCACACTTATAAGACACTTGTAATTAATCACAGTGGCAATATAATAATACAAATGTGATTCCTTTCTAGTAATCTGCAAAAAGAAAAATCACTGCAATTACTTCTTGACCCAAGACATTCAAAATGGAGAAAACAGATTAAATCAGATTAGTGGAAATGTAGTTAATTTCGGCAGCACTATTTCTGAAACCAAATTAAAAAGGCAGATTACACATTTCTAATCATTGTCTTTAATTTAACAAATCCCAACCTTTCTAGATCACCTCAATGTTGTTTCAGGTGTACCAATGTGCTTATTTTGTTTTATTTAAGCATGTACAATAATTTAATGACGGATATTAAGCACAAGCAGCATAACAGGTACAATTCCTTCTATATGAACATTTTTTTGTTTTGTAATACTGAATTTTATTTAAGGAATTATCTAAAATCAAGCCATGCAAGTAATACTAAGGCTCTTGTCTCTTACCTTAACTTTCACTTTCTCCGCACAGAAAAATATTCATCCTGGACAAAAACATATGCATTTTCTGGGACGAATGTTCCAAATTAAGAGATAAACAGTAAAAGAAAAATACATCATACAATGTAACAAGTCGCAAAGTTTTTTTTTTCCTACATACACTACAGTTTAACTTCTGTTCCACCTACAATATAACAGCCCACCCCACACGTCCGTCCGTGCAATCTTTCCTTACCATGCAAATAATAAACATTGATCAATGCAAGAACTGACCAACCAGCGACTAGCCAAGCAACCTGTACAGCATTTCTAGCCCGCCTTCGTCCACTCAACTTGCAGAATGGGAGGGACTTCTCGAACAGCTTGTTCGGCGGATTCCCGAATGAGTTATAGTTGGGGTGCGGCGCGTTCAGTTCTGCACGTCTTACTTCTGGGAGAAACCATTTTGTCATATAACAATGTCCAACTCTCTCAAACCCCCATTCCCTGCCAGTTAAAACCTGCGGACATGGTATTGCATTCTTAAGCTTTCTGGTGTGGACAGTAATCGTTTTCGCGGAGAAACCTAGACATTCGGCCTGTTTTTCAAGTAGTCTTCCACCCCCAGCCCCGCGTCAGTAGTGGTTGAGCCGCTTCCACTTTATCATTTTGCCATGAGTACAGTGTCAATGTGCACGTACCTCAGTACCGCACGATAATGCAGAGGAGCGGGGGCATCCTGAAACTAGCAGGAAGAGCTCAGCAACTCGTCACTCCCCATTACACTGTAAATTATTAAAAGGGGTGGCATAGTTATTCATCGTGCAGTCAGCTAACAACTTTTAATAGTGATATAGAAGGTGTACCTACTTTCGGATTGAAATGTTAGTTTCTATCACGATTAGAAATTCAATTTCTAACGCCCACTAGATTGGAGACGACAAAACTGTACCCAGCAGATCAGAGTGGTAACATTGGAAACAATGTTTACTAAATAACCTGAAACAGAAATATGAAGTCAAAGTAGCAAATAAAATGTGATTGGCACAATACTCGTTGAGGAGGAGTTAAATCACTTGTCCAACAAATAAACTATCGTGTAGTGACAATACTTCCGGAATTGGTGCTAAATCTGTTATCCCACTACTAATTCAGAAAGGTAGTCTAAGGCCACAACGGAAAAACATTGGGATGTGTGTTTGTCCTCCATGCTCTCCCATATCCTCCTCCTATCGTTGCAGGCGGGGTGTGAGTCATCCAGAAAGAGGTGTGCAATCTGATTTAAGTATTTAAAATTACTCTATTGCTGAGCCATCTCGCCGCGTAACTGAAACCCGGTTGGTCGCACCCTTTGACGTGATGATTAGGATCTTGCATTTCGAAATAGGAAGGATGTTTTTTGACATAATGTCGAGCACAGCACGAGAACCATTTCCCTGAATGAGTAAGGGGTTGTAGATTTTCACTGGAACCTTGCAAGAAATACATAAAGATGTATGAATATGTGAGCGCTAGGCTAGCTCTCTCGCTGCACTATTACCTTTCCCCTGCCAAGAGGCAGGTGTATCTTGTACAATGTGACTCTCTCAACCATGTAACGTGCTGCATCATGTAACTATTTCTCTTTGCATAATGTCTATCCTAAGTCCCCCTTCCACAGGACGCATCTGGAATCGATCCTATTTCCCCAAGACGCATCTGGAATCGAGCGTTGCACCGCTCAGTATGCCTTCCTGGTAAAACGTTTAAATAAATATGGGATTTGTCATGGTGAGAGTGAGCTAGAAATGTCTTCAGTTATACTCGACCTCCTGACCTCACCAGTGGCAAAGCCAGGAGTGAGGTCAGAAGAGGTCAAGTACTAGTATTACTCTTTTATAGGTCTTATACCAGGTCCCATATGGACTACTGTTCCCAAGTGTGGAGTCCATACCTCAAAAAGGACATGGAGATGACTGAAAAAGTACAGAGATTCACCAAACTTCTCCTTGGTTGTAAGGACTTAAAGGGACACTGTCAACCCACTTAGGTCTCAAAGTGTCCCTAGTTTAAAAACACATTTTATGATTGCCAACATTCTGTAAAGATTGCTGATGTAGCTGGTAGTTTGATTATGACTTTTTAATTTTTATTTTTTAAAAAGTGAAAAACAGACTGCCCACCATACTGGGGTTTCCACACAAGCACACGTTTGTTTACATTCCTTGATCAGCTCCAATTGCATCTTCCCTGGACTTGGGAATGTACACAACACAGTGTAGCCCCTCTTGATGCAGTGGGAGTTTAGGAGGCTACTGCCTCATGAGTGACTGCACTGTTTGGGTGTGTTTCTAATGCTTAGGAAGTATGCGGTAAGAACAGATCCGGGATTGTAAATGTAACCCCTAGGTGGCGCTGTCCTATGGGCTACTACCCCTGCCTGCGTGACTAGGCACAGGTTGAGGGGCTTGAGCTCAGTGAACAGGTGCCTCCACCTGGAGGAATGGTTTTGGGGTAGCGTAACTGCTGTTGGTATACCCCTCCGGGGTGCTGTAACCACCCACCAACCCTTCTAGTGGCCTAAACAGATCAGCAGATAATCACATATACCATATGACCGCAATTCTGAACCCACACTCTGCACTTACCACCAGGGCTGGATCAGCTGCAAGTGCCCTGGAGACCCCTGTAAAATAAGGTCTGTAATGCAGCAGTTCCATGACAGCACAATATCCCCGCCAAGAAGGTACACAATACCCAGGTTAAATGCAGAAAGAACGAAATCTGATTTATTCAGGGGGATTTGAACAAGGGTGGGGCAGAAATCTAGCAGGTAATTATTAGATCTGATTCATTCAGGCTGAACATGCATACACAAAGAGTCCCTTTGTTACAGTCACACACCCTGGGTACCCATTTGTTAAGCAAGCTAGCCTGAAGCGTTGCCCAGGGTAGGCCGGCATTGCAGCTGTTGTTGGGGCCCTTAGGAAAGAAAACAATCAGCATGCACATCAACCCAGAAATTGTAATCCGGAGCCGGATGGCTCAGTCCATTGTAATAAACCCAAACAAATAAATCTGATGACACAAAATGATTGCAGCTTTGTTGCAGGAAGCTACCCTGTTTAGTACTCATGCTACCCAGACCAGGAGGCAGGACTGACGAGATGAAGACTTATAGATGTTGTACTGGATTGCCAGGGGAAGCAGGGCCAATATGACTCACCGTGGTGGTTGCTACCTGTCCGATGGTGTTGAGCAGGGAGCCAAATCCCCAAGCAGGTTTTTCGCAGGAAATGTCTCTGCAATGGGGATGCCAGTCTACGCCGAGATGGCAGGACCCAGACAGAGCAAGCAGTTCGTATTTAGTCCGTAACGGGTGCTGGAGCAGCTTCCGGCTAGCATAATATAAACAAGAGTGGGGAACCAGATCGCGACCCACATTACACATTCAGCACACTTATAAGCAGCACAGCTATCAGCCACAGAGTGGATCAAGTCCGTTTGCAATTTAACAGGGTGTCTGCACCAACGTTTAATTCTGAGGCTCACTTCGGTTTAAGTTATGGCCCTCTGTATTTTCTGGGACCCCCAGGATCTGCACACTAGCTAGGCGAACCCCATTTTCGAGACACTGACACAGTAAGCGATTCTCATTTACTAATCCCGCAGTGGCCGTTACAGCTTTTTCTGCCATCTGCTTAGATTACTTGCTCTTCATAGCGACAAGTGTCCAGCTTAGTTTCAACAGTAGTGACCTGGGATGTAAACCTATCCATTTTCTTGTCCAGCTCTTTAACAAAGGATTCTAAGTCCTTCACTGCTTTAGAGGTGGCTGCATTATATGATTCACTTTCAATGCCATGTGTTTGGCCCTGCTGCTGTGGGTTTTTAGACCTCCTCATTTCCTCCTCCAATAAAGCTGGCAAAATTTCAACTGCTGCGCTCCGGATTTGCACCTTCCAGCAGAAGAACACCTTAGAGACCACGTTTAGCCCACTTGGCAATCAAAAGATTTGATTTAGGTCATTTAAATGTTAGAGAATTTAGTCTCTGTTCAGGAGCCTCAGGGTGAGATGTCTTTCTCGGTCGGCTGCAAGCCACACCCCCCCATAAAATGTAAGTTTTTAACTAGAAATAACATGACGAAAAACAGGTTGATAGTGTACCTTTAACATATGAACAACGCTTAGGGCACTTGGGCCTATGGGATTTAAGATTAGGAGAACAAGAGGAGACATTTTACTCCTGTTCAGAGTTTTAGAGGAAGAGGATCCAGTTTTAAGTTCAGAACTGGACCTGGTTTATAAAGATATCAAATATTTGAGAGGCCACAAGATCAACTTATAGAATCCCTTCCTAAATCAGAACTTAGGAAAAATGTATTTATACTGAGGGCCATTCGACATTGGAATCAGGTATACGTATCAAGCCTTTCAAAATTCAAACAAGGGTTGGATGCTTTTATCCAGGAGGGTAACTTCCACTGATTAATGGGGGGCAGCTTTAATGGGCCCTGGCCTTCTGGTGTCCTATGACTGAAGTATTATGGCAAGTGAAGATTTTGCTACTGTATCACTCTCAACCATATCATATTTGATTTGTACAACAGGTATTTAGGTGGTTTTGTGATGGAAATGATCAAAAGTTACAAAAACGAAAAGTACAAAATGTAAAGTATGTTTTCCTGATCAATCACTTAGCACTGGAGAAGCAAATCAATACATTACAAATCAGTACAGTTGAAGGAGCAGCTGGACAATGGTGTGCTCAGTAAGGGTTAGGGTGGTGGAGCGTAGGCACACCCCACATCCCATACCACTACGGAACTCCTATGCTGTACTGGCAGGTTGGGACTGCCCCACAGAAGCATCCAAAGTAGTGACTGAGACGGATGTGGAGTTCCTCCATTGTGGCGACCCCTAGGGGGGTATTAGAGGATTGCAGAGGAAGAGGAAGTGAATCCTGGTAGGGACTCGATAGTAAAGGTGATACAGTTGGGGGCAGGCAGGGATGAGGAGAAGGTGTTGAGGTGCCTTCCCAGTGCCAGAGCTTGAAGGGATGGAAGAAGGATCCTAATGATCACTGGGGAGGAAGGGGGAGCTGGATGTCATTGTCCATATGGGGACAAATGACCTGGCTAGGGTGGAACCAGAAACAGTTCAGGAGGAATTCAGGAAATTGGAGAGGGGTCTTAGGCAAGTAGCACATTCTGTTACTTTGTCGGAGGTGCTGCCTGTCCATGACAAGGGGGATGACAGGAGGTACTGCACCAGGGACTTCAACATATGGTTGAGGAAATGGTGTGGAGAAGAGGGATTTGGATTCATTGGGGACTGGGACCCCACCTAGAGGGATAGAGGCCTGTACAGGGACAATGGCCTGCATCCATCCAGGAGGGAAACTGAGATCCTCAGTGAACAGTTTAAATGCTACATTAGTGAGCATTTAAACTAGCCAAGGGGGAGGCGGAATAAGGCAGGAAGACATAGTCTGCCCCCCCCCCACACACACACACACATGCTTACAGGGTCAGCAGTGGAAATCCCAAGGGTGAGAAGTTCCAAAATGAACAAACACAAATAGATAACCACAAGGGAGGGGGAAGAGGAAAGAAAGTGTGGAGGAAACATGGGAGGTCAAAAGGGCAAGAAGAGGAGTGGTGGTAATACAAAATGGAGAGCCATGTGTGCAAATGCTCAAAGTCTGGGCAACAAGATGGCAGACCTAGAGGCCACCATGGCAGCTGAAGACCTGGTGCAATGAAAACCAGGAATGGGATGTAGCCATACCATGGTATGCTCTGTTCATGAGGGACAAGGTAGGAAAAAAGAGAGGTGGGCAGCTCTTTATGTGAGGGGAAAACATAAAACCACAGAAATACAGAGGGAACAGGGAGAAGTGGAGGTACTGTGGGTCACCCTGGAGACAAGGAAGAGGACCACTAGTTCAGCAGGGGTGATCTACAGACCTCCGGTACAGGGGGAGGTGGGGATAAGGTTATGATAGAAGAAATCTAAGGGATGGCAAACAAGGGGGAGGTATTGCTAGTGGGGAACTTCAGTTTACTAGATGTGGATGCTGGCATCCCTGCTGCAGCAACAGTTAAAAGTAGGGAAATCTTAGACTCCCTGCAGGAGGTGTTCCTTGGGCAATTAATTAAGAAACCCACACGGGGGGGGGGGCTGGAGCATACTAGACCTGGTACTGTCAAACGGGGACAGTGTCTCTGACATCACAGTGGGAAACCACCTGGAGACCAGTGATCATTGTACGGTGTGGTTCAATATAAGGACTGGGCCAGAAGCAAACCACACTAAATGAGGGTTCTGGACTTCAGGAGGGCCGATTTCAAGAAAAGGGGAGAGTGCTTCGAGGAAGCCCTAGTAGGGATAGGAAAAATGGGTGGGGTAGAGGAAAAATGGGCAAGAATAAGGAAGGCCATTGAGAAGGTAACAAATCTCTATGTAAGGTAGGTTAAAGAGAGCAAGGGAAAAAAAGAGACAGTTATGGTTCTCCGAAGAAGTAGCAGAGAAGGCAAAGGCGAAGAAACAAGCATTCAAGAGGTACAAGTCGACTCGGAAGAGGATAGGGAGGGTTATCAGGAGAAACAAAGATAGGAAGGGAAAGCAGTTAGGAGAGCAAAGGCACAAATGGAGAACATTGCTAAGTCAGTCAAAAATGGGGATAAAACATTATTTAGCTATATAAGCAAAATGAAGAAAAACAAGTAAGGGAGAGTAAGATTAAAAGGGGAAGGGGGAAGTGTGGAAGAGGACCAGATGAAAGCAGACATACTGACCAAGTACTTTTGTTCAGTATTCAAGAAAGGAAGGGTTAAGTGAAGACCCAAAGATAGGGGGAAAGGGTATTAAAGGAACGGAGGTTGACACTAGCCCTTTTACAGAGGAGAGAGTCCTCCAGGAAGTAGCAAAACTAAAAGTAGATCAGGAAATGGGGCTGGATGGGGTTCACCCCAGGATACTGAAGGAACTAAAGGAGGAGCTGATTGTGCCTCTGATGGCCCTGTTCAATCTGTCTCTGGATACAGGAGAAGTTCTGAGGGACTGGAGGAGGACAGATGTGGTCCCTCTTCACAAAAGTGGAAATAGGGAGGAGGCAGGAAACTACAGACCTGTAAGCCTGACGGTGGTGGTGGGCAAAGTTATGGAAACAGTACTAACTCTACTGGACTAAGCAGATGTGATATATGGCCATTGTTCAGATACCATGCTGCAGTCACTCGACACACTCTACCACAGGGCAATATGCTTCATCACAAATGCCCACCCTATCACTCATCATTGCAATTTGTATGCTTCCTTGGGCAGGCTTCTCTGTCCACCAGATGGCTTCTCCACTCACTCTTATGGCTTTACAAAGCCGTCCAACTAAAACTTTGTTCATGCATATCAGGTCTCTTCCATCACACTGTCTGCCACTATCCACTATGGAGTAGCTTCTATATCATGCTGGATGTCCCTAAATCTCGCTCCCGCTTTGGCAAAATGGCCATCAGCCATGCTCTCCCTGTTGCTTGGAACAAAGCACAGCCTACCCTCAAATTACAAAGTTTGGTACCTCTAAATATCTTCAAAAATGTAGTTACCAGCAAATTACATGATTTCTGCACATGCCACCCCCATCATTGACCTCACCCACACCGACTAGTTCCTCTGTGCTCTGATTATGTCTGTTGGAATAAAGCAGTCATTCCAGGTAGTGATCCTCACCCTCTACCTCACCCCTTCTGTGCTGTCTCACCCCTGCTTCCCATCCATCCCACTCCTGTTGTGCTTTACTCTTGTTGCCCCTCTAATTTCTCCCTGTCTCATGTTCTCAACTGTCTCACCCCTGTGAGTTTCTACTGTTGAAATGCTTCCACTGTTCTAAAGTAGGTGATTTATTTATAAATATCGTGCACTTTGGCCTCAGCACTTGTACCTCAATTTTATGGAATTGTAAATATCATACAAATACTGCATGTTTTGTTCTTTTGTAGCTTATGCACTGATGCTCCTCATCCACTGTATTATGTGCACCGTTTGTGTCTCTTTTTGATTGCTACAGTGTACTGTATTGCTCTTTCTGTTTATTGTTGTACCAATGTATGCTGTATGTATTTTAAGTGTCTCTCTCAGGTCCTCCTTGTAAATGAGTTTGCTCAATGGAGTTCTCCTGCTTAATAAACCTGAACTTAAACTAAAAAAAAAGGATTGGGGAATACCTTATGACTAGCAGATTACAGGGTCCAAATCAGCAAGGGTTCACATGGTGTAGATCTTGCAAAATAAATCTGATCGAGTTCTGTAACCAAGTAACCAGGTAGGTGGATCAAGGAGGAGCGGTCGATATAGCATACCTGGATTTCAGTAAGGGCTTTCACACCGTTCCACACAGAAGACTGGTAAACAAGCTGAGCAGCCTGGGAGTTGGTACAAAAATAGTAAAATGGGTATGAAGTTGGCTAACTAACATGACTCAGAGGGTGGTGGTGAATTGGGTTCACTCAGAAGAAGGCACAGTGGTCAGTACTGGGACTGGTCCTCTTCAGTGTCTTTATTAGCGACATCATAGAGGGGCTGGAAGGGAAAGTATGCATGTTCGCAGATGACATGAAAATTTGCAATAGAGTGGACACACGAGGGGGAAGGGGGTGGAAAAAATGAGGAACGATCTGAAAAAGCTAGAAGACAGGTCAAGGGTTTGGCAACTAGGCTTCAGTATCAAAAAGTGCAAAATTATGCACATGGGGCTCTATTCACAAAGGTGCAGAGTGCCTATGCACTGCGTATTTGTGGCGCGTAGGCACCCCACAACCATTGCACCACTCACCCGGGATTCACTAACACAATGTGTATCCTGTGTGTATCCAGTCCCCGGCAAGCCACCCGGCCGCCCACCGACTGACAGCATACAGTATGGCTGTACACCCATTGGTCCACTGCATGGGCCACGGTGTGCAGATTCGCATTGTACACAGTCCCAATATGTGAATGAATTTCATCCACATATCGACCGTGTAGTACAGTACGGTCTGCATGCCCATTGACCCACCTCAGTGGACCAGTGGGCACAGCCATACTACATATGCTGTCAGTCGGCGGCGGCTTGCAGGCTAAGAACTGCTGCCTGTCACTGACCGGGAAGGGTGGTGGATCTGAGGGGTGGGTGGGGAGGGGATACCACTGACCACCAGAGATTTAATGTCATTTATGGAGCCCGTGATCGGGTTGGGACTCGGGTCCACTGGACCACCAGGGATTCTGTTTTTCACACTAAGCCCGTGATTGGGCTGGGAATCAGTCCACTGGACCAGCAGGGATTATACACATTTACTAAGCCCGTGATCAGGCTAGGGAGAAGGTCCACTGGACCACCAGGGAATAACTATATTTACAAAGCCCACGATCGGGCGTGGGGGGGGCCCGATGCCAGGCCTGTGACTCGGGAGGCTGGGTGGCCACCCACAGCAGGCAGCTGCCATGTTGCACCCAGAAATACAGTGGCCGGCCTGTGAGTGTCCCCTGACATGTTCCTTTTTTTTCGGGCATATCTTTGTCCCCCCCTGCGGTGCAAGGCATGTGTGTGCCTGCATATGCACCGCACATCCTGGGCTGAATATCGGGATGTGCCGAATATGCATGGGCATGCCCCCCGCACTTGCGCTGCATACATTACTGGTGTGCCCCAGCGCATCCGGATTTGCGTGATACAGCTTCCCCTTTTGAATATCATGCCGGGGTGCATCAGTGGTGCCATGCGAAACCCTTTTGAATATCCGGGCCAGGAACTATAAGAACAATAATTATCAGATTGTTGGTAACATACAATTATTTAATTGCATATTTGTATTGTAGGCAAGAGGTTTCATATTAATGCAATGTCAATTGCCCTTTGTAAAGGATCCCAAATCTTCCAATTTTTTTTCTGTGTAGTGTTTTACCATCGGAGCTCCAGGGCAGGCAAGCTATGGTCCTTCCACGAAGGATCTCAATCCACCCTGATCTCAAGGCTTCATTGAGCCTGCCCCATTGCCCCATTTTTTGTTTCCCCCCCATTATCCTGGGACCCCAGAATACGGTCACGTATGTGCATGGAGGCGTGCATGCACCCCGAGGCTCAAGTAACAGACCCTTCAACCTACCCAGCCTAATGCCAGGCCCCCGTTTGGCTTGACACTACCACCTAGCCTCCACCGGCTGGCAGCCAAGAGTCAGGGAAGCCCACATCCCTCCCTGGAAGAGGAGAGCAGCAGCTCAACCTGGCTCCTTGCCCGACCCCCAGCGACTCAGGCTCATTCCTGAATCTGGGTCGCTGGTATGGAAGGAGATAAGGTATCCAGGGCCTCAGCCTTCTGCGTCACTGGGATGGCATCTTCCAATATTTGTTTTAATATGTTTAGCTGTAAAATAATAATTCTTTGAAGTTGCATACATTAAAGCAACACATTTTTTCATAACTTGCAAATAGGGGAATTAGTATCTTTCCATAATTAGCAATACATTTTCTTGCATTTCATTGGGCTATATTTAGAAATGTATTAGCTACTGTTGAAGGGAGACTTGGGGAAAATTATATTCCTAATAGATAAATTCATGACTCTGGTTTTTAACTTGTTCCCAATGTTATATTAATTGCTACAAATACTTTCTTGCAAAATGTTGCTAATTTTGGAGATGGGGCAATAACGTGAAATATTTCTTATATCTTGCTTGCATGTATTGCATTTATCTGATATATTTCTATTGCATTTATTGAGGAGATACAGTGCATATTAAATCTTATGGAATATATAGAATTTAATTTAATCTGTTACTTAATGGGATTTTCCAGGAATTTCAAATATACTTCCATTGGTGATCTGAAAAAGTATGATTACGTACTCTCTGCCAACTGCCCTTGATTTTCTGTAGGTCAGGTGCTTCAAATGTTAATAGATATATTAAGCAAGGGGGTTTCAATGCCAAAAAGTGCAAAGTCATGCACCTAGGGCACAGAAACCTGGGGGCAATGTACCGATTGAACAGAGAGGTATTGGCAACCACAAAACAGGAAAGGGACTTGGGGTGGTCATTTCCAATGACCTAAAGGTAGCAGAGCAGTGTGATAGGGCAGTGGGGAAAGCTAGCAGGATGCTCGGGTGCATAGGGAAGGGTATCACCAGCGAAAGAGGGAGGTAGTGTTACCCTGTTAGAGATCATTGGCAAGGCCTCACCTCAAGTACTGTGTCCAGTACTAGAGGCCATATCTCTGGAAGGGCATTGATCGGGTGGAGGCAGTACAGTGAAGGGCAACCAAAATTGTGCAGGGCCTGCATCAAGAGTCATACAAGCAAAGACTCAAGGAATTAAATATGTACTCTATGGAAAAAAAGGGAAAGGGGGACATGATGGAAACATTCGGATATCTCAAAGGTATTAATAGGGTACAGGAGGGTAGCATTTTACATAGAAAAAGATACTCGAGGACAAGAGGTCATGTCATGCCATGAAGCTGGAGGGGAGAGACTCAGGGGGATGTGAGGATATACTGTACTTCTTTATGGAAAGGGTGGTGGATGCTTGGAACAGCCTTCCAACGGAGGTGGTAGATGCTGAAATGATTACAGGATTCAAGCATGCATGGGATAGACATAAGGGGACTGTATTATTAACGCAAGGGGAGAAGACCAGAGATTGAGTAGGGTCTCCAGTGACAGTAGGTAAGGAAAATAGGGCAGACTAGGTGGACCAAGAGGTCCTTCTCTGCCGACAACTTCTATGTTTCTGTGTTTCAGATAATAATTTCTGTCGAAGAATAATAAAGTATGCCAAATGCAGGATTTCCTTCTAGTAATACATTTTAATGTGTTATATGCTTGTTCAAAATATTTCAAACTTGTAAATATCTAAAAAAAATGTACTTTTATGAAAACCATATTTCAATAGCAGTTGCTGAAATGATATAAATATATTGTTATCAACTCAGTTTCCAATAAAAAGTTATTAAACATTGTTATACTGTATCTAATAGGAGTATATGCATTAATAAGAAATCTTACCCCCAATGGGTTTATTTTTTATGCCATGCTGTTAATGTGTCAGAGAGAAACTTTTTGTCCTTACCAACATAATGTTTTTTTTTGTAAATTCTGAAACAGAAACACTTCTGTTCTAGAAAAAAATTAACTTTCAATTTCCAAATACACCTAAGGGAGGGATCAAAATTAGACCATTCCCTTATTGGTTCAACCAAAGCAGCCAAATGGTACAGCAGAAAATGAGTGCATTTTAAACCCATAGTATTATATGAAGCAGTTAGTTTAGTTTTGACCTAAGTTTACATTTTTCCAAATAAATTTAGTTCAACGGGCTTATGCAACTCAGTGAGTAGTTATGCACGTGCAACTTTGTTGATAGTCTGAAGGCATTTGAATAAATGTATTGTTGATTGTCATAGATGAATACTTTGGCCATTCACACTCTGTTCCATGCCCTATTGGGGTATCATGATGGCAAAGGAACCCTCTTGAGGAGGGTTCCACCCCTAGAGGTTCCATGGGAACATAATTCCTTTATGCTAAAGGTACCTTAGAAAGGAGCCCCAGAAAGTACTGAGCAGTACGTGGTGACCACAGAGGCTAAGTGAGGACAGATTGGCAGCAACTAGTGATGACTGGAAACAGACAGAGACTGAATTGAGCAATGACTGACAGACACCAGAACTGATAGAAGAGGCATGATTTCTATAAGGAGAGAGGGAACAGCAATGAAAGGATGGCCACTATCCAACCCCAACTCACAGAGGAAACCTACCTGGGTAAACGTTATACTAATATAAATGTATTACATTATGGACCACCTGTTGCAGAGGCTACCTAATTTTTATGACCTTCAGCATGGAGGAAAGGAAAAAAAAAACCCTATGAGGGGGGAACCTCTGGGGATCCTTCCAGGCTTAGGATAAATCAGCGATGGCTCAGCTACTGCAGTTTAGAGACCCAATTCAGGGGGAAGATTTTTACAGGAAAGGCTCTTACTCTATCCCTCTAACAGGAAAGCCTTGGGGGTACTGCAGGCTGATCTCTGCAGCTAAAGGAGGTTCCCCGTGAAGGAGGCCCACCCCCTCAAGGCAGGTAGAGGACAGCAACAATTACTGAAAGGCACTCACCTGGCATTCATGAGGGGAAGCCTAGAGAGGAAGCCAAGCCATTGAGGGATAAGGCATGGGAGTTTTGCCCTTGAGGGGCCAGGACTTGAAGTTGTGTGATCTTCAC
Organism: Neoceratodus forsteri; assembly: GCA_016271365.2. NCBI lineage: Eukaryota > Metazoa > Chordata > Ceratodontiformes > Ceratodontidae > Neoceratodus > Neoceratodus forsteri. The sequence continues at coordinate 679,457,926 of CM028133.1, read as the reverse complement.
CCTTGAGGTGCAGAGGAAGGAAAGGAGGAAGTATGGAGATTGACCAGGTGAACCTTAGGTGGCTGTATGGGGAATAGCTTTCAAAGGTACAGCTGACATGGTCTACACAGCTAAAGGAGGCCCCGTGAACTTAGAGGCTCCACCCTCTGGCAACTGAAGTCTTAAATGCTACATCAGGAGGTGCTACCGAGTTGATCGCATGGCTAAAGCTTCCCCCAGAGTGTAGCACATACTCACCAGAAGGGCAGAGAGAGAAAGACCCCACCCAAGTTGAGGGACCTACCCTCAAGATGCGGACTTCAAGGGGGCAGAGCAAGACCATTGACTTAAAGGGCAGAAGCCCTGGAAGCCATGCTATGGTTGTGGCTGGCATACATCTGAATGCAAGAGCAGTGGGAGGCCAATGGTGAAGCCTGACAGCCATGAGCACATGGAAGAAACTAAACATACGTGAGGCTGAATGACTGACTGAGACATCGAGTGACAACTGGGACAGTGAATGAGGCTGAATGATACATGCTTGGACTAAATGAGGAATGCATGCCAACCAGTTCCATAAGGGAGGTTAGTGTTAGTTGCTGATGCATTGCAGATCAGGTGGGCAGAGACAGTGGAAACAACAAATGAAACTGCTAGGGAAAGTAGAGCACATGGGAACTAAAAACTAGGGAGCAGTAGCTGCTGAATTGAACAACAACAGAACCCAGAAGGGAGTGGCTACCTGGCTAGGAGCCAGGTGTAAACATTTAAAGATTGTAGTTGAACTGAAAGATTGTGAAATGTATGGAAAATCAGTAAAATGTGAGCCTGAATAGCACAAATCAAAAGCAAATGATGAAGGCAGGATGCTGGGAAAACTAGAAGGTCCAAAAAGAACCAAAACTGAAAGAAACACAAGGTACATGAGAACAAGAGTGCAGCAGGAATAGGTGACTAAGTGAAGCCTGACTGAGAGAAGCACAAACTGTAGCCAGGAAGGTAGAAAGCAAAATACTGACCTAGAAAGCCAGAGAGACACAAACCAAGCTGAAAGTCTAAAATCACAAAGGGAAGGTGGGAGACAAACACTGGTGGTGGGGGGCAGAGCACTGGCAGAGCCTCTGGCTGTAGCAAAGAAACAGTGCTTCTGAGTGAGGCTGGAAGAGCTCACTTAAATAGCCCAGCAGGAGTGTGTGGCTGGTTGTCCCACCCACTGAACTGCAGGCATAACCTTTGACAAATCATTTTGTCTAATTTTTTAAAAATAATCCATAAGGATAAATAGATGAATAACCTGAAACCGTATACAGTAATTGGGATAAAATATTCATTTTTGTAATATGAATACAGCCTGTTAAAGACACAGGAAGAGAGTCCCAGTGACTTAAGTCTTCATTAATTTTCTGAAATAGTGGTTCCAAATTTGTACTGATTAGGTGATCTAAGTTATTAATAATATTCCATATATTAGCTATTTTTGTCTAATTTGGCATGGCACTTGTGATTGCATAATGTCTCATTGATCAGGATGAATTGGTAATGCTTCGGACTTAGTCCAATAATGATTTTTTTTTCAATTTATTGGATTATGGAAATCAGTAACATTCCAAGATAAATGTTTACCTCTTTATCTGACATAATGTTATATGTATGAAATGAAACTGGAAAATACACCCTAATTCCTGCTGCACCATTCTACAAAATTAATACCATACAACAATGCTGTTTCACAGAATCATATTCATTACCTTAAATTTAAACCTAAGTTTTAATCTAATCCTCCCTTTTTTACTATAAAACACCCCACCCACCACCACTAAGTGACTAATTCCAACCTCATTTTCCCATCTCCTTGTCTCAGACCCCAGACCCTACCACAGTGGGATCTTATGGACCAACTTACCCCCACCCCCAAGATTGTCTAAGATAAAGTCCATGGGACTAGAGAAGAATAAACAAATATTGCAACACCCCAACCCCCAAACAGTCTCATCTAAGAATAGGAAGAATTAAAGCTCTAACAAAGCAAAAGAAAAAAGGAGTTTTTTTTTAATGTCGTTTTTATGTCACAGATGAATTTTTCAATATTGGTGTTAGCGTACGAGGACTGAATAAAGACCAAACGTCATGGAATTCATCATGTGTATGACTGCCATGACAAATTTACATCCCTACGTATGACTAATCCTTATAAATACTCATACAACCGTAACCTCTCACCCCTGCCTTTTTATCAAAGCAACAGGTGGCATGTTGTTGAAGCTGACAGCAGTACCTGGTGGGGACCTGGGTTCGGGGAGGAAGAGGTTACTCGGCACAGGGGGAACTAGGTTTGGCTACTCTGCACAGGGGAACCCAAGTAAATCCGAACACAGGAAGCAATAACTGTAATGTCCAGAACCAGGGATGGGATTCTTCAGTGTGGCTTTTATTCACAAACTAGCTGAACAAAACAAAGCATAGATCGACCCCCATGGGGCTACATTTCCTGGTAATGCAGATTAGAGACTACAAAGCGGTCCACTGGAAGAATGAACCAGTTATACTGTTTTCAGGCTCTGGACCCACCAGGCACACAGCCCAGACTTGCATGCACTTTGGGTGCACAGTCTGACTGGCCCGGCTCCCCCGCCGGCCACTTGATTCACGGTCCATTGGAAAAATGAGCCAATTATCCTGTCGTGGCTCCCCACACCACTTAGAGTCTGTGACTCCTAGAGAGATTTCTTCCTTACTTTTTATGACTCCCCATCTCACAAAGAGAATTCTTCTTTACACTTGTTGTGGCTCCCCACACCACTTAGAGTCTGTGACTCCTAGAGAGATTTTCCCTTTTGCAACCCCACGTCTGGGTACTTCCCTCATCACTGGCCAAGTGCATGAGGCAAAGTAGCAACCACAGCAGAAATCCGTAGAGGTGGACCTGGTTACTAAAGATGGGGAGTTTTCCCACCTACAGCTCCCACAGCCCATGCCCGGCCATTTCTCTGGAAAACTGAAACTTTTGAATGTAGATTAAATGGTAGATGAACTGGCGCATCTCCTCTACATATTACTTGAACTCACACAGCACTCTAGCATTTGACACGACTCCACTTGTTTGGTCTAGTCATATAGGCTTCCCAAAATGTAGCTCAATTCCTAGATTTCCTCACATGTCCCAGGCTGAATAAAACATTGTTGCCCTCTCATGTCAGAGCAAACACTCACCCTTTAGTTGCAGGTGCCCCACAGGCGAATCACAAATCTTCCAACTTTCCAAAACAAAAGCTGAACTGAGCTGGCAGCTTTTCTTCCTCTTGGCAGAATTAAGGGGGATTGCCCCAAGAATCTGCATGGGGATCTTTACACCCCTCCCCCGGAGGGAGGGGCACTGAGACCTGAACAGCGGTCTCCACCACTTGAGCACACCTTACTTGCTCAAGACAAACTGGACACTGACTCCTTCTTACTGAAGGCAAACTGGAACTGAGCACTTCCCTTTGAAAACTCCCAATGTTCTATCTAACTCCCTCTTCTGCAGATTCCAATATGGCTTATGCAGCTGCAAAAGTTCTATTGGTGATGTCATCCCTCAGTCTCAGCTGAGACTGAGAACAGAGTGAGACAGTGTGAAACCCATTTAACTGGAGTTTCACAAGCTGCCTTCCCTGCCTACTACTAGGTCTTACTGGGATTCTAGTAACCCCGGGTAACAAAGGGGGGTACACAACAATTTACTAAATTTGTTGTAACATCAGAGTGTCCTTTGCAAATCTCATTAATGGGGAAGCTGTTCTTTCATATTGTGTCTTGCCACTATTACCAACTGCTACTCCTGTATTAGAACTCTGACTTGTGGATAACCAGGAATTTGCATTCTGGCTAGGAACCTCTATTCCTAAAACATTCTTGGCTTAATCCACAGTGGTTCCCCGGTCATAACAGCAAAAATAATACAGCGTGTTTCAAAACCACGCCCAGCAAAATACAGAAAGCAGTGTTAACACTCGAAAATAGCAGTGAGCGCTACCTTGAACCAGGAATGGGATTCTTCAGTGTGGCTTTTATTCACAAACTAGCTGAACAAAACAAAGCATAGACGGACCCCCACGGGGCTACATTTCCTGGTAATACAGATTTGAGACTACAACACGGTGCACTGGAAGAATGAACCAATTATGCTGTTTTCAGGCTCTGGACCCACCAGGCACACAACCCAGACTTGCACGTGCTTTGGGTACACAGCCCGACTGGCCCGGCTCCCCCCGCCAGCCACTTGATTCACAGTCCATTGGAAGAATGAACCAATTATCCTGTCGTGGCTCCCAACACCACTTAGAGTCTGTGACTCCTAGAGAGATTTCTTCCTTACTTCTTATGACTCCCCATCTCACAAAGAGAATTCTTCTTTACACTTGTTGTAGCTCCCCACACCACTTAGAGTCTGCGTCTCCTAGAGAGATTTTCCCTTTTGCAACCCCACGTCTGGGTGCTTCCCCCATCACTGGCCAAGCGCATGAGGCAAAGTAGCAACCACAGCAGAAATCCGTAGAGGTGGACCTGGTTACTAAAGGTGGGGAGTTTTCCCACCTACAGCTCTCACAGCCCATGCCCGGCCATTTCTCTGGAAAACTGAAACTTCTGAATGTAGATTAAATGGTAGATGAACTGGCGCATCTCCTCTACATATTACTTGAACTCACACAGCACTCTAGCATTTGACACTACTTCACTTGTTTGGCCTAGTCCTATAGGCTTCCCAAAATGTAGCTCAATTCCTAGATTTCCTCACATGTCCCAGGTTGAAGAAAACATTTTTGCCCTCTCATGTCAGAGCAAACACTCACCCTTTAGTTGCAGGTGCCCCACAGGCGAATCACAAATCTTCCAACTTTCCAAAACAAAGGCTGAACTGAGCTGGCAGCTTTTCTTCTTCTTGGCAGAATTAAGGGGATTGCCCCAGGAATCTGCATGGGGATCTTTACACCCCCTCCCCCGGAGGGAGGGGCACTGAGACCTGAACAGCGGTCTCCACCACTTGAACACACCTTACTTGCTCAAGACAAACTGGACACTGACTCCTTCTTACTGAAGGCAAACTGGAACTGAGCACTTCCCTTTGAAAACTCCTAATGTTCTATCTAACTCCCTCTGCTGCAGATTCCAGTGTGGCTTATGCAGCTGCGAAAGTTCTATTGGTGATGTCATCCCTCAGTCTCAGCTGAGACTGAGAACAGAGTGAGACAGTGTGAAACCATTTAACTGGAGTTTCACAAGCTGCCTTCCCTGCCTACCACTAGGTCTTACTGGGATTCTAGTAACCCCGGGTAACAAAGGGGTTACACAACAATTTACTAAATTTGTTGTAACATCAGAGTGTCCTTTACAAATCTCATTAATGGGGAAGCTGTTCTTTCATATTGTGTCTTGCCACTATTACCAACTGCTACTCCTGTATTAGAACTCTGACTTGTGGATAACCAGGAATTTGCATTCTGGCTAGGAGCCTCTATTCCTAAAACATTCTTGGCTTAATCCACAGTGGTTCCCGGTCATAACAGCAAAAATAATACAGCGTGTTTCAAAACCACGCCCAGCAAAATACAGAAAGCAGTGTTTACACTCGGAAATAGCAGTGAGCGCTACCTTGATATAATCCAGAAACAGCAGAAAACGAACATTAGTGGGGGGCCACACCCACTGCACCCCCCAGCTTAATTATAACAAACTCCACAGGGGGTGAGACTTGGGGGGGGCAGTATAAGTTAGAGGGAGAAAATAAAATAAGCAACACAGGCGGGGGGGGGGTTAACAGAAACATACACTGCCATTGGGATACCAGGATCAGAACCCTGGTCTCCTGGATGCTCTGCCACCATAACTGCTCCCACTCTTAGCTCCCTACACCACAGGAGCAGGTTGGTGAGATACTACCCTCTCCACTCCTTTCTCCTCTCCTGAGATGTGAAGTCAACTACAGAGTTAGCAGTAGCTTACATGCGCTACTTAACCCAGTAGCTGTTGTCACTTACACTGTAATTACCTTGCTGTTTTTCACTGCACTGTTCCAACAGTGCTATATTAACCGGACACCATCCACAGCATCTGCTAAAGAGGTCAGAAATTTCTGTTGTCCTTTTATAAAATATTTTAAGATGGTTTGGCATAAGGTGCTGAAGTTGTATTTTATGTTCCCAAAGTAGTGATTTTAATGGGCTAAGTGCTTTCCTCTTTTTATAATTAACTGGGCCCATATCTGGAAATACTAAGATCTGTTTATTGTCAAAATACAGTCCACTTTTCCTTGAGAATTGAAAAATCAGTTTCCTTTCCTGGACACACAGAAATTTTACATATATTATATGTGGATATTTCAAGTTATACAATTGTCGTTCACTGATGAATGGTTGTACACATTCTAGTTCAATTTTATTTGATGGAAAGTCTCACCCCCAGGGACATACTAACATACTAACTGCCAGCAGAATAGGCCTTACGGTCTATCGGATCTGCTTGTGCCTCATTTCCCTATTTGGGTACCAAAGCCCCCCCCTTCATCATTCTGAAACCCCTATCTGCCATCCCTTCCCTCCTGGGCCAGGCCATCCCCTGTTGCTTCCCCATTTTTGTACCTGTCCCACCCCCTCTTGAAGCCCTCCATGGTAGAAGTTTGAACCAGCTCACCAGGCGGCGCATTCCAAGTTTCCACCACCCTTTTGCTGAAATATCTCCTCCTCTTCCCCCCCATCCTCCCACCTTCCAACTTTAAGCCATGCCCTCTGGTGATACCTCCCTCCTTAAGTCTAAATATAGTCTCTTTGTTTACCCTATTTATTCCCTTGAGGTACTTGAAGACCTCGATCAAGTCCCCTCTGTCTCTCCTCTCCTCCAATGAAAACAAGCCGAGCTCCTCCAATCTCTCCTCATACATCAAATCTCCTAGACCTCATATCATCTTAGTTGCCCTCCTCTGAACACTCACAGGGAGCTGTAAGTCCCTCTTTAGGTGCGGTCTCCAGTACTGCACACAGTACTCAAGTTTTTGTCTAACCAGTCCATTGTACTATGGCAGAATCACTCCCCTACACCTCGAGGTGATCCCCCTTGTGATGCACCCCAACATCATGTTAGCAGTTTTTCCATAAAGAATATAATATCACTGCCCTCAGCTCCCTACAAAAGACCAAGAAACTTTATGTTGTTCCTTCATTATTTCCAGTCAAGATCTTCTTCCATGGTATTTTAATTTTTTTATTTTTGAAGAAATCAAATAGACCTTTGAGCCAGAGGCTCATTTACAGAGGCTCCACATCACTGACAAATACATAACAAGTAGAAGGCAAGTACGTAATCAAAAATACAGAGGAGGATACATACAGCACAAGTAATACAAAAGCAGAATGATCCATTACAGAGATAACAAGATTCAGGGAAAAAAAATTATACAATGTATAACAAGGAGGTAAATAGTATTTACAGACCCAATATAACTGATACACTGAGAGGAGAGGGGGGAATAGCCAGAGCTGCTGGAGTACAACAGGTCTGTTGTCAAAGAGCCAGTAGGGAAAACCCTGAAATGAGTAGGAGAAGAGCTAAAAAGGGCAGGTTGTTAGAGAGTTAGGGAAGGGGAAAGGCCAAGGCAAGAGACGATGAGAAAAGGGGGGTCAGAGAGGAGGGGGGTATGGTGGAGGAAAGAAAGGCGAGAAGGACAAGGAGGGGACAGATACAGGAGGGTAGGTGGAGATACAAGGAGGGAGAAAGGAGGGGATGGTTCAGAGGAGATATTAGGAGGTTAGGAGGAGATAAAAGGAGGAAGAAGGAAGGGAGGGGTAATGGGAATGTGAGAGGTGAGAAAAGGGGAGAGACAGACAGGGAAAAAAGGGGGAGGGGAATGGCAGGGGAGGGAGGTGGAGGCAAGGGTGAGCATCACAAAGATCCAACAGGGGGTATGACAAGTAGGGGTAGAGGTGAGGAAGGGGGCAGTCGAAGGAGCAGAAGGGGAACTGGGGGAGAGGAAAGAGCCAGGGCAGATAGCTAAGGCCAGGAGAAGGGGCTGGCCTTGAGCTAAGTTATGCAATCACAGTCACTAGCAGTTGCTAGCAGAGCCTGAAGTTTTGTTTTAAGTGGTTCAAGCTTAGTTTCCTTGTGGAAATCTTCACCGATTGAGTTTAGCTAAAGAGGGGCATGATATGCAAAGGACCACTGATCTTGCACAGTCCGGCAAATGGGATCTTAAATGACCAGTTATTCATGCTCCTAGTACCTCTAGAGGGGTTAGTTACAATAAGGAGGTTTTGCATCCCTTGTGGTGTCAGGCCAATGGTAGATTTATTGGCTAAAAGGCAAGTTTGATATTTCACTCTGTTACCAAAGTTTAGCCATCCAGATTGTACATACAGCGGGCAAGTGTGGGCCATCCTATCTGCGCTGTTCACATTGATCATAGCGCTTAACAATAAAAACTCGATAAATATCATATTAAAAATACAATTCATCCAGCCATCCTACAGTGAAGTCAATAGTCTGGAAAAGCCAGATCAAACAGGTGCATTTTTAAAGCAATTTTAAATGGCTACACAGTCAGGCACTCACATATCCGATGAGGCAGAGAGTTCCACAGAGTAGGGGGCGCAAATGAAAAAGATAAAACCCCGGATGTCTTTAACCAAACCCTGGGAACCTCTAGCAATCCCTCACTGGTGGAGCAGAGTGATCAGCGGGGGCAGTAGGCATGCAGGGGCTCTTGCAGGTAACTTGGTCCACATTGGTTTAGTGTGGTATTGACTCGTTTCAGAACCATAGGGGTTGTGACCCCATGAACCACTAGGCCATAGTCTATAATGGTCAACACGGAGTTTGCAACAGCTATGTTTAGGGCTTAAGTGGTTAAACAGTGCTTGTATCCTTAAAGTTTGCCCAGATTGTCACTAGCTTCCTTAGCAACTTGAACAATGTGTTGCGTATAAGATAGAGTGCAGTCCAGTGCAACACCAAGATACTTAAAGCTTTGCACCATTTCAAGAGGGACGTTTAGATTGTTATGGATTTGTAGCTGGTGTGATCTGTGCTTGTTGTGGGCAGAGGCAAAAATCATCATATAAGTTTTTTTTTTAAAGTTTAATAATAGTTTTGATCTTATAAACCATTTCTCTACTTCAGAGAAGTTAGCCTGCGTACGATGTTCAAGCTCCGTAAGGTCAGAATGACTGGCGTATAGCACTGCATCGTCTGCATATAATAAAATCTGGTCACTAACAGCTTGGGGAGGTTGTTTAAAAACAAACTAAAGAGTAACAGGCCAAGAATTGAGCCTTGTGGTACCCCTGTAGTCAGTGGTGCAACTGGTAGACAAGAAGTACAGGAACTCAGGCACTAGCAAATATGAGATGTAGAATGAAGATACTCAGTCTGAAGGATAGCTGTGTCAGGACACGTCTATCTGTTTAGACACTAGTAGATTCAGTTAGAGATATTGAAGTATTTCTAGCAAAATAGCACTGTTGTACATGTCAAATGTTGTTATGGACACCCTGATTTCAGGTCACAGGGCCAGAAACTGTCATTATGTTGCTGGTTCAAGAATTTCAGTTCCAGTGTCAGTGGGAAGAAGTACAGGAACTCCATTCATGCTACAAAAAAAGTAAAGGAACTCAGTTCCTGCATGTTCCTGTTCACTTTCATCACTGCCTGTAGTAACAGGTCGGCTTTCTGAGAGGGTACTTTGGTTTTTAACGTTTTGACCTCTACCAGTAAGACAGCTTCAAAACCAGGAAATTGATTCTGTGGATAGCCCGGTACATGTCAACTTACCAAGAAAATGTTTGTAGTTAACGGTATTGAAAGCCTTGGTGAGGTCAATATAGGTTGCCCCCACCAAGAGTCCTCGATCCAAGGCATTATGTATAAAGCTAGTGTATTCAACCAAAGCAGTGCAGGTACTGTTTCTTACAGAAACCATGCTGCTTACAGCATTGCAGCTGGTACTTGTCTAGGTATTCCATCAGCTGAGCTGTGACTATGCATTCCAATGCTTTTGATAGGGGTGAGAGAATTAATATGGGTCTATAGTTGGAGTGGAGTGCTCTGTCACCATTTTTGTGTACTGGGGTGGCCACAGCTGCTTTCCATAATTAGGAAATTTGCCAGTTATAATGGATAGATTCAGGATTTTAGTGAGGGGAATGAAGATAGAATCTAGAGTGAGTCTAACTATCTTGAGATCCAGCAAGTCACTGCTGGCTCTGGAATTACCTAAGGCTTTAGCGATGTATTTTTTGGCCTTCATGGGGGAGATGACTTTTAGGTAGAAGGGGGAGGAGAGCTTGGGAGGGATACAGGGGCCTCCGATGGGTAAACATCCTCTAAGGGTTGGAGGAACTCAGGGGGAAGAACACTGCTAAGGTCAGTAAAAACCTTGATAAGTGTTAGCAATGAGGCTTGGATCCTGTGTGGGGGCAACATCTACATTTAGCAGAGTGGGTGGGGCCTTATTAGGTTTGCCTGAGAAAGTTTTTATGTTTTCCCAGAAACGACAGCTATCGCCCCAGGAGTTTGAGAGCTCAGTTCTGAAGTGTTGGCTTTTGGCCTTCCTAATTGCCCATGTGAAGCTGTTCCAGACAGCTTTGTACCTCTGTGTGTCTGCCGGAGTTCCTGAGCTTTTTGCTTTGGCCCAGAGGTCCTCTTGGTTCTTCATCATATCAAGGAGTTGCGAGGTGACCCAAGATTGTTTTGAGTGCTGTGTCCTACGTTTTGTGAGCGGGGTGAAAATGTTACAGGAGTCATTGAGTTTATGCACAAAACCCTCTAGAGCAGAATCAACATCAGAAGTTGTGTCTAGGAAACTCCAGTCTTGGAGCTCTGAGTGAGCTTTAAGAGCAGCCAGCTTCCCTCTTTTCAAAAATTTTGTAATTGTTTTGGTAGGGACTTTTGGGTACTCATTAGACCAGTTGAGAAGGATGGGAGAATGGCTGCTGAGGGAGTCCAGGAGAACTAAGGTTTTCAGTATTCTCTCAGGGCGATTGGTGATGACCCAGTCTATAAGAGAACTAGTGCTGTTGTGGTAATTTATACATGTAACGGAGCACACTGTTTGTGCCATGTTGAAGGTAGCTAGAGCATCTTTATAAGGTGCAGCCTCAGAGGATTCACAATTGATGTTAAAATCCCCCATCATTATCAGTTCCAAGTTCTGAAGGATGCTTGTGAGGTATTCGAGGATGAATTTAAAACCGTTTGATTGGTCTTTGGGCGGGATATAACTTGAGGCAACTGTTATAGTTTTTCCACTGTTTCCGAGTAAAACTTTTAACTGCTAGGTGTTGAGAGTTAGGGCCAATGGCGATGAGGGTGGCAGCATTTGTGCCTGGAGGTGAGCTTTTATGTAGATAATATAACCACCGCCATGCTTGCCTTGTCGATCAAGCCTATGACAGCTATAGCCTGGTAGCTGGATGGCAGTATCAGCAATTCTTGGATTAAGCCAGTTTTCTACAATCGATAGGATGTCAGGCTGGTGGTGGGCACCCATGCTTGAAGAGGGCCGAATTTGGCAAGGAGGCTACAAATATTAATTGATGTGATTAGTAAGCTGTTATGTGTGTGGGGTAGAGCTGTTACAGTAGACACAGGACTGGGGTTGAGGTGTATGTTTCCAGATAGGAGAAGCAGCAGCCATGCAATTCATAAAGTCTGCCACTTGAGATAAGACAATACTTGTGCCTAGCAGTAGTATTTAGGTTTACGGTTCTTAGCTGAGGTGTTTGCAATAAACAAATTAATGATGGGGGGGTACATACAGAGGCCCTTAGCCAGGGCCACATTAGGGATTGGGGTTATGTTATAGATCTTTGTGTCCTCCAAGGTAGATGTTGATGTAGGGCTTGACTGGTAGGGAGAAATAGTGGTTGAGTTAGCATACATTGGCACTGTGGGTGACTGTAGAGGACTAACCCTGTCAGATATCAGGCACTGCCACATGGCTAGTAGGCAGATAGCTACACTTAGTAGCATGGTTCTGTTAGGAAAGGCAGGTGATCAGAGGTGTGGTAGATATAGGGACAGAAGGAAGTTATAGAGGTATATTAGAAGGGCAAGGAACAAGAGGATAAGAGAGATAAGAGGAGCAGAGGACCAATAGTTATAAATTGGAGGGAGGTGGGAGGGGTTTAAGATTTAATTAAGGCCAGGGGTGGGGTGGGAGAAAATTCAAAATAGGGAGTGGCCAAGAAATCCACCAGACACAGGGACCAGTTGAGAAAGACGCCAGAGAACAGTCTATAGCATAGCCTCCACGAGAAAGGGCTTCAAAGACCCAGCCAGTCACTAGGAGCCTGGTCCAAAGCATGGCCAATAGCAGTGGAGAGGAGTCCAGGAACAGCCAATCAGAGTAAAAGCCGTACTTCAGGGATTCAAGATGGAGCTCAGTGCTCAATAGCGGTGATTACCCGAGTTTGTATCCAGTGTAGTATCAAATTGTGCTTCCCTGTCACAATTTGCTTCCTGGTAGTATAATCTGGTAGCAGAATAATGTCAAATTATGCTTCCCCATCAAATTTTGCTACCCAGATGATAGATTAGTACAGTGATGTAAAAGACTGTAAATTGGTTTAAACATAGTACACACTGAACAATGTAATTAACGCATATTTTAAATTTGACTGATATGCAAAATATATGTAAATGAGCAACATATCATAAAGATAGACAGTTATAAATAGATATTGTATTTATAAAGCACCCAATCCCTTAGACTCTGGGCACTGTACAATACAAATCAACAACCAAATTCATATAAGCAGCAATTCATCATAAATTTAAAATTCTGTCTCACATAGAATTTCTCACAGTGGGACTGCAAATGACAAATAATATGAAAAAACTTTGTTTTAAACCTAGGTAAGCAGGATATTAATTGTATTTAGTTGACATATATCAAAATTAGGTGCACATAAATCACACTGTGCTGATTTCACTGCTTGTAATCAGTGGGGTGTGCTACCCTCAACCAAACAGCACCCAACCACACGACAAGCAAAACATCTGCCCTTTTCATTATAGCAAAATTATTATTTCCAGTTTGTTTTAATTCATTTTTAGTTTTACTGTACATTGGGTACCCTATTCCCTCAAACTACCCCCAGGTTGCAAAACCTGACAGCTATTCGCATCTGTCAGATTTTGCTATTTTCAGGTCACCCAGGAAACTAGAATGACAAGGCAGGAGCCCCTATATCACTGGCTAAACTTTATTTCAGCTTTCATTTAATTACTTTTCAGTTTACCGTACACGAGGCACCCATTCCAAAAATACCCCTAGGTAGTAAAATCTGACAGCTATTTGCATGTGTCAGATTTTGCTGCCCTCAGTCAAAGTATCACACAGGACACCAACATGACAAAGCAGAAGCCCTTATATCACTGGACAGGATTTTTCAACCTTATTTTAATTACTTTTCAGTGTTACTGTATATTGGGCACACCATTCCCTCAAAATACACCTAGGTACCAAAATCTGACACCTATTTGCATCCGTCTAACTTTATCCCTTCGGTCTAAGAATCACCCATGACACCAGAATGAGAAAGTAGGAGCCCTTATATCACTGGCCAAACTTTATTTCAACTTTCTTCCAATTACGGTTCAGTTTTCCTTACATGGGGTACACCATTCTCTCCAAATACCCCATGGTAGCAAAATCTGACAGCTATTCATATCTGTCATATTTTATTACCCTCAGTCAAAGTATCACCCAGGAAAACAGAATGACAAGGCAGGAGCCCTTATATCACTGCACAAGCTTTAATTCAACTTTCTTTTAATGTCTGTTCAGTTTTAGTGTATATTGGGTACCCCATTCCCACAAAATGCCCCCAGGTATCAAAATCTGACAGGTATTCACATCTGTCAGATTTTGCTAACCCCAGTCTAAGTAACACCAAGGACACCAGAATCATAAAGCAGGTGCCTTTATATCTCTGCCCCAGTCTTATTTCAACTTTCATTTAATTACTTTTCAGTTTTCAATACACGAGGCACCCCATTCCCTCAAAATACCCCTAGGTAGCAAAATCTGACAGCTATTCACATCAGTCAGATTGTGTTACCGTCTGTCAAATTATTACCCAGAACACAGGAATGACAAAGCAGGAGCCCTTATATCACTGTCTCAGCTTTATTTCAACTTTCATTTAATTACTTTTCAGTTTTACTATATATTGGGTACCCCATTCCCTCAAAATACCCCTAGACAGCAAAATCGGACAGCTATTTGCATCTGTCAAATGTTGCTACCCTCAGTGAAAGTATCACACATGACACCAGAATGACAAACCAGGAGCCCTTTTATCACTGGACAAGTTTTTTCAATGTTCTTCTAATTACTTTTCAGTTTGATTGTATATTGGGCACACCATTCCTTGAAAACACCACTAGGTAGCAAAATCTAACAGCTATTCGCATCTGTCAGATTTTGCTACCCTCAGTCAAAGTATCACACAGGAAACCAGAATGGCAAAGCTGGAGCCTATATATATCTGGAAAGGATTTTTCAAGCTTATTTTAATTACTTTTCAGTTTTACTGTATATTGGGCACCCCATTCCATCATTACCCCGAGGTAGCAAAATCTGACAGCTAGTCACACTTGTAAGATTTTTCTACCTTCAGTCTAAGAATCACCCATGACATCAGAGTGGCAAAGTAGGAGCCCTTCTATCACTGGCCAAACTTAATTTCACCTTTCTTTCATTTACTGTGCAGTTTACTGTACACAGATGCCCCATTCTCTCAAAATACCCCTAGGTAGCAAAATCAGACAGCTATTCTCATCTGTCAGATTTTCCTACCTTCAGTCTGAGACTCACCCATGACATCAGAATGACAAAGTATGAACCCATATATCACTGGCCAAACTTTATTTCAGCCTTCATTTAATTACTTTTCAGTTTTCCATACACGAAGTACCCCACTCCCTCAAAATACCCCTAGGTAGCCAAATCAGACAGCTATTCATATCTGTCAGATTTTGCCACCCTCGGTCAAAGTATCACCTAGTAAAACAGAATGACAAGGCAGGAGCCCTTATATCACTGCATAAGCTTAAATTCAGCTTTTTTTAACGACTGTTCATTTTAGTGTATATTGAGTACCCCATTCCCTCAAAACACCCCCCGGTATCACAATCTGAAAGGTATTCACATTTGTCAGATTTTGCTAACCCCAGTCTAAGTATCACCAAGGACACCAGAATGATAAATCAGGAGCCCTTATATCTCTGCCCAAGCCTTATTTCAACTTTCTTTTGATTACTATTCAGTTTTTCTTACACGGGGTACCCCATTCCCTCAAAATACCCTTAGGCATCAAAATCTAACAGCTTTTTGCATCTGTCAGATTTTGCTACCTTCAGTCAAAGTATCACCCATTACACAAGAATGACAAAGCAGGACCCCTTATATCACTACCTAAGCTATATTTCAACTTTCATTTAATTACTTTTCAGTTTTACTGTATATTGGGTACCCCATTCTCTCAAAATACCTCTAGCTAGCAAAATTTGACAGCTTTTCGCATCTGTCAGATGCTGCTTCTGTGAAGGTGTGGGTATAAGGATGACACTGGAGTCTAGAATAAGTCCAGCAATAAGTCTTTATTTACAAAAATAAGAAGCGAACTGAACGACCAAAAAAAAAAACAGAATAAAAATAAAATAATTCCAAATGACAAAATAACAACACACTAGTAAACAGCTAGTGTAATTCCATCAATGGGATAGCAGAGCACTAGTCCCGTCGAGATCTGATCACAGAATGAGAAATGACTCCTTTTATACATATAAGTCATGTGATATTTGGAAGCTCCACCCCTTTTCTAGAAGCTGACTCTTAAACACAGCTAAATAAACATTATATTTGTTTTTTACAACATAAATCCCCTTTTAGGCTTAATTAAAATATTATATTGGTAACCACACAAAATAAAATCCTGCCTAGAGTTATAAAGTAACATTACATAACTATCTAGACCTGCCCCCTTATTTACAAACTATAAATAATGAAACAGAAAGGCTGGCTGGCTCAACAGGAAGAAAGACAAAACAAACATGGCTTCCCCTAGAGCTACACCCTGGGTTTGGTGAGCACTTTTAAACTTAGCTTTTCTCTTAAAACTTAATTTAACTTAATGTTATCAAGTATGCCTTTCTTTTAATGAAGAAACACACCAAAAAGAAAGCAGAAAAAATAAACATAACTGAAGAATATATATGTCTGTGTTTTTAGACCCTTTAGTTGTATCAGCTTTAAGATTCAGAATTATAGAATTCAGCTTTACTAGATAAAGCTTATAACACTGTTATACTTCTGTAATCTAGCATTATAGCTTTCATCAAACAAAATGAATAAATCCTCCTTCTGTGATTTAGTGCTTTCAACAGTTTTTACTTAAGGTTTTAAACAGTTTTTATTAAGAGCTTCCACCAGTTTTTATTTAGGGTTTTCACTACTTGAATGCAAGTAATTACAGCTTCCTTCTGTGGAAAGGGAAGAAAGAAAACATAAGTATCTGGCGTTATTGCCAGCAGAATAGTGTCTCCAGAAGAAATCTCTAGCTGCTCGCTTCAGCAGCACAGCAAACCCAAGGTATCCTTCTCACTGGGGTTACAAACAAAACAAACACTGCTTCTACTTTATCTTTGAAACAGTTCCCAAAGAGGCTGGAGAGCAAGAAAGGAAATAAATGAATTTTATCAGGGCAACACATAAACTTTATGTATTTTAGTACATTACACCGATATATGCATAGATGGCCAATCTACACATATCCCTTAAAGGGGCAGTGTACCTAAATACATAATGTCTTAAAATAAAATAAGAGACATGCTGTTGCAACAGACTGATCTTAACATATAAAACAAAATAAAATAAGGCAAAAAAATATAGAAAAGGGGGGGTTAGAGAAAAAAATATGGATGCCCCTATAAAACAGATATTACTACACTCCTCCCTGCCTAAGAAGAAAACTGTTTTCACAGAATTACTGTTTTCTGTATACCTACACAGATCCCTCTACTTTGATGGATGGAGGTTCAGCCCACCCTCTCCCAAAGCTCCACCCCGGGGTCCCTTTATATAAACTATAAAAAATTTACTTACCTCAAGTAGAGATCCCTATCGATCTCTACTCCTATACATTCTTCACCCCGGGGTCTGTGTAGGTTGATGAATCATGTCCAAAACGGGACATGAAATCTGCATTCAGATGTTTCTTACCAGAACAATGTTCTACAGAGAAACGATAAGGCTGAAGTGCAAGGTACCACCGCATTATGCGGGGTTCTTGTCCTTCATCACATTAAGCCAACAAAGGGGGTTATGATCCATTATAATTTTAAATTTTCTCCCCCATAAATAGAATTTTAAAGCTTCTATTGCCCAGTGAATAGCCAGACACTCTTTCTCTATAGTCGAATATTTGGACTCCCGTTCATGTAATTTACGACTGATATATATAACAGGATGTTCTTCATCACCATCAATGTGACAAAGGACAGCACCAATACCATTGTTGGAAGCATCCATTTGTACAATAAAAGGACGATAAAAATCAGGACTGTGCAGTACTGGATACGAACAGAGTTTCACTTTTAAGGTACAAAAGGCTTCCTCACATTCTGCTGTCCAGTGTACTTTGTCGGATTTTACCTTACGGGTTCGTTCTGTTAGTGGACTAGCAATTTCCGAGAAATTTGGGACAACTCTCCTATAATATCCTACAAGTCCTAAGAAGGCCCTGACATGCTTCTTCATTTGAGGTCTTTTGCTATGTAGAATAGCTGATATTTTAGATGATTCAGGTTTTACCATCCTATTACCCATAATGAATCCTAAATATCTTGTTTCTTGCATAGCTAAAGAACACTTGACAGGATTGATAGTCAGACCCGCTTTAGCTATAGCTGTAAGCACTTGTTGTAAATGTGTTAGATGGCCATCCCAAGATGGACTGAATATAATAACGTCATCTAGGTAGGCTGCAGTATAGGAAGTATGGGGCCGTAAAATCTGATCCATGCATCATTGGAATGTTGCCGGGGCCCCACGAAGGCCAAAAGGCATGGTAATAAACTGAAATAGTCCAAGAGGAGTAGTGAATGCCATTTTTTCTTGTGATTCCTCATCTATAGGTATTTGCCAATATCCTTTTGACAGATCCAAGGTGCTTATATATTGTGCTTGACCCAGTCTGTCAATGATGTCATCGATGCGAGGCATCGGATATCCATCAAAGATGGATATGGCATTTACTGTAATTTGCGGAAATCAAGACAGACACATACTCCTCCTTCCTTCCTTCTTATTTACTACCACCACGGGGAAACTCCAAGGGCTTTTAGATGGTTTTATAATCCCCATTTGTTGCATTTTTATTATTTCTTGTATCACCTCCTCTCTTACACTCTCAGGTAAACGGTATGGTTTTTGTCGGATGGGATTTACCTGTGTTACTTCAAGATGGTGTTTTACCTCTTTTACCCTGCCAGCAGTGACTGTAAAGTAAGGCTGAAAAACTTTGGGTTACTGTATCTATCTCTTCTGTTTGATCAGGATGTAGTGTAGGATTTATGTTAATGTCCTTAAATGACCCTTTACCATCTACTGTAGTTTTTCATAGGCCAACTCCATTTCATTCTCCTCACTTTCAGGTAGGACATACATACTAGGTTGACTTCTATCATACCATTTTTTTCAATAAGTTAACATGATATATTTTCTTTCTATGTCTTTTATCTGGTAATGCTATCTCATAATTAATGTTTCCCACAGGTTTTATTATGGTATATGGTCCTTGCCATTTCATTAATAACCTGTTGTCCGAACAGGGTAGTAAGAGCAAAACCCTTTCCCCGGGTTGAAAGGATTTATTACCTATTCCCTGGTCATACTTCTCTTTTTGGTAGTGTTGGTGCTTTAATGGCTGTTGACGTGCTGTATTCACATATCTAATCAGTTTGCTTCTAAGGTTAGTGATGTACTGTACCGCTATTAAGGTTTTTGCCTCTGGATGTTCATCTTCCCATGCCTCCCTCACTATATCTAACATACCTCTGGGGTTTTTTCCATATAACATCTCAAAAGGGGAAAATCCATTAGAGGCCTGTAGTACTTCTCTATATGCAAACATTAGATATGGCAGATATTGATCCCAGTAATTTCCTTCCTCTTACGTAAACTTCTTTAACATGTGTTTTAAAGTTTGATTGAATCTTTCCACCAAACCATCGGTTTGTGGATGATATGGTGATGTGCGTATAGCATGAATCCCTAATGCTTAGTATAGGCATTTTAATACTTGAGAACAGAAATTACTTCCCTGATCGGTAAGAATTTCCTTAGGAATGCCTACCCTGGAAAACATTTTTACCAGTTCATCTGATATTTTTTGTGCAATTATGGTACACATTGGTATAGCTTCTAGTTATTTCATACTGTAATCACAGATTACCAGAATAAAACGATTCCCCTTTGTTGTTTTTGGTAATAGGCCTACTGTGTCCATAGCTACACGCTGAAAAGGTTCAGTAACTAAAGGCAGAGATTGTAGGGGTACCTTTTCCTTTCTGGTAATACGACACACTTTTTGGCAGTATTCACAAGACTTACAGTACTCCTTCACTTGCTTATGGATACCTGGCCAGAAAAAACTATATAATAGTCTATTCAAAGTCCTTTCTGCCCCCTGATGTCCTGCTAATGGTATATCATGTGCCATGTATAGTAAATGCTGTCTGTAGCTCTCTGGGACCATTAACTGGGAAACTATCTCCCCGGTCTTAGGGTTAACGCATTCCCTATATAGTAACCCCTTTAGTAATACCATTTTTGGTCCTTCCCCAGCATCTTTCCCCACCTGTAGAAAAAATGGTTTCAGAGTTAGGTCGTGCATTTGCTCAGTTCTAAAAGATTTTAAAGAAATATCTTTTCCACTATCACTATTCATCTTTTTGGTATCATCATTTTTAAGTTCCTTTTGTATAAGTGTCCATCTATTCTTATCCAGTCTTCATTCTCTTCTGGACTTATGAGACTTTCCTGGCTCTGTACACAGTTCATCTTCGAATGGAAAGATATAATTTAACTCCACAACCTGCTTAGTCTGTGACCTGGTGGTAAAGGCTCCCAACTGTGTGGCCTCAGACAACAAGGTATCAAAACCTAGGATGGTCGTGTCCAATAATGACTGGCACAGGCAAATGGGGTAGTAGCCAGACTGGCATTTGCTGTAGATTTCCTTATATTTCAAGGAGTAAGGTTTTCACTGGTTAAAAATGGGCATCCCCATGAATACAAGTGACTCCAGTTACATTCTCAGGTTCTGTGGTGCAGGGTACTAAATTAGCCTTTATCAAAGTTTGTCGATTGCCAGAGTCTAGAAGACCAGCTACTGTTTGGCCGTTTACAGTGACTGATGTTAAATACTGTCCCCAGTTGGCCAAAGCTAAATGTATAGGTGCAGTCTTTTCCTTAGGGCAAAATCTGGTGATATGCCCTTTTGCTTGACATATGTGGCATACAATATCAGTATTATATGGTCTCTCAGGTCTTACTGGTCTTATACCCCCAACTGTATTATTTGATGTAGAAGAAAAAGTCCTTACCATAGGAGCAGGTGTGTTGGTGGAAAAGTGTCCTTTTTGTCTATGGGGTCTTGCTGCCAAGTAATCTTCTGCCAGACTTACAGCTTTTGCAGCAGTCTCAGGTCGATGTTCTCTGACCCATACTTGCACATCTTGCAGTAGAATCCTCACAAATTGTTCTAATACGATAGCCTCAATCATCTGTTCCTTAGTATTACTCCTTGGGCACAGCCATTTGATACACAAGTCCTTCAATCGCGTATATGCCTCCTGTGGGGTGTCAGTAGTCTGGAATTTTAAAGCTCTGAATCGATGTCTGTAGGTTTCCAGGCATATATCAAAAAGTTTCAATATGGCCTCCTTTACAGCATCATAGTTGTCGCTCATGCCACTGTCTATATGCCCATAAGCCAACTGAGCTCTTCCTGTCAAATATGAGGCAAGTCAAATGACCCATTGTTCTCTGGGCCAATTACATGCACGGGCAATGCATTCGAAAGTAGTCATGAATGTTTCTATGTCATCAGTTTCTGTAAGTTTTGTCAATTTAATATCCTTAGGGCCATCCACTGGTGCAGGAGGATGACCTGTTCCTAAGGCCTGGATGGCTCTTAAGGTGTCCACCCACCTAGCCTCATTGTGCTGAATGTCCCTCTCTCTTTGTTTTTCTAAAGCTATCTGCTGCATACATAGCCATTGTAACAGTTCCTGAGAGTCACCCACAGGTGGACTCACCATTTCCTCTTCTTCCTGTACAATGTCTTCCGCCATCTCTCCTCCAATGGCACCTTCCTCCTCCGTCTTGGTCATTTTGCACCTCACATCCCCCAATCTGGGTAACAAGGTTGTGCCAGACTTTGCTGCCATGGTTCTAGTGTAAACACCACTAGTCAGCTCTCCTTCCAGCATCCAATCTTTCACTGATACATGTCAGTATCTCTCAGTCTGAATTATCAAACCTTATCCCACTTCTGACACCATATGTGAAGGTGTGGGTATAAGGATGACACTGGAGTGTAGAATAAGTCCAGCAATAAGTCTTTATTTACAAAAGTAAGAAGCAAACTGAACGGTCAAAAAAAAATAATAACAGAATAAAAATAAAATAATTCCAAATGACAAAATAACAACACACTAGAAAACAGCTAGTGTAATTCCATCAATGGGATAGCAGAGCACTAGTCCTGTCGAGATCTGATCACAGAATGAGAAAAGACTCCTTTTATACATACAAATCATGTGATATTTGGAAGCTCCACCCCTTTTCTAGAAGCTAACTCTTAAACAC
Organism: Neoceratodus forsteri; assembly: GCA_016271365.2. Taxonomy (NCBI): domain Eukaryota; kingdom Metazoa; phylum Chordata; order Ceratodontiformes; family Ceratodontidae; genus Neoceratodus; species Neoceratodus forsteri. The sequence goes on along the minus strand of CM028133.1, from coordinate 679,436,043 downwards.
AGCTAAATAAACATTATATTTGTTTTTTACAACATAAATCCCCCTTTAGGCTTAATTAAAATATCATATTGGTAACCACACAAAATAAAATCCTGCCTAGAGTTATAAAGTAACATTACGTAACTATCTAGACCCGCCCCCTTATTTACAAACTATAAATAATGAAACAGAAAGGCTGGCTGGCTCTATAGGAAGAAAGGCAAAACAAACATGGCTTCCCCTAGAGCTACAACTTGGGTTTGGTGAGCACTTTTAAACTTAGCTTTTCTCTTAAAACTTAATTTAACTTAATGTTATCAAGTATGCCTTTCTTTTAATGAAGAAATGCACCAAAAAGAAAGCAGAAGAAATAAAAAAACCTGTAGAATATATATGTCTGTGTTTTTAGACCCTTTAGTTGTATCAGCTTTAAGATTCAGAATTATAGAATTCAGCTTTACTAGATAGAGCTTATAATACTGTTATACTTCTATAATCTAGCATTACAGCATTCATCAAACAAAATTAATAAATCCTCCTTCTGTGATTTAGTGCTTTCAACAGTTTTTTCTTAAGGTTTTAAACAGTTTTTATTTAGAGCTTCCACCAGTTTTTATTTAGGGTTTTCACTACTTGAATGCAAGTAATTACAGCTTCCTTCTGTGGAAAGGGAAGAAAGAAAACATAAGTATCTGGAGTTATCTCCAGCAGGAATAGTGTCTCCAGAAGAAATCTCTAGCTGCTCGCTTCAGTAGCACAGCAAACCCAAGGTAATCCTTCTCGCTGGGGGGGGGGGTTACAAAACTAAACGAACACTGCTTCTACTTTATATTTGAAACAGTTCCCAAAGAGACTGGAGAGCAAGAAAGTGGAAATAAATGAATTTTATTAGGGCAACACATAAACTTTATGTATTTTAGTACATTACACCGATATATGCATAGATGGCCAGTCTACACATATACCTTAAAGGGGCAGTGTACCTAAATACATAATGTCTTAAAATAAAATGAGACATGCTGTTGCAACAGACTGATCTAAACATATAAAACAAAATAAAATAAGGCAAAAATATATAGAAAAGGGGGGGTAGTGAAAAAAAAATATGGATGCCCCTATAAAACAGATATTACCACAGTTTCCCTCAGTCAAAGTATCACCCAGAACACCAGAATGACAAACCAGGAGCCCTTGTATCACTGGACAAGTTTTTTTCAACTTTCTTCTAATTAATTTTCAGTTTGATTGTATATTGGGCACACCATTCCCTGAAAACACCGCTAGGTAGCAAAATCTAACAGCTGTTCGCATCTGTCAGATTTTGCTACCCTCAGTCAAAGTATCACACAGGAAACCAGAATGGCAAAGCAGGAGCCCTTATATTACTGGACAGGATTTTTAACCTTATTTTAATTACTTTTCAGATTCACTGTATATTGGGCACCACATTCCATCATTACCCCGAGGTAGCAAAATCTGACAGCTATTCATATATGTCAAATTTTGCTACCCTCAGTCAAAGTATAACAGGACACCAGAATGACAAAGCAGGAGCCTTTATACAACTGCAGAAGTTTATTTCCAACTTTATTTTAATTTCTTTTCAGTTTTATTGTATATTGAGCACCCTAGTCCCCTCAAAATACTCCTAGGTAGCAAAAACTGAGAGCTCTTCGCATCTGTCAAATTTTGCTACTCTCAGTCTAAGTATCACCCAGAACACTAGAATGACAAAGCAGGAGCCCTTATATCACTGGACAAGATTTTTCAACCTTATTTTAACTACTTTTCTGTTTTACTGTATATTGGGCATACCATTCCCTCAAAATACCCATAGGCAGCAAAATCAGACAGCTATTCTCATCTGTCAGATTTATCTACCTTCAGTCTGAGAATCACCCATGACATCAGAATGACAAAGTAGGAGCCCTTATATCACTGGCCAAACTTTATTTAACTTTCATTAAATTACTTTTCAGTTTTCCATAAATGAGGTACCCCACTCCCTCAAAATACAACTAGGTAGCAAAATCTGACAGCTATTCATATCTGTCAGATTTTGCCACCCTCAGTCAAAGTATCATCTAGCAAAACAGAATGACAAGGCAGGAGCCCTTATGTCACTGCACAAGCTTTAATTCAACTTTCTTTTAATGTCTGTTCAGTTTTAGTGTATATTGGGTACCCCATTCCCTCAAAACACCCCCAGGTATCAAAATCTGACAGGTATTCACATTTGTCAGATTTTACTAACCTCAGTCTAAGTATCACGAAAGACACCAAAATCATAAAGCAGGAGCCCTTATATCACTGGACAAGCTTTTTTCAACTTTCTTTCAATTATTATTTAATTTTCCGTATACTGGGCACACCATTCCCTAAAAATACCCCAGGCAGCAAAATCTGACAGCTATTCGCATCTGTCAGATTTTGCTACCCTCAGTCAAAGTATCACCCAGAACACAAGAATGACAACGCAGGAGCCCTTACTTATTTATTTAAGAGTTTTACCAGGAAGGCACACTGAGCAGCGTACTGCTCAATTTCAGGTGTGTCCTGGGGGAGGAGGAAGCAGAGGAGAGAAATACACACAATTTATACATCCAGAGTGTAGGATATCAATAACATACGTCTGTACAGAGTATAAGTAGGATATTACATTAAATAGTGTATTATGTATATACATATACAAAATATGGGATTTTGAACAGCTGGTAATAAAAAGACCCATCAAGCTCAAATACATTGCACATAATTGGTACAGAGGCATAAATTAGCAAATGTCCACAGAAACAAAATCAAAGAGGTTGCAAGAAATATCACTGCCCAGAATGACAAAGCAGGAGCCTTTATATAAGTGGACAAGCTTTATTTAAACTTGATTTGAATTTCTTTTCAGTTTTACTATATATTGGGTACCGTACTCCCTCAAAATAACCCTAGGTAGCAAAATCTGACAGCTATTCGCATTCGTCTTATTTTGCTCCCTTCAGTCTAAGAATCAACCATGACACCAGAACGATAAAGTAGAAGCCCTTATATCACTGGCCAAACTTTATTTCAACTTTCTTCCAGTTACTGTTCAGTTTTCCGTACACAGGGTACACCATTCCCTCCAAATACCCGTAGGTAGTAAAATCTGACAGCTGTTCATATCTGTCAGATTTTGTTACCCTCAGTCAAAGTATCACCCTGGAAAACAGAATAACAAGGCAAGAGCCCTTATATCACTGAACAAGCTTGAATTCAACTTTTTTTAAAGTCTGTTCAGTTTTAGTGTATATTGGTACCCCATTCCCTCAAAATACTCCCAGGTATCAAAATCTGACAGGTATTCACATCTGTCAGATTTTGCTAACCCCAGTCTAAGTATCACCAAGGACACCAGAATGATAAAGTAGGAGCCCTTATATATATCTGCCCAAGCCTTATTTCAACTTTCATTTAATGACTTTTCAGTTTTTCATACACGAGGCACCCCTTCCCTCAAAATACCCCTGAGCAGCAAAATCTGACAACTATTCGCATTAGTCAGACTTTGCTACCCTCAGTCAAAGTATTACACAGGACACCAGAATGACAAAGTAGGAACCCTTGTATCACTGGACAAGTTTTTTTCAACTTTCCTTTGACTGCTATTCAGTTTTCCATACACGGGGCACCCTGTTCCATCAAAATACCCCTAGGTAGCAAAATCTGACAGCTATTTGCATCTGGCAGATTTTGCTACCTTCAGTCAAAGTATCACCCAGAACACCAGAATGACAAAGAGCCATTTTATCACTGGATAAGTGTTTTTCAACTTTCCTCTAATTACTTTTCAGTTTTATAGTATATTGGGTACCCAGGGGTGTAGTTTCTTTTTTTCTGGGGGCAAAGTAACCAAAAATTCTTGATTTTCACATATCATGACATGAAGAAGGGTGAGGGTTCTGGGGACCCAGAAACCATAAGGTATAAAATGTGTTCTGGTTTATTCTAGTTTTAATTTAATACCTTACAACCTATTACATTTTGACATACAGTTGCCCAAGTTTCAAACAGAAACACAGGTAAGAAGGTCAGTAAGTTCTCAGTACTGTATGTAACGAAAAAAAAAACATGACAGTTAATCGTTGGCCTCTTCACCACCACTGAGACCATATCTACCACTGTGGGAGTGGTTTCCCTTATATTATTATGGTGTCAGAATTACAGACCTTTGGTTTGCAGATCTTACACCCCATGAATGATCGCAAGACCACTCTCACAATAACAAGCATTGTCTCAGCAGCAGTATTAACATACAGAGTAGTCCAACCTGTGACACATCTCATTCTCAGAGTCGTCCTGCCTTTACCCAGTTATACAGCTGGGAGGCCTAGTGCACAGAGAGGTCATGCAACTTGCTCTAACACTGCATAAGGTCTTAGTAAGGCCTTGACTGTTATACTGTTTATGTCCAGGTGCCTAGATATACTCCATTAAGCACAGATCATTTAGCTACATTTCTGTCTGCCTTCCTGTCAATGATACAGTACTTAGGAGTTAGGAAGGTACAGAGAAAGCCAACCAAAAAGCCCAGAAGTACAGCTACCATTTTCAACTCTGGAAAAACAGGCTTGGAAACAAACCAATATCACCAGTGGCTATAGGGGGAGGAGATCTGAGCATCCTACAGGACGCTTACCTCTTTGGATTTGGAGGACAACTGTCTCTGTCTGCTACAGCACCTCCTGGAAGAACTCAGGGGTGGAGGAGTGCAGAGCAGCAGTTTAGTGAGAGGAGAAGAACTGACCATAGCTGTAAGCACACCTGTTGTGTGCATAAGCAGCTGGTTGATGGCCTCATTGCAGTAGCAGGAGAACAGGTGGAGAATGATGGCCTGACAGAATGAAAGCCCCCCCCAACCAATGTTTCACTTGGGCCTTGCAGTGACCCTCTGCCCAGCACAAAAGACCAGCTCCTCCATGGACTTCTGGAGGGGGTGACCACCTCCCAAAAGCCCTCACCATGAGGGGTTACTCATGGTGGCAGTGAGGTAAGCTAGTCTATGGGGTTCAATTCTGCTACTGGGGCTGAGTGGCGGCAACAAAGGATGGGTACTGATGGTATCATGGCTAGAAGGCAGATGAACTAATTCAGAAGTAGGGAAGGTTGATTCCCTGCTCAATCTCCTGACAAAATTTGGAAAAATATCTGGATACAAGCTCAACTCATCTAAATCAGATTCTCCTGCTCAGTAGCAAAACATACAAATAGGATGTGGCACACCTTGACATGAGCTGGCAGCCAAAAACAATCAAATACTTGGAGATCAAAGTGTGTCCCAGACTGCAGGACGCAGTGGACACAAACACCAAAGAAGTATACAAAACTCTGCAGGCAGATCTTCTCAGGTGACACAGAATGCCCTTATCCAAGAGGCAATGCAGAGCCATAACCAAAATAAACGTGCCCCCCCCCCCCATTCACAAATGTCCATGCACCACACTACTATACCTATGGACTGGATCAAAAGTGTACAACATGTCATGGCAGACTTTATTTGGGCATACAAAATGCCCAGATGCTCATTGATAAGAATGTCCAGGCTCCCTGACAAAGGTGGGCTGAAGGTACCAGAGATATCCATCACTGGGCCTCACAGCTAACACATACGAGTAAGTGGATCAGAGCAGGAACAACTCTGGATCTCTATGAATATACACCTTGACTGGGTAAAAATCAAAAAGCAATTATGCCACAACAAGGGGTTCCAACCTAATGCCTTGGTTTGTGGGCTAGCCCCTGCAACCTTGGTTGACATGCAGGAGGGACCAAGGGAGCCACCCACAAGATTTTCAGCGGTATGCTGCATACCACCAAAGCCTCCATCAGCCACTCATTCAATCAGCCCATTCTTTTCAATGTCATCTTCACCATCTGCAACACCAAGATAATGCATCAGTCTATTGATCACCCTCCCCCCATACCTTGGGGTCAGGAAATAATGGGGGATTCAAACATTACTGGCACAAAAGTACTCCAATGCTCCACCCTGTGGGGTGAAGTTTTCCTCTGAATCCCCATGTAAACCCTGCTTAAATCCCATACCCTACTCCAAGGGTTCAGGGTGAGGATTTTAAGACCTGGAACAAATACTCAGAGAAACAGATCTGATGTTTTTTTATTGCTGTGCTGTCAATGAAGACAATGCATGACCACAGTCAAATTAATTTTCTCTCTTGGAGATGCAACAAAATAGCACACAAGCCTGCATAATATTATAAAGGCAAAGGTCTAAGTGATAGTGTTGAGCTTAAGCCCTTTTTAGAGAAAAGGGGTCTGTAATAGTAGAGGGGTTTTTCTTTTCTGTTTCCTCTTTTCCCTTCCCCTTTTCCTTTTTCATTTCCCTCCCTCCGCATCCCCTCCTTTCTTTCCCTCCCTTCCTTCCCTAACCCTATCTTCCCCTTTTTCCCTCCCTCTCATCACAACTTCTTTAGGTCTGTTATATGTCCTGGGTTAAATATAGATGCTGTAATGCTAGTGAGTGTATATATTAAAAAGCCTTTTTGCCTCATAAGAATAAATAATTCAGGATATTTGTTTCTTCTATTTTCCCTGTATTTACTGCATGAGAGGTATCTTTTAGAGGGGGTTAAAATGAAAATAAAATAATGCAGATAAAAATTAAGGAATGCATATGCATTATATGATATAGTATACTCTACCTCTGATGATAGAAACATAGAAACTTAGAAATATAGAATGTGACGGCAGATAAGGACCACTTGGCCCACCTAGTCTGCCCATTTTCCTACCTAACAGATAAGCTGCAGATCCTAGTTAACCAACAGCTTAATTCCTCCTACCCCTCACTAGGACTGCCTTATGTCTGTCCGATGCATTCTTGAATTCCGCCACTGTTCTTGACTCCACAACCTCCTCAGGGAGGCTGTTCCATGCATCCACAGCCCTCTCCATGAAAAAATACTTCCTCACATTACCTCTGAGCCGTCCCCCCTCTATCTTCAAATTGTGCCCCCTTGTTCTTGCACATCTCTTTTCCGGAACGATGCTACCCTCTTGACTTTGTTGATTCCCTTGAGGTACTTGAAAGTTTCTATCATGTCCCCTCTCTCCCTTCTTTTCTGAAGGGTATACATGTTAAGCTCCTTTACTTTCTTTGTATGTCTTCGGGTGCAGACCCTGCACCATTTTGGTTGCCCTCCTCTGGACAGCCTCCACTCTGTCTATGTCTTTGCAGAGATGGGGTCTCCAGAACTGCATACAGTACTCCAAATGGGGTCTCACCCATACATCTCAACCTCTTTACTCATAAATCAGGGACAAAGCTTAAAAAAATCAGGGACAAAGACTCAAAATCAGGGACACATCTTAAAAATTGGCATTATTCACTTAGAAAGCTGGTAAAATAAGTGGATTAGAGTAAGATGGATTTTCTGAAGGAGAACAAGTCTGTAACTTTAATGTTTGACATTATTTTGTACTTTCAATCCCCACTGTTCTGTCACAAAAACACAAATGTTACAAGGGACAGAGTAAAATTCTGAGTCAAAATCAGGGACAGTTGAGCGGTATGGTCTCACCAACTGTCTGTACAGAGGGATAACAACTTACTGTTTTCTACTATTGATGCCTCTCCCTATGCATCCCAGTATCCCCCCAGCCTTCCTTACTGTCTTTCACATTGCTTACCCACCTTTAGGTCATCTGATATAATTATCCCCAGGTCCCTTTCCATTTTTACTGTTGTCAGTATCTCACCCCCCATTGTGTACTCTTCCCTTGGGTTTTGTTTCCCAGGTGCATTACCTTGCACTTCTTTGCACTGAAACTGAGCTGCCATACATCTGACCATTCCTCCAACCTTGCCAAGTCCCTTCTCATCCTTTGCACTCCATCTTGTCTTTCAACCCTGTTGCAGATCTTTGTGTCATCTGCAAAGAGACATACTTTTCCTTCCAGTTCCTCTGCAATGTCACTTATAAAGACATTAAAAAAGACAGGTCCTAGTACTGAACCCTGCGGTACCCCCGCTAGTAACCCTCCTTTCTTCACTGTGGACTCCATTTACTACTACCCTTTGAGTCCTGTTGTCTAGCCAATTTTATATCCAGGCTACCACCTTGGGACCCACTCCAAGGCTGGCTAACTTGTGTATTAATCTTTTGTGTGGGACTGTATCAAATGCCTTGCTGAAATCTAGGTAGGCCATGTCCACAGCCCCTCCCTGGTCTACTACTTTGGTCACCCAGTCAAAGAAATCTATTAGAGTCGTCTGACATGACCTTCCCATCGTGAATTCATGCTGCCTTGGGTCCTGTGCCCCACTGGCCTCTAGGTACTCACCAATACTTTCCTTCAAAAGTGATTCCATCATTTTCCCTACCACTGAGGTCCAACTAACTGGTCTATAGTTTCCTGCCTCTGTCCTGCTCCCATTTTTGTGAAGAGGAATCACATCTGCTCTCCTCCAGTCCTCAGGTACCACCCCATCCTCTCATGATTTGTTAAAGAGAGTAGTCAGTGGTGTCACTAGTTCTACCCTTAGTTCTTTAGAATTCTTGGGTGAATCTCATCAGGCCCCATTGCTTTATCCACCTTCAATTTTATTAGTTCTTTCAGAACCCTTTCTTCTGAAAATGGACTGGTATCAACCCTCGTCTTCAGAGTGTTTCTTTTGTTTGGTTTAGGTACCTCCCCCTCCTCTTCCTTTGTGAATACTGAGCAGAAATATTTGTTCAGTATCCCTGCTTTTTCACTGTCACCCACATTCCTTCCCCTTTATTAAGCCTCAGTATCCCTCCTTTGGTCTTTATTCGCTCCCTAATGTACATATAAAAGGTCTTATCCCCTTCTTAACAGAGTTGGCTATCCTTTCCTCGGTTTGGGCCTTTGCTATTCTGACTGCCTTCCCAGCCTCTTTTCTGCTTTAACTGATAAAGTTCTCTGTCCTGCTCCTTCTGTGTTTCCTTATATTTCCTGAATGCTGTCCTTTTCTCCTTAACCTTCCCTGCCACCTCTTTTGAGAACCATAGTGTTTTTTCTTTTATTGTGTTTTGTTGATTTGTTTTACACAAAGGCTTGTTGCCTCTGATGGCTGTTTTGATTACTCCTCATTGTTCCTCCAGCCCTCTTTCTTGCCTGTTTGCTAGTGCTTTTCTGAGGCACTCTCTCATTTTCCCAAAGTCAGCCCTCCTAAAGTCCAATACTCTTGCTTTTGTATGGCTTGATTGTACAGCTGTGTTTATCATGAACCACACTGTTTGGTGGTTGCTTGTTCCCAGATGGCTACCCACTTCTGAATCTGAGATTCTTTCTCCATCCCCATTTGAGAGTACCAGGTCTAAGATTGCTCCCTCCCAAATGGGTTGCAGTATTAGCTGTCTGAGGCATGCCTCCTGTAGGGCATCAAGAATGACCATGCTCTTGGATGTGCCTGCAGCAAAGGTGCTCCTGTTAACATCTGGCATGTTCAGGTCCCCCATCAACAATATCTCCCCTTTTTCTGCCATTCTAAGGAAGCCTTCTATCATTTCCTTGTCTATTCCCTCCACCTGAGATGGTGGTCTGTATGCAACCCCCATGCGGATTGTGGTGCCATTTCCTGTCTCCAGGGTGACCCAGAGTGCCTCATCTGCTCCCTGTTTACTCTTTAATTCTGTTGCTTTGATCCCTTCCTTTACATACAGAGCTACTTTCCTCATCTTTTACCCTCCCTGTCCCTCCTGTAAATTGTGTATCCTGGTATGTTGACATTCCAGTCATGGTTCTCTGTGTACCATGTTTCTGTGACTGCCACAATATCCAGGCAACCCTCTTCCATCAAGACCACTAGTTCAGGGAGCTTGTTACACAGACTATGGGCATTGGTACACTTTTTGATGGCCTTACCCCTTTTAGCCCCTTTCCTGTCCTTACTTCCTTTGCCTTTTTTTTACATTTACCTCTGTCCTTCTCCCTAATGACTTCTCTACCTTGGTGTTTACCTCACTAATTACCTTGTTTTGTGGGGAGAGGCTGGGATTTCTCTGCTCCTTTTCAGTGCTTCTCCCTTGGTTAGTTTAAATGCTTGCCAGTGAAGCATTTAAACCTCTCACCTAGGATCCTGGTTCCCGCTCCTAGACAGATGCAGACCATCACTCCAGTATAGGTCTGCATCCCTCCAGGTGGCTCCCCAGTCCCAATGAAGCCAAAACCCTGAGCTCCACACCAGTTTTTCAACCATTTATTGAATTCACTGGTGAGGAGTACCCTAGCATCACCCTTGCCATAGACAGGCAGCATCTCCGAGAAGGTTATCGTATATGCTACTTGTCTAAGGCCCCTCCCCAACTCTACAAACTCCTCTTGCACTGCTCTGAACCCATTCCTAGCCAGGTCATTTGTCACTAGGTGGACAATGACATCCAGCTCCCTTCCTCGTGCAGCTGCTCCCACGATCCTGAGGATTCGCTTCCTGTCCCTCCAAGCTGTGGCGCCAGGCAGGCACCTTGCCTCCCTCTCTCCTTCCTCCCCCATTTCTGTCCCCCTAATGATTGAATACCCCACCAGGAGTTTTCTTCCCCTGTGGGGTCCCATGCCACCCTCCTGTGGCTCTCCTTTGTGAAGGTTCCCAGCATCCTCCTTGGTCTACACTGCAGGTGCCTCCATAGAGGAACCACTATCCACCAGAAGAGTGAATGAACTGTGGAGAGGTACAGCTGGAGGGATGCAACTCTGTTCCACCACCCTCTCCCTCTCTGAGCCCACCCTGGTCCAGCCTCTCCTCTTTCTTGGCAACTTCTGAGGTAGTGGCATTGGCCCTGGTGGTCCTTGGGTGGGGGAGGAGGTTTCATGAATCCTAGCCAGGTCAGCCTAGAGACTGGCAACCTCCTCCCTCAGACCATAGAGGTGCCTGCAAATAGGGCAGGATCGCAGCCTCCAGAATGTCTCCCAGAACACTGCTGCCCTACAGCCATTGCACTGCACCACTCCTATCATATCTTATTTTGTGTCCCCTCTCCTGTTTCTCTGTATGCTTACTGTCTCCTCTCCTTACAACTCTCACCCTTCCTGTTCTGGGACAGCAACTTCCTATATTCTTCAGTAGCCTCCTTCTTCCTTGCTCAGTGTCAGACCACCACCAGCTGGGGGGGAGAGTGAGCTACTTTTTTCCTTTAGGGTTGACAAAACCAATGTTTCTCTATGATCCTTTCCTTTCTACTACCAAACAAGAAGTTCCTGTTGGCAGTCAAATCCAGTGGCTATAAAAGTAGAACTGGCTTAGGGTGGGTGGGATGGAGGGCAATTAGTAAGAAAAAAGGCTAGCAACAGAAATTTGTAATTTGAGTCACCTGCTTTTATAGTGTCTAAGCCACACCCCCAATTAAGCTCTCTCTCCTCCTTCTGGTTTAGCAAAGTAAGTTGATACAGTACCCTTCACAGCACAGAACACACACTGACTTTCTTTTCTTTCTTTTTTAACCCTAAATAAGACCCTTTCTACTTCTAATAAACTATCTGCTGCTTAATCTCAACAGACACTGACTCCTGCTGAGATATAAGTGTTAAATTAATAAGAAAATGTAGCTTCTTTTAGTTAACTGCTTTCTGCTCTAGAAGCAAGGCTAGCAACGGGAAGTTGTTATTTGAGTCACCTGCTTTTGTAGTGTCTAAGCCACCCCCCCCCATTAAGCTCTTTCTCCTCCTACTGGTTTAGCAAAGTAAGTTGATGCAGTACCCTTCACAGCACAGAACACACGCTGACTTTCTTTCTTTTCTTAACCCAAATAAGACCCCTTCTACTTCTAATAAAGTATCTGCTGCTTAATCTCAACAGACACTGACTCCTGCTGAGATATAAGTGTTAAATTGATAAGAAAATGTAGCTTCTTTTAGTTAGCTGCTTTCTGCTCTACAAGCAAGGCTAGCAACAAGAAGTTGTAATTTGAGTCACCTGCTTTTATAGTGTCTAAGCCACACCCCCAATTAAGATCTCTCTCCTCCTACTGGTTTAGCAAAGTAAGTTGATACAGTACCCTTCACAGCACAGAACACACACACACCCTGACTTTCTTTCTTTTCTTCCTTTTTTAACCCCAAATAAGACCCCTTCTACTTCTAATAAAGTATCTGCTGCTTAATCTCAACAGACACTGACTCCTGCTGAGATATAAGTGTTAAATTAGTAAGAAAATGTAGCTTCTTTTAGTTAGCCGCTTTCTGCTCTTCAAGCAAGGCTAGCAACAGCCTTAATGTGTCTATTTACTGTTTATGGCAACTTCTTCCCTCTTGTTTATGATTGTTCTTTGCTCCCTCTCTAACTTTCCCTTCCCCTGTCTCTATATGACATTTGAGATAATATTGATGCATCATCTGACATACTTTCATTTTTTATCTGCCATAAGGAATTGGTTTAAAATGAATTTTTTTTGAAAAATTTGTCGAGATAGATATGGAAATGTATAGGGGTCCACTTTTGGATAACCTAATGAACTCGTGGCCTTTGTACTGACCATATGTTTTCGGTCTGTTAGTTCATAATTTAATTATTTTATATTAATGCATAATGGATACTATGAGAAAATATGATGAAAGTTGACTCTAGACAAAACATGTGGTCTTTCTCTTTCTAATATAAACCATTAGATGAGTATATGTATAAAATGCTAGTATTAGTTGAAGATAAATGAAGCACTTACACTTTAAGTGGGGTCATGTAACTGGGAATGGGTGTTATTTAAGCTACCTTACTTATTACTTACTTATCTAAGCTAATTATCTTTGACAAAGCCAGAGTTCAGGTGAAACGTGCGTGCAGAGTTTTCCTGTGTCTGCATTTGCACTTTTGTACTTGTCTGTAACCTCTGTTTTTTGTATTTGGCAAGTAAAACAAGTATAATTTCTATTTCAATGTGTAGAGAAGTTTTTTTCTGTGTCCCTGTGGTGTGCCGAGACTGCTTTCCTTATGTGTTGTCTTATCTCAGAGCACCCATCCCTCTGTGTGGCTCTACTCAGCTGTTCTGAACTAGTCATATCTGTCAAATTTTGCTACCATCAGTCAAAGTTTCACAGTATACCAGAATGACAAACTAGGATCCTTTACATAACTAGACAAGCTTATTTCAATTTTATTTTAATTTCTTTTCAGTTTTATTGTATATTGGGTACCATATTCCCTCAAAATACTCCTAGGTAGCAAACTCTAAGAGCTATTCGTATCTGTTAGATTTTGCTACCCTCTGTCTAAGTATCACCCAGAACACCAGAATGACAAAGCAGGAGCCCTTATATCACTGGACAAGATTTTTTCAACCTTATTTTAACTACTTTTCTGTTTTACTGTATATTGGGCACACCATTCCCTCAAAATACCCCTAGGCAGCAAAATCAGACAGCTATTCTCATCTGTCAGATTTATATACCTTCAGTCTGAGACTCACCCAGTACACCAGAATGACAAAGCAGGAGCCCTTATATCACTGGACTACATTTTTTCAACCTTATTTTAATTTCTTTTCACTTTTACTGTATATTGGGTCACACCATTCCCTCAAAATACCCCTAGGCAGCAAAATCAGACAGCTATTCTCATCTGTCAGATTTTACTACCTTCAGTCTGAGAATCATCCATGACATCAGAATGACAAAGTAGGAGCACTTATATCACTGGCCAAACTTTATTTCAACTTTCTTTCAATTACTATTCAGTTTTCCATACATAGGGCACCCTGAGTCAAAGTATCACCCAGAACACAAGAATGACAAAGCAGGAGCCTTTATATCACTGTCCAAGCTTTATTTCTACCTTATTTCAATTGCTTTTCAGTTTTTCTGTATATTGAGTTCCCCATTTCCTCAAAATGCCCACAGCAAGCGAAATGTGACAGCTATTTGAATCCGTCAAATTTTGATACCCAAAGTCTGACACCAGAATGATAAAGCAGGCACCCTTATATCAATGCAGAAAGCTTTAAGTCAACTGTCATTTAATAACTTTTCAGTTTTTCTGTACATGGGGTACCCCATGCCCTCAAAATATCCCTAGGTAGCAAAATCTGACAGCTATTCACACCTGTCAAATTTTGCTTGCCTCAGTCTGAGTATCACCCAGGACACCATAATGACAAAGCAGGAGCTTTTATATCACTGTCCAAGCTTTACTTCTACTTTATTTCAATTACTTTTCAGTTTTTCTGTACAAGGGGTACCCCATTCCCTCAAAATACCTCTAGATAGCAAAATCTGACAGCTATTCGTATCTGTCAGATTTTTCTACCCTCAATCAAAGTATCACTCAGCAAAACAGAATGAGAATGCAGGAGCCCTCATATCACTGCACAAGCTTTAATTCAACATTCTTTTAATGTCTGTTGAGTTTCAGTATATATTGGCTACCCCATTCCCTCAAATCACCACCAGTTATCAAAATCTAACAGGTATTCACATTTGTCAGATTTTGCTACCCTCAGTCTAAGTATCACCAAGGACACCAGAATGATAAAGCAGGAACCCTTATGTCAGTGGACAAGCTTTTTTTAACTTTCTTTCAATTATTATTCAGTTTTCCATACACGGGGCACCCTATTCCCTCAAAATACCCCTAGGTATTAAAATCTGACTGCTATTCGTATCTGTCAGATTTTCCTGCCCTCAGTCAAAGTATCACCCAGGAAACCAGAATGACAAAGCAGGAGCCCTTATATCACTGCACAAGGTTTAATTGATCTTTCTTTCAGTGTCTTTTCAGTTTTAGTGTATATTGGGTACCCCATTTCCTCAAAATACCCCCCGGCAGCAAAGTCTGGCAGGTATTCGTATTTATCAGATTTTGCTACCCTCAGTCAAAGTATCACCCATAACACAAGAATGACAAAGCAGGAGCCCTTATTAAGCTTTATTTCAACTTTCATTTAATCACATTTCAGTGTTACTGTATATTGGGTTCTCCATTCTCTCAAAATACCCGTAGGTGGCAAAATCTGACAGCTATTCATATCTGTCAGATTTTGTTAACCTCAGTCAAAGTATCAGCAAGGAAACCAGAATGACAAGGCAGGAGCCTTTATATCACTTCACAACGTTTAATTGAACTTTCTTTCAATTACTTTTCAGTTTTCCGTACACGAGGCACCACATTCCCTCAAAATACCCCTAGGTAGCAAAATCTGACAACTATTCTCATCCGTCAGATTTTGCTACCCTCAGTCAAAGTATCACACTGGCCACCAGAATGACAAAGGAGGAGCCCTTATATCACTGGACAAGCCTTTTTCAATGTTCTTTCAATTACTGTTCAGTTTTCCATACATGGGGCAACCCGTTCCTTCAAAATACCCCAGGTAGCAAAATGTGACAGCTATTTGCATCTGTCAGATTTTGCTACCTTCAGTCTATGAATATCCCATGACACCACAATGACAAAGTAGGAGCCCTCATATCACTGGCCAAACTTTATTTCAACTTTCTTTCAATTACTATTGAGTTTTCTATAGATGGGGCACCCCATTCCCTCTAAATACCCCTAGGTAGCAAAATCTGACAGCTATTTGCATCTGTCAGATTTTGCTACTCTCAGTCAAAGTATCACCCAGAAGACAAGAATAACAAAGCAGGAGCCCTTATATAACTGTACAAGATTTTTAAATGGTATTTTAATTACATTTCAGTTTTACTGTATATTGGATACCTTATTCCCTCAAAATACCCCTAGGTTGCAAAATCTTGCAGCTCTTTGCATCTTTCAGATTTTCCTATCCTAAGTCTAAGTATCACCTAGTAAAACAGAATGATAAAGCAGGAGCCCTTATATCACTGAGCAAGCTTTTTTTCAACTTTCATTTAATTACTTTTTAGTGTTACTGTATATTTTATACCCCATTCCATCAAAATACCCCATGGTAGCAAAATGCGACAGCTATTTGCTTCTATCAGATTTTGCAACCCTGAGTCAAAGTATCACCCAGAACACATGAATGACAAAGCAGGAGCCTTTATATCACTGTCCAAGCTTTATTTCTACATTATTTCAATTACTTTTTAGTTTTTCTGTACAAGGGGTACCATATTCCCTCAAAATACCCCTAGGTAGCAAAATCTGACAACTATTCACATCTGTCAGATTTTGTTACCCTCAGTCAAAGTATCATGCAGGACAACAGAATGACAAAGCAGGAGACATACAGGTATATCACTGGACAAGCTTTTTTCAACTTTCTTTCAATTAATATTCAGTTTTCCATACAAGGGGTACCCCATTCTCTCAAAATACCCCTAGGTAGCAAATTCGGACAGCTTTTCGCATCTGTCATATTTTGGTACCCTCATTCAAAGTATCACCCAGAAAACAAGAAGGACAAAGATGGAGCCCTTATATCATTGACCAAACTTTTTTTCAACTCTCTTTACATTACATTTCAGTTTTCTGAACATGGGATACCCTATTCCCTCAAAATACCCATAGGTAGCAAAATGTGACAGATATTCGCATCTGTCATATTTTGCTACCCTCAGTCAAAGTAACACAAGGCACTAGAATGACAAAGCAGGAGACCTTGTATCACTTTCCAAGCTTTATTTCTACTTTACTTCAAATACTTTTCAGTTTTTCTGTATATTAGGTTCCCCATTTCCCCAAATCACCTTATGTAGCAAAATCTAACAGCTATTTGCATCTGTCAGATTTTCCTACCCTCAGTCAAAGTATCACCCAGAACAAAAGAATGACAAAGCAGGAGAACTTATATCACTGCTCAAGCTTTATTTCAGCTTCCATTAAAATACTTTTCAGTTTTCCATACATGAGGTATCCCATTCCCTCAAAATACCCCTAGGTAGCAAAATGTGGCAGCTATTCGCATCTGTCAGATTTTGTTACCTTCAGTCTAAGAATCACCCATGACACCAGAATGACAAAGTAGGAGTCCTTATATCACTGGCCAAACTTTATTTCAACTCTATTTTAATTTATTTTCTGTTTTACTGTATACTTGGTAACCTATTCCCTCAAATTAACCCTAGGTAGCAAAATCTGACAGCTATTTGCAACTGTCAGATTTTGCTACCTTCAGTCTAAGACTCGCCCATGACACCAAAATGACAAAGTAAGAGCCCCTGTATCACTGGCCACACTTTATTTCAACTTTCATTTAATTGCTTTTCAGTTTTCCTTACACAAGGTGCCCCATACCCTCAAAATACCCCTAGGTAGCAAAATCTGACAGCTATTCTCATTTGTCAGATTTTGCTACCTTCAGTCTAAGAATCACCCATGACACCAGAACAACAAACTAAGAGTCATTATATCACTGGCCAAATTTTATTTCAACTTTCATTGAATTACTTTTCAGTTTTACATACACGAGATGTCCCATTCCCTTAAAATACCCCTACGTACCAAAATCTGACAACTATTTGCATCTGTTTGATTTTACTACCTTCAGTCAGAGTATCACACAGAACACCAGAATATGGACATACGAACATACAAAATTTGCCAGCAGATAAAGGCCTAGAGGTCTGTCAAGTCTGCTCGAGTGTGCAGCTAGCAGCCCTTATTCTGCAGCTGCCCCTCCCTTCCACCCTTCCCCTTCATTAACCCCCCTTGTCCTGTCCCATCCCCCTTTTGAAGCAGTCCACTGTTCTACTGGATACCAATTCTGCAGGTAACGCATTCCACCCTCTCTGTAAAAGAAGTGTCTTCTCATCTCCCTCCAGAACCTTCCTCCCTCCAGTCTCATTTCATGGCCCCTGGTGTCCCTCTCCTCCCTTACTTTGAACAGCCCCTCTATACCTGTCTTGTTTATTCCTGTCATGTACTTAAAGGTTTCAATCATGCCCCCCGTCCCTCCTCTCCTTCAGTGAGTATATGTTCAAATCCCTCAGCCTCCTCTCATATGATAAATCCCCCAGCCCCTTGATCATCTTTGTCACCCTGCGCTGCACCCTCTCCAGTAACTTAATGTCCCTCTTCAGATATGGGTGCCAGTACTGCACGCAGTACTCCAGGTGCGGTCTAACTAATGACCTATACAGTGGCAGAATCACCTTCTTCCTCCTCGAGGATATACCTCTTGCAATACGACCCAGCATTTTGTTGGCCTTTGCAGCTGCCTTCCTACATTGTGCCAAGTTGTTCATTGACCCTGTAATGAGCACCCCCAGATCCTTCTCCTCCTCTGTCTGGGCTAGCTGCACTCCCCCAGCTGATAACTTCTCCTTGGGTTCTTCATCCCAAAATGCAGCACCTTGCACTTTTTGGCATTAAACCCCAGTTGCCAGGTGTCTGACCAGGTATCAAACTTTGCCAGATCATCATGCAACCCCGGCCATCCCCCTAAGTCATCCACCACCACTCCAACCTTGGTATCATCAGCAACAGACTGATCTTGCTTTTGGTGTCCCATGATATGTCTGCAATGAATATCCCAAACAACACTGGTCCCAACACTGAGCCCTGTGGAACACCGCTCATCACTACCCTTGGATGTGAGCACTCCCCACCCACCACCACCCTCTGTTGCCTTCCCTGAAGCCAGTTTTCTACCCATCTCACTAGCTTTGCACCCACCCCTGTGCCTACTAACTTACTTCCCAGCCTTCCATGTGGTACCGAGTCGAATGCCTTACTGAAGTCCAGCTACAGGACATCTATTGCATGGTCCCTGTCCAGTTGCCTAGTTACCCAGTCATAGAACTCCACAAGGTTGGTTTGGCAGGATCTGCCCCATATGAAGCCATGCTGTCTGCTGTCCTGTAGTCCTTTGGCCTCTAGGAGGGCCACCAGCCTCTCCTTCAGGACAGTCTCCATTAGCTTACCCACGATGGATGTGAGAATGACAAGGCAGGAGCACTCATATCACTGGACAAGATTTGTAAACCTTATTTTAATTACTTTTCAGTTTTACTATATATTACCACCCCATTCTCTCAAAGTGCCCCCAGGTATCAAAAACTGACAAGTATTCACGTCTGTAAGATTTTGCTAACCTCAGTCTAAGTATCACCAACAACACCAAATGATAAAGCAGGAGCCCTCATATCTCTGCTCAAGCATTATTTCAGCTTTCATTTAATTACTTTTCAGTTTTCCATTCCCTTAAAATACCCCTAGACAGAAAAATCTGATAGCTATTCGTATCTGTCAGATTTTCTTACCCTCACTCATAGTATCACACAGGATACCAGAATGACAAGACAGGAACCCTTATCTCACTGGAGAATCTTTTTTCAAATTTCTTTCAATTACTATTTACTTTTCTGTACATGGAGCACGCCATTCCCTTAAAATACCCATAGGTAGCAAAATCTGACAACTATTTGCATCTGTCAGATTTTCCTACCCTCACTCAAAGTATCACCCAGAACACAACAATGACAAAGCTGGAGCCCTTATATCATTGCCCAAACTTTATTTCAACTTTCTTTACATTATTTTTCAGTTTTCCATACACAGGGTACCCTATTCCCTCAAAATACCCCATAGGAAGCAAAATCTGACCGCCAATTGCATGTGTCAGATTTTCCTACCCTCAGTCAAAGTATTACCCAGAACACAATAATGACAAAGCAGGAGCCCTTATAACACTGCACAAGGTTTAACTGAACTTTGCTTATATTATTTTTCAGTTTAAGTGTATATTGGGTACCCCATTTCCTCACAGTACCCCTAGGTAGTAAAATATGACAGCTATTCACGTCTGTCAAATTTTGCTACCCTCAAAGTATGGCAGGACACCAGAATGACAAAGCAGGAGCCTTTATATAACTGGACAAGCTTTATTTCAACTTTATTTTAATTTTTTTACAGTTTTACTCTATAGTAGGTAACCTATTCCCTCAACAGTCCCCTAGGTATGAAAATCCGACAGCTATTCACACTTCTTAGATTTTGCTACCTTTACTCTAAGAATCACCCATGACATCAGAATGAAAAAGTAGAAGCCCTTAAATCACTGGCACACTTTATTTCAACTTTCATTTAATTACTTTTCAGTTTTCCATACATAAGGTGTCCCGATCCCTCAAAATACCACTAGGTAGCAAAACCTGACAGCTACTTGCATGAGTCAGAGTTTGCTACTCTCAGTCAAAGTATCACACAGCACACCAGAATGACAAAGCAGGAACACTTATATCACTGGACAAGATTTTTAAACCCTATTTTAATTGCTTTTCAGTTTTCCTCTATATTGGGCATCCCATTCCATCATTACTCAAAGGTAGCGACAATCTGACAGCTATTCGTATCTGTCAGATTTTGTTACCTTCAATTTAAGAATCACCCATGACACTAAAATGACAAAGTAGGCTTTATATCACTGGACAAACTTAATTTCAACTTTCATTTATTTGCTTTTCAGTTTTCCGTACCCGAGATGCCCCATTTCCTCAAAATGCCCCTAGGCAGCAAAATCTGACATCTATTCTCATCTGTCAGATTTTGCTACCTTCAGTCCAACAATCACCCATGACACCAGAATGACAAAGTAAGAGCCCTTATATCACTGGCCAAACTTTATTTCAGCTTTCATTTAATTATGTTTCAGTTTTTCGTACACGAGGTGTCCCATTCCCACAAAATATACCTAAGTAGCAAAATCTAACAGCTATTTCCATCTGTCAGATTTTGCTACCCTCAGTCAAAGTATCACACATGACACCAGAATGACAAAGCAGGAGCCCTTATATCACTGGACAAGATTTTTAAACATCATTTTACTTACTTTTCAGTTTTATTATATATTGACACCCCATTCCCCCAAAATGTCCCCAGGTATCAAAATTTGACAGGTACTCACATCTGTCATATTTTGCTAACCTCAGTCTAAGTATCACCAAGAGCACCAGAATGATAAAGCAGGAGCCCTTATATCTCAGCCCAATCTTTATTTTAACTTTCATTTAATTACTTTTCAGTTTTCCATAGACAAGGCACCCCATTGCCTCAAAATACCCCTAGGTAGCAAAATCCGACAGCTATTCGCATCCATCAGATTTCGCTACCCTCAGTCGAAGTATCAACCAGAACACAAGAATGATAAAGTAGGAGCCCTTATATCACTGCCCAAACTTTATTTCCACTTTCTTTACATTACTATTCAGTTTTCCATACACAGGGTACCCCATACCCTCAAAGTACCCCTAGGAAGTAAAATCTGACAGCTATTTGCATCTGTAGATTTAGCTACCCTCAGTCAAAGTATCACACAGGACACCAGAATGACAAAGCAGGAGCACTTATATCATTTGGACAGGATTTCTAAACCTTATTAATACTTTTCTGTTGTGCTTTATATTGGGCACCCTATTCCATCATTTCCCCGAGGAAGAAAAATCTGACAGGTAGTCACACTTGTCAGATTTTGCTACCTTTAGTCTATGAATCACCCATGACACCAGAATGACAAAGTAGGAGCCCTTATATCACTGGCCAAACTTTATTTCAACTTTCCGTCAATTACTGCTCAGGCACCCCATTGCTTCAAAATACTCCTAGGTATCAAAATCTGACAGCTATTCACATCTGTCAGATTTTGCTACCCTCAGTCAAAGTATCAGAGGACAGCGGAATGACAAAGCAGGGGGCCTTTATATAACTAGACAAGATTTATTTCAAATTTATTTTAATTCCTTTTCAGCTTTACTGTATACTGGGTGACCTATTTCCTCAAAATACCTCTACGTAGCGATATCTGACAGCTATTCACATCCGTCAGATTTTTTTACCTTCAATCTAAGAATCACCCTCAGTCAAAGTATCACACAGAACACCAGAATGATAAAGCAGGAGCACTTATATCACTGGACAAGCTTCTTAAACCTTATTTTAATTACTTTTCAGTTTTTGTGTATATTGGGCACCCCATTCCATCATTCCCGAGGTAGTAAAATCTGACAGCTATTCAAATTTGTCAGCTTTTCCTTCCTTCAATCTAACAATCACCCATGACACCAGAATGACAAAGAAGGAGAACTTATATCACTGGCCAAACTTCACTTCACTTTTCTATAAATTACTGTTCAGTACCAATGCCCATAGTCTGGGCAGCAAGCTCCCTGAACTGGTGGCCTTGATGGAAAAGGGATGCCTGGATATCGTAGCAGGCACAGAAACATGGTACACAGAGAACCATGACTGGGATGTTAACATACCAGGGTGCACAACCTACAGGAGAGACAGGGAGGGGAGAAGTGGGGAAGTAGCTCTCTATGTAAGGGAAGGGATAAAAGCAACTGAACAAAAGAGTAAACAGGGTGGAGAGGAGGCACTGTGGGTCACCTTAGAGACTGGAAATGGCACCACAATCCGCACAGGGGTTGTATACAGACCCCCATGTCAGGGGGAGGGAATGGACAAGAATATGATAGAAGGCATACTTAGGATGGCAAAGAAAGGGGATATACTGTTGATGGGGGACCTTAATATGCCAGATGTTAACTGGAGCACCTTTGCTGCAGCCACATCCAAAAGCAGGGCCATTCTTGATGCCCTTCAGGTGGCATGCCTCAGACAGCTAGTTTTGGAACCTACTCATGATGGAGCAATCTTAGACCTTGTACTCTCAAATGGGGACAGCGAAAGGATCTCAGATCTAGAAGTTGGTAGCCATTTGGGAACAAATGACTACCAAACAGTGTGGTTCATGATAAACTCAGCTATAGAGCCAAGCCATACAAAAGTGAGGGTTCTGGACTTCAGGAGGGCTGACTTTGGCAAGATGGGAGAGTGCCTTAGAAAAGCACTAGCAAACAGGCTAGAAGGAGGAGTGGAGCAACAATGGGGAAATATAAAAACTGCCATCACAGAGGCAACAAGCCTTTGTGTGAAGCAAATAAATCAAAATGAAAGAAAAAATCACTATGGTTCTCAAAAGAGGTGGCAGTGAAGGTTAGGGAGAAAAAGATAGCATTTAGGAAGTATAAGGAAACACACAGAAGGAACAGGACAGAGAACTGTACCAGTTAAGGCAGAAGGAAACAGGGAGGGTAGTCAGAATAGCAAAGGCCCAAACTGAGGAAAAGATAGCCAACTCAGTTAAGAAGGGGGATAAAACCTTTTATAGGTATATCAGGGAGCGTAGAAAGACAAAGGGAGGGATAGTGAGACTGAACAGAATGGACAGTGGGTGGGCAGAAAGTGACAGTGAAAAAGCAAGGATACTGAATGAATACTTCTGTTCAGTATTCACAAAAGAGTAAGTGGGGGAGGTGCCTAATCCAATTAACAGAAGCACTCTGGAGGGGGGGGCTCGATCCCAGTCCCTTCACAGAAGAACGGGTACTGAAAGAACTCCTAAAACTGAAGGTGGACAAAGCAATGGGGCCAGATGGAATTCACCCCAGAATTGGTAATCCCAGAGTAGGGGAATTTCCCCGGTGTCCTAGTCAAATTTCCCTCATTCACTAAAAATACCACCAACAGCTTAATCTGGTTCAAGGTCAGTTGGCATTCATCTGTATCCCCTTCCCCTGGGTTGTGCCTGAAAATAGGCAGGATTTGTCTAGTGCACTTACCCGGCCAACAAAAAAAACTAAATTCTAAAAGAATTAAGCAGAGAACTAGTGACACCACTGACTACCCTTTTTAACAAATCATGGGAGGATGGTGTGGTACCTGAGAACTGGAAGAAGGCTGATGTGATTCCCCTTCACAAAAGTGGGATCAAGACAGAAGCAGGAAACTACAGACCTGTCAATTTGACCTCTGTGGTAGGGAAAGTGATGGCATCACTTCTGAAGGAAAGAATTGTTGAGTACCTAGAGGCCAGTGGGGCACAGGACCCAAGGACATGGGTTCACAGTGGGAAGGTCATGTCAAACAAATCTAATTGATTTCTTAGACTGGGTGACCAAAGTAGTAGACCAGGGAGGGGCTGTGGACATGGCCTACCTAGACTTTAGCAAGGAATTTGACACAGTCCCACACAAAAGATTAATAGTCAAATTAACCAGCCTGGGAGTGGGTCCCAGGGTGGTAGCCTGAGTAAAACATTGGCTGGACAACAGGACACAGAAGGTATTGTAAATGGAGTCTACTCTGAAGAAAGAGGGGTTACTAGTGGGGTACCGCAGGGTTCAGTACTGGGTTCAGTCCTTTTTAATGTCTTTATAAGAGACATTGCAGAGGGACTGGAAGGAAAAGAATGCCTCTTTGCAGATGACACAAAAATCTACAATAGGGTTGATACACAAGGAGGCATGGAAAGGATGAGAAGGGACTTGGCAAGGTTGGAGGAATGGTCAGAAGTATGGCAGATTGGATTCAATGCAAAGAAGTGCAAAATAATGCACCTGGGAAACAAAAACCCTGGGGAAGATTACACAATGGGGGGAGGTAGTAACATCAACAAAAATGGAAAGAAACCTGGGGGTAATCATATCAGATGACCTTAGGTTGGCAAGCAATGTGAGAAGGCAATAGGAGGGCTGGGGGATACTGGATGGTAGGAGAGGCATCACCAACAGAAAACAGGAAGTTGTTATCCGCTGTACAGACAGTTGGTGAGACCCCATTTGGAGTACTACGTCCAGTTCTGGAGACCCCATCTCCGCAAGGACATAGACAGGATGGAGGCAGTTCAGAGGAGGCAATCTAAAATGGTGCAGGGTCTGCAAGAGAAGCCATGAGGAGAGACTAAAGGAGCTTAATATGTATACCCTTGAGGAAAGGAGGGATAGGGAGGACATGATAGAAACATTTAAGTACCCCAGTGGAATCAATAAAGTCCAAGAGGGTAGCATCGTTCAGAAAAAGAGATGTGCAAGAACAAGGGGACACAATCTGAAGAGGGGAGATGGCTCAGGGGCAATATGAGGAAGTATTTTTTCACAGAGAGGGTGGTGGACGCATGGAACAGCCTTCCTGAGGAGGTTGTGGGGTCTAAAACTGTGGGAGAATTCAAGAATGCATGGGACAGACATAAGGCAATTTTTGTGAGGGGTAGGAAGAAATAGGCTGTTGGTTAAATAGGATCTGCAGCTTATCCTCTAGGTAGGGAAATGGGCAGACTAGGTGGGCCAAGCGGTCCTTATCTGCCATCAAAGTCTATGTTTCTATGTTTCACGTGCTCCATTCCCTCAAAATACCCTAGTTAGCAAAATCTGACAGCTATTTGCATCTGTCAGATTTTGCTACCCTCAGTCAAAGTATGACCGAGAACATGAGAATGACAAAGCAGGAGCCCTTATATCACTGCCCAAGCTTTATTTCAGCGTTCATTACATTACTTTTCAGTTTTCCATATGCAAGGTACATCATTCCCTCAAACCACCCCTAGGTAGCAAAATCTGACAGCTATTCACATCGGTCAGATTTTCTTACCCACACTCAGAGTATCACACAGGACACCAGAATGACAAAGAAGGAGCCCTTACATCACTGGAGAAGCTTTTTTCAGCTTTCAGTCAGTTACCATTTAGTTTTCCATACACGGAGCACGCCATTTCCCTAAAATACCTCGGTAGCAAAATCTGACAACTATTTCCATCTGTCAGATTTTGCTACCCTCACTCAAAGTATCACCCAGAACACAACAATGACAAAGAGGAGCCCTTCTATCATTGTCCAAACTTTATTTCAACTTTCTTTACATTGCTTTTCAGTTTTTCATTCATGGGGTACCCCATTCCCTCAAAATACCCCTAAGAAGCAAAATCTGATCGCTATTTGCATGTGTCAGATTTTGCTACCCTCAGTCAAAGTATTACCCAGAACACAATAATGACAAAGCAGGAGCCCTTATAACACTGCACAAGGTTTAACTGAACTTTCCTTATATTATTTTTCAGTTTAAGTGTATACTGGGTACCCCATTTCCTAACAGTACCCTGAAGTAGCAAAATCTGACAGCTATTCACATCTGTCAGATTTTGCTACCCTCAAAGTATGGCAGGACACCAGAATGACAAATCAAGAGCCTTTATATAACTGAACAAGCTTTATTTCAACTTCATTTTAATTTCTTTTCAGTTTTACTGTATACTGGGTAACCTAGTCCCTCAACAGTTCCCTAGGTATGAAAATCTGATAACTATTCACACTTCTCAGATTTTGCTACCTTTACTCTAAGAATCACGCATGACACCAGAATGACAAAGTAGGAGCTCTTAAATCTCTGGCCAAACTTTATTTCAACTTTCATTTAATTACTTTTCAGTTTTCTGTACACAAGGTGTCCCATTCCCTCAAAATGCCACTAAGTAACAAAACCTGACAGCTACTTGCATGTGTCAGAGTTTGCTACTCTCAGTCAAACTACCACACATCACACCAGTATGACAAAGCAGGAGCACTTATATCACTGGACAAAATTTTTAAACCTCATTTTAATTACTTTTCAGTTGTTCTGTATATTGGGCATCCCATTCCATCAGTACACCAAGGTAGCAAAATCTGACAGCTATTCGCATCTGTCAGAGTTTGCTACCTTCAATTTAAAAATCACCCATGACACCAAAATGACAAAGTAGGAGCCCTTATATCACTGGCTAAACTTTATTTCAACTTTCATTTGATTGCTTTTCAGCTTTCCATACACGACGTGTCCCATTCCATCAAAATGCCCCTAGGAAGTAAAATCTGACAGCTATTTGCATCTGTCAGATTTTGCTACCCTCAATCAAAGTATCACCCATGATACCAGAATGACAAAGTAGGAGCCCTTATATCACTGGCCAAACTTTATTTCAACTTTCATTTAATTACTTTTCAGTTTTCCATACACGAGGTACCCCATTCTCTCAAAATACCCCAAGGTAGCAAAATCAGACAGCTATTCGTATCTGTCAGATTTGTTATTCTCAGTCAAAGTATCACCCATGACACCAGAATGACACAGCACAAGCCCTTATATCACTGGCCAAACTTTATTTCAACTTTCATTTAATTACTTTTCAGTTTTCCGTACACAAGGTACCTCATACCCTCAAAATACCCCAAGGTAGCAAAATCAGGCAACTATTCGTATCTGTCAGATTTTGCTATTCTCAGTCAAAGTATCACCCATGACATCAAAATGACAAGGCATGACCCTTTTATCACTGCACATGGTTTAATTAAACTTTCTTTCAATGTCTTTTCAGTTTTAGTATATATTTAATGCCCAGTTTCCTCAAAATACCCCCCAGTAGCAAAATCTGGCAGGTATTTGTATTTGTCAGATTTTGCTACCCTCAGTCAGTGTATCACACAGGACACAAGAATGACAAAGCAGGAGCACTTATATCACTGGACAAGATTTTTGAACATTATTTTATTTACGTTTCAGTTTTACTGTATATTGGCACCCCATTCCCTCAAAATGCCCCCAGGTATAAAAATCTGACAGGTATTCACAGCTGTCAGATTTTGCTAAACTCAGTCAAAGTATCACCAAGGATACCAGAATGATAAATCAGGCACCCTTATAAGTATGCCCAAGATTTATTTCAGCTTTCTTTTAATTACTTTTCAGTTTTCCATACACGGGGTATCCCATTCCCTCAAAATACCCATAGAAAGCAAATCTGACAGCTATTTCCATCTGTCAGATTTTGCTGCCCTCAGTCCAAGTATCACACAGGACACCAGACTGACAAAGCAGGAGTCTTTATATAACTGGACAAGCTTTATTTCAACTGTATCTTAATTCTTTTCAGTTTTACTATACATTGGGTAACCTGCTCCCTCAAAATAGGTAGCAAAATCTGACAGCTGCTCGCATCCATCAGATTTTACTACCTTCAGTCTAAGAATCACCCATGACACCAGAATGACAAAGTAGTGGCCCTTATAACTCTGGGCAAACTTTATTTCAACTTTTATTTAATTGCTTTTCAGATTTCCGTACACAACGTGCCCCATAACCTAAAAATACCCCAGGTAACAAAACTGAGAGCTATTCTCATCTGTCAGATTTTGCCACTTTCAGTTTAAGAATCACCCATGACATCAGAATGACAAAGTAGGAGCCCTTATATCACTGGGCAAACTTTATTTCAACTTGCATTTAATTACTTTTCAGTTTTCCACACATAAAGGTGTCCAATTCCCTCAAAATACCCCTAGGTAGCAAAATCTAACAGCTATTTCCATATGTTAGATTTTCCTACCCTCAGTCAAAGTATCACACAGGACTCCAGAATGACAAAGCAGGAGCCCTTATATCACTGGACAAGATTTTTAAACCTTATTTTAATTCCTTTTCAGTTTTACTATATATTAGCACCCCATTCCCTCAAAATCCCCCAGGTATCAAAATCTGACAGGTAATTACATCTGTCAGATTTTGTTAACCTGTCAAAGTATCACCAAAGACACCAGAATGATAAAGCAGGAGCCCTTATATCTCTGCCCAAGCTTTATTTTAAATTTCATTTAATTATTTTTCGATATTCCTTACACAAGGCACCCCATTCCCTAAAAATATCCCTAGAATGCAAAATCTTATAGCTATTCGCATCTGTCAGATTTTTCGACCCTCAGTCAAAGTATCATACAGGACACCAGAATGACAAGGCAGGAGCTCTTATATTACTGGACAAGCTTTTTACAACTTTCTTTCAATTACTATTTAGTTTTCCATACACAAGGCACACCATTCCCTCAAAATTCCCCTAGGTAGCAAAATCTGATATCTATTCGCAACTGTCATATTTTGCTACCCTCAGTCAAAGTATCACCCAGAATACAAGAAAGACAAAGCAGGAGCCCATATATCACTGGACAAGATTTTTAAATTGTATTTTTTCAGTTTTACTATATCTTGGGTACCCTGTTCCCTCAAAATACCCCTGTGTTGCAAAATCTTATAGCTATCGCATCAGTCAAATATTGCTACCCTAAGTCTAAGTATCACTCAGTACACCAGAATGATAAAGCAGGAGCACTTATATCACTGAGCAAGCTTTTTCTCAACTTTCATTTAATTACTTTTTAGTGTTACTGTATATTTTATACCCCATTCCATCAAAATACCCAATGGTTGCAAAATCTGACAGCTATTCATATCTGTCACATTTTTGTTACCCTCTGTCAAAGTATCTCCCAGAACACAAGAATGACAAAGCAGGAGCCCTTATATCACTGTCCGAGCTTTATTTCTCCTTTATTTCAATTACTTTTCAGTTTTTCTGTATATTGGGTTCCCCATTTCCTTAAAATACCCCTAGGTAGCAAAATCTGACAGCTATTTGTATCTGTCAGATTTTGCCACCCTCAGTCAAAGTATCACCCAGAACACAAAAATGACAAAGCAGGAGACCTTATATCACAGCCCGAGTTTTATTACAACTTTTATTTCATTACATTTCAGTGTTACTGTATATTGGGTACCCCATTCCCTCATAATACCACTAGTTAGCAAATTCTGACAGCCATTCGCATCTCTTAGATTTTTCTACCTTCAGTCTAAGAATCACCCATGCCACGAAAATGACAAAGTAGCAGCCTTTATATCACTGGACAAACTTTTTTTAACTTTCATTAAATTGCTTTGCAGTTTTCTGTACATGACGTGCCCCATTCCATCAAAACACCTCTAGGTAGCAAATTCTGACAACTATTCTCATCTGTCAGATTTTGTTACCTTCAGTCCAAGAATCATCAATGATACCAGAATGACAAAGTAGGAGCCCTTATATCACTAGCCAAAATTTTTTTCATCTTTCATTTAATTACATTTCAGTTTTCCGTAGGTGCCCCATTCCCTCAAACTACCCCTAGGTAGCAAAATCTGACAACTATTCTCATCTGTCAGATTTTGCCACCTTCAGTCTAAGCATCATCCATGACATCAGAATGACAAAGTAGGAGCCCTTATATCACTGGCCAAATTTTATTTCGACTTTCATTGAATTACTTTTTAGTTTTCTGCACATGAGGTGTCTTGTTCTCTCAAAATACCCCTAGGTAGCAAAATCTAACAGTTATTTGCATCTCCTTGATTTTGTTACCTTCAGTCAAAGTATCACACAGGACACCAGAATGACAAACCAGGAGCATTTATATCACTGGAAAAGATTTTTAAACCTTATTTTAATTCATTTTCAGTTTTGCTATATATTAGCACCCCATTCCCTCAAAATCTCACAGGTATCAGAATCTGACAGGTAATCACATCTGTCAGATTTTGTTAACCTCAGTCAAAGTATCACCAAGGACACCAGAAAGATAAAGCAAGAGTCCTTATATCCCTGCCCAAGCTTTAATTTAACTTTCATTTAATTATTTTTTGGTTCTCCATACACAAGGCACCCCATTTCTGCAAAATACCTCTAGGTTGCAAAATCCGACAGCTATTCAAGTCCATCACATTTTGTTACCCTTAGTCAAAGTATCTCCTAGAACACAAAAATGACAAAGCAGAAGACCTTATATCACTGTTCAAGCTTTATTTCTACTTTATTTCAAATACTTTTCAGTTTTTCTGTATATTGAGTTCCCCTTATCCTCAAAATAACCCTAGGTAGCAAAATCTAACAGCTATTTGCATTTGTTAGATTTTGCTACCCCCAGTCAAAGTAACACCAAGAAGACAAAAATGGCAAAGCAGGAGCCCTTATAGCATTGCTCAAACCTTATTTCAACTTTCATTAAAGCAGCAGTACTACAAAAAAAAATTGTGCTTTTTTGACAGTTTGTTCCCTGTACCCTGCTAATCATATACCTGGTAATCTTTCTCGCCAGCATTATACTATCGCCAAGTAATTTGCTCAGTTATTCTCTGCTTTTGTTTACATTTCTGCCACTAAGCATGTTGTACTGGAACCCCCTTTGCTGCCAACTGCACATGTTGTGAATGACTTGCAGGAACATCGGGAATGGTCAGCAGAGGGTCCCTCTACTGTTGTCAAAAGACGTGATGTGACCTGTAGAAAAAGCGCAGCTGAAAATTAGTCAACCTCCATATTTGTTGTAGCGCTACAACACTTCAAATAAATTGCAAATATCTAAAAAACTAAAGACGACTGGAAAAAAACATTTACAGGTATGGAAACTGGAACTTTGGCCGCATGCTTACAGATGAAAAACAGAATTTTGATAGGTCACTTCCTGATTTCGTAGTATTGCTGCTTTAAATTACTGTTAAGTTTTCCATACACAAGGTACTCCATTCCCTCAAAGTACCCCTAGGTAGCAAAATCTGACAGCTATTCCATCTGTCAGGTTTTGCTGCCCTCAGTCAAGGTATCACAGGACACCAGAATGACAATGCAGGAGCCTTCATATAACTGGACAAGCTTTAGTTCAACTCTGTTTTAATTTCTTTTCAGTTTTACTATATGTTGGGTAACCTGCTCCCTCAAAATAACCCTAGGTAGCAAAATCTGACAGCTACTCACATCCATCAGATTTTGCTACCTTCAGTCTAAGAATCACCCATGACACCAGAATGATAAAGTCGGAGCCCTTATATCACTGGCCAAATGTTATTTCACCTTTCATTTAATTACTTTTCAGTTTTCCATACACGAGGTGTCCCATTCCCTCAAAATACCCCTAGGTAGCAAAATCTAACATCTATTTGCATCTCTTTGATTTTCCTACCGTCAGTCAAAGTATCACACAGGGTACCAGAATGACAAAGCAGGAGCACTTATATCACTGGATAATATTTTTAAACCTTATTTTAATTCTTTTTCAGTTTTACTATATATTGTCACCCCATTCCCTCAAAATCCCCCAGGTATCAAAATCTGACAGCTATTCGCATCTGTCAGATTCTTCTACCCTCAGTCAAAGTATCATACAGGACATCAGAATGACAAAGCAGGAGCTCTTGTATCACTGGACAAGCTTTTTACAACTTTCTTTCAATTACTATTTAGTTTTCCATAAATGGGGCATGCCATTCCCTCAAAATATCCCTAGGTAGCAAAATCTGACAACTATTTGCATCTGTCAGATTTTCCTACCCTCAGATGAAGTATCACCCAGAAGGCAAGAATGACAAAGTAGGAGCCCTTATATCATTGCCCAAAGATTATTTCAACCTTCTTTACATTACTTTTTAGTTTTCCATACACGGGGTACCCCATTCCCTCAAAATACCCCTAGGAAGCAAAAACTGACACCTATTTGCATCTGTTAGGTTTTGCTGCCCTCAGTCAAAGTATCACCCAAAACACAATAATGACAAAGCAGGAGCCCTTCTAACACTGCACAAGGTTTAATTGAAGTTTCTCTCAATTGCTTTTCAGTTTTAGCATATATTGGGTGACACAAACCCACTCAGCAGGTCAGCCCTCTATTCCCAAAGTGCCAACCTCCAAGCACAGTCTTGTGAACAGTTTAATAGAACAAGGTAACCCTCTTGTCTCTTTTGTGAGTTCGGATCAACCTTTGGTCTCCAGTCTTGGAGGGATTCAAACTGTGAACCTCTTGCTAGCATACCCAATGCACAGGCTCAGATAATTCTGTCTTCGGGGGCCAGATATCTTTGCCTAGGGGCACCTAACCAGGTGTACAGAAATGAACCCTTAAAAACTGTTATAAAGACCTCAGATTTAAAATGCTTCTCTTTCCAGTTTGGTATCACCATTCAAGCTTGTGCCTAGTGTCAGCTATAACCATATATACTTTTCTTGCAAATGAAAGAAATTCAAAGACAGACCAACTATGCTCTAAAGAGAGTTTTACTAAAATAGATAAAAATATGTAAAACACAAAATACGGAGCTATTATATCACAAGACATATAAATCTTTTAAAAGAACAAGGTTTTAAACAGTGCAATTCCTACTACAGTAATTAGATTTGTCTCTCTCTCGCTCTCTCTAAATACCTGCTTAAAGTGTTCCAAAGATGTTTCTGTGTCAGAGTCTAGATAGAAGTCTCTGAAGGAAAAACAGAATAATGTTTAAAAGCTGGTTTTCCTCACCTATTTGCATGAGGTCACCTAGCTCCTCCCTGTCAGAATACATATATAAAAAAATATATATATAAAAAACAGTATGTCTTTTCCAAGTATTAAATTCTGCAACCTCAGCATGACTTATGTTCTTCAAATGGCACTGCTTTGATCTATTGATCAGTTTCCCCTCTCACACAGACATCAGCATTCATGATTTCGCACCAGTTTACTAAACCTGGTTTCCTCCTCTTGAAACATCATAAAATGGATATGCTCAGCTCAGGCCTCTTCCAGCCTGTAATTAACTTAGATAAAACAGGAGATCCTTTATCTACTCTATAATTAGCTTCAGGCCTTCCAAGTAACACCTTGTATCTAAAACCTGCATATGTGTGTGTGTGTGTGTGTGTGTGTGCAATCTCACATGCTGTTTTAGCATTTCTCATGGGAGACAGTCCAGACATTTTTTTATATTACAAAAAAAAAAAGCATACAGCACTCAGAACTGGCTGTTCACGTCACATTGGGTACTCCATTTCCTCACAATACCCCTAGGTAGCACAATCTGACACCTATTTGCACCTGTCAGATTTTGCTACCCTCACAGTATGACAGGACAGCAGAATGACAAAGCAGGAGCCTTTATATAATTGGACAAGGTCTATTTTAACTTTATTTTAATTTATTTTCAATTTTACTGTATATTGAGTAACCTATTTTCTCAAAAGACCCCTAGGAAGGAAAATCTGACACCTATTCACACTTGTCAGATTTTCCTACCTTTGGTCTAAGAATCACCCATCACACCAGAATGACAAAGTAGGAGCCCTCAAATCACTGTCCAAATTTTATTTCAACTTTCATTTAATTACGTTGACGTTTTCCATACACGAAGTGTTCCATTCCCTCAAAATACCACTAAGTAGCAGAACCTGACAGCTACTTGCATCTGTCAGATTTTGCTACTCTCAGTCAAAGTATCACACAGGACACAAGAATGACAAAGCAGAAGCATTTATATCACCAGACAAGATTTTTAAACCTTATTTTAATTACTTTTCAGTTTTACTGTATATTGGGCACCCCAGTCCATCATTTCTCTAAGGTAACAAAATCTGACAGCTATTCACACTTGTCAGCTTTTGCTACCTTCAGTCTAAGAATCACCCATGACACCACAATGACAAACTGGGGACCCATATATCACTGGCAAACTTTAATTCAACTTTCTTTCAATCACTGTTCAGTTTACTGTACTCCGCTGCCCATTCCTTCAAAATAACCCTAGGTAGCAAAATCTGACAGCTATGTACATGGGTCAGATTTTGCTACCCTCAGTCAAAGTATCATCTAGAACAAAGAATGACAAAGCAAGATCCCTTCTATCACTGCCCAAACTTTATTTCAACTTTCATTTAATTACTTTTCAGTTTTCTGTACATGAGGTGCCCCATTCCCTCAAAATAGCAAAAAAGAAATCCAAAAAACTTCTGATCATAGGAGACTCCATGATTTGGGGAGTTGATACCCATCTCCAGCCAGTGGTAATGGTCAGATGTCTCCCAGGTACATCAGCATGGAGAGACACTGACCGCATAGCTAAAATTGTTCACAAAGCAGGAGAAAACATTGATGTCCTAGTACACATAGGGACTAATGATCTCACCAGCCGGTCAGTTGTGGAGACCAAGGAATACCTGACCAGGCTGGGTGACAAACTATCATCTATTTCATCTGGCATCTCCTTCTCTGAGATCCTGCCAGTCTGGGAGAGGGAGCAGATGGACGGAAGGTCAGAGAAGGGGAGATAGGGGAGCTAAACCACGTGGCTCAAGGGCTGGTGCCAGAAAAAGGACACAGATTTGTAGGGAACTGCAACAGTTCTGGGAGTGAAAGTTCTTTAAATTTGATGGACTGCATCTGACTAAGGAGGAAGTCAGTGCATTGGGGCAGAAGTTTGACGTCTTTGCAGAATATTTAAACTAGCAAATGGGGAGAGGGGTGCAGCACCCCATACGTCGAATGGGAAGAACACCCCTCCCCCCTCAGCTAGTGGTCAAACAGGGATTCAGCATGTTTGCAGTTCATTTGCATCACCAGGTAAGAAAAAAGGTTTGTCTCCCCATACAACGCACAGGGGTAATGCCAAACCTCACCCAACAACTAACACACCAAAATCTGGCCAATGGAAAATCATGTACACAAATGCTCACAGCCTGGGAAATAAGATCCCAGACCTGCAGGCAATAATGTCAGAGGCTAAACTGGACATAGTAGCAATTAGTGAGACGTGGTTTACCAGTAACCACACTTGGGAGACTTCAGTACCTGGCTATGTATTGTTCAGAAGAGACCGAGGTGCAAAAAGGGAGGAGGTGGCCCTGTATGTCAATGAAAATATCAAAGCTACAGAAATTCAGAATACACATAAGGAGCCAGAAGAACTGTGGGTCACCCAAAACAGGAAATGGGACAGCCATAAGAACTGGGGTTGTCTACAGGCCCCCAGACCAGGGGGAGGACATAGACACATTACTGTTAGAAGATATGCAAAACATGACAGCTAAAGGGGAGGTTCTGATAATGGGAGACTTCAACATGCCGGATACAGATTGGTCAATACCAGCAGGAACATCTGCCAGAACTAGACACATAGTGGATTCCCTGCAGGGGGAGGGCCTCAAACAACTGGTACAGCAACCCACGAGAGACAGGGTTATCCTAGATCTAGTACTGACTAACAAGGAAGGGATCACAGATCTCCAGGTAGAAGGTCACCTGGGGGCCAGTGACCATCACATGGTATGGTTCAATTTGGCTACTACATCTAAATCATCCCATTCCAAGGCAAAAATATGGGACTTCAGAGGAGCTGACTTTGATAAGATGGCCAGCAGAGTTAAGCTAGCCCTGGCAAAATGAAACACAGGTGAGGGGGGTACAGGCAAAGTGGGCAAGCATTAAGGATGCAATACTTGAAGCAACATCCCATTGTGTTAGACAGAAAAGGAAGTGCAAAAGAAGAAGGAAACCACTTTGGTTCTCAAATACAGTAGCAGAAAAGGTCAGAGCCAAAAGGCTGGCCTTCAGGAAATATAAGGGAACACAGCGGATGAAGATAGGGAGGCATACCAAACTGCCCTAAGGGAAGCAGGGAAGGCAGTAAGGCAGGCAAAGTCCCAAACTGAGGAAAAACTAGCACGAACAGTAAAAGAAGGTGACAAGGCTTTCTATAGATACATTAGTGAAAGGAGAAAGTCCAGAGGGTATTGCTAAGTTTGATGGAGAAAGGGAGCATGTGAGGAGGAGGACCCTGTAAGGCATCTATCCTAAACAGATACTTTTGCTCAGTATTTACTGAAGAGAAGGTAGGGCAGGCCCTGAGCTCAGCATCATGGACACAGGGGAGGGAGGTGAGCACTACTCCCTTCACAAAGAAAGGGTCCTACAAGAGCTTGCTAAGCTCAGGGTGGATAAGGCAATGGGACCTGATGGCATACATCCCAGGGTACTAAGGAGCTAAAGGTGGAACTAGCAGAGCCATTAGCAGAACTGTTTAGCGAGTCTCTGAGCACAGGAGAGGTCCCAGAAGACTGGAGAAGGGCTCATGTGATCCCGCCCATAAGAGTGGTAGCAGGGAGGAGGCGGGGAACTACAGACCAGTCAGTCTCACCTCAGTAATGGGCAAGATTATGGAGGCACTCCTTAAGGAAAGGATAGTGTAACACCTGGAATCCATAGGGGCACAGGATCCAAGACAGCATGGGTTTACAAAAGGAAGAGCCTGTCAAACTAATCTCATAGATTTCTTTGACTGGGTAACCAGAGTGGTGGACCAAGGGAGAGCAGTTGATGTCACCTACCTTGACTTCAGCAAAGCTTTTGACACTGTTCCACATAGAAGATTGATAAATAAGCTGGGTAGGCTCGGGGTGGGTCAGAAGTTGGTCAACTGGGTGGCAAACTGGTTGACGGGCAGAAAACAGAGAGTGGTGGTAAATGGTATACAGTCAGAAGAGATGCAAGTCACAAGTGGGTACCTCAGGGATCAGTCCTGGGGCCAGTCCTCTTTAATATCTTCATTAGTGACCTTGCAGATGGACTAGAGGTAAGGCTTGTCTGTTTGCAGATGACACCAAGATCTGCAACAGAGTAGATGATCCAGATGGGGTGGGCAGAATGAGAAAAGATCTGGATAAACTAGCAAAATGGTCAGAAGAGTGGCAACTGGGATTTAATGCAAAGAAGTGCAAAATCATGCACATAGGGAAGAGAAACCTGAAGCCACCTATAGGCTGGGAGGGAGTTGCTAGCAGTCACAAAGGAAGAAAGAGACTTGGGCATCATCATCACTGATGACCTGAAATCATCAAGCAGACCTCTAAGCAGTAAGTAAGGTGAGGGGTGTTAGGGTGTATTAGTGGGGTATCGACAGTCATAAGAGGAGGTAATAATCCCTCTTTACAAGACACTGTTAGGCCCCATCTGGAGTACTGCGTGCAGTATTGGAGAACACACCTTCACAAGGACATTAACCAAATTGAGGCAGTCCAGAGAAGGGCAACCAAAATGGTGCAGGGACTGCATCAGAAGACATATGAGGACAGATTAACAGAGCTCAATATGTATACCCTTGAGCAAAGGAGGAGAGAGGTGATATGATGAGGCATTCAAACACCTTAAGGGCATTAACAAGGTGAAAGAGTCTAACATATTTAAATATAAGAAAAATAGCAGGACAAGAGGACACAGCATGAGATTAGAGGGCCGATTAAGGGGAATGTGAGTAAATTCTTTTTCACAGGAAGGGTGGTGGATGCATGGAATGGCCTACCACAAGAAGTGGTGGCTATGAATACAGTGCAGGGCTTCAAACAGGCATGGGATAGGCATAAGGGAGCAATACAAATGACTATGAATAAATAAGCCACTGACAGAGCAAAGGCCGATGGCACATTTATAAGGTAGAAAAAGAAATGGGCAGACTGGATGGGCCTTGCGGTCCTTATCTGCCATCAACTTCTATGTTTCTATGTAAAATACCCCCTAGGTAGCAAAATCTGACAGCTATTCTCATCTGTCAGATTTTCCTACCTTCAGTCTGAGAATCACTCATGACACCAGAATAACAAAGTAGGAGCCCTTGTATCACTGGACAAACTTTATTTCATCTTTCATTTAATTACTTTTCAGATTTCCATACACGAGGTGCCCCTTTCTCTCAAAATACCCATAGGTAGCAAAATCTGATCGGTATTCGCATCCATCAGATATTGCTACCTTCACTCTAAGAATCACCCATGACCCCAAAATGACAAAGTAGGACCGCTTAAATCACTGGCTAAACTTTATTTCAACTTTCATTAAATTACATTTCAGTTTTCCGTACACGAAGTGTCCCACTCCCTCAAAATACCACTAGGTAGAAGAACCTGACAGCTACTTACATCTGTCAGATTTTGCTACTCTCAAAGTATCACACAGGACACAAGAATGACAAAACCGAAGCATTTATATCACCGGAAAGATTTTTAAATCTTATTTTAATTACTTTTCAGTTTTACTGTATATTAGGCACCCCATTCCATCTTTACTCCGAGGTAACAAAATCTGACAACTATTCACACTTGTCAGCTTTTGCTACCTTCAGTCTAAGAATCACGCATGACACCACAATGACAAACTGGGAACCCATATATCACTGGCCAAACTTTAATTCAACTTTCTTTCAATCACTGTTCAGTTTACCGTACTCAGCTGCCCATTCCTTCAATATAACCCTAGGTAGCAAAATCTGACAGGTATGTGCATGGGTCAGATTTTGCTATTCTCAGTCAAAGTATCACCCATGACATCAAAATGACAAGGCAGGAGCCCTTATATCACTGCACATGGTTTAATTAAACTTTCTTTCAATTTCTTTTCAGTTTCAGTGTATATTTAATACCCCTTTTCCTCAAAATACTCCCTGGTAGCAAAATCTATCAGGTATTTGTATTTGTCAGATTTTGCTACCCTCAGTCAGTGTATCACACAGGACACAAGAATGACAAAGTAGGAGCACTTATATCACTGGACAAGATTTTTAAACATTATTTTATTTATGTTTCAGTTGTTTTTTTTTTACTTGCTGTTTATACTCCTCCCCAGCCCCCTAGACTCTGCCACCTCGGGAGTCACTAATTGCGTCTGCCCCAGCCTCGTCCTACCTGCACCGCGGTAGTCCCTCCATGTAGCCTCGGATTGCCCCCCCAGACGGGGACAGGGATGGGGTGCCTACACCCCCAAACCATCTTGATTTCATCAGGGCACCAGACTGGGACACGCAGGTGGGCTATGGGGTCTGCGCAAGAGTGCTCCATCTTCCAGGAGCCTAGAAGGTGATTTTTCCGGTGTTCCTGTGTTGGTGTGCATCCCGACATCAAGGCCCTCCCCTGCTGACGTCCGCCATACACTTTCCCCCCATTGTGAGACAAGGAACTTGCTGCACCCCCCGGCCTCCACCAGAGGGCAGTCAAGCTCTGACCCTTAGGGTCCCTCCCTCCCAGGAGAGGAGAGGAGAGCTGTCCTCCGGACGCTCAATCCCCCTCCTTCCTCTGCTGATCCCCGGTGGTCCGGGCTCGTTCCCGAACCAGGGTTGCCGGCATAGCGCCAGGTGTGGCA
This sequence comes from Neoceratodus forsteri, assembly GCA_016271365.2. Taxonomy (NCBI): domain Eukaryota; kingdom Metazoa; phylum Chordata; order Ceratodontiformes; family Ceratodontidae; genus Neoceratodus; species Neoceratodus forsteri. The sequence continues at coordinate 679,396,604 of CM028133.1, read as the reverse complement.
TCCAGCGCCTCAACCCTTAGCGCCACTGGGCCGGCCTGTGTTTCAGTTTTACTGTATATTGGTATCCCATTCCCTCAAAATGCCCAACAGGTATCAAAATCTGACAGGTATTCACATCTGTCAGATTTTGCTAAACTCAGTCTAAGTAGCACCAAGGACACTAGAATGATAAAGTAGAACCCCTTATAAGTATGCCCAATGTTTATTTCAACTTTCCTTTAATTACTTTTCAGTTTTCCATACATGGGGTGTCCCATTCCCTCAAAATACCCCATGGAAGCAAAATCTGACAGCTATTTGCATCTGTCAGATTTTGCTGCCCTCAGTCCAAGTATCACACAGGACATCAGACTGACAAAGCAGGAGCCTTTATATAACTGGACAAGCTTTATTTCAACTCTATCTTAATTTCTTCTCAGTTTTACTGTACATTGGATAACCTGCTCCCTCAAAATACCCTTAAGTAGCAAAATCTGACAGGTGCTCGCATCCATCAGATTTTGCCACCTTCAGTCTAAGAATCGCCCATGACACCAGAATGACAAAGTAGGAGCCCTTATATCACTGGCCAAACTTCATTTCAGCTTTCATTTAATTACTTTTCAGTTTTCCGTACACGAGGTACCCCAGTCCCTAAAAATACCCCTAGGATGCAAAATCTGATAGCTATTCACATCTGTCAGATTTTTCTGCCCTCATTCAAAGCATAGGTGCCGGAATCGGGGCAGAAGGGGCAGTAGCCACTCCACTTTTTATTTCTGTATGGCAAAAACTAGTACAGAAAAAGTGCCCTTTGTACCCTCATAAGTGCCCTTTTGATTCTCAGCCCCTTCAGCTTTTACCATCTTCCAGCACCCTTGAGTCAAAGTATCATACAGAACATCAGAATGCCAAAGCAGGAGCCATTATATCACTGGACAAACTTCATTTCAGCTTTCATTTAATTACTTTTCAGTTTTCCATACATGAGGTACCCCAGTCCCTAAAAAATACCCCTAGGATGCAAAATCTGATAGCTATTCACATCTGTCAGATTTTTCTACCCTCAGTCAAAGTATCATACAGGACAACAGAATGACAAAGCAGGAGCCATTATATCACTGGACAAGCTTTTTTACAACTTTCTTATAATTACTATTTAGTTTTCCATACATGGGGCACACTATTCTCTCAAAATGCCCCCATGTATCAAAATCTGACAGGTATTCACATCTGTCAGATTTTGCTAACCTTAGTCTAAGTAGCACCAATGACACGAGAATGATAAGGCAGGAGGCCTTACAAGTATGCCCAAGATTTATTTTGGCTTTCTTTTAATTACTTTTCAGTTTTCTGTACACAAGGCACACCATTCCCTCAAAATACCCCTAGGTAGCAAAATCTGACAGCTATTTTCATCTGTCAGATTTTGCTACCTTCAGTCTAAGAATCACCCATGATCTCAGAATCACATGGTACGAGCCCTTATATTACTGACCAAATGTTATTTCAACTTTCATTTAATTACTCTTCAGTTTTCCGTACACGAGGTGCCCCATTCCCACAAAATGCCCATAGGTAGCAAAATCTGACAGCTATTCGCATCTGTCAAACTTTGTTACCTTCGGTCTAAGAATCACCCATGACACCAGAATGATAAAGTTGGAGCCCTTATACCACTGGCCAAACTTTAATTCAACTTTATTTCAATTGCTATTCAGTTTTTCGTACACAGGTACCCCATTCTCTCAAAATACCTCCAGGTAGCAAAAGCTGACAGCTATTTACATCTCTCAGATTTTGCTACTCTCAGTCAAAGTATCACCCAGAACACAATAATGACAAAGCAGGAGCCCTTATATCACTGGGCAAGCTTTTTTAACTTTATTTTAATTACTTCTTAGTGTTACTGTATTTTTTGTACCACATTCCATCAAAATACCACATGGTAGCAAAATCTGACAGCTATTCACGTCTGCCAGATTTTGCTACCCACAGTCAAAGTATCACCCACAACACAAGAATGACAAAGCAGGAGCCCTTATACCACTGTACAATCTTTATTTCTACTTTATTTCAATTTCTTTCCAGTTTTACTGTATAGTGGGTTCCCCATTTCCTCAAAATAGCCCTAGGCAGCAAAATCTGACAGCTATTTGCATCTGTCAGCTATTGCTACCCTCAGTCAAAGTATCACCAAGAACACAAGAATGACAAAGCAGGAGCCCTTATATCACTGCCCAAGCTTTATTGCAACTTTCAATTAAATCGCTTTTCAGTTTTCCGTACACGAGCTGCCCCATTCCCTCAAAATACTCCTAGGCAGCAAAATCTGACAGGTATTCAGATCTGTCAGATTTTGCTGCCCTCAGTCAAAGCATCACAGGACACCAGAATGACAAAGCATGACCCTTTATATAACTGGAAAAGCTTTTATTTCAACTTTGTTTTAATTTCTTTTCAGTTTTATTATATATTGGGTAACCTATGCCCTCAAAATACCCCATGGTAGCAAAATCTAACCGCTATTCTAATCTCTCTGATTTTGCTACCCTCACTCAAAGTATCACACAGGACACCAGAATCACAAAGCAGGGCACTTATATCACTGGACAAGATTTTGAAACTTTATTTTAATTACTTTTCAGTTTTAATGTATATTTGGCACCCCATTCCATCATTACCCCACGGTAGCAAAATCTGTCAGCTACTCACACTTGTCAGATTTTGTTACCTTCAGTCTAAGAATCACCCATGACACCAGAATGACAAAGTAGGAGCCTTTATATCACTGGCTAAACTTTATTTCAACTTTCTTTCAATTACTGTTCAGTTTACTGTACACAGGTGCCCCATTCTTCAAAATACCCCAATGTAGCAAAATCTGACAGCTATTCATATCTGTCAGATTTTGCTACCCTCAGTCAAAGTATCACCCAGGAAATTAGAATGACAAGGCATTAGCCCTTATATTATAGCACTAGGTTTAATTGAACTTTCTTTTAATGTCTTTTCAGTTTTAGTTTATATTGGGTACCCCATTTCTTCAGAGTACCCCCAGATAGCAAAATCAGTCAAAGTATCACCCAAGACACAAGAATGACTAAGCAGGAGCCCTTATGTAACTGCACAAGTTTAATTTCAACTTTCCTTTAATTACATTTCAGTGTTCCTGTATACCCCTAACAGCAAAATCTGACAGTTGTTTGCATCTGTCAGATTCCATTACCCTCAGTCAAAGTATCACAGGACACCAGAATGACAACTCAGGAGCCTTTCTATAACTGGGCAAGCTTTATTTCAACTTTATTTTAATTTCTTTTCAGTTTTACTCTATATTTGGCAACCTATTCCCTCAACATACCCCTAGGTAGCAAAATCTGACAGCTATTCGCACCCTTCATATTTTGTTACTTTCAGTCTAAGAATCACCCATGTCACCAGAATGACAAAGTAGGAGTCCTTATATCACTGGCCAAACTTTATTTCAACTTTCATTTAATTGCTTTTCAGTTTTCCGTACAAGAAGTGCCCCATTCCCTCAAAATACCACTAGGTAGCAAAATCTGATGGCTATTCTCATCTGTAAGATTTTGCTACTGTGCCTTTAGTCTAAGAATCACCCATGACAGCAGAATGACAAAGTAAGAGCCCTAATATCACTGGCCAAACTTTATTTCAACTTTCATTTAATTACTTTTCAGTATTCCGTACACAAGGTGTCCCATTCTTTCAAAATACCCCTAGAAAGCAAAATCTTACAGCTATTTGCATGTGTCAGATTTTGCTACCCTTAGTCAAAATATCACACAGGACACCAGAGCGACAGAGCGGGTGCCCTTATATCACTGGACAAGATTTTTAAACCTTACTTCAATTACTTTTCAGTTTTACTCTATATTGAGCAAAGCATTCCATCACTACGCCAAGGTAGCAAAATCTGCCAGCTATTCACACCTGTCAGATTTAGCTACCTTCAGTCCAAGAATCACCCATGGCATCAGAATGACAAAGTAGGAGCCCTTACATCATTGGCCACACTTTATTTTAACTTTCTTTCAATTTCTGTTCAGTTTACCATACACAGTTGCCTTATTCCCTCAAAATACCCCTAGGTTGCCAAGTCTAACAGCTGTTCGTATCTATCAGATTTTGCTACCCTCAGTCAAAGTATCACCCAGAAAACCAGAATGATGAGGCAGGAGCCCTTATATCACTGCACAAGGTTTATTTGAACTTTCTTTCAATGTCTTTTCAGTTTTAGTGTATATTGGGTACTCCATTTCCTCCAAATACCCCCTGATAGCAAAATCTGGCAGGTATTCGTATTTGTCAGATTTTATTACCCTCAGTCAAAGTATCACCCAGAACACAAGAATGACAATGTAGGAGCCCTTATGTAACTGCACACGTTTTATGTAAACTTTCATTTAATTACATTTCAGTGTTACTGTATATAGGATACCCCATTCCCTCAAAATACGCCATGGTAGCAAAATCTGACAGCTATTTGTATCGGTCAGATTTTGCAACCCTCAGTCAAAGTATCACCCAGGAAAGCAGAATGACAACGCAGTAGCCCTTAAATCACTGCACAAGGTTTAATTGAACTTTCTTTCAATTACTTTTCAGTTTTAGTGTATATTGGGTACCAAATTTCTTCAAAATACCCCAGGTAGCAAAATCTGACAGCTTATCGCATCTGTCAGGTTTTCCTCCCCGTAGTCAAAGTATTACCCAAAACACAAGAATGACAAAGCAGTTGCCCTTATATCACTGGACAAGATTTTAGTACTGTATTTTAATTACTTTTCTGTTTTACTGTATATTGGGTTTCCTATTCCCTCAAATACTCCTAGGCTGCAAAATCTTATAGTTGTTTGCATCTGTCAAAATTTGCTACCCTAAGTCTAAGTATCATCTATTACACCAGAATGATAAAGCAGGAGCCTTTATATCACTGGGCAAGCTTTTTTTCAACTTTCATTTAATTACTTTTCAGTGTTACTGTATGTTTTGTACTCCATTCCTTCAAAATACCCTATGGTAACAAAATCTGACACCTATTTGTGTCTGTCAGATTTTGCTATCCTCAGTCAAAGTATCGCCCAGAACACAAGAATGACAAAGCAGGAGCCCTTATATCAGTGTCCAAGTTTTGTTTCAACTTTCATTTAATTACTTTTTAATGTTACTGTATGTTTTGTACCCTATTCCTTCAAAATACCCTATGGTAGCAAAATCTGACACCTATTCGCATCTATCACATTTTGCTACCTTCAGTCAAAGTATCTCCCAGAACACAAGCATGACAAAGCAGGAGCCCTTATATCACTGTCCAAGCTTTATTTCTACTTTATTTCAATTACTTTTCAATCTTTCTGTATATTGGGTTCTGCATTTCCTCAAAATACGCCTTGGTAGCAAAATCTGACAGCTATTTGTGTCTGTCAGATTTTGCTATCCTCAGTCAAAGTATCACCCAGAACACAAGAATGACACAGCAGGAGCCCTTATATCACTGTCCAAGCTTTATTTCAGTGTTTATTAGATTACTTTTCAGTTTTTTGTACACAAGGTTCCCCATTCCCTCAAACTACCCCTAGATCACAAAATTTGACAGCTATTCACATCGTTCAGATTTTGCTACCCTCAGTTAAAGTATCACAGGGCACCAGAATGACAAAGCAGGAGCCTTCATATTTCTGGACGTGCTTTATTTCAACTTTATTTTAATTTATTTTCAGTTTTACTCTATATTGCATAAGCTATTCCATCTCAATACCCCTAGGTAGCAGAATCTGACATCTATTCACATCCGTCAAATTTTGCTTCCCTCAGTGAAAGTATCACCCAGAATACAAGAATGACAAAGTAGGGGCCCGTATATCATTGCCCAAACTTTATTTCAACTTTCTTTGCATCTCTTTTCAGTTTTCTGTACATGGGTTAACACATTCCCTACAAATACACCTAGTCAGCAAAATCTGACAGCTATTAGCATTTGTCAGATTTTGCTACCTTCACTTCCATAATGGATGCTTACTTCTCGCGTATCCATCCACTGACTTTGTCCGAAGCCCACAATAGTTTATTGCTGGCACCTATCTCTAATCGAGAAGTTATTGAAGTAATACAAAAACTCACCTTAGACAAAGCTCTGGGCCCGGATGGTTTCTCAGCCTATTTCTTCAAGAAATTTAAAGATTTAATTGTCCCTGCTCTGCTGTCGCTATTCCAGCATATTTTATCTGGTGCCTACACCGATCCCACCCTTTTTGAGGCCCTCATCATGCTGATTCCGAAACCCAGCAAAGATCCGGAACTTGTTCAGAGTTATAGGCCCATTTCCCTTCTAAACCAAGACATGAAGATCTTAACAAAAATTTTAGCTGATAGGCTCTGTATTGTCTTGCCACACCTTATCGGAATGCATCAGGTGGGTTTTATGCGAGGACACTCCTCATTGGATCATCTCCACATGCTTTCCCACATCCTCTCAGCGTCCAGGGATGCGCAATTCCCAGCAGTCTTGGTGTCCCTGGATGCTGAGAAGGCTTTTGATAGAGTGGATTGGGATTTTTTGCTTAGGGCATTGCAAGCCTTTAGTTTCCCATCTCAATTTCAAGATTGGATTGTGGCTATTTATCAGGCCTCATCGGCTAGGATTATGGGAAATGGTGTTATCTCGGACTCTTTTCCCCTACACTCAGGTACCCGACAGGGATGTCCTCTTCCCCCCTTCTATTTAATATTTACCTTGAACCTCAGTTACGAAATGTAATTGATAGCACAAAAATACAGGGTATCAACATGTATGGTCAGGAAGTAAGGGTCTTAGCATATGCTGATGATCTTCTTCTCCAGCTCTCACATCCTGACATCTCAATTCCTGCAGTCCTTGAGGTCATAGAGAATTATAGCTGTCTCTCCAATTACAGGCTTAACTTAAGTAAATCAGCTGTCTTCCCCCTGAATCACAAAGTTTTAAACAATCGGTCATTGCCCTAGGTCTTAAATGGGTTCCAAATGCTCTGGAATACCTCGGTATCCGTCTTACCAGAACTTCTTTTTCAACTATCAAGAAAAATCTTGATCCCCTCATTTTGACTATCACACATGATCTGGACAGGTGGAGCAAACTTCCTATCTCCCTCTGGGGTCGGATCAATTTGGTCAAAATGAATGTAGTTCCACGTCTTTTGTATCCCCTTAACCTTCTTAACATTTGGCTTCCTGGGGTGTGGGTTAAGAGGTTACATCAACTCATTCAAAATTCATTTGGGCAAAAAGCAACCTAGATTGGCGTACCACAAATTAGCTGACTCCAAAATGTAAGGGCAGATTGAGGCTTCCTCACTTGCGTATGTACTATTGAGCCCTCGTGCCTCTAAGTACATGAGATGGGTTGATAATCGCCTGCATCTCCCTGTCCTCTGTGGCTTGAAATAGAGATGGCCATGATATGCTCTACTGGGATTGAACCCTTTACCCGCTTAACTTTAAAGCCCTCTCAACTTCCTTTTAAATTAAAGTCCACAATAATTGAGTTATCTTTGCGGGTTCATTCACAGCTCTGCACGTTCCTACAATATAATCCTCTCCATGACCTCTCCCTATCTATTTGGAACTCCCCCTTGTTTGTGATGGATGGTAAACCCATTTCTCCTACATGGTTATCGCAGCTAGGGACGGGTTCCCCATCCTTGCTTCAAAAAGATGAGAAGTCTTGGCTCTCTATTTTGGACATCGTCTAAATTTAATATTCGGCCCTCTGGTTATTTCAAGGTATGTCAACTCAAACATCTTCTTATCAAAGTGCTGGGCCACTCTCCACTGGTGTTAAGTAGTAAGTCATTGTATCAAGATCTCCAAGTCTTAAGTCGCTCCCCCAAAGCTATCTCTAAGATATATGCTACACTTTTGAGTACCGTTTCCCACAGCTCTTGACACCACAGTACTGGACCAGTTGTTTCCTTCTCTAACATTGGATTGGGCCTCCCTGTGGCATAATTGCCATCGCTTCATTACGCAAGATTGACTCCGTCTTACACAATTCTATATACTGCATAATTTATATTATTTCCCCCAGAAATTGGCTAAATGGGGTCTTATCGAATCCAACTTATGTACTTGTTGCTCCTTGGAAGTAGGTATGCTCCTGTATATTTTCTGGAGCTGTCCAAAGGTTGCACCTCTTTGGGAAGCAATATCAGCTAAGGCTGACCTGTTGTTAGGTATTTCTGATTGTTTTACTCCAGAAATTTGTATATTAGGGGATTACTCCTTGTTAAAAGTTACCAAACGCAAATATTACATGTCCATTATTGCGATGTCCGTCAAGAAGCTAGTACTCAGGCATTGGAAGGATTCAGAGGTTCTCTCTTATTCTGAGTGGCTCAGTGAACTATTGGGGAATCTTAGGACAGAGAAAGCCTCTGCTCTCCTTCAGTATAGATTGCCTAAATATAATAGGATTTGGGATCCCCTTCATGCCTTGTACTCCATATACTCTGTTTGTGATTGTTGGTCTCATGGACTATCAAGGTTTGCTGATGTTGTAAATGCGGTGGTTTGCCGGGGGTGGGGGTTTGGGCTGAGGGTGGGTGGCAGGGGGGGACAGACTTAATCTACCCGATAACTTGTATAACATGGTCATGTCATATGTTCTGTCTCCTTAATGTATGGAAAACTTCTAATAAACTTTAAATTAAAAAAAAAGATTTTGCTACCTTCAGTCTAAGACTCACCCATGACACCATAATAACAAAGTAGGACCCTTATATCACTGGCCAAACTTTATTTCAACTTTCTCTACATTACTTTTCAGTTTTTTGTACACAGGGTATCCCATTCCTTCAAAATACCCCTAGGAAGCAAAATCCGACAGCTATTTGCATCTGACAGATTTTGCTGCCTTCACTCAAAGTATCAACCACAACACAATAATGACAAAGCAGGAGCCCTTACGTCAATGCACAGGCTTTATTTCAACTTTCATTTAATTTTCAGTTTTCCAGTACATGGGGTACCCCTTTCCCTCGGACTCTCCCAGGTAGCAAAATCTGACAGCTATTTGCATCTGTCAGATTTTGCTACCTTCACACTATGAATCACCCAGAGCAACAGAAAGAGAAAGCAGGAACCCTTATATCATTGCATGAGCTTTATTTCAACTGTCTTTTAAAGACTTTTCAGTTGTACTTTATATTGGGTACCCCATTCCCTCAAAATCCCCAGGAAGCAAAATTAGACAGCTATTCACATCTGTCAGATTTTGCTAACCTCAGTCTAAGTATCAGCAAGGACACCAGTATGATAAAGCAGGAGTCCTTATATCTCTGGACAAGCTTTTTTCAACTTTCTTTCAATTACTGTTCAGTTTTCCGTACACGGGGCACCCCATTCTCTCAAAATACCCCAGATTTTGCTACCTTCGGTCAAAGTATCACTGAGAACACAAGAATGACAAAGCGGGGCCCCTTGTTTATTTGTTTGTTTATTTATTTATTTAAGAGTTTAACCAGGAAGGCACACTGAACAGAGTACTGCTCGATTTCAGGAGCGTCCTGGGGGAAGGGGGAGCAGCTGAGAGAAATACACACAATTTATACATCCAGCATATAGGATATTAATGATATACCTATATACAGAGTATAGGTACGATATTACATTAAATAGCACATTATAGATAGTTGCAGAATATGAGATTTTGAACTGGTGGTAATACAAGGACCCATCAAGCTGAATTACATTGCACATAGTTGGTACAGAGGCATATATAGGCAAACGTCCGCAGAAACAAAATCAGTGAGGTTGCAAGAAATGTCACTTCTCAGAATGACAAAGCAGAAGCCTTTATAAAACTGGACAAGCTTTATTTTAATTTCTTTTCAGTTTTACTTTAAATTGGGTACCCTATTCCTTCAAAATACCCCAAGGCAGCAAAATCTGACAACTCCTCACCTCTGTCAGATTTTGGTACCCTCAGTCTAAATATCACCCAGAACACCAGAATGACAGAGCAGGAGCCCATCTATCAATGGACAAGTTTTTATCAACTTTCTTTTAATTACTTTTCAGTTTGATTGTATATTGGGCAGCCAATTCCCTCAAAATACCCCTAGGTAGCAAAATCTGACAGCTATTCACATCTGTCAGATTTCATTACATTCAGTGTAAGAATCACCCATGACACCAGAATTACAAAGTAGGAGCCCTTATATCACTGGCCAATCTTTATTTCAACTTTCATTTAGTTACTTTTCAGTTTTCTGTACACAAGGTACCCCATTCCCTCAACATACCCCCTAGGTAGCAAAATCTAACAGCCATTCACATTTGACAGATTTTGCTCCCCTCAGTCAAAGTATCATATAGGATTCCAGAACGACAAAGCAGGAGCCCTTATATCACTGGACAGGATTTTTCAACCTTCTCTTAATTATTTTTCACTTTTACTGCATATTGGTAACTCCAATCCCTCTAAATATCACCAGGTAGCAAAATCTGACAGCTATTCACATCTGTCAGATTTTGCTATCGTTTGCCAAAGTATCACCCAGAACACAAGAATGACAAAGGAGGAGCCCTTATATAACTGCACAAGCTTTATTACAGCTTTCATTAAATTACATTTCAGTCTTACTGTATATTGGGTACCCCATTCCTTCATAATACCCCTAGTTAGCAAAATCTGACAGCTATTCGCATCTGTCAGATTTTGCTGCCTTCAGTCTAAGAATCACCCATGACACCAGAATGACAAAGTAAGAGCTCTTATATCACTAGCCAAATTTTATTTCAAATTTCTTTCAATTACTATTCAGTTTTCTGTACATGGGGCAACCCATTCCCTCAAAATACCCCTAGGTAGCAAAATCTGACAGCTATTCACATGTCATATTTTGCTATCCTCAGTAAAGGTGTCACCCAGAAAACAAGAATGATTAAGCAAGATGAGCCCTTATATCATTGCCCCAACTTTATTTCAACTTTCGTTACATTACTTTTTAGTTTTCCGAACACAGGTTACCCCATTTCCTCAAAATACAGTACTTCTAGATATCAAAATCTAGCAGCTATTTGCGTCTGTCAGAAGTATCACACCGAACACCAGAATAACACAGCGGGAGCCCTTATATCACTGCCCAAGCATTATTTCAAGTTTATATTAATTTCTTTTCAGTTTTACTGTATATTGGGTATCCTATTCCCTTAAAATACCCCTAGGCAGCAAAATCTAACAGCTATTCACATCTGCCAGATTTTGCTACCTTCAGTCAAAGTATCATCCGGAACACAAGAATGACAAAGTGGGAGCCCTTATATCATTGCCCAAATTTTGTTTCAACTTTCATTTAATTACTTTTCAGTTTTCAATAGACAAGGTGCCCTATTCCCACAAAATACTCCTGGGTAGCTAAATCTGACTACCATTCTCATCTGTCAGATTTTGTTACATTCAGTGTAAGAATCACTGATGGCACCAGAATGACAAAGCAGGAGCATGTATATCACTGGCAAAACATTATTTCAACTTTCATTTAAGTACTTTTTAATTTTCCTTACACAAGGTACCCCATTCCCTCAAAATACCCCTAGGCAGCAAAATCTGACAGCTATTTGCACCTGTCAGATTTCATTATATTCAGTCTAAGAATCACTATGACACCAGAATGACAAAGTAGGAACCTTATATCACTGCCCAAACCTTATTTCAACTTTCATTTAATTACTTTTCAGTTTTCTGTACACAAGGTGCCCCATTCCCTCAAAATACCCCTAGGTAGAAAAATCTGAGAGCTATTCTCATCTGTCAGATCAATCAATCAATCAATCAAGCAGTCAATCAGCCTTTATTTAACCAAGCAGTTACAACATTGAGCAAGCTCATTTTCAACAAGGTCCTGGACACAGAGGACAGTTTTGTTTACAGTAGACAACACTTCATACAAAAGTAGACATCGTTACAGGCAGTTACAATGTACAAAAACAGTACTTGGATGAATCAGACATGTAAAGCAAGTGCAAATATAGGCATTTAAAGTGCAGCGTATACAGGTTGTAGCTTATAGAGTACAAGTGAGGGGAGGAAGGAGGGACATACAGAAGGGTAGTGGGAAGAAAGGGTATCAGACACATAGTAGAGAGGGAAAATAGGGCAGCCTAATAGAATGAGGCCCCCTGGAAAGCTAATTGATGAGAGGGGGAAGGTGGGGGGGTGGTTGCCCTAAAGTGATGCTGGCCGACACAGGAAATAGGCGGCCCAGGATTACAGAGCTTAAGGGACTCAGTTGAGCGGGGTAAGGCTTTACCTGAAACAATCACAAGCCATTTTCAGGCCTCTATAGAGCAGCCCCCTAAATAAAAAATGGCTGGGCAGCAGGTAGATTTAAAGAACTTTTTGCGTGTTATTCCAAAGCACTGTTAAAAAGGAGCTAATGGCAGCTGAGCCAAGACATGTCCTTGTTCATGGTAGTTTAAGGAGGACAAAGGAGGAGTTCCTTAGTCTGTAGGCACCCTTTGAATGTTCAGACAGGTCACAGATATAGGGTGGTAGTTTGTTGAACAAAGCCCGGACTAGCCACATGAGGGCATTTATTTGCCTCCTCGTGGAGAGGGACGGCTAATCTAATGATTGGTACAATGAGCAATGATGAGTCTGCAAGGGCAAGTCAAGAACAAATCTCAGTGTGCAATGATAGAGTGCATCCAGCTTTTGGAGCGCATACTGGGGGCAATGGCGGTATAGGAAGTCGGCGTAGTCAATCAGGGGAAGAGAGGTTGTTTGAACCAGCCAGATTTTGCTACTTTCAGTCTAAGAATCACCCATGACATCAGAATGACAAGGTAGGAGCCCTTATATCACTGGCTAAACCTTATTTCAACTTTCATTAAATTACTTTTCATTTTTAAGTACACAAGGTGCCCGATTCCCTCAAAATACCCATAGGTAACAAAATCTGACAGCTATTCGCATCTGTCAGATTTTGCTACCTTCAGTCTAAGAATCACCCAGCAAACCAGAATGACAAGCAGGAGCCCTTATATCACTGCACAAGGTTTAATTGAACTTTCCTTCAATCTCTTTTCAATTGTAGTGTATGTTGGGTACCCCATTTCCTCAAAATATCTCCAGGTAGCAAAATCTGACAGCTTTTTACATCTCTCAGATTTTCCTACCCTCAGTTAAAATATCAACTAGAACACACGAATGACAAAGCAGGAGCCCTTATATCACTGGACAATATTTTAAAATGGTATTTTAATTACTTTTCAGTTTTACATTATATTGGGTACCCTATTCCCTTACAATACCCCTAGCTTGCAAAATCTTACAGCAATTCGCATCTGTCAAATTTTGCTAACCTAAGTCTAAGAATCACTCAGTATACCAGAATGATAACACAGGAGGCCTTATATCACTGGGCAAGCTCTTTTTAACTTTCATTTAATTACTTCTTAGTGTTACTTTATATTTTGTACCACATTCCATCAAAATACCCCATGGTAGCAAAATCTGTCACATTTTGCTACCCTTCAGTTAAAGAATCTCCCAGAACACGAGAATGACAAAGCAGGAGCCCTTATATCACTGTCCAAGCTTAATTCCTACTTAATTTCAATTACTTTTCAGTTTTTCTGTATATTGGGTTCCCCATTTCCTCAAAAAATGCCTGGGTAGCAAAATCTGACAGCTAGTTGCATCTGTCAAGTTTTGCTACCCAAAGTCTGAGTCTCACGCAGGACACCATAATGATAAAGCAGGCACCCTTATATCAATGCAGAAAGCTTTACTTCAACTGTTATTTAATTGCTTTTCAGTTTTTCTCTACATGGGGTATCCCTTCTCTCAAAATGCCCCTAGGTAGCAAAATCTGACAGCTATTTCAATCTGTCAAATTTTGCTACCCAAAGTCTAAGTATCATCCTGGACACCAGCATGATAAAGCAGGCACCCTTATATCAATGCAGAAAGCTTCATTTCAACTGTCATTTAATAAACTTTAAGTTTTTCTGTACATGGGGTACCCTATACCCTCAAAATACCCCTAGGTCCAAAATCTGACAGATAATCGCAACTGTCAGATTTTGTTACCCTCAGTCAAATAATCACACAGGCACCAGAATGACAAAGTAGGTACCCTTATATCATGGGACAAGCTTTTTTCAACTTTCTTTCAGTTAGTATTAATTTTTCCATTCACAGGGCACCCCATTCCCTCAAAATACCCATAGGTAGCAAAATCTGACAGCTATTCACATCTGTCAGATTTTGTTACATTCAGTGTAAGAAACACCCATGACACCAGAATAACAAAGAAGAAGCCCTTATATCACTGGCCAATCTTTATTTTAATTTTCATTTAATTACTTTTCAGTTTTCCATACACGAGGTACCCCATTCCCTCAACATACCCCTAGGTAGCAAAATCTAACAGCTATTCGCATCGGACAGATTTTGCTACCCTCAAAGTATCATATACAGTAGGACACCAGAATGACAAAGCAGGAGCCCTTATATCACTGGACAGGATTTTTCAAGCTTCTTTTAATTATTTTTTTCTGTTTTACTGTATATTGGGAACCCCAATCCCTCAAAATACCCCCCAGGTAGCAAAATCTGACAGTTATTCGCAACTGTCAGATTTTGCTACCGTCCGTCAGAGTATCACCCAGAACAAAAGAATGACAAAGAAGGAGCCCATATATAACTACACAAGCTTTATTACAACTTTCATTTAATTATATTTCATTGTTAATGAATATTGATTACTCCATTCCCTCATAATACCCCTAGTTAGCAAAATCTGACAGCTATTCACATCTTAATAGGTAAATGAAAAGAAATAGCCAGCCATGCCCAGAAAAAGTTCCAAAAATTGTTTCATTTATTTTTTCTTTTTCTTTCAATAAGATCCTTGTAACCCAACATTTTACCTTAATAAGCTTCTTCAGGGGAAGGATCTACTTGTAAACATATATAAAGTATTTTATTATATGATTATGCATTCTAGCATCATTTCTATTTGACATTTTTCAACAATTCTTTCATGTAATTTTAATTCATGCCCCTTGGCCTCAGCCTCTATATAAACTGCAATGTTACAAAACACAGTGTAGCAGAGGACGCCCAAACACACAGCAGGAACTAGGAGGTAAGACTTTAAAACACCTTGAACTACTGAATGAGCACTGTATAGAGAGAGAGATTTGGCTTGATACTGAATGGCACATTTTTTCTAAAATGCAGGAAGAAAACCTGCATGTACTGCATAGACAGAGCCACACCTGAAACTTGTGAAGCAGCAGTAAAACTAAGAATGAGTACATTGTTGAATGTAACGCAGTCTAGCAATTAAACCTGCTGTAATTAAGTAAATGCTTTCAGGTTAAAAAAAAACGTATTAAATATATTCCCTTATTGTTTACACATTGGCTTACATACAGGTTAGGAAGTCAGAGGAGAGTGATGCAGTTCCTACAAACGTGTGTGAATTCTCATGTAATTAGTAACTTGCTTCAGAACCAATATGGCTGCAGGCTTTTCATAAAAAGCATTGTTTAAAACTGACATCATTGTGTTGCACTTTCTTTATTACAGATGGGCGCAACTGTAACTGTTAATTTCAAGTTCTGAGAATTCAAGAAAGTTTAGCAGCATATAATTGTTTAATATATTCTGCCATAGTAGCACCACTGAATGTTTATTTTATGCAATAAAAACACTTCTTGAATAGAATTCCAGACAACAAAAGTTTATGTAAATAGAGCCTAATACCACTAACAGTGGTGAAACAGGAGAAAAGCTCAAAGGTCAGTCAGGACTGTTTATTTAACCAATTTATACTCAAAATAAGAATTAAATGCTGAATATGGTACTTTCTATTTAAATACATAGGATGAAGTCTGACTGCCTACAAGGAAAGACTGTAAAAGGCTGTACCGATATATCTGTTTAATTTAAGGTACGTGTGTTTTACAAATATGTAAACAAAGTAGCAGATAAGGTTTTAAGCAAAATAGAATCTATACTGAGTTTCCTTAGTGTTGGGTGTCTACTGTTGTGTCCAGAAGGTATATGGGGGGTCAAAAGACATTAAACCTCAGCCGATGTAACTGCTGCATAACCTTAATTCAATTTATTCTATGTATATAATGCTTTTATATAAAAGAATTCTGATCAAGTTAGACCAGAAGAAAGTAAAACATGAATCAGTGGCTCTAGGCATCTGCCACCTAGTGTTATGAATTAAAATTATATGAAAGAATTGTTGGAACATGTCAAATAGAAATGATGTTAGAATGCATAATCATATAATAAAATACTTTATAAATGTTTACAAATAGATCCTTCCCCTGAAGAAGCCAATTAAGGTGAAATGTTGGGTTACAAGGATCTTAATGAAAAAAAAAGAAAAATAAAAGAAACAATTTTTGGAACTTTTACTAGGCGTGGCTGGCTATTTCTTTTCATTTACCTATTATGACTGTCGGCCCATCAGCCCCCAACTGATATATGTGATACTGGGATGGAACTCTCATCTTCCGGACAGCTATTCACATCTGTCAGATTTTGCTACCTTCAGTCTAAGAATCACCCATGATACTAGAATGACAAAGTAGGAGCCCTTATATCACTAACCAAACTTTATTTCAAATTTCTTTCAATTACTATTCAGTTTTCCTTACACGGGGCAACCCATTCCCTTAAAATACCCCTCAGTAGCAAAATCTGACAGCTATTCACATCTGTCATATTTTGTTATTCTCAGTAAAGGTGTCACCAGGAAAATAAGAATGACAAAGCAAGAGCCCTTATATCATTGCCACAACTTTATTTCAACTTTCTTTACATTACTTTTTAGTTTTCTGAACAATGGTTACCCCATTTCCTCAAAATATCCCTAGATAACAAAATCTGGCAGCTATTTGCGTCTCTCAGATTTTGCTATCCTCAGTCAAAGTATCACACAGAACACCAGAATAAAACAGTGGGAGCCCTTATATCACTGCCCAAGCATTATTTCAACTTTATATTAATTTATTTTCACTTTTACTCTATCTATTGTGTAACCTATTAAAATACCCTTAGGTAGCAAAATCTGACAGCTATTCACATCTGCCAGATTTTGCTACCCTCAGTCAAAGTATCATCCTGAACACAAGAATGACAAAGTAGGACCCATTATATCATTACCAAAACTTTGTTTCATCTTTCATTTAATTAATTTTCAGTTTTCAACAGATAAGGTGCCTCAGAATACTCCTAGGTAGCAAAATCTGACAGCTATTCTCATCTGTCAGATTTTCCTATGTTCAGTCTATGAATCACCCATGACACCAGAATGACAAAGTAGGAGCCCTTATATCACTGCCCAAACTTTATTTTAGCTTTCATTTAATTATTATTTTATTTTAAGTACACAAGGTGCCCCACTCCCTCAAAATACCCATCAGTTGCAAAATCTGACAGCTATTTGCATCTGTCAGATTTTGCTATCTTCAGTCTAAGAATCACCCATGACACCAGAATGATAAAGTTGGAGCCCTTATATCACTGGCCAAACTTTATTTCAACTTTATTTCAATCACTCTTCAGTTTTCCATAGACAGGTGCCCCATTCCCTCAAAATACCCCAAGGAAGCAAAATCTGACAGCTATTCATATCTGTCAGATTTTGCTACCCTCAGTCAAAGTATCACCCAGGAAACCAGAAAGACAAGGCATGAGCCCTTATATCACAGCACTAGGTTTAATTGAACTTTCTTTCAACGTCTTTTCAGTTTTAGTTGTTATTGGGTACCTCATTTCCTAAAAATACCCCCAGGTAGCAAAATCTGGCAGGTATTCGTATTTGTCAGATTTTGGTACCCTTAGTAAAAGTATCAGCGAGAACACAAGAATGACTAAGCAGGAGCCCTTATGTAACTTCACAAGTTTTATTTCAACTTTCCTTTAATTACATTTCAGTGTTTCTGTATATTGGGTGCCCCATTCCCTCAAAATACCCCTAGGTAGCAAAATCTGACAGCTGTTCGCTTTTGTCAGGTTCCATTACCCTCAGTCAAAGTATCACAGGACACCAGAATGACAATGCAGGAGCCTTTATATAACTGGACAAGCTTTATTTCAACTTTATTTTAATTTCTTTTCAGTTTTACTCTATATTCGGCAACCTATTCCCTCAACATTCCC
This sequence comes from Neoceratodus forsteri, assembly GCA_016271365.2. Taxonomy (NCBI): domain Eukaryota; kingdom Metazoa; phylum Chordata; order Ceratodontiformes; family Ceratodontidae; genus Neoceratodus; species Neoceratodus forsteri. The sequence continues at coordinate 679,378,423 of CM028133.1, read as the reverse complement.
CTAGGTAGCAAAATCTGACAACTATTCACATCCATAACATTTTATTACTTTCAGTATAAGAAGCGCCCATGTCACCAGAATGACAAAGTAGGAGTCCTTATATCACTGGCTAAACCTTATTTGAACTTTCATTTAATTGCTTTTCAGTTTTCCGTACACAAAGTGCCCCATTCCCTCAAAATACCCCTAGGTAGCAAAATCTGACGGCTAGTCTCATCTCTCAGATTTTTCTACCTTTAGTCTAAGAACCACCCATGATACCAGAATGACAGAGTAGGAGCCCTTATATCACTGGCTAAACTTTATTTCAACTTTCATTTGATTACTTTTCATTTTCCATACATGAGGTGTCCCATTCCTTCAAAATACCCCTAGGAAGCAAAATCTGACAGCTATTTGCAACCCTAAGTCAAAGTATCACACAGGACACCAGAGTGACAACGCAAGAGCACTTACATCACTGGAAAATATTTTTAAACCTTACTTTAGTTATTTTTCAGTTTTACTCTGTATTGGGCACCGCATTCCATCATTATGCCGAGGTAGCAAAATCTGACAGCTATTCACACTTGTCAGATTTTGCTGCCTTCAGTCTAAGAATCACCCATGACACCAGAATGACAAAGTAGGAGCCCTTACATCACAGCTAAACTTTATTTCAACTTTCTGTCAGTTTCTGTTCATCTCACCATACACAGCTGATCCACTACCTCAAAATACCCCTAGATTGCCAAGCCTGACAGTTAGTCATTTCTGTCAGATTTTGCTACCCTCAGTCAAAGCATCACCCAGAAAACCAGGATGACAAGGCAGGAGCCCTTATATCACTGCACAAGGTTTAATTGAACTTTCTTTCAAAGTCTTTTCAGTTTTAGTGTATATTGGATACCCAATTTCCTCAAAATACCCCCAGGTAGCAAAATGTGGCAGGTATTCGTATTTGCCAGATTTTGCTACCCTCAGTCAAAGTATCACCCAGAACACAAGAATGACAATGCAGGAGCCTTTATATAACAGCACAAGTTTTATTTCAACTTTCATTTAATTACATTTCACTGTTACTGTATATTGGGTACCCCATTCCCTCAAAATACCCCATGGTAGCAAAATCTGACAGCTATTAGTATTGTCAGATTTTCCTACCTTCAGTCAAAGTATCAACCAGGAAACCATAATGACAAAGCAGTAGCCCATATATCACTGCACAAGGTTTAACTTGAACTGTGTTTCAATTACTTGCCAGTTTTAGTGAATACTGGGTACCCATTTTCCTTAAAATACCCCTAGGTAGCAAAATCTGATAGCTTATCGCATCTGTCAGATTTTCCTTCCCTTAGTCAAAGTATGACCCAGAACACAAGAATGACAAAGCAGGAGCCCTTATATCTCTGGACAAGATTATTAAATGGTATTTTAATTACTTTTCAATTTTACAGTATGTTGTGTACCATATTCCCTCAAATACACCTAGGTTGCAAAATCTTAAAGCTCTTCGCATCTGTCAAATTTTCCTACCCTAAGTCTAAGTATCACTTAGTACACCAGAATGATAACGTAGGAGCCCTTATATCACTAGGCAAGCTTTTTTTCAACTTTCATGTAATTACTTTTTAGTGTTACTGTACATTTTGTACACCATTCCTTCAAAATACCCTATGGTAGCAAAATCTAACACCTATTCGCATCTGTCACATTTTGTTACCCTCAGTCAACGTATCACCCAGAACACACGCATGACAAAGCAGGAGCCCTTATATCACTGTCCAAGCTTTATTTCTACTTTATTTCAATTACTTTTCAGTTTTTCTGTATATTGGGTTCTGCATTTCCTCAAAATACGCCTTGGTAGCAAAATCTGACAGCTATTTGCATCTGTCAAATTTTGCTACAAAATGTCTGCGTATCATGCAGGACACCAGAATGATAAAGCAGGAACCCTTATATCATAGCAGAAAGCTTTATTTCAACTGTCATTTAATAACTTTTCAGTTTTTCTCTACATAGGGTACCCCATTCTCTCAAAACACCCCCAGGCAGCAAAATCTGACAGCTATTTTAATGTGTAAAATGTTGCAACCCAAAGTCTAAGTAACACCCTGGACACTAGAATGATGACACAGGCACCATTATATCAATGCAGAAAGCTTTATTTCAACTGTCATTTAATAACCTTTCAGTTTTTCTGTACATGGGGTACCCTATACCCTCAAAACACCCCTAGGTACAAAATCTGACAGATAATTGCATCTCTCAGATTTTGCTACCCTCAGTCAAAGTATCACACAGGCACCAGAATGACAAAGCAGGTGCCCTTATATCACTGCACAAGATTTTTTCAACTTTCTTTCAATTAGTGTTCATTTTTCCATTCACGGGACACCCCGTTCCCTCAAAATACCCATAGGTAGCAAAATCCGACAGCTATTCATATCTGTCAGATTTTACTACCCTCACTCAAAGTAACACACAGAACACCAGAATAACAAAGCAGGAGCCCATACATTACTGCAAAGGCTTTATTTCAAATTTTATTTCATTTTCAGTTTTCCTGTACACGGGGTACCCCTGTCCCTTGGACTCCACCAGGTATTAAAATCTGATGGCTATTCGCATCTGTCAGATTTTGCTACCCTCACACTAAGTATCACCCAGAGCAACAAAATGAGAAAGCAGGAACCCTTATATCTTTGCATGAGCTTTATTTCAACTGTCTTTTAAAGACTTTTCAGTTGTACTTTATATTGGGTACCCCATTCTCTCAAAATCCCCAGGAAGCATAATCTGACAGCTATTCACATCTGTCAGATTTTGCTAACCTCAGTCTAAGTATCACCTAGTAAAACAGAATGATAAAGCAGGAGCCCTTATATCACTGGACAAGCTTTTTTCAACTTTATTTTAATTACTGTTCAGTTTTCTGTACACGGGGCACCCCATTCCCTCAAAATACCCCAGATTTTGCTACCTTCAGTCAGAGTATCTCACAGAACACAAGAATGACAAAGCAGGAGCCCTTATTTATTAATTTATTTAAGAGTTTTACTAGGAAGGCAACCTGAGCAGAGTACTGCTTGATTTCAGATGCTTCTTGGTGGAGGGGGGAGCAGAGGAGAGAAATACACACAATTTATACATCCAGGCCCAGATATTCAAAAGGGTTGCGCATGGCACAACAGTGTTGCGCCATGTGCAACACACTGATGCACCCCGGCGCAATATTCAAAAGGGGAAAGTGCACAGCACAAATCTCGATGCGCTGGAGGGCATCAGTAATGTATGCAAGTGCAGTTGGGGGGGTGTGCTCATGCATACTCTGCACAGCCCGATATTCAGCCTGGGATGTTCGGAGCCATGCATGTGCAACCCCTACCTGCGCCAGCACAAAGTTGATCCACAAAAAAAAAGGAACAATGGATGGCCACCCACAGGTGAGCTGCCGCATTGCAGAGCACAACACAGCAGCTTCCACCTGTGGGTGGACACCTGAGCTCTGGCTGCACCTCTGTGATGGCAGCCCCCCATGCCTGATTGCAGGCATCATCAAAAAAAGATAAATCAAAAATCCCTGGTGGTCCAGTGGACTGCTGCCCACCCAATCGCGGGCTAAGTAAATAACATATAAATCCAATATCCCTGGTGGTCCAGTGGACATGTCTGCCTGCCTGATCATGGGCTAAGTAAAGAAATGAAAGTTCCTATCATCCCTGGTGGTCCAGTGGACCGCTGCCCACCAGACCGCAGGCTGAGTTAATAATAAAAGAACACTATTCTCCCTGGTGGTCCAGTGGACCTGTCCTCCTTATCATGGGCTGAGTTAATAATAAAATAACACTAATATTGGACCCCCCCACCTGCCCACTGATCCCCACTGCCCCACTCCCCCCGGTCAGCAGGCGGCAGCACCCCACCCACCTGCCGCCCCACCGGCTGCCAACTGACACCGCCAGTAGGGCTGTATGCCCATTGGTCCACAGCATGAGCCAATGGGTGTGCAGACCATACCGTACCACACATTCCAGATATGTGAATGGATGCATGTGTGACTGCAGTTGATGATGTTTATGCGTGTGAGTCCGTGTGTTCACAAGCAGCTGGCATACAGATCCTTACTGTTATCCAAAAACACACTGAGGTTTCATCCTTCTAGTGGTCCGCTAGATCCAGGTTCAAATCCTGGTAGGTGTGCAGCTGTGAGGCATGCTGCTTTCTGCTGTATGGATCTGTTTATGTGCATTGATGTGTATGTGTATGTGTGCGTGCATGAGTGCAGGTGATGATGGATATGTGTGTGTTTATCTGTGTACATGTAGTATGTGTGTGTGTGTGTCTATCCGGATGTGATATTGACCATGGATATCGATTGTATGATCCTCCACTTCCTGCTTTGCTACAGGAAATGTTATGACTGTGCTACTCTACAAAAGGAGTGTAGCTTGGGGTGTTTGGGGATGGAGGTGGGTGGCTGGGCCCTTCCACTGCTGAGAAAGAAGAACCATGGAGGAAAGAAACAAGGAGGTAAGAGCAGAAACAATCAACCAACAACAAGTGCAATAGCCCAGAAAGCTTAGCCTAGTGATGGATAAAACTGTAAAACCTAAAAAAGCACCTCCTGTAATGATTTCACAGAAGATATACCCTGCAAAACACACTTTGCTACAGAGCAAAATAAAGCAGTAACAGAAGATATACCTTGCAAAAACAATCTGAATCAGAGAAGATTACATGGAAGAGCTGTGAGAGGAAAGCAATTAGCTCCTTCAGTGTGAGAAGGAGACTGCAACACCTTTAAGACCAAACCAAAAACCTTTCAGCAAACAAATAAAATAGTAGCAAACAGCAATTTTGCCTAGCCTAATGATAGATAAGAAGTCACAAAAATGTAAGCACCGCCTGCAACAATTTCACAGAAGATATACCCTACAAAAAAACACTTTGCTACAGAGAAAAATAAAGCAGTAACAGAAGATATACTTTGCAAAAAAAAAAATTGTATCAGAGAAGAATACAACAGTACTCTGTTAGCACAAAATAGTAACAAACCTGTAGGCACACCCTGTAATAATGGAGCAGAAAGTATACCCTGCAACAGCAATTTGAATCGGAGAACAATAAAAGAGTAAAATGTAAGCAAAAAACAGTAACAAACCCTGTCAGCACAAAAGGAAATAATAACACACAGTAAATCTGCCTAGCCAATAGAAGCTTTAATATTTTTCCTTGCTCTGATAATGTTCTTTGATCTGTCGCTACAAGCAAACTTAGAAGAAAAAGGCTAAGGTGAAGTTAAGTGCCTTTGCCAGCAATTCTAGTCTTCCACCTCAAAAACACAAACTAACCTGACCTTTTAACTTTCCCTTCTGTTGGAAGTTTCTAAGACTTGTCAGCTCCACCCCCCAGTTACACTCCTAATATCCTGAAAGAACTGTGGGAGAAAGCAGTTAGCTCCTTCAGTGTGAGAAGCAGGCTGCAACACCTCTGAGACCAAACCAAAAACCTTTCAGCAAAAAAAAAAAATAGAATAGTAGCAAACAGTAATTTGCTTAGCCTAATGATAGCTAAAAAAGTTAGAAAAATGTAAGCACCACCTGTAACTATTGCACAGAAGATATACCCTGCAAAAAACACTTTGCTACACAGAAAAATAAAGCAGTAACAGAAGATATACCTCGCAAAAAAACAATTTGAATCAGAGAAGATTACAGCAGTAATCTGTAAGCACAAAACAGTAACAAACCTGTAGGCACACCCTGTAATAATGCAGCAGAAAGTATTCCCTGCAACAGCAATTTGAATCAGAAAGCAATAGAGCAGTAAAGTGTTAGCAAAAAACAGTAACAAACCCTGTGAACACAAAAGGAAATAGTAACACACAGTAAATCTGCCTAGCCAAAAGAAGCCTTAATCTTCTTCCTTGCTCTGATAATGTTCCATGCTTTGTCCTTACAAGAAAACCTAGAAGAAAAGAGCTCAAGTGAAGCTAGGTGCCTTTGCCAGCAAATCTAGTCTTCCACTTCCACGGTATGTAAGTGATTCACTACTGACACACCACTACTCCTGCCCATGTAAGTGACATCCTGCTAACACACCACTACTCCAGCCCATGTAAGTGACACACTGCTGACACACCACTACTCCAGCCCATGTAAGTGACAAACTGCTGACACATCACTACTCCAGCCCATGTAAGTGGCACACTGCTGACACATCACTACTCCGGCCCATGTAAGTGACGCACTGCTGACACACACCACTACTCTGGCCCGTATAAGTGATGCACTGCTGACACACCACTACTCCAGCCCATATAAGTGATACACTGCTGACACACCAGTACTCCGGCCCATGTAAGTGATGCACTGCTGACACACCAGTACTCCAGCCCATGTAAGTGATGCACTGCTGACACACCACTACTCCAGCCCATGTAAGTGACGCACTGCTGACACACCACTACTCCAGCCCATATAAGTGACACACTGCTGACACACCACCACTCTGGCCCATCTAAGTGACACACTGCTGACACACCACCACTCCGGCCCATCTAAGTGACACACTGCTGACACACCACTACTCTGGCCCATGTAAGTGACACACTGCTGACACACCACTACTCCAGCCCATGTAAGTGACACACTGCTGACACATCACTATTCCGGCCCATGTAAGTGACGCACTGCAGACACACCACTACTCCGGCCCATGTAAGTGACGCACTGCTGACACATCACTACTCCAGCCCATATAAGTGGCGCACTGCTGACACATCACTACTCCAGCCCATGTAAATGACGCACTGCTGACACATCACTACTCTGACCCATATAAGTGATGCACTGCTGACACACCACTACTCCAGCCCATGTAAGTGACGCACTGCTGACACACCACTACTCTGGCCCATGTAAGTGATGCACTGCTGACACACCACTACTTCAGCCCATGTAAGTGATGCACTGCTGACACACCACTACTCCGGCCCATGTAAGTGATGCACTGCTGACACACCACTACTCCAGCCCATGTAAGTGACACACTGCCGACACACCCCTACTCTGGCCCATATAAGTGACGCACTGCTGACACACCACTACTCCAGCCCATGTAAGTGATGCACTGCTGACACACCACTACTGCAGCCCATGTAAGTGATGCACTGCTGACACACCACTACTCCGGCCCTTATAAGTGACACACTGCTGACACACCACTACTCCAGCCCATGTAAGTGACACACTGCTGACACACCACTGCTCCGGCCCTTGTAAGTGACACACTGCTGACACACCCCTACTCTGGCCCATGTACGTGACAAACTGCTGACACACCACTACTCCGGCCCATGTACGTGACAAACTGCTGACACACCACTACTCCGGCCCATCTAAGTGATGCACTGCTGACACACCACTACTCTGACCCCTCTAAATGACGCACTTCTGACACACCACTACTCCTACCAATGTAAGTGATGCACTGCTGACACACCTGCACTCCTGTCCATGTAAGTGATGCACTGCTGACACACCACTACTCCGGCTCATGTAAATGATGCACTGCTGACACACCACTACTCCGGCTCATGTGCCGCACTGCTGACATACCACTACTCCGGCCCATGTAAGTGATGCACTGCTGACACACCACTGCTCCGGCCCATGTAAGTGATGCACTGCTGACACACCACACTCTGGCCCATGTAAGTGACACACTGCTGACACACCACTACTCTGGCCCATGTAAGTGATGCACTGCTGACACACTACTCGGCCCATGTAAGTGATGCACTGCCTGCACACCCATGTAAGTGACACACTGCTGACACACCACACTCTGGCCCATGTAAGTGATGCACTGCTGACACACCACTACTCTGGCCCATGTAAGTGATGCACTGCTGACACACCACTACTCTGGCCCATGTAAGTGATGCACTGCTGACACACCACTACTCTGGCCCATGTAAGTGACGCACTGCTGACACACCACTACTCTGGCCCGTATAAGTGATGCACTGCTGACACACCACTACTCCAGCCCATGTAAGTGATGCACTGCTGACACACCACTACTCCGGCCCATGTAAGTGATGCACTGCTGACACACCAGTACTCCAGCCCATGTAAGTGATGCACTGCTGACACACCACTACTCCAGCCCATGTAAGTGACGCACTGCTGACACACCACTACTCCAGCCCATGGAAGTGACGCACTGCTGACGCACCACTACTCTGGCCCATGTAAGTGACACACTGCTGACACACCACTACTCTTGCCCATGTAAGTGACATACTGCTGACACACCACTACTCCGGCCCATGTAAGTGACACATTGCTGACACACCACTACTCCAGCCCATGTAAGTGACACACTGCTGACACACCACTACTCTTGCCCATGTAAGTGACACACTGCTGACACACCACTGCTCCAGCCCATGTAAGTGACACACTGCTGACACATCACTACTCCGGCCCATGTAAGTGACGCACTGCTGACACATCACTACTCTGGCCCATATAAGTGATGCACTGCTGACACACCACTACTCCAGCCCATGTAAGTGATGCACTGCTGACACATCACTACTCTGGCCCATATAAGTGATGCACTGCTGACACACCACTACTCCAGCCCATGTAAATGACGCACTGCTGACACACCACTACTCCGGCCCATATAAGTGATGCACTGCTGACACATCACTACTCTGGCCCATATAAGTGATGTACTGCTGACACACCACTACTCCAGCCCATGTAAATGATGCACTGCTGACACATCACTACTCTGGCCCATATAAGTGATGCACTGCTGACACACCAGTACTCCGGGCCATGTAAATGACACACTGCTGACACACCACTACTCTTGCCCATGTAAGTGACACACTGCTGACATATCACTACTCCAGCCCATGTAAGTGAAGCACTGCTGACACACCACTACTCCGGCCCATATAAGTGATGCACTGCTGACACACCACTACTCCAGCCCATGTAAGTGACACACTGCTGACACATCACTACTCCGGCCCATGTAAGTGACGCACTGCTGACACATCACTACTCTGGCCCATATAAGTGATGCACTGCTGACACACCACTACTCCAGCCCATGTAAGTGATGCACTGCTGACACATCACTACTCTGGCCCATATAAGTGATGCACTGCTGACACACCACTACTCCGGCCCATGTAAGTGACACACTGCTGACACACCACTACTCCAGCCCATGTAAGTGATGCACTGCTGACACACCACTACTCCAGCCCATGTAAGTAACACACTGCTGACACACCACTACTCTGGCCCATGTAAGTGACACACTGCTGACACACCACTACTCCAGCCCATGTAAGTGATGCACTGCTGACACACCACTACTCCAGCCCGTGTAAGTGACACACTACTACTCCAGCCCATGTAAGTGACACACTGCTGACACACCACTGCTCCGGCCCATGTAAGTGACACACTGCTGACACACCCCTACTCTGGCCTATGTACGTGACAAACTGCTGACACACCACTACTCCGGCCCATCTAAGTGATGCACTGCTGACACACCACTACTCTGACCCCTCTAAGTGACGCACTTCTGACACACCACTACTCCTACCCATGTAAGTGACGCACTGCTGACACACCTGTACTCCTGTCCATGTAAGTGATGCACTGCTGACACACCACTACTCCGGCTCATGTAAATGATGCACTGCTGACACACCACTACTCCGGCCCATGTGCCGCACTGCTGACACACCACTACTCTGGCCCATGTAAGTGACGCACTGCTGACATGCCACTACTCCGGCCCATGTAAGTGATGCATTGCTGACACACCACTGCTCCGGCCCATGTAAGTGATGCACTGCTGACACACCACACTCTGGCCCATGTAAGTGACGCACTGCTGACACACCACACTCTGGCCCATGTAAGTGATGCACTGCTGACACATCACTACTCCAGCCCATGTAAGTGATGCACTGCTGACACATCACTGCTCCGGCCCATGTAAGTGATGCACTGCTGACACACCACTGCTCCGGCCCATGTAAGTGATACACTGCTGACACACCACACTCTGGCCCATGTAAGTGATGCACTGCTGACACACCACTACTCTGGCCCATGTAAGTGATGCACTGCTGACACACCGTTACTCTGGCCCATGTAAGTGATGCACTGCTGACACACCACTGCTCCGGCCCATGTAAATGACGCACTGCTGACACACCACACTCTGGCCCATGTAAGTGACACACTGCTGACACACCATTACTCTGGCCCATGTAAGTGATACACTGCTGACACACCACTACTCCAGCCCATGCCGTGATACTGTGACACACCACTATTCTGGCCCATGTAAGTGCCGCACTGCTGACATGCCACTACGCCGGACCATGTTATTAATTATTAAAAGTAATGCACTGCTGCCACATTACTGCTGTGCACAATGTTGTTTCTTTTTTAAAGTGACATGCTGCTGACCCACCACTACTCCAGCCCATGTTATTAATTGATAACAATGATGACTGCTGGCATGACACTACTCCGACCCATGTTATTAACTATTAAAAGCATTAAAAGATCATTCATTTCCCATAGTAAAAAAAATATTTTACCAGTTTTTAAAGCATATATAAGGCCCCACATGGACTATGGAACTGAGCTGTGGAGTCCATATTTGAGGTAGGATGTGGCAGGGTTAGAGAAAGTGCAGCACAGGGCCACAAAGTTAATACAAGAAGTAAAAAATAAACCATATGAAGAAAGACTAACTGAATTAGGGCTGTACAGTCTGGAAAACAGACACAAGAGAGGTGATCTTCTAATGATGTATAGAATAGTAAATGATGCAGAATTACAATCAGAAATGGGTTTCGAACTACAAAAGAACCCACAAGACTAAGATGTCATAAATACCAGATTAAACTTGATCAATGTAAAAACAATAAGAGACTAAATACATATACACAGAGGGTAGGAAGGACTTGGAACACACTACAGCTGTGATAGTCACAAGTACAAACATAAAGATATTTAAAACTAAATTCGATAAACACCTAGTCTGTAATGGGAACCCTTGACCCATCTAAACTAGTTGACAGACTAGATGAGTAAATCGACTCCTGTTTATATACCAGTACGATTACCAGTATTAAAAGTGATGCACTGCTGCCAAGTCACTGCTCCGTAGTGCTATTCATATTTTGGAAGTGATGCACTGCTGACACACCACGTCTCCAGCCCATGCTAATGCCCCTCTTCCCCCCTTCTTCCTATTACTCCCTTCACAATGCTTTCTCTCGCTCTCTTGCTCTCCCTCAGATTACATCTACTGCTGGGCAAGCTGCTTTCTTATTCCATTTCCCTCAACTACGGGGCTCTCTTCTTCTTCCATCCATTCACTCTGTTCCTTCCGTTCCCACTCTGAAATCTCTCCTCTGTGAGTCCTCTATTCGCTCCTGTAATTGCCTCCGATATTTGGGTGGACTCCTTTTCACCTGCCTTCCACCCAGCACTGACACCAGCACTGCCCCACTCCCCTGGTATCAGTCAGTGCTCCCTTTTCCTTATTTTGTTGTGTTGCTCACTGTTTAATGTTCTTTTTGCCCATTCCACAATTTGCTGTACGGTATTTTACTATTTGGCAATTTATTCTTTAAGTGTTCCTTGGATATATTTATTTCCATATTATTGTATTATTTTATGCAGTATACTTTGTTCTCTTCTCCTCTCTTCCACCTCCCCCAATGACACATCTGGAAATGAGCTGATACCAGCTCAGGATGACTGGTTAAACTTTGTGAAATAAATACATACATGTGAATATACATGCATAAATAAATGTTCAGTTTTTAATGGTGACGCATTGCTGCTATGCCACTATTCTGGACCATGTTATTAAGTTTTTTCTATAGAGGTGTTTTTTCCTCCTTGGCAGTATGGGCACTGACATCAGTTCCTGTTCCTGTCCACTGCAGCCATCTCTGATGTCGGGGGCTGAACCCTCCATGGGTTACCCCCTCCGTGGCACGGCCAGGAGAGGAGGGCCATCCTCCCCACTCTGGCAACTCATCCAGATGTGGCCCCGATTCTAATCAGTGGAGCAGGCTACACTTGGACAGATAGCGCTTCATGAAGCCTACCCTCTGCTTTTCCTCCTTTTTTCTCCCTGACCAGCCACAAACATGCAATAAGCACATTGTGTGCACTCCCCCTCTGCGGGGACACCCCCAGTGCTCTGGACTTAGGGCTTTCCCACTTGATGTGACCCATTTACACCTCCAAATGGATTCCACCAGGTAGTGGTCAAGCAGCAGGCCATAGAACCCCCCTCCCCAAGGGAGGAGAGCTGTCCTCCACATGCTCGATCCTCCATCCCCCGGGTGCCCCCCAGGAACCCATGTCTGTCCCAGAGCACAAGTCGCTGACATGGCAGGAGGTAAGTCACTTACAGTGCCTCAGCTGTCCACACCACTATGCTATCTGATGATATTAATTTGTAAAAGTGATGTACCGGTGCCTCACCACTACTCCAGCCCATGTTATTAATTTCTAATAGGGACGCACAACTGCCATACCACTACTCCGTATATTTCTGTGAATTTTTACTAGAGATGCACTGCTTCCACACTGCTACTCCATGCCGTGTTTTCATTTATTTATTTGGTTATCAGGTAGGTACACTGGAATATATGTTCCTTTTTCAGGTATGACCTGAGATCAAGATTATAGCAACATAAACATACAGGTGTAGTACAAAACAGTTACAGTAAATATTTCGTTATTACAAATTACAACAACAAACATTAAGCTTTGTAAAATACTGAAGAGCTAAGGAAAAAAGATCATAAGATGAAGATTGCTTTAATTGCATAGGCAGGGAGTTCCACAAGGAGGCAGCACAATATGCGAATGTATGTTTACCAGCTGTTGTATGGAAAAAAGGCACGGTAGAAGACCGAGAATCAAAAGTAGTAATATGTTTGTCTAAAAATTTACTCAGAGGTACATTCACAAAACTTTGCCTGGGGCAAACTGGGTTTGCATGGGGCAAACTGGGTGTTGCGCAGAAGTGGTATTCACAAAGCCCAGTTTGACCTGGCAAACTGCGTGTGTGCCTGGGCAATGCAATAAGGGGGGGACGCAATGCAAATGATGGGGAGGGAACCTGCATATCTCCGCAATCCCATTCACAAAACTTGGGATCCCAAAACTTGGGAGCCATTTGCAATGTCCACTGTGTGGAAAAAATACCCCAGGCAAAAGCCTGGTGGTAATCCACACAGCCCTAGTGGTTTTGCAGTGGTACTGTGGCCTCTGGTCCCTGATCCCAGACTCAGTAAGAGGGAATGATTTCCTTGGTGGTCCAGTGGTCCCTTCTCCCTAGTCTCCAATCGCCGAACCATGGACAGAATACCCCATTTTCATAGTGTAGTGTCCCACCCTCCACCCTGAACCCTGATTGCTGGCCCTGTTAATGATAATGTTAATCCTGGTGGTCCAGTGGTCTTTTCCCCCTCCCCATACCTTGACTGCTGACCCTGTCAATAGTAACATTAATCCTGATGATCCAGTGGTCCTTCCCCCCTCTCCTTTCCACAATCCCTGACTCCAAAGCAGTTGAAACTACCTGGCAATCTATTGGACCCTCCACCCCCCCACCCAGTAATGGAGAGTTCCACCACCCTGCTCCCCAGCCCTAACCCATAGCCAGCGACCAGCACAGCCCACCGCTCACCACCACGGCTGGCTGCCAAGTGAGTTCTCAATGACAGCATACTGTATTCAGCACAGCCTATTGACAGTGATCGAAAAATAGTTTTATAAGTAAGTGATGAGCCATGCCACAGTATGCATGGAGTAAACAACAACGTATATATTTATGTGTACATATATTGGTTATTTTTTATATTTTAGATATTTGATAGAGTATAGCTAATAACAATTGTATTTTACGATTCTTAGCTATTAACACAGATTGTTAGGCTCAGATATTCAGACTGCGCCTGGCAGTGGCGCAAGCCTGGGTGCAGCATAACTGGGATGCACTGGGGACAGGACCAGGTGATATTCAACGGTGATGCGCCATGGTGCAGCACCGTTGAATATGGCACAGACTGCGCACAGTGCAGTGGCACTGCACCAGCGCAAGCCACAGATAGGGAGCATGGGGATGTACCAGCACAAACGCAGCCGTGCTGGGAGCATCACCCATGATATTCAACAGAGGGCATGCAAATGAGGCCATAATATATGCAAGGTGCAAATGGGGCCATTTGCATGTCATTATGGCTCCATTTGCATGTCTTGTGCAGGACAGCCTGGCAAATTGCACATGGCACCCTGCACAGAATGACGTGTGCATGGGGGGGGTCCCGGGGCATCCCCTGCCCCATAGCCACAATCGCAGTGAAACTCCATAACACACTTCCCTAGTAGTCTAGTGGTACCCCTCCCTCCCATGTCCCCAATCACCGTAAATAACTGTAATTCAAATCCCTGGTAGTCTAGTGGAACCCCCTCCTCCCATCCATTGCCACAATCGCAGTAAAGTGCCGTAACATACCCCTGGTGATCCAGTGGCACCCCCCACCCACACAGAATCCCTTGCCCACCCCACCCCCTTCCATGATCGACGGCGGCTGTAACCCACACGCATACTGCCCAGTCACCCGCTAAATGACAGATACAGTATGGATCACCAGGGAATTATGTTACGGTACTTACCATGATCGCGACAACAGATGGGAGGGAGGGGGTCCACTAGACTACCAGGAATTTGAATTACAGCCATTTACCAGTGATCGGGGATACAGGAGGGAGGGGGGCCCACTAGACTACCAGGGAGTTAATTTACAGTCATTTACCAACAATCGGGGACATGGAAGGGGGGGGTTCAACCAGAATACCAAGGAGTTCATTTACAGTCTTTAACCGGTGATCAGGGACTCGGGAGGGAGGGGGATTCCACTAGACTACCAGGGAGTTCATTTACAGTCATTTACCGGCGATCAGGGACACAGGAGGGAGAGGGGTACCACTAGACTACCAGGGTACTATGTGTGCTTGTAGATGGTGTTCTGGGTGGGCGGGTGGTCACCCATGGCTGGCGGCTGCTGTGTTGCATTACAGCAGCCCACCTGTGGTCAGGATTTGTTCCCACTCTTCACAGGCTCAACTTTGAGCCCCCCCATGCGGCACAATGCAGGGTTGCGCCAGCATATGCGCCGCACATCCCGGGCTGAATATTGCGATGTGCTGCATATGCATGGGCATGCCCCCTGCATCTGCACCGCATACACTTTCATTGCACCCTGACACATCAGAATTTGCGCTGCACCCGGCAGCCTGTTCAATATCCCACCAGGCACAATGTGGGGTTGCGCTAGCGCAACTCTGTTGCACTATGTGCAACCCCTTTGAAAATCCAGGCCTTAGTGTTTATATATGTCTGTATTTGAGATGTCATTTTTGTTTGGAATAATCATGTTTTATTTTGTAAAGTTAAATTATTTGGGGTTTTGTAAAAACAGGCAGACGCCAGAGAGGGAGAAGGGGTCAGCAAGGTCAGCTCCCAGAGTGGGGGCTGACCAAATGAGCAGACGCGAAAGACTGTTAGACCTATTCTGCTGGCATTTTAGTATGTTAGTATGTTATTAACAATTAAGGTTTATGCTTAAATAGGAAATTATTAAATGCTGTAATATATTTTGATGTAAAGTATTCTCCATGTCATTTGTTTCTTTTTTTTCCCCCTTGGCCATTGGACATTTGTCACACTCAAATCCCTGTAATTAAGGAGAATTGCCATGGTTAATAGCTATCTCCTCACCACCACACACCCTCTTGGCTTCCCTGGCCACACAGAGTACTTCTTCACAGGAAGAATATTGAATTCTTGTGAAAGCATTGATCAGAGACTGTGGAAGACAAAATTGAGATGGGTTTCAAGAATGTATGGAAAAGCAATAAGTGCAAATTATAGGTAGGGGGCAGGTGGTGAGAAAAAAACGTAAATATAAAATGGGCAAGGACATCATGGTGTCCAGATTGGCTGAGACTTCATTCTAGATAGTGCCTTCAAAGAGCACCAACAAAGGTTAGAAATAAGTTGCTGCCAACTCTGTTTAGTAATTCTCTTGAAAAACCAAAATAAAATTACTTGCTAATATTAT
The DNA here is from genome assembly GCA_016271365.2 of Neoceratodus forsteri. Taxonomy (NCBI): domain Eukaryota; kingdom Metazoa; phylum Chordata; order Ceratodontiformes; family Ceratodontidae; genus Neoceratodus; species Neoceratodus forsteri. The sequence goes on along the minus strand of CM028133.1, from coordinate 679,362,225 downwards.
CAAATTTAAATAGTCCATTGACTAGCATGAGAGCATTGAAAAGAAATACTCCTTGCTGTGATGCATTTGGTAAGTCAATAGGAGGCACTGAAGTGATGCCGTTTGAAGACTGATTGTTATTTTGAGCGCCCCTCTTCTTAGTTTCCACTTTCTCATTCTGCTTCATGGTGCTGCTCCATCGCTTCCTATCTGTTGATGACATTGGAGAAGGAATCCATGGCAGGTTGTATCTCTTTGGAGATGACACAAAACTATGTGGGACAGTGGACAGTGACTAGAGAACAGGTAAAATGCAGAGACTTACAAAACCTGGTGGGGCGATCAAAGGTCTGGAAGTTAAAATTCGATGCTATAAAGTGTGAGATAACGCACCTACAGGAAAACAAACCCAAAACAGAGCACTGGATGGTATGCGAGACAGACTAACAGGATGCTGGGATGTATCGGGATGAGTAACGTTAGCAGATAAAAAGACGTAGTACTTCCACTCTATAAACCCCTGCTGAGACCTCACCTAGAGTACTGCACCTAGTTCTGGAATCCTCACCTCAGAAAGAAAAAGGATAAGTTGGAGGCAGTGCAACGCAGAGTAACAAAAATGATTCAGGAAAAGCAGGGCAGATCCCATGCTGAGCGCCTCAAGGCACTAAACATGTACTCTGTGGAGACCAGAATAGAGAGAGAGGGGTGATACGATAGAGACCCTTAAGTTTCATACAGGGACTAGCAAAGTGATAAGTGGGCAACTATGTAGCTTGAATGCCAATTCACAGACACATGGTCACAAATGGAAATTAACATGGGGGAAGTTTAGGGGAGATGTGAGGAAGTGCTACTTTATGCAAAGGGTGGTGGAACCTTGGGACAGTCTAAAGGCTGAAGTAACGGTTGCTAAAACATTCAGGGGATTTAATTATGGCTTGGACAAAATCAGACTGTGTCCTGTTTCCATTTTTTTTTTGCGGTCTCTGCAGCATGATCTTGGGATTTGAAGTCAGGGCTTTGGTTTTTTTTGTTTTTTTTTATTTTCACGGTCCTTGCAGCATGCTCTGAGGACAGGTGTTAAGCTATTATTATTTGTATTTGTTGATGGAGAGAAGAAAGATGTCATTGCCAACCTTCCATGTTTTACCTAGCAACACAGGACTCTTTGTTTCTATGCAAGTACATGACTCTTGTGTTATTCACAATAAATACATTTAAAAAAAGGGGTGTTGACACCTAAAATTTTTCACAGTCCTTTACTCTACACATTGTATAATTGCAGTAAACCACAACAGAGTATGTGGGTTATGCTAGTGTCTACCCATGCCTGATGTGGTTTGACCACTCAAATTGAATTCTCATGACCAGAACACAAAAGGCATGGAAGAATCACAGCATAACACACAATCAGACATGGTTTACTGTTTTAGTCACTGTCAGTGTTTGTAAACCTACATGTATTGTTTGAGAGATTCCAAAAAAGAATGGAAGTAAAAGTGCTGCTGACCTTTTTCGTGTGCCCACCTCTGAGGTAAATTTATTTTTTCAAGGTGGGTGTTGTGCAAAGTGTAGTCCTAAGGGTGTAAAAAGACAGTCTGTGTTTTATTTCTCCACCACCACCACAACCCCCCCCCCCCGTGACAGGTTGTAGTCGTCAGTAAGTAACACAGAGCTAAGTTAAACTTTTCTGTAACAGTCGACTATGAGATGTGAGACGGGATGGTAGTCATAAAGTTTTGTGTGATTTGGAAAGTGTCGTAAAGACATTTTATTTATTTATTTATTGAAATCTTGGAGTAACAATCTTTGAGCTAAAAGCTCTTTTATAGACGCTCCATGTCATTAAGGACAAACGTACATAACATGTTACACAGAGTATACATTTAACAGAATTGGGTACAATCAGATGCATAAAATTAACGCTAGTTGTATTTACATTAACAGCATGTAGAAGACAATAAGTTAAACAATGACCAGAAGTGGTTATTAGCATAACTGGCATAACAGGGCATGGGTCTGAAGAACTTGAAATTAGTAGTGATCGGATAGAAGTCAAGAATCAGAGAGAGGAGGAATCAGCAAAGACATTTCTATGAAAAAAATTAAACACTCGAACAATAGTACCAAGCAGAGAAGGGTTGGGGGGAACACTACCTTAACAAGAGAAGATCATGCTGGCAGATCAATTTTGAAAATCCAGGTTTACAAAAGATATCATGAGTAATGGGTTACCCAGAAATGGCACTCATTTTTTAACAAATATCAGTTGAAAAAAATAACTGTAGGCCGGGACATGGTTTCAGTCTGTCAGGATGCTTTAATTGTTCTAACCTATTTTCCAGTGTCAGATAAGGTATAAGGCTAGGGCGACCTGCCAGAAATTTGAGCGAAAAAAATGCTGGGCACAATCCAAGTGTCTTAATGGTTAAATTAATGCTCTGCGTGCAGGTTGTACGCACTTGTTTCTAGCTGTGCTTTAGAAACTTATAATGCATGGAAAAAGGCACACCGGAACTCAAGATTATCCCTCCCCATTTTATAATGAGACAGGTCAAGGGACCAGAGGACAGCACCCCCGGACGTCACAGCAGGTGGACTGAGGGTAAAACAGGGGGAAAGCCTAAATGGACAAGAACCATAAGCACATCGGGGGCTGATGGGAACAGCAACATAACATGTAAACAAGTCATTGTGCAGGTCATCCGTGGAATCTCAGGCCAAGGGGAAGGAGTCTAGGAGCAGGTTGTCAGTGCTAGCTAGCCTGAGGAACAGGATTGGGGGGGTGGAAGTCACAATGAAGATGAGGGATAAGGGTAGTAGCAGCGGCATGGGGAAAGCAGAGTGGCAGGAAGTGTGGATGTTGAGCAGGAGTGTAGCATTGCAGGCAGGGGGAGTACAGCGGGAGGGGGTAGCACATTCAAATAGGGAAGGTGGAGAGCAGAAGGGGAATGGTAAGGGAGGCAGAAGAGTAAGTCTAAGTAGAAGGAGTAGAGGAATGGGGAGGGGCTTAGGGACGGGATAAATCAGGGAACATGTGAAACAATGGGGTACACAGGCATGGCTACATGAGAGGGGGATCAGGACCGTGAACAGGAGAATGGGAAGTATCTAGTGGGAGAGCAGGAAAAGGAGGAGAGAGAGTCATCATTTTGAGGAACTCAGTACTGAATGGTGTAAGATAGGGAAGCAAGGGCACCAGGAAAAGTCGCATATTGGTGGGATGTATGCCAGGCATAACTTCAGGAAGGGTGCGGCAGTTTATTCATAAGTGCATGGGGAAGGTTGGAGAGAAACTTCTCATTGTAGTGCACCTGGGCACAAATGACCTGGAGGGGAGAAGGATCGAAGAGGTGCAGGAGCGGTTCAGAGAAGTGGGCAGGACATACAAGAATGCAGGAAGTTCAGTTGCTTTCTCAGTGATTCTCCTGGTATCTAGGGCAAGTGCAACCAGAAACCAATAAATATTTGAGATCAACGAATGGATGGGGGAGTGGTGTGGGACCATAGGGTTCGCTACGGTTGGTGGAGTGGGTAGGACGTGGGAGAACAAGTAGCTGTATGCACAAGATAGGCTGGATTTGAGTATGGAATGCTCAGAGGTTCTAAAGCAAAAGCTCACAGAGTACATGGTAGCCAGAATTAATTTAGAGATTATGAAGATTTTAAAGAAAGTTAGGTGGAGGGAGGGGATCAAAGGGTTGGGCACAAACAGTGTCACCAGGTGAGGGATTCAGTAGGCCTTCCCTCTCCCACCCAACTAGACAGAAGGGGAAGGAGGAGAATTCAAAAAGGGGAGACTGTAAATGTGAGGGTAAGAGCAAGGAGGGGCAAGGGTCACCCTAGATGGTGGTTTCACTGAATGTAAGGAGCCTTGGAAACAAGGCAGTACCTTTGCAGGTGCTGATAACGGCAGGAGAGGTGGGCAAAGCAGCCATCACTGTTACGTGAGCCACCCAATACCAGGACTACGACCTATACAGATCCTTGTGTACATGCTGTGCCGCAGGGATATAGAAAAATGGAAAGAGGAACAGTGACTATTTATGTAAAAGAAGGGATATTATGCAGCACTGAAGAGGGGGAGGAGGGTAGAGCTGAAAACATAAGGATTCAGCTCCAGAACTGAAAGGGAAGGAAGGTTAGATTGGGGGTAGTGTACAGGTCACCCTCTCAAACTGATAAAATCGACAAGGAGTTGGGTGAGTTAATAAATAGGATCAGTGATAAGGGCGATACTGCTATAATAAAGGATTTCAGCCTGAAAGGGGGGTAGATTGGAATATCCCAGCTACTTCAAGTGCCAGGGAACATATCCTCCTGGAGGCCTTCAAGGATGGCTTCATGATACAGATGAGTAATAGAACCAAACAGGGAGGAAAACATAGTGGATCTTATGTTGATGGAAAGGGAGCATGTCCAGGACTTAAGAGTGGAGGACCCCCTGGAAGGAAGCGACCACCGCACCGTGTGATTCTGACTCAGTCTAGGTGAGGAGGCAGCCAAAAACAAAACAAAGGTAGCAGACTTCAAAGGGGCAGACTTTGACAGGATGGGAGTCATACTGGTAGGGCACCTCACCAACATCCGCCCACACAAGAATGCTGAAAAGAAATGGGCCATCATCAAGCAGAGTCTGCCAGAGGACACTAACTAATGTACAAAGATACAAAGAAAGATGGCCAGGACAAAAAAAGGAGAGCTGGATAAGCAAGGAAGCAGCAGTGAAGATGAAGATGAAGGAAAGAACTGCCTACAGATGATATAAAACAACCAAGCAGGAGTACAATAAGGAGGAGTACTTAACATAATCCAGAGATGTGAGTAGAGTAGTCAGGGCAGTTAAGTCTTCAAGAGAGCTTAGACAGGCACATGAAATTAGAGAGAGTGAGAAGGATTTCTTAAGGTACATAAGGGAGAAAAGAAGCTGCAAAGATCAGATTGTCAGAATCAATAAAGATGGCAGGTGGGTAGTAAAGGGGAGGAAGCAGGCAGAAGCACTCAATGAGTAATTCAGTTCTGAGTTTACTAGGGAGAAGGATGGGCCTATGCTGCAGGGAAAAGGTTGGGTGAGCACAGGGTGTGAGGGGTTAATGGATGGAGTGCATCCAACGGTCCTGAGGCAGTTGGCTGAGGTCCTGCAGGGACCTCTGGCAGAATTGTTCAAAACCTCCCTGGTGACTGGGTGCGTACACCTGGACTGGAGGATGGCACATGTGGAGCCCCTCCATAAGAGTGGGCCTAAGGACAAACAAGTTAACTACAGACTGGTCAGCCTAACCTCCAATGTGGTGAAGTTAATGGAGACTAACCTTAAGGAGCAGCTGGTGATCTTTCTGGGGGTGAATGGTCTCCAGGACGATAGTCAGCATGAGTCTGTCTCATGCAGATTCTGCAAGACCAACCTGGTTGACTTTTTTGATTGGTTGACAAGGGAACTCAATAAGGGCCAAGCAATGGATGTCCTGTATCTGGACTTCAACAAGGCCTTCGATTCGGTACCACATGGAAGAATGACTAGTAAATTGGAGAACCTGTGATTAGGGCCGAAACTGGTAGGATAGGTTAAGAACTGGCTGCAAGATAGGCAGAAGAGGGTAATCATAGAGGGAGAACTCTTGACCCCAGGGCTGTAACCAGCGGGGTCCCACAAGGCTCTGTTTTAGGACCGGTGGTATTTAACATCTTCATTGATGACATATTGAATGGGATTAAGAACAAGATAAGCCTTTTTTTGCAGACGAAATGAAAATTGGTGTGGAAGTGAACAGAGAGGAAGGAAGGCATGGATTTCAAGAGAACCTGGCTAGGCTTGAGTGCAGGTCAGGCACATGGCAGATGGAGTTCAAGCCTAAGAAGTGCAAGGTCATGCACTTGAGAGCCAGAAACCCAGACAATTTGCTACTGGTTTGGGGGCAGAGTTATCCACTTCAGAGGAGGAGAAGGATCTGGGGGTAGTAGTCACAGGGGACATGAATCATTCAGCGCAATGCAGGAAGGTGGCGGCCAAGGGTAACAAGAAGCAGGGCAGCATTGATGGATGAATCACCACTAGAAGAGAGTAAGCCGTCCTGCCACTGTACAGGTTACTGGTGGGACCGCACCTTGAGTACTGAGTGCAGTTCTGGTACCCATATTTAAAATAGGTCAGCAAACTACTGGAGTGGGTCCAGCGTAGGGTGTCCAAGATGATCCTTGAAGTGGGGGACAAAATATATGAGGGCAGACTGAGGGAGGTCAACATGTATTCCCAGGAGGATAGAAGGGATAGCCAGGATATGACTAAGACCTTCAAATATTTAAAGGGCACAAGTAGGGTTTGGACTGATGACTTGTTTAGATTATAGTGGGGGAGAGAAACAAGGCTTCACAGTCTGAAATTGGAAGGTGGAAGATTCAGAAGGGAAATGAGAAGGCAATATTTCACAGAAGCAGTGGTGGCAAGGTGGAACGCATGACCTGAGGAGGTGATATAATTAATACCTGTGGAGAGTTTTAACAGAGTGTGGGACAGGGTTAAAGGTAAGGTCATATCTGAGTGCAGTCTGGGAAGGGGGAGTCGGCAGATGGGAGCAATGAATCAGATTAACGGGTAAAGGGTGGGGGGCATCTGTAGTGGAATAGTCAGGGAGCTGCACACTCGGGCAGACTTGACATACCATATGGCCTGTATCAGCTAGCATTTTCGTATGTTCATACTATATATCATCCCCCATGGGTATCCAGTGAGAATGGCAACTGAATATGAGCGACCCTCAAAATGGTGACTCATTTTCAGCGTTTTCCTCCTGGGTTACCCTGGAAAGATAGCGATACTATGCCACCGCAAGTGTACTGCAGGGCGACAGGAAGGGGGGATAGCGAGGGGATGGGAAGGTACAGGAAAGGGGTTTTGGGGGACTGCTGTACCTTGTTCTGCCGAGCTAGCCTGGTGGTTTGGGTGGCTAGCTGAGGTGCGGCAGGTACAGGGTTCGGGACCAAGTGCGGGAAACTTTTGCCACTGCCTGTGGCTGCAGCACTTCATTTTATCCCGATGCAGGGATATTGCCTCTTCCCTGACATGCACCCCCCCTGGAGTTGAGAATCCTTTCTAAGGGTGGTGTGGGGGAGGTGCAGCCCCCCCCAACAAAACCACTTGTTTACCTCTCCAGATATTGCGTCGCCCTGGAGTGTATATCACCACTTTTCTTTTCGGTGATATACACTTGCCATAATAGAGATCACTATTTTGCGATCGCTATTATAAGATGGAACCTCCTCCATGTGTTCAATAGACTCCTGCATCTCTTTGCATCAGTTCCACAACATGTTTAAACCTCCCGTGCAAGTATCCTATATATGCTGTTAGCACCCAAATGAAAGAAGAGGTACCGCCATAGGCTGGCTGAGACCCTAGTGACATTCAGATGATGCATCTTGTACATAAATAACATAGAGGGCAACTCATATGTTCAGAATTTAAAGCTGCACTGTGACGAAATTTGGCAAAAATTTGGCTCTACCTTTTTTGTACTATTAAAGATTCCAGGTATCTTCCAGTTTAATTTGGTTGTGCAATTTTCAATTCCACCAAAATGTATTGTATAAATGATGCATTTGAGTTTTTTTCTCAAGGAAAAATGATGGCCACCATATTTTACAAAGAAATAGCATTATAGACCTCGCAAGGATCGAAAAAAATTAAAAAAGGTCTCATGGTGCATAGTGTAGGAGATACTTAGACAACAACATTTGACAGGTCTGCTAATATTTTTCTTAACTGTAGCTAAAACTAGCTTTTTTGGAAAACATTTTTTCTGATACTTAGCTGTAGAGTCAAACCACACAAAAGTGAAGGTACTGGACTTCATGAGGGCTGATTTTGTGAAAATGGGAGAGTGCCTCAGAAAAGCACTAGCAAACAGGCAAGAAGGTGGGGTGGAGCAACAATGGAGAAACATCAAAACCGCCATCACAGAGGCAGCAAGCCTTTGTGTGAAGCAAATAATCAAATCAAAAAGAAAGAAAAAACCACTATGGTTTTCAAAAGAAGTGGCGGGGAAGGTAAGGGAGAAAAAGATAGCATTCAGGAAGTATGAGGAAACACAGAAGGAGCAGGACTGAGAACTGTACCAGTTAAAGCAGAAGGAAGGGGAAGGCAGTCAGAATAGCAAATGCCCAAAACGAGGAAAAGATAGCCAACTCAGTTAAGAAGGGGCATAAAACCTTTTATAGGTACATTAGGGAGCAAAGAAAGACTAAAGCAGGGATACTGAGGCTGAATAAAGAGGAAGGTGATTGGGCAGAGAGCGACAGAGAAAAAGCAGGGATACTGAATGAATACTTCTGCTCAGTATTCACAATGGAAAAGCAGGGAGAGATACCTAATCCAGTTAATAGAATCATTCTGGATAGGGGGGTTGACATTAGTCCTTTCACAGAAGAAAGGGTTCTGAAAGAACTCTTAAACTGAAGGTGGATAAAGCTATGGCGCCTGATGGGATTCACCCCAGAATTCTAAAAGAACTAAAGGAAGAACCAGTAACACCACTGACTACTCTTTTTAATAAATCATGGGAGGATGGTGTGGTACCTTAGGACTGGAGGGGGCAGATGTGATTCCCCTTCACAAAAGTGGGAGCAAGACAGAGGCAGGAAACTACAGACCTGTCAGTTTGACCTCAGTGGTAGGGAAAATGATGGAATCACTTCTGAAGGAAAGAATTGTTGATTACCTAGAGGCCAGTGGGGCACAGAACCCAAAGCAGCATGGATTCACAGCAGGAAGATCATGTCAGATGAATCTAATTGATTTTCTTGACTGAGTGAACAAAGTAGCAGACCAGGGAGGGGCTGTGGACATGGCCTACCTAGACTTTAGCAAGGCATTTGACACAGTCCCGCACAAAAGATTAATAAACAAATTAGCCAGCCTGGGAGTGGGTCCCAGGGTGGTAGCCTGGGTAAAACACTGGCTGGACAACAGGACACAGTGGGTAATAGTAAATGGAGTCCACAGTGAAGAAAGGAGGGTTACTAGTGGGTACGCAGGGTTCAGTACTGTGATGGGTCATTTTTAAAGTCTTTATAAGTGACATTGCAGAGGGACTGGAAGGGAAAGTATGTCTCTTTGCAGATGACACAAAGATCTGCAACAGGGTTGATATGCAAGATGGGGTGGAAAGGATGAAAAGGGACTTGGCAAGGTTGGAGGAATGGTCAAATGTATGGCAGCTTAGATTCAACACAAAGAAGTGGAAAGTAATGCACCTGGGAAACAAAAAACCAGCAGAAGAGTGCACAATTGGGGTGAGATACTGACAACAACAAAAATGGAAAGAGACCTGGGTGTAGTCGTATCAGACGACCTAAAGGTGGGCCAGCAATGTGAGAAGGCAGTAAGGAGGGCTGGGGGGGATACTGGGATGCATAGGGAGAGGCATCACCAGTAGAAAACAGGAAGTTGTTGGCCCTCTGTACAGACAGTTGGTAAAACCACATCAGGAGTACTGTGTACAGTTCTGGAGGCTCCATCTCCACAAAGACATAGACAGGGTGGAGGCTGTCCAGAGGAGGGCAACCAAAATGGTGCAGGGTCTGCACAAGAAGACATATGAAGAAAGACTAAAGGAGCTTAAGATGTATAGCCTCGAGGAAAGGAGGGAGAGGGGGACATGATAGAAACTTTCAAATACCTTAAGAGAATCAACAAAGTCCAAGAGGGTAGCATCTTTCAGAAAAAGAGATGTGCAAGAACAAGAGGGCACAATTTGAAGATAGAGGTGGGACGGCTCAGAGGTAATGTGAGGAAGTATTTCTTCACAGAGAGGGTTGTGGATGCATGGAACAGCCTTCCTGAGGAGGTCGTTGAGTCAAAAACAGTGGGGGAATTCAAGAATGCATGGGACAGACATAAGGCAATTCTAGTGGGGGATAGGAGGAAGTAGGCTGTTGGTTAACTAGGATCTGCAGCTTATCCATTAGGTAGAGACATGGGCAGACTGAGTAGGCCAAGCGGTCCTTATCTGACGTCAAATTCTATGTTTCTGTGTTACACTGCCGCTTTAAGACTGACCAATGCCACTCAAGTATGTTTGATATGAACATGTAATCTAAACATCACTGTCTGATAGTATGGCAAACATTTGCATGTGTCAGTTTTCAAAATGTGTTTTATACAGATGAATAACTGCCAGATCATTCAGTAATAGCAGCGTGGCCACAGACACGTACTCTGTATCTTCTTATTAGTTCTCATTTCTCCCATTGCTTCATGGCTATACTGGGTTTTGCAACCAGGAAAAGACCCTGACATGGCATTTCTTTAAACTTGTAAATTTCAAACAAACTACCTTATTTACCTAATCATTTATCATAATAATATTGCATTACTGCAGCAAGTTCTGTGCATTGCTAAGCACTGTAAATGTAGAATAATGTTTCCCTTTCATTTACTCATAACAGCACAATTAAAATACATACTGTATGTCAGGAGTCATTCAGCAGACCTCTACACAACAGACACTTACAATTGTATAAACTCTGAGAGAATAAATAAATATTTTTATACAAGGAAACATTATAAATGTATAACTTTGTCCCAGTTTACACATGTAAATAGTGACAGAAGATGGTTCTTACTTCACTCTGATATGGCAGTAGCTAAGTAGAAATTTTCTGAAAAATATAAAAAGAAAAAGCTTGAATCTCCTGTGCTAGCAAGTAACTTTACAGCCTTTCAATAGTAAAGACAGTCTAATTCATAAAAACACTATACCACAATCAGCTTAGTCAGAAGCAAGCTCTTTAATTTGATGCTGTTGCTTGAACATAGATCTGTCATGCTGTATGTAAGGATTAAGCCATGAGAAAAGATGGGTCTACTGTGGAATTAATCCATGGTTGGGGTGGGTTGGGGCACGAGGCTGAAGGCTGAGTGCCTCCAATGACCCAACCATGGATTAATTCCACAGTAGACCCATCCTTTCGAGTAGCTTAATCCTCTTGTAACATGGTAATGATTGTATGACTGAAGGTCTCTGAATAAATGAGAACAGACAGACTGATTTAGTTTTGGAATGCTATATGTTGGGTTGTTAAACATGGTGTACATACAGTACAAAACAATTGGAACACACCTATTGGAAATATCGTGGCTGCTATTTAAGTTTTGCAAAAATAGCTTTCATTACAAGTTTTAAGCTTTCTAACATCAAAACTTATTTCAAAATTTTTCAAAAATGTGCAACTGAGTGACTTCAACCACCCAGGCATTGATTAATGCTCAGTAAACCCATGCTCTGTCATGGGTTAATCCACTTATAAAATGGGCAACTTTATTTTAGAGGTTTATCTAAATAAATAAATAAAACACTGTTTACATACATTTGTAATAAAATAGTTCTTCTGCTTAAAGGATTTGTCCCTCTGAGGATGCCATAGTTGTAATTCTCCACTTGGTGGATTTGTCCTAGTGAGGCTGCCGTAGTTGTAGTTTTTTAAATGTTTCTCTGGTGGAGTGATCTGCAGTGCTCCCAGATCAGCCCAAGCATTTTCCTGTAGCAGACCCTCATTTTTCCTGTATTTTCCCTGTAAAACCTTGATGAAATCCTTGTAGGTTTTCCTGTATGCCCCTGCCAATTTATTATTGCTATTGGCATCACTAGGATGGTAAATAAAATCACTACACCACATATTCTGTCTGTTTTACGGGTTCTTATTTACTTTAAGAATTAAAACTGACCCAAAAACATTACATAATTACATGACAGCTAAAAGATATTTACAGGTAACATGAAAACAAGCAATGGTAGGGAAGAACTGACGTACAAAGGGAAGCACTGATACTGAACAGGTGGTATAAAGAGATAAACACAGGCATATATGTGCATACATATAAAGTCTTAAAATGGTCACCCAGGAGTCACATTGTGCAAAGTTACTCATGAGCACCTGTCCTGAGGAGTGATGTGCAACGTTTCTTGAAGTCACGTAGCATCCATCCACGATGCAAATATATGCAGTCACCTTTAATATTTGTCCTTGCTTCTGCAGTGTTCCAGCATGGTCTTTGTTGGCTTAAATTTAAAGCAGTCCTCTTCTGTTTTATTGAAGGAAACATGCAGCAGTGCATTCAGTGTGTTTCCTTTCATACAGCTTCTGTCCTCTGTTTTGAGTACGGTTGACATCACTAAATAAGCGCTCCCATCTGCATTTCCATGGGGCAGAATTAGCAGTGCAGATATAAGCCTGCCAAGTAGGGGAACCTCAAGACACTTGGATTCCTGGGATTTTTCAGGTTTCTGATGTGCTGCAATACTAGTCAATTGGCAAGGTGGTCTTTTCCTCTGGGAAGGTCATCATTTCATATTCCAATATTTCATCATCAAGTTGATCCCTGACTTCATCATTGGTTCCAATAATGTTGGGGAAATGGTCTGCCAAAGCTTTTAATTTAGCACTTGAGACATGTTTCTCTGGGTTTAGTGCCTCCAGATGTTTATAGATGCCACCATCATAGTCTGCAAATGGCATTCTTCTTTTCACTTGCTGGCATGCCTCAATCCAGAAATCCTTTGCTAATGAAAGAAACTGTAGAACTGTTTCTTCTTCCCCTTCCTCTTGTAGTTGCTGTACAAATGACTTGCAATCAGATTTTCCAAAAGCGACTTGGTCCAAAGGAAGGTGGTAGTCTGTGTTTAGGACATCAATGTCTTGAATTTGTGCAACTTCTCGAATAGTAGCAGTGGTTAGGAATTTTGACAGCAGTTTTTGTACATAACCTCCAGCTCATGGAGAAGAATGTGAATATTTGGTTTTCCTGCTGAAAAGAAGATTGAACTCTAGAATGAGTGGCAATGCATAGTCCAGGAACATGAAGCACAGCTTTACTAGATTTGAGCGTAAAGCAGTCCTGATTCCCAAAACTGTTGCACTTCTTTCACGAACTTTCAAAATAAGACTTCAGAGCCTGAAACTGTTCCACAATTCTCCCAAGCCACTTGGTGCAGACTGAGCCATCTGGTCTGACACGGTTTCAGAAGTTTGTGTGGTTTTGTGTTGGTGAAGTCCTGAAAGGTCTGAAAGGTCTGCATTCTCTTGGTACTTTTCTTAAAATAGTACCAAATGTCTACAAATGAGCTCTGTACCTCGTCAGGGAACACTTGCAAGCGTCCATTTTGCTACGAGGTGGGCAACATGGCAGATGCAATGAATATTGAAGATGTACGGCAGCTCCTTTTTCAGTCTGGAGAGAACACTGTTTCTTACCCTATCATCACATTCGCTCCATCAGACCCAAACCCTACAATGTTTTCCAGGGATTTCATCCTTCGGAGTTCTTCAGTGATGGCATTGTACAAGGTCCCTGCATCAAATGTAACTCCAGATGCAGAAGGTGTTCCCTGGACTTCAAGCAGCTTGTAAAAGCATGACCTCACCCGTCCTGGGCATCAAGGATGCGAGCAAGTAGAGCCAGCTGCTTTGCAACAGTCTGATCATTGCTTTCATCGATGAGGAGACTGAAATGTTTTTTTCTCATTTGCTCAACAACAGATAGCTTGAGCTCTTCTCCAATTACATTCACCAACAGCGATTTTGTTTTGCTCTCCTTACAGGCAAACTTCTCTGCAACCTTTGAGTCCTTGAACATCACTGGGAACATCTCACTCATGTGGTTTGGCAGTGCAAATGGCAAGTGAAGCTCTGCCACAGCCCTTGCCCACAACAATTCTGCTGATGCCACATCAGCATCCAGGGAATGTGCAAAAAACTTGCTGACTGTTGCATTTGACGAGAGTGATGTAAGCAGCTTCTTATGTTTTTCTCCTTGACCATGATCACGAAGATCGTTCTTCCCTCCAGTGGCAACCTTGATGTGTTTTGCAAGGACTAGAGATAGAGAAAGAGAAAAGAAAAAAAAAAAGAGAAAGACGGGATTAGTTTTGTAATTTACAAAACATTATCTCCTCCACCCACTCAAATTCAATCCTGACTGATCACTACACTGTTAGCACCCCTGGCTTACACTACCCATCTATTTTAATAATGGTGCATGTTCTCCAAAACTTCTGTGCACCACCTCACACATTTTGCACCCCCCCCCAAATGCATCTTAGAATTGTGCATATATACTTACACGCGGAATGCATGTTCTTCCCCTTTGTCACTCTTCTGGTGCCATCCTTTGAATTCTGGTTCAAGTTCCCAGTCTTTCCTGTAGCTCTGACGATACCTCATTTTCTTTGCAGGGGTGGAAGGTGATGGAGATCCAGATCGGACTCTTGTGGAAGACATATCAACCAATGGGATTCTGTCCGTGCTGCTGGTTCTGTTAAATACATAAAACAAAAAGTCTGTTGTGTGTCTCATAATCGCGAAATAAGTGAATTTTTTCTTAAGCATGTGTAAAGCATGATTGTATGCTCACCAGGCTAAATATCAAACTCTGGATCCCCAGGAGGCAGATGATAGCATAGTGTGCCACTGGATGGCATCCACCGAGGATTAATTGAACAGATGAAACCAGGATGAACAAATGAATGAACCAATGAATGAAAATGAAATGATGGACTAGACTAGACACGACAATATTTTTAGTGACATCCATTGACCGAGCTCAATACAATGCTGCAGTGCTTATTAAACACACTTACACAGTGATGCTATTATCAAAACATGATCTTTGCATCCTGAATTGGCGACTTACCAATTTGATTTCAAAAGGAGTGGAGGTCTCTTGGTACTCACCTCAGGGCCCTGCTGTGAAGTCACCCAGCTACCATGTTGAGGTAGACCACCCATTAGCTGGGTCCCTACTCTAAACTGTATCAGTCTCAAATGGCTAACCTTTACATAGGGTGCATCAGGCCAAAATATGCTTACTCATGGTTTGGGACCCCATCCAATGTGCAGGTAACTGGTTGGGAGCTAGCTAAATCATGAACATCATACTTGATTCATAAATATTAGCTGCTCATCCTTGCTCATATACAAGTATGGCATGCATAAAACAGAAAAACAATCAGACTAGTGAGGACACCCTGCTCCCCATCACCCCCAGGGTAAATTGTGATGTTAAGCATATTTTCCAGCCTGAATTGGCGACATACTAATTTGATTTCAAAAAGTGAGGTCTCTTCATATTCACCTCAGGGCCCTGCTGCTAAGTCACCCAGCTTGTTGGGTCGACCACTCATGTAAGTAATTTACTGACCACTCAGCCACCACTCAGGGAAAATGGGGTTTGCCAGTCTCCCTTCCCCAACCCACTCCCTTTACTCTGCTTTTTGCTTTCTTATATTGTTTTCTTCTAACAAACTTATTTTCTTTTTCCCCTACAGGTCTGACAGGGGAGAGGCACCCAATATCAGATAAGTATAATTTTATTTTACTCCTGTCCTTCCATCCCTTTCATCCCGCTTAAGAACTGAGGATCCTTTGTGACCCCTTTGCCATATTTTGTTTTCACAGGGTCATGTACCACCTCTTTGGAGTACTACTTTTGGCTCCTAGGTCAGGTAAGTCACATTAGAATCACCAAACATAAATAAAACACAGGTATAAACTACTTTCTTATTTCATGGTGATAAGTAATTAAGCATGTAGTTTGACAATAGTGGGCATAGCTCTCAACCGTACCACATACGAGGAACGTTCCTCATTTTACTTCACGAAAACTCCGTGTTCCACATTGGAGGACTTGTCCACATTCAGTAGTAACATTTTAAAGCAAAATCTATAGTAAATGATGCAAAACTTATATTATTCAATTAATAACAGATTCTCTGAACACAAATGCTAACATTTTAACAGTGTTCTGAGCTTCCTAAATAAAGATTTGAATAAGTGTTCCACATTTTGCTAATTTGTTCCACATTTTGAAACATAATGTTCCACATTTGGGGACAAAGGTTGAGAGGTATGATAATGGGAGGAAAACCAAAGTGAGCTGATCATAGAGTTTCACACCTACAGCAAAACTGCTAAAATAAGTGCCAGCTGAGACAGTAAACCAGCATCCCTGCCTATTAGCCCACTCTGAAACCAGACCCGTTCTGGTCATGAGCACAGACCACCTCAAATTGCACAGCCAGATTCCACAAATTAAAGAAACTGCCAAAAGCAAGCCACAGCATAACAGGGAATAGAAGCAAGAGTAGGAATGCTGTACCTGTGGGGCAGAGGTTGGGGTGTGAGGTGGTTGAAGATAAGAACTGTACTCATACTTTTTTTGTGAACAGAATACCTTTTGTATGAATCCTAAGTATACAATATACTGTAGACAGAATAGTCAACTGGATCCCATGTAAATCAAACGAGATAACTCAGACATGTAAACAGTTGCACTGAATCAGATTATTAAAAGAGACTGCATGTAAACAGCACCGCAGAAAACTCACAGGTTTTCAAGTTATCTGATTTCTTCAGCTATCTGATTACTTCTTGACATGTAGACGTGGTGACTGACTCTTTCACAATGGTTCCTACCTATAACAGCTGCCATGAAGCTCAAGTCTGGTGATGTTACATCAGAATTGGAGCTGGTACTATGCCTCTCAATTGTCTACCTCATGATACCCTAAATACTGCTCAGTCCACATTCACCCCACAAAGAAAAAATGTTGCCCATGAAAATAAGATGCTTTAAACTCCGCTGAAGCAGACATTCAGAACACTATATTGCTCAGGCAGCATTTCAATTGTGCAAATAAAGGCCCGCTTGCAACAATGTTGGAACATGTGTATCCCCTATTTGATTGTGACCCGATTCTACACAAACAACTTGCATATAAGAAAATGCCTAGTGATTTGAAAGGACACTCAGGAAGGGTATTTGTCATGGTCAAAGAAACAGCAGGAATCAAAATAGTACTACTTTTTAAAAGGTAGCAGGAACAGAAAGTCTCAAAAGGACAAAGGCATGCCACTATTTTCTTACAACTGCCCACAATGGGCAAGCAATGAGAGTTTTACAGTACAGCAAATATACCAAATTATAAGAAACTGTCAACACCCCCACTCTCAAAACACTCAAATATTTTTTATCAAACCATCGGTACTACTAGTACATTTAACGTCTGTACTGTTTTTTAACTACATTTCGCTCCATACAGATATAGGCCTGGCCATTGATAAGGGGCAAACATGAAATAAATTATATGACTGAGAATTTGCTGCGTTTTAAAATGCACCCCTTACTGTGTACAGCAGAAAGATGTCTCTTGTGCAGAATTATTGCAAAAGATTACAACTGAATTAAGAGTCATATCTTTCTGAGATGACCAATTACTTAAAAGTTGGTATGCAAGCAGGAAAGTCTAAGGAGTCCTAACTATTAGTAGAAACATTGTGTTTTACAAGACTATAAGTATAGTGCTGATGTCAATATGTGTAACAGGATTTTATAAGATTTGCGATGTATACTGATTTATTTTTCATTTGTTTTTTCTTCTCATTGTTGTCATGATTTGAATTAATTTGCTCATTTGTGTAACTTTCTTTGGTGATTTCAAGCTTGTTTTATTGTGTTCCTATTGTTTGAGTCTAAAGGATAAGCAATTATAGCAACAACAACAAAGTCCTGCACTCACCACTCTCAAACAAAAGATAGGCTCAAGCAGAATTTCAAAGGTGCTTCATTTTAATATGAAGTGCATTGTACAATACAAACACTAGCTCAGGCGTGTTTCTGAATCTTCATGATTCCTTCCTCAATGGATCCACTGAGGAAGGAATTATAAATTCAAGCAGCGTCTGTATGTTTGTACTATATCACTTCATATTAAAAAGCCCATGAAAGTCTGCTGAAGCATCTTTGTTTGAAGTGGTGAACAGTATTGTTAGTGAATTCTAGAAACTTTAAAATCTGGATACCAAACTATTGTGATGCTCTCATACAACTTGACTGGTCTTTTTTAGACCTTCTCATCCCAGGATTTCCCCACCCTCCACCCTCTCTTCCTTTCTGCCACATATGATTCCAAAAACAAATGCTGGTGTAACAATGAGATGGCTACCTGATTATTTGGGAATAAAGAAATTAGAAGCTGCAGATACAACATGGCCTGGGATTATGAACAGAAAGCACAGACTAAGTTAATAGACTCAGACTTTATTGAGATGCCATATTTTGAAGTAGGCACAGTGTGGGAAGGGACAACCATAGTGCTGTAGAGGCTGGTAGATAGGATTGTTTCCATGAAACTCTTAAGTATTTGTTTGGGGGGAAGAGTAAACAATGTAGCAGGGAAGTATTTACAATCTGATCAAGGGGTTTAAACCTTGCTGGGCACGGATAACTACAGGGTATAATGAGAATGCACATTTTCAGTACAGTTACCTGTAAATGCAACAACATGAATGCAGTAGTTAATAAATAAATCAATCATTTTAAGACAGTACCTCCATCTACATAGACCATTTATCTACACATTAGGGAGTACAAACCTTGAATACTAACTCTTAGATGCAGTTTAAAAAATAAGAGGAT
Organism: Neoceratodus forsteri; assembly: GCA_016271365.2. Lineage (NCBI taxonomy): Eukaryota > Metazoa > Chordata > Ceratodontiformes > Ceratodontidae > Neoceratodus > Neoceratodus forsteri. The sequence continues at coordinate 679,343,774 of CM028133.1, read as the reverse complement.
ACTCTGTAACCCAAACCAAATGTTGAGCACTTTTTTATTAGCTGTGGTACTTGAGACAAGAAAAAATAAAAATTACAAATGTGGATGTTGCACATTCAGCCTTTTGTTTCCTTTTTAATTTGGTCTGCAACAAATGTATTCCAACAAAAAAAGAAAACAACCTTAGAATCAGGGACAAGAGGCAGGAATAGGTTATACCTGAGCTACTCCAACTGATGAGGGGTAGAAATTAAAATTTAGATGTACCACATGAACTTTTTACCTGCCTCAGTACAGTTCCGACTGCTCCCGCTGTGTCCACCACTCGCTGGCAAATACTGCTCTCCCTGCGGCTGGAAAATGAAAATAAACCAGTTCTGGTCCCGCTGTGACTCTCCGATCCCACGGTGTGGGGTGAACTATTTCCTCGTTTGCTGCAGTGCCAGATGATCTCTCGCTCTCGACTCTCCACGACTCGCTGCTGTCCGCTCAGACTCCCGTCCAATGAATTTTAAACTTCCCGTGGTCACCGGCTGTGTTATATAGTAGGGGGGCTCAGTGGCTAGCCTATCGGGGTACTAGTTGGGCAGTCCAAGCCAGCCTGGAGCCATGAGGGGCATGCGTGGCTCGCGTATTACCAGATGCCTCCCAGCACATGATCACGCAGCTCCCAGGAGTCTCAGGGGCGCGTGATCACAGCGTGAGGTTGGGAGGCACCAATCAGAGGCTACTCTCACTCTCTGTGAGACTCTTGGAGTCTCAGGCGCCCGTTATAGTGTGCCTTTGTTCCTTTGTCCCCCCCCCCGTAGCACTGGCAACAAACCCCATAGATGGAGGAAAATACAGATTTCCTCCCCGTAGCCCATTTTTCGCTATAAATCCCCGCAAAATACGGGAATCCCCATAGATATGGGAGCACTGGATCTGAAAAGGTCACTTTACATTGCTGTCATTAAGGATTTTGTAGTACAGCAAGGCAACTGTGGATTTACAGAGGATTAATCCATGGTCAGGTGACCTGTTTTGACAAATCAGAATACAGAAGTTTTGGCACACATTTTATAATAAGTTTTAAACCATTAATGAATGCTACCATATATATATATATATATATATATACATACATATACACACACTTTCTTACGTGCATCCTGCGTAAGACTATCATTGTCCAGTACCAAACTCCCCTGCTACAACTTTGAAATTTTATTATATTTTTGGTGTTATGTACACCCATGTGCCCACAGCCCATACATACCCCCCCTCATGTATGCACACAACCAAAAAACTGAGTGTGCTTACCTAATTTCACTTGGCATGCGTCATATTTTGTGAGCTATTCTGCCATCCCCATACCAACACCACAACTTCAGTATGTGTTTGTACATGACATGTGTTACCCCCTCTTCACATTGCAAAAAAAAAATCAGTTCAGTTATCTATACCTGTAAAATGTCTGGGGAAGAGAAAGAAAACATGTTTTTTCCCTGTTCTCCCTCATTCCCCTCCCTTTCCCTCCCTTTTCCATCTTTCCAGCCTTCTCCCACTTCCCCCCCCCCGCTCCTCCTTCTCTCTTAACACCGCAATCCTGCATTTAGATTACCCTTAGAGAACATCGTAGGAAGTCTCAATGAACGGTGTCTTACAGCATCTTCCTTTGACTCATACAAGAGGACCTGATTGTTCAAAAAAATTCAGTTTCGCTGAGAACACAAAATCTGTCTTAATATTCTCTTTCCATAAAGTTTGTTGCATATCAGAGAAAGTTCTACACTTCTGTAACAGGTCACAGGAGAAATCTTGTTTTATAGAAATTAACAGGTCCTGGAACTTGAAAGTTCTTTGTGGGATTGTGACTGAAATAACTGTTTCTGTCCTTGGTTCTCAAGAACTTAATTATAATGGGACACGGCCCCAAACCATCGTTTGGTTTCTCAGTCAAGTGGATCCTGTCTATTTCAGTTTGAAATGTTGATGAATCTTTTAGCAGCTATTGAAACATCTCTGTGGCTACTGCAGGTTAGTCAGTGTCAGTGGCTCAGTAGGTAGCACACTTGCCTCTGAGGCCGGGAGATCAGAGGGCTGTGGGTTCAGTTCCCACATCTGACACTTGGGTTAATATCCCAGTACTGACACTGTAGTGCAGTATGAGGGGGTGCTGCACTTCTGAGGTGCTGTCTTTCAGATGAGATGTTAAACTGAGGTCCCATCTGCCTGGATTGGTGGTAGTTAAGCTGGATGTTAAAGATCCCATGGCACTTATCGAAAAGAGATGGGAAATTTCCCCCAGTGTCCTGGCCAAATTTCCCTCATTCACCAAAAAATACCACCAACAGTTTAATCTGGTTCAAGGTCAGTTGGCATTCATCTGTATCCCCTTCCCCCGGGTTGTACCTGAAAATAGGCAGGATTTGTCTAGTGCACTTACCTGGTCAACAAAATCTAAATAAATAAATAAAAACTGGAACTTTTTTCCCATTGCTGTAGCATGCCGAGAACTCTTATGTTTTTCCTCCGTGCTCTATTCTCATAGTCCAATTGTCGCCTTATAATTTCTTCTTGTTTTTTTTAACATAGTTTATTTTATTGTATTTTTTCAACAGTCAACATACATATATAACTTTACTCTCACTTATGTTACATTCACTTAACATCCTACAACAATTACCTCCCCCCAGATGACAATTGTTCCTCTAAGCTTGGCTGTATCGAGCCATAATTCTTTCATAATTTTCTTCTTGTTTTTTAATGATTGTTTTATGTTCTGTGATAACTGGACTAAGAACACCTTTGAGTTTAGACTTCATTTCTTTAATTTGATATTCTATTTGTTTCCTTCCGTTAGTGCCCTTTCTAAGGATTCCATCTTGGAGTTTATTTATTTGATACTGTCTGAAACTGTTATTGATTGGTTCAAGTTCTGCTGAATACATCCAGTTGTATCCATCAGTTTTTAATGCCCAGCTTGGTGTATTGTCTTGATTGTTCCTCTGTGCTTTAGGAAGAGGCTGGATAAATATAGTATTAGGGCCTAAGGAATCAGAATTACCTATGTAAGGTATTTCCTTGAGCATTATACATTTGCTTTCCTGTGTCAGGCACTTGAGTATTTATTGTCTCATTTTCCCTAGCCCCCAGAGAATCATTTAATTATTTATTTTGTGATGATCTAGTTTTGCTGGTGTCTACCTCAGTAGAGAGAGGATCAGATAGTTCTGAATGAGCAGAGATATCCATCTTTGAGGCCCACTTAGGTTTTAAAAAGCTCTCTGGGAGAAAAAGTTGTAACTGAGACTGAGTTAGAGAATGCTTTACTTTTGTCAGGAATATTTATTCCATCTGAAAGAGCTATTTTAGTGTTCCTTTCTTTTTTTAACTTCATATGCTTTTATTGATTAAATATGTATCAAAAAATATTTTGGATGAAAACAAAGATTCCAAAATTACCATACAAATGTTAATCCTTGTCATACCTTACAATACCATCTGATTAATCATTCTTAACATAGATCAAGTATTTTCCACATGGACCTTTCTAGCAGATCCTTGAGAGACAAAGAGAAAGAACTGTCCTCACTAAGTCCAAAGACTTACAGAAGTGGTTACAGTCCAGTGCAGGAGTAGGGTGTATCTTACCCTGGGTTTGCTAGTAAGGTTAAAGATCTTAAAGTTCATCTCACATAAACTGTTCAGGCGGACAAAAAATATTTGTGTGAGAAACGTCTGCCGAAGAAGGTGGCTGGTTAAGAGTCCAAATCAAAGCACATTCAAGTTCAATATAAATACCGCTACAAGCTACAAGTCTCTACAAACCAACAGAAATTTAAACTCTTATAACTATGTACAATGTCCTGCAACATGGGTTATAAATTTTATTATGTGGTATACCTCGGCCTTTCTTTTCCATATATCAACAATTAACTGGAATCTCAGGATAACTCTCTGTATCCCCCATCTTTACCACTGTCTCCCAACCCTTCCTATGGTGTCTCCTTCCCCTATCATATACATTACTCTCCCTGGTGAGCTCCTCTCCAGGTCTGCCAGGGTCCCCAAACCTCCCGGTATTTCTCGTTTGTTAAATAAATAGTGTGGGTGATATGTTCCATTCCATCCTCTCTACCTCTTCCACACTGGAAATCCAGTGTGTTCTCATGGGAGGATTGGGTTTCAACCATGTGGATGTAATACATTTTAATGCTACCACTCTTAAGATTTGGTCCAACTCGACCATTTCCCTTTTTTTGGATGTTAGAGTTAGGAGACCAAGTATCAGGTCCTGAAATGTGGGGGAAGGGGGAACCCCACCATCTTTTCTATGATGGCATGTGCCTGTTGCCAAAATTGTCTTATTTTGGGGCATTCCCCCCAAAAATTGATAAAGTGTCACCCTGATGGCCCCACATTGACGCCAGCAGCCCTATGATGCATGGGGATGGAAATGTTTCATCATGACGGGGGCTCTGAAGAACCAGATTGTGACTGTCCAATTAAACTCCCTCCAACAGGCTGATGACGTCACCTGCCAGCCCCCCTGAAACCTACGGGCCCAACTGACTGGGGCCACTCTCTCACCACTGTCAGTCTCCCATCTCTGTCTAATATCTTCCAAAATAGGGGGAGTTGAGGGGGAAAGAAGGACCTCATATAGCAACAAGATGTAGTTTAATTTATCCTTAATTCTAATCAGGTCCCACCAGTATTGTTCTAATGTGATCAGATCTCTACTGATCCCCTGAAGGACTTCTCCTGAAGTGATCAGGTGCCTAACCTGTAAATATCTGAAAAAATCTTCTCTGCTTAAAGAGAATTTATCTTGCAAGGTCATGAAGGGAAGACAACCTGTTCTGTCTATCAGCTGAGCAAATTTGGTAAGGCCTCTGCCCTCCCAATATCGAAATCCCAGGTCGGTTTTGGGAGGGGGAAAAGTATCCTCATGACGTATGAGGGAGAGTGGACCCACAAGGTTGGAAGTGTGTGTTGTTTTATGAAGTCGGAGGAGAATTCTAATGGAGTGCTTCACCCAAGGGTTAGATGTTAGGGACCAGATATTAGGGTATATAGTGCTGGTGGGAACAGTCCATAGTTTCACCCTTTGTAATGATTCTTGCTCTAGGGTATACCAACCGGACTCTTGTCGTCTCTTGGCCCAAGTGTGAAGCTGGGATCCCTGGGCCGCTAAATAGTAGTAATATAGATGTGGGAGACCCAATCCCCCCCCCCCAGTAATTTGTACAGTTTGGGTAGATACCCTGGGGTGTTTCCCATCCCAGAGGAAGTTTTGTATAGTTCTGTTTAATTGGACTCAGAAATATCTTGAAACAGCTATAGGGAGGGTCTGAAACAAAAACAAAAATCTTGGTAATACGTTTATCTTGATCGTATGGTTTCTACCATGTAATGTAAGAGGTAGCAATTTCCATCTGGCTATATCTGATAATAGGATATTATATAGTTTAAGATAGTCATTCTGAAACAATTTCAGGGTGTCTGTTGAGATCTGGTCCCCTAGGTATCGAAAGGTGTTTCTTTTGGCCCATGTAAATGGGAAGGTGTGTTTAAAACCTACTGGAGGGGTGCCACTCAGCACCATAGCTTCTGATTTAGAAATGTTTATCTTGTATTCTGCCAAAGAGCCGAAGGTCCTAAGGGTCTCCAAGAGGTGTGGCAGGGAGTGCTGGAAGTCTCTCAGAAAACAAAAGGGAATCGTCAGCATACAAAGCTACTTTTTGTTCCAGTGTGCCGACCAGTGCCCCTAGGATATTAGGGTTACTACAGATCCAAATAGCAAGAGGTTCTATTGTTAAGGTAAAGATCAAAGGGGAAAGTGGGCAACCCTGTCTGGTACCTCTTTTTAATGGTATACGGTCCAAAAAGTGGCCGTTCACTCTAACCCTGGCCTCCAGCCTATGATACGGGGTAGAAACTGTAAATGCAAAATTAAACCCCCGGTATGAATTTTGACAGGGTGGCTAACATAAAATGCCAGTCCACCCTGTCAAAAGCCTTTTCAGCATCCATACTAATTGCCAGTTGAAATGAGGTGGAATACTTTTGTGCCGATATGATATTGAGTAGTCTCCATATGTATCCTGAAGGAAACGCCCTGCTATAAAGCTGGTTTGATTGTGATGGATCAACTTAAATATACACACTTGGAGTCTGTCTGCCATAAAACCGGTAAAGATTTTCATAACCACAGGGAGGAGGGAGATCGGCCTGTATGAACTGCAAAGTTCGGCATCCTTCCCTTGTTTCAGAATGACTGATATTTGAGCTAGATTCCAAGAAGGTGGGACTGGCACGTGATCCTGCATAACTTCATTATATGTTGGCAGCATCAGATCAACTAATTTAGGATGGAATTCTTTGTAAAATTCAGCTGGAAAGCCGTCCAAGAGCTTTCCCATTTTTCAAGGTTTTAATTTTTGCTAACGCTTCTTGCTTCGCTAGGGAACAGTCCAGGGCCAATTTGGATGCTTCATCTAGTTGGGGTGTGGGCAAGGAATTCAGAAACTGTCTAACCTTCTTTGGGTGGTTGGGGGGTAGAATTTGCATTGTAAAGGGTAGAGGAAAATTTAGCGAATGTGTTTACTATTTCTGAAGGGGAGGTAATAAGAGATGAGTGGTCTGTATTTTTTACTTGTGTGACTGCTCTGTTAGCCATTTCTTTACAGAGTTGCCAGGCTAATAGTCTGCCGGCTCTATTTCCATTTTCAAAAAACCTCGGCCTGGCATATCGAATTTGCCCTTCACTTTAGATGTCCAATAATTAATTAAGATCACATCTTGCTTGATCTAATTCAGCTTTGGTTCGATCTCTAGGAGTAGTTTTATGTAAAGATTCTAGTCTGGCTACTCTATGATCCAGAGTCACTCTGTTTTGTATCCTTTCTTTCTTAAGCTTGCTTGAGAATTGGATGATTGCCCCCTCCAAATAGCACTTCAGGGCATCCCATCGGATACCTTCTCTAGTGTCCCCACTTGGGTTGTCTTGTATAAAGGTCTGGAGTGCTTGAGATATAAGTTCCTTAAAGTCTTCCCGGGTAATGAGGCTAGTATTTAATCTCCAGCATGATTCGAAAGGGTTCCTGACCATGGAGAGGGAGAGGATCACTGGGGCGTGATACAATATAGTAATTTTCCCCATTGTGCAACTGAATATCTTAGTTATCCAATTAGTAGAGATTAAAAAATAATCAATTTGTGAATATTCCTGGTGTCTAGGAGAATAGTATGTGAAGTCCCTGTCTCTAGGGTGCAGAAACCGCCACATTTCTGTCAGGCCTAGCTCTTGGTTCAATCTTTGAATTAATTTACCAGCCTTAGTGGTATGGCCTCGAGTATACCCAAGCGGTCCTCCCCATTATTTATCACCTCATTAAAGTCACCGCCAATTATGATTGAGCTTTGTGCATCTTTAACACTTTCTTTAATTATTTTTTCCAAAAATGTTAGGCGAGGGGTTTCCTCGTTCGGGGCATAGAGATTCACTAAGACGCAGTTTTGTCCCCTATATTTGCCCTCCAAGAGAATATATCGGCCCTCTGTGTCAGTCTTTACCATACTAACCTCTAAGGGAGTGTCTCTTCTGACTAGTATGGCCACCCCTCTGCGATGGGGGGGTCGCTTCACAAGAGATATGTATACCTGGCCTACCCAAGATCTCCTAAGCTTTAAATGCCCTTGGGGAGTCAAGTGGGTTTCCTGTAGGAATGCTAGGGTGGCTTTCTGCCTTTGGAGCTCCTGTAAGATCTTGGTTCTCTTAATCGGATTACTAATCCCCCTCACATTGAGACAGACGATCTTTAAGTCAGCCATTATCCTGAAAAAGGGGTGAAAGCATTCATGTCATTAGGGGGAGGTAGTGACCCATGTCCCAGGTATTCCTGCATTGTAGAACCTCATAAACACTATATAACTCTAAAATAAACATCGTTAAAGCTTTTTAACAACCAAATAAACTGTAGTGATCACTTCAAGATGTATTAGCCCGATTTACACACCCAACAGTATGATGGTGCTATGTGGTGTGGTTGAATCCCCTACAATTATGGGAATTCAGTCCAACTTGGGCAACCAAACAGCCCTAATGCTGGAGGGGCTATGGTGTATCATTGCACTGGCTAGTAGGCAAAGAATTGAATGCCTAGCACTTTTTGTAGTCAAACCAACACGGTCATCTTACCCATCGTCATGTTTTAATGGCTGCAGTGAATATTAATCGAGACAATGAGTTCTGAATATATACAAAAAATACCTCTATTAATCCATTAAGCTAATGTGTGGAAGGTGGGAAACCCCCCCATCCCCCCATTCCCCCATCTATCCGCTGCAGAGTTAGAGGGCCCGCAGGTCAGCCGCACCATTCCCCCTGTCCGACTTCTGAATCAAAAGCTTGTATCAATGCTATAAAGCAAAAAAAAAAAACACAGTTCCAAGCCCCTGGCCCCAACGGAGCAAATGAAGGGTTCCCATTCAGGTTAGTCCCAGAGTAAAGCCATCTATTTAGAGCCCTTCGCCAGGGGCGTGGGGGTCAACCAGTAGGCAGATCCCTACCTGCCTCTACAGCTTATCAAAATAAGCTTCTATAAATTGTTACAATGATTGAGCCAGTTCTGGGGATCCTACACCAGTGCCCGCCCTATATAGGCAACAACCTGGCCACCAGGTCTCCCCTATTGAAGAAAAGGGCTCCTGTGTCACTCTATATAATCTCTAGGACCATAATTTTAATCCCTATCGCTCCATCAGATTTGCCAGCTGCTAGTTGCTAGCTGCTACTTAGGCAAAATAGCAGGGCTGCCCAGCTTCACCATGGACCCCCCGCAGCCAAGACAGATGGCCCAAGAAGGGTCCCTCAGGGTGGTACACCCCACCACACGCACATACATAGCTCCAGTCTCCGGTTATCTCTCAGCTACCACCCGCAACCCACCAATATAATTTTAGCCAATATGGAACTAACGTAGTCGAAAACATACACTAATTTGCCCTTTAATTGAACGTCCCAACAATAGAGTTATTATCGAGTCTATCGCTCATCAAAGCCATTTCTGGGGAACACTCACATTCCCAGTAGGTAAATCCTCAATGCTCTAGGATAGTGATTTTAAGACAGGATTGCCAGAATGATTCCCTTCTGCCCATGGTGGTGAATCTGTACCTCCATCCATGGTGTTGGAAGATTCCTCGTGAAGGCGAACCTTGTCCCACGGACTGGAAGCGATCATGTTATTCTGTCGCCCTTTGCGCTTGGTTCCTACTATTTGCCATGATCTGTCAGCCACCTTGGACCATTGCTGGTTGGCACCATCTAGTGGAAGAGAGATGTTCAGGGTCTGAAGAAAATGACTGGCCGACCCTAGATCCATGAATCGGCATGTGCCTTTTTCAGTGCGTACTCGTAACTTAGCAGGGTACTCCAGGAAGGCTTTCAGGCCCCTAGACTGAAAGAGATGAACCACAGACAGGACTTTATGATGTTCTGCTAAAAGCTGAGGTGTATAATCTTGCTCAAAAAAGAGCCTAGTGTCCCCGAATAGGATTTTCTTCTTACCCCATGCCTTTCTCAGGATCTCTTCCTTCACTCTAAAGTCCCAATAAGCTAGAATGAGTGAACGTGGTTTAGCCTTTGGATCCTGGGTTTTAGGGACTAGGGAACAATGAGCCTTAATTATATTAAGGGGTTTGTCTGGTGGAAGCTCGAGTATTTCTTTCAAAAATTACTCCATGAAGACAGGGATTGGGGCAGTCTCAGTGTCCTCCAGTAATCTGTGGATACGTATGTTGTTCTGCCTATTTCTGTTCTCCAGGTCCCCGAGTCTTTTTTCCAGTTGTAATTCTTTCTCTTCTGTGCAGGTCCAGCAAAGCTGCATTGTGGACATCAACAGTAGTAGAACAATCTGAAAGCATGTTTTCCAGTTGCCCCGTTTTTTGCTCTAAGTTTTCAAGTTTTTGATGATCATCCAACACTTTTGTTTCAAGTCGCTCCAACGTAGCATTTATCTTTTGTAATGTGGCACACAACTCCTTTGAAATGATGGTGCAGGCTCTGTCGTCCGGGGCATCTGAGTCGGGGGCCAGGCACTGTGAGGTCGTGGTTGGAGTGGCCTGTCCGTGTTGGGCATATTCCAGCAAAGTCTTATGCTGCTTCAGAGTCTGAGTGCCCAATTTATCCCTCGCTTTATTCCAAGCTGACATTTTTATGAGATGCTGCTTCTCCGAGCTTCAGATTGTGATAAGGTTAGGTGGATTGTGGTAGATCAAGATTATGATGGTGCAGAGCTCTGCAGTCATGCTGCCATTTGGGAGGTGTTCACACTGGAAGTCCTTTGTATTCCTTTCTGATATACTTTTTACTATCATTTTTTTTCTGAGTCCCTTAAGAATTTATCCAACCTTTTATTGTCGTTTTGCTGTGTTAGTTTCAGTGTTTACAGGGACTGATCTAGTTTTCCTTCTTGCCCACCAAGTCTATTTTCAGTTTCTATGTTCTGCACTTGTGTAAGCTTTTATTATGTAATTAAATAAAAAATTGTGTGGGGGGGAGGAGTTGTCATGCAGTCAAACTCTCTATTTCTTATTTCATTTATTATGTTTGTGGTAATTAACAGCAGGCTGGTGCTTCAATAGTAATCTTCAGAACCAGGGACCAAGTAAGGTGCTGGTAGCAAAGAGAGAAGAAAAAGCAGTGTTGCAGTTTTCCAGGGTTACCTGGATGTAAGCAGAGTTACCAAAGCACCTTTTGGCATGCTTTATGCTGTGTGGGGAGCTTGGGAACACTTCAGTGAAGTACAGTAAGGCTATATGCTGCTCAAACCACTTTGATAAATGAAGATGGTATCGTGAATACTGAAGCTCTTTCCATCTGCTTTCCCAGGTAGTCTGTTCCGCACTAGTTCCTCCTTGCTTATAGAAACATAGACTTTGACGGCAGATATGCACCACTTGGCTCACCTAGTCTGCCTATTTTTACCTACCTACTGTATTACCACAGACCCTACTTGATCTCTGGTTCTACCCCCCCCCCTTACCACTACAGTTTCCCTATACCTATCCCGTGCATTCTTTTTTTTTACCTTATGTTTATTATTTGAAAAGTAAGCTTTACATACACTTCCTCATATAAGGCAATAAACATATCTAAGTAGACAATCAGAACAATTTGGTAGACATAAACCTCCCCTGTAATCTTTTACAAAAGGAATGAGGGGTCCCCAATGAAAATTCAATCTCGAATAAAAGTGCAGAAATGCCAGCCATCTCAACGGCTATGGAATGTCCAAGGTTAGGTAGAATTTATAGTAAAGAGTTAACCACAATCACAGTGGACTGCTATTATCCATATCTACAGTTAAAGGTAAAAAGAACAGGAGAAAATAGTGCTCTCCATAACTGCACCTCACACATCAGGTATACTGTTTTGAACTGTGTTAAACCATTTGAGAACAGTTAACTATCCCAGTCATTAGAAAGTGACAGGACAAAAAGAACATACTTATATTATTTTACTATCATTAACAAGTCGAGGTAAGTCATCCCCATCCCCCAGTTTGCAGAAAAAAACAAAAGCTGGTGGTAACCATTGCATGTATCTGAGAGACAGCGCTCAGAAACACCCCCAAATTATAATATTTAGTGAGCTCTGCTAATCCTGTATAAAGGAGAGATAGTCATAAGAGACTTAATGCGGTTGGAACAATTACAAGCTCTCTTATTAAAGCATAAGGGACTTAATGGCTCAGAACATCTTGACCGATAGTGTTATAAGTGAGTGACATGGGCCTATTGAAAAGTAGTCATTTAACCAGATTCATCTTCATGTTCTCCATCCTCCACTTTGGCAGTACACTTGACTTCAAATTCTTTCTCCGTTGTTTTCAAGCATCCGGCATCCTTAGGATCCATTGACTGCAAACTCTTACCTCTGCATGTGATCTGCAAACAAGCGGGTAACTGAATGACCCACTTGGCCTCTCACGGCGGGGGGGGGGGTTGCCCACAGTCACCAGCGAAAAAGAGGTGTGGGTTGCCCAGGTCTGTAGACCATTGGGAGCAGCTCTGGCACAGGTGCTAGTCAAAGAGATGGGCTGGCCCAGGCCTCAGGCGAGAGGTGGAGTATATGAGGGGTGGCTCTGAGGGGTGTGCCCTCTTGAGACCAGCCCTCAGGGCCGACAGGACTCCGCCACTTGTTCGAGGTAGGCCAGTGGTTCGGTGGTTTGTTTGGTGGGTGGGCAGGTTGTTTTTCCAGGGGCAACCTCCTCTTCCCACCCCCCGCCTCTCCTTTCCCTTCACTTCTATGGGCAATCCTCCCTCCCAGTACACCTTTGTTCCCTCCTCATTTGGTGTGTCACACAATCACCCCCTTTAATCATCTGTTCATCGCCTTACCCCCAGTCCGGCTTGTTTGGGAGCTGCTGCAGCTTGCGGTGTCTGGCCTGCCAGTAGGCCCGATGTTTCTCCTGCCCTGCCTTCCCCGGCAGGAGCCAGTCCTGTGAAGCACCCGTGTTTCTTTAGGCGGCAGGCCACACCCTCCCTCTGGTCTGGCTTGCCTGTTTCCTTGCTGTCAACCGGTCCCAATGATTAAAAAAAATGAATAAATAAATACAGTAAAACCCCAGTTATCTAAACCTCAATTATCCAAAACTCTCAGTTATCCAAAACTGTGGTGTGTCTCCCATCTTAATAGACTTAAATGTAAAGTTCCCTCACTTAACTGAAACCCCATTTATCCAAACAATTTTATTGTCCCCCAGCACATTCGGATAAATGAGGTTATACTGTAAACAAGTCCCTTGGTGTTCAATATTCTGGAGCTTGGTGGCCATGCCAATTAACGTCTGTTGTGTGTTTCAGCTTGGTGTCCCCTGTTCTGGCCACTTGTCTTCTGGAGCCCTCTCCCTGGGAGCAACCTTTCCTCTTTGGTTTCCCGTGTAGATGCTATTTCGTGCTTCACACGGGCCTGTCTAGCGCGGCACGCCATGCGGCTGGTTCACCCCCACCACCACAGCAGTGGTCTTGGGTGGGGTGCCTTTATATAACAAAGAAAAAACATAAAAATTAAGAGAAATACGTCCCCTCCGGCATTTCTTGCCCTTTCTCTTGGTATTGGGTGCAGGTTCTCCTTAGCCCCTGCCTGATCTCCTGCCCCCCCCCCACCCACTGCTGGGAATTCACTTGGGTATTATTTGCTCACTCAATTTTCCCTTGCTGCCCTTTGGTTTGCTGCTGTTCCTCATGTTGTGGTGGGTGTTCCTGGACACTCAGTCTATCGGCCATTGATTAGGTTGTTGGGAGTCCCTGTCTATTTGGGCCCCTCTATCTGTAGGCTTAATATTGTTTTCTAGGAATAATTTATACACATGCTGTCCCGCTGCTATCATTTTAAGGCCAGTTTGGTAATTCTTCAGTGCGGAGAGGTTAGAGGTATTCTGCCCCCCCCAACTTGTCCCCTGTAGTTGGTCATTGTTTTAGTAGCCCAGTTTAGTTGTGTGCCAGTCAGGTCTTGTCTTTTGTAGGATCTCCAGTGGCTTCGCAGCGCAGGGGACAGGCTTTGTCATGGCACACGAACCATAGCAAGGGTCCGGTTGGTAGTTGCCCCCCCCTTTTGATTTAATTTTCCCTGTTTTATAGGTTTTCCAGTGGGGTTATGAGCCTCCCACAGGGTTCAACTGGTATTCGCCGGTTTGGTAGTCCTCAGCTTGGGTAGAGCATGCAGGTTGACCTACTGTGCGTCCACTGCCTGCCTCCCCCTTTTTATTTTTTTCAGCCCAAATCTTTGGGGGGGGTCACTGGCTTGTCCGGATATGGGAGGGACACTGAATGTATTTTATTAATGCTTCTGTGTTATATTTGCCTTAGATACAGTTCGCTGTTGTCTGCCATTGCTTTGCCCTAGTACTGTCAGGGAGTTAGTGTTTTGAGGGTTATGGCATCTCCAAGGGAACAGCAGGTACAAGGTGGGCAGGCACCCCCTGCATCCCTTGTACCTCAGTCGGGACGTCAGGATCAGCCCTTTCTGGAGGCTTTCCAATGTTTGAAAGAGCTGGGGGAACCGGACTGGATGCTTGCTGTATCCAACCTGGAACCCGGGTTGCAGGTGGTCCCCTCTATGGGCCAGGGGCTCAGTCCTGAGGTTTCTCCTCTGGAAACAGAACAGGGCATAACCAGGGTGGGGGAGCAGAGTGGTGGTGATATAGAAGAAGGCAGGGAATGGTGGGTTTCAGAGACAGTGGTTTCAGGGGGTGTCCCTCCCAGGAGTCGTCAGCCTTCGACTCGCTTGCTGGAATTGGTAACGCAGAACACCAGAGGTAGGAAAAGGGGGCAAAGCGGGCTGACTAAACGAAGGTCACAGACCGCAGTGGATGAGGATGCAGACCAGGACTGGAGGACGGCAGGACAGAAGACCATGAGGACTGACCCACGATCAGATTGGGAGGAGCCAGCCTCGTCAGGTGAGTGTGAAAGAGAATGTGAAGTACAGGGGAGGACAGCAGTGGGTTGGCGGCAGTCGGATAGGATACACCAGATGTCAGGGAGGTAGGCGTTTTCGACGTTGGCACAGCTGTCAGAGGTTCACCACTGCCTCCTACTAAATATGGTATATGGCAGGGGATGTTTGAAGGATTGCCAGGGAAGAGGCACAGCGCAGGCGGAAAAGGTTTACTGTGGGGCACGAGGCGACAGACAGTGGCTTCCGGGATGAGGGGTGCCAGGGGATGATGTAGATGGGTCAATGGGGGTCAGCACTGGCATGAGTTGGGTTAGCAAGGCAGCAGAGGGAGCCATGGGGACCACGATTATAGAGACGGTGGGTCAGGGGAGAGGGGCATGATACCATTCCCCCCTCACATGTCCAGCTACCATGCTCCTTCAATAGACAGGATGGACAAAGGTTTAGTGGTGCCCAGTACTATGGATGGCCAGGGAGAAAGGTGGAGGGAATCAGAAGCAGGGGTCACAGGGCCTCGTTATTCATGGCTTCCATTTTCCAGCCTTCAGACCGCACCTTTCGGCAGTGGGGGCAGAATGGGCATCTCCATAACACATGTACCCATGGAGTACAGTGGGATGGGAGAGGGGTTCTGCAAGCAGCTGGCAACCCTATGTTGATTTCACAGGGGATCTCAGGGGTGGAGGACAGTTTGCCAGCGCAGTGTTTGGGCCCTGCCGGGCTCCCTCAGGGGATACCATGCCCTCCCCCAGCATGGATCCTGCCATGGCACCAGTGGCACCAGATGGGGTCCCCAGTTTTTCACTCTGTATGGCCCCAGGGGCTGGGCACCCCAAGGGGTGGCTGGTGGGACAGTCTCCGTGGACTTGGGGAGGGTACCACTGCAGACAGCTGGGGTGGTGATGGCTCTCCCGGCAGTCCCTTCAGTGACGGCAGTGGTAGCTCCCCCGGCAGCCCCTTCGGTGCGGGCACCTGCTGCTCCACCAAACTCTGCTCCGGTGTTGGCAGCCCTTCATCTGGGAGTGTCTGCATCGACCCTTGGTTCAGCGGCCCAGGTGTGGAGCTGCCCTGGGGTGGCCATGTCTCATGATGAGCCCCAGCTTCCTCCAGGTGCCAGGGATACAACTAGTGTGGGAATGGGGCAGGGTGCTGGAGGACCAACTCCCGCAATGGCAGGTGTGCCATCGCCACACCCCTTGGTGGCAATGGCTGCCATGGTAGAGGCAGGCAGGCAATGTGGAAAATCACTGGGCATATTCGGGGGTGAATGACCCCTTGGGAGATCACTTGTCAGATGCAGTTCGGGAAAAAATATGGAAGGGGTAGTTCATAAATATGTTTTTGCTGCTACCCTGGGAGCTACCGGAAGAGGATGAGGACAAGAAAAAGAAAGAGAAGCCCAAGTGACCCAAGGTGCCATTTACATTTGAGAATTGGGCAGCGGCTTTCTATATATATATGTCTGTATAAGGGATGAAATATCCAGAGAAGCTGGTGTCCTTGCTCAAATACCAGGACTCTAACAAGTTAGCTCATCTCTCTTTTGATGGTTATGCGTGGTTAAAGTATGATGAGCAGTTTCGGATAAAATTGGCTAGGCAGCCCGTGCTGAAGTGGGAAAATTTACACCTGGACCTCTGGATGCATTATATGACGCGGGGCAGGCCCAATGTGGTGACATACACAGATAGTGGACACATCATAGCTAGGCCAGTAGGGGGAGATCCGAAAAAAGACCAAAGAAGAGTGTCAAGAGGGCATGTTGTGACTATAACAAGGGCAAGTGTTTTAGTGCCCACTGCAAGTTCAACCACATATGTAAGAACTGCTGGGGGGAACACAGGGTCACTGCATGCAAAGCTGCCACAGACAAATAGCAAGGAGGTGAGGGGGCAAGTGGAGATATGGCCAAGCCAGGAGTTGGGAAGTCTAGCTAGTTCACCAGTCCGACTGTAACATGAGGCTGTGGCTCAGTCAATATCCAAAAGGGGGGGCGGCATTGTATTTATTAGACGGGTTCGGCAAGGGTTTTCCTATTCCATACAGGGGACCCTGCATTGCTACCATGGCTAGCAACTTAAAATCATCAGGCTCGCTACCGGACATAATGGTGGAAAAAATCCAGAAAGAAGTTCTTGTGGGACGAGTAGCGGGCCCATTCAAACAACCACCAATTCCAAATTTGCGAGTGTCCCCATTGGGATTAGTACCCAAAAAAGCACTTGGTGAGTATCAGCTGATACATCATCTGTCTTATCCAAACGGGGTGTCGGTGAATGATTTTATTGCCCCCGAGGATAGCTCAGTTAAATATTCATCATTTAACATGGCAGTGCAGCTGATTCAGGGATTGGGACCAGGTGCCCTGATGGCAAAAAGTGACATTAAGTCAGCTTTCCGCCTTCTGCCAGTCAGCCCACAGGATCATGAGCTTCTGGGATTCATATTCAATGGTTGCTGGTATGTTGACAAGGCCATGTCCATGGGGTGCTCCTTCAGCTGCGCCACATTTGAAACATTTGCAACATTCCTTGAATGGGCAGCAAGGGTGCACACTGGGAACAGAAACATAATGCATTATTTGGATGATTTTTTGTTTGCAGGACCCGCTGGGGATCAGATGTGTTTCCATACACTGGAGGGCTTCCGTGTTCTCATGGAACATTTTGGGGTTCCATTGGCACTGGAAAAAAACAGAGGGGCCCTCATCATGTATGTCATTTCTTGTAATTGAGATCGATTCGGTGAGCATGGTCTCATGGTTGCCCATGGCCAAGGTGTTATACCTCAGGAATTTGGTGGGGGAAATGGGAAAGCTTAAGAAAGTGACCTTAAAACAGTTACAGTCACTAGTGGGTCACTTAAATTTTGCATATTGTGCAGTTAGTCCTGGTCGCCCTTTTCTAAGGAGATTGGCTGCTGCTACATCTGTCCCACGAGGCCGTATCATCATATCAGGGTATCACGGGGAATGAGGGCAGACCTTAAGGTCTGGGAGCTGTTCTTGTAAGACTTCAATGCAGTGTCAATGTGGCAGGATCAGGAGGGTTTGCACCACGGGGTGGATTTGGTTACAGATGCCGCAAGTGGCATAGGGTTTGGAGCTTTCTTGGATGGGTCGTGGTTTGCGGACCCATGGCCACAGGAGTGGGTGGAATCTGGCTTGACCCATAACATCACGCTCCTCAAACTGTTTCCCATCATGGTGCCTGTCCAGGTTTGGGGGGACAGGCTCACTAATCAGCATGTGCTGTTTCATACGGACAACCAAGCAGTAGCAGAGATTGTGAATTCTCAGACTTCTAAGTCTGATGATGTCATGAAGGCACTGTGGGTGTTGGTCATGTGTTGCCTGCAATATAACATCACTTTTAGGGCCCAGCACTTGCCGGTCAAGCAGAATGTGATAGCCGATGCCTTGTCTCACTTACAGCTCGACTGATTCTGGCAGCTGGCCCCAGAAGTGGACTCGACACCCACGCAGATACTGGAGGCAGTCTGGCACCTGGGGAGGCAAAACGATGCCAATTGGTACAGCTCTCTGTTGCTCCCTCAACATGGAAAAATTATGTAGGTAGCTATTCTGCCTTTGTAGAGTTCTGTGGGCAGCAAGCAAGCATGACCCAGCTGGCAGCTGAGAGGCAGATGCAGGATTATGTCCTTCATCTGGTACAGTTGGGGAAGTCCCCTGCAGTAATACATACTCAATTAGCGGGTATTGCCTTTTTGAGTAGGGTGAATGGGCTCCCAGAACCTACCAACACCTTCATCACAAAGAAGATGTTGGAAGGGTGGGCAAGGTCGAGGAGAAAAACTCAGGATGTCAGGAAGCCCATTGGCTTTCCAGAATTGTCTGCATTGTTGAGGTCCCTGTGTGTTATCTGCAGCTCTATTTATGACCCCCAACTGTTTCGAGCACTGTTTGCATGTGCCTTCTTTGGGGCCTTCCAGGTCTCTGAATTGGTTCCTGACTTGGGCAGCCCAGGTTCTGGGGCCAACCTGCAGCTCAGGGATGTGGAGGTCCTGCACGATAGGCTCTGCTTACAGCTTCACAAGTTGAAAACTAACCAATGTGGTCCACCGACGGTTATTACGTTATACAGGTCCCCCATGGGAGATCTGTGCCTGTGGCTGCTGATGCAAGCCTACTTATTTGAAAGGCCTCCAGGGGAGGGGCATGCCTTTGTGCATGGGGGTGGCAGATCACTTACCAGGTGGCAGTTTGCCGCGGTATTGCGGAAGGGTCTATGGATGGCAGGGTTGGACTGTAGAACTCTTGGAACCCATTCATTTAGGATTGGCGTAGCCACAGAGGCTGCGAGATTGGGCCTGGGGGAAAAACAGATAAAGAGTCTGGGCAGATGGTCTTCCGGGGCATACAGAGGCTATATTAGGCCCCAGGAACAGAATTAGGATGTACTTTCGTGATCGGCCCTGCATATGGAATTAGTGCAGGTTTGGGGGGGATGCCTCACAGATATGAGGCTGGGGGGATGGAGAGCTGTGGGTGGTAATATTAAAAAAAAAAGGGGGAGACTGTTGCACAACACTCATGCTGTCTTTTTGTGTTTCAGATATACTGGCTCACATTTGGATTATTGGACACTCTTATGTAAGGGAGGCACATTCGAGAGCCATCGTGCAGCCTTACTCAACACAGTTGGGCATCCCGGAGCAACGGGCTATTGTGCATTGGGCTGGGAAAGGGGGGATGAGGTGGGGACAGCTGTTGGGGACAATTCGGGGTTTGGGGCTCCAGGGGCAGCCACAGGATGCACTGGTGATTTACTTAGGCAGGAATGATTTGTCTCCCGTGGGGCCCCACAACTGGTCGTGGCCATTAAGAAAGGGTTGGCCCACCTGAAGGAGCTCTTCCCATAGGCAGTTGTGGCATGGTCTCGGATTATTTTGTGACAGCAGTGGAGGGGGGCATGCAATGTCCTGGCCATAGAAAAAGCACTCAGGGAAGTGAACAGGGAGGTGTCCAGGTTTGCCACTTCACGTGGTGTGGCAGTCATCTGGCATTTTGACATTACTTGAGCCTGTGCCGGTATGTATAGCAAGGATGGGGTTCACCTGTCGGACATTGGGAACGACATTTTTAACTCAACACTGCAGGATTTTTGCGAAACTGTGGTACTCTAAGATCTCTGGGGCATTGTTTGGGAATACGTGTAAATACATATTTGGTGTCGGTAAATTCATGGCTGACCTGATTCTTTGACCTGGCCTTAAAGAAGTAAATTACTATTACTGTGGATGGGGTGACAGCTGGCTGGAGACGAGACTCTGGGCGGGTATGCTTCATGGAACCGGTGGAGCAGTCACTCCATTAACAATAGGCACCGGAGTGCGGGGTGACATGAACTGACGATGGGGAGTGCGGCCCTGAGTGGGCGTGCTCCTCAGAAACAGCCATATCCCTCAGTCTGTTTTGGAAAAGGGAGGGAGACTGTCCAGAGGGTAGACATGGCCATGGGCAGGTCTGTCCAACTGATGGGCCAGAGTTCCCCGGCAGGCAGGTTGCAGAAGGTCAAGGCAAAAGCCACATGAATTTGCTGCCCCAGGGATCTTAAAGTTTTTAACATAGAAACATAGAGGTTGACGGCAGATAAGGACCACAAGACCCATCCAGTCTGCCCATTTTTTCTACCTTATGAATGTGTCACACACCTTTACACTGTCAATGACCTCTCTATCCATATTCGTCTGTATTGCTCCCTTATGCCTATCCCATGCCTGTTTGAAGCCCTGCTCTGTATTTATAGCCACCACTACCTGAGGTAGTCCGTTCCATGCATCCACCACTCTTTCTGTGAAAAATAATTTCCTCACATTCCCCCTTAATTGGCCTCCCTCTATTCTCATGCTGTGTCCTCTTGTCCTGCTATTTTTCTTATATTTAAACATGTTAGACTCTTTCACCTTGTTAATACCCTTAAGGTGTTTGAATGTTTCGATCATATCACCTCTATCCCTTCTGTGCTCAAGGGTATACATATTGAGCTCCATTAATCTGTCCTCATATGTCTTCTGATGAAGTCCCTGCACCATTTTGGTTGCCCTTCTCTGGACTGCCTCAATTTGGTTAATGTCCTTGTGAAGGTGTGGCCTCCAGTACTGCACGCAGTTCTCCAGATAGGGCCTAACCAGTGTCTTGTAAAGAGGGATTATTACCTCCCTCTTACAACTTGTGATACCCCTGCTAATACACTCTAACATCCCCCTAGCCTTACCTACTGCTTTAGAGGTCTGCTTGGATGATTTCTGGTCATCGGTGATGATGATGCCCAAGTCTCTTTCTTGCTTTGTGACTGCCAGCAACTCCCCTCCCAGCCTATAGGTGGCTTCAGGGTTTCTCTTCCCTATGTGCATGACCTTGCACTTCTTTGCATTAAATCCCAGTTGCCACTCTTCTGACCATTTTGCTAGTTTATTCAGATCTCTTCTCATTCTGACAACCCCATCTGGATCATCTACTCTGTTGCAGATCTTGGTGTCATCTGCAAACAGACAAGCCTCACCCTCTAGTCCATCTGCAATGTCACTAATGAAGATATTGAAGAGGACTGGCCCCAGGACTGATCCCTGAGGTACCCCACTTGTGACCTGCATCTCTTCTGACTGTATACCATTTACTACCACTCTCTGTTTTCTGTCTGTCAACCTGTTTGCCATCCAGTTGACCAACTTCTGACCCACCCCGAGCCTACCCAGCTTATTTATCAATCTTCTATGTGGAACAGTGTCGAAAGCTTTGTTGAAGTCAAGGTAGGCGACAACAACTGATCCCCCTTGGTCCACTACTCTGGTTACCCAGTCAAAGAAATCTATGAGATTAGTTTGACAGGACCTTCCTTTTGTAAACCCATGCTGTCTTGGATCCTGTGCTCCTATGGATTCCAGGTGTTGCACTATCCTTTCCTTAAGGAGTGCCTCCATAATCTTGCCCACTACTGAGGTAAGACTGACTGGCCTGTAGTTCCCTGCCTCCTCCCTGCTACCACTCTTGTGGAGAGGGATCACATGAGCCCTTCTCCAGTCTTCTGGGACCTCTCCTGTGCTCAGAGACTCACTAAACAGTTCTGCTAATGACTCTGCTATTTCCTCCACCCTTAGCTCCTTAAGTACCCTGGGATGTATGCCATCAGGTCCCATTGCCTTGTCCACCCTGAGCTTAGCGATCTCTTGTAAGACCCTTTCTTTTGTGAAGGGAGTAGTGCTCACCTCCCTCCCCCCTGTGTCCATGGTGCTGAGCTGTGGGCCCTGCCCTACCTTCTCTTCAGTAAATACTGAGCAAAAGTATCTATTTAGGATAGATGCTTTTACAGGGTCCTCCTCCTCACTTTCCCCCTTTTCTCCTTTGAGCTTAGCAATACCCCCTCTGGACTTTCTCCTTTCACTAATGCATCTATAGAAAGTCTTGTCACTTCTTTACTGTTAGGTTAGTGTTTCCTCAGTTTGGGACTTTGTCTGCCTTACTGCCTTCCTGCTTCCCTTAGGGCAGTTTTGTATGCCTCCCTATCTTCATCCCGTTGTGTTCTCTTATATTTCCTGAAGGCCAGCCTTTTGGCTCTGACCTTTTCTGCTGCTGCATTTGAGAACCAAAGTGGTTTCCTTCTTCTTTTGCACTTCCTTTTCTGTCTAACACAATGGGATGTTGCTTCAAGTATTGCATCCCTAATGCTTGCCCACTTTGTCTGTACCCCCTCACCTGTGTTTCTTTTTGCCAGGGCTAGCTTAACTCTGTTGGCCATCTTATCAAAGTCAGCTCCTCTGAAGTCCCATATTTTGCCTTGGAATGGGATGATTTAGATGTAGTAGCCAAATTGAACCATACCATGTGATGGTCACTGGCCCCCAGGTGACCTTCTACCTGCAGATCTGTGATCCCTTCCCTGTTAGTCAGTACTAGATCTAGGATAGCCCTGTCTCTTGTGGGTTGTTGTACCAGTTGTTTGAGGCTCTTCCATGCAGGGAATCCACCATGTGTCTAGTTCTGGCAGATGTTCCTGCTGGTATTGACCAATCTGTATCCGGCATGTTGAAGTCTCCCATTATCAGAACCTCCCCTTTAGCTGTCATGTTTTGTATATCTTCTAACAGTAATGTGTCAATGTCCTCCCCCTGGTCTGGGGGCCTGTAGACAACCCCAGTTCTTATGGCTATCCCATTTCCTGTTTCCAGGGTGACCCACAGTTCTTCTGGCTCCTTATGTGTATTATGAATTTCTGTAGCTTTGATATTTTCATTGACATACAGGGCTACTCCACCCCCCTTTTTGCACCTCGGACTCTTCTAAACAGTACATAGCCAGGTACTGAAGTCTCCTAAGTGTGGTTACTGGTAAACCATGTCTCACTAATTGCTACTATGTCCAGTTTAGCCTCTGACATTATTGTCTGCAGGTCTGGGATCTTATTTCCCAGGCTGTGAGCATTTGTGTACATGATTTTCCATTGGCCAGATTTCGGTGTGTTAGTTGTTGGGTGAGGTTTGGCATTTCTCCTGTGCGTCGTATGGGGAGACAGACCTTTTTTCTGTTGTTGTAATGTTCAAATGTTTGATATACATGTATATATTGAATTTTTTATAATACTAGTAAAAGGCTGTATCCCATTTTATCTACAAATGGAGTGGTGTGTGTTTATTGATGGTGTCTGCTTGGGCAAAGGAATGGACCACTCCAAGTGCCCGAAGCTGCTGCCTTACCCCATTAAACTGTTTGCATCTGGCTCGGGTATGGAAGGATAGGTCTGGTAAAATATTTACATCCATTTCTTGTACGAAAATCTGGTAAGTAGCATGTGCAGCAGACAGCAGCAAATCTTGGATCTCTACTCCTGAGGTCTTTAACATCACAGTCAGTTGCTGATTAGGGTTAGCTGGCCATATCCTTGAATTTACTCGATAGGCTGTCCACAACGTTTCCCAGTCAAAATCCGTTGGCACAGGAACAACTGCTTTCATCGATTCTTTGACGAAGACCTGCAGATTAACTTCCTCTGCTCCCTCAGGTACTCCCACCAAACTGAGATTTCTAGCCCAAACTTCATTCTCCAGGGCCT
Organism: Neoceratodus forsteri; assembly: GCA_016271365.2. NCBI lineage: Eukaryota > Metazoa > Chordata > Ceratodontiformes > Ceratodontidae > Neoceratodus > Neoceratodus forsteri. The sequence continues at coordinate 679,320,272 of CM028133.1, read as the reverse complement.
TGAACCAGCTTCTTAACTGCATGTTTTCTTGAGTAAGGGTATTAACTGTCGCTTGCATGGTAAGGGATTGATTGTCGCTATCCGCTACTGTACCAGATAGTTCTCTAACAGCCTCACTATGTGCTTCAAGATGTGTCGATGTTTTATCCATTTTGTCATCCATTGACTGTATCATGGCTGGCATTTGATGCCAAGATGGGTTCGATGAAGGCTCCATCATATTTTTCTACCTTGTGGCTCGAGGTCTGTCCAGCCTTCCCCGATTTGGAAGCGGGTGGTTTAGATGGCGCAGGTACCAGATTCTTTTGTTTTCCCATGGCGAGTTTAGAATTGTTGGAAATCTAATGTCATTAGGAACACAAATCCAGTAAATTGTTCTAATTTTACACGAGAACAGTATTATCCAGCAATGCTGTCAAGCTGATGTGTAGAGCGTGTTGGAAAAGCATTTTATCTGGAGATCGGCTCTCTAGCACCCCCCCATGCATTCTTAAACCCTGCAACAGTCTTTACCCCACCACCTCCACTGGGAGGGTGTTCCTGGCATCCACCATTCTTTCTGTGAAGAAATACTTCCTCACATCTCCGCTGTGTCTACCCCCTCCAACTTCATAGCATGACCCCTTGTTCTTGAGCATCTTTTTCTCTGATGCTTCCCTCTTGTATCTTATTTATATCCTTGAGGTATTTCAAAGTCTCTATCATATCCCCCCTCTCCCTCCTTTCCTGCAGGGTTTACATATTGAGGTCCTTCAGTCTCTTCTCATAGGGCTTTTTACGTAGACCCTGCACCATTTTAGTGGCCCTCTTCTGGACCTCCTCCACTCTGTCTATGTCCTTCTGGTGATAAGGTCTCTAGAACTGGACACAATACTCCAGGGAGGGTCTCACCAGTGATCTATACAGAGGTAACATCACCTCCCTCTTTCTGCTGGTGATACCTTTCCCTATGCATCCCAGCATCCCACTAGCTCTCCCAACTGCCTTGACACACTGCCTGGCCACCTTTAGGTCATCAGATATGATTACCCCCAGGTCTCTTTCCTGTTTGGTAGTCGTCAATACCACATCCCCTATTTTGCACTCCACCCCTGAGTTTCTGTGCCCTAAGTACATGATTTTGCACTTTTTCTCATTGAAGCTGAGCTGCCATACTCTTGACCATTCCTCTAACTTATTCAGATCACTATTCATTTTTCCACCCTTCCTGGAGTATCTAACCTATTGCAGATTTTGGTGTCATCTGCAAAAAAGCAGACCTTTCCATCCAGCCCCTCTGCAATGCCACTAATAAAGACATTAAAGAGGACCAGTCCCAGTACAGATCCCTAGGTGAACTGTTTTTAGCCTTAGTACCATGCATCTTGGTAGTAGCCTGTTTACTGTGTTTTGTGAGAGAAATAGCAAAGCAGAGATTATCCCACTCCAAACTGCAGATGGTAAAGTTCTTTCAAGGTACACCTTTTGGCCTGCCAAGTTCTCCCAAGTTCCTGCTGGTGGCAGTCTATCAACTGCTGAATCACATCCACACAGACCTCTGGCTGCAGGTTGGTCTAGACTGAGCCCAGATTTCAGTTCAGCAATGTCTTTTATAGGGTATTTTGAAATAAACACCTGACTGGACAACATAAACCATGCATATGGTTAGCACAGCCAGGCTTTGCAAATTCTGAACTCATAACTGGTGGAAGTTTGCAAGCATGGAAACTACAGAACCTCTAATCTGTTCCCAGTAATCATTTTGAGATCAGAGGGCTGCTGGCTCCATGGCAGCAGCCATGTTTGTTTGCATTTTGTTGCGCTGGTTGCTGCCTTTGTGCAGCTTTTGTTGCTGTCCTTCTGGGCTTTAGTTTAACCCATCTCAGCTCTGCTGCCTGCCTTGAGGGTGAGACTGATGCAGCTGCAGTGATAGTGTGTCCCAATGTGGCACTGGTGCCATTGAGGAGAGTCATGTCATGCATGCACAGATTTTCCCACTGCATTTTGGGCAAAGAATCCTCTTGGCTCCTGACCCCACTGTCCACCATAAGGTTGGAAAGCTGCTACATACATGGTGGCACTCCTCTTCTGTACCATTCATGGTCCCACAGAACAGTACTGGGATCTGGACTGTGGGATATATCCAGTGTGGCTCACAGCTATAAAGATCAACGGGTGACTACCCCAAAACCACTGCTGTTGCCTGCCCAGTCTTGCAGCACAGTTTCATGAGGACGGTGGGGTGAAGACTCATTCTGTGTGGTACCTGGGGCTCGGAGGCCCATACAGGTGAACCTAGTAACAAGGTTGGGTAAGATCACATCCCACTGTTATGCAGAGAGAGTTAAAAGCAAGGATATAGGCTGTCCTCACCTTTTCTGCCACTTGTCTATTCCTTGCCTGTCTGATTGTGTAATCAAATTTTCCTCTGGCATGTAAGGAACTGGCCACTCTAAAAATCCCACAGACCCCCACTAGCTCTCTGCCTTCTCTTGCTGTTTTTATCCTTTCTTTCTCCCGTGCTTCTCTGTGGTTAAAAAAATATATCTGAATCCCGTGTGAAACTGTTTGTATGAAACTGGGATCCCTTGGTTTGCAAATATATATAGTTATATTGTTGAAATGATTGCAAAAAGGCTATTTGGAACTTAGAGTGTTATCTTTGAGATGCAGTTTGTCCTCCACAAGCTCATTTGCAGAGTTGTCAACAAGAGATCAGTTCTGGGACACAGTGTTCTATTTTGTTGCACCTGTGGGAAAGAAATTGACAAAGTTCTGATGCATTTTGTGAGAAACAAGGGGTGTATCTTAATGAGTTCTGGATCCAGAAGTTAACTGCCAGAAAAAGACATTGGGCATGATTTTCAAAGCCCAAAGATTGGTGCAAGGTACATGCACCAAAAGGATTTGATGCAAGTGGCACCTTGCACCAAACACTGCAGCAATCCCAATTTTTGAATGCAGGCTGTATCAAAATCAGGGTGTTGTGCAACAAAGCTACCCTGTGCCACCCTTGCAGCAGAAGTGCCGTTGCGCCAGGTCGCAAGGGGGCTTGCGCTACAGCTGGGCTGCACCATCCCCTTTTTTGGAATTTAAGAAGCCCCACCATGGTTGCAACAGAAGAATGAATTTAGACCAGCCAGGAGCTGGTCTAAGGGCCCTGTGCCATTGTCAGGCAGGGAGATGACTGGGGGAGAGCCTGGAAGGTTGGGACTAGTGCCACCTCAGCACCCTGACATTGCCGCCATGCCCATGATGCCTTCTATGGCACCCTGACTGCTCTCTCTGCCCCATGTCCCCTCCTTGCAGACATATTCACCCCTACCTTCATGGCTCCTCTAAGGTTGCGCCAGGTGGGGGGGCCTGACGGAACCCTCCTTTAAACCCCTCTGGTGCGTCAAATGTTTGGCTCAACCTTGTGACTGTGGAAACTCTTGGGCCTTTTGTACAGGGATCCCCAGTTTTATTAAATAGGGTGCAAGGTCCCTGATGCACCCAGATTTTGCTGCAGCCATAGATCAGCACACCTTGTGCCAATCTAAGGACCAAGTAAAAATGGAGTTCGTTATATATAAAGAGAGAAATCCTTTGTTAGAGGGGGAGAGAAAATTAAATTTAGAATTAGATATATCCTCAGATCAATGACTGTTTTGTTTGAACTGCCTGTGTAAGAGCTATCCTGCATAATTTTATTTTTTTTATTTTATCGATAATAAAAAAATGCTGCTTGTGGATTTTATAACTTCTCTTCATTTGCCTATGCTTGCTGACCAATACCTCAATGACAGTTGGTGTTAGCATTGGGATTTATTCCATGCATATTGTAAGCTAGGAGTTTTGTGCATGAGTACTAGACCTGGTACCAGTGAAGCACAGAAGAAAGGTATGGATCCTGCAACACCAAGCCCAGGAGTGATTGCCAGAAGAATGGCAGCCAAACTAGAAGCAGAAACAGAAGTCTAAACTGTGACTGTACAGCCAGAACCAATGATGGAAGAAGAAGAACAGGTAAGGAGAACCTGAAAGTATGTCTGCCTTCATCAAATGGTGGCCTATACAACAAAGAGAGAGAGATGGAGTCAAAAATGTTGTTAATCGGAAAACAATATTAAGGTGTAAGTGCTGTTTCCTGTTTGATTTGCTGACTGTATCCCCCTGGTACTCTCCTCTGCCGTATTTCTACCCTCACTGTATAGTCTCAGTGCGTCCTCAGCGCCCCCTTCCCGAACTGATCAGCCACAGTCAATTTCCCCTAGAAGCACAGAGCGATTAAAACATTGCACAATATTTTTATGGAAGGTAATGGACTATACACAATTCAATAGCTCATGTTATACTGTTACTCAAAGTGATTTTTGGGTTGTTGCAGCCAAACTGTACAGTGTAAATGTTCAGATCAAAACAGGACATTTTTTTTTTTTATGTCAAAATGCTCACATGCAGCTGAAGTTAATTTATATCTCATGTATGTCATATCCATTGCCATGTCGTGTACTGTACCATCAGAAAACTAGTCAATAATTTTAATTATAAGGGATCATTCTTAATTGCACATGTCATACTCCAGTATAGAGCCGATTAATGCATAAGCACATACTACTTTATCTATCTGTCTATCTATTACCTGACAGTTATATTTATGCAGCTCAGCGTTCAGTTTCATTATAAAACTTCAAAGGTTCGTTCAACTTTGCAACTGAACTTTCCCCAATGTGTGGCCATTTTAATCACCATTGCATTTGAAATGATGCTTGTCACCTTGTTTAGGCCATCACATCTACAGTATAATTTATTGTTTTTAAAATAAAATTTAGTTACAGAACATCCTGTATCCTTCTAATATGGTGCTGTGTTGTTTGGCACTGACTGTACAAGTGTACAACTGCAATTAAAAGTGTGAGGGCAAATCTATGCTGCAGACTTCATACCCGTTGTAAACGTGGGTAGTAAGGAAATCCAACACAGTGTCAGGATGCCAAATAAAATAAGTATTTATTCATGCAACGGAAATAAACAAAAGCGGACTGATTTTGTCAAAAGAAAATAATCATAAACAAGAAGACATCAAGTAAAGGCATGACAGTTCAGTATAGCTTCAAACGGAAACAAAATCCCACCTAGAAAAGAGCTAGGGGTCTGATAGGGTCAGCACCCTATCACCAACTAAAAAAAATGCTCTCAGACCTGGTCCTTTTATACAGGAGTAGGATCAGGTGATCAATTAGGCCCCACCTCTTTTTATAACTAAAGACTAAAATCTTCCTGAACATTTACTTTTTAGTTTAGAGTTAAAGAAAACCTACAATAGGTTGTTAGAAACACAATGACATAAGCTAGTAGTAATAATAATAAGGCAAATCCTTCCTATGTATGCACTTCCAAACAGTCAGGCTCCTTCCATCACTTCTGACTATAAACAAACTGAGAAAATGGCTGCCTGGCCCTATAGCAGAGTCAGAGGGATGGAGGAGAGCCCTGGCTGCAAGAAAGGCTAAAATAGGTAAGGCAATGTTTTCTAACACAGCAGTGCAAGTTTTCTTTTACCTAAAATATAGTATACAAAGCATAAGTCTGTTAACATACAAGAGTCTCTTTTCAGAAAGAAATATGTCGTTTTAAAAAGAAACAAAATGGGCTGCTAAAGCCTGAGAAGACAAACATGCTCATTTTCAGTCTATCACACAGAAAATAGCAAGCACCAAGCAGCCTCATTTTAGCACTGAACTTTAAACTGCAGGTAACATTAACTGAAGAACCAAACTACAGGTTACCTTGTGCACACATTCTATTTTGTTTAGAAAATCATCTCTGCAGTTTATTTTGCTAGGAGGGTGACAGAAGCAGCCAGAAAGGCACTCAGCTTGTCTTTCATTTCACCCTGTAGTTTCTACCCCTAAGCTACACAAGGAGGCAAATAAGGGCTACTTTCACTGGGTTTGTCCTAGCTAAATGATTTAAACGTGTAATCAGGGGCACAGTGCAAAAGTGGAAGAGCAAGAAGAAATGAAAGGAGGAAAGAAAAGAGGGATACACAGAACAACTACAGGTCGCCTTCCTGATAGTTGGGGAACATAGGGAGAAGAATTAGAATAGTACAAGACAAAGAATTACTGTTGCAACAGATTTGATTTAAAGAGAAAGCATGCTCATTCCAGGATACACACAGCCCCTATTACAATCGTCCTAAGAATACTTATCTATCGTTTTATGAATGCACCTAGATGCAGCAACAGTGATGCAAAAGCCCATTTAACAAGGTACAGATGCATAAGACTAATAAAGTAACACACTTCGTAGTCTGTGTCAGTGACTGTGAGGTGGCACCATCCAAAAGTGTGATCTCGGATACAGAGTTTGTTATGGTAGCAGCCAGGGGAGAATTACTAGAATTCAGCACCACCCACGACAAGGTCCTCCCCCATGGACACTGTTCTTGGAATGCTAGAATTCAGCACCACCACGACAAGGTCCTCTCCCATGGGCACTGGTCTTGGCAAGTTCTACAGTAGTGTCCATGATAATGAAAGATGCCATGTTGTTTAGATTACTTAATATGCAATAGATAGGAATGTTTCAGTGTACAGTTAATGGCCATAACGGTCACAATTTCAAATGATCACTTTTGCTTGATACCATCTTGGCGTCCCCAAAATGACTGACTTGCCCCCCCCCCCGGCTCCCAAACCTTGCTCCGCCACTGGATGGAGAAGCAGAGAAAAGAAGAGATGCAGTGACAGAAACAGCAGAGAAAAGAAGAGATGCAGTGATGAGGATTCCTTGCAAGCCATCAAACTGGAGAACCTGGTACAGGTCCAGCAGATCAACAAAACAAAAACTTAAAAGACATTAAACTTACAAAGCTGTGTCCCTCAGATGATATTGAAGCATACCTTAAACTTTTTAAAGGGTTGCTGGAGACTGCCAATGGCTAGAACAGCAGTGGGCAATCAGGCTGGTACCTTATCTGACTGGTAAAGCCCAATGTGACTAAAGCAATATAGACACTGTGCAGTCAGAAAACTATGACCTAGTGAAAAGAAAAATCCTTAAAAGATATGACATCTCAAGCTGGTACAGTGGTGTGGAGGACTGAGATGCTGGTGCCTTAGCTCCTGCCATGCCAGCCACCCATGTTCGCTCATGATCGTGGGTTGCTGAGGGTCGGCTGGGGAGGAAAAGGATTGAGCGCCCAACAGCTGCTCTCCTGTTGCAAGGGGGAGGAACTGCATGCTCCACTGAATGACTACCATCTGGTGTAGGCCAGGTGGTAGTGTGGGTCTAGGAGGGCAGTGGAAGAGAGGGCTGTGGGACTCCGTGGTGTGCCAGTGCCTCCACACGTGTGCATCTATGTGCATGCCCCAATGTGGGGAACTGGGACAGAAAAATGGAAAAAAGAGAAGGCTCCAGACTAGTGAAGCCCTGCCTGACCCATGCTCCTATATCGCCACCTGACCATCATCCTGGGGTGGTCGGTCAGGATGACAGATGCCAGGTGAGGGTGGCAGGAACAGGGCTGAGAGCTCTCCAGAGCCAACTCGCCTGGGAGAAAACGCTATATGAAAAAAAAAATACGACATCTCAGGAGAGACCTACAGGCAGAGATTCCAGTCCCTGAAGTGCCACTCAGCTGACAACTCCTCGAGAAGCCTTCATCTGACTCAGGAAACTCCGTATTAAATGGCTCCAACCAGAGGGCAAAACAATCCCACAGATCACTGTCATACTTGCAATGGAGCAATTCATCAACATCCATTCCACAGAGGTGCAGCTTTGGGTAAAAAAAACACTGACCAGAAAGTGTGGAAAAGACCATTTCTAGATGGCTAGACAGACACAACAGCAGGAAGGAATGGCAAAACCCTCTTTTTCCTGATTTAACTCCAGATCAGATAAGAACTACACTGGAGGTAACAAATCTGCACAGAAAGACTTTATTTGCTATAACTGTAATAAGCCAGGCATATTGCAAGAAACTGCCATAAAAATAAGGAAGGTAACACTGGAGAAATTTGGCCATAGCAAATTTGGGCATCTATTTAACAGATGTCAAGGTAGGGGATAAGACTGTGAAGGGACTTGTAGAATCAGGAAGCCAGCAGAGCACTGGGATCATCTGCATCCATGGGAACTCTTGATACTATCCCACCACCCTAGTGACTCTGAGCATTAATGGGGTGCAGAGAGATGGTTTAATAATCATAAACTAGTGCTAAACTACAAAAAAACTAAAGTCCAGCTGTTTTCGTCCTCTCGGAATAAGTTTAAGGCTCATCAACTCACTATCACCAACAACCACGGAGACGCTCTTGAACAAACTCAGCTTTTCAAATACCTAGGTCTAACCCTGGATAGTCACCTTACCTTTGTGCCTCACATTGAAAATGTTGCCAGAGATGTTAATACCAGAATTGGGCTCCTCTTCAGACACAGATGAAGTCTTACCCAAGAAGCCCTGAAGGTTGCAGTTCACAGCTCAGTCCTCTCGATCATTGATTACGGTCTAATCATATACTGTGCTGCAACCTCCACATCTCTTAAATGACTCACGGTGGCCCTGAACAAAGCCTGTAGGTCAGTTACAGGTGCTGCGTGCCTCACTCATACCTGTGAGTTATATGCTCAGTCTGGTTGGTTCCAACTAAGTAACAGGATCAAATATCAAACCTGCCTCCTGTCCAGAAAAGCTCTACTTAGATTACTACCCCCAAGCATTGGTTGCCTGCTAAACAAATCCCTAAGACCCAACACACATACCTCATTTTCTGACATTCTAGTGCCCCACTGTCAGACTGCTCAATACTAGCGATCCTTTCAATACAGAGCCCCCGTGTGGTTTAATAATCTAAGCAACTGACTGAGCAGTCTTTCTAGTCTGTCCCAATTTAAACTTGTGCTTCGTCAGCATCTCCTAACCAAAAGCACTTGTGATTGTTACACCTAGTTTCCCACTTCTGCAGACACCCTTATACCACTTTTTTCACTCTCTCAGGTTCTTACTTGGCTTCCTGTTTCATTTCACCTCTCCTGACAGAACAATTTCCCCTTTCCCCTTTCCCTCTGCCACCTCCTCCCTTACCTCACCCCTCCTTGCTCTTGTCCCACTGACCCTCCCCTCTTCCTGGACCTGTCCTGGCTCTCTGGTCCCCACTCTCCCTTATCTTCTTTCCTTTCAGTCACCCTCCTTTTCCCCTCTTTTACCCCTTCTCCCACCTTAGCCTCCCTTCCCTCTCATCCTACGACAAGGCCTCTGGCTGCCATATTTTCTTTTCCTTCTATATCTGGACTTTGCCCTCTCATCTCCCCTACCCCTTCCTTACTCTTCCCTTCCCCCCCCACCTCTGATTAGCAATGTTGCTTCAAATGTACCTTATGGTTTTCTATGCTTGTTTGCAATCTTGAGTGTGTAGCACTGTTCCCACTTATTTACCAGTTGACTTGCTGTGCTCCGATGATACCATGAATGTTGTCTGTACCTCCGTTGATACCATGAATGTTGTCTATACCTCCCTACCTTATTGTAACCCTTTCCTTTGATGTGGAACTGTTTAAATGAGCTGCCTCAAGCTCAAAGGTATTTGTAATCCAAGATTTAAATAAATAAATAAAAGAAATAAAAAAAATTTGAAGCAGCTGGGAGTGAAACAACAACAGGTGTAACAATGTTTGAAAAATCTAATGGGCTACCGTACAGACTTTGGATTAATCCTCAGCTGCAGGAACAGATAAAACAATTGATTATGCCAAAGAAGTATAGAACTGAGTTGCTACAGATAGCACATGATAGTCCTATGGCTGGTCACTCAGGGAGGGACTACACCTTTGTAAGACTTTTGTATGGATTTTTCTGGCCTAAGATTCATGAGGTTGTTGCTACCTATTGCATTTCTTGTGCTGAATGTCAGAAAGTACCCCCAGTAATTAAAAAAGAAATGGTGCCTCTGGTGCCCCTACTCTTGATAAATGTGACTTTTGACAGAATTGCAAAGGGTGTGGTTGGCCCCTTAGACAAAAAGAAAAAGGGTAATCAATTCATTTTGGTAGTATGTGACTCAGGGTACCGGGGGTCAGCAAGGGAGGTTTGAGGATGAGTGCCCTTATGGTGCTTGCCTCCCTGGGAAGACAGGGCAGGATGTCCTGGTTTGCCAGTGACCCCCGGTGGAGACTGGGTGCACTGCAGCAAGCCAGGCATGCATGTGATTAGAATGGCTGATGCTGGCAAGGTTGCCATGCGCCAGTGTTTCGATGTGCACCATGCGGGAAGGGAGCAGGGGTAGCGCACAGAACAGGTAAAACAACGGCGCTGTGGACAGGCGACAGCACCTGTCCCCCGATGCCCTACACTGGGCCAACCCTGACTGGCCTTCCAGGTCCTCCACCTCAAGCTCCACCCTGCAGCCAGAGTCTGACACATAAGAGCCACCCAAGAGGAGGGGCGACCCACCCCGGGTGGGTTAAACCAGGGGGGCTGGCTACATGAGGAGGAGGGAGAGAGAGGAAGCACAGATCAGGGGGGCCTCAGGCAGGCAGGACATGGACTAGGATGCGTGAGAGAGGTTCCACAGGGCCGCGACCGGAGGGAAATAAATTCAGAAAAAAAAGGTTTGTGAAAGGGGAAGGGAAAGATTGGGACCGATACTTACTTTACCTGCTTTTTGCTTACAGAGAAGTGCCACAAGCAACAACAGGTTTTTCATCCTTTGAAATGTTAAATGGTAGACAGACTAGAGGGCCACTAGATGTAATAATAGAAACATGGGAAGATAACTCCACTCAGAAAGAATCTAATACATGTTGTATGTGTGCACTAAGAAAGAAACTGGCAAACTATGTTGAAATAGCCCACAGTAACCAGGAAGACACCACCCAAAGCAACAGAAGGTGTATTATGGCCATGGGGTAAAAGAAAAAAATTTTGAGCCAGGTGAAAAGGTCTTGTTAGTTACTACAGAAAAACTGCTAATGAAGTGGCAAGGGCCTTATAAAGTGATTAGATGTCATGGTACAGTTACTGTAACTATGATATTGAGACCCCTGATAGGAAAAATCCTAGCAAGATATACCATGCTAGCCTCCTGAAGAAATGGATTAAAAAAAACAAAGGTTGCTTTCTTAGTCTTACCAGAAACTGCTAAAGAAGATATTGATATGGCATATGACAGACTGCAAGACACTGTAACGTCTGACGCTGTAAAGGTAAATGTTTTCCTTACCCACAGAACAAACTGCAGAAATCCATTCCTTGGTAAAGACATTTAGAAGTACTTTTACCACAGAGCCAGGCCAAGCAACAGGGATCGAGCACGTAACAGTGACTGAGAATGCCTGCCCTATAATACAAAAAACATACAGATCACCAGAGTGGTTAAGAGCAGATGTGGTTGCAGGCCGGCCCAGTGGCACTGAGGGTTGAGGCACTGGATGCCACACCTCGCGCCACGCTGGCGACCCAGGTTCGGGAATGAGCCCAGGTTGGCAGGGGTCAGAAGGGGAGGGAAGAGATTGAGCATCCAGATGGATTGCTCTCTCTTCCTGGGGAGGGCCGGGAGAAGCGATCACTCTTAGAGCAACCTCTGGTGGTGGTCGGAGGCACACGATGTAGTGACGCTGCATATGCAAAGGGGGCAGAGCTGCAGCATAGCAATGCCTTGACAGCCGTGCTTTGCGTGGGGACAAGTAACAAGGGAAAAAATTCCCCCCTCTGGAGCCGGTGAGATGAAGGATGCCTCTGGGGCGTGTCCACATCCCACTGCCGGTCCAATCCACTCAGAGCTCTCCATGGGCCACCCAATGATGGTAGCTACTTCTATTTACAGAAAAGAGCCGCCAAGGGAGGGTGGGCCCTCTCCCGGGGGGGGTGAACCAGGGGGCTGATCCTGACCAGTCGTTCGGGAGGAGAGCCTGGGAGATGCGAGGATTCAGGCTGGGAGTGAGAGGCACAGCTGAGTAGGCACTCCTGAAGGATGCCCGGTCCCAGGGGAGAAAAAAAGAGTTAAAAAAAAAAGGGCTGGCCCAGTGGCGTAAAGGGTTGAGGTGCTGGAGCCTTACCTCTACCCATGCCAGCGACCTGGGTTTGGGAACGGACTCAGGTCATCATTGGTCGGCAGGGGGAGGATAGGATCGAGCGTCCAATGGACTGCTCTCCTGTTCTGGGGTGGGTTAGGGACTGTCCTCGCTCATGCAGTGGCCCCAGTGGAGATTGGAGGCACTGCAATAAGTGACGCAAAGGGGGAACAAGAAAAGCAGGAAAAAAAGTTCCGGAAGTTAGCTGGATGACAGCTGCCGGTCCCAGGCACCTCTGAAGGCTCCCTGAGAGCCACAGACTACCTCAGCAGTTCCTGGGGCTGAGAGAAATAGTGTGCTGGTTCCTCCCACCGGTGCCTTCCCCTCGGAGGAGAGGGGACCCATCCGGTGAAGGCTTACACCGGACTACCCAATGGAAGGCTGCAGATGTGAGGTAGGTGGTCGGAAGGGGGATAGTAGGGTGAATGTCTGGGACCATGGCAGCCTGAATGAGAGGCAGCTCTGGGGCTTGTAGGGGGATAAATAAATAATGCAAAAAAAAAATAAAAGAGATCTGGTTAAGGAAATATGGAAAACGAAAGAGCTGGTTATCAATGAAGAATATAGAAGTGCTTGGTCATCACCAGTAGTGACTGTAAATAAAAAAGAAGGGTGTGTAAGAATCTGCCTTGATTTTAGGAAACTTAATCAAGTGTCTGTATTTGACAGCTAGCCTATGCCCAGGATAGATGATTTGGTGGACAGACTGGGTAGTGCCGAGTACATTGTTATCCACAGTCTCACCAAGCATTACTGGTAAATTCCCCTAGCTAAAGAATTCAGAGGCAAAACTACATTTTCCACTCCAGTCGGATGCTATCAGTTCAACACCATGCCGTTTTTTTTTAAATCATAGTTTATTAAAAGCTTTTTTCCAAAGTACATACATATACTGTACCCACAAAATAAATACAGATATACAAATAGATTATTAACAATTGATCCTATCAGGAACTAAAAACAGAAAAAAAAGAAGAAAAAAATTATCTGTAGTCCTCTACGCTTAAAAACATTATAAAATCATCTATTAATACAGTTGCCATATCTCTGTGCACTATAAATAACAATTGGGAAGGGGAGAAAGTGGGGGAGAAGATACACTTCTTTATTAATTCCAATTTTGTAATGTTTATTTTATGCAATATCCGCCAGAATCTCCAGAATATCTTGATTCTCTTTGGCAGCCTTATCATGTAGGGAGGGAGGGGGGAGGGAAGCCGTCTACCCACAAATTTGTCAGCTTGAAGCCGAAGTTTAAAAGTAAGGCATTCCATGTCAAGAATATTCAGGCAGATAGCATACCAGGAATCTAAAGTAGGAAGCACTGGGGTTAACCAAAGTTGTGTGATTGCCTTCTGAGCAGCTGCCACTAAAATATTAAATAAATACTTTTGTGCCTTTGAACGTATCATAACCAGTGGAAGTCCAAAAATCCACACCTTAGCACCCAGTCGCAGAGGAATCTCAAAGATCCTACCCACCACCTTATTAAATACATCCCAGAATGGAGTCAACTCTGGGCATTCCCAAAAAATATGGATATGTGTACCTTTATCTTGGCAACTTCTCCAACACAGATCTGAATTATTTCATCTGAAATGCTTAGTAATCACTGGAGTATGGAAATACCTTAACACAAACTTCCGCCGGAATCCTCTCCAAAATGGGGAAGCCGTTGTAGTATGTACCTCCTCCCAAGTTTTAATCCACTCTTTTTCAGCTAATTGCACCCCGGATTGTAAAGTCCATTTATCCTTTAGTTGCTTTAGGTTTTTTGCTTCCTGTCAGATAGTACTTTGATGATACTGGAGATTTTACCCTTAGCATTTGGATTGTGGCCCAGGGTGTAAGCGCTCCTGCAGGGGGTTTGGATCTGAAGTCAATTGTACTGCCTTATTTCCCTCACTTAAATAGTGTCAAAGCTGCATAAATCTGAATAGCTCTCTATGGGATAAGTCAAATTCCTCCCTAAGTTGTTGAAATGATTTTAAAATCCCACCACTACACAGTTGACCTAATTTGTAAAGGCCATGCCTTCCCCAGCTCTTAAAACCAAGATCTCATTTATATGGTAGGAAATCCAAACAGGCACTGACTGGAGTATTATGTCTGAGTTTCATTTCTATTTTGTGATTCCGACTGACTTCTTTCCAGGAAGTCAACAGCACCACAGACCAAGGGTTGTTCATACAGAGTTTTTGGAACCCTGCCCAATCCATCTCAAGCATGTTCCCCAAAGGAGAAGAAGAAGAAGAAGAATTATTTATGTAGCACTTTTAATACAGTGTATCCCAAAGTATTTTACAAGCAATGCTTGTAATGCGAGTGGCTCAGTAGGTAGCACACTCGCCTCTGAGGCCGGGAGATCAGAGGGCTGTGGGTTCAGTTCCCACATCTGGCACTTGGGTTAATATCCCAGTACTGACACTGTAATGCAGCATGAGAGGGGTGCTGCATTTCTGAGGTGCCGTCTTTCGGATGAGACGTTAAACTGAGGTCCCATCTGCCTGGATTGGTGGTAGTTCAGGTGGATGTCAAAGATCCCATGGCACTTATCGAAAAGAGTAGGGGAATTTCCCCGGTGTCCTGGCCAAATTTCCCTCATTCACTAAAAATACCACCAACAGCTTAATCTGGTTCAAGATCAGTTGGAATTCATCTGTATCCCCCTCCCCCCGGGTCGTGCCTAAAAATAGGCAGGATTTGTCTAGAAGTGCACTTACCTGGTCAACAAAAGCTAAATAAATAAAATAAATAGACTGGTAGTGAAGTGACTGAATGTGTAGTGGTGGCAGCCATATCGTACATCAACACCCACACACAGCCTGGACAATTGCATGAACTGATTTATGGGAAGGGAAATGTTGGCCAGGACACTGGGAATGTCCCCTGTTCATTGCAAAGAGTGCTCTGGGTTCTTTTACTTCCACCTGGACACCCACCAGGACAACACCAGGATGGGTAGAAGGGATTTTGGTTTAACGTCTCATCCGAAGGATGGCACACCCCAGCAGTACAGCACCCCCCAATACTGCACTTGGACTCCAGCATTTTAAGTGCAAGTCCAATCCCGGTGTGGGACGAGAACCCACAACCTTCTGGTCCAGAGGCGGATATGCTACCAACTGAGCCACACTGACACCCATTGATGTATGGCATTTGATGTCCACCCATAAGGGGGGTTCAAATTAGTTAAAAGGGGAAGTATAGCTTGTCATTGTGAGGCCCAATAGTAATTATAAAAGTCTGGTAACCCCAAGCCACCCCAGGGCTGTGGCACTGAAATTATTTATTTATTTATTTATTTATTTAGACAGCAGTTTGGAAAACCTTTGAGCCATAGGCTCATTTACAAAGGTACCTTGTCACAGTAAGACAAATGAAAATACACAGTATAACAGTATAACACAGTATAACAGTAACTTAAGACATAGATACAAACAAGCTGGTACAGATAGGATTGATGCAAACAATACCAGAGTTATGTTGTCCTTAGCAGCTTAGTAGTAAGCTTTGTCATTAGTATTGAGTACGGCTTTGACTAGTGGCAATTACAGCTTCGGGTGTTAACAAGGTGGTTCCATAAGGACGTTTTTAAGCACCGATATGCTGGAGCTTCTCGGAGATGGAGGGGCAGTGTGTTGAACCAGAAGGGGGCCCTAAAGCTAAAGGCTCTTTGGCCATGAGAGGTCCTAGCTCTAGGGATAACAAGAGTTGTTTTCCCAGAGGTCTGAGTATGAACTAGTGGGACAGAGCGGCGGATGGTGGTGGTCAATCCAGGCGGGGATAGCCCAAGGAGGGTCTTTTTTGTAAGGGTACAGGTCAGATATTTGAGGCGCTCATCAAGATCAAGTACCAGCACTTTGGCGTACAGTAGACAGTGTGTGTTAGCCTCGGTGCCCCAGTAATTAACCTGCAGGCCTTATTCAGAGTAGTGAATTTTATGGAGTGCGGTCTGATCAGCAGCGCCATACACTGCAGTCCATAGTCCACTAGGGACAGGATAGAGGAGGTGATCATGAGTCAAAGAGCTCCGGGGAGGAGTGTTTATACCGATGTAAGATGCCCAATCGGATATTAGTGGCAGTGGCTAGGCAGCATGTGTCCATGGAAGGAGAGGAGGGTCAAAATGGATCCCTAGGTATTTATAGGAGCAAACTTGTTCGAGTGGGAACGAGGACCCAGAGTGAATGAGGAGTTTGAAGTTGCAGGACTTGTTTTGAGGATGAGTGAAGAACATGGTTTTGTTTTTAAGATTTATCACCAATCTATGTTCCTTGAACCAGCCCTCGGCTTCAGCGAAGGACTTCTGCAGCGAGTCCTGGAGGGCAATAGGGTTACGACTTGAGACAAAGATGACTGCATCATCAGCGTACAATAGAATGTTCCCCGAGCAACAGCGTGAAAGGGTGTTAAGGTAAAGGGAGAATAGTAAGGGGCCCAGAATGGAGCCCTGGGGAACCCCAGAAAAGATGGGACAGATGTCTGAGTAGGTCCCATTAATTTTTACATGCTGTGAGCGGTCAGACAGATAACTGGTGCACCAGGAGATAGGCCCAGCAGCAAAACCAGAGAGACTAAGGGCATCAAGAAGGAGGGGGTGGGAGACAGTGTCGAAAGCTTTAGAGAGGTCAATGAAGACCGCACCAGCCAGAGAACCAGTGTCTAAGGAGGAGTGGAGAAAGTTGGAGAACTCTAGGAGGGCTGTGTTGGTACTGTGGCCTGCTCGGAAGCCATGCTGCTCAGGACATAGGACATTGTAGGTAGAGAGGTAGTCAGAGATTTGAGAGGCTAGCACTTTTCCAAGGCCTTGAGAGGAGAGAATGGAGCTTGGACGATAGTTTCAGCCACAGTCCTATCACCACCTTTAAAGATAAGGGTGACAGTGGTGACTTTCCAGGCAGTTGGAACCTTCCCCAGGCAAAGAGAGTGGTTGATGAGGCACGTGATCGGGGTAAGAACTGTGTCTAAGACCAGCCGTAGGATACACAGATCCAGGGTGTCACTGCCCATACTATTACTCTTGAGGCAGTGACAAGGTGTGGCCTAAGTTCTTGGGCAGAAACACAGCGGAGGAGAAGATAAGGGTGAGAAAGATTTTACAGCAGGCGCTGCGGGAGGAGGGTCAAAAAAATTTGTAGGGAGGATAGGGCTAAGGTTAGTGAATGAGGTGTTGAGGTGGTTGGCTATGAGGGCTGGGTCTGAAGAGATCATGCCATTAATGTTGATCTGGGTGGGTGGGGGGAATGTGCACTCCCATTTAACTGTTTAATGTTATCCCAGAAGGTTCTGGAGTTCCCCCATGAGGCTGTGAGTGAGGACTGATAGTGCTCAGACTTGGCCTTTCTGATGGCCCGAGTGCACTTGTTTCAGGTGGCAGCATATAACTGCCTGTCACTGGGCCAGCCAGTCTCAATGGCATGGTGCCATAGGTTGTCCCTATGTTTGAGTTGGTGGATCAAAGCTGGGGTTACCCAGGGGGCATTCTGCCTTTTAGAACAGCGGGTTGACAATGGGGCAAAGATATCACAGGCATTATTAAAAGTTCGGTTAAAGAAGGAGAGAGTTGTGTCAATGTCACTTCCACTTTATCCTGGGTGCCCTCCCTGCTTATATAAATTTAGATAAAGTTATCCTGAGAACCTTCCAAAATTTTCTGGGTGGTCTGACCGCGAGGGATGAAAACAAGACTAAAAACCTAGATAGTCCATTCCTTCTAACACATTCAACTCTGCCAGACAGGGACAGGGGAACTCCTTCCACCTGTTACAGTCTTCCTGAACTGTCTACAACAACTTTAAGTAATTAGTTTGATATAAAGTACCCACATCCCAAGGTATTCAGATACCCAGATAGTGGAAGCACAATTTGGCCCACCCAAAGTGACCGAGAGCTGGGAAAGACTGACCCTTAGGGCTACCTACTGGGATCATCTCAGCCTTAGTTACACTAATTTTAAACCCTCAGATTCTCCCAAAGTCTTTCAGGTGGTCTAACACTTGGGGAAGTGCCTGCTCAGAATTACTAACACATAGAAGAGTGGCATCTGCATAAAGTGAAAGTCGCACCCCTGTTTCCCCCACCCTGATACCCTGAAACAATTCTGACTGCCTAATAGAGGCCGCTAAAAGCTCCATACTCAAATAAAAGGGGATGGAGCGGGCAGCACTGCCTTGTGCCCCTCTCTTTCTCAAAAGCAGAAGAGGTGACCCCATCAACCTTAACTTGCGCTCTTGGACTTCTATATAAATTGCTTATCCAGCTAAATAAACTTATCCCCAAACCCAAATTTTTTCAGAGTACCATCTAGATATTTCCAATCAAGGTGGTCAAATGCCTTCTTCACATCTAATGATATTACTGCCTTTACTATGTGCGAAGAAGAGTTCTTATGGGCTGATAAAACATTAAGACGTAAACGAATATTGTCTTGGATATGGCGCCCAGGGATAAACCCTGCTTGGTCCAGATGAACCAATACGCAATAACCTCTTGAGCTGGAAGCCAATCATTTTAGAGAAAATTTGTGCATCCTGATTTAACATATAGGCCAGAAATGTAAACACACAGTCAGTTCATTCCCTGGTTTAGGTATCACAGAGATAAGGACCTCATTCCAAGTGTCTAGGGTTGCTCCCTTATCATGGGCAGCATTACAAATTTTGGTTAGAACAGGGATCAGTTTACACGTGAAGCCCTTATTAAAAATCAGTGGTGAGCCCATCAGGGCCGGGAGCTTTACCAGTCTTAAAGGATTTAATAGCCCCAAGAACTTTCTGTTCTGTGATTACTGTCTCTAGCCCCTCACGGTGACCTTCCGATAATGTAGGCAGCCTCACCTTTTGTAGGAAATTATCAATCAGTTGGGTATGATTCGTCTCTCTTCCCCTGCTATACAACTGTTTATAATATTGAAGGAATTCCTATGCTATTTGATTCGGCTGCGTCACTGTTATCTGAGGATTATTAATGAAGTGAATGATAGGAACATGTCTATCTGCCTCCGGCTTTCTGAGATGCTGGGCCAAGAGCCTGCCCACTCTCTCTCCCCCCATTCGTAATACCTTTGCCTAGTATATCTTAAAACATTCTCTGTATGTCTCATCATTAAATCATTGTAAACTTTCCTAGCTTCCTTCAGCTGTGTTAAAATCCCTGCAGTTCTGGAGCATTTATGCTCTTCTTCAAGTTTTGACATTAGCTCCAATGCCCCCTAATCTTAGCCTGGTGCTGTTTATTTTTATGTGAAGCATAAGCAATAGGGAACTTCCGGTGATGTCACGGAGCCTCCGGCAGGGACCTGAGGGAACAGCTCCCCTCCATAGCTACTAAAACCCTATTTTTTCACCGAAACAACCACCAAAAGAGGTCAAAATGGCAAATGTAGGAAGTCCAAGGAATAAACAACGAGGCTCTCAATCACAAAACAGCTCTAAGAACAAAGATGCTAAGAGGTTGCCCCAACCAGCTCTGGCCCTGAGTAGGAACCCATCTCCAGCTAGCATGGCCGACACGGAGGAGGAACATGAATAACTCTGCCGATCGCAATTTGAAAAGCTTTTCCACGAATTGAAGGAAATGAGAGCGTAAAACAAACAAGAATTTTGCTCCCTGCATCAAAAGCTTACTGGTTTAGAGAGCCAATTGGAGACAGCAAAAAATAGAATAGGGCCGTGGAGGAGGGCACAGCGTAAATGGCCCTTATCGTACAAGCACTAACTGAACAATCAGAGCGTCTGCATGATAAATGTATAGATTCAGAGAGCAGATCCAGGAGAGATAATTTGAGAGGATTACCTGAGGGTACGGAAACAGGCTTGATAACTGAATTCTTAACTGACCTCCTGACTGATGTGTTGCATTTGTCATCGGGATATTCTCTTGTAATCGAAAGTGCACACAGGGCTTTGCAGTCTAAATCAGCTGATTCCAGCATGAGATCTCGATCAATTATATTAAAATTCAACAGCTATAAAACTAAAGAGGACATACTAGCCAGAGCTTGGAAAATAAAGGCGGTTAAATACCTTACCTCCTGGCTGTTTTTTGACCATGATTTCCCACCAGAAATACAACGCCAAAGAGCACAGTATGCAGACATCATTAAAAGATTAAAAGCCTAGGGAATACAATTCCATACACCCTATCCTGCTCAAATGAGAGTCTTTTGGCCGGAGGATCAGGGAACCTATGAATCCGCAGAGGAAACACACCAGGCACTGATAGACAAAGGCCTCATGGAGCCAGGAGAACTACCTAGGAAAAACTCCATTTACCAGCAGCCAGGCTCAAAGTGATCTGATTGGATGGTGGCAACCACTGGCAGAAAAAGGGGTCACGATGACAATTTGTCATCACTAGCTTCCCTTCAAGCTATACAGAGACTGCTACAAAAATGTCAGGGCACCCGGAAAGATCAGAACAAAGACACTCAGGACTGAAACAGTAGGATCCATTTTATCTGGCTAACGATTACGTTCCCTCACTAAGTCCTGGTGAGTTCTCTATTAACTGAGGGTCCATAGACCTCTTAGGAGCCTGCCCTCCCTCCTGGGGGTGTTTGACCTCCATAGTAACATCGGAGGAATGAGACAGCTTGCAATGTCTCGTCACGCTAGCACGAGGGGAGAGGCTCTAACGGACTGAAATCTCTCCCGCTGTCACAGTAGACCTCCAAAGGAGAAACATTAATGTAGACAATGCGTTAAACTGATTTCTAACATTTACTATCAAGCTGAAAATCATTACTGGCTAGTTTTCCTCTAGTTACTAGAATGAGGTTTGAAAAAATTTGACAATGTTGTGCTCTATACAGGGCAACTATTTTTTCAATTGTTTAGAGCTGATAACATAGGATTTAACAGTGGGAACACAATGATATATATATCAGTTTCTCTTACTGGGTGTGTGGCTTGGGGGGGCTATTTGGCATTTTTTTTCCCTTGCTCTTTCGGGCTTGGCTGCCGTCAGCCTGGTAATACTACTTTAACATCTAGTGCTGACATCACACACACTTGTTTCCGGAGCCCAAGAGATGGATCTGTAGGGTTCTTGAGGGGTACTGCCTTAAGGGTTGGTGGTCAAGTAAACCCCTCATTCCAGCCCTCCTGCTAGCTAATTTAGCGGGGAGTGCTGCAGCTAGAACTCTCCAGTGGGAGACGTTCCACATAGTGGAAGTACACCATTTCAAAAGCTGGGTATATTAGTTTTATATTTCACAATTCTAAAGTGTTCGTGTTTGAAATTGTTCTTTTTGTTATGGTTGATGACAGGCTTCATGACTCGGAGGAGAGGGGAGAGGTGGGGATGTTTGTGTGGAAGGTAAGCCCTGAAGGGCAAGAAATACGATGGGAATTGCAAAAAAGCCATGCAGGGAAGGCTTGTTATGGATAGATCTGGCATACTGGTAATGTCCTACAATGTAAATGGACTTACCCACCCAGTCAAATGGAGTAGAATGATGGCATACATACGTAAGACAGATGCATCTTTTGTATTACTTCAGGAGACACATTTGGGTAAAGAGGAGCACTCTAAACTGAAGAAATTTGGATACCAGCTGGTATTCGACTCCTCATATAGGAAAGGTCACAGGAGGGGTGCTACAATCTTGATAACCAATAGAACCACTTTCGAACACAATGATACACTTGTAGATAAGGAATGTAGAAATTAAAGGCAGATTCAATGGCACTATGGTCACATTGGTCTCCATATATGCCCCTCCGGGGTTGGATTTCCAGTTTTGTAGGGATTTTCTGTTTAAAATCACGGAGTGGGCTGAGAGACATTTGATCGTAGATGGGGATCTCAATCTCAGAGTAAATGCATCTAGGGAGTCCTCCACACAGGTATTGAGAAAGGAAAATGGGACCACTAGGAAAGTGTCTGGACTGCTGGGAGAGATGGGTCTGCTAGATATCTGGTGGACTATGCATAGAGATAGTAGGCAGTACACGTTTTTTCACAGGCACGCCAGTCTTTTTCCAGACTTGATTATTTTTTAGCTCCTAGGACCTCCCTAGGTATCTGCAGAGTCATGGCTGGGGGATAGCACATTATCTGATCATGCCCCTATCTTCTTGAAGGTGGCCCAAGGTCCCATAAACCACACCATGTTCTGGAGGCTGAATGCATCCTTACTACAGGATAAGGACATTCAGAACATAATTCAAGAAACTATAGAACAGGCCATTAAAGGAAAACTACATCCAAAACTTGAAAAAATATATGTTGTGCAGAGTGTTTTAATTTGTATGTGAAGTTCTAGTGTTTCCTTCCCTCTGACTGGTATTAGGAGTTTTTCCCAAATTAGCCTGCTAGCTTTATGCTAGTTTTACGACCCCTGGGGATCTTCATACCTGATAGTGTAACTGTATTTCTTGTTCCCACAGTGCATCTTGTCTCATGTGACTGTGATGTAAGAGAGACCCAACATTCAGCACACACATGCCAAACAAACTAAATATCTTGGAAGCTTTACAAGCTGCACAAAAATTACCAGCAGCAAAGTTTTTCAGGACAGTAAAACCTTTAGGATGAGGGTGGTCACCAAGCTGAATTCTACAGATTTTAAAATATAGCCATCTCTATTGTTGTGAACCGATTGTAATGCAATGCTTTCTGCTGGATTTATGGGCTCTGCTACATCACCATCACATGTAACAAGATGCATTGTAGGACAAAGAAATGCAATAAAACTATTTGATATGGAGATCTCCAGGGGTCGTAAAACTACCCTAAAGCTAGCAGGCTAATTTAGGAAAAACTCCTAATACCAGTCAGAGGGAAGGAAACACTAGAACTTCACATACAAATTAAAACACTCTGCACAGCATATATTTTTTCAAGTTTTGGGTGTAGTTTTCCTTTAAGGAGAACGACACGCCTGATGTAACACCAGGCATGCTCTGGGACATGATAAAAACCGTAATAAGGGGTAAATTTATTGTCATTTCTGCCCACTTAAAGAGACAGAGGGAGGAAATAACCAATTTCTTAAAAGAACGCATAGCAACCCTGGAAAGAGAGCAACAACCAACAATAGACAGAGAGAGGGGGAGGAGGCTGGCCAATTATAAAAAAGAGTTTTTGGAGATTCTGGATTATCAGGTAGAGCAGAAGTTACTTTACTTAAGGCAAAAAAATGTTGTAGGTGCCGTATTGGTCCTTTTAAAAAAACAGATCCAGAAACAAATGATTTGATACCTTTTATTGGACCAACATGGATGTTACAGAAAAGAACAAAGTGCTTTAGCTTTCGAACCAACCAGGTCCTTCTTCAGAAGCTCTGTGGCAGGTTTTTCAAATATCCCATACTATTAACACCAGATTATATAGAAAAAGCAGAAATAATTCTCATTGGTTTAATATACATTTAAAACATAATAGAAGATTACGTCAGAGAAGCTAATTAACACCAGTATGCCTTAAACTGAGGAGCCTCAGAAGGGCAAAGGTTATCAAGAAATTCTCTACAGCCAGGAGTTCTTGTCACATAAATTTAAAATGTCTCTGTATGCCAAGAAAGCATTCTAGTGATAAAAAAACCTTGAGTGGCATTCTCTCTAATACATGTAAGATGAGCTTACAACTACATTCCAATTGTCCTGGTATATTAAAGGACAGATAATGAGAGACAAAATCCTGAAATTAGGTATAACTGCAAGTTGAAATCAAGCCTCAAATTAACCTACACATATAAACATGATGCATGAAAGTATCACTTGTAAGTGCAAAAAAAAAAAAAATTCTTGTCAAGGACCCCAAGAAAACGAGACCATGAGCCTGATAAATGCAGATTTCAACACAGAGTCTGTGTATAACAACAATGCACAGAATCAGTCTAAGCAATCTAAATGAAAACCCAAAGGAATTACACCTTTAATGAACCCCCAAGTAAATGAGATATGCATCTTAATATGAGCAGTTAAAAATGTGACAGTGTGTCAGACTCTGTGTTGAAATCTGCATTTATCAGGCTCATGGTCTCGTTTTCTTGGGGGTCCTTGACAAGAATTTTTTTTTTTTTTTTTTGCACTTACAAGTGATACTTTCATGCATCATGTTTATATGTGTAGGTTAATTTGAGGCTTGATTTCAACTTGCAGTTATACCTAATTTCAGGATTTTGTCTCTCATTATCTGTCCTTTAATATACCAGGACAATTGAAATGTAGTTGTAAGCTCATCTTACATGTATTAGAGAGAATGCCACCCAAGGTTTTTTTTATCACTAGAATGCTTTTGGCATACTGAGACATTTTAAAATTTATGTGACAAGAACTCTCTGATTGTAGAGAATTCTTGATAACCTTTGCCCTTCTGAGGCTCCCAGTTTAAGGCATACTGGTGTTAATTAGCTTCTCTGACGTAATCTTCTATTATGTTTTAAATGTATATGTTAAACCAATGAGAATTATTTCTGCTTTTTCTATATAATCTGGTGTTAATAGTATGGGATATTTGAAAAAACTGCCACAGAGCTTCTGAAGAAGGACCTGGTTGGTTCGAAAGCTAAAGCACTTTGTTCTTTTCTGTAACATCCATGTTGGTCCAATAAAAGGTATCAAATCATTTGTTTCTGGATCTGTTTACTTAAGGCAGCAATTTTATGAAGGGGGGCTGAGAGCCCTGAGGCTCTTGACTAGTAGACTCTGTTAAAATAGGGCAAGGGAAGTAGTCCAAGAGTCCTAGACCTTCAGAAAAATAAAACTTGGAGATATCAAGTAGAGGAGATAGCAGATGTATTCAGATCTTTCTACCAGAAACTGTACTCACAGGGGGCGTCCCCTTCTGAGGAAGTAGTTGGGAACTTCTTGGCTCCACTGCATCTACCCCAGATCACAGAGGAGGCTCAAAAAATGCTGGTTGCCCCAGTGAGCTTAGGAGAGCTACAATCTGCTATTAAAAGGCTAAAGGCAGGAAAATGCCCAGGGACCGATGGTCTCCCTAACGAGTTTTATAAGCAGTTTAGGGAGGCTATATCCACAGTATTACTAAGAGCCTTCAACTGGGTTTGGACTATGGGAGGAAGGGCGGCTCCTTTGTGGGCTCAGGCTATTATCTCAGTGATTCCAAAGCTGGCCAGGGACCCTGCAATGTGCTCTTCTTACCGGCCAATATCTATACTAAATACAGACTATAAGCTCCTTGCCAGTATATTGGCGCAAAGATTAGAGCAAATATTACCAACCCTTATACACTTAGATCAGACGGGCTTTGTACCTGGTAGACAAACAATTGACAACATGAGAAGATCCATGAATATCCTGGAACATTTACAGAGAAACGCTATCCCTGCTTACCTGATGTGCCTAGATGCTGAAAAGGCCTTTGATCAGGTTTTCTGGGGCTTCTTGCGGGGTATCCTGGCCAGTTTTGGTTTCCCTCTCCTATTTATTGAATTTATTTTTAAGTTATACTCCACACCGAAGGCATACATCAGAGCTAATGGGCATCTTTCTAAAGCTTTTGACCTGGCAAGGGGCACCAGACAAAGGTGTCCATTGTCTCCCTTACTTTTCACGCTCATACAGAGCCCTTGGCCCAGAGCATCAAAGTAAATCACAGCATAACAGGGGTGGTGATAGGGAACACAGAACATAAGCTAGCTTTGTATGTGGATGATGTTCTGCTATACTTCACTAACCTAGAGAAGTCTTTGCCAGAGGTTTTTTCCCAGATAGAAACTTTTTCACAATTATCAGGGTACACTCTGAATTGGACAAAACCAGAAGCCTTGACATTAAATTTACATGTGCCCCCAATATTTCAGGAAAATTACCCCATGAAATGGGATTGTAAAGTGGTTAAATACTTGGGAATAAATCTAAGTACAAACCTGGACTCCCTTTTAGAGGACAACTATCCACCCCTGGTTAGAAACATAAAAGTGGACTTGCATAGATGGGACACCATGCCATTCCCATTCTATTCTAGACTTCAAATTATTAAAACCAATGTAGTCCCTAGGTTGATGTACCTTTTTCAAAGTGTGCCTTGTGTGATTCTAAACAAAGACATAGTGGAATGGCAGAGACTGCTGATGAATTTTCTGAGGGAGGGGGCATAAACCCAGAATTTCTCAAAAAACGCTATGTCTCTCCAAGAGGGAGGGAGGCAGAGCCTGCCCTAACCTACAGGATTACTGGACAGCCTCACACATGAAGATTGCACTCCTGTCGGCACATAAGCAATATAGAGCACATTGGCAACAGACTGAATTAATATATAATGCAGAAATACACCCACAATGCTCATGTTCTCCCCTATGGAGAGAGGACACAGGGACCTGGATTTACTAAACACCATAAAAGCTACCTTGCAGGGATGGTATACAGGGAACAGAAGGGGCTATATGGCTAAGTATAGCTGGAAATACATCTGGTGGATGGGAGACAAAGGTTTTTCCCCTGCCACTCAACACCCCTGGTTTCAGAAGCAAGCAGACAGAGGGATAAGGGCCTCCTGGCAATTGATGCAAGCAAACACTATACTGTCCTTCGAAAGCCTAGCAGGGAAGTTTGGGTGTAAACCAGTATATCTTATTCATTACTATCAAATAAGGGACATGATTAACACCAAGCTTAGAAATACAAATTTGTTAGAGGACCCCAGGCCTTTTCCTGAGGTATATGAAACAATATGGGCTTCGCCTAGTGGCAAGGGGGCAATCACTATGTTATATTGGAACCTGATAGCGGACCGGACTCATACATTACAGGCCTGGCAACAGAAATGGGTGCAAGAAATTGGGGCCAAATACCATGATTCCAAATGGCAAAAGATATATCTGAGTAGCTGGAAGGTGACATCCTCTCCGATATGGCAAAAATTTGCCTGGAAAATTAAGATTCAATATTTCTTAACCCCATTGAGGCAGGCCAAAATGGGGGTGCTGGCCCAAGGTAAATGCTGGAGAGCTTGCTGTTATCGTCAGGCTGACGTGGCATGTTTTATGGTCCTGTCCGCTGCTTACAGATTATTGGCACAAAATAGAACAACACTTACTGATATTATTTAGGAGAGAATGTCCACTAAACCCTGAACACGTCCTGTTGGGCCTCATACCACATGGGATCCAGGAGAAGGAGGGCAGTACTTGTGGGCCATACTAATCATAGCTGCCCTCAAGGCAATTACAAGGAGATGGTTGCAAACAAACCTTCCGACTACGTCAGAATGGGCTGAACTCATTGAAAGAATACAGAATATGGAAAGGCTGACATATACAGTAAATCAGAAAAAGGAGCAATATGTGAATAGATGGACTAAGTGGGAACTATACAAGGACATTGTGAGCTAATGTATTAATATTGAATGGATTACATGCATTGGCCTCCCCTTTCCCCACCCCATCCCTTTATTATCCCCTATATCCCCTCACATGATCCTCATAAGTATACATAGTTAATTTTCGATGGACTGTAACAGTGCACAGTAGGGATGATCTACTTGCACGCCTGGGAGATGAAGCTTGTCAGTTTGTTTCAACTTTAACTTATCTGTTAATTATGGGTACTTAACAATTAACTAATGGACTGTAGACCAATTGCTGTCTAGATGGAGGGAAGGAGAGGTGGCTGTTCTCTCTTCTTTTTTCCTTCTTTTTTATAGGAACAGTGAAAAGCTGAAACCTCAGTTGATTGTACTATGATCCAATGCAGGTGTTTATTTATAGAGATTTCTGGTTTATTTTGTTGTAATGTATTCAGTACATCAGTTCAATAAACAAGTGTAAAAAAAAAGAAGCAGAAGCAATAGTATGGCCACAAATCACTGCCTTTAACCCATCACAAACAAATTTAAGAGAGGAATCCATCTCTTTATTCTCGGTCAGATAATGCTTTATTACCTCTTTAGTTGAATCAACATATCCCTTATCCTGTAGTAGCCCAGGGTCAAACCTCTAGGTTCCTCTCCTGCCTTGTAGACCCCACCTTATATGGGCAGAGATCATGGAGTGATCCGAAAATGTCACTGGGTGTATCTGAATATCCTGGAAAGAATGGGCATAACCTTTTTTTTTTTTAATTCAAATTTATTGCATATTTTTGGCACAGGTACAGTTCTTACATAGTGCTGAACACATTGACAGAGTCAATTAATTTACAATTAGATAATTACATTCTACTATATAGTCATTGGAGTACAGATGTGGGTAACCAGTCCCCTACTCCCCCCCCCCAATACTTATGCTTCCAAGTACCATTAACCCATTGATTTCTTCATCCATTCCCATGGCTTTCATACCAAAATGCCCAGGGAGTCCACCGCATGGTAAAATTCTGCACCTGATTATTGATTTTATGGGTCAATTCCTCCATGTCCTGTATCTCGAGGACTATAGAGACCCAATGCTGTTGTGTAGGAGGGTCAGGGGATAATTATTTTCTAGTGATGGATTTATGGGCAGCTATGATCAGGATGTTCCATAAGTAAGTCTCATCTCTCCCCTTTACCTTTCCTGGTAGTAATCCTAGCACCATCTGTTTAGGGCCTAAGGGCTCTGTTAAAGTTAATATGGTTCTCAGGTTCAGCGAAACGCCCCCCAGAACCCTGCCAACTTAGGACACTGCCAGAATATATGAGAGTGGTGTGCCTGCACGCCCTGGTATCCCCTCCAACATGTAGCCTGGCACTTTTTGTCCCACTTGATTTTGATCACAGGGGTTATAAAATATCTGACCTTGACCTTCCACTCAAATTCTTTCCATAAGGGGAATAAGCTGTACGAATTCCCTGGGCCCAGATTGTTTCCCACTCCCTGTCCTGTATCTGTTCTCCGAGTTCTGTTTCCCATTTACCCTTAATGGATTTAGTGGGATCTCCAGCTCTGTCCCTCAGAGCCTTGTATATGGCTGAGATGTGCCCCTTCTTTCTTTGCATACTCACTATCTCCTTGATTACTTGTTGTAATTTCTCTGGGGTGTTATACTCGTCATGGGTCTGTTTCAGATCCTGAATGTATGACCTGACCTGCATGCATCTAAAGTGATCCTCCTGTCTCAGGTGAAACCTGCCTCTGATGTATCCAAACTCTTGTATGTCAGAGCCCTCCAGAAACTGTTGTAGTGTGTATAAACCCAGCCTGCCCCATCTTCTGAAGGTTAGATCTTGTCTGGCAGGTAAAAAAGATCTATCCCAGGCAAGCCACCTTATCGGCCACAGTTCCCTTGTGAGTCTATGTTTAGACCACAATCTCCTCAGGGCCTGCAGTATATTCCTCACCAAGTATGATGAGGTGCTAAAGTCCTCCTGTTTCATTTCAGGGTTTGATGCTCTGTCTCCAAGAGGCACACACCCCGAGCCCAGTACCACTGTTGTCTTCCAGTGAGCCCTATATCTGTTAGCTGACCACAGCAAAGTCCATCTGAATTGGGCTGTGAGGTAATAGTCCTCC
This sequence comes from Neoceratodus forsteri, assembly GCA_016271365.2. Classification (NCBI taxonomy): domain Eukaryota; kingdom Metazoa; phylum Chordata; order Ceratodontiformes; family Ceratodontidae; genus Neoceratodus; species Neoceratodus forsteri. The sequence goes on along the minus strand of CM028133.1, from coordinate 679,290,829 downwards.
AGATTAGGTACATTCCTCACCCCCTGTTTTTATCCCCTGACATAATTAAGTTTTTAATTCTGGGTCTCTTTTAATTCCATATATATTTTGAAACCTCTATGTCCTTACAGCCTGCATGTCTTCCACTACCTGCCGCCCGTAAACCTGTGTATTCTTACTGTTAAAAACTTTACAATCACCTGACTGTACTGATCTGTTACCTGTAAGTTGTTGTTTCACCCGGGTCGCCCCGGAAAAAGGGACCTCCGGGGCCCAGTGGGCCTACCCGGTCATCAAAATTTAATAAATAAATAAATAAATAATTATTTGCCATGTCTGGCACTGGTTATGGTGTATCCTTAAGGGCAAACACTGGAAGAGATACAGGTACCTAGGGCGAACATTCATGGTCACTGAGTGAATCCTAGAATGTAGAGGGAGGTTTAGGAGTTCCCATTTCTTGATATCTGTCTTGATTTGGTGTACCAGGGTTTCAAAGTTAAGCGAGAACATCAGTGCAAGGTTCCTAGGAATCTGTGTTCCCAGATATCTTATCTTTTGATTGTTCCATTTCAAGGGGGTTAATTGTTGTACATTTTGGGATGGGGTGTAGAAGAATTTAAGGACCTCAGTTTTATGCTTGTTAAGGGTATATCTGGAGTATTGGCTGAATTTGTCTATTATCCCCCACAGCCTGGGGATACATTTTTCGGGGTTGGACATGTACTGTACAGTAGAATATCATCCGCGTACAGGGATATTTTGTGCTGTTCCCCTCCGGTTCTAATCCCTCAAATGTCAGGGTCCTCCCTGATAGTTTTTGCCAGGGGCTCAATATACAGTGTCAAAAGCAGGGGTGAGAGTGGACACCCCTGCCTTGTGCCTCTCCCCAAGTCAAACCTTTGTGAGACTCCCCCATTGACCCTTACACACACCTGAGGGGATCCATACAGAGCCCTGATAGCCCCCAAGAAGGCTGGAGGGAAACCCATTTTACCCATGACTGTGAAAAGGAAGCTCCAGGCTACCTTATCGAATGCATTTTCGGCATCCATGCTCATGATAGAGGTAGGGATATGCTGCTTATTTATAATGTCAATAATATGGTGCACCTGACTCCTTCTGGAGCTTGCCTTCCTTCTATAAATCCAGTTTGATCCTGATGTATTAAGTCAGGTATGATAGGATTAAGTCTGGCTGCTGCTATGGCTGTGAAAATTTTGTAATCTAGAGTTAAAAGGGAGATGGGTCTATACGACCCACACTCCTGTGGATCCTTACCCTCTTTGTGTATTACTGAGATCATTGTGTAATTTCGCAATGGGAGCACCATTTCCCCCTCCGTCCAGATCTGATTATAGATGGTGTGCAGCAGGGGCACAGTTTCAGGTGCAAAGGTCTTATAAAATTTGTTGTTGAATCCATCGGGGCCCGGCCACTTGCCCACTTTTAGATTCTGTATAGCGAGCCCTATTTCTGCCTGGGGATTGGAGCAAGCAGTGTTTGTTTTTGTGCTTCATTAAGTTTAGGCAGCTTTAGGTCCTCTAGAAATTTCATTGCCTCTCCAGTATGAGAATCTACTAGTGGATGATATAGTTCTTTGTAATAAGCTACAAATGAGTCAGCTATCTTCTCTCATTTATAAGATATTTGTCCAGTTTCCGAATGTCGCATTCCTGTAATATTGGCTCTGGCCCTCTGCTGTCGTAGGCGGAAGGCCAGCCGTCTAGTCGCCCGGGGTCCTCCGTCATAAAAGGACTGTTTTAAATAGTGAAGGGCTTTCTCAAATTCAAACCTTGTAAAATTCTGAATTTTCTTTCTGGTTTCTTTTATTTCCCATCTCTCAGCTTGCAGAATGTCTGTTTTTGGAGTCCCTCCAGTGTCCTCAGTTGTGTTGTTAAGTTATCTAGATTTTTCTTTCTCTCCCTTTTTTGTGTGTTGCAATAGATATCAGTTTTTCTCTAATCATTACTTTGACAGTATCCCATATCATCTGTGGAGTTGCATCTGGGTTTCTATTCATTTGGATAGTTTCTTCTATCACTTGTTTAACTGCCTCCTTTACCGCGGCTTCCTTTACCAGACTGGAGTTCAGCAGCCACTGTGTTGGTCTTCTTGGTAGCTGTAAATCCACAGCCACCAAGAGAGGCTGGTGATCTGATAGGGTCACCATCCCCACCCAAACTGAGACAGGTCTTTAGAATACGTAAAAAACATATCAATTCTAGTATAAATGTTATATCTAGGGGAATAATAAGTGTAGTCCTTTGCTCTAGGATATTTTGTTCTCCAAACATCTATCATCCCACCTCCCTCATCAGTGTAGTTAGCTGTTTAGCTGTCTTGTTATTGGGGACCTGAATATCTGAAGTGGAGTCCAGCAAAACAACGTTCCAGTCCCCCCCACCCCACTATAATGGTCTCTTTCACTTTTTCAGCTGTTGTCTTAAATAGTTCTGTATAAAAGGGGGGGCATAAACATTTATCATGGGTTCACCACAACATAACCCAGACAGACCATCTTAGGGTAGCTGGTTCATTCCACTGGGGTGTCAAACAGATGAGGCATACTGATGAGTCCTGGTAGGACGAAACACGTGTCTATGTCTTTTGTTGATACCCTTTGCAAACTGTGTGAGAGGCCATTTGGCACCATGCATTTCTGCTTAAAGTTGAACCAGCATAATATTCTGCGGTGATTTGCATATGCAGCCCATGATGCTCTGCATTTTGGAGGCATGTGTGATTTTGTATTTCTTTATCATGGTAACCTGGACATCATGAATCCTACCCACCACCAATACAAATCGGTCCCCAACATCCAGCACTACCTCCTCCTCCTCCTCAAAGGGGAGAGAGGCCGCCAGTAGGATCTCCACTCCCCTCTTCCTCCCTCCAAGCAAGAATGCATGATAAAGGCCAGGAAGTCTTTTACTTTTGAGTTTAGGGGCTTCCCCGGGAGTCAGATGTGTCTTCTGTATGAAGTTAATATCGCATTTCTGATCCCAGAGAAATTCATGAAATTGTTTCCTTCTAATGGGATGATTTATCCCATTAATGTTATATGATAGTAGCTTAGTTTTAATTTGTGCCATCATTATATTTGTTTAACAGGACCCTTTGGTTGTCTCCCCCAATCTCTATGATAAGCCCCATTCCCCATTGGTTCTTTCCCTCTCTGTTTTCCTGTCCATTTACCCCCTTTTTCTCCCCATGCCGCCCTCCGTTATTAGGCTCTTCAATGTCCAGTCATGTGCCACACAGATTGTAAGAAAAATACATGAAAACCTTTTTATCCCTGTTTCGGGGGAAGAATAGTATGAATCCAATAATACATTTCAAACTTTCCCCACTAGGTGGGAGTACAAACGTGTAAATAACTCGCCTGTCTTCGAACCAACAGGTACTTAACAAATCAATAAACTGTTGTGAACTGTAAGTAACTGGTGTCCGAAGTGGGTTCCCCATTGAACTCCTTCTAATCCTCGGATGGGCTCTCCACGCCCAGCCATCGGCCTTTGTGGACTTTATATCTATCTCATCCTTCTTTTCAGAATGCTCTCTGTGTTATTCATTAAGATCTTTTAGGATGTGTGGACTTCATGGGTCAACCCACGTATTAGGTGTTGGGTTGGTGTGTGCCACCTGCAGGACACTGAGTCCATGATGATGGTGCGGGCATAGCATTACCAGAGGTTTATTCCCTTCGAGGCAAGACCAATGTCAGCAATATCGGAGTTACAAAAAAAGGCATTTTTTTTATAGCCTCTCCCCCAGCCCATCTCATGTTACGGGGCAAGAGGACCCCTACTGAGAATTTCTTCTCAAGTCCCCCATCTTCATTGTAGTGTTGGGCATCCACCCCCCTTCTCATCTGTGTTACCTTTCCTCCCTTTTATGTCAAGGCCAACATGTTATGGGGCCCTTTCATTTTTATATTTTCCCCTTCGCAATCAGTTGCAATAATTACTTAAGGTCTTGTAAGTCTGTGACCCGAGAAGTCTAATTCTGCAGAAACTACAAACTTTAAGTCCCCCCGCCCCAAAGTATCAGTTCATCCCTTCCTTGCTTACCCAATCCCCTTATTTTACTTACTTCTGGCTAATCAACCCCAGCCCTCTTTTCATTTCTTTGTGCTTCCCTTGCCTTTTAACCTGTTATTAACAGTCGCGAGGTGGATCGTGGAGGAAAGCCATGTATTTGAGTTCTTCGAGCAAACACTCTGGTGGTCTGAGGTGAACGACCTGGTCTCCACGGGTATGCATCGGTTAACCTCCGGTCTGCCCCCCAATCTAAGGTTCCATGGAACCTTTACACAAAAAAGTACCTCTGTCTCTGGAGTCCACTTCATAGTAGCTGACAATTTAGCCAGCCTGAAGTGAAGGGGAAGCTAGCATCCTCAGGTCCCATGGTCTTGAACATTCCTTTCCAGGTCCTCCCAGAGGCCCTGTTCCATTTGATCTTGGGCAATGATACCCGCCAGCTACACCGGAGACAAGGTTTCAGGAGGGAGCAGATATCAGCCCTCAGGGTGGTGTGATGCGTCGGCCTGTCTTGACTGGAGTTCTTTGTGCCTTTCCAAGCGACCGACAAGGCCGAGCGCAGTAGCTCTTTTTCCAGTCTCTCTCTCAACAGTGACAGCACCACAATCCCCTATGCTTCTAAAAACCTGTGTCTGACTTGGATGTTTGGATTTTTCTCTGTTTGATTAGCAGGGTATTTTCTCTGCCAAATTGGTTTGAAGCAGTATTACAAATTGTCATGTATGGCATCTTGCTGACAGGAAGGCACTCATCGCATCGGTAGGTCAGAGCATTTAGCTGATTGTTTCATGAGGGCACAGTTTAAGGGTGGTGGAACAGAGGCACACCCAGTCAGTTGTTCCACTCCACAATCCATACACCATTCTGGGGGAGCATAGTTCCCCTATGGATGCACCCGCAGAGGAGACTAAGGAGGGTGCAGACAACTGTCACAAGGGAGGCCCTCAGGAAGGAGGCAGAGGGCACTACAGGGAAAGAAAGCAGCTCCTGGTGGGGGACTCAATTATTAGGGGGATACAACTGGGGGAGCAGGGAAAACTGAAGTAAGGTGCCTGCCTGGTGCCATGGCTTGGAGGGACAGGAAGTGCATCCTTAGGATCATGAGAACAGTTGCACAGGAGTCTGAGCTGGACATCATTGTCCACCTAGGGACAAATGACTTAGCTCATCATGAGATTAGAGCAGTGCAGAAGGACTTTGTAGATTTGGGGAGGGGCTTAAGACAAGTAGCACACACAGTATCCTTCTCAGAGGTGCTGCCTGTCAGTGGCATGGGTGAGGCGAGGGTACTTTGCACCATGCAGTTTAACAAATGGTTGAAAAAATGGTGTGGTGCACAGGGGTTTGGCTTCATTGGGGACTGGGGTTCCACCTGGAGGGACACCAGCCTATACTGGCAGGATGGTCTGCATCTGTCCAGGAAGGGAACAAGTCTTTTTGGCAATCGGTTTAAATGCTTCATTGGCAAGCCTTTAAACTAGTCAAGGGGGAGGCACTGATAAGCAGCAGGAAAATCCCAGCCTCCCCCTACAAAACAGGGTACTAAATGAGAAAAAGACCAAGGTAGAAAGGTCAGTGGGGGATGCTGCTACAGAAGGTAAAGCCATCAAAAAATGGAGAGCAATAAGTACCAATGCCCGTAGTCTGGGTAACAAGCTTCCTGAATTAGTGGCCTTGATGGAGGAGGAAGATCTGGATATCGTGGCAGTCACAGAAACATGGTACACACAGAACCATGACTGGGATGTAAACATACCAGGATACACTATCTACAGGAGGGACAGGGAGGGTAAAAGAGGAGGAGGAGTAGCTCTCTACATAAGAGAAGAAATCAAAGCAACAGAACAAAAGGGTAAACAGGGAGGAGAAGAAGCACTGTGGGTCAATTTGGAGGCAGGCAATGGTACCACAATCCGCACAGGGGTTGTATACAGACCCCCTCTCAGGGGGAGGAAATGGACAAGGAAATGATAGAAAGTATACTTAGAATGGCAGATAAAGGGGAGATATTGCTGATGGGTGATCTGAATATGCCAGATGTCAACTGGAGTGCAGTTGCAGCAGCCACTTCGAAGAGTGGGGTTATTCTAGATGCCCTACAGGGGGCATGCCTTAGACAACTAGTATTGGAGCCCACTCAAGAGGGAGCAATCTTAGACCTGGTTCTCTCAAATGGAGATGAAGAGGATCACAGATGTGAAGTGGGTAGCCATCTGGGAACTAGCGACCATCGAACAGTATGGTTCTAATAAACACAGCAATAGAGTCAAGCCATACAAAGACAAAGGTACTGGATTTTAGGAGGGCTGACTTTGCCAAAATGGGTGAGTGCCTAAGGAATGCACTAGCAAATGGGCAGGAAGGAGGGTGGAAGAACAATGGGGAATAATAAAAACTGCCATCACAGAGGTAACAAGCCTTTGTTTAAAGCAAATAAACAAAACGAAACGAGGTAAGAAACCACTATGGTTCTCAAAGGAAGTGGCAGTGAATTTTCAAGACAAAAAGAAAGCATTCAGGAAGTACAAGGTATCACAGAAGGAACAGGACAGAGAACTGTATCAGTTAAGGCAAAAGGAAGCTGGAAAGGCAGTCAGAACAGCAAAGGCCCAAACCGAGGAAAAGATAGCCAACTCAGTTAAGAAGAGGGATAAAACCTTTTATAGGTACATGAGGATAGTGAGGCTTAATAAAGGGAGGGAGGGTGGGCAGAGGGTGACTGTGAAAAGCAGAGATACTAAACAAATATTTTTGCTCAGTATTTACAAAGGAAGAGGGGGTACCTAAAACAAACAGTAGAAACACTCTGGATACAGAATTTGATACCAGCCATTTACAGAAGAAAGGGTTCTGAAAGAGCTCTTAAAACTGAAGGTGGACAAAGCAATGGGGCCTGATGGGATTCATCCCAGAATTCTAAAAGAACTAAGGGTAGAACTAGTGACACCACTGACTACCCTCTTTAACAAATCATGGGAGGATGGGGTGGTACCTGAAGACTGGAGGAGGGCAGATGTGATTCCACTTCACAAAAGTGGGAGCAAGGCAGAAGCAGGAAACTACAGACCTGTTAGTTTAACCTCAGTGGTAGGGAAAATGATGGAATCACTTCTGAAGGAAATAATTGTTGAGTATCTAGAGGCCAGAGGGGCACAGGACCCAAGGCAGCATGGATTCACAGCGGGAAGGTCATGCCAGACAAATCTGATAGATTTCTTTGACTGGGTGACCAAAGTAGTTGATCAGGGAGGGGCTGTGGACATGGCCTACCTAGACTTTAGCAAGGCATTTGACACAGTCCCACACAAAAGATTAATATACAAGTTAGCCAGCCTGGGAGTGGGTCCCAAGATGACAGCCTGGGTAAAGAATTGGCTGGAGAATAGGACACAGAGTAATAGTAAATGGAGTCCACTCTGAAAAAGGGGTTAGTAGTGGGGTACCGCGAGGGTTCAGTATTAGGACCTGTCCTCTTCAATGTCTTTATAGCGACATTGCAGAGGGACTGGAAGAAAAGTATGTCTCTTTGCAGATGACACAAAGATCTGCAACAGAGTTGATGCACAAGGTGGGGTGGAAAGGATGAGAGGGACTTGGCAAGGTTAGAGGAATGGTCAAATGTATGGCAGCTTAGATTCAATGCTAAGAAGTGCAAGGTAATGCACCTGGGAAACAAAAACCCAGGGAAGAGTACACAATGGGGGTGAGATACTAACAACAACAAAATGGAAAGGGACCTGGGGTAGCTCATATCAGATGACCTAAAGGTGGGCAAGCAATGAGAGGGCAGCAAGGAGGGCTGGGGAATACTGGGATGCATGGGAGAGGCATCACGAGTAGAAAACAAGAAGTTATCATCCTCTGTACAGACAGCTGGTGAGACCACATCTGAGTACTGCGTGCAGTTCTGGAGACCCAATCTCAGCAAAGACATAGACAGGATGGAAGCTGTCCAGAGGAGGGCAACTAAAATGGTGCAGGGTCTGCACCGGAAGACATATGAAGAGAGACTTAAGGAGCTTAATATGTATAGCCTCGAGGAAAGGAGGGAGAGGGGGCACATTATAGAAACTTTCAAGTACCTCAAGGGAATCAACAAAGTCCAAGAGGTAGCATCTTTCAAAAAAAGAGGTGTGCAGAACAAGGGGCACAATTTGAAGATAGAAGGGGCGGCTCAGAGGTAATTTAAGGAAGTATTTTTTCACAGAGAGGGTTGTGGATGTATGGAACGGCCTTCCAGAGGAGGTTATGGAGTCAAAAACAGTGGTGGAATTCAAGCATGCGTGGGACAGTCATAAGGCAATTCTAGGGGTTGGGGGTAGGAAGAAGGCTGCTGGTTAACTAGGATCTGCAGCTTATCCATCAGGTAGGGAAATGGGCAGACTGGGTGGGCCAAGCGGTCCTTATCTGCCATCAAATTCTATGTTTCTATGTTTCATTGGAGAGGATACAGTGAAGGGCAACAAAGATGGTGCAGGGTATGCAGGGGAAGGCATACGAGCAGAGGTGTAAGGAACCTTTACACAAAAAAGTACCTCTGTCTCTGGAGTCCACTTCATAGTAGCTGACAATTTAGCCAGCCTGAAGTGAAGGGGAAGCTAGCATCCTCAGGTTCCATGGTCTTGAACATTCCTTTCCAGGTCCTCCCGGAGCCCCTGTTCCATTTGATTTTGGGCAATAATACCCGCCAGCTACACCGGAGACAGGGTTTCAGGAGGGAGCAGATATCAGCCCTCAGGGTGGTGTGATGCGTCAGCCTGTCTTGACTGGAGTTCTTCGTGCCTTTCCGAGCGACCGACAAGGCCGAGCGCAGTAGCTCTTTTTCCAGTCTCTCTCTAAACAGTGACAGCACCACAATCCCCTATGCTTCTAAAAACCAGAGGCTGTCACTAAATCCTTGAAGACCTTTACCCCTTGAGATGTTTCAACTTTCAGTCTAGCTGGGTACATAAATTGGGCCTTCAGATGATTTGCTCTTAGCTGTTTCAGAACTGGCCACATGGATCGTCTACTTTCTTGAACCCCCGTGGTGTAGTCGCTGTCCACGGTGATACAGTGTTTGCCATAAGATATCGAGCATGCCCTCTATGCTCTGCAGATTATCTCTTCTTTGGAGGCACATGAGGTGAGCTTTGCTACAAAGGACCTTGGGCGGGCATTTGAGTTAGTTGATATCTGTACCAGGGATCGGTGTGCCCAGTCCATATTCAAGTCAAGGTCTGCAGGGAGTTGTAAAGCTTCTCTCAGCACCCTTTGGAGGAAAGTAATAGTATCTGTGGATCCTTTTTAGGCCCCCTTGGGAATACCATAAACACGTATGTTCTGGTGCCGGCTGTGCCCTTCTATGTCATCCAGCTTGGCCGTCAACTCTCTCTCCCCAGCTGTCAAGAACAATAGCAGACGGTCGAGCCAATTGGTTTGTTCCATTGTGTTCACCAGACCCACTTCCAGTTGGTCTGTTTTGTGTTAGATGTTGTTTATGTCTGCCTGCAGCTCCGATAGACCAGTATCAATTTTTGTCACTGTTTTGGCAGTTTGTAATATTGAGGCTACTCTCTGTGAGCAGCTTTCTTCTGAGCCATCCGAGAGAGCCATGCTGGTTTCTTCCTCCGATGCCCCGAACTGCGAGATGGATTTTTCTTGTTGTAACATCAGCTGTAATTTTTGTACCAGGCTCTGGTTATTCTTGGCCATGGTTGCTTTTGATCTGGTGGTTTTCACTGGTGATTGTATATCTTTTAGCGGGTGGATGCCGTTAGATTTCTTCTGGGCTTAGAAGCAAGAAGGATCAAGCTGCCATTTCAGTGCTGATGTCAATGGAAGTGGGCATAACTTTTCTGAGTATAAAATCAGTCCAATCGAGAGTAAGAATTTGATGTAGCTGAACAGAATGTAAAATCAGCCTGGCTGGGGTTTTGCAAATGCCAGAGGTCAACTAGTCCCGCTTCAGAGCGAAGTATTCTAAGAAGCCTTGAGCAGGCCTTCTGCCCTTTTACATGAGGTGGACCTCTATCAAGTATTGGGTCTTCAGTACAATTCCAGTCTCCTGTACATAACATCTGCCCTCAGGAGAGCTGCAATCATCCTGAAAAGGAATCTGAAACATTCACATGTGGGGGTAGGGCATACATTGAAACCACATGTAGAGATTTCCACTATAAATACCTGAAATCAAAACCATTCTCCCAGTGCCTGCTGTAGTGACTTTAGTAACCTGAAAGGGTAAACCTCTTCTCAACAAAATCATTAACCCTGTTTTTTTTAGCCTTTGGATGAGCATCAGAATATACCATACCTACCCAGGATCTACATAATTTTAGATGTTCTGAGGTCGAGAGTTTAGTCTCCTGCAAACATGCTATGTCAGAGCGTTCTTTTTTCAATTCTTGAAAAATTCTGGCTCTTTTTACTACATTATTAATCCCCTTAACATTAATAGATCATATGCTTAAATTAGCCATATTGTAAACGTTCTAGGAGAAAACTCAACCAAATCTCTGACCAACACCCCCCCCCCCCCAAAAAAAAAGAATCCTCTCCAGGATATAGCATCGGTGGGAAATCTTGAGGAAATATTATAGAACTGTTTATTCTCATGCAAGTTATGTTTAGCGCATAGTGCTAATCAGCTGTAATTGCGCAAATTTAATTTCACGCTCTGCAATTAGCTCCTAATGTATGTCCTTTGAAAATATGCAAGTTTGGCCCATTAACGCCATTTTATTTTAGTGCAATTGTCACTTAAGCGAATATAGCTATAATTATTTTACATCAGCTATAACCTGTTCTACAGTACAAAATGAAATGCATCGGAAAAACACAAACAAAATACTAGACATAGCCAAGATCTCCACAGAACTGCAAGACAATTTCCATAAACTTGAGAAATGGTTCTCCAGTAACAAACTGTTGCTCAATTATAAAAAAAAACAAAGAGAATGCTCTTTTCTATCCAATAGAACAAGAAGAAGTTTGGGCCGCTACAGGTCTAGAGTCTCAAAGTGACACACTGGAACAAGTCTGCATCTTCAAATACCTCAGAGTCCACCTAGGTGACACCCTATCATTGGGAACCCAAGTCAATCATGTTGTTAAGACTGCCAATGTAAAGCTTGGTGTCCTCTATCGGCACTGGCACTCCATGACACCGGAAGCCCTGAAGCCGATCGCAAGTTGCTCGGTCTTATCCACCATTGACTACGGCCCAGTTATCTATGGTGTTGGTACTGATACTGATACTGCCCTTAAAAGGGTACAAACCCTACTTAACAAAGCCTGTTGCTTAGTTCTGTAGGTTGACCACTGGACACATACTTGTGCCTTTGTCAAAAGACAGGCTGGCTCCCTCTTCAACAGAGGATTCTATACCAAACGTACCTATTGGCTAAGAAGCCATTGCTAGGACTCACCCCTAGCTCAACCTCCTGCCTTCTCCAAACCACTCAACCTACCATTAGGACTCGGAATGCGGTTAAAGGGGAGTTGGTGAACAGCACAGGCCAAGAGATCCCTCTCCTTCCGTGGACCCAAGTGGTTCATTGAACTCCCGAAGGACCTGTTAGAGTCTAGTAAGATTAGCCAATTTAAGTCAGGACTCAGAGACCACTTGGGTCTTGAAAATGTCTGTGATTGTTTCCGCTAACCCTATATTATCTAGCCTCTGCCTACCACACCCCTGGACACTAGTAAACTGCCTCGTTGCATACCACTGCCCAGCCAACATTTCTCTCGCCTTGCATCTCCCCACTCACCCATGACCACCCCTCATGCCACCCCCTCCTCCCACTACCTGACTACCCCCATTTGCCACTACACCCACTCCCCTCCAACCCTCAGCAGACAATCCCCCCCCTCCAACTCATCCTTTCCCCCATCCCCACTCTGCCCCTACCATGTTGCTACTCCCAACCACCTCTCCTCCTACTTAGTCAAGTGCTGATAATGCCTTCTCTGGCCACTATGGAGCAATGATAGGGACCTTGCACTTACCCTGTTACTGCCCCAACTTACAATCTGTTCTTGTTCAGGATGCAGCTTCCTTTCTTCCACCATCCCGCACTTAATTCTAACCTAGTCCTGGCTCGACAGGTTCTCTAACTGCCTCTGCAATCAATGCATATATGTACACTTTTGTAACCTGCAATGTAAACTTACTATTGAATCTGTGGAACCTTATGTAACCTAAGTGTTGTATGTTTGTGGTATGTGTCTGTTTGACTTGGAACCTTTGTAAACGAGTCTCTGACTCAAAGGTATTAATCCCAATCTGAAATAAATAAAAAATTAAAATGTAGTAACATCATCAAATATACAAACAATTCCAGTTCACTCACCGGGTAGTGATATTGTAAATGATGGGCAATATGGAATATAGCCCACTAATTAGCAATCAGATAACAGTATCTGACTACGAGGGGTGAAAACTCGCCCCAGAGGGAAAAGTCCCTGAACCAGTAGCAATTAAGGTCAGCAACTCCAGCCTACGCCAGAGCCAGCTTAACCAGTACCCTCAAAAAACGTGAACAATACCTGGTGTCTTAAGCCCAAACAAACAGAGCCACCTGGGTGCACAACACCTGAATTTCTGGGGGGGCCATGAAATTATGTAAGCCAAAATAGTAGTGGCATTAATAAAAGTGCCAACAGTAAGTCAGTACCATCAGAAGTTAAGGTTTTCTAACCCAAAAAAAAAGTTCCATGGGTAGAAACTCTTCTTAGAAGCCGATGGACTGTTTCACTTGTTCCATGGCCCACCCTAACAGAAAAGCTTAGAAGTATCACCAGTCAATTTTATAGTATCCTCGCATGAGCAAGTGACCCAAGTTAGGAGCCAAGTCAAAGTGCTTTGATAGGCTTGAACCTTAAACATTAAACTGACTGATTCCATCCCAGTACTAATCTCTCATCTCAAAAAAAAAACAACAACAAATAATTTAGAAAGATCTTAGTATTCTAAAAAGTGTCCAGGTTCATACTCTGCATATATAGCCAGATCCACAGTAACTTTTATAAGTTCTATTTGAGTTTATAACCAAAGTTTTTCCAACAGGCTAGAAGCTGAACTATAAAAGCAAAACAGAAGCCGACTGGATGTCACGCTATCATGTAACATCCCTTGATATAAATCCCAGTGTACCCGCCCTACAAATGGGGGTTCCCGAAAGTCTTCATGGAGTGTGCCTAAATGCCCACTGCCAGGCTGGCATCCTGTGTCTTAGCGTTTTAAAAGTGTTTATGAGAGTACCTTAATGCCTCTGTGCTCTGTCTCTTTAAGAGCTGCCTATAACGTGGCGCTTATTTAATCTGGGAGGGGACTGAGTGTTTCTATGCTCGAGTCCCACCCGGGCTGCCAGATAATCTGGTATAATCAGCTCCATTCTGCCATCGCTATTTGCACAGAGGGAGCTCTGTTAGAAGCTGTACTTATTTGCTGATTATCTAGTAGCATAGTAATGATATTGTAGTTTGTCTAACCTGCCTTCTTTGCAGCATGGACAGTCCTGTTTATCACCACCATTTTCGTTTTGGACTGCCAGTCAGCACCAATCTGTACCTTTGGGGACTCTAAAATGGAGTCGGCCCCCAGGGGTCTTGTAGGAGCAAATTTCTGTAGGAATTGTATTTTTTTGCATTTTAGCGCCAAAACAAACCTGGTGGGGGAGCCCTTCCTTTGACAGACTGATGGGTCAACCAACCAGAACCTTTTGGATTGAAGGGAAACTCCCAAGCTGCCTGCTGCAATCAGTCAGTCTGGAGTTTGAAGAGTAAACAGCTTGAGTGATTCAAGCAGCCGCTTTTTGACCTGTCTACCTGCAGTCCCTTAAGAGGGTATCCTTTGAAAGGCTTAGCAATTGGACTGTATCCGAATTGGAGTGCGACAAAGCCACTGAAGACTGACCAGATTTTAACCTGAAGAAGACTGAAGATTTGCTATATGCGATCAGCCTGTCAGGACATCCATTTACCACAGAATTCCTGGTTTTGCTCAGAGACACTGCTATTGCAGCCAGACTGCCTTCCACATTGTGGTATGGTGATTGCTTTACTATAAATGTGCTGTGTGCTGTTAGTGGGTCGCAATTTGGTTCCCCACTGTGTAAATGTGCCACGCTTACTGGAAGCTATATCCAGCACTACCAGACTCAAAATCCAAACTGTTCCACCCGGTCTGGGCCTTGCCACCTGGCTCAGCCAGCAACTTCAGGCACAGAAACCATCATCGATGAGAGACTCGCCCGGGGATCAGCCCCCTGCTCAACCATCTTGAACAGGCACGACACCTCGGTGATTTGTGTGGGCCCTGCTTTTCCTGGCAAACCAGTCATTAATCTGCAGTCTCCATTTTGTCTACCCTATGTCTCATATTGGGCAGTGTTAATAACAATCAGGGTAGCTCCCTGCAACAACAGCTAAATCTCAAGTGTTGTCATCTGATTGCATTGTTGTTTTTCCTTTCATGAACTGAGCCTTCAGGCTCTCGATTACAAACTGTGTGTAGTTGTGCATGCCTTTTCTTTTTATCACAGGGCCCCAACCAGCTGCAATGCCGGCCTACCCTGGGCAACGTTCCAGGGTAGCCCACCTTACTTCCAACTGCATACCCAGAGCGTGTCACTGTGTAGGGACTAAAAGTGCATGCATAATTGCCTGACTAGATCAGTTTTCGAATCAATCAATCTGATTACGCCCTTCCCTTGTTCAAGTCCCCTGAATAAATCAGATCTAACTCGTTTTGCATTTAATCTGACTGTGGTTCCAGTTTGTACCAAATGCACTGTACTGTTGTTATTCGCTGTGCCTAACCTTGTTTTACAGGGTGTCTCCAGGGTCGAACTGGTGGAACCAGCCCTGGTGGTAAGTGCAAACAGTGTGGGGAATTGTATGCTGAATAGGAGCTACTGTGAAAGTATTTGTTGCATATTGTCTAGGCCACTAGAGGGGAAAGAGGGGGTTAATGGTGTCCCAGAGGGATGTACCCATGTTAGCCTTGTTACTAACAACCCTGTCCTCTGGGTGGAGGCATCCGTTTCAGTACCCAGGCCCCTTCACCTGCAACTAGCCACGCATGCAGAGGTAGTAGCCCTTGGGATAGCGCCACCTAGGGGCTACACCAGCATCAAATTAATTCATATTTTAAATAAATAAATGTTCAAACTGAGTAAACATTGCTGGGTGGAAGTACTTGCATATATTCATCTTGCAGGTCATCTGTTTCAAACGATGGCTTCAGGAGAAAGGAAAAGTACATTTAAATAAAACCAATAATGAACTTCTGGCTCCCAGCCTTATACTCCATTACCGAACATCAAGGGGAGCAAAATAAAGGACGTACTGTTCTGGGTCCCAAGCAGCAGGAAGTCAAACCCAGAAACCAACCCTCTGCTTTAAAGTTCCACTTCCCCATTTTGAAAACATGCTCCGATAATCACCACCAAACCTGGATGGCCTAGGATGGAAGTAGCAATCCAGTGGGTAAGAAAAAATCAGTTCACTTGCTCAGAATATTAACATTAAATATAAAAGTGGAACCCTTCAACCAGCGCACTAGAAATTAGTGAAGCACCACTCTGCTTCAAGCAGCAAACAAATTGGAAATTAAAGCATACAGCTCAGTCAAGTGTTTTTTTTAGGCACAATCCAACAAGCCACATCCAAGTGTAAGGGGATAAAGGAATCACTCCTTGTCCTACCTGACCGCCTCCTTCCAGGCGCTATGGACCATAGAAGCTCCGCTATTTCACGTTCAGCTTTGTCATCTTTCAAATCTGGAAGCGAGATCTCAGCTGTCTCTAAGTAAGGTAAAGCAGCAAAAAAGGTTTCAAACTTTTTTGTGCCCTCTTTATTGTTTACCCAGAGTCTAGCAGGATATCTAAGCTGTGCTTTTAAGCCCTTCTCCTGAAGTTGCTTCACCATAAAAATAACTTTCTTCCTCTTTGCCAACAGTAGAAGAGGGTAGTCTTGATCAACATATACTCTGGTATTACCAAGATTTAAGTCCTTTCTCCCCCATGATATCCTGAGGATCTTATCTTTAGTGGGATAACGAAGGAATATTATTATTATAGATCTCGGGGGAGCACCCAGTTTGGGCTTTGGTGCTGTTGCTTGATGTGCTCGTTCTATCTCCAGGCTGAAATCCTCACTTAAACCTAGCTCCTGCTTGAGCCAGCAGTCCAGGAATTGTACCACATCATCTTGTTCTGCCCTCTCTGGAACCTTGAGCAGTCTAATATTATTCCTTCTTGCCCTAGCTTCCACATCTTCAGCACAGAGGGTTAAAGCTCTTTTCCTTTTACGTAGGTAAGCCTGTGAGCTCCCATACACCATATGTTCATTTTGCAAAGACTCCACATGCATTTCCACCATAGAGGTACAGGCTTCTAGCTTTTTAAAATCTTTTTTATGCCAGTACTTTGCCATCTGTGCACTGCAGGAGGTGGAGAATGGTTTGGCTGTCTGCTTTGGTGATATTGGATCCCGTTTTAGAACCCGAGTCCTCCCCTTCATCTGCTGAACCTGTAAGCAGGGAAGACCGAGATGGCACGGAGCTTAGGCCTACACGGCGCCGAGCTGAAGCTCCCAATGCTAGCATTTTAACTCATGTAGGCTGCAATTTTTTAGTACGTCCCATTAATCTTCCAGTTGTACAGTGTATTTATGTGTTGTAGAGTTCCAATAATCGAAAATAAGGTGACTGATTAAATTAACTTGTGCACCCGCGTTGTAGAGCTCTGAGTTAGGCTTCCATGCGGCACGCTGATGTCATCGGAAGTCACACCATGCGGTTTTGTTTACATGGCGCACCTTCTACACTGCAGCTGTACGTGGACGTAATTTTATTCCTTCACACTGGTTATTGTGCTGTGTATCTGGACAATGTTGTGGTATACAGTCCAGACTGAAAAAGTCACATGGAACACCTACAAGCTGTCATCTAGTCTATCAAAAATGTAGGTCTGTCCAATAATCCTACCAAGTGCACATGGGGCATGCAAGAAACCAGATATTTGGGTTATATTTTGGGAAATGGAGAAGTAAAGTCAGAGATTTCCAAGATAGACGCTGCAGCTAACTGTCCTGTTCCTAAAACAAATAAACCATGTATGGTCATTTTAAGTCTGGCTGGTTACTACAGGAGAGTTGTTTTTAGCTTTGTCCAGTCAGTTACCTCCCTCACTTAACTCATAAAAAATGGCACCCGAATAATGTGAAATTGTCCCCTGAGTGTGATGAGGCTTTCTGGACCATTGAGGCTGCATTATGTTCAGCCCCTGTTTTAAGAAGTTCAGATTTTGAGAAGCAATTTCTGTTACAGACAGATGCTTCTGATGTAGGCCTAGGTGCAGTCCTGAATCAAAATATAGATGGGAAGGAACCATAGCCGGTTTTAGGCACCAGCGAACCCTGCGGTTGCTGGGAGCCCCTCCTCCTGGGGGCCCCCCAACCAGAGAAGTTTACCTTATTCATTTTTAAACATTTGTTTATCTTAATATATTTTTAAGACATCAGTAAAAGACTGCAGATCCTTCTGGTTCTGTCATGAAATACCTCAACAAGCTATGATCCAGTCAATATGAGGTGGATAGATAGCAATGGATGGGATGGGAAGAACAGCCCCAAGAACTGACACTGCTGTGTCCTCCTATAATGTTTTTAAAATACTACTGGTTATACTAAAGCTATACATAGAAACAAAGAAATATAAAATTTGCTGGCAGATAACTACTGCTTGGCCCACCTAGTCTGCCCATTTTTTTCTGCCTATAGTATCACCACAAATAAAATATTGCACTTATAAAACACATGGGCTAAAGGTGGGCCAAGTAAAGAGGCCCCATGACTTCACTAATTCTGCTGGGGGCCCCCAAAACCCTAAAGCCGGCCCTGGAAGGAACATCCCATTCTGTAGACCAGTAGGAAGTTGCACAACAGAGAGAAATAGAAATGGGCAAGTAAGTCCCTTAAAGGAGATAGGAAATTATTTTTACATAGTTAACTGCCCTCCATCTTCCTTTCCATGCCAGTTGTGTAGTCTGAAATTCTTTGATGATTTTTTGATAAATAGATAATCTAGCTTTGGGCTGCCCTCAGATCTACACTGAGTTCCACTCTCCTGACAAGCTACTGCTCTTAATTTTCATATCTCTAAGACATTCAGTGACATCACAAACTCCCATTCCATGCTATTTATCTGAATGGCCTGGAATTGGTGTTTCTGATGTCATAGAATGTTGATGTAACCACTAGGTGGTGCTATCCCAAGGGCTACTACCCCTGTCTGCTTGGCTAGTAGCAGGTTAATGGGCCTGAGTTCTGAAACAGGTGCCTCCACCCGGAGGTCAGGGTTGGTAGTGGTCATGCTAACCTGGGCACAGCCCTCTGGAACACTGTAACCCCCCCTCTTTTCTTACTAGTGGCCAGAACAATACACAATAATCACTTTCACAACTTCCCTGATACACCACACAAGTACCCACACTGTTTGCACTTACCACTAGGGCTTTCCTCTGGCCCGGCCCTGGGAACCCCCTATAAAACAAGGTTATACACAGCAAATAACAGAAGTACAGTACTCTTGCACAAACTGGAACCACAGTCAGGGTAAAGGCAAAAAAGAATTAGATCTGATTTAATTAAAGGACTTGAACAAGGGAGGGGTGTAATCAGGTTAATTTGCTTAAAGGCTGTATGAATCAAACAGTTATGCATGCACTTCAGGGTCCATAAACAGTCACACACTCTGGGTACCCAAATGGAGAATGGTGGGCTAGCCAGGAACATTGCAGTTGGTTGGGGTCCTGTCGGGGAAGAAAACAACATGCACAACACACACTATTTGTAATCCAGAGCCGGAGGGCTCAGTTTGTGAAAAAAGAACAACAAAACAATCAGTTGACACACTTTTAGATTAGGCTGTTGTTGCAGGGAGCTACCCTGATGATTACTCACGATACTCAAGACTGGACACAGGCTGGTTGAAACTCGAGACAGCAGGTGGTTAATCTGGAGTGCCAGGAGAAACAGGGCCCACATGGATCACCGAGGCATCGTTCCTGTTCAAGCATGGAGTAGGGGGATGATCCCCAGGCAGGTCTCTCAGCGATGGCTTTCTCTGTGCAATGGGTAGTCTGGCTGGGCCAGTGTGGCAAGGCCCCGGACAAATGGAGAAAAATTCGGATATAGTCCGTTTTGGGCTGGATACAGCTTCCAGCAAGCAGAACACAGTTCACACAGTGGGGAACCAAATCACGACCCACTAACAACTCACAGCACATTTACATGTAAGGAGATTCTTCTGTACCAGGCAAACTGCTCTCCGGTCATGATTGCAAAGTCTCTGCACAAACTGGGGATTCAAAAGCAGATGGAAATCCTGACGGGCCGATCGCATTCAACAAAATCTTCGGTCTTCTTCAGGTATGAGCCTGGTAAAAAATCAGTGGCTTACTTCGTTCTCACAAACTTGAATTTAGTCCGAAATATTTCTCTTCTCTCCCTCTCAGGAGCTGCAGGCAGACGTGCAGGCCACAACTCAGACCTTTCCACAGTTTTCCCATGCAAAACTACTCAGACGGCTGCTTGACTGTGTCAAGCTGTTGCTTCTTCAGCTCCCAACTTAGATCTGACTCAACTGCCAGCAAGCATGGGACTTTCCCCAGAATCCAAAATGTTTGGTTGGCTGATCTGTCTGTCAGTCACAACAAAGGCTCCCCCTTCAGGTGCAAAAAGGCGCCAAAAGCCCAAAACTACAATTCCTACAGATTTTGACTCCTGACAGCTCCTGTAGTCCAGCTCCATTTTAGATGCCACCAGTACTGATTGGTCCAATTCGGCAGTCCAGGACCAAGACAGTGGAGATAAACAAAACAGTCCTTGCTGCAAAGAAGGCCGGTTAGACAAACTACATTATCATTAGCACTCTAAATGATTTTCAGCAAATAGTCACATCTTTCAACAGAGCTCCCTCACAGATTACTTATGACTGCAATCCAGGCAGCTCTTAAAGAGACAGCACACAGAGGCTATACAGGTACTCTCTGGCAATCACATTTAAACTGCTAGAACGCAGGACACCAGCCTGGCAGTGAGCATTTAGGCAAGCTCGAGGAAGACTTTTTGGGAATCCCCATTTGTAGGGGGTTACACTCAGGCAGTAAGAAAACAAAGAGCAGCAACTACTGAGCACACAGGGAATCAGGGTAGTTACAAAGGCAACAAAGTTAGAGTAGTTGTAACCCCTAGATGGCGCTATCCCAGGGGCTACTACCCCTGCCTGATTTGCCACTAACAGGTTGAGGGGCCTGGATCCGATGGCGGGTGCCTCCACCCAGAGTTCAGGGTTTGCAATAGTTAAACTAACTTGGTCACAGCCCTCTGGGACACTGCAACTCCCCTTTCTTCCCACTAGTGGCCCACACAGTATATCAGAATTACATTCACAGTATACACTTACCCCCAGGACTGGTTCAGGCACTGGGACCCCCTGTAAAATAAGAAGATACAGTGCAACAATCACAGTACAATACTTTAACATAGACAAATACCTCAGGCAGTATAACTTTGCTGAAACAAGCAGCTCTGATTTATTTAGGGGGATATAACAAGGACAGGGAAATCAGGTTAATTAGCTTATCACTTTACTCATCTACCTATGGCTCTGTGCACAGGCCTATCCCTACCAGTTACTGTCCCTGGGTACCCAAGCCCTAGTGGCTAGTCCAAACCGTGGCAGCTGGTAGGGGCCCTTTCACACAGAGAAAAGAAAAATTTGTTAAACAGTCAGCAGTACAGTAATTCCATTTGGATTCAATGTGGCAATTCAACAGGGAGCGACCCTGAATGTGCCTTTGGTGGTGTCTGATATTGAGAACCTAAGTGTCATTTGTGGGTATCCTGTCTGTTTTGGTAGGTACTTTATTTTCTCTGTTAAACAATTGAGTATACCTATTGCCTAATACTTCATAGTACATTGTATTTTTTTGCTCAGTCTCTAATTTTTCTCTTCTTTCTCCAATGTTTTAGAACTGTTTAGTTATTGTGGCAGAGGTGTGGTACTATGTTCTTTCTTGTAGTTCAAGGTGATTTTGGAACTGCTGATTTCTATTGGTTTAAACAATTACATTTTTCTTTTCTATTTTAAAAAAGCTACATCAACTTGGTATGTTGTCACCTGTTTGTTGTTGCTAAGTAGCAGATGTTTTTGCATTGTGCTCTGATTCTGTGATAGAATTAAGCAATATACCCCGACAGGGTGTGGGTATACTGGTGGATTTACCACGGCTGGTGTGGTTTGGTCACGAGGCCGCAGGCCGAGTGACTTAACCGCACCAGCCATGGTAAATCCATCAGTATACCCACACCCTGAAGGGGTATATTGCTATTATACAGTGGTAGGAATAGTTTGTTTATTTGTTTTGTATTTTTATTATTTGTTTTTGTGAGTTATGTTGTGATAATGATGGATATATTCTTCCGCTGAGAAAAATAGTTCCTTTTTAGTATTGAATATAGAGACAGGTAAAATGCTTTGAAAAGGTTTTATTTGTGTAAATAATAATTTTTAATGAACATTTGAAAAGGTTTTATTTCTGTAAATAATAATTTTTAATGAACATTTCATAAGTGCAAGGTGTAATTAGTTATTTTTTTTAAAGAGCATTCAATGTTTTATTTGTGAAACAACATTTAGGAAATCAATTGTGTTGAAGTAACATTTTATAGCTTGTATGAGCTTTTTACATGTATCACATTTTTCATTACATTGCTCACAGTTTTGATATTTGGTTGTTGTTTCTTTAAGAAGTTAGGTTGCGACTGCTTTCTGAGCATATGCTCGGTGTGGAGAGCATGTGACTTGGTCATTGCGTTGCTTTTGCTGGTGAGAGATGATCGTGGAGGATGCGTCTTCGTCGTTTGCTGAGGTTTGATAATTCCTTATTTATTTATTGCATCGTTTTTCTTTGCTTACTGTTGTGGTCTGCAATTGAAAGGGAAATAAAAAGAAGGTCATTAATTCGGAAGAAAAAAGTGTTGATTTTCGTTAGGATGAAGTATCTTTTTATTTAAAAGTCGTGATGCTTACCGTTTTCAGTTTGGGTTCTGTGTTTTTCCAAAGTTGAAGTTAATGTTTCCATAGTTCACTAAGTGGGAGATCGTCGGTAACATTTTCATTTCTGTGAGATTTTGTTTATAGGTTTCGGTGCTTGCAGTTGTTGTGTTGTATATAGGAGATTCCAGAGTGCTGGCCTGTATTTGGGCGAGTTAGGATGCTGATATTTCTGCGATTGACTGCTGATTTTGAAACATAGGGATTTTGGTATGTTCGATTTTTTTCTTTCTTGGAGGCTCTGGGTATGTATCAGTTGGCTCATGTGGTGATTCAGTTTCTCTGTAGTAGGCTGTGCTTGTGGATGGTTTATTTTCTGGTTGTTTGTTGAAGTATTGCTGTTTGCTCTCAGTATCTATTTTTTTACCGGAGATTATGGCAGCCCAAGTTTCATGATGTTGCAGGTTCGGACGCCAGTAGCTTTTTAGTGAGGTTTCACTCTTGTGGCCTGTGATGTCCATTATTTGTCTTGATTCTAGGCCAGCATTTGTAAGCAGGGTGACAGCGGTGGCTCTTAAACAGTGGTTGGTGTAGATTTTGGGCAAGCCAGCTTGTTTGCATATATTTGGTAACATTTTTTGCTAGGTAGTTTACACCTACAGGTTCATTAGTGTACCATTTTTCTGTCGTCTATAGTTGTGTTTCTTGTAGTTTTCTGGGGTGACAGAATAGTACTGGTGCGTTTTCTGGGAGTTTTGATGTGTATTTTAGAAAGCTTTGAAGTGGACATAAGGCATCACCTGGACTTTCAAACGTGACTCCTCTCTGTAATTGTCTTTTTGGGTCTTGGAAGTCTTTGTGATTTTTTGTATCTTCATTATAGGATTTTGTGAGGAATCGAAGACCATTTGGGGCAGTTTGTATGTAAAATGAATCTGTTCTGAAAACACGGACACCCTCGTTGCCTCTTCTTGCTAAATATAATTGAATATCAAACCAAACTTTGTGTGAGAGACCTTTAGGTGTGAGTGGCGAAAGGGCTTCTGAGTTTCTTAAGTGTGATATTTCTTGTTCAGTTAGTGCCTCATGGTGTTTAGCTTGGTCTTTTCCTTGTTTTCTATATGCCTTTATGACTCCTTTGAAAACATTGTTTGCTGAATTGAAAGTGGAGTCTATCATTATGTTCACTGCTCTGCTAATTGGGGGGTCATTGATGTGTCTGTTGATGCCAGCTCGTAAACCTACATAACTGGTTAGGCAATATTGTTGTCCTGCTGAATTTCTTACTGTGCTGTAGAACTGGTGTAGTATGTCATTTAGCTGGTCTAAAGGAATGGTTTTTAAGTCTATTTGTATCTTTTTTTCTTTGAGCCAGTCCAAAAATACATTAATAGCCCATTTTGTTTGTTTTATTGTGCTTGCTTCATTACGTGAAAGTTCAAGTTGTTGTAGTGTTGCTTCCGATGCTTGCTTGTGACGTTTAACATTTTTTTTGTCATAGGGAACGCCGCTTCCATCCATATGGAGAATGCCGGTATTGCAGTTGACGGAGAGGGACGGCTGCTGCTCCATAGGCGGGTAAGTTACTGCTGTTGTGTCGGTACTTTTGCAGGCCAAGCCGGGAGATTTTACTACAGGTTTCTGTGAAGTTTTAACGCTCGGTTTGTTAACAATGCTGCCGTTTTCTGGATCGGATGGCTCATTTTAGTCGCTAAATATATTTTCTAGGTCTTCGAAATCTAGCAAGTGGAATGTGATGCTCATTTTTTTTATTACGTGTTTACTTGCGGTGGTATGCGGCGATTACAAATGGTGGCGGTTCGTTTGAAGTTTAACGGCGGTAGTGATATTTGTTATGTGGCACGAGTGTTTGTTGGCTGGCACCTTTTCCAGTGGGTATATTGGAGGATTTATAACTGCTGGAAGGTGCCAGCCAACCAATCAAAGTGCAGGGATTTGTGTTTCTTTCTGAGTCCATGGTATAATCTGTATTAATAGAAGGTAGATTATTGTGATTGTAGTTACCTTTTGATTGTAAGGATAAAGAGCTTAGATAGAAGTGTATGTATTTTCAAATATTATAGGGGAACAGCGGCAGGATTTTTAGGACAGTAAATTAATAAAAAGGGAACTAGGAGAGCTTCAGTAGCAGACAAGTAGTGGAATTGCAGTATAATGTGGGAGTGGTGCAATGCAGTGGCTGTGGGGCAGCCATATTCAGGCAGACCTTCTGGACACTGAGGTGCTGCCCTATCTGCATGCATCTATCTGGACTGCGGGATGAGGTAGCCAGACTCAGAGCGGAAGTAAAGTGGGTCAGGAGTACCATCACCCCTATCCAGGGACCACCCAGTCCAATGCAACTGCCTCAAAGGATGCCGAAAACGAGGAGCACTTGGATAACAGTGAGCTCAGGGAGGGTTAGAGCAGTCAGGCAGAGGCATATCCCAGATCCTATTCCACTCAAGAACTCATATGCATATGCAAGGAGGTGACCTCAGCGGGGAAAGCAGTGGACCCCAGAGGAGGAGGAAGCGAATCCTGGTGGGGGACTCCATCATAAGAGGGATCCAGCTAGGAACACAGGAGGGGGAGGACAGGGAGGTGAGGTGCCTACCAGGTGCCACGGCATGGAGGGATGGAAGGAAGATCCTGGGGATCACTGGGAAGGCAAGATGGGAGGGTGAGCCGGACATCATTATCCACCTAGGTACTAATGACCTGGTAAATGGGGAGCCAAAGGAAGTTCAGGAAGAGTTTAGGAAACTGGGGAGGGTCTCAAGCAAGTAGCTACTTCTGTCACTTTCTCAGAGTACTACCTGTGAGAGCAAGGAGAACATAAGTGCATGCAAGGAACTTTAACTCATGGTTGAAGAACTGGTGCTGTGAGGAAGGGTTTGGATTCATTGGTGACTGGGGACCCACCTGGAGGTATGGAGGTTTGTTCAAGCCTGACGGCCTGCATCCATCCTGGAGGGGCATCCAAGCACTCAATGATAAGTTTAAATGCTACATTGACAAGCATTTAAACTAGCAAAGGGGGGTGGCAGGCCAGCAAGGAGGGTACCTACTTGCTCACCCCCCACAGCTAGCAGTGGAACCAGTGAACCAGAGGAGTGGCTATCTCTGCAAAGTAGTGTGTAAAAGATGGAGATTAGTGTCCAAGAGGTGGATAAGCAGAAAAGGGGCAAAATTCAGCAGACGGGCAGACAGCAAGGAGAACCAGGGATAAATGACAACCAAGGAAGGGGCTGGAGTAGAACAGTGAGACAGTCTAGGAGGTCAAATCATGAAAGCCATGTGTGCAAATGCCAGGAGCCTTAGCAACAAGATGGAAGATCTGGAAGCTGTCATGGTGCAGTCAGACCTGGACATTGTGGCCATCACTGAAACCTGGTGTAATGATAACCACGACTGGGAGATGGCCATACCTGGCTACAGCATATTCAGAAGAGACAGAGCAGGCAGGAAGGGAGGAGGTGGCACTCTATGTGAAAAATGACATAAGGGCCACAGAGATCCAGGAGGAACAAAATGGGGAGAGATACGTGTGGGTTAAGCTGGAAAGGAAAATAGGGACAGCCATCGCACAGGTGTGGTCTATAGACCACCAGCCAGGAAGGAAGAAACAGATAGGAGGCTGATGCTAGCCATCAAGGATGGCAGACAAAGTGAGGTAGTACTGGTTGGAGACTTCAATATTCCAGATGTGGACTGGAGCATCCCAGCAGCAGCATCAACTAGGAGCAGATTTATCCTGGACTCCTTCAGGGTGCCTTCCTCAAACAACTGGTCATGAAACCAACTCGGCAGAAGGCAATACTGGACCTTGTGCTCACAAACAGGGACAGTGTGATGGGGGTAACAGTGGGGAGCACCTGGAAACAGTGACCACCAGTCATTGTGGTTTGAAATCAGAGAAAGAGCAGAACCAAACCACACAAAACACGTATCCTGGATTTTAGGGGCAGACTTTGGGAAAATGGGGAGATACTTGAAAGAGGCATTAAGGGAATGGGACAGGAATCAGGGGTTGAGGAACAGTGGGTAGTATTTAAAATGGGGATTACAAGAACAACAGAATTATGTATTAAGCAGATTAGCAAGAGGAAAAGGAAGAGGAGACCATTATGGTTTTCCAAAGAGGTAGCAAGAAAGTGAAAGCCAAAAGATTGCATTCAGGCAATACAGAAAGACACAGGCAGAAGGGGATAGGGAGAAGTACCAGAAGAAGCAAAGGAGGCAGGGAGGTCAGTAAGGAAGCCAAAGCTCAGACAGAAGAACACATTGCAAAATCAGTGGGTGGGGGACAAAACCTTTTACAGGTACATAAGTGAAAAAAGAAAGACAAAGGGAGGGATAGTGAGACTGAAGAGGGAGGATGGGGGCCGCGTGGAGGATGACAACAGTAAAGCTGACATACTGAACAGGTATTTCTGCTCAGTCTTTACTGAGGAAGAGGAGGGTAATGGGTCTGAAGGGAGTACAAGGGGTGAGAATGGTGCAGAAATGGACACAAGTCCCTTTACACGAGAAAGGGTCCTGAAGGAACTGGAAGTAATAAGAGTTGATAAAGCAATGGGGCCAGATGGGGTGCACCCCAGGGGCCTTAAAGAACTAAGAGAGGTGGTGGCTGAACCTCTGGCTATCCTGTTTAGCCGATCACTGGAAACAGGGGAGGTACCCAAAGACTGGAGGACAGCAGATGTAGTCCCCTTATACAAAAGTGGGAACAAAGAGGAAGCAGGGAACTACAGACCAGTCAGCCTCACCTTGATAGTGGGGAAGATCATGGAAGCACTACTGAAGGAGAGATTGGTGGAACATCTGGTTGTCAATGGACTACAGGACCCAAGGCAGCATGGTTTCACCAGGGGGAGGTCATGTCAGACCAACCTCATTGAATTGTTTGACTGGGTGACTAGGGAGGTGGATCAGGGGAGGGCAGTGGACATGGCCTATCTGGACTTCAGCAAGGCCTTTGACACTGTGCCACATAGAAGACTATTACACAAACTGTAGAATATGGGTGTGGGCAGGACAGTAGTGTGGTGGGTAGGTAACTGGCTGGGTGGCAGGACACAGAGGGTGGTGGTAAATGGCTGTCACTCCACAGAGGGAAGAGTGACCAGTGGGGTACCACAGGGATCAGTGCTGGGACCGGTCCTATTCAACATCTTCATCAGTGACATGGCGCAGGACCTAGAAGGCAGAATTTCACTGTTCGCTGATGACACAAAGCTCTGTAACAGAGTAGACACACCAGAGGGTGTAGACAAAATGAGAAGCGACCTGCAGAAACTTGAAGAATGGTCAGGGGTTTGGCAGTTGAAATTCAATGCAAAGAAGTGCAAGATAATGCATATGGGGCACAATAACCCTTGCACAATTTATCAGTTGGGGGGTGAGGATATAGCATGCACCAAGCAGGAAAGGGATCTTGGGGTTATCATCTCTGATGACCTCAAGGTAGGGAAACAGTGTGACAAGGCAGCAGGTAAAGCAAATAGGATGCTGGGATGTATAAGCAGGGGCATTACCAGCAGGAAAAGGGAGGTCATAATTCCGCTATACAAGACACTAGTGAGGCCCCACCTGGAGTACAGTGTACAGTTCTGGAGACCATACCTACATAAGGACATAGACAGGGTAGAGAAGGTTCAGAGGAGGGCAACAAAGATGGTGCATGGATTGCATCACAAGTCCTATGAAGACAGGTTGAAGGAACTGAACATGTACTCCCTGGAGGAGAGGAGGGAGAGAGGGGATATGATAGAGACATACAAGTATCTTACAGGGAGGAACAGGGTGCAGGAAAACACTATTTTTAAGCGAAAAAGATGTTCCAGGACTAGAGGGCATGGGATGAAGTTGGAGGGAGGATGAGTCAGAGGAAACATGAGAAAGAATTTCTTCACAGAGCGGGTGGTGGACAAGTGGAACACCCTGCCAGAGGAAGTGGTGGGGCTGAAACAATCACGGGATTTAAGAATGCATGGGATAGACATAAAGGAATTCTGGAGGTCAGGGTAAGGTACAACAGACTTCTAGGAAAACAAACTGAACTTACAAGCTCAAATGGGCAGACTGGGTGGGCCATAGGCCCTTATCTGCCGACACTGTCTATGTATGTATGTAATTAGTACTCACGACCTCCAAACAAGATAGGGTCCTTCAACGTCAGCAGGGCTATTCTTGAGCTCCACGAGACTCCTCACACATTTATATGACAAACTGCAACAGGCAAAAGTCCTTTAATGGCAGCAAGATTCACTTGAGCTACACAAGCCTCCTCACACATTTATATGGTAAATAGTAACAGGCAAAAGTCCTTTAATGGCAGCAGGATTCACTTGAGCTACACAAGCCTCTTCACACGTTTATATGGTAAACAGTAACAGGCAAAAGTCCTTTAATGGCAGCAGGATTCAGTTGAGCTACACAAGCCTCCTCATACATTTATATGGTAAACAGTAACAGGCAAAAGTCCTTTAATGGCAGCAGGATTCACTTGAGCTACACAAGCCTCCTCACACATTTATATGGTAAAAAGAAAGTACTATACTAGGCAGGCTGCTTCTCTATCCCGATTGCAATTACTGCACAATACCCGGGGGAACACACAGCAGATTCAGTTCCTGACAGACCGAGCGCAATTCAGCAATTTCTCCAGTCTTCTACAGGGTGAGCCTGGTTTCTACTCTTCAGATATCCTTTGATTCTCTTCACAGGACGGATTCAGTCCTAACAAGCAGTTACATAAGCTGCAGACCGGAACTCGGGGCCTTACACACGTTTTCTGACTAAAACTGCACACCGAAAAAGCACAGGGCTCCTTCCCTCTTCACTGCCAGAGCTCAACTGAAACTCCAGCAGACAAAACTGGGCACTTCCTTTGAGTTCCTCCCAGTTCTTGGCTGGATTGGCTGTCACTCACAATAGACTGCCCCTGTTGGTCCAAAAAGGCGCCGAAGTCCAAACTACATTTCCCAGAGTCACTGCCCATACAATCCTCTTGTGGCTGGCTCAGATTATGAGTCCAAGTTCTGATTCGTCCAAGGCACCATTTTAGAGCTACCTTAACCCACACTGATTGGTCCAGTTCAGCAGTTCAAAACTAGAATGGAGAACTAGGCAAACACAGTTCTGACTGCAAAGAAAGCAGGTTAGACAAACTGTATTTTCATTATTACTCTAAATGATTTCTGGCAAACAGTTACATCTTTCAGATAGGTTCCCTTTGCACTCCTAGTGACTGCAAAAATGGAGTGAATTGGCAGCAGTTTGAGTGGTACTCAAGCAGAGAAACACACAGTCCACCCCCATACAAACTAATTATGTCTGCAAGCAGACAGCTTTTAAAAGACAGCACCAGAATAAAACACTCACAGATAAATGGCTTAAACGCCAAACACCATTCAGGCTTGGAGCATTCAAGCAAGCTCCTGGAAGTCTTTTGGGAACCCCCATTTGCAGGGGGGTTACATATTCATTTAACAAAAAAGGTCAAAAAAATATCAGAACAGTGGGTAACCAATAAAAGAACAACTAGAGGCCATTTAGAGGTCTAAAAACTGTTTCCTATCACCTTTAAGTATGACTTGCTAGGAGCTGTCTTTGTACTTATAACAGATCACAATCCTCCCTGTTGGATTTCTCAAATGAAGGATAAAAATCCCAGAATCACAAGTTGGTATCTGGCACTATAGCCATTTAGTTTCAAAGTGAAGCACAAATTCAGAAAAGAGAATGTCAATGCTGATTTTCTGTCAAGCTATTTGTTTATTTATTTGCTTTTGGTAACCGGGTACGTGCACTAGGCATAGAGATACCTATTTTCAGGCATGACCCAGGAGGGTACAAGTTGGAGTACATAAAAAGCATACAGTAATACCAGCACAACAATAAGTGCAACCGAGGGTTAACATCATTTCCAAACTACAAATCAACAGTGCATAGCTATAGCAAAATACAGTTTGAGACAAGAATCGAATGAATGACCGAACCAGTGGCACTGAGGGTTGAGGTGCTGGATGCCACACCTCGCTCCACGCCGGCGACCCAGGTTCAGGAATGAGCCCAGGCTATTGGGGGTCAACAGGGGAGGGAGAGGATTGAGCATCTGAGGACAGCTCTCCTCTCCCAGGAGGGATGGGGGGGTACCTGCTTGGTGCCTGACTGGCCTCTGGCACAAGCCAGAGGCATAGCAGGCACATGAGTGTACAGAGAGGGTTGGGAGTGGCGGACATCGGTGGAGACGCCTTGACATCAGGGCATAGGCCACTCTCCTAGAACATCAGAAAAGGACCCTGCAGTGCTCCTGGTAGACGGAGCACCAGGACCCACTCTCCAATGCCCTTACCTGACCTGGTACCAGCAACCCGACAAGACCAAGAAGGACTTTGAGGGATGCCTCCACCCTGTACCCACCTGGGGGATACAGCCACAGCTACATGGGGGATGGACTGCACCAGGCTCCAGGTAACAGGGTGGAGACTACAAGGCCCTAGGTGTCTCCCAAAGAGTGGGTGCGCTGCGGGGTAGGGGGAGTATAAAGAGTAAGTAAAAAAAAAAAGAATCAAATGGAATAACAAGTGCAAGTCTAAAAGTCAAAATACAAAATAGTAGCGATAGCAATTACAAAATACAATAACAATGCAGTTCAAAACTGAAAAGCAGGAACACAATCGGTCAATTAATGAGCAACCATGGACTGAGGTTCCAAAAGAAAGTATCCTGAGGATAAGAAAGGGAGAGAGAGAATGCATAGCAAAAGGGAGGGAAGGAGGAGGTGGGAGGGGCAAGCCTGGAAAGGTGGCAGGGGATAAGCAAGCCAGGATGAGGGCAGTAGGAAAGGCAAGGGAAAGTTTGGGGAGAGAAGGGCAGAAGAGAGAAGAGGGCAGGGTGGTCAGGGGGGTAGAGGAAAGTGGACAGTCTATGGTAGGTGAAAGCATGTGCAGGGGTTTGAGAGAAGTAGATGCTTGTGGTGAAGTCTCTTGAAGCAGGCATGAGTGGGAGCTAGACGAATAGCTTGGGGAAGGGAGTTCCAATATTTAGGTGTGGTGTGTGAGAAAACCCATGTGCCCATAGAGGTTTTAGATCTTGGAATGTGAAGGTTGGGTAGATCATTAGATCGAAGTCCATAGGAGAAAGTTTGAGGTTGCAACAAGGAGGCAAGGGATTGGGAGAGACCTGCTCCAGCTATACCGTTGATAAGGGATCCAAAGGATTGGAGTCAACAGGCAGTTGGGGAAGGCCATTTTAGATCAGCATTAAGCTGACAGTGGTGCTTGTACCAAGGGGATGCGGAGGCAAAGTGGCAGATGTTGTTGTAGGTGATGTCCCACTTGTGAAGAATAGTTTTCGATGCTCCTAGGTAGGTGACTATGCCATAGGCTAACGCTAGGAGCAGAATGACTTGCGCAACAGCAAGCCTAGCTGATGGGGTAAGGGCATAGCTAGTCCGGTAGGCACTCCCAATTTTGGCATTTATGGATTTGCAGGTGGCAGTAATATGTTGATCAAAGTCCAGGGATCTGTCAAGCATGATGCCCAGGTACTTGAAAGAGCTACTATTGACCAGTAGCAAACCATCAGCACATGAAATTTTGAGAGGGTCTTGGTTTGCTTTGAGTCTGGCTGGGGAGCCAAAGAGCACTGAGTGCATGTTACCAACATTTAGAATGAAGTTGTTATCAGACAATCAGGACTGTATGTGAAGAAAGTCAGAGGAAAGAGTGTGATTTATGTCAGAGACTTTCTTAGTACTGTAATAAAGAACAAGGTCATCTGCATAGAGCAGGGACGAGCAAGCCAGAGTGAGCGAGGGGAGATCATTTATGAAAATTGAGAAGAGCAGGGGGCCCAGGATGGATCCCTGAGGAACACCAATATGTATGGTGGAGAGCTTGGACATAACAGAGTTGAAAATAATGGCCTGCTGCCTGTTTGACAGGTAGCTGTTGAATCAGGCTACGGCATCCGTGGAGAAACCAAGTGAACTAAGTTTTGAAAGGAGAAGGGTGTGGTTAATGAGGCCGAATGCCTTGGTTAAGTCGATGAAAACAGTTCCAGTCAGGAGACCATCTTCCATGGCCATATAGATATCATTTGTGAATTTTAGGAGAGCCGTGGCACTGCTGTGGCCTTTATGGAAATCATGCTGGGAGACAGAGAGGAGGTTATGCTCATGAAGAAATTAGATGATTTGGTTAGCTACTAGCTTTTCGAGTATTTTGCTAAGGACAGAGAGAATGACTATGGGTCAATAGTTTGCAATATCTTTGGGATTACCTTTTTTAAAAATTGGTGTTATTCTGGCTGTCTTCCAGATGCTAGGAACTGTTCTGTGGCAAAGTGACAGGTTAAAGATTTTTGCTGTGGGGGATGCTATGAGAGGGGCAGTGAGTTTAAGGAGCTTGGGTACAAGCTCATCTGTGCCAATAGCAGTACTGTCAGAGACAGATTGTAACATCTTTAGGACATCCAATCTGGTCACAGTTCGAAACCAAAAAGGATGCTGGGGTGCAGTTTCAATATCAGGGAGGGTGGTTTTCACAGAAGGGAAGTTCAGTAGGGCGTGTATCTGGATAGGTCCGAGAAGTGGAGATTGAAAGAGTTGCCAGTGGTGGTCGGATTGTCACAATGCATACCTTTTAGTGTCATATCATTAGTGGTTCCAGCGTGTTTGGCTCCAAGGAGTCACTTTATAAGAGACCAGAATTTCCTGGAATCACCTGTGGCATTTATTAATAGACCTTTGCAAAACTAGGTTTTGGTTTGGCCAATGTTCTTTTTGCAAGAGTTGCTTCATGCTATGTAGTCATTATAGTCAGACAGAAGCCTCAAGGCCTTGAAATGCCTCCAGTTTTTGTTCCTTGCCTTGATTTGAGCGAGTAAGCCTTTATCAAACCACTTAGATTGTGCTCCACAGACACAGAATGTGATACTTGGTGCATGGAAGTCCTGGAGATATCCAAAATGGGTTATGAAGTGGTCAAGGGCTACCTGAGCATCCATAGCAGAGTATATGCATGTCCAGTCAATACTAGCAAGATCATGCAGAAACTGGGCTTGATCCAAATTGGCTAGGTTACAGAAGGTGATGAGTTTTGGGGAGGAGAGGGTTGTCCGATAGAGCACAAGATGCAATAGATTGGACAGTGATCACTTATTACATCTGCTAGAGTTCCTGAGGCGACTATACTATCATGCTGATTTGTTAGGACCCAGGCAATTAGAGTACTGGACCTGGATGGGGGTATGACCCTAGTGGGTTCAGTGATTAATTGGTGGAGGTTGTGGCCTTGTACCACAGTGTGAAAAGATTTGTCTGTTTTGCTGATCCAACTTAGGTTTAGGTCACCAAGAATTAGTACTTAATTTCATCTGACGGCTGAGTCCACCTGTGAGAGTAACTCCTCAAGGCCAGTGGTGCCACCTAGAGGGGGGTTGTAGGCACACTCTATATGAAATTTCTTTGCGCCAAGCTGGAGGGTAGCATGAATAGATTCACAGTGACAGAGGACAGGTGCTGCCTAGTTAGTAAGGTTTAGGTGTGACTTGTATAGGATAGCAACATCACCACCACCCCATTTGTATGTTGGTCTGTCGCGTCTTATGATGTCGTAGTTGGGTAACAAGCAGGTAGATTCAGGGGTAAAGGGTTTACGCCAAGTCTCGGATACACAAAAAATATCCAGGTGATATTGTGCAGCCCAGGCCTCGAGTTTGGTGAAGTTATGGAGAAGGCTCTTGATGTTCAAGTGAACAATGTGAAGGCCTTTGGTGTCCCTCCAAAGTGTATTGGGGCAGGAGAGGTGACCAGGTGGGCCAGGGTTTAGTTCAATATCCCCTGTGAGTATTATGGAAAGAAGGAGTAGATACCACAGTTTGCAATGGATGAAAGTGGGAGGTGGGATAGAATAGCAGAGAAGGGACTTCTGAAGCGTATAGGCTATATGATAGATAAAGCTGAGGTGGCTAAGTAGAGGTGTGATAACGTGGGCCTTACTGGCAAGTATAAACATATTGGAGAATGTATGAGAAAACTGAGTGTTGAAACCGACAGTAAGACTGCATGTAGTTGGGTAACCATTTAGCAGAAATGGGAGATAGCAAGAATGGGTTAAAATTAACTGGTAGGGCAGGAGCTTATTTAGGAATGAAATCTGAACTGACTACCAGGAAAAAGTGAGCAGAAATCTCAGTTTGGATCAGTGCAGCAATGGAAAATAATTCTTTGGTTAGCAATAGTTTGAGATAGTATGATAATGTCTCAGGCACCCTCTATGGGTGTCTTCTTATAAGCTGCCAATGGGAAACAGAGGAGTTATTCTTATAACTCCAAGTTGCTATATAAGAGCCAGCAAAGGGTGGGTGGAGAGCAGCCATGGAGCAGCTGTGAGAAGAGAAGATGTGGTCTGCACAAGGTGAAGTGAATAGAATGAAAGCTGCACTTTAAAATTACACTGCAGCAGACTCTTCAGTAAAAGTTTTAAACTGCTTCAAATTCAGCAGCAGCAGCAAAATAAAATTTGTGCAGACAGATCAGGATTTAGTCAGTAGCAGCTGCTGAGTGAGTTAAGCCACAAACGGAAGGCTCAGGTAAGTTTAAAAGTTAAGTTAATTTCCATGTCTGTGTTAGCACAAAGTACTGCCCCAAATAGGGTTTAACTGTTTGGAATAGGGTTCCGGTGCAAATGTGCCCTAGAAAATCCACCTCCCATGCAGGTAATAGTTAAATTCGAGCTCCAAGTCAGGTTTAGGATTTATCCACCTCCCACGCTGATAATAGTTAAATTCAAACTCCGGGCAGGTTTAGGATTCAATTTTGGTGCCAGACTATATCGGGTGCAGCAGGCAGGGTTGCAGTGGCAAATTAAAGTTTTAGGTTGCCAGTTTGTACCTTGTGTATTAGAGACACCGGAGGTGGTTACCTGCAGAGCAGAGAAGCAGCCCCACTGAGTACTAACAGCTGGGCCTTAGCATTTGATGTGGCGCAAAAAGGCACCAAAATGCAAAAGTGGAGAGACAAAGGTTGAGTCCGTGTTCCTGAATGGCGTTCTAGAGTCGTACCTTGCATTTGGGTACCTTGGATTGGGTGGGGGTCTGCTCCGAGGGCAGGAAATCCCTCCTCTAGCTGAGGCTAAGGAGAGAGAGAAAGAGGGAGGGCAAATGAGTTAAATAGGATTTAGAGGGAAACAGGTAACCATTAGAGGAGAAAGAGAGAGGGTGTGGAAGAGGGAGAGGTAGAGAAAGGTGATAGGAGCATTCAGATTACAGAGATATCCAGCTGAGAGTTCAAAAAACTTTGGGCTAAAACTTTTAGTATGGTTTTACCACAATCAGCATGCATAGAGGCCCTAACATCAAATTCTAGAAAGCTTTAGATACACAGAATCCCCATGTACATGGTTCAGAAGTAAATGCTCAACATTCTTAGATTATTATTTTAAATAGCTCACAGTTCCTAAAGCTTGTATCCAAGGCAGTATAGTTACAAATTAAAGTTATGGGCTAGTAAAACAAACACTACACTAAGCCCCGAGTTCCCAGCACTTGACGGGATGTGGTCTGCACAAAGTGAAGTGAACAGAACGAGAGCTGTACTTTAAAATTACACTGCAGCAGACTCTTCAGTAAAAGTTTTAGTTCCGGAACTGAGAATTCAGAAGGTTTAAAAAATGTGTGTGCTTAACTGAAATGTTTGCTGTAATAGGTGTTATGGAAAAAAGGGATTCCACATATACAGAGAACTGTAACTGTTATAAGGTAATGTTAAAAGACCAATAAAAGAAGATTTTGGAAACCTGTTTTTTAAAGAGAAGAGAAAAAACAGGTTCCTGCTTACAGAGGGGGTATGTGACAGGGTTAGATAAGACCCTGTCCCATTTGTTATGCAGAAATAGAGAGTGTGAGAGAGAGAGCTAGTTAAAAGCAATGATGTAAGCCGGCCCGGTGACGCTGAGGTTTGAGGCGCTGGACGCCATACCTCGCGCCACGCTGGTGACCCAGGTTCGGGAACGAGCCTGGATCACTGGGGATCGGCAGGGAAGGGGAAGGATTGAGCATCCAGAGGACTGCTCTCCTTCCTCGGGGGGTCCAGAGATGATGCCTGGCACCGCAGCGACCTCTGTTGGAGACAGGAGGTACCGCAATGCTACAGGGCTCAAGAAGAGGGTTGTGGAGCCACAGCAAGACGTTCCCTGGCGTCATTGCACGTCGGGGCCCCACCAAGGGACGGAGGGGGAGGGTGTAACAAAAACAGTAAAAATCCCCACTCCTGGAGATAGGTGAAGGCACCACCTTACATCCACACTCCATTGGCCGAACTCATCCAGCCACTGGGCCGAGCCCAGCCTGGCCTGAATTTGTAGATAGAGCACCCTGGGAGGATAGGGTGGCCCTACCTCGGGAGGGCTCAGAGCCAAGGGGCTAGCCAGGCTGGTGCCAGAAAGCTGGTGAGTTTCAGGCCCGGAGGTAGAGCTGGAGGTAAGTGGATGCCCGAGAGAGTTCTCTGGGGTTCAAACAGAGTTAGAAATAAAAAAAAAGCAATGATCTAGTCTATCCTCTCCTTTTCTGCCACTTGTCTGTCTCTTGCCTGTCTGATTGCACAATCAAATGTTCCTCTGGCATCTAAGGAACTGGCCACTCCAAAGGTCCCCCCAATTCCCTGCCTCCTCTTGCTGTTTCTAGTCTTTCTTTCTTTTTCCCTTGCTTCTCTGTAATTAAAAAAATAGCTGTGAATCTTGTGTGAAACTGGGATCCATTGGTTTGCAAATGTATATAGTTACATTGTTGAAATGATAGCAAAAAGCTATTTGGAACTCAGGGGGTTAACTCTGAGATGCAGTTTGACCTCCACAAGCTCATTTACAGAGCTGTCAACAGGAGATCAGTTCTGAGACACAATGTTCTATTTTGTTGCACACGCAGGAAAGAAATTGACAAAGTTTTGACACGTTTTGTGCGAAACAGATGTATTTTAATGAGCCCAGGATGTATGCCAGAAAAAGACATTATATATAAACAAGGCAATATTTTGTTAGAGGGGTAGAGAGACTGAAATTTAGAATTATACATACCCTCATATGAAGGGCAACAGGTTCATATGAAGGTCAGGTTCACGGACACCGTTCTTCAGGGCTGTAATAGGGGCCTGTTAACAGGAGCAGTGTTTGTGGACATTTCCAGGGCATTTGATTTGATTGACCACTTTTTACTTTGTGAGAAGCTGTCTGCTTTGGGTTTATCTGATTCCACAGTTGCTTTGATTGGGGATTTTTTGCATGATCGTTCCCAATATGTCTCAGTTTGGTCTGTTTCCTCTGATATACGTTCTACTGTGTGCGGAATGCCGCAGGGGGCCATTTTGGGCCCCTTATTATTTTCACTCTTTATTAATCAGGTTCCATTAATATTTCAGGGGTGTAAATGCTTATTGTATGTTGATGATCTGATTCTGTATTGTCAGAATCAGTCTGTTGAACTTATGAAGTTAACCCTGGAAGCTGACTTCTTGAGGTTATATCAGTGGATGTTTTCTAATAAGATGGTCTTGAACTCACGTAAGACCAAAGTAATGTTATTTGGCGGTTCTGTTCGTTTGAGGGATAACCCAAGTTTATATATACATGATAATCAAGGTGTGTTGATTGATCAGGTGTTTGAATTTAAATACCTAGGTGTGTTATTGGATCATTCTTTAGCTTTTGCTCCTCAATTAAAATCAGTTAAGAAAAAAGCCCACTCTAAGTTAGGTTTGCTTTATAAGTTCAAAATGTATTTGCCTATGAAATCTCGGAGGAAACTTGCTTTTGGTGTACTTATGCCTCACTTGGATTATGTATCTTCCTTGTATGTGAATCTAGGTGCTAGGGAGAGGCACATTTTAGGCATTGTTTATAATAACATATGCCGTTTTGTATTGGACGTACCAGTCTTTACTTACCACTGTTTGTTGTATTCCTCTTTGAATTGGCTATCCCCTCAGTTAAGATTTATGTATGCTTTAGGTAATTTGGTTCACCAGGCTGTTCATTCTGATGGGTTTTTTCCCCTTTCTGATTTGGTCTGGAAACGGGAAATGAGACCCTCGTTAAGGTCAGCTGAGGGCATTATGCTTGAGGGTTATTCTGTAAAGAATAATTACTGTATGGCTTTCACTCTTTTTCTTGTAAAGCCCCTAAAATTTGGAATGAGCTACACGTATCATTACGTATATTGAAATTGCATTCTACTTTTAAAATTAAATTTAAAAAGTATTTGTTGTCTTTAATGAATTGTACTTGTTCATTAACTGTATTTTTTATTTATTTTGTTAAGTTGTGTTGTATATTATTTGTTTTTATGTATGTGTTGTGTTGTAATTTTGTTATTTGTCTGGGTTGGACCAGAAAAAGGGCTTTGGCCCAGTTGCCCTAAC
Organism: Neoceratodus forsteri; assembly: GCA_016271365.2. Taxonomy (NCBI): domain Eukaryota; kingdom Metazoa; phylum Chordata; order Ceratodontiformes; family Ceratodontidae; genus Neoceratodus; species Neoceratodus forsteri. The sequence continues at coordinate 679,252,335 of CM028133.1, read as the reverse complement.
CTGGTTAACAAATAAAATGAAATGAAATGAAATGAAATGAAATGAAAATTATTTTGTTCTGTTTGAACTACTTGTATAAGAGCTATCCTGCACAATTTTATTATTTTTTAAATTTTACTATTATCAATAATAAAACGCTACTTGCAAATTTTATAACTTCTCCTGGTTTGCCTGTGCTTCCTGACCTATGCCTCGACGACAGGCCTCTAGTGTTGGTAGAGGGCTTACATCTTCCCTGAAGTGGCATAATGTAGTGTATCTCTTAATTCAGGGCAGAAGGGAGTTCCAGAAAACAGGGACAGTCACACCAAAAGCCCTGTCTTTTTACAAATGAACATAGGACACTTTAAAAGCACATGCCCTCTGGAATGAAGATTCCTGCCTGTTGTGAGAGGTGAACAGATGGTGGAGGTACATGGGCCCCAATCTGTTTAAGGTCTTAAAGGAAAATGCCCACTTGCAAATGCCCCACAACATAGTGTGGACAGCCTCCAAATAGGCTTTCTACCAAAAATAAAAATTGTACCTTCTGGCATGTTTTAGTATTTCAAGTTTATCTGGTTGATCCTGCTGTCCCTCCGCTTCCATGTGTTAAGATCGTGAAACAAAATATCGCATGACATAACGGTGCAGTCATGTCATTGCAGAAATAAAGAAAGCCTGGGGAAATCATTGCAGGACAGAACTGTGCTGGCAGGGAGCAGGCAGTACAAGCTGCAAAGCAGCAAATAAGCACAGGGCACAGGGCACAGGACGGGGAAATGCATGCCTTCACTGACACAACACAGTGACACAGAATATCATGAACACACACTCACACACACACACCCAGAACACTCCACCACCTAAACCAGACATCATAACAGTGGCCCATGGCCAGTGGACATGCAGCTAGACCAGTGCCATGGGGCTCACATATCTGCAGATGTAAGTCATAAGCAATGCCACACCTGACTGGTAGAACACTCTGGCGTAGTAACAATGCAGGTACCGAGACCCTGGCAGGACAGCCTGCAACTGGTGTGTGCCTCCATTCCAACCGGCTGGTGTTAATGCAAACTGCCACTCCTGCAAGGGGGGGGCTAATCTCGGAACTCTGCCACACTGCTACCTCCACATCTGCAGCCCTGCCAAGGTATTGTGGGGGGGGGTTCAGTTGCCATTGTCATACCAGGGGACAGCACTGCACTTCAGCCAGGTGCTGAGGAGGACTTCTGTTTCCTTCACTGTATGGGCCACCTTCCCAAACCCTGCCAACACCTCCTTGTGTGGTGCAGATGGCATACAGTGGTGCTGCTGTTCCATTGTCATTGCTGGTGACCACATCCACATACATGTAGGTGCACAGCATTCCCGACATGTATTGGGCGTGGACTGCAGGTCAGTGTGGCAGATCTTTCATGGTGGTACTGGTTCGGTGTTATTGTGCCACACTGACTGGGAGACACAGCATACCTGTTTTCTGCAATGTCTGTTCTGTGCCAGTTGAGGGCTTCTGCTCCAAGGGGCCTGGCAGAACACTGTAGGCTATGCACATGCAGTGTTCCACCCCACAAAATTTTGTACCATGTGACCATTTTGTATGCGATTTTCTGCCTGTGATATTTTGGCACACTTTATTGTTCCAGTGATATTAACACATGGAACCTGTCCCTCCCACTGGCATTTTGTGACAAGCACCACTCAGGGCACATCCCAGAACCTCCAGTGGCTGACGTCAGAGCTGGGGATCAGCTGCAGGAGCATGTATAGGTTTATAAATGTACGGAGCGATAATTAGCTCCAGTTTGGTCATTGGCCTCTCCCAGCCCTTGGGTGGTGGGGGGCTAATGACCTATGGACCATATCTATCTCCAGATTGGCCGGGCAGTAATCCCCGAGCACTTCTGGGAAAGGTTTCTGAAGAAAGGAGATTGTGTTTTGCCATTCACAGCCTTCAGGAAACCCAATGAAGCAGAGGTTGTTCCAGGTCCTCCACTTTAGCCCAAAGCTGTCGGATTGCACTTTCTTGGTCTCAGACATGGATCACAAGGTGCTCAAAGAGATGCTCCGCATCTACTACTTGCTGCTCAGCTATGTTCATGCAGTGCCGGTGAACAATTTGTAGGACACCCACATTAGTTCTTTGAGTAGCCACCTCCAGTTTGGTAAATTGGTGCATTAGTTGTTCAAAATTTGTTTAATTTCTTGGAAGGGCATAAGGCCCATCCCGCACCCAGAAGTGACATTTGACAGCTTGGTCTACTGGATTGTCTTCTGTCAGGTCCTGAGGTAACTTTAATCACTGTTCCCGAGGGCATAAAATGGATCTTTCTGTAGCGCTCCACATTGTCAATGAGTAATCATAACAACTGAATATAGTGCACCCCTACCAGGGGAATGGCACAGCCCAAGCTTTAGAATGTTGGGCACCTGAGGATTCCCATGCACTAATAGCAATTCCCCAGTTAACTCATTACTTCCAACAGCTTCATATGAAATCCGAACTACCCATTGTTTATCGGACACAAAATGGCCACCCAGGTAATAATGAGCTATGCCATTCAAAGGGGAGAGAGCTACTTTTCTCTTCTCTGAAGATTTCAAGATTCAAGATTTCAAGATTTCTTTGGGGCTGCAATTCAGCATAGCAGGTTGGGGCTTCTTGTTTTCAGGGGCACCCCTAAATTAAAATCATGCCTGTTAAGCTGTGACTTTCAAATTGAATAACCTGCATTCACACTTTCCCTGTGTGGATTAGGAGCCTTTTTTGCTGCCTTAATAGGGTATTTTGTTGGTCTCCTATTTAAAAAAAATGTAATAACAAGTTGAGGTGCCACAGGCAAGTACAACTTTATTTTTTGGTAGTGAAGGGTCTCTGGGGGGTCCCTTGGCTCTAGCGTCGGTTCCTGTTTCCCACCCGCTCCCTAAGCTTCAGGTTTTGTGTTTCTTATTGATTTACCGTTAATGTGTGATTTTGGTATGTTTTCGTGCTTTTTTGTGTTTCTGTGAGACTTAGCCCAATAAGACAATGAGGCTGATAGTTATTGTTTTATAGAGCTCACAGGCAGTGGGCTGCCTCAAGCCTATGATGTCATTTAGAACTCTCACAGCAGCATAAGCCACTTTAGAAAGTTCAGTTTTCTACAACTGCAGGCAAGGAGAGGCCTCCAGGCTTGGTAGTTTTTTTAAAGACAAACAAGCTTAATTAAGTAAAATCTGAGGTTTTTCCTGTCACAAACACTAATACATTTAAACCTGATGTATTTTTTAGAGTGTTATTACAGGATTACGCTTGCCTTGCTCGTTTTAACATAACTAGCAATGGCGTTAATAATTACTATATTGTAATAACTGGCTTGTGTTTTTTCCCATAGAAGGAGCAGGTTATAATTCGCCGTTATAACCCACGGGTTATAACGGTGAACACGCGCCACCTGCTCCTTCTCTCCCCTCGCACTGCACCTCAGTGCACATTGTCACATGTAAAAGCTGCAGGGAAACAGAGCGACAACTCCGTTATGAGTAGAAAGCGGGTGCTTGTAAAACGGCATTCTAATCTTCAGTAAAAGCAGTTTAACTTACACTCCCCCACTTAAGAAAACAAACTTACTACTTTCATCATCGAAATCAGATGACTGTAAGTAAATCACACTGTTACCCACTAACCCCACATACCTACACATCCTGCAAACCCAAAATACCTTTCAAAAACTACAGATTTTCAAAAGAATCTACACTACCTCTTCATAGAGTTTCAACACACTTCCTAATACGTAGCTAACGTACTCTCTGTCATCTCCATAGAAACGGGATCCCTGACCTTGACCTCATTACCATATTTCCACAGAAACATCGAGGAAAAATTAGCAAACCAAAAACTGGACTGAAAAATACTTTCTGTACAAAAAAATAGCTAAGTCCTCTAAACGAATTTAAAAAAAGGTTTAACAGTTGAACCAAGCTTTTCTAGTTTTCTTGTTCATACTGCCACGTTCCCATTTCACTCAGACAAGTGTCACACAACTCTTTTTTTATCTTTGTGGCAAAAAAACACAAGCAAGCAATTACACATAACAGTACATGGGGGTGAGTGAAAAATGAGAAATTATGTCCACCCTCACTGCGGGATGCTTTGATAAACCCCCTCGGGCTTCGCCCTCTGGGTTTATGTAGCATCCCACACCTCGGGTGGGCATAATTTCTCATTATGCACTCACCCCCATGCATTATTGTATATACTACAGCTTACATAAATCAAGCACTCCTGGGTTTGCCTCCCACGACTCTCTCTTTCTCTCTTGTAATCCAACAAGTAATAGGGATTATAATTATTATATAATTATGGTCTATACATTCAAGTGGATCTGGGTTTGATTCCCACATCCTCCACTTGCGTGATGTGTGATACTGAGCAAGGTGTTTTAAGACAATGCTGTGGAAAAACATTCTTTAGCTCTGAAAAGTTATTGGGGCTAAGTATTATTTTTAGTGTTGTCAGAACTAGTTCGTTAAAGATTCGAACCCTCCTCGAACCCTGGTGTTTCAGTTCTAATTTAGAACTTGATCACTAAAGGGTTCACAAAAGGGTTTGAATCATTGTAAGTTAGTAACTTATGTTTCTGTTCTGTCATCCTCCCCTGCGAGCTCTTCCCCATGACATCCCGGCTCCAGCTGCAGAAGACAGTTGTGGGGGGGGGGCACATCCCAGCCCTGGTTCAAAATGTGACTTGGGTGGGGGGGTGCTGCAGTTTTGTTGGGGAGGAGGTGGAGGGCAGCCGGCATCGGCAAGTTGTCGGTGCGCTTGCGCAGTTGCACTCCCAGTCATCCTCACCACCTCACCATCTACTATGCAGTCAGGTGGTGGTCGAGTAAGCCTTATAGGATGTATTACTATTTAAGTGTGGCTGAGCAGCTGTCACTCAGAGCAGAGCGTGCGGCTGCTGCATACAAGTGCTCAGAGACAGTCCGGTCGGTGTTGCAAACTTGCAAGTTGTGCTGTCTTCAGCAAATTAATAAATTCATTGAAATTACTTACTTCCACATCCGTGAAACACACACACATACACACACAAAATAATTATCACAAAGTTAGTTTAAAGGGCAAGATGAAGAAGGAAGGGGAGCTGAAGAAAGAAAGGTGGGAAGGAACAGGTGGGGAGTTGGAGACTAGTCGGAAGCAAGAAGAGAGATCACCCTGATTGGGGGGAAAAAAGATCATAGTAATTAGAGTGAGACAGAAAGAATCAGATTGCAAACATAGAAGTTGATGGCAGATAAGGACCGCAAGGCCCATCCAGTCTGCCCATTTCTTTTTCTACCTTATGAATGTGCCATAGGCCTTTGCTCTGTCAATGGCCTATCTATTCATACTCATCTGTATTGCTCCCTTATGCCTATCCCGTGCCTGTTTGAAGCCCTGCACTGTATTCATATCCACCACTTCCTGAGGTAGGCCGTTCCATGCATCCACCACTCTTTCTGTGTGTAACTCCCCTGCAAATGGGGGTTCCCAAAAGTCTTCCAGGAGCTTGCTTGAATGCTCCAAGCCTGAATGGTGTTCGGCATCTAAGCCATTTTTCTGTGAGTGATTTTAGAGCCTCTGGTACTTTCTCTTTAAGAGCTGTCTGCCTGCAGACATAATTAATTTGGATGAGGGTCTGTGTGTTTCCCTGCTTGAGTCCCGCTCGGGCTGCTGACAAATTGCTCCGTTTCTGCCATCACTAAGTGGGCAGAGTGAGCACTTTTTAAAGATGTAACAGTTGGCCAGAAATCATTTAGAGTATTAGTGGAAATGTGGTTTGTCTAATCTGCCTTTCTTGCAGCTGGGACTCTTTGTGTTTGCCCCTCCATTTTGGATCTGAACTACTGAATAGATCAAACAGTGCAAGGGGGGCCTCTAAAATGGAGTTTGTGTGGACCAGCCAGAACTTGGACTCTTAATTGGAGCCAGCCAGCCACAAGAGGATTGTATGGGCAGTGACTCTGGGAAATGTAGTTTTGACCTTGGTGCCTTTTTCCACCAACAGGGGGAGTTTATTGTGAGTGGCAGCCAGACCAGCCAACAGAATAGTGTGGAGCTAAAGGAAATGCACTGCTCTGGGACTGGAGAGATTAGATCAGTTTTTGGCAGTGAAGAGACAAGGAGCTCTGTGCTTCTGCGGTGTATAGTTTAGCGTGGGAAGTGCATGTGAGGCCCTGAGTTTCGGTCTGCAGCCTGTGCAAACACCCGTTCAAACTGAATCCGACCTGTGAGGAGAATCAAGGAGATCTGAAGAGTAGAAACCAGGCTCACCCTGTAGAAGACTGGAGAAATTGCTGACTCGCACTCGGTCTGTCAGGGACTGAAGCTGCTGAGTGTTCTCCCAGGTATCGTGCAGTAATTGCGGTCGGGATCGAGAAGCAGTCTGCCTGGTATAGTACTTTCCTTTTACATATAAAAGTGCATAGTGCTTGTGGGGAATCACTATTTCAAATCCCCTGTACAGTGAATTGAATGCATGAAGCTGGGTGTAAACCCCAGCTTAATTCGGACTATATCCGTTTGCTATAAACTGCAGTGGGGTCCAGTCACCAGGACCTTGTCCACATGTTCTGTTCCTCCTGGCAATCCAGGACAATCTGCCTACCATCCAGTTTTAGCATTGAGTCTGTCAGTACAAATCAGGGTAGCTCCCTGCCATCTGTTTGTCAAATTGCAAGTGTGTCATTTAATTGTTGCTGTTTCATTTCTTCACGAACTGAGCCATCCGGCTCTGGATTACAATTGGGTATTGTGCAAGTGTTTTTTCCATCACAGGGCCCCAACCAGCTGCACCGATCCTGGCTAGCCCCCCCCCCCCCATCCTGGGTACCCAGTGGAAGTGACATTTGGTGAGTCTGAATATGCGCACAGTACTGTGATTATTAATGTGTCTAACCTAATTAACCTGACTTCCCCCTTCCTTGTTACAGCTCCTTAAATAAATCAGATCTGTTTGTTTCAGCAAAGTTACACTGACTGTGGTGTTCGTTTATGTTAAAGTATTGTACTGTGGCTATTGTATTTCATCATCTTGTTTTACAGGGGGTCCCCAGAGTCAAGCAGACAGAGCCAGTCCTGGGGGTAAGTGTAACTAGTGAAGATACTTATGGTGTATTGCTTGGGCCACTAGTAGGAATAAAAAGGGGTCTCAGCGTCCCAGAGGGCTGTGACCAAGTTAGCTTAATTACTGCAAACCCTGACCTCTGGTTGGAGGCACCCGCCATTGGACCTAGGCCCCTCAATCTGTTCGTGGCCAAGCAGGCAGGGGTGGTGGCCCTTGGAATAGCGCCACCTAGGGGTTACATGTGAAAAAGAAGTTCCTCACATTACCCCTTAATTGGCCTCCCTCTAATCTCATGCTGTGTCCTCTTGTCCTGCTATTTTTCTTATATTGAAACATGTTAGACTCGTTCACCTTGTTAATGCCCTTAAGGTGCTTGAATGTTTCAATCATATCACCTCTCTCCCTCCTTTGCTCTAGGGTATACATATTGAGTTCAGTTAATCTGTCCTCATATGTTTTCTGATGCAGTCCCTGCACCATTTTGGTTGCCCTTCTCTGGACTGCCTCAATTTGGTTAATGTCCTTGTGAAGGTGTGGCCTCCAGTACTGCATGCAGTACTCCAGATGGGGCCTAACCAGTGTCTTGTAAAGAGAGATTATTACCTCCCTCTTCCGACTTATGATACCCCTACTAATACACCCCAACGTCCTTCTAGCTTTACCTACTGCTTTAGAGGTCTGCTTGGATGATTTCAGGTCATCAATGATGATGACGCCCAAGTCTCTTTTTTCCCTTGTGACTGCCAGCAACTCCCCTCCCAGCCTATAGGTGGCTTCAGGGTTTCTCTTCCCTATGTGCATGATCTTGCACTTCTTTGCGTTAAACCCCAATTGCCACTCTTCCGACCATTTTGCTAGTTTATCCAGATCTCTTCTCATTCTGCCCAAACCATCTGGATCATCTACTCTGTTGCAGATCTTAGTGTCATTTGCAAACAGACAAACCTTACTCTCCAGTCCATCTGCAATGTCACTGATGAAGATATTGGAGAGGACTGGCCCCAGGACTGATCCCTGAGATACCCCACTTGTGACTTGCATCTCTTCTGACTATATACCGTTTAGCACCACTCTCTGTTTTCTGCCTGTCAACCAGTTTGCCACCCAGTTGACCAACGTCTGACCCACCCCGAGCCTACCCAGCTTATTAATCAGTCTTCTATAAGGCACAGTATTGACAGCTTTGCAGAGAATAACAAGGATTAACTAACTTCCTGAGTGTGTGTATTAGTGCTTATTAGTTTGTCTGCTGCTCTAGCTGTGTGTGCCATTCCCAGTTGAGTTAACTTCATCTCTGGGAAGGGAGATCACCATGGCTGTGGTGGGGGGAATAAACTAACAGAACATCAGATGTTCCCTGTTGTGTGAGAAAAAAACAACTGCATTGCATATCTGACTGAAACTTAATTTTTTTAATTTTATGTTCAAAGCCAACAAAGAGGGGGACAAACCCTAGTCCCACAACAAAGTAAAAAGGCAAAAAATTGTCAGGACAGGATTGTCAGTCAGGAAGGACTATACTTGCTTGTGCTGTGCTGAGGGGGGGTCCTCCTCTTTCACCCCCAAAAACCTCCTGAGTCCTGATACAACAACACAAGGCAGTTCAATTTTTTTTATCCACCTCCTCCTTTTTGCTGTAGGGTGGCCACTCCATCAGGTCTACCAAGGTCCCCGTTGGCACCCCTGCCTCGATGCCAGCCCCTCACCCCATATCCGCAGCCCCCCAGGTAACCTGGACGTAACCCTTCGCCGGGTGGGTCCCCCTCCTCCGGGGGAGATAGGCACCGGTAGGGGCCAGCCAGCACACTATACTTGGCCAGGGTGCTGCTAGGGTGAATGTAGGTGCCATCGGGGGCTCTGTGGCAACAGGAGCCGGCTACCGTCATCCAGTCATCCCTGGAGCTTTTCTGCTTTGCTCCCTTGGGGGCATGGTTGCCACAACATCAAGGTGTAAACTGGCATTCCCCACACCCCCCCTTGCCCTTGGTATGTAGGGCCCCCAGCATGTTGCCATACCCCCAGCCTCCGCCAGGGGTCGGCAAATGCCGGGTTCTGAATCCACCCTCCCTCTGAGAGAGGCGAGCAGTCTCCAGATGCTCCCAGCCATCTCTCCCCCTCCGGCCCTCCAGTGTCCCGAGTCTGTTCCTGAACCCGGGTTGCTGGCGTTGTAAGTGGGAATCCAACCGCTGCGCCGATGGACTGGCAGCAGTTAATTTTTTTAACAGTGCTCGTGTGTGTGTGTGTGTGTGTGTGTGAGTGTGTGTGTGTGTATGTATGAGTTCTCCACTCCATCTCTTGTGGCGTAGCCAGCCCACATCCTGCTGCTGTGTGCCCTTTGACTGCACTGTACCCTACCCAGTGTGTGTTACTGTGAGAAGCCCAGTGGCCAGTTGGGTGGTGGTATTATCTGTAAATACATGACAGAAGTCTAGAAGTATATTTCACTGCTGAAAGGAGACAGAAAAGTCTATTTCCCTGTGTTTTGTGTGTGTGACTCCATCTCCTGTGGTCAGTCCATCACCCTGCTGTTGTGTGCCCTTTGATTGCACTGTATCTTACCCAGTGTGTGTTACTGTGAGAAGCCCAGTGGCCAGTTGTGTGGTGGTATTATCCTTAAATACATGACATAAGCCTAGAAATATATTTCACTGTTGGGAGGAGAGACATTAAAATCTCATTCCCTGAGTTGTGTGTGTAACTCTGTCTCCTGTGGTCAGTCCATCATCCTGCTGCTGTGTGCACTTTGACTGCACTGTACCCTACCCAGTGTGTGTTACTGTGAGAAGTCCAGTGGCCAGTTGTGTGGTGCTATTATCCTTAAATACATGGCAGAATCCTAGAAATATATTTCACTGTTGGGAGGAGAGAAAAAAATGTATTTCCTTGTGTTGTGTGTGTGACTCCGTCTCCTGTGGTCAGACCATCGCCCTGCTGGTGTGTGCCCTTTGACTGCACTGTACCCTACCCAGTGTGTGTTACTGTGAGAAACCCAGTGGGCAGTTGTGTGGTGGTACAATTTTGTGTAATGGTTATGAAAAAATAATTTTTTACTCTGATTCAGAATTACAATTCCTGACGTTTCACCTTGCCTGGCCTGCTTTGCGTATGCCTATGCCCAGCAGCCCAATCATTCTGTAAGTCTTGAACCTGGGATCTATTAGTTGCAAACCTGTATATTCTTCCATTACCTTCAGTCCACTGCATCACAGTATCGCACAGCCAAAACCAAATTTTGGAGTTGCAGCCAGTGATCACCGATCACAGATCACAGCCTTTTCTAACACATGAATTGTGTGTGTGTGTGTGTGTGCATTTGTGTGTGTGTGTGTGAGTGTGTGTGCAGTATACTGCTGCTATTATGGCTGACACCAACATAGATGAAGCATCTGGTGCTGGCGCAGGTGTTGGTGATAGTGGTAATCTTGGTGTTAGCAAAAATAACCAAAATATTTCACTTGATAACAAATAGCAAAAGAGAAACAATGAAGTGTGGTAAAGGGGGACCTTTTAAGAAAACTTGTGTAGCTGCTGGGGTCACTCAGAGAGGCACCATAAGGTATGCCATTCATGCTGTTAATATACCTGTGACTGGCAGTAATAGTGCAAGTGACAATGAGTCCCTCTCTGACTCAGACAGTAGCTCTATGTCGCAGTCTGATACTGTTGTGTCTGGTGACATATCATCAATTCCTTAACGAAGTAAAATGAGCAAGTCTACTGACAATGAATCAGGTAGTGTACTTGCAAATACATCCACCAATGTTGGCAATGAAAAGAACATATCCAGTGAATCCACCACTTCTACATCAGCCAACAATGAAAACTCCTCAAGAGCCCCTGCCCACTCTTCTTCTAGCACAAAGGAGGATGTCCTGGGTTCTGCTCAGACAGGTGAAAAAATGCAAACAGTTTTTAGTTATCTTCCTAGCACTCAAACAAAGTATTTCACGTCTGAAGTGTGGAATTATTTCTGTGTCAGTAAAAGTGATCCATGCAGAGCAATTTGTTCCCTGTGTAAACAGAATGTAAGCCGTGGTAAAGTTGTGTCATGCCTTGGCACTACAGCTCTTAAACGTCATCTGAAGAAACATTCAGTTTTGCTTGATCATCCAAAACCCATGTCTTCCATCTTCCAGACCACACATGAGAAGGGTCAGGAATCTGAAATGCATGCTGAATTGTCTGAACTTGAAGCAGACAGAACAACTGCCAGCCCTAGGACCACCATTACCACCAATGCCAGCACCATTATTTATTTATTTATTTATTTAGCTTTTGTTTACCGGGTAAGTACACTAGACAAGTAGTATGCCTATTTTCAGGAACGACGCAGGAGAGCACAAAACATACAGTATACATACATGGCAACATTGGAGAAACAGCATGATACAGTAAAAAACAGCTATAACAACGCTTGTATAAGGGCAGAGATACTGCCACACATAGTACAAATTGTTACAGGACATAGATAGACATTACAATCACTGAATACATATTTCATAGACCATCATGGACTCAGAGTGGACAATAGTGGACTGCAGAGTATTACATTACAGAGACTAGGAGCAGTCACATCTTGTTGTTTGTTTTAGGTGGGACCACAGGGAGGAGCGAAAGGTCCCATGGGAAGGGGCAGAGCAAACAGAGTCCAGAATGGAGTTCCAGAGCCTAGGCACAAAAGCGGCAAAGTCACGATCCCCCATAAGGGTCCGAGTAGGGGGAACTTTAAGCAACTCGGCGGTCTGTGACCTGAGCTGCTAGGGGATGGCGTCCAGTTTTGGAAGGAGATGCGCCAGTCCCGACGGTATGCCCGTGGCAAGCACTTTCTTGATTAAGTTTCCTACACCAAGGATCAGGAATTCCGCAGGGGGGAGCCAGTTGAGTTTGTCATAGAGCTCACATCGGTGGGTGAGTTTGGGAGCAGCAAGTGCAAACCGACAGATATCATTATATGCCATGTTCCACTGATTAAGATGGATTTGAGGTGACCTGGCAAATAGGTGGTATCCATAACTAAGGGAGGGGAGAAGCACTCCCCTTGCAAGTGCCAGCCTCGCTCCCAGAGTCAGGTTGTATTTGGCCCTGTAGGCAAGGCCAAGCTTACACCTGGTGGCTCTGCAGATGTTTTGGATATGGCTTCCCATGTCAAGTTGTGGGTCGAGGGTGACTCCAAGATATTTAATTGAGCTCGCTGTTGGCAATAGGGGGCCTCCATCACAAGCTATTTTGAGCATAGCTGATGGGGCTTTTAACATGGCCATGGAACCAAAGAGCATGGCCTGAGTTTTGTTAAGATTCAATACCAGTCTGTGGTTGGTAATCCAGGCCGAGACTCTGCTGAAGTCTTCAGATAGGCGCTGGTTAAGGTCAGCAGCATTCAGAGCATGGGCCACTAGCACAAGGTCATCTGCATAAAGTGTGACTTGGCGAGAGGTCACCCGTGGGAGTTGATTAATAAAAGTGAGAATAGGAGAGGTCCAAGTACCGATCCTGGGAACTCCATGGTCACAGCCCTAGGCTCTGAGAGGACCTTGTTAAAGCAGGTGAGCTGCTTTTACCCGTTAGGTAGCCCATCATCCAACTCATGGCATGCAGAGAACCGAGAGCCCTGAGCTGCTCCCCCAGTAGGTCATGGTTGACAAGGTCAAAAGCTTTTGACAAGTCAATAAATATAGCACCTGACAGTTTGCCCTGATCCATGGCAGATCTAATACTAGAGGTTACAGTAATCAGGGCAGTAGTGGTACTATGACCCTTCTGGAAACCATGTTGGGCCCAGAAAGCAGCTCATGGGTATCCAAGTACTCCGAGTTGCTCCGCCACAACCTTTTCAGGAGTTTACCAAGGGATGGGAGAATAGCAATAGGGGCGATAGTTGTCAGGGAGTTTGGGATTTCCCTGCTTCAGAACAGGGACTATCCTTGCCTCCTTCCAGATGTCAGGGATTATCCCCAAGCTAAGGGATAGGTTAAAGATATGGGCAATCAGAGGGGCAATGTAAGCTGCTCCCAGCTTGAGAAGCCTGGGCTCAAGCTTGTCAGGCCCTGCACTGGAGTGCTGGGAGAGGGAAGCCAAGTGGTTCCGAACATCAAGGACAGACACGGCCTTAAGATTAAATACTCTCCGAGGAGGATGTTCACTCTGCATCGGAGGGATATTAAGCGAGCGACCCCCATCGGTCATGAAATGAGAGGTGAGGGCCGAAAGGTCGGAGAAGTGGAGATTGAGGTGGTCGGCTATAGTGTGGGGATTATTGCATGAGACTCCATCAATAATCATGTCCACGACACCCGAGTGAGAAGGCCCACTGACGAGGGATTTAATGTTCCTCCAGAACCTCCTAGGATCTCTGACAGAGCTAAGTAGTGCCGATTTACAGAAGTTACTTTTGGCAGCCCTAATGGCTTTTTTACACCGATTCCTGAGTTGCCGATATCTCAGGAGATTAGCAGGATCTCTGGAACCCTTAGTACTTGCCCAGCATTTGTCTCTCTCCTGCATCTGGGCAAGTAAGTCACCATTCAGCCAGAAGGTGGCTGTTCCCCTCACCCTCCGGGTGACCCTGGGGGCATGTCTATCTTGGAGAACACCAAAGGAACGTATGAAGCAGGAGGCTGCCACTGAGGGGTCAGAGGCTTCAAGCACCCTGGTCCAGTCAGTACATCCTAGATCGGCCAGGAAAGCCTCAGGGTCAAAACTGGAGTATTTTCTGACTTGAATGATTTTGTGTGGCATTAGCACCAGTTGCACATCCAGTGATGGCACTGAATGTATAAGTCCAAGTTCACCATCCCAACATCCAGCTGGTCATCAAAGTATAGTGTCTAATAAACTGGCAGAGACATGTTGTAAGCAGCGGATATTATCTCAGGCATTTGAGAGGAAGAATACTTTTACCAAAAATCATCCAAAGAGCCTTCATCTTAATGACAGAATTGGTGAACTGTTAGCTGGAGCCCTTCTCCCATACTCTTTGGTAGATCATGAGGATTTTAGGGAGCTAGGGTTGCCATCTTTGGATGAGGCAAAAAACGGATCCTAAGCTCCACCCCTAGCCCCACCCCTTTACATGACCTGTCATGCATTGCTCCTCCTAGAAGGCCATTTGTTACATCAATAAAAGACAACACTTAAAGCAGCAGTTCAACAAAAATGTCAAGATACTGCACTCTACCTGTTAATGTTACTTTCCTATGTTCTTTCTAGTTATTTACTTATATATTTATTTATTTATTGACATTGGTTTACTAGATAAACATACAGAGATACAAGAAATCCCATTTACAGATATGATCTGGTGGGAGACAGGGAACTACTGTACATAGCATACAACAGTATACATGGTACATAATAATACATAATAAAGAAATTGTTTCCTATATTGTGTACTTTATATATATTTTTTTCCCAATTGTTTAACCAGGTGAGACACACTAAGCTGAAAGCTTGTTTACAGGTGCAACCTGGGAGCACAGGGAAGTTAAGTGACTTGCTCAGGGTCACACAGTATGCAAGTGGGGGCTGTGGGATTCAAACCCAGAGCTCCAGATTTGCAGCGCAGAGCCTTAAACCACTACGCTATACTGCCTCCCTTTTCTGGGTCCATTTCCTTTTCATGTCCACAGTACTATTTCAAAGCCAAAGAAGTGACCATACTTTTTTTCTTGAGGAAAAAAAATTATTTAAAACATTTAAAAATGCCTAAATTCTGTTTGAGATTAAAATGTTTACCAGCAAATGAAAGTGGAAGACAACAGGCTCTGTTACTGTTACAAAAGGCGGGGGCAGCATTGCTGCTATGCCACTTTAAGATGTAGTGAAAAGATTAGGTTAAGTAAGTGCTAATGGTGTTAATGGCCATACTTTACACCTCCCAGGTTGACTGCTTTCAGAAACAAAGGGCTATACTGACAACAGAACATGTTTGCACCTTGAACATGTAGCTGAAACAATGAAGGATATGATAAAATATGTTTCAGAAGTATGTGAGCACTCAAAATGGCTCAAAAACCTGACCAGCACAGAGCAAAACTGGATTACCTGATAGAGACAGTGAAAACCTGATCACCAGGTAAAAAACTGACAGGTGGCAACCCTATAGGGAGCTCATGAAACTTGCAGAGTCTCTTTACAGTGTTCCTCATCAAAGATACTTTTCCTATGTTGAAATTCCAAAGGTTTATCAGGCTTTAAAAATGACAGTGATGTTTGCACTTAAAACTGCAGAGGGTGGGGTTATTCATGTCACAACACATATGTGGACCAGCAGTCACAATATAGGTAATATGTCCCTTATGGCTCATTGGGTCACTTTTTCTTGTGTGTCTTCAAAAACAAAGACACCCCAAAAGATGGTGCTGCTGCATATAAAGAGGTTTGGGCAGAGTCATACAGCTACAAACATCTTGCAGGAACTAAATAAGCTCTTTCATGAATGGATTTATTCTCACGGTCTAAAATGTGGCTTTATAGTAAGCGACAATGGAGCCAACATCTTGAAAGCAGTACAAGATGGAGGGTTTATGCATGCTTCTTGCTTTGCACATTGTTTACATTTAATTGTCATGGGGTTCCTGAGCAATGAAACACAGATGGATGATATGACTGCTGTTTGCAACCTGAAGCTCAGACAACGTGTCGGCTGTATCATGGAAATCGCTAAAAGAGAATGAGCAAGTGCTTCCAAAACAATGACGGATTAGTTGCAATGATGAAATCAAAACACCACATGCTTCCAAATCTCTTAGATCCCAGGTTCAAGGATATACATCTTCCAAAAACAGATGATGTAGAGCACTACAAATTACAGTTGCTAGATGAGTTGCAGCACTCACAGGAGTCAAACACAAACACACACAGTAGCTTCAGGTTGTTATCACCACAATGTGCAGGTTCATCTTCACGACGAGATACAGAACTGGAAAAGTCATCAAACATTAGCAGTAGTTGTCCCACAACTGCCACTTCCAGCCTTAGTAGCAAGCTGAATCTGTGGCAAAGCCTTTCCCAAATTACTGCCATACCAGCTAACACTGATTCCTCTTCTGAACATTCTCTGTCCTTCATGGTAGACAGTTACTTGCAAGAGCCGCTTATTCCTATTGATGCATGCCCTTTTGAATGCTGGAGATCAAAAAAATTAATATGGACCGAGCTGTATGATGAAGCCTGTGAATATCTTGGTTGTCCTGCAACAAGTGTCTCTTCAGAACGCATGTTTAGTACAGCTGGCAATATTGCGACAGATAACAAAAATAGGTTGCTGCCAGAAAATGTACACACATTAACTTTTATTAAAGTTAATAAGGCAAGATTTTCATATCCCTACAAGAGTATGCAAGCTAATTCTGAAGTGATTGATGTTGTTGATGCTGATGACAACTCAGATGGTGGTGGTTGGTAAATATTGTGTGGGACAGAGTCTCTCTGGACAAAAAAAGAAACTTTACAGACTGTGATGAATTAGGTTGTCTTTCTCCTCTCTCAATCTATTGCCATGGACTATATACCCAAAAAACGTTCACCATTTCCATGGCAAATTGCTTTGTAACTAGTGCCCAAAGTCAGCAAGTTTTTTTTTTTTACAAGAAAATGTTAACATCAGTGGTAACAGGCCCAAATTTGGCAGGAAAGGGACACTGTCAACCATTTCTGTATCATATTATTTCTAGTTGAAATGAAAACATATTTTTGGATTTACCTTCTCTAAAATTAATTTATTTTTCTGGTTGTGTTTTATTTGCTTCCTTTTAGTAGTAAGCACAGTACCACTTACTTATGGCAGCAGTGCAACGAAAAATATTAACGTGCCTGGCAATCTTACCTTGATCACCTCTAATTCCAATTCCAAGCTCCTAAACAATGCAAAGACGCCCCAAAAGCCACTCGTGATGCTGTGCCTCCTCTCTCTTCTCCCACTGCATCATAATTGGCTAGATTGTGTGATGGTATTATCTGCAAGTCAGGAAAGATGCAGTTGAAGTTGAGCAAGGAGGGCAACAGTACACTGCTGCAACCAAACTTAAGTCTGTGACTTTGTGGTGCATCAGTATGTGCTGGGACTGGTGTCAATTTGTTTTTCAGTTTTAAAGAGGACAGAAAATGATTTCTAATTGGTAGCTGTTTATTATTTTCCCAATTACAGAAATGTTAGCCATAAACCAAAATGATCCGTATGTAACTTTACTGAATAAAAATTGATGGGAAAAACTGTATTTTGCATTGTTATGTTTTTCTGGGCAGCACTCAGTTACAGGTCTCTTCAGGGAACCAGTGATCTGGAGGTTTACCTATGTCATGATTTGAGCACATAACTGCAAGCATAGGTCTCATAGCACAATAGCTCACGTTTAGCATTCTGTTGTACACAAACTGTGACATAGTAAAAACTCTTAAATTACTGGTTCCATGAAGAGGACTGTACAGAATGTTGTCCATAAGAAGAAAGCAATTGAAAAGACAGTTTTTCACATAAGTGTTGTTTATTAAGGAACAGTTAAGTATGGCTCATTTGGAGGCAAGGCTTTCGTTTCTCTTATTAAGGACATTTCGAACTGCTGCCACTTAGCACACATTTCCTATCCCCTTTAAAAAAGAAGAAAGGAATTAAATTAAAAAAAACAGCTACATCAGCAGTTTTTACAGAATGTGACCAGTTATAAAGTGTCTTTGTTTTACAAATAGGGATAATTTGATGCATAAGTGGATTGACAGACACTGTCCCTTAAACATTACATGCCAACTGCTGCAGCTACATTAAATGTGCTTTAAGATATTATGTGGTGAGGAAACCACTTTTTTCTTTATGTAACTGAAATACACATTTTATTTACATATCAGCTGGGAAGTTGATGCATTATCTTAGAAAGTTGTATGTATTACTTCAATTTGCCAACAAGAATGCTGGTATATGTATGTATTATCTTAGAGAATTGCATGTATTATATCTGCCAACAAGAATGATTGGTATATATTTTTTTTATTTAAATATCTTGAGTGACGGCAGGCCCAGTGGCACTGAGGGTTGAGGCACTGGACGCCACACCTCACGCTACGCTGGTGACCCGTGTTGGGGAATGACCTTGGGTCACTGGGGTGCCGGCATGGGTGGGGAGGGTGGGAGCAGGATTGAGTGTTGGCTGTCCTCTTCTGGGTAAGGGGTGGGGTCGCCCACCTGTAGTCCTGCTGTCACTGAATGGAGGTTCAGTGCTGGCGTAGGTGGTCAGTGGCATGACTGGAAGGGAGGGGCATCCAAAATGGCATGTTCATGTGTGCCTCCACACGCACGTGCTACGATGGGGAACGCATGGTTGTAGTAGGGGTCAGGAGAAAACCCGCAAAAAAAACAGAAATTATATATGAAAAAAATGTCTTGACTGACTACATTATGACATAATATGTGGTGCACCAGTTCCACATGGTGCAGCTGCAGTACCTTGACTCTGTTATATAAATGTTCTGTTAAACATAACAACTTTCAATTTACCTATTTAAAAGAGACAGCAGCAAATAGCAAATAGCTGAGGTTAGGTAATATCAGTTCATTTTAATTCTTGATGATGAGAATATATAACTGAGCACATAAATGGTTAATGTATCACATTTTTCACAAAGGAACTATAATGCAGCTGCAGCAGAAAAACTTTTAACGTATGGGTGGGTGGGCCTGTTAGCAATTAGCACCCATAAGTTGCTGGCTTTAGCAAACAGAAGAACCCATAGATAAACCTAGCTATAGTCATGTCAGAGTCATACATGATAATTTCTCTCAACCCTTATATTGAGCAGATTGTAGTTCTTTCTTTTTTTTTGAAACTTATATTTATTGGTTTTAAAATGCAATAGATACAAGCATCTTTCCTTAGGACAATACATTCAATCATTAAATACACAATGTTTTCCAATATATGATCACTCAGTATTTGTGGTACTCCTAACTTGTTACTTCATGTGGAGGTTACTTTACAAAGAAATATATCTTAATTACCTTAAAACAGAAAGTTCCAAACACTAAATGCTGCTATGAGTGGGGATATCTTATAAATAAATAGCATTTGACATAACACACCCCTTTGATAGGTGAAAAATATCCCCATTAACTCAATATAAGGGTACACATTATAGAATAATAAAGCAGAACACTTCACTTAGCTCCCCTTATTAGTATGATAATCATTAAGCAGTAACTCGAGTTGCAATCGACTTCACCCCACAGGACTAATATAATTTCTTAACAGAAACAGTCTTACTATGTAGATTATTTATAACTGCAAAAGGAACGACTTCAGCCTACCTTAAAACTAGAGATTTACTAAGAG
This sequence comes from Neoceratodus forsteri, assembly GCA_016271365.2. Classification (NCBI taxonomy): domain Eukaryota; kingdom Metazoa; phylum Chordata; order Ceratodontiformes; family Ceratodontidae; genus Neoceratodus; species Neoceratodus forsteri. The sequence continues at coordinate 679,232,951 of CM028133.1, read as the reverse complement.
TGAATCAGGCATTTATTGTAAAGTTCTGAGTTCATAGGTTCATAGGTAGTGTACAAACTTAGTAGGCAGTAATGCCTTTTATGAGCTCGCCACCTCTTATTGGTGGAAGGAAAATTTGCGATCACCCATATATAAATCTAGTCTCTTTTTAAAAATACTTAATGAATTACTTCCAACAACATCTTCAGACAGTCCATGTAGAAATCACTCTTTGAGTGAACCACTGATTTCTCTTGTTAGTCTTATTTTGTGTTCCGGCCAGTTTTTTATTATGAGTTCTTGTAAGTGGTACAGATGGGTTCAAACATAGTCCTATAGTTTCAAATATTCTCTTATCGTTAAATGCATTATAAACTGATATCATGTCACCCCTTAGTTTCCTGTATTGCATAGAAAAAAGTCCAAGGTTCCTTAATCTATTGCACTCAGCATTGCAGTAGGAAGTGCATCATGACAAACTCTCACACATGTTCCCCGTGCCCAAGTCACTAATCACTTTGATTTAAACTAGGAGAAGAAAAGATAAACAAAGCACTGCATTATTAATACATGCCCCTAGTATTTAAACGTTATATTGATTCATATTAAATTAATCTACATTTTACTCTGTAAAACTAAATGTCCCAATAGTCCAAAAAAGCAACAGTCTCATATGGGATTAGACGCCTCAGTCATGGGTAGACTTACGAACTGCAGTCCTTAGGGTTCAGTCCTCTCCCTCAGCTTCAATCGGACTCTCAACTTCGAGCTACACAGTCTTGTTCAATTTTATTCACCAACTTGCCCACGTCCTCTGAGCTAGCAAAATGAAAAGTTTTAGCACCATATATCACCTTCAAGCTTGCAGGCATCAACAAAACATGATGGACCCCTAATTGCCACAGTTTAGACCTGATCCCATCAAACGCCTTACGCCTTTGTCTCGTGGCATAGCTGAGGTCCGGGAATATATGGATATTAGCCCCTCACCAGTATATGGGACCCTGCTTCCATGCCATTTGTAGAATGCTATCTCACTCCTTCATGGAGCCCAGGATGACTAGCACTGCACGTGTTGAGGGATAGGCAGAGTCCTGATGCAATCGAGCCCCTCGCACATTTACTCTGTATGCCCTTTGAATCGTGACCTCAACATGAATTGCTCTGTGATCCAGTGCTCTAAAAAACTGTAGCGATCTTCTTCTTCCTCCCTCTCTGGTAGTCCTATGATTCGAACATTCAATGCTCGTGCCCTATTCTCCAAATTTTCTAGGCGCCGGCGGAGGAGAGAATTTTCCTTGATAAGGTCTGATGTAGTGGCCGTTGATTTCTCTACCGATTTACTCGCCTCCTTCACTGCCTCTTCTACCATGGTCATCTTCGTTTCTACCAGGGTCAGCTGCAAGGTAAAATCATCCATTTTTTTTGTCAATACTTTGAATAGCTTTGAGCAACACAGCATTCGAGGGCTGATTCAGGGCTGAATCGGAAGGCTCTCTATCTTTGTCTGGGCCTTGTCTGGCATCTTTCTGCCTGCTTCCCTCTCCTCAAGTAGTTGTTTTTTGATGACCCATTGTCCTAAAGTACAAAATTTAGATATGCACAGAATCTGGCTCAGCAGCTAGCCACGCCCCCCAGATTGTAGTTCTTTCTGTCCTCAATATCACATATATTTCACTATTGTCTTCATTATTGGCAGAATGTCCTCAATTTCACATGTATTTTATTATTATCTTCATTATTGGCAGCACAATTAATAAAATAGGGTTTGAGTTCTAAAACATTCTAAAAAAGATTAGAACCCTAGAACTTTTTCAAAAGTTCTACTAGACTAGAACTAGAACTCAGAACTTCAGAGGGTTCTGACAACCCTAATTATTTTACCTCACAATTGTTATTTGGCACAATTATATTATCAGCACTATGACTTATTAGAGACCATTATTTAGAAAATAATGTAAGTCCTGCAACAAGGGTGATGAGGCCCTCCCCCATGTATTCGTTTGCCCTTATTGTGTTGCTCAAAACCCCCGTACCAACTGGTTCTCTGGTCTGGGGAGGGGAACACCTGGTTCTTCAAGGCAGTGGCAGCAGAACTGCAAGATATTACCTTTGTAGCTCCTGAATGAGCTTGAGCCCCGATGTCCTGCAGGACATCCCTGCAGATACACCCAACCCCAATAGGGCCCCTCAGGTCAGGGAGGCCCCATCCAGGCACGTCCAGGTGCAGTGCAGTGAGCTTAGGCTGCAATAACTGATGTGCAAGCAGACTCCGACCCTGCCTTTCCAAAGGTCAGGATGACGATTATGGGGATCTCGGGGATGTTACTGACCTTAAATTACATTAAAATTAAGTTTAAAAAATACATTGTTCTAATCAGCAGAAGGTGTACTGTCTAACTATGTGCTGTGCTTGAAGCTAAATGACAAGGTTTGGGCAGATTTTGATGGATGCTGTGTAGAGGATAGAGAGCTAACTAAACTAGGCAGCCATCTTGCCCATGGCCAAACCACGCACTCCCGGCACTGTAGTGGTTTGCTTGTTTCCCACCTGTGTATGGCTGGCTCTGGACTGGGTTGGAACATGCAGCACAAACAGCAGTAAAATCTACCAATCGCTCCTGCAAGTTTTTTGTTATTTTTGCAGCCAGTGGCTTGCTTTTCTGGGGAAGCAGGGCATACATGGGACCTATTTATGTCAGTAAGCGGTAATGAGGGCTGCTCAGCATGTGTGTTCTTCTGTAAGCCTGTTGAAACATAGAAACATAGAAAATGACGGCAGATAAGGACCACAAGACCCATCCTGTCTTCCCATTTTTTCTGCCTTATGAATGTGCCATTGGCCTGTACTCTGCCAATGGCCTATCTATTCATACTCATCTGTATTGCTCCCTTATGCTTATCCCATGCCTGTTTGAAGCCCTGCACTCTATTCATATCCAGCACTTCCTGATGTAGGCTGTTCCATGCATCCAGTACCCTTTCTGTGAAAAAAAACTTCCTCACATTACCTCTTAATTAGGCTCCTTCTAATCTCATGCTGTGTCCTCGTCTTGCCATTTTTCTTATATTGAAACATGTTAGACTCTTTCACCTTGTTAATGCCCTTAAGATGTTTGAATGTTTCAATCATATGGTAAGTAGGGAAAAGTTTATTTGTATACAGGTAATACATGTAATTTGGACAAAAGTCCAGTTTACAAGACAGACCTGTGTGATCCCTATCTAAAGTACAAGCAATAATTCTAACAACAAGCTAGAGTCTGCCAAAAAAAAAATACAAACTTCCAATATGACATATACAGTACATAAAACACATCAACATGAATATAAATGTTACTAATATAGTAACAAATAGCAAATAAAAATACTCACCTCATGCCTATACAGAGTAAAGCACTTATCAAGCTATACAACTCTTATCAGACTAAAAACAGCAATTAACAATTACAAATATGAGCCTTCAAATCTCTTATAGTGTGGACAAATATGGAATAATTTACAATTTTCCTTACATCAGAGGAAAGAGAGTTCCAAATAATGGCAGCTTGATGAATTAAGGTCCTGTCCCTATATTTATTTCATGTTTTTTCCATAGTGATCTTAATTAAATGTGCTGATCTAGTTAATGCCCTTTTTTGTATTTTGGTCCACTGGAAACAGTAATTTTGAGATTGGATGATTAAGACAAGTGTATTTCATTCTATGAATTAAAGTTAACCATTGACAGGTATAATTTGTTTTTAAAGGCAACCAGTTTAATTTACTAGGCAATTGACAATGATGAGTACGATAGTTCCCCTTAAGTACATATCTTGCCAGTCAAAAATAGATTTTGTCCAACCTGGCTAAGAGTGTTTGATTAGCTTTTCTATATATCAATTCGCCATATCTTAACATTGGGATAATGAACTGGTCAGCTGGCTTCTTCCTATCTGTTAATGGTAAACATTCTGTGGTTCTCCTTAAGACCCCTACCCTTTTGTTCACTTTTTTTTAACTAAAGCCACAGTATGTTGAGAAAAGAACATCTGCTGGTCAAAAATCACTCCCAGATAATTATAATCCTCAACCTGTTCCAATTTAGTTAAATTCTTTGTATGAATTTGTATTTGAGAGGGAATATCATTTTTTTTAATAAGAATTTCATGCATTTTGTTTTCTTTGTGTTCATGATCAACCTTGTCTGGTGAATCACCCATTTTTTTAGAAAATCAGACTGCAGATTTGATTGCAACTCATCATCAGAGTGGCCAGATGCAACAACTACCATGTCATCGGCCTATAGCCGGATTTCTGTATACTCAGCCACTAGTGGAAGATCATTTATAAAAATAAGAAACAGAAGAGGTCCCAGAATCGATCCTTGAGGAACACCTCTAGTGACCCCTTTGCTCTCAGATGAATTACCCTGAATTTCCACCAACTGGGAGCGATTACCCAGGTAAGATTTTAACCAGTCTAATGGGCCATCTCTGATACTCAATCCCTGCAGTCTCTCGATCAATAAGGGGTGGTCTATCAGGTCAAAGGCCTTCGAGAGATCCACAAAAATCACTGCTGATTCCATATTGTTTCCCAATGACCTGTTTAACAGGTCATTAAATTCTAAAAGGGCTGTTTTAGTTGAGTAATCCTTTCTGAAACCAGACTGATTTGGGGTAAGGAGGCTATATTTAAGTTTCTCCAAACTTTTTGATAGAAGGGGTAGCAGGGCTATGGGCCTATAGTTGTTAACTTCTACCACACTTCCCCCCTTATACATCAGTTTTACCCTACATTCTTTCCAAGATAATGGGAAATAACCAATTTGCAGGTGACAATTAAATAAATAGGTAATGATTGGTGTTATATGCTAAGCTGCTAACCTCAAAAACCTACTTTCAAGACCATCACTACCAGAGGCCTTGTAAATACTTATTTTTTGTAGAACTTTATAAACACTAGTGATTGTAAGGATTTTAAATCTAAAAGGGGGCTATCTGTCTTGTAAAGGAAGTATTTTTTGATCTCCAAGTTCTTACTTATGAGGAATCTTACAATTTGGGAGATCTATAAAATATAATTTGATACTTTAGAAATGTCCTTCGGATTATCAATGAAGGTATCCCCTTTCTTTAACCTTGTTATTTCCTCGTGGGATTTTCCTCCCGGTTTACTTACTTGTTTAACTACAATCCAGAAATGTCTTGGATCAGTGCTCGAATCGATTTTATTTCTATAATAAGAGATTTTAGAGGTTTTTATTAGCCTTTTACACTTATTTCTGGCTGCCCTAAAAAGTGACCAATCCTGTTCTAGTTTAGATTTCAAAGCTTTTTTCCAGATTCTATTTTTAATCTGAATTTCCTTTAAAAGTCTTTCATTAATCCAAGGTAATTTAAAAGGTTTTTTTTTAGAGTTTTAACTTTAGGTGCATGCAAATCACAAATTTCTCCAAAGGTCCGAGTAAAATATTGAATTGCAACATCAATGTCTGGGATTAGTCTGCAGCGGTCCCAGTTCTCCTAATTTATGCTGTCCAAAAATTGGGTCTCAGAGAACTTTCTAAAGTCTCTGATCCAGTTTTGACATTGATAGATAAGATCTTGCTGGAACTGGGACCGTGGCAGAGTAACCCAAACTGGATTGTGGTCAGCAAGGCAGGGAGGTAAAGTGCCCGAGGCTTCAATCTCAATTTGAGTGGAAACCAAAATTAGATCTAAAGCTGACCCATTAGTTACATTAAATGTAAATCTGGTAGGGTTTTATATAAGTTGTTTTAGCCACAAAGTAGTGACTATGTCCTTTAAGAGTCTTCCCTGTGAATTTTTCCAATCACGGTTTAAGTCACCCATCAAAATCAAAGGCCTACTTCCCACAGTAGCTGCTATGTTTGTTAAAAATATTTCTAAATCTGATATATTTGTTTTAGGACGTGAATAAACAACTGATATAACTAACCTAATCTACTCCAAGTTCACTATTATATAGTCTATGTTCTTATCACTGCCTTGTAACAGGATTTCTGAATGACCAAGAGCTCGTTTTGTAAAGAGCATATAACCCCTCCCCCTCTAGTTTTCCTATCTGCCCTCCATGTGTGGTAGTTCTGTGTGCCAAATTCATTATCATGGTGCTTATAAGAAAGCCATGTTTCTCTTAATCCCAGTACACATGGATCATGTTCAGCTAATAGTGTTACCAAGGTATCATTCTTTGCCCCAATACTTTGTGCATTATCATGTAGAAATTTCATGTTCAAGACATCAGGCCCTGGATTTATTTCAATATCTCCTCCCAATATTAATAACAAACAACAAGCCCCAGAAAAATTTGTGATTGGAATATTAAATCTATAAGGATTTAAAGATCCATAGCAACCTCCTGAGTTTAACCTCCTCCAGTGTACCTGGAAGGAATTTCTCCTCGATTTATTACCATTCATTTTCTGTAGCTGACTATAAGGAATCAGCCAATGTATTAAAGATTTGTCTTTTATTGATCTATTAGTTATACAGTACTAGAATCACTTGTTGCAGCAACACTCAGGAGGGAGCGTAGAATCAGACAACCCATAAAATTTGATACTAACATCTTCAGTATAGGGTAAACTAGATTAAAAACATTATTACTTAATCTGCACTAGCATACAACCTAGACAAAATCTACAGCGTGTAAGCTAGTAAATACTAATTTTTAAATACTTATACTATGAAGGTTAAAAGTAAAAGAAAAATAACCTCAGGTGTCTAGAAATAGCGGTGGGTGTTCAAAGATTTTTCCCTCTCCTAGGGAAATAAATTCCATTTATACAGACTATAGTTCTCCACTCACTGAAGTGCCAAGGCAATCCTGGGATAAACTTCTCAGCAACAAACTATCCTAGTGAACATTTTCTTTATTGTTTAACTAAAATAAAAATAATTAGCCCCAGTTCTTTCTCTAAGGAGTGGCGCTCGCGCTGTGAGCTGCGCAAGGCTTTTATGTTGAGCTGCCCCTTCGTCTCTGTGACACTGGTCCCCATTCTCCTCCCACTTGCTGCCATAGGTAGAAAAGTTTCTCCGGTTACTGGACAAAAATGGAGGTTTCAGAATGCAGAAACAAAGACCTCAGAGGTAGGAGCACTGGCACAAGACACAGTAGATTACAGTTCTTTTCTGCAAATGAGTTCAGCATACAAGTTTAAAATTCAGATCTTCCGGGCTGCAACCACTCTGATAGTGTAGCTGGTTTAGACGTTATAACAGCATATCACCTCTCCCTCCTTTGCTCTAGGATATACTTATTGAGCTCTATTAATCTGCTCTCATATGTTTTCTGATGCAGTACCTAAACCATTTTGGTTGCCCTTCTCTGGACTGCCTCCATTTTGTTAATGTCTTTGTGCAGGTATGGCCTCCAGTACTGCACACAATACTCCAGATGGGGCCTAACCAGTGGCTTGTAAAGAGGGATTATCACCTCCCACTTACGACTTGCAATACCCCTACTGATACACCCCAACATCCCTCTAGCCTTACCTACTGCTTTAGTGGTCTGCTTGAACGATTTCAGGTCATCTGAGATGATGATGCCCAAGTCTCTTTCTTCCCTTGTGATTGCCAGCAACTCCTCTCCCAACCTATAGGTGGATTCAGGGTTTCTCTTCCCTATGTGCATGATCTTGCACTTCTTTGCATAAAACCCCATTTGACACTCTTCCGACCATTTTGCCAGTTTATCCAGATCTCTTCTCATTCTGCCCACCTCATCTGGATCATCTACTCTGTTGCAGATCTTGGTATCATCTGCAAACAGACAAACCTTACCCTCCAGTTATCTGCAATGTCACTGATGAAGATATTGAAGAGGACTGGCCCCAGGACTGACCCCTGAGGTACCCCACTTGTGACTTGCATTTCTTCTGACTGTATACCATTTACCACCACTCTCTGTTTTCTGTCCTCGAACCAGTTTGCCATCCAATTGACAAATCTCTGACCCACCCCAAGCCTACCCAGCTTATTAATCAATCTTCTGAGTGGAACAGTATCAAAAGCTTTGCTGAAGTCAAGGTAGGGGGACACCAACTGCTACCCCTTGGTCCACCACTCTGGTTACCCAGTCAAAGAAATCTATAAGATTAGTTTGACATGACCTTCCTGTTGCAAACCCATTCTGTCTTGGATCCTGTGCTCCTATGGATTCCAGGTGTTGCACTATCTTTTCCTTAAGAAGTGTCTCCATAATCTTGCCCACTACTGAGGTAAGAATGACTGGTCTGTAGTTCCCTGCCTCCTCCCTCCTACCACTCTTGTGGAGCGGGATCACATGAGCCCTTCTCCAGTCTTCTGGGACCTCTCCTGTGCTCAAAGACTCACTAAACAGTTCCGATAACAGATCTGCTAGTTCCACCCTTAGCTCCTTTAGTACCCCCGGGATGTATGCCATCAGGTCCCATTGCCTTGTCCACCCTGAGCTTAGCGAGCTCTTGTGGGACCCTTTCTTTTGTGAAGGAACTAGTGCACACCTCTTTCCCACCTGTGTCCATGGTGCTGAGCTGTGGGCCCTGCCCTGCCTTCTCTTCAGTAAATACTGAGCAGAAGTATATATTTAGGATAGATGCTTTTCCTTGGTCCTCCTCCACACACTCCCCTTATCCCATTTGATCTGAGCAATACCCCTTCTGGACTTTCTCCTTTCACTAATGTATCTATAGAAAGTCTTGTCTCCTTCTTTTACTGTTCATGCTAGTGTTTTCTCAGTTTTGGCCTTTGCCTGCCTTCCCTGCTTCCCTTACGGAAGTTTGGTATGCCTCCCTTTCTTCATCTCACTGTGTTCCCTTATATCTCCTGAAGGGCAGCCTTTTGGCTGTGACCTTTTCTGCTACTGTTTTTGAGAACCAAAGTGGTTTCCTCTTTCTTTTGCTCTTGCTTTCCTCTCTAATACAATGGGATGTTGCTTCAAGCATTGCATCCTTAATGATTGCCCACTTTGCCTATACCCCCTCACCTGTATTTCTTTTTGCCAGGGTTAGCTTAACTATGTTGGCCATCTTATCAAAGTCAGCTCCTCTGAAGTCCCATATTTTTGCCTTGGAATAGGATGATTTAGTTCCAGTGGCCAAATTGAACCATACCATGTGATGGTCACTGGCCCCCAGGTGACCTGCTACCTGGAGATCTGTGATCCTCTCCCCGTTAGTCAGTACTAGATCTAGGATAGCCCTGTCTCTTGTGGGTTGTTGTATCAGTTGTTTGAGGCCCTCCCCCTGCAGGGAATCCACTATGTGTCTAGTTCTGGTGGATGTTCCTCCTAGTATTGACCAATCTGTATCTGGCATGTTGAAGTCTTCCATTATCAGACCCTCCCCTTTAGCTGTCATGTTTTGTATATCTTCTAACAGTAATGTGTCTATGTCCTCCCCCTGGTCTGGAGGCCTATAGACAACTCCAGTTTGTATGGCTGTCCCATTTCCTGTTTCCAGGGTGACCCACAGTTCTACTGGCTCCTTACATGTATTTTGAATTTCTGAAGCTTGATATTTTCATTGACATGAACCCTCCCCCCTTTTTTACCTCGGTCTCTTCTGAGGCAGTGCACATAACGGATATTGAAGTCCCCAAGTGTAGTTACTGGTGAACCATGTCTCGCTAATGGCTACTATGTCCAGTTTAGCCTCTGTCATTGTTGTCTGCAGGTCAGGGATCTTGTTTCCCAGACTGCAGGCATTTGTGTACATGATTTTCCATTGGCCAGATTTCGGTGCATTAGTTGTTGGGTGAGGTCCGGCATTTCCCCTGCGCATCGTATGGGGAGCCAGACCTTTTTCCTTACCTGGTGACGCAAATGAACTACAAACATGTTGAACTCCTGTTTGATCACTAGCTGAAGGGGAAGGGGTGTTCTTCCCGTTTGATGTATCGGGTGCTACACCCATCTCCCCATTTGCTAGTTTAAATATTCTTCAAAGACATCAAACTTCTGCCCCAATGCATTGACGCCCTCCTTAGTCAGATGCAGTCCATCATATTTAAAGAACTTGAGTGATGTTGTAAGGGAGGACAGAAGGCTGCACTTATTTGTCATGCCAGGAAGTTTAAGTTTTATAAAAAAAAAGGGGGGTGTTGGTGGGTACAATGAGGTTATGCACAGCTTCACCCTCCATGACATCACAAGTTTCTACAAATCATAGTAATGTAGAGTCAATTTAGGACAGAGTTACTGGGTGTCATCAATACCTCTGTATTGCTACCAAGTACAGGTAAGCCCAACACCTAATGTAAATGAGCTTTTTATGGGCTTTCAAACTATGATAGACATTATTCATAAATGTTTCTCTTCAACACATTAGCTGAAATGTTGTTTTTCAGTAATATGTAATACTGCCCCAGCTATGGAGAAGATAGAGAATAATGAATGACTAACTATCAGTAACAAGCTGATTAGTTCATCAAGAGGTTCCTATGGTGACCACTTGAACCTCACGAGGGTTGGACGCCACAGGAACATCAAGACGTATTAATCGTAGCTTGTTGACAATTGTTAGTCATTCATTGTTTTTTATAGTTTAGGATGCTAAAATAAGTTAAAAAGTGCCGTTGTTAAATATTTGAAGCTTACTTTGGCTTTTTTCTCTTCAACGGACAAGCTGTCAACACTGCAGCTGCTGCCGAGTAGAGGAAAGATTGCGCAATATGCATGTCCGATCACGTTCTAAATTGTTCCACTGCACTAGCTGTGTAGCTAGTACAGCATAACAAACTAGCTGATGTAGCTGGTGCAGTATAAAAACATTTTGAAAATGATGAAATTCAGTGTATAACAACATTCCATCATACGCTATAAGGTTGTTACTATCCCTAGGCAGTGTGGTTAGTTCTGTACAGAGAGGGTTAAAATCCTGGGACCTAAGAGGGAGCAGCTTGGTAGTATAAAAGGGAGTGTAAGTGGTCATTTTAGAGATTGGTCCCAAGGGAGCTGCACCTTGTGGCAGGGGTGCCCTTGGGACCTGGCAGTCTGGAATCCGGTCTGGCAGGACACCTTGAACCTGCAACCATGGAAAGGTGTCTCTGGACCCATGATATCCATGCAGTCAGTATGTGAGCCCAAGCTGGGCTTAGATTATTGCTGGATCCATGTCCTGGGTACAAGGCATAACCAGTGGTCCTTAGCTGTTTAGCATGGATCACGTGACCCACTGCATCAGCTTCCAGCCCTATGGATTTGAGGGAGCACAGAGTGAGTATCAGTGAAAAGTCTTAACAAGTCTGGGCCACAGAAGTCACAAAGAATATGAATGCAATATGGAATTGGACTTCTAAAGTGGGCCAGACTGGTCATAGAGAAAAGGCAATGAGAGTTTAAAATGCTTGACTTTGTGACATTAAATATTTGTCAGGATGACAATTATGCAATTTTATTTCACCAGTATGAGCAATAAGCAAGTAAGTCAGTACCAGCAACTGCATCCAGCGTGATTCTTGGGACAGTGAGGGAAGAGAAAAGGGGCTGTGGGGCCTGCAGCCGGTGAGTACCTGGTCATATGGCACGCACCCCTCAAGCCAAGACACAATCACCCATAGTGAGGAAGGGGGCCCATAAATCTAAGCCCATAAATGCCCCACACAGCAAATAAAATCCAAGAGCTAATGATGTACATCAGCAAAGAATAAATGGCCCAAAAAGGCCATTCCAAATCCTATTCAAAACTAAATCCAAACTCAGCCTGGATAGGGAAAATTCCAAACCAAATCTAAATCTTTCCTGGGTTTGCCCATCACTACATTGAAGACTCAAAATGTGGCATCCAAAACCATTTAAAGAGGTCAGGAAACGATTTCTAACTGGCAGCTGTGTGTAATGTTGTTGGGTTCAAAAAGGATATTCATGCCCCCAAACGATACCTATTTAACTGTGTCTGAATAAAAGTTTATATGAAAAACTGTATTTTCTATTGTTTTGTTTTTATGGGCAACATTCTGCACAGTTCCTTTCATGGAACAAGTAATTTAGAGTTTTAACTATGTTGAGGTTTGTGTACGGAACTCTAAACTCTATTCAGATAGGTCAGCAGCTCATACTTAACATTCTGTACACAGACCACGCAATAGTAAAAAATCCAGATTTCTGGTTTCATGAAAGGAACCATGTAGAATGTTGTCCAAACACATTTTCTCACATCAATGTTTATTCAACTTTATTAAATGGCAAGGAAAAAAATCTAGAAATTTCATTGACTGAGAGATATCACCTGACCATGCATTAAATCTCTATAAACGGATAGCCAGGGGCCGAATCTCATTTTCCTCCCAAAAAACCTACTTAGAACCATTAAGTGTAATAAGCCATGACATGGTGTGCATTATAGGATTTTAATGCACACCCAGGTAGCAAGGCACAAAATGACCTATAGAGCAGTTGAAGGTATGAATTTCATCCCTGTAAATGAAAACATCATAAACAGTTGCATATCATAAGACATTTCTTGCCCCTTTAAATAGATGTTCTGCATTGTAATACAAACCCACACAAAAACAGAGAGATGAAATGGTATGAACAATAGTGTATTTTTGGCTTGCATTTCCTGTGTTTCTATATAACTATTCTGCGTGTAGGGCATTCCTTGTAACATAAATGTGATTTAAGCATCAGCAACCTGCAAAGTTTCCACTAGATGGCAATAGTTCACTATGGTAATAACTGTATACACAGTCTTCTGACTCTGAGAATGCTGTCAATTCCATCAGCTGTTTTTTTTTGTTTTTTTTAATAAAAAGAAATGTAATTCAAAAAGCAGAAAATATATGACTTCTTTGGAAATTTTTAAATAAACTTGGATTCACACATAGGGACTAATGATCTCGCCAGCCGGTCAGTTGTGGAGACCAAGGAACACCTGACCAGGCTGGGTGACAAACTATCACCCATTTCATCCAGCATCTCCTTCTCTGAGATCCTGCCAGTCTGGGAGAGGGGGGACAGATGGTCGGAAGGTCAGAGAAGGGGGGAGATAGAGGAGCTAAACATGTGGCTCTAGGGCTGGTGCCAGGAGAAAGGACACAAATTTGTAGGGAACTGGCAACTGTTTTGGGAGCGAAAGTTCTTTAAATTTGATGGACTGCATCTGACTAAGGAGCGAGTCAGTGCATTTGGGCAGAAATTTGATGTCTTGCAGAATATTTAAACTAGCAAATGGGGAGAGGGGTGCAGCACCCGAAACATCGAATGAGAAGAACCCCCCTCCCCCCTCAGCTAGTGGTCAAACAGGAGTTCAGCAAGCATGTTTGTAGTTCATTTGCATCACCAGGTAAAGAAAAAGGTCCGGCTCCCCATACGATGCACAGGGGAAATGCTGGACCTGACCCAACAACTAACACATCAAAATCTGACCAATGGAAAATCATGTACACAAATGCTTGTAGTCTGGAAAACAAGATCCCAGACCTGCAGGCAATAATGATAGAGGCTGAACAGGACATAGTAGCCATTAGCGAGACATGGTTCACCAGTAACTACACTTGGGAGACTTCAGTACCCAGCTATGTACTGTTCAGAAGAGACCGAGGTGCAAAAAGGGAGGGTGGAATGGCCCTTTATGTCAATGGAAATATCAAAACTACAGAAATTCAGAATACACATAAGGAGCCAGAAGAACTGCGAGTCACCCTGGAAACAGGAAATGGGACAGCCATACGAACTGGGGTTGTGTACAGGCCTCCAGACCAGGGGGAGGACGTAGACACATTACTGTTAGAAGATATACAAAACATGACAGCTAAAGGGAGGTTCTGATAATGGAGATTTCAACATGCCAGATACAGATTGGTCAGTACCAGCAGGAACATCTGCCAGAACTAGACACATGGTGGATTCCCTGCCGGGGAGGGCCTCAAACAACTGGTACAACAACCCACTAGAGACAGGGCTATCCTAGATCTGGTACTAACTAACAGGGAAAGGATCACAGATCTCCAGGTAGAAGGTCACCTGGGGGCCAGTGACCATCACATGGTATGGTTCAATTTGGCCGCTAGAAAAAAATCATCCCATTCCAAGGGAAAAATATTAGACTTCAGAGGAGCTGACTTTGATAAGATGGTCAGCAGAGTTAAGCTAGCCCTGGCAAAAAGAAATACAGGTGAGGGGGTACAGGCAAAGTGGGCAAACATTAAAAATGCAATACTTGAAGCAACATCCCATTGTGTTAATGAGAAAAGGAAGTGCAAAAGAAGAAGGAAACCACTTTGGTTACCAAACACAGTAGCAGAAAAGATCAGAGCCAAAAGGCTGGCCTTCAGGAAATATAAGAGAACGCAGCAGGATGAAGATAGGGAGGCATACCAAACTTCCCTAAGGGAAGCAGGGAAGGCAGTAAGGCAGGCAAATGCCCAAACTGAGGAAACACTAGCACGAACAGTAAAAGAAGGTGACAACATCCTATAGATACATTAGTGAAAGGAGAACGTCCAGAGGGGGGTATTGCTAAGATCAAAGGAGATAAGGGTGTGTGTGAGGAGGAGGACCATGTAAAAGCATCTATCCTAAATAGATATTTCTGCTCAGTATTTACGGAAGAGAAGGTAGGGCAGGGCCCACAGCTCTGCACCATGGATACAGGAGGGGGGGGAGGTGTGCACTAGTCCCTTCACAAAAGAAAGGGTCCTACAAGAGCTCGATAAGCTCAGGGTGGACAAGGCAATGGGACCTGATGGCATACATCCCAGGGTACTAAAGGATCTAAGTGTGGAACTAGCAGAGCCATTATCAGAACTGTTTAGTGAGTCTCTGAGCACAGGAGAGGTCCCAGAAGACTGGAGAAGGGCTCATGTGATCCCGCTCCACAGGAGTGGTAGCAGGTAGAGGCAGGGAATTACAGACCAGTCAGTCTTACCTCAGAAGTGGGCAAGATTATGGAGACACTCCTTAAGGAAAGGATAGTGCAACACCTGGAATTCATAGGAGCACAGGATCCAAGACAGCATGGGTGGCCATTCTCCAGGCAGGAAGCTTTTTCCATAAGCTCTGCATTTCAGCTCCTAAACTTCATTAAAATATTATTTTACACTGCTGGAACTCTTGAACTACAGCTAGATTCGACCTCCTGAACTCTTTAGCTTGCGATTGATATCAAACATTTGAAGATTCGACTTGGAAATCTTAATTTTGCAGCTGCTTCTCTTGTTGCTACTAGCACCAGCAAGGCCGCAAAGCCTACACTTTTGGCTTCTACATTCAAGATGCCCTTTGTGCAGAACTCTTCTTAGGAACAACTACTTTCACAACTAAACGGTATGGACTCTAAGTTTGAAAACACTCTACGAAGACTGGGGATGTCCACTGAAGCATCTATGCCTCCAAGTGAAGCGATGCGACACTACAGCATGCAACCCGCTGCAGATACTCCGGAGACTGATGCAGTATTGAATTCTGAGGAGACACAGACCCGGGGCCATCACGCGGCCTTCCGTCCTGGGACTCGCAATTGGGTCCTACTGATCAGATGGACTCGATTGAGCGATATATTGAATGTGGAGTTTTTACCTCATGCCCTGGTTGCAGTCCATTCTAAGCAGCATTTGGATGGCTACCTTTCATGGACTAATCTCCCGAGTGTCCGATGGCGAATGCTGAGATTTGTTGCACTGCAGTTAGGCAGTTTGGCTTTTGGGCGTCCGAAGGTGGTGGAAGATAAGGAGAATCTCCTCCTGCATGGGACAGAATGACTAATTTTAGCAAGTTTGTGAGCATACTGGTGCATAAAAATACTAGAATAGTTATGGGGGCTCCTTGAAATACTTCCTGAGGATTCATTGGACTGGGACTCATGGCTGATGGGTTAGTTGGGGAGACCAATACAGTATATTTTGGGATAGGAATCTGATGCAGGTCACTTTATTCCCAATGGTGGATTTTTCCACCCTCTTTGTTTCTTTTTGTCTTCCCCAGCCCATTTCAGCTGTGTTGACATCAGTTTCCAGAGTCTCTGAATGGGAAGCTCTATGTCTTTAATAAGCTGCATTACTGTCTTACTGTCTTACTGTTTAGGTATCAAGTTAATATTCGTGAATCTAGACTTTTGAAAGCTGACAGCGTATTAATTTTTCAGTTGTCTGTAGAGCGGTGTGAGAATTAGCACATATTTCCTATTTTTCACTGTTACCTGGATTAACAGCAGTCAGTTAGACTGCATTTAAATACCTTTGTAAGTTCTACCTGTCAAGGACATTCCTTGGCCGTTGAGATGGCTGGCATTTCTGGGACACTTTGCTAAGAACAATGCTGGATACCCCCATTGTAACAACTTACAGGGGGTCATCTTATGATTATCACCTTTATCCTATACTTTGCCTACTACCCTGGATAAGGTATTTGAATGTTGGTATATACATGAAAACTATAAAAATAAAGTATAAAAAAAATAAAACATGGGTTTACAAAAGGAAGGTCATGTCAAACTGATCCTATAGATTTCTTTGACTGGGTAACCAGAGTGGTGGACCAAGGGGGAGCAGTTGATGTTGCCTACCTTGACTTCAGCAAAGCTTTCAATACTGTTCCACATAGAAGATTGATTAATAAGCTGGGTAGGCTCGGGGTGGGTCAGACGTTGGTCAACTGGGTGGCAAACTGGTTGACGGGCAGAAAATAGGGAGTGGTGGTAAACGGTATACAGTCAGAAGAGATGCAAGTCACAAGTGGGGTACCTCATGGATCAGTCCTGGGGCCAGTCCTCTTCAATATCTTCATCAGTGACATTGCAGATGGACTGGAGGGTAAGGTTTGTCTGTTTGCAGATGACACCAAGATCTGCAACAGAGTAGATGATCCAGATGGTGTGGTCAGAATGAGAAGAGATCTGGATAAACAAGCAAAATGGTTGGAAGAATGGCAACTGGGGTTTTTTGCAAGGAAGTGGAAGATCATGCACATAGGTAAGAGAAACCCTGAAGCCACCTATAGGCTGGGAGGGGAGTTGCTGGCAGTCAGAAGGGAAGAAAGAGATTTGGGCATCATCATCACCAATGACCTGAAATCATCCAAGCAGACCTCTAAAGCAGTAGGCAAGACTAGAGGGATGTTGGGGTGTATTAGTAGGGGTATCACAAGTCGGAAGAGGGAGGTAATAATCCCTCTTTACAAGACACTGTTTAGGCCCCATCTGGAGTACTGCATGCAGTACTGAGGCCACGTCTTCACAAGGACATTAACAAATTGAGGCAGACCAGAGAAGGCAACAATGGTGCAGGGACTGCATCAGAAAACATATGAGGACAGATTAACTGAACTCAATATGTATACCCTAAACAAGAGGAGAGAGGTGGTATGATTGAAACATTCAAACACCTTATGGGCATTAACAAGGTGAAAGAGTCTAACATGTTTCAATATAAGAAAAATAGCAAGACAAGAGGACACAGCATGAGATTAGAGGAAGGCCAATTAAGGGGTAATGTGAGGAAGTTCTTTTTCACAGAAAGGTTGGTGGACGCATGGTATGGCCTACCTCAGGAAGTGGTGGATATGAATACAGTGCAGGGCTTCAAACAGCTATGGGATAGGCATAAGGGAGCAATACAGATGAGTATGAATAGATAGGCCATTGACAGAGCAAAGGCCTATGGCACATTCATAAGGTAGAAAAATAAATGGGCAGACTGGATGGGCCTTGCAGTCCTTATCTGCCGTTAACTTCTATGTTTCTATGTTTCTTGGGGTCTCTTGCAGCTATTGATTTATTAGCCAATTGAAAATATTTTTGTGAAGGGCATACTGCCATCCTGGTGGTGGCCAGAACAAGTAATGAGCCAGGGGCAAGTGAGTGGGGGCATAGGAGCAAATTATGCACACTTGTGAACATGAGTCTGAAGGCAGCAGTCAAAACAGTCACATACATAGTCAGTTGTGAGCTGGAGGAGTGGGAACAGCCACATGTAGGGTGGAACAATTCTCAAGCCTGCCCCTTTAGGGGCCACCATGAGGTGGAGTGTTGAAGGTGGAGAGTGAGAGTTCCAGAGAGCAGAGGATCTCCAAAAGGAGGGAGCTTGCCCAATTGACCATGTCTAGGAGTAAGTAAAGAGGGAGGGTCGGAGTGTTGAAGGACAGGATAGGAGAAGATAGGACAGGATAGGATTTTTATTTCTATAGCGCCCTTTTACAGGATCAGAGTGCTGTATAAAAATAAACAAAAACAACAAAATGGCATCTTGACAAATTATACATAAATAAATCCAAACACAACAACACGAGTAAATAAATATTCATAAATACCCTACAATGTGCAAAATAGTAGAAACTAAGATATTTAATTAGTGGTACCCAGATGATCTGAAATTCTGGTGGATAACATCAGATATTGGCTTTTTTGACACTTCAGAAAGGTCAGATAATGTAATTTCCAATCCTGCTGATCATCGGATAATTTGATTGGATCGGGTAGTGATTATTATCCAATTAGCCAACATGAGCAATTGGAACGTGTGCTCTGTTGATCTTGATTTGTGATTTTCAGATTTCCCCTGCTAGTATCAGTCTGTTGGCTATGCATGTACATAGCCATCACTTAGCACCCCATCCCAGATTTCCCCTCCTAGCCACTGCATTTACAATAAATCATATCCCCTTTCCCCAGCCCACTTAGCACTTCATGTTACTCTCCTTCCCTACCCCTGCCAAGAAAATAATATATAAGGTATCCCCAGCCACCTAGCATGCAGTCTTTTTCTCCTCCTCCAGCCACCTATTAAGTAATACTGAATAATAAATGATGTAACCAGCACAGCTCTCCTCACACCACCTTGGCCAGCAGCTGTCTAAATGAATGAGAGACAGTGCTAATATAATTAAGCAATTAGGCACGACAGGGTGTGGTATATCATGGGATATCATCACACCTCGGGTGGTTGGGCACGAGGCCGCATTGCTATTATGAACTGGATCAATTGATATTTTATGCGTTTAATGTAAAAAAAGAAAGTTTTAAAATATTTAACAGTGCTTTTATATGAGTGTAGGTAGACATTTAAAAAGTTTGTGTATGTCATGTTTTGGCCAGTAGGTGGTGCTGTTGCATGAGGATTTTGTTACAGTCTAAATTGTTATGGTATTCATCCCCCACCCGGAAGTTGAGTTTACTCAACCACGTTGATATTGTTTGGCTTTTATGTATGAGGAGGTGAAGATATTTTTGTTTGTTTATGTCGAAATCGCGATGTGAAAAGGGAGATAGCCAGGTGGACAATAAGGTGCATATCAACGTACACTGCAGCTCCGCAAGGTGAGATAATTTTTTTTTTAGATGTGTCCTAAGATCCGTTGGATCAAATGCATTATGCCTGCAGTATTTGAGTCATGCCGTGCTTCTGAGGAAAGCGAGAAGGTAAGGGTCAAGCCTGGTATTGTTGAGGAGCGGGTTGTAGATTTTGCCATTTGGCGTGAGGCATCATGTCAGCGAAGGCAAGCAGTACTTGGCGCTCTCAAGGGAAGCACTTGCCACGATGAAAGGAAGATGATTTTATTTTTGTGTTTGCAGAGCGTGTGCTTTGGGCGACATGTAAGGGGGGACAGTTGTGAGGATGTGTTTTTTTTTTATTTTTTAATACCGTCTCAGTGGAGGTTTGACTTGCTTCGCCTGTGGGGATGAAGAGAACGTTGCACTGGGAGTAAGGAGGCTGGTGGCCGGAGGTTTTATGAAGCCGTGATGATGTCGCCCGATATCATCACGGCTCCAAAAACCTCTCGGACAATCAGCTTTCTCCATTTACGATCTCCAGTTCATAATATTATTTGTGGCACAGTCTCTCAGTCATTGATTTGGTTTATTTGCTCCATCTACTGCTACTACAATAGTCATAGTTCTGCTTACTAGGCCTGCTCTAGTTGCTACCTCAAGATTTAGGGCCACTTTATTCACACTGTTCATAGCCCTGCCTGATTTGGGTCAAGTTGCTTAACTATTGCTTTGTTTCACCGTCAATGTATTTGCTGTTGTTCAATCTAGGTAAAGTCACCTGCCTCTAATTACACCTATGTTCCTTACCATTCCTGTCTCACTCTTCTCTTCCTCCAATCCCTGTCCCTCCATCCCCCTCCCTCCCCATCCTCCTCCCATACCTTCCTTTCTCTGCCCATTCCCTTTCTCCCTCAGGGCTCTTTCCCTTCTCATGGCCCCACCTTGCCCCTCCATTCTCCCTTCTCCCCTCCTTCCCGTCCCCTCACCATTCACCCTGGGCTCCTCCACACCTCCTCCCTAACCTCTGAATTTCTCTTCTGTGCCCTCTCCTCCCTTCCATTCTCCCCCCTCCTTCCTTCTCCCTCTTGTTCAAAGGGGTGGAATCCCATTCCATTCTCCTTTTCCTCTTCATTATCCTCCTCCTTTCTGGTGACATTGAAACAAACCCTGGCCCCC
The DNA here is from genome assembly GCA_016271365.2 of Neoceratodus forsteri. Lineage (NCBI taxonomy): Eukaryota > Metazoa > Chordata > Ceratodontiformes > Ceratodontidae > Neoceratodus > Neoceratodus forsteri. The sequence continues at coordinate 679,212,604 of CM028133.1, read as the reverse complement.
TCTCTCCCTACTCTCCCTCATGCTAGGAGCCTCCTCCCTAAGCTTGACCCCTTAAAGTCTGGATTTCTCACCACTCTCCTGGCCTTTTGTGTGTATCTCTGAATCTTGGCTCTCCTCTAGGGTACCTGACTCCGGCTTGGCTCTCCCTGACTACCACATCTTCTGGCAGGACTGTGGCAAGTGTGGTGGTGATGTTGCCTTGTATGTCTGTCAGAACCTATCCTGCTCCATTACCTTCAGAAAGTCAGTCCCTTCCTCTCAAAAGTTCCTTCTAGACAAGCTCTCCCTCCCTTCCACTCTCCCCATCTTTGATGGTGTTTTCTATGTCTCTCCTAAAATCTCTGCCTCCTCCTTGGCCGACTCCCTCTCATCCCTTGTTTCCCTTCTGCATCCAGTGAGCTCATCCTCTTTGGGGACTTTCTCTCCCCTGCATCCAGACTCACCCTCCATAGGATTGAGTCCCTTTCTCAACTAATCACCAAATCCACCCGACTCAGTCCTTAATCCCCTAATCACTCCCTCCTGGACAGGGTGCTCTCCTCTCACCCCCACCATATTACTGCAGCAGGCATTCTACCAGACACCTTCAGTGACCTACTGTATCATCTACTGTATCAGGACAGTGAGGTTGACTCAATCAGACTCTAAATACATTTGGTCCAGGTCACTCAGGTCATTTGACACTAATCCGTCAGTTCTGCCCCAGACACTGACATGGCCCTTTTCCTCTTCCATGCCATACTTAGCCACACCTGGGACAATCACGCCCCAATTAGAAAGTACAAGGTTAAAAGCTCCCACCACCCCTGGATTACATCTGACCTTATCAATTTATGCACACCCCGAGATCAAACTTGGGCACATTTCAAATCCTCCTGATCCATGTCTGATCTCTTATTCTACTGGTCACTCAGGAACCCCTGCATGAAGGCTGCCTGCACCGCTAAGGCCCTGTACTTCAAATCAAACCTCCAGTCTTACCTTAGCTTCCCATCAAAATTCTGGAAGGTTATCCACTTCCTCTTTGATCCTCTAGCCCAGTCCACTCCTATGTCCTCCTGGTGGATGGCTCTTCAGTATCTGATCCTCTCTCGGTTGCTGCTTATTTTAATGATTTCATCACCACCTGTGCACTCCTCTCTCCTCCATTTCTTGGTTCCGCTTCTTTTCTGTCCTCTTCTGCCTCTCCCCAGCCACTCACCTGAGGGCTTCCAATTCCCTCCTTTTTCCCCCATAGGAAGTCTTCCTCGGCTTTACTTCACTTAACCCTTCTAAATCTAGCACTGATGGGCTGAACACCAAACCTCTATGTAACACAGCTCCAGCCATTGCCTCTCCACTATCTCACCTTCTGAACCTCCCCTTTTCCCTCAGTTCTCTCCCCCAGGCCTAGAAGGTTGTGAAGGTTCTGTCTCCTCATAAAGGAGGTGACCCCACCTTCCCTGCCAACCTGCAGCTGATCTCACTTCTCCACTCTCTTGCAAAACTACAAAACACCATTGTCAACTCCAGGCTTGTTGACTTCCTTCACATTTTAGATTAACTCTCCCCCTTCCAGTCTGGTTTTAGGAAGCACCACTCCACCACTCCTCCTTGTTGTGAGTGACTGACTCTGTCCTCACTGGGAGAGATCAGGGACATATCACTGTATCTATCTATATTCATTGATCTGGCCAAAGCCTTTGACTCAGTGTCCCACCCACTTCTCCTGGTCAAGCTGAGTTCTGCTGGCCTCTCAGCTCCCGCTGTTGACTCATTCCATTCATACCTCATGGGCTGTCAACATTAAGTACAGGTGGGATTCGTCCTGTCCCTTCCCCTCCCCATCCAAGAAGGGGTACCACAGGGCTCCATCGTGAGACCTATCCAGTTATTAACTTTCCTTAATGACCTGCCCTCTGCTTGTGTCTCTCTTTGCATATCCAAATATATGCAGATGACATTGCCATTTACATCTCAGGCCCATCAGCTTCGGCTGTGGAAGGTTCGCACCAATATATTTTCCAGGTTGTAGTGCGCTGGCTCCACACCAACCAACTCAGGGTCAACACCAAGACAACTGTGTCCATGACCTTTGGCACCAGCCAAAAACTGGCCAGGCTCTCACCCTCATCTGTCTTCTCCATGCTGGATGGCCCACTTCTGGAGGTTGTCCCTGCCTGCAAATACCTTGATGTGTGGCTTGACAGTAAACTCAACTTCTCTGCCCACACTGACGCCATCCTGCTAAACTACATCCTACATTCAGTGGTCTGTACTGCAACAAGGATTGCCTGTCCCTCCAGGTCCACTGGGAGCTGGTCACCAAAATGGTTCTCCAAGTCTTCGACTTTGTGGATGTGGTTTATGGTACCACCCCTTCCACTTCCCTTGTCATAGTAAATACCCTCCACAATACCTTCTGGTGTTTTGCTACCAACTGTCCTCTCCGTACTCATCACTGATTCCTCTATTCCACTCCATCCACCCACTACCTTCACATTGCCAGTCCCACTGTGACTCATTCTTTGCTGAGTACTGGTTTGGGTCCCCTCCCTCCTTCCTTTCCTCATTTATCCCCCCCATCCCCTCCTCTTCTTACTCTCTCTGTTCCAGTGATTCCCATACCTTCTCCACTCCCCACCCTCACTTCTGTGCTGGGCAAGCTGCCTTCTCCCTTCCCTCTGGAACCTGCTCTCCTCTCCCCTCACTCTCAGCCCTTAGATGTCAGCTAAGACACCTTCCTGCTCCTTCCTGTCCCTGTCAGACCCCTCTTTACTCTTCTTGCCCTCTCTTCTGCCCCCGCTGCTTAGGACCTCCCTTTAATTCAGGCTAATTGCGACTATGCCCGTGGTCTGATTCTGCACCCTATAGCACTGACACCTTCTCCAACAGGCACTACGCACTTTATTGTATTCTTGCATTCTTGTCCACATATCATTGCGATGAACCATGCTGATGTTTACCTACTTGTTCACCACATTGCTCCCACACCTGTAATGTTGTCTATGTTAACACACTCTGATGTTTTGTAATTTTATTCTTTCTGTACTCCCCTTCCACTCTTCCCCAGGTTGCACCTGGAAACGAGCCTTGGCTCAGTGTGCCTTTCCCGGTTACCAATTATTAAATAAATAAATAAATATAAATAGATGATGACCTGCTGAGGTGGTATTTGGAGGGTTATGCTGGTTGGCGTCATTGCTTATTTATAGGTGGTTGGGGAGGGGAGGTGGTTGGATGGGGTGCTGAGCGGGCTGGGGAAACATGGTATAATGTATTTGTTTCTGTGCCAACTGCAGGAGGAGGGTTAGATGGGATGCCAAGTGGGCTTGTGGGAAGGGGGTACAACTTTATATTGTGTGGGTGTGGTGGCTTGGAGAATGAAGGGTGGAATGGAGTGTTAAGTGGGCTGGGGAAGGGGTTCAATTTATTTGTGTTTGTGCTGGCTGGGGGAGGAGGTGGGATGGAAGGCAAAGTGGGCTGGTGAAGGGAGTACAGTTATTGTGTCTGTGCTGACAGTGGGGTGGGAGTACTGGATGAGATGCTATGAAGCAGGGGAAGGGGGTACAACTTCATGTGTGTGTGTGGGGGGGGGGGTTCCGGAAAGGGGCTTTGAAAAGGGGGCAAAAGGGAAATTGTTTAACCAGGAAAGGCACACTAAGCCAAAGCTTATTTCCAGGTACAATCTGGGAGCACAAGGAAGTTAAGTGACTTGCTCTGGGTCACACAGTATGCAAGTGGGGGCTGTGAGATTCAAATCCAGGTCTCCAGGTTTGTAGCTCAGTGCTCTTAACCACTACACTATACTGGTGGGATGGAGTGCTAAGTGATGACCATTCACATCAGCCTATACTGTACCATCTCATAGCCAACAGACTACTGCTATCAGCGGCAAGTCTAAGAGTTACAAATTCAGATCAGCCGAGCATATGTCCTGATTAGTGAGGCCAGATAATCATTATCCAGTCTGTCCAAATTATCTGATTTTAAGTTGGATCAGAACCAAATAATGGTGGACAGTCAGTACCTATCAGATTTCCATTGGGTTTGGATACTTCAGTATCCGAGTGTCACTCTTCTGGTGGAAAGGGGAATGTTAGACTGGGATTGGTCTACTGGCCTGCTAACCAGTCAGAGGCAGGAGACATGCTTCTAGAGGTGTTGAGAAGAACTGCTTGGATGGGGACTGTGATCTTGATGAATGATCTGAACATGCCTGATGTAGACTGGGCTAGGATCACGCATAGGCCCTGTCCACACGTGCATACTTGCAACATTACCAGCAGTCTGTAATGTTACAAGAACAGCAAACACGGTTCTCATCCACACTGTGGCATGGTAAAACCGAGCTACAAACCATGTTTAAATACCGTGCTAGAAACCTGATTGGAACAGGTTTCTAGCATGGTTTCATACCAAAACGGTTGCCTTAAACAATGTGTGATGGGCATGGCCACCCATTACAGTCAAACCACCCAAAAATAAATAGTAAAATAGAGGGACTTACCTGCTGCAGCATGCCAGGGTAGGCGTCCGAAGGGGTGACACCAGTGTACCTGTAAAAATAAAGATAGAAAGGGGTCACAAAGGATTCGCAGCTCTTAAGGTAGTCCAGCAGGGCAGAAGGGACAGGATAGAAATAAAAAGTGATACTTATCTGATAGGTAGGGGCCCTCGTCCTGTCAAACCTGGGAATAAAAAGAGGGAAAAGGTTAGAAAGGTAAAGGAAACAGTAAGAAGAAAAAAGGCAAAAAGAGAGGGAAGAGAGTGAAGCTGGAAAAGGGGGTGGCTCAGCAAAATCATTTTTGTCCCTAGTGGTGGCCGAGTAGCCAATATTTTAGTTAGTAGCCCAAGTGGACTAGTGTGGGCTAGTGGGGGGCTAGTAGCCCTTTTAGATAAAGAAAGGTGGCATTGGTGGTTTTGTGGGGTTAGGAAATGCCTTGGGGGGAATCCCATATTAAATAATATGCCCTGGTGGTCTAGTAGGCTACCACCCAGGTGCAGGAGGCCAGTATTTGTTTAAATAAATCTTAAAACCTTTCTCTGGGGTTTAGTGGGTCTTCCCTGAGCCCTTTTATTGCTGGGTGTGCTGTTTTGGATGGCAGGCAACAGAAGGAGCAAATTGGGCTGCAAGTGGCAGCCAGCCGCTAGTGCAACCGCACTGTAGAGAGTGCCTGCGGGCACTCAAACTACCAGCCCGCACGGAGCATAGGCTGCAGCCTACTTCACATGGGTGGAAGATGGGGCAGGCAGAACAGAAGCCAGTGGGAGGTGGAGGAGCCAGAAGTGAAGTGCCTCTCCTCCCACCTTCCAGATCGCCGCTCCAGTCGCAGGATTTTAATTAATTATGCCCTACGGGGCTCAAGAGGAGGCAGCCAGAGGCAGCAGAGGGGAACACAGTGCAGCAAGGGAGCTGCATTAAGGAAAGACTGCTCTGCAGCATTGGAGAGAGCGGGGTTTCTGGAGAGTGCAGGGTGTGGGGCTGCCAAGTAATGCCACACGCAGCATAATTCTGAAAACCTGGGGGGTTGAGAAGGAGCGAGAGAGCGATAGGTGCCACAAAAGGCTAAAAGCTGCTTCATGGCTGGATGAATGGCCAAGGGGCCAGTGGTTAAATATAAATAAGCACCTGCAGGGCGCAGGCAAGGAAGGGCTGAGTGCTCCCTGAGAGGAGAAGATAATAAAAGAGCCACTCGGCGACTGGTGTGGGAGCTTCGAGGGGCTGTAATTGTAAATGGAGACAGCAGAGAGAAACAAAAAGAGCATTTGGGCTAGGGAAGAGCCCACACATAAACAGCAGAAGCCCAAAAGGGGCTAAATAAATATATATATTTAAAATAGGTGGCAATCTGGGGCTGAAGCAAGCAGTCCTCTAGGTAGCATCAGGCCATGATGTCGCTCTGAGCATGCTGGCTGACTACAACATCCAGACAGCAGCACAGGAGGCAGGATCAGCCAGAGATGATGAAAAGTGAAGGGGGGGGGCTGCAGTTCAGAGGCTTCCAACAGGAAAACTGAAATTTAAATTAAAAAAGTGTGAAGTGGGGTAGCTGGGGAATCACCAGCCCTATCTACCCACATCATATTTGGACAGTACCACATCAGAAAGGGGGGTTAATAATGGGCTTCAAAGTGGGGCAAAGACAGCAGTTGGGAGTAGCAGCTCGAGACATTCCCACCTGTAGGGGAGCTTGAACTCTCTCCTGATTGGCTGCCAGAGGCCTTGGCAGCTAAAAGCACCAATCGGGTACCAAACGGGGGGGCTAAAAGGCTGAGGAAGAGGAGTTTGAGAGGGCTTTCTCTCCTCCTCAAGTAGCTGACAGGAGTGCTGTGGGAGGACTCGGCCACAGCAGACAACTCCTCTGAAGAGAGAAAAAGAGGAAAACATAGGAAAAGTTTAAAGTGACAGGGTAGACAGTTAGGGGGCTAACACTGCCTAGTTAGAAACAAGCTTTTAATCAGGAAAAGTAAGTTAGTTTAAGTACTGACAGAGTGTTGGACCTTGCCAAATAAACCAAAGGAGGAGTGAGAGGAAGTTCCAGTATTTTTTTCAGTTAAATCAAGACACCTGCAGAGAGTTGACAGAGCCATTGATGAAATTAGAAAAAAGCAGTCATTTATAGTCTGCTAAATAAACTGGCTCTAATTTTGAAAGCGATTTCTGCCTCGTGGTATTTCCCACAGCACTGTTATTATTGTTATGTATTTTTTAATCCCAACTAATATCTGCCAGCCTTGTAACTGACCTTCCTTGCAGCTAACTGGACTCCATCACGCAGGTAGGTGAAAGCAGGGTACGGGCAGGTGTTATACAAGTTAACAGTAGCGTGTATGCAAACAGTGCTGTAACATGCTTTAAGACAACCTCTATAACTCTTCTGTGGCTCTCCAGTGCTGCCACAATGAAAAGGGGAGAACTTACACATATCAACGATCTCGCTGTGATCTCCTGAACGGTATGGCACCTTTTTCATCTGGATTTGTTACCACACCCCGTTTCGAGTATCCCGCTATGCACTGCGGCACCACATGCTTTGTGATTCTGCTGCGATCATGCCTGGGAACTCAAGCAGGCAAGCACAGTTGTCGGAGCACAGTGTGGATGCTCTGCTCAAACACAGAAATAAAAACATTTTAGAACACGTTTTAAAAACTGCACGTGAGTGTGGACAGGGCCATAGTCAGGCACTGGTGGGTCTTTGCTTCCTAACATAGCAGGTTTGGTTTCACACCAGGTAGGGGGTCATCTTGGATGTAAGGTTCTCAAGTCTGGATGTTGCGGACAACATAAAGGTTGAGGCCCCTCTAGGGACCAGTGGTGTTAACACTGTGGATTCCCATACCTCTCTGTCACGGCATCCTACTGTAAATGCAAGACTAAGGTATTGGACTTCCATGAAGTAGACTTTGTGAGATTAACCAAATTACTGCAGATTCAACTTGCAGGTGTGAGCTGTGTGGATGGGGTGTAGGTCAAGTGGGAGGCCGTACAAAGTACAGTTTTAGAGGTCTATGAGAGCCATATAAAAACAGTAGGTAAGGCCAGGAAATACAAGTGGACAGTTTGGTTCACCACGAAGTTTAAGGAAACTGGGTAAAATGAGAACAGTCTTTGGAGCACATGAAAAGGAACAGATAGATGTTTGCCACCAACTGACACTCAGGGCAGGAAGCACAAAAATCCACTGCTTCCTTTCATATAGCTGGCCAGAAGAACTGGACAAGTATGCATGCCTTGGTTTTCTCCCTGCCAAAAATAGGTATAGTATGAACCAGCCTCTGTACCTCCCTTCTTGCAGATCTGGGAGCCACTAGCTGGTAACATACAGACCCAGTTTGTTTATTGGGTTCTACTCGGTTCACATTATCATTATTTTTTTATTCATCTACTACTTTAGCATACCATAGCTAAGTTCTGGTAGGCATTCCTGGGAACCTCATCAGCCCTTTGTTCAGAAAATATGTTGGCCAGGTTTTGAAAAATGTTAAGCCTGCCCTCTGGAAGGATCTTGTGATCTCCTGTGTATATGGATGCCATTTTATTTATTTATTTATTTATTGAAAACTTTGGAGATTACCTTTGAGGAGAGTTGCTTATTTACAGAAGTTTCACCTCAAACACTTAGTCACAAAAATCATTACAAGTACAATAAGCAGCTCCAGAGGAAATGCAGATGAGTCAGACTCAAAGCACTTAAGACAGATCAATTACGTACAGTTTTGAAAAAATCCATAAAATCATTGTATAAAAAGTCACAGGATATGTACAGAGAGAAACCAAATAAAACAGTTCAACAGTTACAATTACACTGGACTGCAAGGGCAGACCACAAAGGTCTCTTAAACTGATTAATCTTGGGGAGGTTCAGCAGAATATCAGGCAGTTCATTTAGTTAGAGGCTCTGACAGCAAATGGCCGCTTGACCAGCTGAGTATGCGGAAAAGGGCAATCCCGGCCATATTCCTGGTGTATTGGTTGGAGACGGTATGGAAGCAATTTGTTAAAGTATGGAGTGTTAGGCCCAGGAGTACCTTTTTGGTTAGAAAAAGCTCTGGTGCTTTATTCAGCAGGGTATAGGTAGCTAGTCATTGAGTGCATAAAGGGTACAACTATGAGTGCAGTTATCTGCACCAAGTGCAAAGTTATTACAGATCAGCTGTACTCTTAGCACCGAGTCACAGGTCTACATAGACAGAGAGTCCATAATCTATAAGTGACAGAATGGAGCTGGCTACATTCATAGTTATTGCAAGGTATTTGAAGATCTCCACCTGTCTGAGAGGCATCAGGCACCTGATTTATGAACAGGCCAAATAGGAGTGGGCCCAAGATGGAGTGCCGGGGGACAGCAATAGCCCCCCCCCAGTGTTGGACAAAGATTTATCGATCTTCACACTCTGGGAACAGTTGGTAACAGAAAGACAAAAAAAACTCAGTGCAGAAGCATTGAGGCAAGGGTTACCGGAAAGGGCATTAGCAGTAAAGTCAAGTGTCAAAGAAATATAAAATCACACATACCCCCATAATGCAAAGCGTCATGGGATATATATGCAAATTGCCATTAAATTTTAGGCTGGTTCAGCTTTAAGCAAGAATGCATGGTGCCAAAGGGCCTCCCACAAACAGAAGACACGCATATGTGTTTGTCCTACCCAAGACTCATAAGTGTACAGTGAAGCCCACCAGGATGAAGTGCAGCACTGCGGAATTCTGCAGTAGAGTTACTGCAGTAAACAATGCAATTTCAATGGGAGTTAATCTCTTTTGTCATGCAGTAAACCTGTGACACTGCATTTCATCCTGGTGGGCTTCACTGTACTTCCTCTGTATCACACCCTAGGCAAAATAAACCAGAGCTCTAAGTTGGTCTTAAAGGTTTGGGTTATGGTGAGCCCCCCAAAAAACAGGCAAAAAGACAAAAAATCTCAGTGCAGAAGCACTGAAGCAAGGATAACCCCAAAGGGCATTGGCAGTAAAGCCAAGTTTCAAAGAAATCTAAATCACACATACCCCCATAATGCAAAGCATCATGGAAAGTATATGCAAATCACCATGAAATGTTAGGCTGGTTGCTAACATAGCTGTAAAACCAATAAACTGTGTCCTCATCTGAGTCATCTTGAAACTTCCTTGATCCTGGGTCCTTGTGGTTCCCCAACCTCCATAATCCCAGAGAAAGGGGCCCTTTCCTTTTTCTTCCTTCATTTCTGACCCCAAGACTTCTTAGGCTTCCCTTCTGGGCCAAATACTTCAGAGTTTGTAAAGGGAAATACATTTTCTAGTCCCTCTGTGTGGCCATGAACTTTCAGTATAGCTCTGCAGGAAAGTATGAAATCCAAGTCTCAGTCCAAGATTACTGACCAGGGTAAGGTTTTGGAAATTCCCACTTTTACTATTCCTGCCCTGTTTCCCTCTTTAACCATACTGGGCCCTTACAATATTTATGGGTATCCCCATGCATGCAGGCAGTGTTCATGGGATTTCCCCACTGATCCAGCTTGGGTCCCACCACAGATTCTTTAATTAATGCCTGCCCACAACCTAATCCATCAGAGCTAACTATTTGGTTCTCCACTTGCACTGGTATTGTATGGTTTTTTTGTCCTGGGACTTTTGTGTGGGGTAATAGCTATGCATTCCACAAAATCACAGTCCATGCAGTCACAAAACTTACTGATATGCCCCACTTTACCAGAACGAAAGCATACAATGTTACTATCAGCTGGAACAGTGCTCACACAAAATAAGCTGTGTAGCTGCACAACTGATTTGCCTACAAAGGAACCAGTACTATTTTTCCTTTTTGTAGTGCAATGATGACTTTTATTTGTAATCTTTACAACAATATATTGTGACATCAACCTAAACTGGCTCGGGAAATACCAGACCACTTTGTTCATTAAGATCCAGAGCCACAACCTCCATCGGCTTATTACTGAACCCACTAGGTGTGCTTCTCGCTCTAACTCTAGCACCCTTATTGACTGGATGTTACACCACCCCGAGCACATCCAGTCTGCAGGCACACTTGCAGATGCCATCTCGGACCACTCCCCTATTTTTTGCATCTGGGGATTGGCCTCCCCCCTTCCAGTAAAATCACGCCTCATCACCTTTCGCAACTATGCCAACCTAGATCAACACAATTTTCTTCAAGATATGGCCAATATTGATTGGTCTGATCTCTACAATGCCCAAGATGTCCAGTCAGCACTGGCCAGTGTCATCACTAAATTCTCAACACTGCAGGATCATCACTCCCCTCTTATAACCCACCGTGTCAAAGGTAAACACACTAGATGTCTCAAAATGGATCTACTAACCAAAATAAAAGAGAGAGACAGGAGCTGGAGCTGTTTCAAGTCCTCTGGACTCCCAGAGGACTACAACACCTATAGGATGTTAAGGAATGTCTGCAAAAAGGCTATAAGATCTGCGAAAAGCTCTTACTGCAAAACCTTCTAATCAATGCCTCGGATGACCCCCAAAAATTCTGGTCCCATATCAAAACCTTCCAGGGATCTACTCAGTCATCTACTCCTAATGATGATCCTTAATGGAACTCACTGCAACAATCCTCAGACCATTGCAAACTTCCTTAATAATCAGTTCTCAGACCTAACTAAATTCACAACCTCCTTCCCCACCTCAAAACACGTGTCTCCAGCTTCTTCTTGCAAGGTACCTGGAGGCCCCCTCCTTTCACTTTAGAGTTATCACCCGAAGGAGGTAACACAACTTTTTAAGTCGATCTCTGATAGTACTGCCACAGGCTCAGATTGTATTGAGCCCAGACTACTAAAAACAGCAGCCCCTCTCATTGCTGCACCTCTGGCCAAAATTTTCACCTTTTCCTTATGTCAAAGTAGTGTCCCTGACATTTGGAAGATAGCGAGAGTCACCCCTGTCTTTAAAAAGGGGGACCCCAGTGACCCCTCAAACTATAGGCCAATAGCCATCCTGTCGGTGCTAAGCAAAATCGTAGAAAAACTAGTCGCCATGCAAACCATATAATTTCTTACCAAGCATGACCTTCTAACAACTGCCCAGCACGGCTTTCGAAAAGGTCACAGCACCTCTACTACCCTGCTTAAATTTACCACAGATACTCTCACTGCTATGGACATGGTTCTTCTGAAAGGGGCTATTTTCATTGACATGACGAAGGCTTTTAACCTGGTGAATCACTCCCTTCTCCTCGTCACCCTGCAATCTATGGGCTTTGCATCAAACGTAGTTAGCTGGTTCAACAGCTACCTATCAAATAGGATCCAAGTTGTTAAGTTCAACTCATCTTATTCGGATAAGGCTACAGTGAATGTTGGAGTACCCCAAGGCTCTATCCTGGGATCACTTCTTTTTTCAATATTCACTAATGACATTACCTCCAAACTCTCTGCTTCCTCCTCCATACTCTATGCAGATGACATTGTCCTCTATACCAGTGTGAAAAATGTAGCTGACATCAATCTACAGCTTTCTGCTGATTTCCAATGCATTCAAACCTGGCTGTCGGATCATAAACTTGTTCTTAATGAGACCAAAACCCAGTTCATGCTATTTGGTACCCCCTTGAAACTCAAATCATACCAAAACAACTTTAGGGTCTCCTGCTTAGATGGCTCATCCATTGGCTTAGTTACCTCTTTTAAGTACCTGGGAGTTACTTTGGATCAATCCTTAAACTTCGAACATCACATTTTGAACACATGTAAGTCTGTGAACTCCAAGCTAGGTGTAGCTTACTGCACTAGCTATGCTTTAACCCCCTCAGCGAGACTAGCTATTGCCCGAGGCATACTCCTGCTGACCCTATCCTATGGGGTATCTTCTTAAGCCGCCATACCTTAAACAAATCTCCACAGGTGGGACATTGCCTATAATAATAATGTCAGTACGCTACCTTGTCCCACAGGTGGAAACACCAGTGCCTCCTCTACTCTGATCTTAATTGGCTATCTCTAAATGCTGCCAGGCTCTACTCATTTGGCTCCGCTATAGACAGTATTATGAGGTCTCAAATCCCTAAATCACTGGAGGAACTGCTCACTCCACAGATCTCAAACTATGGACTGCGATCAACTGACAAACCCCTCTTGTGTGCGCCAAAATACACAACCATCAAAGGTTCTAGTGCTTTTGCCCACCCCACTCCTCGGCTGTGGAACTCCCTCCCCCTAGATGTCCACCAAACATCCACTCATGACACCTTTAAAAAAGCACTCCGTCACTACCTCATCTCATCTGACCAATGCTCCTGCTTAAAACCTCCTTAGCTCCCTGTCCTCCTCCCTGGCTACAGACAGCTCTTAATCCTGTTTCTTCTAAACTCCATCCCAGTGTATCTTCTCTTATGCCTCTCCCCAGGTGTACCCCTACTCGGCAGGCCTGCATCTCCAGTACTAAACCTGCTCCAAACCTAGTCTATCTCAGCTTGCCTTTCCCCTGCACTTCATTCCCCCTTGCACTTATTTGTTTCTGTTCTCATATTCTTGGATCAGTACATACTTGCCTACCCACCCCTGTGAAGTTTGTCTCACCTGTTCCCCATCCACTCCCACTACTTGCCTTGGCTGATATATTTCTGAAGCTTGCCCTACTACAAGCTTAAATAACCCCAGTTTTTCCTATCCCCTGCATCAAACCCCCATTTGCACTTATCAGTTATGTTTTGTGTATCTTCCTTGTCTGTTTATAAAACTGTCTTCCTCCAGGGTCATGTCTGCTGCATGCCTGTTTTCTTTCTTTTGTGTTATACCCATGTATCTCTTATTTATTCCTTGTACTCTGAAACTACACTGTTTGCTCTACTGCCAAATTGTCTAATCCAAATGCTATAACTGTAATACAGCACTTGTTCTGTACCCTACTCTCAAAACCCTGTATATTATTTGTGCTGCATAACCCGCTTTGTATCACCATTTGTTTATACCTTGCTGTAACTACCTTTTGTTGCATCTCTGTACTGTTTTACCCTGTAACCTCCCGGGCCATGCCTGAAAATAGTTATCTTTGTGGCTAGCGCACCTACCCGGTAAACAAAAACTAAATAAATTGTTCATTAATTTATTAAACTCGTTTTTCCTTTTGTTATCAGGTTTTAATTCCGAGTCAATGGTACACAAGCTGTAAAGTTATTTTTGAGTTTGTCGTGGCATGCAGGCGCAGACAAACTCATTGCTATAAGAAGTACTATACAGGGGTGTGCCCAATGAAGAGCTCAATTTCAAGGGGCAGGTCAGCAGCAGGTGAATCAGTCAACAGGCTGGCGATGACTCCCTTTCAGCTGTTGGGGCGGAGTTGGCCAACTTTTCAAAGGACAGAGCCGCACCAATAGTGGTGCGGCTCGGTCCTTTGATAATGCATTCCTGCATTGTTAAATTTCTGGTTGCGCATCCACACTGCTGTAGTTTACAGCAGTGTGAATGCACTAAGCCCAGGCTGTCGGCATGCCCCCTCACCATTTCAAATAAACAAACCGATGGGGGTGTCCAATCCCTGTTGGCATGCCCTCTCCACTTCATTGCCGCGGCAGAGCCCACCCCCCATCGACATAATGCCCCCCATTTGTTGTGTGTCGAGGAGGTGCCATTCCAACTCTTGGCTCTTGTCCCTCCCAAACACTTGATATGTGCTGACGGGTGCCCAACTCGCTGGCTACAGCCCCCACAACTAACATTCGTGGCATGCTGGGAGCCCACCCAGCATGCCAAAGTCTCTGTTAAAAAGAAAACCTTCCCACAGTGGATTTACGTTTTAACCTGTAAACCAGAAAACGGTCCCTCGCAGTTTGCCATACCCCTCCCTCAACCCACCTCCCCACATACACCCTCACCCGTACTTACCTCTGGAGCCAGCACGATGATCTTCAGTGGAACGGGAACATATTTGCACTCTTTAAAGCAGACCGCGAACTGAAGAAATGCTGGTAAGCTGTATAATGGCATAAATGTTTTTTTTCAACTTTGGTGCATATCTTAGCCATTTGTGTGACTTTTGGCTCCAAATTTTCAACATGAGGTTCTTGGGACCCCACCTCATGAATTCAGTGACTGTCATCTGGTTATTCAGTCCCAAACGGTGATTTCGCAGTCACTGTGCAGAATCACCTTTCAGGACTGATTAACAAACAACAGTGTCACTGTTCATGAGGTGGGCTCCCAACTATGTTGTAAACTTGGTGAAAAAATTCCCAAAAATTATTGTGTTACGAGCGTGCTTTTCGCAGTTTCCATGCACACTTGTAATGTCGTGAATATGTAATATTTTCACTCCAGATTTTCAACATTGGCATTTTTTTTACACCTTCTAATGAACAGTTTAGCTGTCATTTTTTACATACTGGCCAAAATGTGTTTTCACACTTCTAGCGCAGAATAGCGCAGTTGCTGTGGGAAATCAGTGTTTGGGACAGATTAAGAAAATCACAGTGACACTGTTCATGAGCGGAGGTCTCAAAATGCCTATGTTGAAAATTTGGTGACAAATGTCCATAAAATTACTATGTTACGAGCATGCATTGCGCAGTTTCCACACACACTCATAACGTCAAGAATTTGTAATATTTTCACTCAAGATTTTCAGTATTGTCAGTTTTACGCACCTCCTTATGAACAGTATAGCTGTTATTTTTCACATCCTGCCCGAAATGTGTTTTCGCACATCTGTTGCACAGTGGCACGATCTCTGTGGGAAATCAACATTCGGGACAGAGTAAGAAAACCATAGTGACAATGTTCATGAGCAGAGGTCACAAAATGCCTATGTTTAAATTTTGGTGAAATTATTCCACTAAATGACTGTTACATGTGCATTGTACAATTTCCACGTACGCTTGTACATTTGAGGAATTTTAATATTTTCATTACAAATGTTCAACACTGCCATCTCTTAACACCTCCCTATGAATGGTACAGCTGCATTTTTTCACGTCATGCCCAAACTGTGTTTTCGCACATCTGGTGCAGAATGGCATGGTCGCTGTGAGAAATTAACGTTCGGGACAGATTAACAAAATCACAGTGTCACTGTTCATGAGCAGAGGTCCCAAATGCTTTCATGAGGTGGGGATCACAAAAGGCCATATTGAAAAATAGAGAAAGTATCTTGGACCAAAATAAAGACACGTGGTAAATAATAGCTTTTGAAGGAACAAGATATTGGAAGCTTCCAAGAAGTCCTCTAAATTGAGACCATAAAAAAGTGATTGGATCTCACTAATACTAGTGAAAAATATATTTTGGCTCATTGATTGTTACTGGCAAAAAAGTAAAAAAGTTAAAATGAAAGAAAGAAAATTACCAGTAAAACAGAGCCAGAAATAGAGCTTTATGTTGCATATTAACTTTATTGTCATTTTTTGTTAATTATTTTTGATACTTGAATGATTAAAAGAATAAAAAAAACTTAAAAAGTTCAAAAAATGAATTATAAAGGTAAAAGGTTCAAATCCCTCCAGAGCCACTTAAAATTCCAAAAAATATTATGGGTTTAAATGAACACCGGGGGCTACCAGGTGTTCACGATTAAGTTGGCTATTTAAGGAGAGTGTAACTGAACACTAACCACCCCCTGAGGAAGACCACACCCTGGTCGAAACGCCGGTGTCAGATCAATTTTGGAGACACCGAGAGTAGTTGTGGTGTAATGTTGAAATGCTGGAATGCAGAAAGGGCTCAAGCTTTTAATTAAATGTTGAATGCAACAAAATATCAACTACAATAAAAAGAAATATGTGGCAACACAACAACTCTCCGGGTAATGATTGCGCATCCAGTGCAGAGTGTGATTTTGATTTTGTTTCATTTAAAAGGTTAGCTACCCTCTCTCTGCACCAGGTTAACGGCTGAGCACATAGATTCTGAGTGAACTGTTGAAAATTTGTAGTGTAAATACCAACAAATGCCCAGGGCGTTAGGGCTTCTAACCATAATGTCCCCCCAACCCATGGTGGGGCTCCAGTGCCCTCACCTTCTCTGAACTGCAGACACATCTTCACTTTTCAAAGCCAGATCACGAATTGAGGAAACAGGTATGCACTTCACTGTATTTCAACGAGAATATGAACTTGGTGACATAACTTGTTCTTTCTACTGGGAACTGTAGTCCTGCCAATCAGTGCATACCAACAGCAATTCCAATGACGAACTTTGGCATTGACAAATGATTGTTATGGTGTTACCATACATTACACAGTTGCTCCCGGATCGGCTTTTTCACCTCTCTAATTTCATTTCATGGTTTCCTGACTCAATTGCCTAGTCCATAACCTGTGAGTGATACAGCTGTTCTTCTGAAATATTTCTATTGGGCGAGCTCTATTACTTAACTCTGAGAGTAAATTGAAGCCCTTTTCTTGAACTCAAGCGCTCCGGCACCCTTCCTTCTTCCAATTGTTTTAATGTTAGCATTTAGCGTTTCCATTAACATTTAGGCGCCATTCCACAGAGCTGTTTCTTCCTGCTTCTTCCTCTGGTACTCCAGACCCCGCCTGTTGTGCTGATGTTGTGGAGCCTACACTCCTTCTTCAGAGCTAAGGAGCGTAATCTCCGAAACGTCAGCACAACGGTGGGGTCTGGAGTACCAGAGGGAGAAGCAGGAAGAAGCAGCTCTGTGGAATAGTGCCTAAATGTTAATGGAAATGTTAAACACTAACGTTAACATTAGAACAATCGTAAGATGGAAAGGTCTTTAGTCCCTGGTAGCAGCACCTGTAAGGTCACCATTGCCTGAAGTTAAAGGGAACAAGCACAGCAAAAGGTCTTGATTGTAGTTTGTTGGAATGTTACTATCGGGTCTATGACTTACACCCCCCCATTTGGGTCACTGGAGAGTAGGGTCTTGGGAGTGTGGGAGTTACACCAAGCCCTGAGGTTATACCTTTTGAAGTGGAGGGGTAAGTAATATTTCATCACTTGACCACTTACCCATACCAGCACATTTGTTCCCATCCTCCCAAAGTTCTTTTTCTCCATTTCTAGGGGGATCTTCTCCCCAGGTCACCAGCCTTACAGTCATCATGGTTCCGCTCTTATCAACCACAGGTCTTTCAGCTTCCAGGTAATGTTTCGTGATTTTCACTGCTGCTGCCAGAGTGGTCTGTTTATGTCAGCTTACCTAATCACAGACTCAAACTGGTAAAATGTTTCGGTACTGCTCCATTGAAATCAAATCCATAATTTCCTCTTTAGTGTGTGCCTTAGGTGTTAACCACCGAGTGGCCAAGTCTTTTTTGTTTCAGCACTCTAGGTTATGTTCCAGCCTTGAAACCCAGGGTGTGAAAGTTCCATCTGTAACTCTCTTCAGTTATTCTGACTCAGTCTAAGATAGCTGCCTTTACTTTAACATGGCCTCTGATGGCAGCATCAGTTAGACTTCTGTATGCAGCTTGGGCATCTCCAGTCAGGAACAGCACAGCACAATGCGAGTAGCCCAACCTTCTCATGGCCAGACATTGGTACAAGCAACTCTCTCAAAAGTCATAAGGCCTCAGGGTTGTCCTCAAGACCCATTTTTCTTAGCATGAGGTGTGGTCCTACAGCAATTGGATTCCCTGTGACCTGGAGCTGAGGCACAGTTTCTTTCTGTGTTTGCAGAACCTACTTCATAAACTCCTGCTGCTGATGCTGGTCTCTCTGCACCTGCAAGTGTGCTTGCTGGGTCATCCAGTCTCTTTGAATATGAAACTGTTGTGCCAGTTGTTGGTAGCCTGCTGCTTCTCTCTCTGAGCCTGATGTTGCATCTGCTCCTCATCTCTCTAAGCCTGCTGTTGCACCTGCTGCTGATCTGTCTGAGCCTGCTGTTGCACCTGCTGCTGATCTGTCTGAGCCTGCTGTTCTTTATGAGCCTGCTGTTGCATCTGCTGCTCATCTCTCTGAGCCTGATGTCGCACCTGCTGCTGATTTCTCTGAGCCTGATGTTGCAATTGCTGCTGGTCTCTCTGAGCCTGTTGTAGCACCTGCTGCTGGTCTGTCTGAGCATGCTGTTGTTCCCGCTGCTGGTCTCTCTGAGCCTGCTGCTGCACCTGCTGCTCATCTCTCTGAGCCTGTTGTAGCACCTGCTGCTGGTCTGTCTGAGCATGCTGTTGTTCCCGCTGCTGGTCTCTCTGAGTCTGCTGCTGCACCTGCTGCTGATCTCTCTTGGCCTGCTGTTGCACCTGCTGCTGGTCTCTCTTGGCATGCTGTTATTCCCACTGCTGGTCTCTCTGAGTCTGCTGCTGCACCTGCTGCTGATCTCTTTGAGCCTGCTGTTGCACTTGTTGTCGGTCTCGCTGAGCCTGCTGTTGCACCTGCTGCTGGTCTTTCTGTGCCTGTTGTAGCATCTGCTGCTGGTCTCACTTGGCCTACTGTTGCACCTGCTGCTGGTCTCTCTTGGTCTGTTGTTGCACCTGCTGCTGGTCTCTCTTACACTGCTGTTGCACCTGCTGCTGGTCTCTCTTAGCCTGCTGTTGTTCCTGCTGCTGGTATCTCTGAGTCTGCTGCTGCACCTGCTGCTGATCTCTCTTGGACTTCTGTTGCACCTGCTGCTGGTCTCTCTGAGCCTGGCCTGTTGCGCCTGCTGTTGTGCTTGCTGAGCCATCCAGTCCCTTTGCATCTAGGTCCAAACAAAAAGTTCCAGTGCACACAACAAGGTGAAAACAAAAAATATAGTCTATAAATTTCTTATTCAGTCCAATGACTGTTTCTGGCACTGGTTATAATAACCAGGGCTACAAGGCTAGAACCCCAGCACTTCGAACAGGGGTTAGATTCCTGCCCTTTTGCCCCAGGTTATATAATACAGCAGGCTGCTGATGTCATGCTATGGCAGGTGGATTCCATTGTAATTAAAATGCAGCAGTAATTAAGCAAGCAAGCTAGAACTAAGAGCCTGCAAAACACCAGTGACTTTTTAGAAATCTGTGAAAAACATCTTTTTGTTTGTTTATTTAAGGGAATGAGATGCATCTTTGAGCCAGGGACTCTTTTACAAAGGTTCCACATCAGGTTACTTGAAACATTAGGACAGGCAGTGGTATTGTGCAAAAGAGAAATAAACATAGCAGCCGGAGGGCTTTGTCAATTACCAAAACATCACAATTGTGCAAATCACTTCTATAACAAATTAAACAATATAGATTCTTATAAGTAGCCATTTTTGAACTATATCCCATACATTATACAATATACAATTACTAAAGAAATTAACAATATGTGCTGCAGTGTGAAAACATTTACTGTATATTAATAAAAAAATCACTCTGTGTTTCTTATATTAGAAGCAGTGTTTTCATTTGATTACGTTAAAGCAACAGTGCAAGAATCTTTTAAAACAAAAAAGACTTCACCGTAATATGTTCTCTCAACGAACCTTTGTGCAATGCTTGATTAAGCCTTGTTTTTTATTCGCTTCCCGGTCTGTATTTATGTATTTATTATTTTTTAATAAAAAGTTTTTAAAATACGTGCATCTTTTAATCTCGGGTACTCTCTCTCACTTGCTGTTCTGGTTGATCTGCGTCATTACATTAATGAGTGGACATGCACAAATTGTCTCGAGAGGATGAGCTCAAAGAAGAATAAGCATTCAGATAAGTAGAAAGACGCCATGTGGTACATCAGCAACCATGGTCTAATACCATAGTAAACCATGGTTTGTGATGTAGTACCTTGGCAATTAATCATAGACAAAAGCAGCATGCAAATGAACCCAGTATGCAAATATTTTGCTGTTTTTATTTGTTCCTGCTTATTTTTGGCAGCTTATTTCTGGCACAGGGCTTTTGAATTTTTCAAGATTGTTTTATGTTGTAACTGCCACATAACTTTGTACATTTAAGCTCCACGTACACTGTAAATTATGGTGTAACAATATTTCTTTAGAAGTGAACATTTACATAATGTTACATTCACTTGTAATGTACATACCTCTCAAGTGTCCCTGATTTTCAGGGACGTCCCTGATTTTGCCTCAAAATTTTACTTTGTCCCTCCTAAAATTTGTGTTTTTGTGGCTAAACAGTGGGGACTGCAAGCACAAAACAAAGTCAAGCATTAAAGTTACAGACTTGTTCTTCTTTAGAACATGCATTTTGCACTAAGCCCCATATTCTACCAGCTTTCTGGGTGGATAGCTCTAATTCTGAAGATGTGTCCCTGATTTTGGTCCTTTGTTCCTGATTTTTTTAAGCCCTGTCCCTGATTTATGAGGTAGGAGGTTGAGAGGTATGGTAATGTACTGTTTTCTTAGCAACTTTGGGTGCAGTGCATTGTGGGACCACTGTTTAACACAGTGGGCTGGATATTCAAACCGCACCATTCTGTGGCACAAGCCCTTGCACTGCTCAAAAAGTTGCACAGGGGTGTGGCGGGCGATATTCAACGGAGTTGCGCGATTGAGCAACTCCTTTGAATATCGCCCGCCACAACCACTGTGCATGGCGCAAGTTCCCGCAGTGGAACTTGCGCCACCATAAGTGGTCAGAGTGGAGCATTCAGATTCAGTGGCACAAGTTCTATTGCACCATGCGCAAATCTGCAATATTCAAAAGGTGACATGCAAATGGGGCCATAATTTATGCAAGGCGCACAGGGGGCCATTTGCATCTAATTATGGCCCCATTTGCATGCCATTAGCATGCAGGTGTGCCGATCCCCGACGACTTGTGCCTGGCGCCCTGCCAGGCAGCAGACATCAGGGACCGATGCCCCCTGCAGCCCGATCGCGGGCATGAAGTAAATTCCCCCACTAGCCTGATCGTGGGCATAACGTAATAAACCCTCCCGACTAGCCCGATCATGAAGCAGAACTCACCCCCACCCCCAACTAGCCAGATCTGGGCAGAACACACTCCCCACCCCTGAATAGCCCAATCGCAGGCAGAACACACTCCCATCCCTCGACTAGCCTGATCGCGGGCAGAACACACCCCCACCCCCAACCAGTCCGATTGCAGGCAGAACACACTCCCCCACCCCGACTAGCCCCGATCACATGCAGAACACACTTCCCCACCCCCACTAGCCTGATCGCAGGCATAACGCACTCCCCAAAGACCAATATCCCTGGTGGTCCAGTGGACCGCGAAGCCTGATCGCGGGCATAAGGTCAAACCCCTCAAAGTCCAATATCCCTGGTGATCTAGTGTCCCCCACCCCACCCACCCACAGAGCCCCACCAATTCTCCTTCTCAGCGGGCGGCAGCACCCACCCGCCGCCTCCCCGCTGCCCGCCAACTGACAAGCTGGCTGCACGCCATTGGTTCAGAGCACGAGCCAATGGGCATGCAGCCCATACTGTACAAGGCAGTCCAGATATGTGAATGAATGAATTGCATTTGCAATTGCAGCTCAAGAGGTAATCCATCGTCATAGTGCCAACGAGGTGAAAGATGCCCTGTTGTCAACTGTTCCCCATGCACTTTTCTTTATAGTGTATGGTGGAACGTCATTTTTTGGGGGGAAAAAAATCAGTACAGCATGTTTTTGCTTCAAAACATTTTGGGTAACTAGAAGGAAAAAAAGAACGTTACATTTTGAACGTTTTCACGCTTAACATTTTAACTGTTTAAGAACTTTACATTTTGAACGTTTTAACGCTAAACATTAGTACTGCCGCCGACATTGCTGCTTTCGCTATGTGTCCTGTCTATTGAGTGAGCCCTAACTGTCAAATGCTGCTCGAGGACTCAGTGTGACGTTCGCAGTGCAGTAGACAAAATCATTCTGCTGCACTGCGAACGTCACTAGTGTGTGACTACAAGGTTTCGACAACGATGGATTTCGGTGGAGAACGACGTTCCACCATACACTATATTGTAATTGTTTTGGATGAAATGTGCACCTTATCTACATTATTTGACTATCTTAACTAAGTATGTGTTATGTTTTATATGAAATAATTGTGTATGTTTCTAATCCTGTGGTTTGTATGTTATGTGATGGATTCAATTGGAAAAGAGATTTTTTTTTATCTCAATTTGATATCCAGTAAAGTTGAAAGTTGAAATAGATTGGCTTAATTCAGTACATTTGGAAAAACAGTGCTGGGCTGCTATGATTATTTCACAGCCACCTACTGGTGCGTAAAGGAACTGCAGGAACAAAACATGAAGATGTACACTAGCACACTCCCATCATGCAGTGCAACCCATATCTTGTAATACACACAGATGAAAATCAAAGAACCTAGCGCAGAAAGTTTAACTGCACATTTTTGAAAAGTTTTAAAATATGTTTTGATGTTAGAAAGCTTAAAACTTGTAATGAAAGCTATTTTTGCACAACTTAAATAGCAGCCACGATATTTCCAATAGGTGTGTTCCAATTGTTTTGTACTGTATGTACACCATGTTTAATAACTCAACATAAATCAGTCTGTCTGTTCTCATTTATTCAGAGACTATTAGTCATACAATCATTGCCATGTTACAAGAGGATTAAGT
The DNA here is from genome assembly GCA_016271365.2 of Neoceratodus forsteri. Lineage (NCBI taxonomy): Eukaryota > Metazoa > Chordata > Ceratodontiformes > Ceratodontidae > Neoceratodus > Neoceratodus forsteri. Next base: position 679,189,700 of record CM028133.1, on the reverse strand, counting down.
TACTCGAAATGATGGATCTACCATGGAAGTAATCCATGGTTGGGTCGTTGGAGGCTCGAAGCCGAACCCCCCCCCAACCATGGATTAATTCCACAGTAGACCCATCCTTTTTCATGGCTTAATCCTTACATAAACTCATGCTCTGTTGTGGGTTAATCCATTCATATTAACAGGATCACCTCTCCTATTAAAAAAAACTAGGCTTTTTAAATACATTTGAGATAATAATATACAAATAGCTCTCTTATAAGAAATATATTTAAATGTTCAGGAGGTACAAAAATTAAAGAACCTCTGGATAAAACAAGATTTTTGCTCTCCTTAAGACAAAAAAAAACATAGTAAGGGGGTAATAATAGTCTGTAAAAGTTTTGAGGGGAAGATAGAAAAGATACATATGGATTCTGAGGGTAGAATCATACTTTAAAGATAGATATGAGAGGTTTTCCTTTAATATTAGGTTCACTGTATGCCCCATTTAAAAATCTAACAGACTTCTATTCAACCATTAATACATTACTTTTTGGAGTGGAATACTGAAACTCTTCTATTGGGAGGAGCTATGAACTGCTTGTATTCAGTCCGAGAGGATAAATCTACAAAACAGCAGAGGTCGGATAGATACAAATCACATTTTTTTGAATCTAATCCACTGTTAGATATGTGGAGAATACAACATAGAGACAGCAAAGAATACACACATCAAGCTAGAAGACATAAACCCCTTGCCAGAATTGACTGCATTATAATTTTCAGACCACTCCTGCTTTCAAGTTCTTATATTTCCACTTCAATAGAACCATGTACATTATCAGATCATAATCCTGTACATTTCCAATTAACTATACAAGCTTGAAAAAATAAAGAGAGGTAAAATCAGAACAAGAAGACTGAAAATACTTTGAAACCTTTGGAACAAGAAAGTAGAAATGGTAATACTAATAAACAGCAGTATGAGAATCTTCAAAAATTACAAAATACACAGATTTTAGATTAAATCAAAGTGAGTACATGTAAAAACATGTCAGTTACAAAGTGAAATCCAAGGGAAACAATTAGTAAAGAGAATAAAAGCAAATGAAGAAAAAAGGAAATCATTTCAATTCTGGACAGGGAAGGAAAAGAATGCCTGGGTAAAAAAAAACACAAATAATCGATTGTTTCGACAGATACTAGTCACAATTATCCCATTCAGAATGTCACTCTACAAAAGAACTAGAATACCATAGACAATTTATTAACCACATCTCTCTCACCGAATCTGAAAAAATGCTTAACTGTCCCTATTGATCAGGGAGAAATTACAGAAGTCTTAAAAAAATGAACAAAGACTGGAGCCTGGGTAAAGACGGATTCACTTTGGAACCCTACCTTAACTCTCTAGTTATTTTTTTTAAGTTATTTTTTTATTGAGTGAAAGTTTGACATACATATACAAACTAAACTGTTCAGAAATCTTACACCTGTAGACTTAGATACATAGATACATAGACAGTGTCGGCAGATAAGGGCCTATGGCCCACCCAGTCTGCCCATTTAAGTTTGTAAGTTCAGTTTATGTTTTCCAAGAAGTCTGTTGCCCCTTACCCCTGACCTCCAGAATTCCTTTATGTCTATCCCATGCATTCTTAAATCCCGTGATTGTTTCAGCCCCAACCGCTTCCTCTGGCAGGGTGTTCCACTTGTCCACCACCCGTTCTGTGAAGAAATTCTTCCTCACATTTCCTCTGAATCGTCCTCCTCCAACTTCATCCCATGCCCTCTAGTCCTGGAACATCTTTTCGCTTAAAAATAGTGCACTCCTGCACCCTGTTCCTCCCTGTAAGATACTTGTATGTCTCTATCATATCCCCTCTCTCCCTCCTCTCCTCCAGGGAGTACATGTTCAGTGCCTTTAACCTGTCCTCATAGGACTTGTGATGCAATCCATGCACCTTCTTTGTTGCCCTCCTCTGAACCTTCTCTACCCTGTCTATGTCCTTACGTAGGTAAGGTCTCCAGAACTGCACAGTGTACTCCAGGTGCGGCCTCACTAGTGTCTTGTATAGTGGAATTATGACCTCCCTTTTCCTGCTGGTGATGCCCCTGCCTATGCATCCCAGCATCCTATTTGCTTTACCTGCTGCCTTGTCACACTGTTTCCCTGCCTTGAGGTCATCAGAGATGATAACCCCAAGATCCCTTTCCTGCTTGGTGCATGCTATATCCTCACCCCCCAACTGATATATTGTGCCAGGGTTTTTGTGCCCCATATGCATTATCTTGCACTTCCTTGCATTGAATTTTCAAAGGTATATTCACACCTTACATTTCTTATGTTAAACATACATTTATGCATGTCTTCTTTATTCTGTATATCATTTAAGTCTGTTCACTCCTGTTTTGGTTTAATTAAATTAAAAAAAATTACAACTGTAACCTGCATCTAACATTCTAACAGTCGGCTACAGACATTCTGCTATCTTTCTCCTTCTGCCTTCCTATGAGAGTATCTTCTATGGTATCTAACTGACTTGCCTGTTTCTTCTGATACTCTTTCTGTCCTTTTATGCATGCTTGTGCATGGTAAGGTGCATAACCATTGCCTCGTCTGGTGGGAAGAATCTCATTAGGGTGCTCCAAACCTTCTCAAATAGCTCTCCCCTCTCCTTCAATTTGTATGTTACCCTTTCTAGGGGTAGTGTCTGTGTCACCAGTTCCAGCCACATGTTAACGGTAGGCTGCATGTATGGAACCCAAGTGTTTTGGATGCATTTCCTTGTTAGCATGAGCAGCACCCTTATCACTCTAGGGTGTGGGTCCCCAACTCTCCTCCCCCTCCTGGTCCATCCCCATCAGCATGGACATTGGTGTTTCAGGTCTCTGTAATCCCATTCTTTGCTCAGTTTGCTGTCTTACCTCCATCCAATATGTTCTCAAAACTGGGCACTCCTAAAAGTAGTGTATGTGTGTGCCTCTCGCTCTTTAACATCTGCCACACATAGGCAATATCCCCGGAGAACATTTATGAACCACTGCCAGTGGCAGGTATAAACATAGAGACATAGACATTGACAGCAAATAAGGACCGCTTGGCCCACCTAGTCTGCCCATTTCCCTACCCATTGGATAAGCTACAGATCCTAGTTAACCAATAGCCTACTTCTTCCTACCCCACACCAGAATTGCCTTATATCTGTCCCACACATTCTTGAATTCCACCACTGTTTTTGACCCTACAACCTCCTCAGGAAGGCCGCTCCATGCATCCACCACCCTCTCTGTGATAAAAAATACTTCCTCACATTGCTCCTGAGCCGTCCTCCCTCTATCTTTAAATTGTGTCCCCTTGTTCTTGCACATCTCTTTTTCTGAAAGCTGCTACCTTCTTGGACTTTATTGATTCCTTTGAGGTACTAGAAAGTTTCAATCATGTCCCCCTCTCCTCAAGGGTATACATATTAAGCTCCTTAGTCTTTCTTCATTTTGTTTCTTTTGCAGACCCTGCACCATTTTAGTTGCCCTCCTCTGGACTGCCTCCATCCTGTCTATGTCCTTGCGGAGATGGGGTCACCAGAACTGCATGCAGTACTCCAGATGGGGTCTCACCAACTGTCTGTAAAGAGGGTTAACAACTTCCTGTTTTCTACTGGTGATGCCTCTCCCTATACATCCCAGTATCCTCCCAGCCATCCTTACTGCCTTCCCACATTGCTTGCTTACCTTTAAGTCAACTGATATTAGTTGTTTAACCAGGAGTAGCACACTAAGCTGAAAGCTTTTTTACAGGAGCGACTGGGGAGCACAGGGAAGTTAAGTGACTTGCTCAGGGTCACACAGTATACAAGTGGAAGCTGTGGGATTCAAACCCAGGTCTGGTCTTCTGGATGTCACCAGATTTGCAGCTCAGAGCCTTAAACCACTGTGCTATACTGCCTCCCTCATATGATATGACTACCCCTAGGTCCCTTTCTATTTTTGTTGTTGTTAATACCCCCCCCCGTTGTGTACTCTTCCCCTGGGTTTTTGTTTCCCATGTGCATTACTTTGCACGTCTTTGCATTGCATTGAATCTAAGCTGCCATACTTTTGACCATTCCTCCAAACTTGCTAAGTCCCTTCTCATCCTTTCCACACCCCTTGTGTATCAACCTTGTTGCAGATCATTGTGTCATCTGCAAAGAGGCATACGTTTCCTTCCAGTCCCTCTGCAATGTCAATTATAAAGAGATTAAAAAGGACCAGTCACAGTACTGAATCCTGCGGTACCCCGCTAGTAACCCCTCTTTCTTCAGAGTGGACTCCATTTACTATTACCCTCTGTGTCCTGATGTCCAGCCAATTTTTTACCCAGGCTACCACCCTGGGATCCACTCTCAGGCTGGCTAATTTGTTTATTAATCTTTTGTGTGGGACTGTGTCAAATGCCTTGTTAAAGTCTAGGTAGGCCATGTCCACAGCCCCTCCTAGGTCTGCTACTTTGGTCACCCAGTCAAAGAAATCTATTAGATTTGTCTGACATGACCTTCCCACTGTGAATCCATGCTGCCTTGGGTACTGTGCCCCACTGGCCTCTAATACTCAGCAGTTCTTTCTTTCAAAAGTGATTCCATTATTTTCCCTACCACTGAGGTCAAGCTAACAGGTCTGTAGTTTCCTGCCTCTGCTTTGCTCCCACTTTTGTGAAGAAGAATCACATCCGCCCTCCTCCAGTCCTTGGGTACCACACCATCCTCCCATGGTTTGTTAAAAAGGGTAGTCAGTGGTGTCATTAGTTCTCCCCTTAGTTCTTTTAGAATTCTGGGGTGAATCCCATCAGGCCCCATTTCTTTGTCCACCTTCAGTTTTAGGAGTTCTTTCAGAACCCTTTCTTCTGTGAAAGGACTGGTATTGAACCTCCTATCCCGAGTGCTTCTATTGAGTGGATTAAGTACCTCCCCCTCCTCTTCTTTTGTCAGTACTGAGCAGAAGTATTCCTTCAATATTTCTGCTTTTTCACTATCCATCTCTGCCCACCCACCCACCCCTGTATTAATCCTCACTATCCTTCCCTTGGTCTTTCCTCGCTCCTTAATGCACTTATAAAAGGTTTTATCCCCCTTCTTTTTTTTTTTTACTCGATTTATGCACTCTTCCTACCTGAACTCTCTCCAAAGGGTCTCTTGGAGCCTGTTGTTATCCCACCTGCCTGAAGCTTCTCCCTACTCACTCTCCCTGGGCCCAGCTCTCCAGCCACTACCTGGCCACCCAGTACCCCAGCTCTGAGTCCCCCGAGGTGGGAACACCAGATTAACTCCTCCTGGTGCTCTCTCTAGAATCTAGATGAGTGACCAGGCAGGGAGGAGAGCAAAGGAAGCGAGAGGAGATGCCCAACATTGAACGTGGTTGGTCAGCCCCCCTGGACCCTCCATCGCCTATCAGGAGGCAGAGGGTGTTTCTTATAGTTTCCCCTTCTGGCACAGCATGCATCAATGTAGGACCACCCACAGACCACCTGCCATTGCCAGACCCCTCCTACTGAACCTTGCTGCTGGGTTGCTCCCTGCTTCTGCCAGGAATTGCCACTGAGTGTGGTATCACCCCTGATCCAACCCCAGGAGAAGAGGGCAGTCCTCCGGATGCTCAATCTTCTCCTCCCCTGCTGGCCCCCGATGGCTCAGGCTCATTCCCGAACCCAAGTCGCCGGCGTGGCGTGACGTGTGGTGTCTAGCACCTCAACCCTCAGCAGCACCAGGCCAGCCTTTATCTCCCTTCTTAACTGAGTTGGCTATCTTTTCCTCGGTTTGGGCCTTTGCTCTTCTGACTGCCTTCCCCAGTTCCTTCTGCTTTAACTGGTACAGTTCTATGTCCTGCTCCTTCTGTATTTCCTTATACTTCCTGAATGCTATCTTTTTCTCCCTAACCTTCTCCGCCACCTGTTTTGAGAACCATAGTGTTTTTTTCTTTTGTTTTGATTTATTTGCTTCACACAAAGGCTTGTTGCCTCTGTGATGGCAGTTCTGATGTTTCCCCATTGTTCTTCTACCCCATCTTCGTGCCTGTTTGCTAGTGCTTTTCTGAGGCACTCTCCCATTTTGACAAAATCATCCCTCCTAAAGTCCAGTACCCTCACTTTTGTATGGCTTGACTCTGCAGCTGTGTTTATCATGAACCACACTGTTTGGTGGTCACTTGTTCCCAGGTGGCTACCCACTTCTAGATCTGAGATCCTCTCTCCATCCCCATTTGAGAGTACCAGGTCTAAGATTGCTCACTCTTGAGTGGGTTCCAACACTAGCTGTCTGAGGCATGCTCCCTGTAGGGCATCGAGAATTACCCTGCTCTTGGATGTGGCTGCAACAAAGGTGCTCCAGGTAACATCTGGCATATTCGGGTTCCCCCATCAACAATATCTCCCCAGACTTCCGGTGATGCCGGTGTGCATGGCAGACTAGCTCACAGACAGCTTCTCCGGATCACCTTCTAAATCCTCCTACTCCATCCCTTACTAACGCTGGCTACCAGAGAAAAACAAAGGTGCCTAGATTCCATAATGTTGCTAATGTGCCAGAAGTGAAAAGAATTTGAGGCAAGCTCAGTTAAAAATGATGAAAAAATGAAATTGGCTCAAGCACAGAACATAGACTGCAATTCGCCTCGACGTGCAGTGTCTCCCAGCTCCGTGACAGCAGCAGATAGCAGCTCAGACGAGGAGCCGGCCTTCATCATTACATCAAAAAGCCTCTTCAAGTAGCTGAGGCACCTCGGTGACACCATGGAAAGGATCCAAATGGAAATGACTGAGGTCCACTCCAAACAAAGAGAACAAGGTTGGAAGATTATGAACTTGGAACAGCAGGCCACAGCGGCCTCCAGCACCACAGATCTCCATAATGGTGCGATCCTTCAATTGCATGACAGGGAGGTTTGGATCCAAAAGCTATAGGACTTGGAAAACCGCTTGAGGAGAGCTAACATCAGAGTCCATAGCCTTTCCAAGCAGACAGAATCAGGGACATGACTGCATTCATGCAAAGTTTAAGCAGGGAGTTTCTAAACCTTCCCTTGGAATACAAATTGAATTTGATCTGGGCACACCATTCCCTTGGACCCAGGCCCACAGACTCCAAGGCTCACCCCACTTCTATTATAATTGCTTTTCTGGACTACAGAGTCAAAGCTGATATTTTGGGCAAAGCATGGACAAAGAAGCAGATAATTTTTGGAGATACAAGATTGTTCTTCGAGCATGACTATACACCTATAACAATGGATCGTAGGTGCAAGATGTTTCCTATTTTAAAATGATTATGGGCAAAGGGAGTGAAAGCTCATCTAGACTATCCTGCAGTCCTCAAAATCACAAGGGATACTGGGCTACATGCATTTCCGATCATCTCAGAGGCAACCAAGTTCCTTCAACAATGGGACATTATATTATCAGAAATGTTGGACACTGAAATGATTAAAGAACTGGAATATCGTCGGTGGTACATAGTCTGGAACCCTCGTTGTAAGGCAAGCTATGGAAGGGATAAAGCTGGAGAGAATCTCCCCCTAGAGGAACTGGCAGCAGAGTCAGGAGATTCCCTCCCTCCAAAGGGCCCACAGCTGCAGCATGGCAACAGAGGAAAGGGGAAGAACCACTCAGCCAAATCCACCCAGCAGGCAGCAACATGGGAACAGGCAGACACCTGAAGGGACTTGCAGCCTAGCGAAATTGCCTAGATAAGCTTGAACAGGTGACTGAAGGCTCTTACCCTGGTAACAGGGCTCAGCTAAGTTATTTAGCAAATTGTACACAGATGTGACGCTTTCTTTTTTGACTCTCTGGTTTAAACTGCTGACCTCCAACCTGCTATATGGCCGAACAAGGCAGCCTGGTGGACCTTAAAATAGCTACTGATATAGAGTTTTACTTTTACATTATTTGTTGAAGGTCATGCTATATTCCCTCACACAAGGGGCTTATGTTGAAATAATTGCTTGTGCATTTACGGGAAGGGAGAGGGAGTATTTTTCTTAACCCAATGAAGCCTGCTATGCAAAAAAAACAAAAAACAAAAAAGTTGATATCCATTTTTGTGTTATGGATGGAGTGGAATGGGGTGGGATGGGGAGATTTAGGGGTGCACAAAGGTTTTGCAACAATTCTGTGATGGTCTGGCGATATTTGCTGGGCACACCACCTAACGCTGTAGCCCAAGTGAGCTTCAGTTGGGTACAACCATTGACAGTTGTACCGCCCTCCCTTAATCGAAGGATAAGAAAAGGGGGATACGGTGGCACTGTTGGAAGACTTCACAAGTTTAAGAATTATGGGGCACTGGGTTCAGCCCCTTGCAGAAGAGTTAATAGTTCTTCACTTTATTTGGTTGTGTAGTTTTTTGGCCTGGTGGTGTTCGGTTTCAGAAAAAACAGCCCATGGGGGGTTTGGGGGAGATCAAGGGGAAATTTCCAGTAAAACCTTTTGTCCTGAACAAATTTTTGTTTTATTCTATTTCCCTCCAGTCACGGCCCGTGGGGCCATCTCTCTGTCATCCTGCCTGATCCTGCCCACCTGAGGTCCCCCAGAACCTGTGGCTCCTCTCTCCACCCCTCCCACAGCCAGCACCCCAGCTTAACCCCTCCATGCTGGGGCCACCCCTCCTCATTGGACACTCTTGCACACATAGACTCCGATTGTGGGAGTTGGCCCTGGGTGGAGGACCTGGAAGGCTAGGCAGAGTTTATCCGGTGGTGGGCATGGGGTTGGGGGTCAGGTACCATCGCCTCCTCCATGGAGCCAGGTGTTTCCATTTTCTTGGTGCCCCTCTCCCTGCTTGGTGCATCATTGATGTTCTGGCAAAAGGCAACCCTGCCAGCGTCATCCATGCTGCATGACGTGCAGCCAACACACTGCAGCACCCCAGATCTCCACTGGGAACTGCTGACATGCTGAGTTATCCCTCACCCTTCCCTTGGGGGAGGAGAGCCACCTACAGGTGCTCCACCCTCGCCCCATCTCTGCTGACCCCCAGCACCTGAGCTCGCTCCCGAACTCGAGTCACCGGCATGGCGTGAGGTGTGGCATCCAGCGCCTTAACCCTCAGTGCCACTGGGCTGGCCTATGAACAAATTTTTATGGAGTTAAATGTACTGTCTTACAATGTGAAAGGGATGAATGGACCTATTAAATGTGCATGAATTCTGCAAGAACTACAAAGATAGAGAGCAGACCTTGCCCTGTTGTAGGAGACCCATCTGAATGAGTTGAAACATTCTAAATTGAAGCGTTCTTGGGTGGAGGAGGTCTGTGCAGCCAGTTGGCCTTCTCATCCTCACCTCAGAGGGAAAGCTACCTTTATTTGATGAAATTTGCTACTTCAGGTGGTTTCCAAAACTCTGGACCCACAGGGTCATTATTCAAAACTACATCTGCTCCTTTTTAAACTCAGATGTGTGGTATTGAACCTTTATGCTCCTAATGAGACAGCGGATAACAGGACTTTTTTGAGAAGGGTGATAATAGACACTATACAAGACCCAGATGCTTTATATATCATTGGAGGGGACTTTAATAGAGTGGTCTCAGTCTCCTTGGACAGGGTACATCCACAGAGACAGTCTAATAATAACCAAGAAAATATTTTTTTGCGGACACTGATGGAGGAGGCGGGACTGATAGATGCATGGCGGGGGTGTCATCCCACATGCAGGGATTACACCTTTTTCTCCCATAGGAATGGGACGTATTCCCAAATAGACATGCTTTTAATACCTAAAGAAAAACTGCATATGGTCAAGACGTGTAAAATGTTATCAATGTAGTGATCGGATCATTCCCCCCCTCCTCAGATTGCATCTTTCCTCCACAGTTACAAACTCCATCTGGAGACTAAATGTGGGACTGTTGAACTCAGAGGACTTTAAATCTATTATCACAGAGCATCTCCTCTCCTCTCCTTTTTGGAGTCTGATGACCCCAGCATAACCTCCCCTTCAGTTAGATGGGACGCTTTAAAGGCATGCACCCGGGAACAGATTATTTCATACAGCTCAAGGGTTAAGAAAGAGCATCAGACAGTTCTGAGAAAACTGGAGGAAGAACTCAGGAATGCTGAATTCCGGCATACGTTAACCTTGTACCCCAGAGGTAAGGAAAACTGGCAAAGAAAGAAACTAGAGGTGGAAAAACAGTTAGTATATCAGGTGGAGGGGGCTATAAGGAGGTCCCAGCGTCTGTTCTATGCAGAGGGAAATAGGGCAGCTAAACCCCTCACTAACGCCCTAAGAAAACAATTCACCAGCAGAGCTGTTCTGGGAGTGGGGAACCCAGATAAGGTAGGGGAACTTGTGAAAGACCCCCAAAGATAGCACGGGCATTTGCCACATACTATAGGGATATGTACAGTCAGGATCGACCACAAAATGAGGCGGGGCCAACAGAGGATTTTTTTGGGCTGACTGTCCCTCCAGGCCCTTACCAAGAAGGACCGAGACTTTTTGGAAAGCCTGATCACTACACAGAAGGTGATAACAAAAATTAAGAACTTGAAGCTGGGCAAGTGCCCAGGCCTAGATGGCCTACCTTCAGAATTTTTCAAGGTCTTGCAAGAGGCCCTGATGCAGCTCCTCCTGGCTTGTTACCGCCTTATACAAGAGGAAGGAGAGGTGCCAGATTCTTGGTGCTCCACATTAATTACAGTCATACCTAAAGAGGGGAAACACCCCCAAATGTGTGGTTCCTACTGTCACAAACGCACTCCACAGCTCAGGCCCTCTGCTCCCACAGCGCCAACCTCAAGAGCGCAATAGTGTGAACAGGTAACAGACAGGGTAACCCTCCTGTCTGCTTTTGGGTCTGAATCACATTTAGCCTCCCGTTCTGGGAGGATTCAAACTGTGAACCTTCTGCTAATATACAGGCTCAGATACGTACCCTCTTCAAGGATTGCGGTACAATCTTTCACCAGGGGCACCGAGCCAGGCTTCCAAAATGAACCCTTAAAACTCTGTAAGAGACCTTAGGTATATTCTTAGCTTTTTCCAAGCTTAGTAACACCTTCAAGCTGTTGAATAGTTTTGTCAGACTTAATCTCCTATACGTCACATGCAAAAAGAACTGAGAGACACCCAGGCAGTCTTTCAAATAAAATATTATTTACTAAAAGATGATAAAAATATGAAAATGTAAACACAGAACAGTATATCAAAGAGTATCACAATCACATAAAAGAAAAAACATGGAAAACTACAGAACAAACTCCTACCAAAATACATTTAGATCTTTTCTATCTAATGTATTACCTTTATAAGTGCATTTAAATTAGAGAACTGTGTCTCTCTATAGTCCCAAGATAATATATCAACATTTCAGACACAAGTATTCAGTTTAAACTCTGCATCTCCACACCCCTTCTATGAGTCATCTAGCTCCTCCTTTTAGAATATAAAAAAATACAAACATGATGTCCCATCAGGAGGTATATTAAATAAGGTGACATCAGCAAAACATATTTCCCAAATTATGAGCCTTTGATCCACCAGTTTCTTTGAGGTTTACAACCCTGCAATCCATCAACTAGGTGCGATATAGCCAACTGGAATCCATTAAATGATGTCCTGTCCTGTAATAAAATGTGTGTTTAGTTTCCCAACTTCAAAGCAGCAACAGGCCATAAAAGATAATAAAATGCCCTCTGAAAGGAAGGTAATTAATTAACTGGTTCCTGGTCAGTTTACATATCCTATAGCTACACTGAAACCTGGGGGGGAGGGGCACCTATGAAAGCCCAGGCCGTCTTATGTGAGACAATCACATACTATATTTTTATATTACAAATATCATTCAATAATCATAACCAGCTGGCCAATCATCACACTCCTCCCCACTTATGCTGAATTTGGGGGCTCTATCCCCTGCATATGCCATGAGCTCCCTACTCTTCATATAGATGTGACAAGTCATCTGTGTTCTGATTGGTCGCTCCAGCCCTATGTAAGATAGTCATGTCATACCCTTGCAAGGCAAGACTCCATCTTAATAGTCTACCATTAGTTTTTCCCATTTGTGTCAGCCAAACCAGGGGGTTGTGGTCAGTTTGTACCTCAAAATGCTGCCCCTACAAGTATGGCTTTTACTTCTTTAGGGCCCACACTATGGCAAGACACTCTTTTTCCACAGTGGAGTAAGCCTGCTCCCTGGGAAGTAACTTTTTACTCAGGTACACTACGGAGTGATCTTTCCCTTGGTTGGATGTCTGACTCAGTACTGCCCAATACCCACATCTGAGGTGTCAGTCTGGACTATAAAGGGTCTTTTATAGTCAGGACTTGTCAATACAGGACCACTGTACAGTGCCTCCTTCAGTCAGGTAAAGGCTTTTTCACAGACTTTGTCCCAGATAATTTTCTTAGGCATCTTTTTATTCACCAGTCAGTTAAGGGAGCAGCCAGGAAACTGTAATTGGGTACAATTTTCCTGTAGTACCCTGCTGTCCCTAGAAAACTCCTGACCTGCTTCTACATCTCTGGTCTGGGCCGTGCCTTGATCACCTCTATTTTTACTTGGTTAGAATGGAGCTGTCCCCAGCCTAAAACATGCCCGAGGTATGCCACTTCAGCCATGGTCACCTGGCACTTCTCAGCTTTGACAGTGAGCCCAGACCCCTGTATCCTGCCCAGCACTTCCCTAAGGTGGGACAGGTATTCCTCCCAGCTGGCACTAAAGATGGCAGTGTCATCCCGGTATGCAGCGGCATACTCCTCAGCACCATTTAACACCTGGTTCGCCAACCTTTGGAAAATGGCCAGAGCGTTGTTCATTCCGAAAGGCATTATTTTAAATTCAAATGAGCCTATCAGAGTGATGAAGGCCAACCTCTCCCTAGCTCTGTCAGTTAACTCTACCTGCCAATACCCCTTTGTCAGGTCACTAGTCATAAGGTATGTCGCCCCTCCCAACTTGTCCAGGAGTTCGTCCGTCCAGGGCATCAGGTGGGCGTCTGACTTTGTGACTGCATTCAGTCCATGATAGTCTACACAGAAATGAGTAGAGCCATCTGACTTGGGCACAAGGACTACAGGTGAGGCCCAGGGGCTAAGGGATCTCTGGATTACCCCTAAATTCAGTGTTTCCTCCACCTCCCTCCTAATGTCCTTTTGGACAGCCTATGACACCCAATATGCTGTCCGCCATATGTCCCTGTGTCCTCATCGTGTGTTGCTAAGGGGGTTAGTCCAGGCTTGGTGCTAAACAGTGGGGCAAAGTCTGCTAAACTTCCCTTACTTCCTGGATCTTGTCTGGGGCCAGCAAGGGTGACAATTTAACTGCCTCCACAGAGGAATCCTGCTTGTTTTCTTCCAACAAGTCCAGAAAAGGGTCTCCTTCATCTATCCCTTCCCCAGGACTACATACTGCAAACACCATGTCCGCCCTATTACATATGGCTTCATCATGTTGACATGGTACATTCTTTCACTATGTCTTCTGTCAGGTAACTCTGTGATATAGTTCACATCATTTACCTTTCTAACTACTTTGTACGGTCCTGCCCACTCAACCTGCAGCTTGTCTTTCCGGACCGGAATAAGGACCTTGACTTCCTGACCCACGTGTATGAGCGAGTTTTGACTCTGCGGTCATACCACACTTTCTGTTTCTGTTGGGCAGCTGCCAGGTTGCTCTGTGCTTTTCCCATAAGCTCCTTCAGCCTTTCCCTAAACCTAAGGATTTAATCCACTATGGGAGTTCCCTGGGTGCCGTACTTGCCTTCCTAGTCCTCCCAGATCAAGTCTAGGGGCCCACGTACCTGCCGTCCATATAAGAGCTTGAAGGGGGAAAATACTGTTGACTCTTTGGGCACCTCCCTGTATGCAAACAACAGGTGGGGTAGGTATTTCTCTTAGTCCCTCCCATGCTGTCCAGCAAATGATTGGAGCATTGACTTCAGGGTACCATTAAATCTTTCCATAAGCCCACTGGCGTGCGAGTGATAAGGGGCCATGTGCCTCTGCACCACCCCACAATTCTCTCACAAACATTTCATTAGGTCCGACATGAAGGAACCCCCTCAATTAGTGATAACCTCCTGCTGAAACCCAACACAGGAAGAAAATCCCTAGTAAGTCATCTGCCACTTTGTCTGTCCTCAGTGAGGATAGGATGACTGCCTCTGGATACCGGGTGGCATAATCCACCATAGTCAGGATGAACCTCTTCCCAGAAGAGCTGGGGGTATTTAAAGGCCCAACAATATCCATTCCCACCCTCTGGAATGGCTCCTCCACTATGGGCAATGGAATTAGGGTGGCTTAGGTTTTCTTACCCACCTTCCCTATGTCTTGGCACCGGTGACAAGACCTGCAATACTCCTTCACCTGCTGGGTGAAGTTGGGCCAATAGAAATTCTGGGCCAACCACTGCATAGTACACGTGATTCACACATGACCAGACAAGGGAATATCGTGTGCAATCTTAAGCTACTGTTCATAGTACCCTTGGGGAATGATAAGTTGCCTGCCTATCACCCTTCCCTCTGTCTTAGCATCCTGAGTATACATGAGTCAATTTTCCCAATAAACCTTATGTTTCCTGTCACCTCCTTGTACTCCATCAGAGTCTGCCCAAATCCTCAGCTTCTCTGGACTAAGGTCACATTTCTGAGCAGCTGTAAACTCCTTACACATTCCCAAGGCATGGGACAGGTCCCCTTCAGTCTCTAAACTAGGGTCCCTAGCACTAGTATCAGGGCACTCAGGATCACTGTCATCCCTAACCCTCTGACAATGAGTCACCCCTCCTTCTTTGGAGTAACCCTCCATAGCTGTATGGTTAACTGCTACTGGGGAAATTTCTACCCCCTTTCATTAGTCTCAATATCAGGAGACACAGGCTGGGGAACCAGCCTCCCAGTGGTTTCCACAGTGGCTTCTATGGAGTCCAGAGAACAACAATTTCCCCTTCCCGGTTGGCTACAGGTAACTGCACACACCATCCCTTGTTTGAGATTGTTTAAGTTTTAGCTACAGTCACCTGTTGCACAGTTCTCCCTGTTTCACCCCAGTCTAGGAGAACACTAGTGAGGGGCAATGTTTTCTCCTCCCCAATGAAGCCTTTACAGTTACAAATTTATTGGGTATAAGCTGACCAGGCTCTACCAGATCCCCTTTTACCAACGTTAGGGATGCCCCTGTGTCTCTTAACCCTTATGTCTGAACACCATTTACAGTGACTGGGTGCCTGTGTTCCCTCATGTTCACAGGCATGCTTCCAGGAACACACAAACAACCCACTTCTTTCCTAGCCCCATTTTGCATATTGCTCGTCCTTTTGGGACACTGTCTGGCATTATGCCCAGTTTCTTTACAAACCCAACATTTGTTTTTTTTCTCAGAGAAATCTTTTCTTTTAAACCTGGGGCTAACTAGTTTCGGTGGAGGCAGTGAGGGATTTAGCTACCCCGAAGGTGTGCTTTTCCCTTTCTGCCCTGCCACACCCACCCCATTCGCTCTCTGAGCAGATCTGCTCTTGGCATAGTGGTCCGAGAGTTCAGCAGCCTCTTGCACTGTTTTATGATCTTGGTCCTCCAGCCAGGTTTTCAGCTCTGTTGGGCATGCCCCAAAAACCTGCTCTAACAATATAGCATTTTCAATTTTATCTACAGAGTTTGCTTCAATTCCTTCCCACCAATGTTTTAAACACTTGCATTGTTTTGTGGCTAGCTCCTTGTAGCTCATGTCAGGGCTTCTCCTGAGCTTACAGAATTTAGCTCTGTATGCTTCAGCAGTTAAATCAAACTTCTTTGAAAGTGCAGCTTTAAGTTTGCTGTAATCGTTACTGTCCTCATTGTCCATTTGACCCAATGCATCCCGAGCTTTCCCAGTAAGTAGCAGGGATAGCTGGAAGCGCCAGGACCCTCTAGGAATTTTTGCCTGAATACAAACTTTTTCAAAGGAATTTAAAAAGGCATCCATATCCTCCTCCTCTTTAAATTCAGCTATCAGTTTGGAATTCAATTTGTAACCCAGTCCTGTAGTTCCAGTTAAACCCAAGTCACTTACCTGTTCTGGTGCTGGTGGTTGGAGTCGTATCTTCTCCAGTTCATGTTGCATCTGGCACTCACACTTTTCTCGGTCATCTGCTTGCTGTTCTTGCTCCCTCTTCTCCTCTGCGGCTCACTTCTCTTGCTCAGCCTCTCTCTGTTCTTGCTCCCTCTTCTCCTTTGCAGCTCATTTCTCTCACTCCACTTCTCGTTGTTCCTGCTCTGCCTCTCTCTGGAACTCCAGCTCCATTCTGTGCAACTCAATCTGTAGCCTGACTGCTTCTGGCCCCAGAATGCTGGTGATCTTCCTCTGCTGCTGTAGCCCTTGGCTTGCACTGGCCTTGCTGTCTTCCTCACCAGATCTGGACACTGCACTGGCCGCTGGCCCCTCCACACCCAAGGTTTGGTCCTTTACAGTCACAGTCTGTGACTCAACACTCTGGGCATTAGTGGCCATAAGAGCATCCATGAGGTTCTGCTTGGTGGCTCTCCCCTCATGCAGGACTCCTCTCTCCTTGCACAACTGCTTCAGGTAGTCTGCAGTGTGCTCACTGTAGTTGGAAGCCATCTTCTTCCCTAACTATGGCTACTCTAACTTGCACTTCAGAAAAAAAAATAAAACAGGTAGGAACTTGACTGCAAGCAAAATGATATAGTTCTGTTTTCTCTTTAACAATAAATCACTGCCTTATTTTGCAAGTGAGCTGTACAGTATTAAAGGGACACTGTCAACTCCCTTAGGTCTCAAAGTGTCCCTAGTTTAAAAAACACATTTTATGATTGCAAGTATTCTGTAAAGATTGCTGATGTAGCTGGTAGTTTGATTCTGACTCTTATTTTCTTTAAAAAAGTAAAAAACAGGCTGCCCAACATAATGGTGTTATCACACCAAAACAGGTTTGTTTACATTCCTTGATCAGCTCCAAATACATGTTTCCTGGACTTGGGAATGCCCACAACACAGTCTATCCCCTTATGATGCAGTGGGAGTTTAGGAGGTTACTGCCTTATGAGTGACTGCACTGTTTGGGTGTGTTTCTAATGCTCACGAAGCATGCAGTGAGAACAGATTCAGGATTATGAACAAAACAAGGTTGTTTATAAATATACATTGCCATGCATTTCAGTTCTAGTAAACAAGGAGACAGACAAAACAAACAGCAACATCAATGAATTTTAGAGAAGGTAAACAATCATAAATTGTGGGGTTTCAACTAGAAATAATATGATGAAAAACAGGTTGACAGTGTCCCTTTATGCTGACACACTGAACAGTTAAAGCTTGTGTTACCAAATGTTTTTGCACCGCTGCCAACCAAATCTGTCACAAATGCACTCCACAGGTCAGGCCCTCTGCTCCCACAGTGCCAACCTCAGAGCGCAATAGTGTGAACAGGTAACAGACAGGGTAACCCTCCTGTCTGCTTTTGGGTCTGAATCACCTTTAGTCTTAAGTTCTGTGGGGATTCAAACTGTGAGCCTTCTGCTAGCGTACCCAAATGTAGAGGCTCGGATACATACCTCTCTTCGGGGATTGCGATACAATCTTTCATCAGGGGCACCAAGCCAGGTTTCAAAATTAACCAAGACATTAGGTATATTCTTACCTTTTTCCAAGCTTAGTAATACCATCAAGCTGTTGAATAGTTTTGTCAGACTTAATCTCCTATATGTCACATGCAAAAAGAACTGAGAGACACCCAGGCAGTCTTTCAAATAAAGATTCTTTACTAAAAGATGATAAAAATATGAAAAATGTAAACACAGAACAATATATCAAAGAGCATCACAATCACATAAAAGAAAAAACAAGGAAAACTACAGAACAAACTCCTGCCAAAATACATTTAGATCTTTTCTATCTAATGTATTACCTCTATAAGTGCAGTTAAATTAGAGAACTGTGTCTCTCTATAGTCCCAAGATAAAATATCAACATTTCAGACAAGTATTCAGATTAAACTCTGTCTCCACACCCCTTCTATGAGTCATCTAGCTCCTCCTTTTAGAATACAAAAATATACAAACATGATGTCCTATCAGGAGGTATATTAAATAAGGTGACATCAGCAAAAACTAATTTCCCAAATTATGAGTCTTTGACCCACCAGTTCCTTTGAGGTTTACAACCCTGCAATCCGTCACCTAGGTGCAATATAGCCAACTGGAATCAGCTAAATGATGTTCTGTTCTGTAATAAAATGTATTTTTAGTTTCCCAACTTCAAAGCAGCAACAGGCCATAAAAGATAATAAAATGCCCTCTGAAAGGACGGTAATTAATTAATTAATTAACTGGTTCCTAGTCAGTTTACATATCCTGTAGCTTCACTGAAACCTGAGAGGGGGGCACCCATGGAAGCCCAGGCTGTCTTATCTGAGACAGTCACATACTACATTTTTATATTACAGATACCGTTCAATAATCATAACCAGGTGGCCAAGCCGGCATCCAGAATGGCTGCTTAGTCCTGGAGCTCTGAGCCTACACTTTCAGGAATCTCCTTTTCCCCCATTACCCCGGGACTTACTGAGCTAAAAACCGTGGGATCTTGAAGGAAAAACAGTTATGCCACCGAAGATGTCCAAGAAACAGGGACAACTACCATTTAAAAGTGCCAGTAATGAACTTAAAGATTCGGGTCTGGAAGCTCTGCCACCACAAGGAGAAAACGCAGGCAATGCAGCTGCAACAAATTCAGTAGGGGCTATGGAAGAAAGTGCATATAGCCCTCTGTTCTTAGTCCTGGAAAAACTGTTTAATGATCTAAAGTATGATCTGACGAGCAAAATGAATGCAGGGTTTGAAAATGTATCTGCTCAATTGGCCCTTCTGCAAACAACAGTAAATAGCTTGGGCAAGACAATGGAACAACATTCGGCCCAGTTAACGGAGGTGGAAGAAAGGGTCAGTACACAAGAAGATCGGTATAACCAGTGGAATCCTCAACTACAATCTGTATTGGCCGAAACAGAGAAACTAAAAGCAGTACTAGATGATCATGAGAATAGGGAGAGGCGTACAAATATAAGAATTGTGGGCATGGTTGAGGGAGTGGAAGGTAGAGACTGTGTAACATTTTGTCAAACAAGGTTAAAGGCAAAACTGGATCTACCAACCGAGTGTTCCTTGGAAATACAAGGTAGCATAGAACTCGGTGGTATGCCCCAAATGAAAGGCCTCGTCACATAATTGTAAAATTCCTGAGATATCAAGATAGAATGATGGTTTTGAATGCAGCTCGAAAGGCGGGTGTTATCAGAGAAGGCTCTCACCTTGTCAGTATATTTCAGGACTTCTCTGGATCAGAGCAAGCAGAACGAAATGCCTTCATGCCTGTGAAGAGAAGGTTACACCAACTCGAGTGGCCTTTTGCGCTTGTTTACCCTGCTCGATTGATTATACGGAGAAAGGGCAACACATTGAAGGTGTTTACAAATCCTGATGCGGCGATGCAGTACATCGAGCATGAATCAAAACAGCAAGACAATGCAGATGGGTGAACTTTATTTGAAACTTAAAATGTGCAGATAATGTGTTTTTGCACTGGCAGGGTGCTTAAACGAGGGACGATGGTACCAGGAGTGGGGTTGGGGGGGGATTATACCCTAAATGATTTGTACATGAAATAAGATGTATGTGAACAAGATATCATTGTCTTCCTGTTTCTGTAGCGCTCTTCTCAGTCCACTGACTCTTCAGTAAATAAAGTTTAAAAAAAAATAAAAATGATCATGACCAGCTGGCCAAGTGTCACACTCTACCACCCTATCTCACTTCTTAATGTTGATTTAAAGATCTTTATGGGGATACTGGTGGACTGTCTGCAGAAGGTGGCTCTAGAACTTATAAATCACAACCAAACGGGATTTATAGCAGAAAGATTTATACAGGACAATGTTAGGCAATTGCTCAACATTGTTTCTGCACAGTGGGGACAGGGGGCCTTCCAG
Source organism: Neoceratodus forsteri (assembly GCA_016271365.2). Classification (NCBI taxonomy): domain Eukaryota; kingdom Metazoa; phylum Chordata; order Ceratodontiformes; family Ceratodontidae; genus Neoceratodus; species Neoceratodus forsteri. The sequence continues at coordinate 679,169,764 of CM028133.1, read as the reverse complement.
TTAGCCATCTCTATAGATGCCAAGGAAGCATTTGATAGGGTGAATTGGAACTTCTTAAAAGCCACCAAGGAGAGGATGGAATTTGGCTCCACATTTTTAAAGATAATAACTACAGTAATTTGTACTCCTCCCCACAAGCCCAGGTTAGAATTAATGGTATCAATTCAGGTTACTTCCCGGTCAGCAGGGGAACCCAGCAGGGCTGCCCCTGTCCCCACTACTGTTTGCATTGTTCTTGAAGCCCGTGGTGGCAGTGGTCCACCAGGATCTGCAGATAGAAGGAGTTATGGCAGGGGGACTGGAACATAAGGTAGCCCTGTATGCTGACTACTTCATATTTTTTATTTGCTATCCTGAGACATCTTTGCCAAGATTGTTAACAATTCTCGAGTCATTTGGAAGCATATTGGGCTACAAAATTAAGTTCAGCAAGTCTGAAGCTTTGATACTAAGTGGCCAATGCTATCCAGACCTCCAGAATAATGTTCCCTTTACTTGGGAAAAAAAATAACCAAATTCGCTACTTGGGAATTCAAATTGCCACAGTAGATAATAACTTATTTGATATTAATTTTAATAGACTTTGGAACAATATGCAAAATGATATGGCCAGATGGATGCTTTTGCCACTCTCAGTGGCTGGTTGGGTTGAATCTGCCAAAATGGACCTTCTCCCAAGAATTTTATTCCTATTCTTGGCCCTACCCATACCTATTCCCACTCACTTTTGGGCAAAAATCCAAAAAGATACAACCCAATTTATCTGGAGGGGACAAAACCAGAGAGTGGCTCGGAAAATTTTGTACCAGGCTAAGGACAGAGGGGGGCTGGGGTTGCCCAATCTGAATAAATATTATTTAGCAAGCCAGGTGGTCCCTGCATGTTCCTGGGCAAAGCAACAGAGAGACTCAGGATGGTACAAAATAGAGGAAGGTGAGGGACTCCCACTGCCGCTATTTACACTGGCATGCTTAGATCAACAGACCCGCCCCCAAGATCTGACATCCAGCATATGGACCAGACATTCACTACAGATGTTATATAAGGCCAGACAGAAACTGGCATCACTACCTTCCCTTGGCACCTTATCGCCAATTCGGCATCATGTCAATTTCATCCCCCCAAGACCAGACTCTGGATATAGGACATGGGAAGCCAGGGGCCTCACCAGATTCTCTCAGCTTATTGATGGAGGTAGGTGTGTGTTCTTTGACAGGAAGAAAGAGAAATTCCGGATAGATAATGCTGAATTTTTTCGATACCTTCAAGTCAGGCACTTTGTCTTGAGTGAGGGTAGGATTGTGCTCCTGCAGAGACAGAAAACCTTCTGTGGGAGCCAGCCCAGTGGCACTAAGGGTTGAGGCGCTGGACGCCACACCTCATGCCATGCTGGCGACCTGGGTTCGGACGCGAGCCCGGGCTGTCAGGGGTCGGCATGGGGAGATGGGATTGAGCATCCGAAGGACTGCTCTCCTATCCCCAGAGAGGGATCCAGGGTGCCACCGCTCTGCAGTGGCCCCTGGTGATGACCGGGTATGTGTCATGACGTCATTGCATGCTCGCAGTCCAGGGCTACCAAAAATGGAAAATGGCAGCATAGACTGTGGCAGCTTGATGGTCGCTACTCCATCGGCCAACGATGCCTGGACAGCGCATGCCAGTATTAGTTCTTTGCCTGGTGCAGGGGCAATGGGGGTGCCCCTCTCAAAGGTATAGTTGCATATACCAGCTGGGCACACAACTTCAGGGTCAGTGGTGGAGTTGGAGCGGTGGCTGGAGTATGAAGGCAGGTCAGTGGCTGCAGGGGTGAAATAATTGTGATATGATAAGAAACATGAAAACCTTGTGGGAAGACTTTGTATATGAGGCTGTTACTTTGAAGGTTAAGATAAGATACATCTCTGCATTCTATGAGATGTTGGGAGATTCAGGCCTAGACCTGCTGAACTCAATTAGGAAAGCATGGGAGAGAGAACTGTCCATCCCTATCAGAGAGGACTCCTGGGATAAAAGATTCAGGATAGGGTGGAGAGTGGCCTCCTCTCCAGACTGGAGGGAATATTTTTGAAAAATTATAACACGATTTTTCCAAACCCCCACTGTCACCAAATACTTTCAAACAACCTACTCTGATAAATGCTGGTGACAGTGCAGCAGCAAAGGAACCCATGTGCATATCTTTTGGGAATGCCCAGTTGTCAGGGTTTTCTGGGATGGGGTTAGACAGGGTGTTCCAGATACTGTCAGTGAATATCCCCTCAGATTTCTTGAACTGGGTATTGGGATGCCCTGTGGTGTTGGACCTTCCCCCCCAGCCGTAGAAAGTTGGGTCTGATTTTTATAGTGGCAGCCCTGAAATGCCTCACCTCTCGTTGGCTGCAACAGTCCTCCAACTATAAACGAATGGTATAAAAGAATCAAAGAAATACAGGAAATGGAGAGGTTCACAGCCAGAATACACCTGAGAGAAGAAAAACATCTTAAAGTTTGGGATCCATGGCTGAACTGGTCCACAGCTCATCTCCCAGGCTGAATGGCTGCATGATTTTATCCTGAAGGATAGAACCCCTCTGGATGGACTGCTGTAGCAAGGAGGGCAGGTCTGGACCCCTATAATCCTATAACTGACCAGTTGGTTTACCCCTGAGTGGAGGAAACCTAGTCCAGATGCTCTAACTGACATGGTTTTAGACTCAGAGAGGCTTCGGCTCTCTGGCCTACCTCTCCGCACACACCCCTTCCCCCACCTTCCCAACGGGTAGAAATAAAATAAGGACAATAAATCATTATTAATTGGGATCTATAAATAATAGGGAAAAACAAATGAACAAACTCCTTTATCTTTTAGCTATGAAAAATGAAATGAGGACACCACAGGCAATAGAATTCTTAAAGATTGTCATTATTTAATTTTCATTTTTTATATTCTTTACTTATTCACTTAGAGCTGCGTGTACAGAAATGGAACAAATGTCTGTAGCTTAATACTTCATTATGTTCTGAAGTTAATGAATGTAGACAGCATCACAATCAAGTCCTGTATATTGTGCAGACTTTCTGTTGTAGTGTTGGATGCAAGAGATTCTGCTATGTGTCATGTCATGTTCTAACGCTTGAATAAAGTTGAGTTATAAATAAATAAAAAAACTCCCCTTTTTCTACCATCATAAGGATGCCTTCTATCATTTCCTTGTCCATTTCCTCCCCCTGAGACAGGAGGCAGTATAAAACCCCCATGAGGATTGTGATGCCATTTGTGGTCTTCAGGGTGACCCACAGTGCCTCCTCTCCTCCCTGTTTACGCTTTAGTTCTATTGCTTTGATCCCTTCCCTTATGTAGAGAGCTACTCCTCCTCCTCTTTTACCCTCTCTGTCCCTCCTGTAGATTGTGTACCTTGGTATGTTGACATCCCAGTCGTGGTTCTCTGTGTACCATGTTTCTGTGACTGCCACAATAACCAGGCATCCCTCTTCCATCAAGGCCACCAGATCATGGAGTTTGTTACCTAAACTACAGGCATTGGTACTCATTACCCTCCATTTTTTGATGGCCGTACCCTTTTTTGCCCCATCCCTGTCCTTACTGCCTTTGACTTTTTCTCCATTTCCCCTGTCCTTCTCCCTATCGACTTCTCTATTTAGGTGTTTACCTCACTAACTACCCTGATATTTTTGGGGGGGCTAGGAATTCCCTGCTTCCTTTCAGTGCCTCCCCCCTTTGCTAGTTTAAATGCTTGCCAATGAAGCATTTAAACCTATCACCTAGGATTCTGGTTCCCCTCCTAGACAGATGCAGACCATCGCGCCAGTATAGGCCTGCATCCCTCCAGGTGGACCCCCCACTCCTCAATGAAGCCAAAACCCTAAGCTCTGCACCAGTTTTTCAACCATTGATTGAATCCCATGGTGCGGAGCACCCTAGCCTCATCCATGTCATAGACAGGCAGTACCTCCGAGAAGGTTACCGTGAGCGCTACTTGTCTAAGGCCCCTCTCCAACTCCACAAACTCCTCCTGTACTGCTTTGATCCCTTTCACAGCCAGGTCATTTGTCCCTAGGTGTACAATGACATCCAGCTCCCTCCCCCGTGCAGCTGCTCCCACGATCCAGAGGATTCACTCTCTGTCCCTCCAAGCCACGGTCCTAGGCAGGCACCTTACCTCCCTATCCCCCCCCCAGTTCTACCCTCCTAACAATGGAGTCCCCCACCAGGAGTTGTTTCCTTCTGCTGTGGGATCCCATGCCACCTTCCTGTGGGTCTCCTTTGTGGAGGTTCCCAGCATTTTCCTTGGTCTCCAATGTGGGTGCCTCCATAAAGGAACCACACTTGCCAGAACAGTGTATGAATTGTGGAGAGGTACAACTGGAGGGATGCGCCTCTGTTCCACCACCCTCACCCTCCCTGAGTAATCTGTGTATACATTTTTATTGAGCCTTCTTAGATTTATTGCACCACAGTAATCCCATGTGTGAGTCATAGATAGTTGTCCAGTTTTCTTCTGTGATTTCCAGCCCCATATCTTTTTCCCATTGTTGTCTTACCCTCACAGATTGACTAGGCATTTTTTATTTATTTATTTATTTAAGAACAAGAACTTCTCTGGTACAGCCAAAACCTCAAAAGAACAAATTTTATATTAGTATTCTGTTTTCATGGGGGGGACCAAAGCGCCAGTATAAGTTTACGCTAAAATCCAAGACACAGTATACTGGTATGCAAGCCCACTCACCTCAAATAAAATTCACAACAACTCTTGTAGAATAAAGTTGTTATTTTAATCTCATCTAATAATATCCAGTTGTATGAATTCTACGTTTCGGGAATACTCCCTTCTTCAGGAAACACTGGTTACCTTATTTATACAAATATATACATGTTCAATAACAACTCATAAATTCCAACTATAAATAATTATCATGAATATATTAATATTTATAATGAAACACAAAATTAAAATAGCCCTTACATGTAATATATAGTCTTTTCACAAATATTCTTCCACTTTGTCAAGTATACAGATTCAACTCCCACCACTTTCTCCTAATGCATAAAATTACAAAAATAAAATTTAATTGACCTCACAATTCACAATGTTTAGCTCTCTCAAAATTAAACTGTGAAAAAGGTAATAATTATTGTAATCAACCTCAATTATAAAAGGATTTATTTTTCTCTATATTACCCCTTCTCCAATTTTATACAGCTGTAGAAAACAAAATATAATACCTTATAGCTAAGCTTTAACTTATGTGGCTACCCATTATAAATCTTATTCAAATTATCTCACAGGCCTTTTTAATTAGTGTCCTTTACTTAACTTCTTAATACCTCTTCTTATATTCCTTTCATTTCTGCAATTTCAGCCTGTAAAAAACGGAATCAACAAAGTTTTTCAGTCTGGTTTGACACTCTCCATAAACTTTCCACCCAAACTAAACCCATTTCACTTTGCTCTATCAAAGAGAGCTTTGGTATATATAGCCTCAGTCACTTTTCAAACCTCTGTAGTGTATCTACCAAATACCTGAAGCTTTCTTTTACTCGCAACCAAGATTTTCAGCCAAGTCTCAAGCTAATAATTACTGTGTTACTTTTAGCCCTCAGTAATAACAAGGCTTCTAAATCTATTTTTGTTTATGTAAACTGAGAAAGCTAAAACTTTACTGACAGTGAGATCCTTTTCTTGGGGACTTCCTGGTGGGAGTGAGACGTGGGCCAAATTGCTCCATTTAAATACAAGCTGGCTCCACCTCTAAATCTGGCTAAATGACTCTACGTCATATGTGTTTATTTATTTATTTAATTAATTAAGAGTTTAACCAGGAAGGCATACTGAACAGAGTACTGCTCAACTCCAGATGCGACCTGGGGGAGGGTGGCAGGGAGAAGCATGGACAAAACAAAACAGTGCAATTTGGAGTGGAGACAGACATACTGCAGAACTATTTGGCTAATTTGTACAGACTAACAGGTGCAAAACATAGGGATTCCAGAACAATAATTAACATTTGCAAATTGTACATTCAGATTAAAATTAAACATTTGAAGATTACGATTAGGGCCTAAACACACATATACTTTCCAGCAGTAAATTATAAACTGAGCTAGCAGAGCTAATGGAGTGACATAAAGCCACGACACAAAATTAGCAAAAGTTGCCTGAGCCGGGTCACTCAGACTGAGACATTAGCCACAGACGCATGGGGTGCAGAAATGGGCTTTGATGAGGGTGTTGAGGAGAGGTGAAGGGGGCATGTTCCAGATGTTTGCAGGAAGGAAGTTCCACAGTTTGAGCATGCAGTGTCTAAGAACTGTCTGGTCAGCAATGGTGGACATATGCAGCACAGACATGAGGTGGGAGTCTGTGTTCCTGAGTGGGTACACAGGCAAAGGCTGTGCTGTTAGGACTGAAGTGAGGTACTGGGGTAGAGATTTGTGCCAGAACCTTGCCAGGATACTAGCACAGTGCAACAGTCTGCGATTGCAAAGCAATGGATGATCAAGGGCTCTGTTAGGGTCACAAGGTCTCTCTCATGTGAGAATATATTTTTGTCATTAATTCTTTGGGGTTTGCACGTGATGCTATAATTTCTCTTTCTAGGCCATATAGGTTGGATTGCCCTGGTTGTGTTCTAGGCATTGCCCCTATGTGCACCCATTCTTGTAAATACCTCTGAGTGTTACTGGTGTTGATGGCACTGTTCTTCTAACCACTGCCTCCATCAAATACCTTGGGGTGATACTTGACCGCCAACCCAACCTTGGGTGCCATATACAAAATGTATGCAGACAGAGCTGTTAACTGCAAATTGGGTCTGGCCTACTGAGCAAAGAAAAATCTAACATCTGCTGCTAGCTTTGCTTTGGCCAGAGGTGTGCTTCTTCCCTCTCTCTGCTATGGCCTTCTCCTCTTTGCATGCACCTCCAAGGTTCACCTCACTAGGTGGAACAAACCTATAATAACATTTGTCGCTTTGCACTTGCTGCCCCTCGCCTCACCCATCACTGTGACCTATAGGACAAACTCAACTGGCCAACCACATGAACTTTGTGTTGGGCTGCTTCATGGGCAAGGTGCTCAGAACTGGCACCCCCCCCCCAGGGCTATCTGAGCTCCTCAAATTGGCTTCTTCTTCCTCCTACTCCCTCAGGTCTCTGGGCCCTGGTGTGCTTAAAGTCCTTATCGCCCGCATACAAATGGGGTACAGGGATTTTGCTTCATGTGCTCCTAGGCTATGGAACTCCTTTCCTGCCCAAGTCTGCTCCTCCCCCTCCCACACGTGCCTCCAGAGCTCCCTGTGGGGTTACTTGAAGTTTTCCTCTGCATGTGGGTATCCTAAGCCACCATAGCTTGTTCTGGCCACCTGCACTGGGCTCACCTGGCCCTCTTGGTACCGCTCTTGCAGCTCTTGCTGATACAGCCTGCCTGACTGGTTTCTGAGATGCATAAGATGTGTTTATTCTCTGTTTCAGGAGATACTTAGACTGCGGCTCTGGCTGTGGCTCAGTGCCGTTTATACTTTGTAAAATGTACTGCTCTTAGCCTTGGTGTCTCTATGTATATATCTTTTTGTATATATCTTAACTGTACTTACTGTCTACTGGTTATGTTCACCTGGTTTCAATTGACTCTGTATACTGCCTAACTTGTGTCATGTTGTCCTCTGTATGAACCTCTATCTCATTGTACTCTCCCAGGTCATACCTGAAAATTGGCATATAACTTGTCTAGTGTACCTACCTGGTCAACAAAAGCTAAATAAATAAATATGTCACCCTTCTATGCCATAAGTGTGTGTAAGATCTTCTTGACTTCTTATCCCACCCTCGACCTAGCACATCTCCAAAGCATTGTACTCCCTTTTTCCTCCAATGCACGTACCCATTTTCTTTAATTCCAGGCAAAAACTTTGGGTTATCATTCACCGTTGCCAGTATGGTCTTATTGCCCCCCCACCCCCATACTGCTTTGGCTGCCACCCTCCATGCCTGTAAGGTGTGCAGTACCAGTGAGTTCAGGGTCCGCCTATTCCTATACTTTTTACTTCCCCCTTTATCCAGGTAGTTAAGGGGTGAGCCCTCTTCCTCTCCATTTCTAAAGACACCCAGCTTGCACCTTCAGTTCCCAAGAGCCATTCCCTCATCAATCTAAGTTGTGCTGCTATGTGATATTTTTTAAATCTGGGAATTTTTGTCCCCCTTTTGCCATGGTCCCTTTGAGTCTTCTTAAGGCTGCCCAGGGCCTCTTGCTCTTCCAGAGACATGTAGCACATTGTGCTTCCAATTTTTTCAAGTATTTTCTGCTAAGTCCCATTGGTAACATTTGGATAGAGTATAATATACGTGGGAGTAGGATCATCTAAAGTAAGTTCATACATCCCATCCATGAGATAGGTAAAGAGCGCCATCTCTTCAGATGACCTTCCAGAGTTTTTAACATGTTCCCATAATTAAGCCTATAAAGGCTTGATATGTGTGGGCCTATCCTGATCCCCAGGTTTGTCAGGAAGGAGGTAACCATCTTAAATGTTAGATTTGGTATCTCTCTTTGTGGCCCTCCCCCCACCTGCATTAGTTTTGATTTATCCAGGTTTATCTCATAGCCTGAGAACCTGGAGAACTTGTTCAGTGCTTCTCCAATACCCGCCAAAGACTGCTCTGGGTGTCTTACAAACATCAGGATATCATCTGCATATAGTGATATCTTGTGTTCCCTTCCCCCTCTTCCTCTGACTCCTGTGATCCCTGGCTTCATGAGAATGTATTCTGCCAGGGGTTCTATTATCAGGGCAAAAAGCAGGGGTGACAATTGACACCTCTGTCTGGTGCCTCTCTCTAGATGGAACTCTTTAGACAGGCCCCCATTTACCATCACCTTCGCCTTGGGTGCTGCATATAGCAATTTAACATATTCCAAAAATCCTTCCCCTAGTCCAAATTTATTCAGTGCCTGGTACATATCAGTCCATTCCACTCTGTTGAATGCTTTCTCTGCATCCAGAGACAGCACAAATCTCTCCCCTGGACACAGAGATCCCCCCCCACACACACACCGCATTCAGCAGCCTTCTGATATTATTATATGAGTTCCTATCCTTGACGAAGCCCGTCTGATCTTTATTTATCAATATTGGCAGCAGTGTTTCTAACCTTCTTGCTAGTGCCTTTACTATTATTTGGGTGTCACAGTTTAGCAGCCGGATTGGTCTGTATGCCGAGCAAGTTGTGTGATCTTTGCCTGGTTTGGGTATTACCAGTATCGTGGCTTGATAACAAGTTTCTATTAGGGTCCCTATCTGCTGTGCTTCATCAAACATGACTTGTAAGGGCTTCATGCTTTGGGAGCCCAGGCTTCTATAGTATTCCACCCCCAAACCATCTGGTCCCGCTGCTTTTCCTTTTTTAAGCATGCTCAGCACCCAGGAGAGTTCCTCAGCCGTAAGGGGTGCCCCTAGTCTGGTCTTCTGCTCTTCATTAAGCTGCGGCAATTCTAAGTTATCTAAACATAATATTGTAGGGGACTAGGAAGGTAAGCTACACTTTCTACAGAAAGTTTCATTATTTTCTTATTGGCATTAAGAATTGCAGGATTCCATTAAAGTGTAGTAATTTTATAACCAGAGGGGTTAAAATATAACTGAAGTTGTTTGATTTCTGTGCTAGACACATAGGATTTGGAAGGATATTTGTGCAATATTTTAGAAGTGTCCTGCTGGCTGAACAGTGAGTTCTTTTTTATCCCTGGACTCAGTAGAGTGGTTTGTGTAGGAGCAGTGGTCTAGTACATTGTGGTGTTGGTTGACTTACTATAAAGGACAGTACTCACCAGGGTGGTGGAGCAGTGGTGTATTTGATTGTTTCTAACAGTCACCAGTGGTTGTGGCCTACCCACCCACCCTTCCCCTCACCCTGCCCACCCCAGGCATGGCATTTCCTTTATAGCCAAGGTTCTGACATCACTTCCTCAACAGGTCTTGGAGCAGAACTGTCATGTTCTTAATTACCCAGCACAGTGCATACAGGGTAAGTACACACAAACAAAAAAAAAATTACATATTACTCATTGTATATTATAAGGAAGAGGGACATGTGGGGAGTGGTGCAATGCACTGGCTGTGAGGCAGCAATTTTCCGGGAGACATTCTGGAACCTGTGTTGCTGCCCTATTTGCAGGCAACTGCCAGCTCTGAGGGAGGAGGTTTCCCACCTCCAGGCTGAACTAGCAAGGACTAAGGAGGCCTCCCCCACCCAAAGAGCACCAGTTCCACAACCACTGCCTCAGAGGTTGCCATGTGTGAAGAGCAGATGGACCACAGTAGGTTCCAGAGGGTGAGGGTGGTGGAACAGAGGCATAGCCCCTGAGTTGCACCTCTACACAAATTATATATCAGCCTGGCAAATCAAGGTTCCTCTATGATGACACCCTCATTGGAGACCAAGAAAAATGCTGGGAACATCCACAAGGGAGACCCACAAAAGAGTGGCAAGGGACACCACAGGGGAAAGAAACAGCTTCTGATAGGGGACTCAATTGTTAGGTGTAGACCTGTGGGAGAGGAGAGGGAAGTAAGGTGCCTGCCTGGTGTGGCTTGAGGGACATGAAGCGAATCCTCAGGATTGCAGAAACAGCATCACAGGAGAGGAAATCTGATATCATTGTCCACCTCAGGACAAATGACCTAGCTAGGCATGAGATCAGTGCAGTGCAGGATGAATCTGTGGAGTTGGGGAGGGGCCTCAGACAGGTAGCAAGCACGGTAACCTTCTCAGAGGTGCTGCCAGTCTATGGAAGGGGTGAGGCTAGGCTACTGCACACCATGCAGTTTAATGAATGGTTGCAAAACTGGCAGAGTGTCAGGGCTTTGGCTTCATTGGGGACTGGGGTCCACCTGAGAGATGAAGGTCTATACTGGCATGATGGTCTGCATCTGTCCAGGAAGGAAACACGCCCTGGGTGACAGGTTTAAAGGCTTCCTTGGCAAGCTTTTAACCAGCCAAGGGAGGCAATGATATGAAACAGGAAAGTTCAAGCCTCCCCACACAAAACATGGCAGGTAGTAGGGTAAACACTGAGGTACAGAGCTTGACAGAGGGCAGGACAGGGGCAAATGGAAAAATGGACAAGGGCAATAAGTGCAGGGATGAGGTAAAAAAGGATAAAACCAACATTAAATGGAGGGCAATGAGTACCAATGCCCGTAGTCTGGGAAACAAGCTTCCAGAGCTAGCAGCCCTGATGGAAGAGGAACACTTGGATATTGTGGCAGTCACAGAAACATGGTACACGGAGAACCATGACTGGGATGTCAACATACCAGGTACACAATCTACAGAAGGACAGGGAGGGTAAAAGAGGAGGTGGAGTAGCTCTCACATAAGGGAAGGGATCAAAGCTACAGAACTAAAAAGTAAAGGGGGGAGGACAAGAGGAACTCTGGGTCACCTTGGAGACGGGGAATGGCATCACAATCTGCACAGGGGTTGTATACAGACCCCCATCTCAAGGGGAGGAAATGGACAAGAAAATTATAGAGGGCATTCTCAAAATGGCTGAAAAAGGGGAGATACTGTTGATGGGGGACCTAAATATGCCAGATGTTAACTGGCCGACATGGACTGCAGCCACATCCAAGAGCAGGGTCATTCTCGATGCCCTACAGGGAGCATGCCTTAGACAGCTAGTGGTGGAACCCACTGGAGGAGGGAGCAAATTAGACCTGGTACTCTCAAATGGAGAAAGGATCACAAACTTAGAAGTCAGTAGACATCTGGGAACAAGTGACCACTGCACAGTGTGCCTACAATAAACACAACCATGGAGACAAGCCACAAAGACAAGGATACTGGACTTTAGAAGGGCTGACTTTGGCATAATGGGTGAATACCTGAGGAATGCATTAGCAAATGGCCAGAAAGGAGGGGTGGAAGAACAATGGAGAAAAATTAAAACTGCCATCATGGAGGCAACAAGCCTTTGTGTGAAACAAATAAAGAAAACAAAGCAGAATAAAAACACTATGGCTCTCAAAAGAGGTGTCAGGGAAGGTTAAGGAGAAAAAGGCTGCATTCAAAAAGTATAAGGAATCACAGACGGAGCACGACAGGGAACTGTATCAATTAAAGCAGAAAGAAGTGGGGAAGGCAGTCTGAAAAGCAAAGGCCCAAACCGAGGGAAAGATAGCAAACTCAGTTAAGAAGGGGGATAAAACCTTTTATAGGTACATTAGGGAGCATAGAAAGGTTAAGGGAGGGATAGTGAAGATTAATAAAGGAGAGGGTAGGTGGGCAGAGGGAGACAGTGAAAAGGCAGAGATACTGAATGAATACTTTTGCTCAGTATTCACAAAAGAAGAAGAGGAGGAGTTACCTAAACCAAACAGTAGAAGCACTCTGGATGGTGAGGTTGACACCAGTCCATTTACAGGAGAAAGAGTACTGAAAGAACTCCTAAAACTCAAGGTGGACAAAGCAATGGGGCCTGACGAGATTCACCCTAGAATCCTAAAAGAGATAAGGGTGGACCTAGTGACACCACTAACCACACTTTTTAACAAATCATGGGAAGATGGGGTGGTACCTGAGGACTGGAGGAGGGCAGATGTGATTCCCCTTCACAAAAGTGGGAGCAAGGCAGAAACAGGAAACTACAGACCTGTTAGTTTGACCTCAGTGGTGGGGAAAATGATGGAATTACTTCTGAAAGAAAGAATTGTTCAGTACCTAGAAGCCAGCGGGGCACAGGACCCAAAGCAGCATGGATTCACAGCAGGAAGGTCGTGTCAGACAAATCTAATCGATTTTCTTTGACTGGGTGACCAAGTAATAGACCGGGGGGCTATGGATATGGCCTACCTAGACTTTAGTAAGGCATTTGACATAGTCCCAGCATAAAAGATTAATAATCAGTTAACCAGCCTGGGAGTAGGTCCCAGGGTGGTAGCCTGGGTAGCAAACTGGCTGCACAACAGGACACAGAAGGTAATAGTGAATGGAACACATTCTGAAGAAAGGGGGGTTACTAGTGGAGTACCTCAGGGCTCAGTACTGGGTCCAGTCCTCTTTGACGTTTTAATAGGTGACATTGCGGAGGGTCTGGAAGGAAAGGTATGCCTCTTTGCGGATGACACAAAGATCTGTAACAGAGTTGATACACAAGGGTGGGTAGAAAGGATGAGAAGGGACTTGGCAAGGTTGGAGGAAAGGTCAGACATATGGCAGCTTAGATAGTACTGCGTGCAGTTTTGGAGACCTCATCTACGCAAGGACATAGGCAGAATAGAAGCAGTCCAGAGGAGGGCAACTAAAATGGTGCAGGGTCTACATCGGAACCATATGAAGAGAGACTGAGAGAGCTTAATATGTATACCCTTGATGAAAGGAAGGACAGGGGAGACATGATAGAAACTTTTAAGTACCTCAAGGGAATCAGCAAAGTCCAGGAGGGTAGCATCTTTCAGAAAAAGAGATGTGTAAGAACAACGGGGCACAATTTAAAGTTAGAGGGGGGATGGCTCATGGGTAATGTGAGGAAATTCTTTTTCACGGAGAGAGTGGTGGATGCATGGATCCGCCTTCCTAGAGAGGTCGTGGGGTCTAAAACAGTGGGGGAATTCAAACATGCATGGGACAGACATAAGGCAATTATAGTGGGGGGTTGCAGGAAGCAGTCTGTTGGTCAACTAGAATCTGCAGCTTATCCAATAGGTAGGGAAATGGGCAGACTGGGTGGGCCAAGTGGTCCTTATCTGCCATCAAAGTCTATGTTTCTTATGTTTCTATAGGTTCCCGGTCTCCCCTCTCCTGACCACGTCCGAAAGGATATTATCACTCTGGCATGGTCAGATATCGCTATCGGTGTGATTTCTGTCTGGGTAATCCGGGGATATAAGTCTCTTGGAGCATATATGTATTCAATTCTTGACCAAGTATGGTGTGGGTTGGAGTAGAACGTATACTTCCTCTCTCCTGGGTTGGCTTCTCTCCAAACATCCACCAGGTCCAACTCGTCTAACCCTTTCACCCATCTACGAACACTGCCTTCAATCAATCTATCAAGACTTTATTTATATAGTGCCTTTCAAAATCAAGGTGCTGCACACAGTATAAACCGTTAATATAATAAAAACAAGCAACAATATAAATTATTTAAAAACAGTCTTGGAAGGCTAATGAAAATAAATGTTTTTAACATGGATTTAAAACTATTGACAGTTAGGCATTCTCTTAACCGAAGAGGTAGAGATCTCTTTGCAGACAACACAAAGATCTGCAACAGGGTTGATACACAAGGTGGGGTGGAAAGGATGAAAAGGGACTTGGCAAGGTTGGAGGAATGGTCAAATGTACGGCAGCTCAGATTCATGTAAAAAAAGTGCAAGGTAATGCACCTGGGAAACAAAAACCCAGGGGAAGAGTACACAATGTGGGGTGAGATACTAACAACAACAAAAATCGAAAGGGACCTGGGAGTAATTATATCAGATTACCTTAAGGTGGGCAAGCAATGTGAGAAGGTAGTAAGGAGAGCTGGGGGGATACTGGGATGCATAGGGAGAGGCATCAACAGTAGAAAACAGGAAGTTGTTATCCCTCTGTACAGACAGTTGGTGAGACCCAATCTGGAGTACTGTGTGTAGTTCTGGGGACCCCATCTCCGCAAAGACATAGACAGAGTGGAGGCTGTTCAGAGGAGGGCAACCAAAATGATGCAGGGTCTGCACCAGAAAACATATGAAGAGAGACTAAAGCAGCTTAATATGTATACCCTCGAGGAAAGGAGGGAGGGGGGGGACATGACAGAAACTTTCAAGTACCTCAAGGGAATTAACAAAGACCAAGAGGGTAGCATCTTTCAGAAAAGAAGATGTGCAAGAACAAGGGGGCACAATTTGAAGATGGGGGGGACGGCTCAGAGGTAATGTTAGAAAGTATTTTTTTCACAGAGAGGGTTGTGGATGCATGGAACAGCCTTCCTGAGGAGGTTGGGGAGTCAAGAACAGTGGGAGAATTTAAGAATGCATGGGACAGACATAAAGACATTCCAATGGAGGGTAGGAGGAAGTAAGCTGTTGGTTAACTAGAATCTGCAGCTTATCCATCAGGTAGGGAAATGGGCAGACTAGGTGGGCCAAGCGGTCCTTATCTGCCATCAAATTCTATGTTTCTATGTAGAGAATTCCACAGGGTTGGTGCTGCAAATGAGAAAGCACGAGCTCCAGAAGTTTTTTGGACAAACCCTGGGAATCTCTAGCAATCCCTCATTGGTGAATCAGAGAGGACGACTGGGGGAGTAGGGAGTCAGGAAATCTTTCAGGTAGTTGGGTCTCTGTTCATGTAGGGCTTTAAAGGTATGCAAACCTACCATGTAGGTGATCCGCCACTGAATCGGCAGCCAGTGCAGTCCGCGCAGCACAGATATAATATGGCTGGCCCTAGAAGTGCCAGTCAACAGCCTGGCCGCAGTGTTCTGCACTAGCTGCAAGCGATGGATATCAACCCCAGACAGTCCTAGGTAGAGGGCATTGCAGTAGTCAAGATGGGTGGTAATGAAGGCATGGACCAATGTTGGAAGGTCACCCGGTGGAACCAGGTGTTTCTCCTGGGCGATATTCCTCAGATGGTAAAATGAGGATTTAACCACAGCTGACACCTGAGATTTCAGGGTCAATCCATCGTCAAAAATAACGCCCAGGTTCCACACCCGATCTGACGTAGTGAGCTGAACACCATCAAGCCACAGGTCTGACGCGTGCCCAGCCCCCAGACCTGCCCCCAGGTGACCCGGGTCCACAATCAACACCTCAGTCTTATCCAGATTCAGTCTCAGCCAACTGGAACTCATCCAGTCTTTGATCTCAGAGAGGCAGTTATTTAGCACTGAAATCGCATCAACCTGTCCAGGCATAAAGGACATATACAGGCATCTGTCTTTCCTCTCCTCCCAATCTATCTAACACCCCAGCCATCCTGCAATTAAAGTCCCCCGCTAAGGTCAAGTTGGGGAATTGTTCCCTATGCAGAGTATCTAGCATCTCATCGTAGAAGACTGGGTCATGTTGTGCCGGTGTGTAAATGTTCCTCAGTGTAGTGTTCTCCCTCTATCAAACCCTGCAGAAATATGTATTTACCTCCTCTATGATCTTTCACAATCCTTTGTTCCTCAAACTGGAGTCCCTTTCTTAATATATGGAGGCAGTATGGCGCAGTGGGTTAAGGCTCTGAGCTGCAAATCTGGAGACCTGGGTTTGAATCCCACAGCCCCCTAGGTGCATACTGTGTGACTCTGAGCAAGTCACTTAACTTCCTTGTGCTCCCAGGTTGCACCTGCAAACAAGTTTTCAGATTAGTGTGTCTCACCTGGTAAAATAATTGGTTAAAAAAAAAAATATATATAGCTACCCCTCTTTTGTGCCCGTTATAGGATGCTGCATAGCAGGCCACTATCCATTCCCTAGTTAGTTTACTGTGTTCAGTATCTGTGAGGTGCATCTCTTGTACCATAATTGTGTCTGCCTTATCTCTCTCTTTAGCATATTAAGCACTTTCTTGCATTTTTTTTTTCCATTAGTACTTTTATTGGCTTCCCCCTTTTAGATCCCACTCCTGCGCATCCCTGATGTGACGTGATGCATACGTGTGAAACATGCGTTTGTGGGATGCTCCTCTACCAGTCACACCAATACCACCTATGACAGTCACTGGGCTTCCATCCGGTGATAGCGGGACTACAGGCGGGTGACCCCCCCTTTCCGGAAGAGGACAGCCATTACTCAATCCTGCTCCCACCCTCCCCCCTTGCCGGCACACTGGCGGCCAGAGGTCATTCCCGAACCCGGGTCACTGACGCAGCGTGAGATAAGGCGTCCAGCACCTCAGCCCTCAGTGCCACCGGGCCAGCCACTTTCTTGTATTTTATTGGCATGGAAAACCCCTGTACATTCCAGGAGCATACTGCTATTGCATTCATTTCACCATTTTGTTTACTTTTTGTTCCCTGGGGGTGAGTCCTTCCCCTTCCCTGTACAGACCCCAGGTTACCTTCCCTATTCCATACAGCATTCTCTGTATCATGAACTCTCCTCCTCTTTTGTCTTTTACCTCTATGCCGTTAACAACTTCAACATTTAAACATATTATATTCGCATTTGTTGTACCCATTATTAACATTTCAGCTATAAACAACAACAACCATCATTTCTGTATTTGTGGGATTGTTATCTCCTGAGAGCACACCAAGCCATACTCCTTGGTAGTACCTCTCAGTCCCAACAACCCCTGTGGTCTTCCTAGTGCATTACACTCCATTTATAACCATTAGCACACTTTCATTCCCCACCTCGCTCATTCCTTTGGTTGACCCCTGTTTCTATAATTCCCTCTCTGTGTATATCTTATCCTTCCTACAGAACATAGCTTCACCAGAACCTATATAGTTGTTCTGAGCCTCTTAAATCTGTTTTCATGGCATACATTGGAGCCCCAGGATCCCAAGACCGCACCCCCATGACACAGTTACTTTCACCCCTCCCACCCCTTGTGCCCATCTTCTTGTCCCAAATTCTCCCCTTACCCACCTTGTCCCCTTCTGCTGTTGGGATCGTCCCTTACATTTGTCTCTTGTTCCTCCCGATTTGCTCCACTCCCCCCCCCAAAAAAAAACTGCCTCTCCCTTTGTTACCTAGCCCCCCCTTCCTTCTTCTATGTCTTTTGGTCTAAGGCCCCCCCATCTAGTGGTTTTTACTTACCTCAGACATTCCCTTTATTCTCATGCCTTATCCCCTATCCCCACTTTTGGTTACTCTCAGTCTCACCTCTGTCCACATTCCTTGTATACCCATAATTTTCCTTTTATACTTCTCTATCCCAGTAGTTGGACTTATGTGCCGTGCATGCCATCATCTCCATAATTGTGCATAAGTCTCCACCCCCTGCCTTTGGCCCATCGTTCCCCACGTCTCTCCCTCTTATATTCTTTTCCCACTTCTAATCTGTTTTCTATACCTTTTGTTCTGTTTTTGCAATGCTTGATGTGTTTTCCTGTCTTTACCCCCTAGCTTGGCAGTTTTTACTTACTACATTGTTCTTGCGTTCTCTGGCCCTGGACTCTGCAGTCTGCAGGAATACCCACGTCTGTCCATGTCTCCGCATCCAGCTGAATGCACTTCAAGATGTTCCTCCTGTGCAGCATCATGCAAGAATATAATATAATATATTCACACTGGCAGTTATCCCTTCTCTAAATACCCCTCCTACCATGCAGCGGATGGCACCTACATAGGTGATTTATAATAGCCCCCCACTTCCTTTCTTACTCTTCATCTAGTGTCACATCTTTACTTTCTGTGGTCCCTTTAGTGTGTATCCCCTGTATCTTTTATTTATGTATGGATCCTTTTGGTTTTCCCAGTCTCGTGGGTGACTAGACAGTTTCCCACTACAATAGCTCAGCCTTTTGAACCCTCCAACGCTTCCGCTGCATGATGTGACTCTGCCATCCATTCTTCACCCCCCCTCCACATTGTGCTCCCTAGCAATACCCCCCCCTCCCATTTCCCAGCAGTTTGTGTTCATTTTAATCCTCTGGTTCTCTCTTATATCCACCTCCCTTCCTCACCCCCATTTCCCATGACATTCTCAGTGGCAGTGCAATAGATTGTAAGCTCATCATCCCCCCCCACCCCGTGCAGCTTCTGATCATGATTGCAGTGCCTAGAAAGAAAGGAGACATAGTCGGGAAATTATACCATGACCATGGATCCCCTCCACTAGTTAAAAGTGCCTAGTCCAACAATTACTTACTGTCACCCTCTCGCAAACCAGCTGTCACTGAGGGTCTGCAGTCTTCTTGTATTTGTGCTTAACTTCAGCTCAGTGAACCTTCTTCTGGTGGCTCATCTTCCAGAGTGAGTATCGACTTCATCCACCAAGTCTCTGATAGGGGCTTCTTTTGTTTTAGTTACCTCTGCTTTTGGGACAGTCCTTTTAAAAAACTATTTCCCTTCTGAAACAATTCCCTGGGCATAGTCAGTTTTTAGCTTCCGTTATCAGCGCCATCTTGTCTCCCAGGCCCCAACTCACCACATTGTTATCTTAAAGTGGTACTTCCCTCCTGCTCACTTGCTGATCCATTTCTTCTCGATGCTTGTGTGGTGCACCTTTTCATGGTCCCAGAATGTATAGGTTTGGCCTTCGTGTCTAACTTTAAGGACTGCTGGGAAGAAGAATCAGAAATCTGTGCCTTTGCTCCTCAAATCATCTATCAGTGGAGCAAACCATCTTTTTTTCACAGCAACTCATGAGAAGGGCACTAGGTCAGAACAGCACCAATCTGTATAGCACGGTCAAGAACTGTGCAGCAACAAATGCCGTCATTTTCTTTTTTGTAGGGGAGCTCTGCCCCCAGCACCCCCCCCCACACTAAAAGATCCTAACTCTGGGAGAAGTGGATCATGGGGAAAGACAAAAATTGTGGGGCCATGGAATACTGCTTCCATGGCCCCTTGTAACAGTAAAGTCCAGATTCTGCAAAAATCCAGGGAGACTAGGATTAGAACCCTGGTCTCCACTGCCACCTGGCTGAGCTGCTCCATGCCTCAGTGCTCCACGCCATGGGAGCAGCTTGGCCAGCCTGTAGAATTCTGCTGCCCATGTCCTCTGTCAGTACCAAAGACAACGACCAGAGGAGGGCTTACTGTCTAGCACTCATAATCCCCACTCGCTGTCTGTGATAGCACTGTATAGACTAGCGCTGTGTTGTGTGGCTCTATTCTTGCAGCACTATTCTAACTGGCTACGGTGAGATGTCCTGGAAAATCATGACTCTGTGCCCCAGGTATTTAACTTCCTTCATCTTCCGTTACACTGACAGTATTTTTTGTTTGTCTTGGTAGTTATGGAGTTTAAAAATGATTTGTTTGGGTGGAGGGTCTCCTGGTGGTTTGGGTGCAAGTGCTCTGTGTGCTCAGTCTGTCTTAAGTATCCTCTGCTTGGCATTGATTTTAAGAGTTTCAGCCAGCCACTTCCCCACAAATCTCTCAACGTATACACCCTCTGCTCCCTCTGAGATCCCTCTTATTCTCAAGTTGTTCCGTCTCTGGAAGTTTTCTTGGATATCCACTTGCTCCTCCAACTCGGCTAGCTGTTTTTTCATCTTGGCCATCGTGCTCACCAGGGGAGCTGTTCTTCCACGTTTGACACCCTCTGTTCATGCTCCCCTAGTCTCGCTGCTGCATGTAATGTGTGTTCAAGCTGTCCAATTTCTCAGCCAGCATCTCCAGTTTTTCTAGTTCCTCCAGTTGTGCTGTAAGTATCCATACCACTCTGTTGGAGACTTCTTTTGCCAAAGCCCCCAATGTTTCCTCTGTTGACTCCTGCTCTGTGCATGCGGTGGGGCCTGCGGATGTTTTGAGCTGTTTTTTTTTTTATTGCCATGCCGTCCTGCCCTTCCTGGTTTTCCTGCTCCCAGCATTAAATAAACATCCATTATAGGTCTGTGTACTTTCTGATCTGCAAATATCTTCAATTCAGGGATTTTCCTTCTAGTTTTTCCCCTTTTTATTTGCGTGAGGTGGCAGAGCATCTATGAAAGCGTCTACTCCTCCTGTTTGCGCATGAACAGTCCTTTTTGCACCACTTTTAGAAACTCTTTTTCAACATATACAGAAGCAGCAGGCCATTCTACCCTCCTTTGAAAAGGTGTATGTAATTATTAATTTAATGGTCTACACAACCAGTAAGTGTTATGCTTGTGCAACTGTGTTACTTTACTTTGGCCATTCGCACTCTCTATTCCATGAGGAATTACCACCCTGTAGGAGTACCAAAGGCAAAGAACCCTGGAAGAGGGTTCTCCCCTAGAGGTACCACGGGAAGGTTCCCTTGGCTAAAGGTACCTTAGAAAGAATCCCCCAAAAGATATTGTAGTAACACCAAGAACAACAGCGATCAGAGGCCATGAGGCACAGAAGCAGAATAACAGCAACAGCAGCTTGATAAAACATGAAGCGCCCAGGTTAGTAAGATAGTATGGGTGCTATGGGATACAATGGTGATTGAGGGGGCCTCCTAAGGAGAGAGGGAACGGCAAGTATGGACACCATCCACCTCCATCCAACAGCGGAACCTACCTAAGGGAAACAGCGGAACCTACCTAAGGGAACTAGAGAATACTAACTAAGACTAACTAGGATTATGACCGTCGGCATGGAGGAGAGAAAACCCCCTCTGAGGAGGACACCTCCGGGGATCCAAGGCCGAGGTCACCTTCCCTCCAGGCGTGGGATAATTACTTAGTGATGGCTCTGCTACCACAATCTGGGATGGCCAATGTTTTCTTCCATTTTCTGTTTAGATGAAGGTTTGAAGCAGAAAAAGATCCATCTACCCAGTCTCTTGATTATACGGAAGGAATGTTGTTCCTGGAGGCTGACGAGGCTGCTCCTATGCAACATGAGTGACCAGAAAGATAACAGATCAAATCCCAGATATCCATCTGATGGGGTTCATGAAGCCTTTCATAGTTCAAGTTTGACAGCGGAGAAGCATATGAACTGGAGACAGCAAAGAACTGAAGTAGATAGCTGAATACTCTGATCGGTCACCCATTGTCAAAAGTTGGAAGTAGGCTGTGGTCACTCCTTTATGTAATCTGTCAGTTTTGGAGGCTGGAAGGTGAAAGAAATAGTGATCGCCTGTTCCTCAAATATGCCATAGAAGCTAGGAGGAAGCTAATAGTGAGGATACGATACATTCACCAGGCAGAGGAACATTGTAACTGATTGATTTGAAGCATTTCAAGTACATTTCTGAATATCAGACTGTCAATAGGTTGATATCTTGAAAGTTTCTTAGTCGTTGCTCAATACCAGTCAACAGTAGCCCAAATGAAGAATTGGAAAGGATGAAAGCCATGGAGGCATCCACTTAAGCAAGGAAATACTGAATGCTAGGTGAATATCCCTTGATAGTGCCATTCAAGGGTTATGAGCTCAATAGCAGTAGGCAATAAGCTGAATTATGTTGCAGGGAGGCAGGTATTGCTGGAATGGAATGCAAGGTACAGAAGGTAGTGTATCGTCTTTGAACTAAAGTAAGGTGGGTTGGGTGCCCAAGAATAAAGCTGACCTCATCAAGTCTGAGCTTGGTCAAGACAAACTTTAAAACATGAATTGATCTTCGAACCAAGGAGGAGCAGTAATAAGCAAGTCCACTGATGGCTAATAGTTGAGTACTCCAACAGAGGGACAGTGAACTCCTGAAACAACGGCTTCTGGAATGAGATACCAGCTTCTGGGAAGAATAGTGCATTCCTTCAATAGAAAATCATCGAGGAGGAGCATGACAGACAAGTAATGAGTAATAACCGGCATAGAATATTCAAATATATAAAATAACTTAGAGCTGCATTTACAAGCAAAGGTCAAGTGCACATGGTTTCCACGTGTCAAGGACAGGATGGGTAATGGCTTAGATTAATATCCTTTCCTGATGATGCCCTTGTGGAGATGAGAGGGAACTGGATGAATAGGAGATGTTTTATTTATTTATTTATTGAAGATATCGGATAACAAACCTTTGAGTCAAAGACTCCTTTACGAAGGTTCCACATCATTGAGAACAGAGACATCAGGGAACAATAGCAACAATTAGACACAACAGTTACAGAAATGGTTACAAAATGGTTACAGATAACACAGTAAAGCGGCTGGTGATACAAAGATACAGAGTGTTGCCACGCATAGGTACATAGTACAGATGGTAGCAGGTAACAGAAACATACACTGCAGGGCGGTGGCGCCAGCCATGCCCTGGTGGTTATTTGCAGGCCTAGACTGGACTGAGGTGTCCATTGTGAAATATAGGCAGTCCCTGGGGCAATTGGACCAGAGTTAGGTCCATAGTCATGGGGAAGGGGGGAGTGGGTAGGGCTAGAAATCAAGGACAGTCACAGACTGAGTCATGAGAGATTAGGTCTCTTAGCTGGGACATGAACTATCCAAGTTTGGGTTCTGTGAGGAGAGGGAGTTTGAGAGTGAGTTAAGCCAGCTAGGGGCCAGGAACCTAAAAGTTCTCTGACCCGAGGTGGTCTTGCAGCGAGGTACCCTGAAGTGGGTTGTTGCCGATTGCCGAGTGAGTCAGGTGGACAATGGTGCCTGGAGTACGGAGTGAGAACAGGTGGGAGTAGCCCTGCTGTTATTTTTTTAGCAAAGAGGCAGGTCTGATATTTGAGCCTCCCATCAAGGGTGTAGGTATGTGTGAGTCTGGCACAGCCAGTAGCTAGTCTACAGGCCTTATTAAGGGCCAGCCTAATTTTGTTTAGGTGCATGTTGTCGGCTGCCCCATAGATAATGATTCCGTAGTCTATAAGTGATAGCACTGATGCTGAGACAGCTAGGTGGAGAGCTTCTGGTGGGAGGCAGTGCTTGTACTGGTGAAGCAGGCCAATACACACATTGACAGCGGTGCTAGTTTTCGGATGTGGTCATGATAGGTGAGCCCAGAGTCTAGGGTGATACCTAGGTATTTGAATGAGGTAATCTGCTCAAGGGGGTCATTTAGAGAGTTCAGTATGAGCAGGGATTGTCCTATGTTCTTGTTTTGGCAGTGTGCAAACACCATGGATTTTGTTTTTTTGTAATTTAGGACTAGCCTATGTCGAACAAACCAGGATTCAGCTTCTGTGAAAGATTTTGGGAGTGCAGAATGGAGGGCTGTGGGATTGGTATGGGAGCTGTAGAGGATAGCATCATCCGCATACAGGAGTAGTTTCCCAGAGCAATCCTTGGGCAGGGAGTTGAGGAACAGGAAGAAAAGTAGGGGGCCGAGAATAGAGCCCTGCGGGACCCCCAACCTGACTTGGAGGGGGGAGGACAGGGTTTGTGCAAGCCTGACTGATTTCTCTCAGACAGATAGCTAGCAAACCAGCCAGTGGTCTCTGGAGACAGGCCTATTTGTGAGAGGGAATCCAGGAGTAGTGTGGGGTGCACCATATCAGACGCCTTGGAAAGGTCTGTAAAAACAGCACCAGCAATGTGGCCAGTGTCAAGAGATGTGTTGAGGGCATATGTAAACTCCTAAAGGGCTGTGGTGGTACAGTGGTTGTGGCAGAAGCCATGCTGCTCAGGACACAGGAGACTATAATTGGAAAGGTAGTCCGTAAGCTGGGTGGCCACAATCTTCTCCAAGGTTTTGGAGAGGGGAGGCAGGATTGAGATGGGGCAGTAGTTCCTCGGTAGAGTGTGGTCACTGCTTTTAAGGATGGTTGTGATGAGGGCAGATTTCCATTTAGAGGGAAACCGGCCCAGTGATAGGGAGCAGTTCAGAAGCATGGTGAGAGGAGAGAGAACTTCATTAAAGGTGAGCCTAAGCAGTTTAAGATCTAGTGTGTCGCTGCTGAATCATGATTTGCTGAGGGCCTTGGGTAGAAGGGGGGGTAGCTTCACGCTGAGATATTGCTTTAAAGCAGAACGAGGGGCAGAGAGGGAGCAAGGTGGTGCTGCCGGGGGTGGGGGAGAAGAAATTGGGGGGGAGAACACTACTAAGGTCAGAGAAGGCGGCATTAAATGTATTTGCAATCAGGGCAGGGTCTGTGGTGATAGACCCATTGGCCCTGTGTTGAGAAGGAGATGCAGTGGAGGCTTTGCCACTGAGCTCTTTGAGGGAGTCCCAGAACTTGTGCCCAGACCCCCGTGTGGCAGTGGGCGAGGTTTGGTAATACTCAGTTTTTGCCTTACAGATTTTCCAAGTACATTTATTATGTGCTTCTTGGTAGCACTAGCTATCAGTGGGTTTACCAGTATCCAGAGCAATGTGCCATAGATTGTCACGTTCACGCATCTGGTCCAGCAGGACTTGTGACATCCAAGATGTGTCAACCCCTTTTTTTTTTGTATGATTGCATTTATCACCCCCTGCACACCTGGCTGGTCTTCCCTTCAGGCTCCCACATGGATTGCCCCATCCGGCGTTCCCAATCCCACTACCCCACATCGCAAACAGCCCAGGTATCCCCTATGTATCCCTTCATTGAGAGGGTCCCTTACCTTCATAGGGGATGAGCCTTTCTGGCTATATCCAACGACCCTGGGTGCTGCTGAGGCAGCTGATGGAGATCCGGAAGTGAGGGTCCAGGGAAGGCCATCATCTGATCGGCCAGGGTGCCATTTTCTGTGTTTTCCTCTGAGGAGAGATGTGCCATGACATCTAGGCTGGCACCGACATCTATCTCTCCCCAAACATCATGGGTTGGACATCGTACTGAAACCCCGGCCTCCGCCAGGGGTCAGCGGATGCCGTGCTGCATCCCCTCCCTCCCCCAGAGAAGGCGAGCTATCAGTGGACGCTCGCTACTTCTCCCCTTGGCCAGCCCTCCAGTGACCCGAGTCCGTTCCCAAACCTGGGCCACCAGCGTCACAGGTAAAAATCCAACCGCTGTGCCGATGATGGCATGTCAACCCTTTAGCTATCTTTTGCTTAGTGCACACGTCACAGGCAGAGTTGAAGGTGTCGATGAAGTGGTCGAGGGCAGAGTCAATGTTCAATGCAGTTTTGATGGGGGACCAGTTGCCAGCTAAGAGACACTGTCTAAGGGACCAAAGTTTGTTGGGTTTGAGGTGGTGTTGGAGGATAGTTTTGGGGGGCAGCTTTCTAACAATATATGACCAGTTACAAAGCACCGGGGAGTGGTCACTCAGGGCACTGGGTAGTACCCTGACCTGGGTTGCTTTGTGGGGTGCATTGGTGAGCACATGATCAAGGAGAGGGGCAGTACCAGTCTTCTGGTTCATTCTAGTGGCAGAGGTCACACGTTGGAACAGGTTTTGAGAGGCTGCAGCATCCCTAATGGGAGCCGATGCATCAGCTAGCCAATTTATATTAAAATCCCCACGGTCAATGATTTCAGTCCTGTCAGGGAGTGTCTGGAGGTGGGCAAGGACAGAGTGGAAGGCACTCTTCTGATTTCGAGGAGGAATGTATACAGAGGAGAGGAACAGGGGGGCTCTGTTAGGTGCAAGAGTGATTTTCAGAGTGAGAACCTGGGCCCCATGTTCAAAGTTTGGGGGTGGGAGGGCGAGACACTGTAATGAGTCCTGGATGTGCAGTGCACATCCACCCCCTTTTTTAGAGGTTGTGTCGTCATGGTATAGAGTAAAACTGGGGAGTGAGACCGCGGAGTCTGGGGTGCAGTTGTTGAGCCAAGTTTCAAGTACCAAGATGACATTAGAGCAATTCTGGGCAACCCAGCCCTGAAAAGAGTAAAATTTGTTGAGGAGGCTACATATTATTAAGGGAGGCAACTGTTAGATCCTTAGGAGCAGTAACCTGGGAGGGGGTTAGGTGGGTCCCAGGTTGGGGTGGAAGACTCCCGAAAGGAGGAGCAGGAGGATGTGCAAGGATGCCAATTTTAGTCACTTCTTCACCATATGGCAGGAAGGCAGTAGGTTGAGGAGGATGATGACTGGATCTGAAGGAGCTGCTGGGTCAGTTGGAAAGACTGATGCTGGATTTGGAGGAGGCTAAAAGGCGTTGTGCATAGTAGAAGGTAGCTGAGCAGTAGGTTAAGCAGGAAGATGGTTGTCTGACATGGAGAAACCAGATTTACCATTAAGAATAGACTAAGCTAGTTGGTTGATGGGATACTACTGTAGATGGGGCTTAAAGGCTATATGAGAAGGTGTATCAGGTGGAGGAGGATTCTCCCGGGATGAAGCTGCTACAAAGAGATCGAATAGAGCTTGTGTATAGATGAATAAGAGACACTAGATTTCCATACTTCTGTAGGTGCTAGAGGGACATTCCAGTCCTTAGAAGAATATTACAAGTTTAGAGTAAGAGTTCCAAGTAGAGGAAGAGCAGCAGGAAGGTCTTTCTTCCAGATCGGGAAAAGCCATGGAGAAGACATGAAAGTCCCGGCAAGGTCGATGGAGTGCCTGTTTGATAATGTAGATTTCCTGAAGATAATAATGAGCTGCAACCTCCACATAGGTGCGGTGCAAGGAAATACAGTAAATCCAGCAAAGTAGGAAGTCCTGTAACCTCAATGTAGGAGCAGGACAAAGCAAAGAGATTTTCAGTAAGTAGCGCTGTAACCTCCACGTAGGTACAGGATAAATGTTTTCGTATTAAGACATTAGCCCTGAGATCTCCACATAGGTAAAGGACAATGTAATAGTTAGACTCTAAAGCAACAAGTTCTGCACCTCCATGCAGGTGGGCACAATGGGATATTTTGGATATCGATAAGCCCTGTGCCTCCACGTAGGCACAGGACACTGAATATGTTGAATAAAAGGTAAAAGGCCCCATGCCTCCACATAGGCACAGGAAGGTAGAATATATTGAGTTTAAAATAATAGGCCCTGCGCCTCCTTGCAGGAGCAAAGCAATGTAATATCATGAATATATATTAATAAGCCGTGAGCCTCCACATAGGCACAGGCCAATGCAGTATTTTGAAATAGAGTAGCAAGCCCTGTGCCTCCACGTAGGCACAGGACACCATAATATAAAATTATGAGCTCCATACCTCCTCGTAGGACGTGCATAGTTGCGGTGCATTAAGCTACTGTGACCTCCACAGCCTTCCATTGCTGGTCCTTCTGCCGGGCAGCAAAGTTCAACGCATAAGTATAAGTAATGCTGCACTGCGCGTGCAACTGCATGAGAAAAGAGGTCTATTGTGCACCAATTTTTATTACCATTCGATAAATCCAAGGTGGCACTTCGCAGTAACCAGTCCTCTGTAAAGTGCAGCCCTGTCAACACCGTCATTTGAAATGCACCTTGAGCATGTGAAGCTTGGATGCGGACTTCGGAGTGCAGAGTGAGACTGTTGGCACAGGGTGAGCCCTGTGCCAGTGAACTCTAGGATGAGGCTGGCATGCCCATTTATTCGTGTAGGTATTTCTTATGTATGCATTCATTCATTCATTCATTCATTTAGTCATTTGTTCAGTATGCTGAAGTTATTTAGGTTGCTGAAGTTCTTCAGTTTGCAGAAACTTTATTGCAGCAAATACAGGATCAGCAGGAGCAAGCCAACCAAGTCCCATTGAGGAAGCCAATTAAAAGGTGACAAGATACTCAGAGGATTTTAGCGGCGGAGGCAGGATTTGAACATGAGGCAACATGCCACATGGAGCCATGGCTCTTTAACAACACTCCCCAGTCCCCCACCATAGGAAAAAAAAGGAAGCGATGGTAAAGGCCGTAACCCACATGCATAATTTAAAACTAGTTTACGGCCTGCCGGTGCAGTGGTTGGATTTCCGCTTGCGACACCAGCGACCTGGGCTCAGGAACAGACTCGGGTGCTGGAGGGCCAGCCGGGGAGAGAGGGCTTGAGCATTGGCTGACAGCTCGCCTTTTCTCGGGGGGAGGGCAGGGACGTGACCCAGCACTTGCTGACCCCTAGCGGAGGCTGGGGGCACGGCAATGCACGGGGTCCCACTCACTAAGGAGGCGTGGAGAACGTTGGCATCAGCCTTACGTTGTGGCACACCACGCCCCCCCGGGAAGCAAAAGCAGGAAAAGAGCCGTAGCCAACCGGATGACGGTTGCCAGCTCCCGTAGCTGCGAGTCCGAGGACAGTGCACGCACCATCCCAGCAGCACCCAGAGTAGGTTTGGTGCTGGTCTCCCCCACTGACGCCGCCCTGCTCGGAGGGGGGGGCCCGCTCGCCAAAAGGTTACATCCGGGGGTCACCCGGGGGGAGCCGCTATATGGGGGATGAAAAGGTGGCTGATCCAAGGCACTGTGGCTCGGAGGGCATAGGTGGCCTGAAGGAGAGGCTGGCCCGGAGCTGGAAGGGAGCACAAAAAAAAAAATAGTTTACAGCAGTGGCAGTGGACAAGTTGACCTCCAGAGTCTAAAAAGCAGTACGCAAAGTAAGCGAGCAGTGTCCAGTAATGAGCAGTATTGAGCAACAATTAAGTATAGCTTCAAAGAGGTAGCAATCTGAATGAACATAGCAACAATAGAGAGAGGCAATGTGCTGAAATGATAGCAATGATTTCTTGGTATTAGTTTAGGAAACACAATTTAGTTCCATGACAATGCATGGAAAACAGCAGCAATATTTGCACCAAAATATACCAGTGTACAAACACAGAGAGCAGGTTAGGGTTCAGAGTGAGCCTGAACCAGGTAAAAATAATTAAGGTGTATAGCATGAAGAGCAGCTATGTGGCATGAGGTGAAACACACAGATAACGATTGCAGTTGCAGTGTGAGTAAATGGGAACACATGCATGAGCTCTGGATTAGCAAAATACAAGGAGTTTAGAAACAGAACCCCCCCCCCCCAAAAACAGAAAGCAAAACAAAAGAACACACAAACACAGAACAGAGACAAGCAACACAAGTCAGAGGCAAAATACAAACCAAGCAGGAGACAGACAGACAACAGAGTCCAGCAGAAACAAGTAGAAGCCAAAACAGCAAGACGGGGGGGGGGGGGCAGGCCCCAGCCAGCCAGCAGCAAAGGACAGACCAACTGAGCCTCCAGCTGCAAAGAAAAAGTGTTTCAGAAAGAGGCTGGGAGGAACTGCTTATATAGGTCAGGAAGGGGTGTGGCTGGCTGCTTGCTCATTGAACTACAGGCATAGCCTCTCAATTCTTTTTTTTGCTCCTCTAGGCCCCAGTCTTGCCACTCCTTCAGATCCACATAGCTCCCTGTGCCCGCCATCTCACCTCCACTGCCTCTCCTCTATTGGTTACAGTCCCGTGCGTGCCACACCCTGGGGTTCTGGCACTAACCCTACCAGAAGGGCCCTCCCCTGGAGGAAGGGAGGAGAATTCGGGGAAACAGTGTCCCGGGGCAGGCACACCAATGGGAGATGGAGGAGAAGGTGCATCCTGGGGGTCAGCGTGGTGGGAGGAGAAAAGGCCGTCATCCGGCCAAACTGGGACCATTTTCTGTTTTCTTGGGGACATGACATGCCGCGCGATGTCAAGGCCGGAGCCAATGTCTGCCATGCTCCCTACCACAGTGGAGCCCGATGTAGTGCTGTGCCTCCTGCCTCCACCAGGGGCCAGCAAACACTGATGTCATACCCCCCTACCTCTCTGGAGAAGGCAAGCAGTCATTAGATGCTCAAGCCTTCTCCACCCAGTTGGATCTCTGACTCCAGGGTCCATTCCCGAACCCGGGTCATCAGCACTGCAAGCAGAAATCTAACCACTGCGCCAGCAGGCCAGCATCATTAATTCTAAAACAAGGTAAGGATACCCAAAAAGTAGAAAATTATAGACCAATTTCTGTTTTAAATTATGAGTACAAAATTCCATCAAAAATCTTAAATAACAGACTCTTGGTACATTTGGATTCTATGTTACAAAGGACCAAGAGGGGTTTGTTCCAGTTAGAACCATCTTTTCAGCAATTCATAAAATTAGTACATAAGTGAAAATTTAGGGCAACAAAAAACAAAAGCTATTTTTGCATGTGCATATGTCTAAAATTGTTTACTTTCAGAGCATTCCCAAAATGCATGGATTACATCAGCTCTTTCTTGGTTGCAGTTCCAACAGTTTGAATCTGATTTCAAGTTAATTTGAAATAACCTTAAAGGAGTATAGTACACATTAGTTAATATTTTTATTTGAATAGAACTACTTTTGGAAGATTTATAACCAGCAACTGATAAGATACTTCTCCATTGTGTATCTGTATATGAAATTCCTGTGTCTTTTTCCCATTTCTTTAGTGTCCTTCTGTACAGATGCATACATGATTTATTCAAATTTCTTTGTAAATTAGCAGTTAAAGAGCCAGATATTCAAAACTTTGCACCGGGCAAAAACCGTTTGCGCAGGTTTAGCGTGGGATTAGCGCAGGTCTGCTATATTCAAAAGGCCAAATAGCGTGGGCAAACTGCATTAGTGCTGGGCAAAATCATAATGTGTGCAAGGGGCAAACTGACATGAATAAAGGTGCAATGCTATATTCAGCGATTAGTGCCGTGCAAAGTAGTTTTGCGTGACTTAGCGCGACACTTAGCGCGGTGCACATTACCGCCCAGGAAAAGCTTGTCTTAACCATGTGCAATCAGCTTTGCATGACACTATGGCTTTATGCGGTGTTTGCGCGAGTTTTGCGCGACCCTAACAAATAAATATGACACATAGACAAAGCCAAACATAGAGGAAGCAGGCTGCTAACTGATGGCATCACAATGATGCCATCATCTGCCACCAGTCCCAGCCATGCCAGGCAGTAAGTGGTGACCCTGCCACCAGTGGACAGCATGGCAGTGTGACCATACAGCACACACCTGTGGACCACACTTCTGTGGACATCAACAGATGCCAGCACACACATGCAGCACTGTGGGCATGGAGGATGTTGAGGGGAGAGTGTATGGGTGACCAGGCTGTGCCACAGATTAGGTGTGGCCACAAGGCTGGGACACATCATGCAATGCACATGGGCCAGTATTGGGCATACCCCAACACCAGTGTGCCTTTCTGATAATATATGCCCCCCCGGCCACATACCGCACAGCTGTATAACTGCCACAGCACACAAAGCCGGACATGTATGTCACTGTGAGCATCCCATGCCACAGATGCAGCATCTGTGGGTCACACAACAGTGTAACAGTCATGTCCACTGTCAATAAACACCTGCAGGCTGGGCCTCTCACTGTGTATAATGCAGTCATCATCACTGCCCTACACACCATAGACACTGCTGTGTCCACACACTACTGCCCCCCTTGCTACTGTATTGTCTGCTGTGCACTGTAGCATGACCTATAGTGTGACAGTTGCATGCAGCACCACCACCATCTGTGCCTATGCTGTGTTGTCCCAGTACAGCTGCAGGCAGAAGCACATGTGGAAGTAGTGTTCAAAACTGTATAATATTCCCCAAGCTGTTTGCGCAGCGCTAACACATTTGCGCGGGTTTAGTGCAGGGTTAAACCATTAGCCCGGTGCAAACAGCATGCAAATCAGGGCATAATGAGATGCTTATCTGGATGTTTGCCCAGAGACTACATAAGCAAGCTCATTTGCATGTCACTTTTGAATATGGCAAAGTTTAGCACTGGGCAAATGTGTTTGCACCAGGCTAACGGTTTAGCCCTGCGCTAAACCCGTGCAAACATGTTAGCACTGTGCAAACAGTTCAGGGAATATTTTACAGTTTTGAACACTGTACTTTCACATACGCTGCTGCCTGCAGCTGTACTGGGTCCTCGCATTTGCTGGCACACACATTGGCCACATAGTTCACGTCTACCTACCTTCACATCGCTGTGCACTGTTTTGCTGTTGTGGTTTGTCCTTCCTGGTTGCCATATTCAGAGCTGTCTTATTCCAGGGCTAAGTTTGCCCTGCACTCCCAGCCCAGTTTGCCCTGCCTCATTCCCATGCTATATTCAGAAGCTGTTTGCCCCGGGCTATTCCTTTTGAATATGGCTTGTTCTAGGGACATGGATATGTTGTTCATCCACACTCATTGGCAGGTATCCTTGCCGCTTTAAATCTTGCCGGAAGGTCTTCAAGCTTGCTCCTCCCACCCACCCGGGTGGTATAACTCTCGGCTCCGCCCCATGACGCCAGATCTTCCTTACCGCTTGGAAGCTCAGGTTCCCTCCTTAACGCTCTGCGTTTGAGACTGGTTCCTATTTCTCCGTTTGCGGATTTAAAAAATAAAATTTTGCAAAAAGACTTCAGTCTTCTATCCCTCTCGGCTGCGATGGACAAATCGACTCCCGGATTTCGGAGATGCCCATGCGGGCAGAAGATGTCTCGGACGGATCCACACTCCACGTGTGTCTACTGCTTAGGCCTTGAGCACGACCCGCAGGCTTGCGACCTGTGCTCATCTTTCTCGGCCTACGTCCTCGAAGACCGTGCTGCCCGATTACAACTGGGCCGTCCCGAGAAGCGTTTCCCTCCGGTGAAGTCCAAGGAGGCCCGGTTGGCGGTGTCCGCGGGCGGCGACTCGGGATCAGCTCGGCGGATGGTCACCCTCGAAGAGGAGGCGGCGCCGTGGATCAGACTTCCTCGGCGCGGCATTATCCCGCTCTCTGGGCTCTTCTTACACGGCTTCTTTTAAGGAGCTTTGTCTGTCCCTCTCCACTAAAGGAGAAGGGCCTCGTTGGCGGGACCTTATTCTCGGTCCAAAAGAGGGACAAGGTAAGTCCCTCCGTCGGCGCTCTTGGAGCGGAAAGGTCCCTCTCCCGGGCCGTCGACCGTCGGCTTCGGTCGACCGCTCGGCTTCGGCCACTGGCCTCACGGTGTCCCCGTCAGGTCAGTTGACCGAGACTCCCACCGATGAAGTCGAGATTTTTCTCGACCCGTTGGACGGGCTGTCGCCTTTAGCAGCCGAGATTCCCCTCTCCCCGGTTCCCCCGGGAGGAGTTGAGGATCCCGTGGGCTCGCCTGTGCCTCCGGTTCCGGAGCCCTCGGATGCACCATCCGAGCCGAAGGGGTGCGGTTTGGCCGACACCTCCCGCACCGACCTCGGAAATTCGGGACTCCGGTCTGGTCTCGGACCTCTTCGGCGGTCCAGCCGATCCACCGTCATAGGCGGTCTCGGTCTCGGCACAGTGGTAAGCGTCGCGCTCGTCCTCGTCCTCCTCCTCGGATGAGGGAGGCTTCGGCGTAAGTTACGTCGGCGGTACGAGACCTTATGTTTAACAACTCCTCTGGCCGGGAATAAGCCGACCCCGTCGCCTTCCCCGGCCATTAAGTGGCTGTCACCGGAACGGCCGACACAACCCCTCGACTTATCCGAGGAGCCTATACCCAGGCCGGTTGTTCGGCCAAAACCAGCTGCTCCACCGATTCCGGTGGAACCTCCGCCTCCACAGCCACCAATTGGGGCTCCGACCAAGGATTCTCGGTCGGCTAAGGGTCTACCCTCGGCTGTCAGTTACCCTCACTCCCGATCGACCTCGGCAGGTGAAGGTGGCTCAGGCCAGAGGCAGCTCTTCGAGGACTCTTCCGAGTCGAAGATGATTCCTCCTTTTCTCCAAGCGACTGGACTTGGGTCTTCAGGAGGTCAGTCAATGGACGATAGCCCGTCGTCCTTCCTAGGACTACTCGGCTCATCTCGAGTCCACCGGGATGGAGCTCGAACCCGTTCAAAGCGGGCCAGGTATCCCTCATGGAGATTCTGGACCGAGGGGATTCTCCGACGGAGGCCTTTCCGGTGGCCGAGGCCATAGTGGGTCCGGCACTGGAGCTTTGGCAGCGCCCTGCTTCCTGCCCTGCGCCTTCGGCCAGGATGGCCAGGAAGTATGCGGTCCCTACTGGTTCCTTGTCCGGTTTTGGAACACCCTCTGCTGAGGGGTTGGTTACCGACAGCGTTTTCCGGTAGCGCCCGGCAGCGCCAGGATGTGGACAAACCTCCTGACAAGGAGTCCAAGAAATTGGACTATGTCGGGCGAAAAGCTCACGCCATGCCCTCTCTCGGCCTTCGACAGGCCAGTTCAGCCGTCCTCATGGCACATTTTTCATGCCCTGTTGGGCTCCCTGGATGAGGTCATCCTCATCTTCCGCCGATCTGCAGACTACGGTTAAGCAGGTGCGGGACCAGGGCAGAGCAGTGGCCAAACAGCAGCTCAGACTGCTTTGGATTTAGGGGACTCATGTGCCAGATCGGTGGCGGCCGCAGTGGCTATGCGTCGGCGGGCTTGGCTGAGGATATCCACCTTTACTTCGGATACCCAGCACAAGTTGGCGGATGTCCCCTTTTTGGGGACTGACCTCTTCGGCCCTGGGGTGGAAGGTCACCTGCAGAGGATCGAGAAGTCCAATGCTACCTTGGACTCGGTCTCTTCCGCTCAGAAGGACAAAGGCCGCAAACCACAGCCTAAGCCCTTTCGTCCTTCTGTGCCCCCGGCGCGCCCGGCCCAGCAACGTCAGGGCCAGCAGGCTCGGCCTTGGCATCCCAAACCCAAGCTGCCGGCTTCCTCTAACAGGAGGCAGGGAGGAAAAGGCCCAGGAGGTCCCTCGGCCGGTCCCTCCTCCAAGTCTGCCCAGTGACGGGCTGAGGGGTGTCGCCCCCATTCCCGTCACCTTACCCCTGGGTCCCCCCGTGGGGGGACGGCTCCGGCACTTCCGTTCCGCCTGGTCCGCTGTTTCCACGGACAGGTGGGTCTTGGAGGTGGTGGGAAGAGGCCTGCCTCTGGGTCGAGCAGGCACCACCCTTCAGAGCCGGTCGCCCTCGGAGGCCGAGATCCCAGCCTCACTGGCGGCTAGTGAGGCGACGCCAGCTCCTCCTCCAGAAGGAGGTGATAAGAGGTGGTGGACCCTCCTTCAGACCCAGGGTTTGTGTCCAGGTACTTCCTGGTTCCGAGCGGACGGGGCTGGCGCCCCATTCTCGACCTCCACATGACCTAAACAAGTTCCTAAGGTCTCGAACCTTCAGGATGGTCACTCTGGCTCAGATAATACCATCCTTGGAACGCGGCATGGTTCTGCTCTCTGGACTTGCAGGGCCGCGTTTTTCACGTCCCTATCCGTCCGTCTCACCAGAGATTCCTTCGCTTCCAGGCGGAAGGATCCCTCTTCGAGTTCCAAGCCATGCCCTTCGGCTTGTCTCCAGCTCCCAGGGTCTTCACCAAATGCATGGCAGTGGTGACAGCATTCCTGCGGCGCCGAGGGGTCCGGGTGTACCCTTACCTGGACGACTGGCTGATAGCAGCTCCCTCCAGGAAGGAGGCAGAGTGGTCCAGAAATCTGGCCCTCCAGGTCTGCTCTCAACTGGGCCTCCTTATCAACGAGGCCAAGTCGGAACTCGAGCGGAAGCAGGTGATTCTATTCATCGGGGCGCAGCTCGACTCTCTTCGAGCCAGAGTGCGGCTCCCGGCAGACAGGGCCGAGGTTCTTTCCTCCTTTGCCCGATCATTTCTGGTTGGGCAATTGCGCCCTGCCCGGGACTTCCTGCACCTCCTGGGTCTCATGGCGGCCTGCACCAGCGTGGTCCGTTGGGCCCGCTGGAACATGCGTCCCCTTCAGTGGGGACTGGCCAGCCAGTGGTCACAACGCTGCGATCCTTTGGACCAGCTTGTGTCGGTGACACAGGGGATGTGGAACGCTCTCCAGTGGTGGACCGTTCCAGATCATTTGCAGGAGGGCATCCCGTTCGTCCGCCCCGAGCCGACGGTCTCTCTATCGACCGATGCCTCTCTGATGGGTTGGGGTGCCCATCTGGGGGAACACCGGGCTCATGGCCTCTGGTCCCCGCGGGAGTCCCGATGCCACATCAACCTGCTGGAGCTCCGAGCGGTCCGCCTAGCTCTCACGCCTTTGCTCCGTTCCTCCGGGGTCAAGTGGTCCGAGTCCAGACGGACAATACCACGACCATGTACTATCTAAACCGCCAGGGCGGGACGCGCCCATGCTTCTATGCAAGGAAGCTCTCCGCATTTGGTCACTGCTGCGCAGCCTGAGGCGGATCTCCTAGCCATTCACGTGGCAGGAGCCTCCAACACCCTGGCCGATGCCCTGAGCGGATAGGGGCTGCATCCCACGAGTGGTCTCTCCTGCGGAGGTAGTACAGCATCTGTTCTCCCATTGGGGCACACCTCAGGTGGACCTGTTTGCCTCAGGGAGAACGCAAGCTGAGCCTGTTCCATGCCCCCCTCAGCAGGGCTCGCTGCAGGGGGATGCCTTCTCGAGGCAGTGGACCCCGGGCCTCTTCTACGCCTTTCCCCCATTTCCCTTGATCCACAAGGTGCTTCTCAAGGCGAGGAGGGACAAGGCGCAGGTGATTCTGATAGCCCCAGACTGGCCTCGCCAGTTCTGGTACCCAGATCTCCTCAGTCTCAGCTCCAGGACTCCGGCAGCTTCCAGCTCGCCGGACCTGCTCTCAGTCAATCAGGGAAGGTGTTCCATCCGGACCTTCAATCCCTGCACCTGACGGCCTGGTTCCTGGCGCTAGAGTTCCAGGCCTTGGGTCTTTCCGAGGTCCTCAATGTAGTTGAGGCGTCCCGTGAGAGTCGACCAGAAAATGCTATGCCTTCAAATGGAAAAGGTTTTCCATTTGGTGTCAGAAGCAAGGGCTTGGACCCTTCCTCCTGTTCCTTGGCAAGCATCTTGGACTATTTATGGTCCTTTCTAGTCAAGGGCTTAGGTCGGCGACCCTAAGGGTGCACCTGGCAGCCATCTCTGCTACCGGGCGCTGGCCGGGAAGCAGTCGGTGGCGCAGGAGAAGGTGGTCTCGCGCTTTTTCAAAGGCCTTGATCACATTTCCCCTCCAGTGCGGGAACCCCACCTCCGTGGGATCTACTGCTGGTACTGGCAAAGCTCATGGGCAAGCCATTCGAACCTATGCACAGGTGTGCTCTCTCTCACCTGGTGGAAGACCGCCTTCTTGGTGGCTATCACGTCAGCCAGAAGGATGGGAGAGCTCCAGGCGCTTTCCATCGAGTCTCATACCTGGTCTTCCACAGGGACAAGGTTGTCCTCTTCCCCACCGAAATTCCTTCCGAAGGTGGTAGCCGGGAGTTTCACCTTAACCAGAGTGTTGACTCTGCCGGTGTTCTACCCCAATCACACCTCGGAGGCGGGAAATAGGCTCCATACTCTGGACCCTAGAAGAGGCGCTTGCTTATTATAAAGGGCGCTGACGGCTGAAATTCGAGGAGAGGTTCGCCAGCTGTTTGTCACCTCGCTGAAGCGCATCTGGCAGACCTGCAGCCAAGCGGACGATAAGCAGGTGGGTAACCTCCTGCATAGATCTCTGCTATAAGTTGGCGGGCATGGAGCCTCCCAGAGGGATAAGAGCTCATTCTACCCGCCATACTGCTGCAGCAGTGGCTGCTTCCAGGGACGTCCCTATCCAGGAAATCTGCAGGGCTGCTACCTGGAAGTCAGCAAACACCTTCATTACCCATTACCACATCGACCTTGAGTCACGCGGGATGCTGGTTTTGGGGCCTCGGTTCTCAGTCTCTCTTTCCCAAGTAAGTATTGAGGGGGTGTCGTCTTGCCTCCCTCCTCCCGAGAACTGCTAGGGTCTGCCAATGAGTGTGGATGAACAACATATCCATGTCCCTAGAAATACAGGTTACTCACCTGTAACAGGAGTTCTAGGAATGGTATATGTTGTTCATCCTACGCTCTCCGACCTCCCCGGCTTCGACGCACAACCTGAGCTTCCAGCGGGCCAGATCTGGCGTCATGGGGCGGGGCCGAGAGTTATACCACCCGGGTGGGTGGGAGGAGCAAGCTTGAAGACCTTCCGGCAAGATTTAAAGCGGCAAGGATACCTGCCAATGAGTGTGGATGAACAACATATACCATTCCTAGAACTCCTGTTACAGGTGAGTAACCTGTATTTTTGTGCTCCAAGCTAAGTTTGCCCGCCAGGCAGTGCTAATATAGCCCCGGGGCAAAGTTTTTAATATCTGGCCCAAACTTTTTTTTTTTTTAAGTACCATGGGCCTTATAAAGAATCTATTTTGTCTTGCTCCATTCCCATCTCTTAAAATCTTAAAAAAAAAAAAACTTTTTAACTGAACATATTTAAAGTAGCCCATGTTATTAAGATGATACTTGCTCTTTAAATTGGGCCATGGGATTAAATATTTGTTTAATAACGTGTCGTTCCGCCCGTTTATACCTTTTTCTTTCCAACTAGAAAAAATTGTATACCTTGCCATTTATTTTACAGTTTGGATTTCCCCAAAGTCTACTAGAAATATATGCTGTGATATAGTGTGTGGATCTAGTTTGATAAAATGTTGTCAAAGAACTTACATTTTGTGTCAAAAGGCTATTACATTTGAGATAATCAGTGGGTGAGTATCAAATGTTTGCTACAGAATATTTATGATTAGGATTGTTATTGGTTACCATATTTTCAATAAATATATCTGCATGTTCACGATATGCTAAATGTATCAGATATTTAACATGGAATGAAAGATATTATTTAAAAGAATCAGGGTAGGCCATTCCTCCTTCCCCCTTTGGTAGGCAAAGTTTTTTTTGCATGAAATTCTAGCCTGTTTCTTATTCAATATCAATGATTTCATAATTTTAATTGTTTTAGTAAACCAGGACTTATGAATGGGAATTAGCATTGCTTGAAATGTAAAGGATAGTAATGCGATAAGTTGCATCTTAATAATGTTTATTTTACCGCACATGGAAAGAGTAATTTTTTTGCCAAGCTTGTAATTTTAATTTAAGTTTATCTAATAAATGTTCAAAATTTGCAGAGAACATGGCATGAATGTTGTTAGTAAGTTTTGTTCCTAAGTAGTCCTTCGCATCAAGTTTGATCTGAACATTTCTTACAGTTGTTACTTCTTGTACGTTGTTGTAATTTATGGGTAGAAGCTTTAATTCTTGTTCATTTATTTTGTTTCCGGAGTGTAAGGAGTACCTCTTTATGATTTTCATAATATCCCTTAGACTATACAAAGGGGTTTCCAGTCAAAGCAGTCCATCATCTGCATAAGCTTTTAAAGTTATTGTTTTTTTTGCCTCATTTGAATCCCTCTTATGTTTGGATTATCCCTGATTTAATTTACCAATGCTTCCACTACAAAAACAAAGAAAGTAGATGATAGGGACAGCTTGTCTTATGCCCCTTTGCAATTTTATGGTATCTGAAAGGTGGCTTGGCTCTTATAATTTTAGACATGGAAGGAAGGAAGGAAGAGTGGTCCCCAGCTTCTCCCACAGTAGTTCCAACACCTAAGGAAGGGAAGGCATTGCACCAGATCCAACTTAATTCTCTTGGTGGAGACACCATATTACTATTGCTATTTTGGATACAAACCCCATTACATGTAGGAAGGAGAGAGAACCCTGGTCCCTTGCCATTCTCACCATCAAAGCAGAGCAAAACCCTATTAATTGTAAAGAGGAAAGAGAGGTTAGAAGAACATTAGTCTTTTGCCTATCCACCTCTACTAACCTCTCCCTCCTTATTCAACTTAATGATCCCCTTTACCTTCGTTTTTCTCTGCTGTATCTAAAAACTTCTTGACCCCCCCCTTTTTACTCCTTCTGCTATCCATAGTTCCATTTCCTGTTTTGCCTTCCCAACTGATCCCTGTGCCTCCTGCAGCTTCTTTTGATTACCTTGCATGCCACCTCTCCCCACATATCCCTGCATAGTACATCCTAAAAGCCCTTTATTGGACCTCATGGCCTCCCTCGCCCCCTTGGAAAATTAGAATGGTTTCCCATTTGATCCTTTTGGTGACTTTCCTCATGCTTGAGTGTCACCTCTGCTGTGGTCCTTTTTACTATTCCCCACTTATCCTCAACACCCACCATCATCCCCATCCCCACCACCTTGTCCCTGATTAGTTTCCTCATCTTCCTGACATCTTTTTCTTATGTTCCAGGATCACAGCTTTTGATGTTGATTACACATTTTCTGGGGTTATCTCAAATTACACTGAGCTGTGCTCACTGGACCCCAGTGGCTTCCTAACCTCTACCCCTCTCTACATTGGATAGCCTCAGATCAAGGATGGTCTTCTACCTTGTTGGCTCCCTGACCCACTGTACTTGGAAGCTGTCTGCATGATGTTCAGCAAAG
This sequence comes from Neoceratodus forsteri, assembly GCA_016271365.2. NCBI lineage: Eukaryota > Metazoa > Chordata > Ceratodontiformes > Ceratodontidae > Neoceratodus > Neoceratodus forsteri. The sequence goes on along the minus strand of CM028133.1, from coordinate 679,129,244 downwards.
ACTGCCTTCACACTGCAGAAGCCAACTAATCCATGTCTGGCATGTTAAGGTCACCCACTTTATCATATGGCAAGGAATAAAACTTGAACCTGACTGGCTACTACCCCTTGGTAGATGACACTACTGCCAATGGGCAGTAATCAGTGCCAGTTTTTGTGCCCAATCATTAAATCAAGGTGTCAGCATTGTAAAACAATTCAAACAGTCACCATTGTTGCCCTCGGTAAATCATCGGTAAACACTAATGTAAACAAAGCAGCTGCAATGTCTTGATGTGCCAGAGCCAAACTTCTTCATTAATTTTAAGCAAGTTACTCATGAATTTATGAAAGAATCCAGCATGCTTGTTGAAAAACAAAGCATCATCAAAGTCTTAAGGATGGCCAAGGACTCCATGGATAGTAACTTAACCAATGAAACTGAAGTCGCCAGCTCTGTGGAAAACAATTGCTGATGAACCAAACTGTTGTATCAGTGTGAGCGACTGAATAAGAAACTGACATTCTCTGTCACTAAATAGGGGGAAAACCCTGAAGCATTTAAGGCAGATGTACAAAAAAATGACAGGACACTGCGCACAGCCGTAGCGACTGAAAGTGAATGCGACAACGCCGAAGCTGCTGACTCTGCCGTAATTCATTTGCCTGAAATCATAGTCCGCAGTGAGGATTTACTAAATATACATAGAAACTATGTGCAGATATAAAAAAAAAGATCCCAATTTCAATACAGATACAGCTGGTTTGTCTGTTGCACTGACTGAAACTGACAAACCAGCTGCTACCGAAACTGTCAATTTCACTACTGGCATCACGCTGAGCTCGCCGGCGCGCCCATTGAAGTAAATGATAAGAACTGTGCAGATTTCAACACAGCTGACAGTGCTGTGTGTGAAAGTGATGGCATAAATAGTAGCACCAAGCTGAATAATATGGCAGAAACAGAACATAATACAATTGTGCTGTTGACTGAATATGAAGAGCCCAGTCCATCAGAGACAGTCTTTCTCAGCGAGGATTTGCTGAATATAAATAAAAACTATGTGTAAAGTTTAAAAATGCACCAGTAAATTTAATAAAGTATGGAAAATAATTTAGTTTGCTTATCTTGGTCACATATCTGTAGCAGAATGTATGATAAAGCTTATTTTGTTGTCCTACCCCAAGGCTGGGGCTACTTTGTTCAAGGTAACAATACATAACCCTAAATACATTTATAGTGTACAGTACAATGTTATAATGTATGGTAGAATGTTGTTATGGATTGAACCCCATAACTGGGATGGAGGTGTTATGCTGCAGTAGCTATGTCATCATCGCCGCTGTTATACTGCACTAGCTATGTCACTACTGCAGCATAACAACTTGGAATGCTGCCTCATAGTTGCTTTCCTCAATCCAGTTAAGCTGGAAGTTGCTGTTTTTTTAACTTGCACTCCCAGAAACATCTGCAGCACACTGTGTCAGTTAAAAAAAAAAAAAGAAAATGTTACAATTTCTATTCTCTGTTGTCTTCTCCAGCTGGTTTTGTGTGATTTTCTAGGCTGTGACTGCCCATGCACAAATAAGGATATTCTTGTATCGAGAGGTTTCCTCGGTAACAGATGACCTCGAGAGCGCAGAATTTATTTTTATTATAAATGCCATATGATAAGTGCAATAAGACACTCCAGGGTGTGGGTAGTAGTTAGTAGTGTGATCAATGCATTTCCAGGGTCAATAAGGCACTCAACTTCATTACACCCCTGGGCGTGTGGTGATAATGCTACTACCCATACCCTTTTGTGTCTTACTGCTTACACCACCAGCTGCCCCTTTACAGCCACCTTCTGATCTATGCCTCCAAATCTTTGTCCATCTCCTTCTGATCAGGTGGCTTGTAATTCATTCCAAACTTAATGTTTTTGCCTTCACTGTTTTTAACTGTACCTATACTGATTTGGAGAGGTTTGGATGCTACAGAATCAGCAGCCCCCCAATAAACTAAACTGGAGCATCCCATTTCTGTAGGTCTGCTGCAAGCACAATGACTGACAGCCTGGTAGACCAATGAGGACGGTAGTAGATGTACAATATAACATAATGTCTGGGTTTGTTGAGCTGTAATTACTATGCATAACAGTACAATAGATCAATAAGTATAGTACCCTCTCACCCACCTGTAGAGCAGAAAACAGTAGGAGGATGGAATAGCATTGTGCAGTGAACTGAATGGCTGAAGATATGTAATTAGGAAACACTGATACACCCTTATGTGATGGTCTCGCAGCTATAGTCCACAGGAGGATGCAGGCATCAGTGCCCACATGCCCAGCCATGGCTGTGGCTGTGTTGGGTGGTTTATTGCAGGCTGTACCATGGCCCTTGAGGGACTACATCCCCACTACACCAAGAAGGCTGGCTTGGGTTCTTAAACAGTTCTTAGGGTGCAGGGAAAAGCATACTCACAAATAGCATGGTGCCTCCACCTGGGGGTATTACAGAGAATGCCCCAGAACACTCAAGCACTGAACCCATTGGGCAAGGAAGCAGTGACTCTAGATGCCACACAGACCTCTAGGGAAAGGGAGGGAGTTCCAGAGCTTAGGGAAGCAGTAGGAGAAGGCAGACTGGCCAGCAGTGTAGGATCTAGGGGGCAGTGCAAGGGAGTGGGAGTGGTTCTGCTCAAATCAGCTTGCCCGTAACACCAAAATAAAAGTCTCTGTGACCATTGGCACTCGGCAAAAGCTCTGTAGGCTCGGCAGTCCCCCCTCTTTCCATACCCTAGATTGGTCCACCATTGAGAATGTACTATCCTTCAAGTACCTCAGGGTCTGGCTTGACAACCACCTTGACTCCTCTGAACACGTTAATGCCATACATAAACAAACTCCACCCTAAATTAGATAGATAGATAGATAGATAGATAGATAGATAGATAGATAGATAGATAGACAGACAGACAGACAGATAGACAGACAGACAGACACTTTTATTTTTTGACAGGAAAATAACTTTTAGGACCAACCTAAATTGTAAACCTGTTTATCAAAGTTGTCCCGTTTTAGATCACAGTTTCACAGATACAAACCATCATGTAATAAAATATTACAGGAACAATCTTAAATACAACACTCACATAAATTCATACAGTTCATGCAAAAACATAAACACACAATATACCATAGATTAAGATATGGAATCTTATGCTAAGATTGGGTATTATCCATTAAATGGACAAGGAAATGTGTAGGAACTTTGATACAAAGTAGATTTTCTAAGATTCAGGTTAGGGGAGAGGAAACACCAAAAGAGAGAGGGGAGGGAGGAGGAAAGGGGGGGATAGCACATACAATATCTAGAGCTATAGTGGTTCATCCCCTAATACAACCAAACTACCCCAACCCAGAAACGAGAAAACAAAAGAGTTTGGACAATTTCAATCTAAGTGAGCAAACAGAAACACATGTCACTCAATAACAACATAAAATTGGAAGCATTGTACTGCCACTGCAGCTGCATCCCACTCCCAGCCCTTAGAGCTGTCATAGAGAAAATGATCCTCCCCATATTCAACTATGGTGATATAGTCTACAGCTCTGCCCCTAAATCTGCCCTTTTCAGACTGGACTCTATCTTTACCTCATTCTGTCACTTTGTTTTAGACAGCCCTACACATGCTCATCACTGTACTCTTTATATGTCCCTCTCCTTTCCCTCCCTTGAAGCTAGGTGCATGGCACACTGCTTCTCATTAATTGCCAAGTACCCTCTCCCTGCCTCGCCTCAACTCCTATGCCTTCTGCAGGGTATCCTGTGACATGCGCTTATTGCAAGTGGGTACCTACTGAAATGGTGACCCACTTGCGGCGCATGTCAACAGGGCAAGGGAGTAGGGAAGGCAACCGAATAGGGGTTGTTTGTGAATAGCAACAGGATGTCACTATATGTACATGCGTGTGGGGAGGGGGAGCAAGCACACTGGGTGAGGGGTGGGAGGGTTTGTGAGGAGTGGTGCCACAGTGAGCTGCCAAGCTGGTTCCGTGGCGTGGTGGGAGGCTGCTGGGTTGGGGTGGCTAGGATGCTGGGTTTGGATCCATGCACAGGTATGTTTTGTTGCGCCTGACCCAAGTAGTTATTTATTTTTATTTTTTTACAATGTTGCACCCCCCCCCCAACATGCACCCCATGAAGCTGAAAATCTTATAGTAAGGGGGGCAGGGAGCACATCCCCCCACATAACATTAAAAAAGTAGAGTCCTTTTCGCTATTTTGTTTGTCACTGGGGGGGGGGTGTACATTGCCAAAATTGAATTTCAGCGATGTACACTCACCATAATGATGATTGCCTTCCGGCGATCGCCATTATGACATGGAACCCTTCTGCAGCTCCCACTCCCGCTCTCTTGCATTCCCCCCTAGGTCCTCCACTGCTGGCCAGTCTGCCTTCTCCTACCATTTCCCTAAGCTCGGAAACTCCTTCCCTCTCCCAATCCATTCAGCCACCACTCCCTACCCTCTATCCTCCCTCCTGCATAGCCTCTCCTCCCACACCTGCAACTGTAACCTGTAACCTCTTTTTCCCCTATGTCCAGTCTATCTCCTCCCCCATCTCTTACCCCCTTCCTTTCCCTATACCACCCCCTTTTCCATGTTCCTTCTCCCCTCCTCTCACAACCCTATCCCATTCCTTCTACTATCTCACCCTACCCCCTCCTCTCTGCCCACCTTTCCCTACTCCACTCTTACTCCGCCCCTTCTACTCTCCTTTCCTCCTCCACTTCCTCTCATAATCCTTTCCTTACTCCTAATCCTTCTACTTATCTATCTCTCCCTCCCTCCCCACACTAAACCCACCTCTCTTAGTCCTTGACTGTAACTCTGTTTCTATGTTCCCCCTCAAGCATTCTCCCTACCCCTCCCCCCCCACTGTAACATGGATTGTTCTACTACTAGCTGGTGCTGGCACACATTTGGCTTGCAGCTATAATTTTCAATGCAGGACTGCATGGTTTACGAGTTCTCACACTGTTTGATTATCTGTTTATTCATTTGCATGGGTTGAATCCATGTACACAATCTACTGTACATAGTGGTTTTCATATTTATTTCTCTGCTGTTTACAGCTGAAACACGTTGTTTTCAACTCTATGGATTTTCAAATGTACTCCTCTTTCCCTTCCCCCAGGACGCATCTGGAAACGAGCTCTTGTTAGTTCAGTATGTCTTTCCTGGTGAAACTTTTAAATAAATACATTAATTAAATAAGTTAACCAGCAAAACAGTTTAAATAATTCTTAAATAGACGTTTAGCATCTAAGTACTTAATGCTCAGAGATACTGAGCATTTAGTGGTACTACATGACCAGAGAAACTTAACCAAGGGACTTACTTTACCAACCTAAAATGAGCTGAATCATCAGACTGACATTCCCTAGCCACACCCTGGTGCCCTAGTGACCATGATACCCCCCTTCCTCTATGGGATGGCACCTGCTGAACACACCATAGTGGTTACTGAACTCTGCAAATCTGCCACCAGGATCTTTCACCCAGCAGACAGTGCAGCCAGCACACCTATTCTTTTACAGCAACAGTTAAGCATGAATGGTACTCATTCAGAATACTAACATGAGGCAGACAGCGAGCTCACTGCATCATATGTATCCTTTGGGCCTCAGTGTCACAGTAATGGCCCTGACCATAGGTAAATGATCCCAGCTCGCTTCCTTTCTTGCAGCCTGGTACATGGGAGAAATGTTTAATCTATTCTTCCAGACGACTGGGATTTGCCAGTGATCACCATCAGGTCCACTTCTTGGTGGGGGGCAGCCAACAGGCCCTTGCCATCCTGACTCAGACCCCAGCCAGAATCCAGCCTCTAGAAATTTGGCACAGAGAGGACAAAAGCCACCCCAGACTTGGGACTCTGCCACCAAGTCCCTTCCAGTTAGTCACACTGGATCTTTGACAGGGGTCTCTTACTCAATTCTGACTGTCTGAACTCTGACCTACTCCTGCCTGCATACTTATATTTAAACCCCCGAGGGCAAGCAACCAGATAACACTGAGCCTTGCAGGAGCTAAACAAGCAGAGGATGTACTTACAATTCTTAGAACACTGAGGTCTTGAGAGTGACATTGATGGACTCAGCATGGAGTGGTAGCTCTCCTGGTGGTTCCAGTACCATACTTAGAAATGCAGCCCAATCCAGTTAATTATTTAACTCTTTTTTTGTTGTTTTTAATGCCAGTATTCACTAGATTAACACCTCAGGGACCCACTATACTAATTTCAGCATGCAGAGTGAAGGGGCTTGCAACCCAATGGAAACTGAAACAGGGCCAGGAGCTCCACCGATCCCTCCTCATTGCAGGCACCAAAGAGACACAAGCCACTTGACTCACCCCTTGAAGCTGCTGCACTTGAAAACATGTTGGACAAACTCAACAGGTTCTTCACTGAACTGGCCACAATGAAAATAATAATGTTGGACATGGCCATGGACTTCAAGGCATTCAGGCCTGCTGTTGAGTCCCTGATGGGATGAGTGGCAGACACAGAGTCCTGAAGCTGAAGCCAAACAGTGGCATGATGACGTCCTTATTGCCAAACTGAGAAAAAAGTTAACAAGCTGGAAAATAGGATCGAGGACCAGGACATCCGTAGCCGACAGAACAACCTGGTCCTCATCAGAATACCAGAAAAAGCTGAGGGGCCAAACATGTTATCATTCATTCATTAGCTGCTTCAGACTACAGCAGGGCCACCAGTTTCAGGCACAGAGTACCTCATAGAAAGGGTACATTGGTCCATTCAACCTCATCCTCCCCCTTGGGGAATGACCCAGAGTCATCATTCTTCACTGCCTTAGTTATCAAGACGAAGTAAATGTACAGACTCAAGCAAGAACGCAACAAAATCTCTCATGGGAAGGTAAAAGATTTCATATATTCAGTGATGTGACACCAGCTGTAAGGGACATACAACTCGCCTATAAACATATCAAAACATCACTACATGCTGCCCAGATCAAATTCAACATGCTTTACAGTGTGGTTCATGATACACACAGCTGCAGAGTCAAGCCATACAAAAGTGGGCGTACTGGACTTTAGGAGGGCTGACTTTGTCAAAATGGGAGAGTGCCTCAGAAAAGCAATAGCAAACAGGCAAGAAAGAGGGATGGAGGAACAATGGGGAAACATCAAAACTGCCATCACAGAGGCAACAAGCCTTTGTGTGATGCAAATAAACAAATCAAATCAAAATAAAAGAAAAAAAAACACTATGGTTCTCAAAAGAGGTGGTGGGGAAGGTTAAGGAGAAAAAGGTAGCATTCAGGAAGTATAAGGAAACACAGAAGGAGCAGGACAGAGAACTGTACCAGTTAAAGCAGAAGTAAGCGGGGAAGGCAGCCAGAATAGCAAAGGCCCAAACCGAGGTAAAGATAGCCAACTCGGTTAAGAAGGGGGATAAAATCTTTTATAGGTACGTTAGGGAGCGACAAAAGATCAAGGGAGGGATAGTGAGATTTAATACAGGGAAGAGTGGGTGGACAGAGAGTCACAGTGAAAAAGCAAGGATGCTGAACGAACACTTCTGCTCAGTATTCACAAAAGAAGAGGAGGGGGAGGTGCATAATCCAATCAATAGAAGCACTCTGGATAGGGGGTTGATACCAGTCCTTTCACAGAAGAAAAGGTTCTGAAAGAACTACTAAAACTGAAGGTGGACTAAGCAATGGGGCCTGATGGGATTCACCCCAGAATTGTAAAAGAACTAAGGGGAGAACTAATGACACCACTGACTACCCTTTTTAACAAATCATGGGAGGGTGGTGTGGTACCTAAGGACTGGAGGCAGGCAGATGTGATTCCCCTTCACAAAAGGGGGAGCAAAACAGAGGCAGAAAACCACAGACCTGGTAGCTTGACCTCAGTGGTAGGGAAAATGATGGAATCACTTCTGAAACAAAGAAATGTTGAGTACCTAGAGGCCAGCAGGGCACGGGACCCAAGACAGCATGGATTCACAGCGAGAAGGTCTTGTCAGACAAATCTAATAGATTTATTTGACTCGGTGACCAAAGTAGTAGACCAGGGAGGGGTTGTGGACAAGGCCTACATAGACTTTAGCAAGGCATTTGACACAGTCCCACACAAAAGATTAATAAATTAGCCAGCCTGGGAGTGGGTCCCAGAGTGGTAGCCTGGGTAAAAAATTGGCTGGACAACAGAACACAGAGGGTAATTGTAAACGGAGTCCATGCCGAAGAAAGGGGGTTACTTGTGGGGTACCACAGGGTTCAGTACTGGGTCCGGTCCTTTTTAATGTCTTTATAAGTGACATTGTAGAGAGACTGGAAGGAAAAGTATGCTTCTTTGCAGACGACACAAAGATCTGCAACAGGGTTGATACACAAGGGAGGGTGGAAAGGATGAGAAGGGACTTGGCAAGGTTGGAAGAATGATCAAAAGTATGGCAGCTTAGATTCAATGCAAAGAGGTGCAATGTAATGTTCCTGGGAAACAAAAACCCAAGCTAAGAGTACACAATGGGGGGCAGAGGTCTTAACAACAAAATGGAAAGGGACCTGGGGGTAGTCATACCAGATGACCTAAAGGTAAGCAAGCAATGTGAGAAGGCAGTAAGGAGGGCTGGGGGGGGGGAGGTTCTGGGATGTATAGGGAGAGGCATCGCCAGTAGAAAACAGGAAGTTGTTATCCCTATGTACAAACAGTTGGTGAGACCTCATCTGGAGTACTGCATGCAGTTCTGGAGACCCCATCTCTGCAAGAATATAGTCAGAATGGAGGCAGTCCAGAGGAGGGTAACTAAAATGGTGCAGGGACTGCAACAGAAGCCATACGAAGAGAGACTAAAGGAGTTTGATATGTATACCCTCGAGGAAAGGAGGAAGGGGGGGAACATGATAGAAACGTTCAAGTACCTCACAAGAATCAACAAAGTCCAAGAGGGTAGCATCTTTCAGAAAAAGAGATGTGCAAGAACAAGGGGGCACAATCTGAAGATAGAGGGGGGACAACTCAGGGACAATGTGAGGAAGTATTTTTTCACAGAGATGGTGGTGGACGCATGGAACAGCATTCTTAAGGAGGTTGTGGGGTCAAAAACAGTGGGGGAATTCAAGAATGCATGGGCAGACATAAGGCAATTATAGTGGGAGGTAATAAGAAGTAGGCTGTTGGTTAACTAGGATCTACAGTTTATCCAATAGGTAGGGAAATGGGCAGACTAGGTGGGCCAAGCGGTCCTTATCTGCCATCAAAGTCTATGTTTCTATGTTTATCCTGCCTGACACATGATTACCACTGTTCAGGGGACCCACCCTTCTACTGATACTGCCCAGAAGAAGCTATCAGAACTGTTCATGTCAGTCTTCCCCCAACATTAGCCCCAGCACACAAGCCAAAAGCTGAACAACAAGAAAGGGGATCTAAGAAAGGGGATCTACGAGAAGAAGCCAGAAGGGGAAGGAAGGAAACATATTCAATTCAGTGCTTTAGAGTAACTGGTAATTGCTATTTTTCTTTTAAACTTAGATTGTGGGCTTGTAGTGACACTATACTTTCTTTGTTGTCTTTACTTATAATTGTTTTTGGGCTGTTGAAAATTTAAAACATAGTGGTGGTGTAATTCTGTGCTGTCTTTAATTGCTGCAAATTTTCGCCCCCTTCCCCCAACTCTTAATTATATGCCCTGATAAATCTGACTGACAGGAGCTAAACACAGGTTATAGTAAGGGGTGTGAAGTAGAGGGCATAAGGGAGGAAGCCCACCTCAGCACAACAAGTGTTTTGACTCATTTATTGGTTTCTTTTCCTTATATAAAAAAAATTATCTGAGGATCAGTGACAGGATTTTTAGTACAGTAAATTAATAAAAGAGAACTAGGAGAGCTTCAGTAGCAGACAAGTAGTGGAATTGCAGTATAATGTGGGAGGGTGCAATGCAGTGGCTGTGGGGCAGCCATATTCAGGCAGACCTTCTGGACACTGAGGTGCTGCCCTATCTGCATGCATTTCTCTGACCGCGGATGAGGTAGCCAGACTCAGAGCTGAAGCAACTGGGTCAGGAGTACCATCACCCCTATCCAGGGACCACCCAGTCCAATGCAGCTGCCCTCAAAGGATGCCGAGAACGAGGAGCACTTGGATGACAGTGGGCTCAGGGAGGTTAGAGCAGTCAGGCAGAGGCACATCCCAGATCCTATTCCACTAAGAACTCATATGCCACACTGGCAAACGAGGACAACCAAATAGAGGTACCCAGAGAAGTGGAAGGAAAGGATGTGGAGGTTAGCCAAGGAGGTGACCTCAGCGGGAAAGCAGTGGACCCCAGAGGAGGAGGAAGTGAACTGGTGGGGACTCCATCGTAAGAGGGATCCAGCTAGGAACACAGGAGGGGAGGACAGGGAGATGAGGTACCTACCAGGTGCCACGGCATGGAGGGATGGAAGGAAGATCCTGGGATCACTGGAAGGCAATAGGAGGGTGAGCTGGATGTCATTATCCACCTAGGTACTAATGACCTGGCAAATGGGGAGCCAAAGGAAGTTCAGGAAGAGTTTAGGAAACTGGGAGGGTCTCAGCAAGTAGCTACTTCTGTCACTTTCAGAAGTACTACCTGTGAGAGGCAAGGAGAGATAGAGTGCATGCACCAGGAACTTTAACTCATGGTTGAAGAACTGGTGCTGAGAAAGGGTTTGATTCATTGGTGACTGGGGACCCACCTGGAGGATGGAGGTTTGTCTAGCCTGACGGCCTGCATCCATCCTGAGGGAATCCAAGCACTCAATGATAAGTTTAAATGCTACATTGAAAGCATTTAAACTAGCAAAGGGGGTGGCAGGCCAGCAAGGAGGGTACCTACTTGCTCACCCCCCACAGCTAGCAGTGGAACCAGTGAATCAGAGGAGTGGCTATCTTCTGCAAAGAAGTGTGCAAAAGATGGAGATTAGTGCCCAAGAGGTGGATAAGCAGAAAAGGCAAAATTCAGCAGAAGGGCAGACAGCAAGGAGAACCAGGATAAATGACAACCAAGGAAGGGGCTGGAGTAGAACAGTGAAGCAGTCTAGGGAGGTCAAATCATGGAAAGCCATGTGTGCAAATGCCAGGAGCCTTAGCAACAAGATGGAAGATCTGAGGCTGTCATGTTACAGTCAGACCTGGGCATTGTGGCCATCACTGAAACCTGGTGTAATGATAACCATGACTGGGAGATGGCCATACCTGGCTAGCAACATATTCAGAAGAGACAGAGCAGGCAGGAAGGAGGAGGAGTGGCACTGTATGTGAAAAATGACATAAGGGCCACAGAGATCCAGGAGGAACAAAATGGGGAGAGATACTGTGGGTTAGCTGGAAAGGAAAATGGGCCAGCCATCCGCATGGGTGTGGTCTATAGACCACTAGCCCAGGAGGAAGAAACAGATAGGAGTTGATGCTAGCCATCCAAAGGATGGCAGACAAGGGTGAGGTAGTACTGGTTGAGACTTCAATATTCCAGACGTGGACTGGAGCATCCCAGCAGCAGCATCAACTAGGAGCAGATTTATCCTGGACTCCTTCAGGGTGCTTTCTCAAGCAACTGGTCATGGAACCAACTCAGCAGAAGGCAATACTGGACCTTGTGCTCACAAACAGGGACAGTGTGATGGGGGTAACAGTGGGGAGCACCTGGGTAACAGTGACCACCAGTCATTGTGGTTTGAAATCACAGAAAGAGCAGAACCAAACCACACAAAACACGATCCTGGATTTTAGGGGCAGACTTTGGGAAAATGGGAGATACTTGAAAGAGGCATTAAGGGAATGGGACAGGAATCAGGGGTTGAGGAACAGTGGCAGTATTTAAAATGGGATTACAAGAACAACAGAATTATGCATTAAGCAGGTTAGCAAGAGGAAAGGAAGAGGAGACCATTATGGTTTTCCAAAGAGGTATCAAAGAAAGTGAAAGCCAAAAAGATTGCATTCAGGCAATACAAAAAGACACAGGCAGAAGGGATAGGAGAAGTACCAGGAGAAGCAAAGGGAGGCAGGAGGTCAGTAAGGGAAGCCAAAGCTCAGACAGAAGAACACATTGCAAAATCAGTGGGTAAAGGGACAAAACCTTTACAGGTACATAAGGAAAAAGAAAGACAAAGGGAGGGATAGTGAGACTGAAGGGGAGGATGGGAGCCGATGGAGGATGACAACAGTAAAGCTGACATATTGAACAGGTATTTCTGCTCAGTCTTTACTGAGGAAGAGGAGGGTAATGGGTCTGAAGGGGTACAAGGGTGAGAATGGTGCAGAAATGGACACAAGTCCTTTACACGAGAAAGGGTCCTGAAGGAACTGGAAGATAAGAGTTGATAAAGCAATGGTGCCAGATGGGGTGCACCCTAGGGTCCTTAAAGAACTAAGAGAGGTGGTGGCTGAACTCTGGCTGTCCTGTTTAGCCGATCACTGGAAACAGGGGAGGTACCCAAAGACTGGAGGACAGCAGATGTAGTCCCCTTATACAAAAGTGGGAACAAAGAGGAAGTAGGGAACTACAGACTAGTCAGCCTCACCTCAGTAGTGGGGAAGACATGGAAGCACTACTGAAGGAGAGATTGGTGGAACATCTGGTTGTCAATGGACTACAGGACCCAAGGCAGCATGGTTTCACCGGGGAGGTCATGTCAGACCAACCTCATGAATTTTTGACTGGGTGACTAGGAGGTGGATCAGGAGGGCAGTGGACATGGCCCATCTGGACTTCAGCAAGGCCTTGACACTGTGCCTCATAGAAGACTATTACACAAACTGGGGAATATGGGTGTGGCAGGACAGTAGTGTGGTGGGTAGGTAACTGGCTGGGTGGCAAGACACAGAGGGTGGTGGTAAATGGCTGTCACCCACAGAGGGAAGAGTGACCAGTGGGGTACCACAGGATGTGCTGGGACCAGTCCTATTCAACATCTTCATCAGTGACATTGCACAGGATCTAGAAGGCAGAATTTCACTGTTCGCTGATGACACAAAGCTCTGTAATAGAGTAGACACACCAGAGGGTGTAGACAGAATGAGAAGCGACCTGCAGAAACTTGAAGAATGGTCAGGGTTTGGCAGTTGAAATTCAATGCAAAGAAGTGCAAGATAATGCACATGGGGCACAAAACCCTGGCACAATATATCAGTTGGGGGTGAGGATATAGCATGCACCAAGCAGGAAAGCTGATCTTGGGGTTGTCATCTCTGATGACCCCAGGTAGGGAAACAGTGTGACAAGGCAGCAGGTAAAGCAAATAGGATGCTGGGATGTATAGGCAGGCATCACCAGCAGGAAAGGGAGGTCATAATTCCGCTATACAAGACACTTGTGAGGCCCCACCTGGAGTACAGTGTAAAGTTCTGAGACCATACCCACGTAAGGACATAGACAGGGTAGAGAAGGTTCAGAGGAGGGCAACAAAGATGGTGCATGGATTGCATCACAAGTCCTATGAAGACAGGTTGAAGGAACTGAACATGTACTCCTGGAGGAGAGGAGGGAGAGAGGGATATGATAGAGACATACAAGCATCTTACAGGAGGAACAGGGTGCAGGAAAACACTATTTTTAAGCGAAAAAGATGTTCCAGGACTAGAGGGCATGGGATGAAGTTGGAGGAGGACGATCAGAGGAAACATGAGAAAGAATTTCTTCACAGAACGGGTGGTGGACAAGTGGTACACCCTGCCAGAGGAAATGGTGGGGGCTGAAACAATCATGGGATTTAAGAATGCATGGGATAGACATAAAGGAATTCTAGAGGTCAGGGGTAAGGGGAAACAGACTTCTAGGAAAACAAACTGAACTTACAAGCTCAAATGGGCAGACTGGGTGGGCCATAGGCCCTTATCTGCCGACACTGTCTATGTATCTATGTACGTTAAACCCCAGTGGTCCTGTGGTGATAAACTGTCTTTTGTTTCTTTATCATCTGAGAACTGATTGCTGTCCCTAACCTCTGGTATGTGGTGCTTTACTGTCTCTCATTTGAAAATGGGTGTTTGTACTAATATTGATGGACTGGGAACACTGTGATGTGCAAGAGAAGTGACTACATGGTCTGTCTAGGACAGTACCTCAAACATGCTATCGAACACTGGCATCCGCCCCTGAGCAGCCACCTTCTTCATCACCCACCCTTAGCCTTCCCTCCTTCCCACCAGAACTTGAGCTGTCACCCAAACAGCTCTTTTCATTGCTAAGCTGTCAAACACACTGAAGGCAACCCTTTGGACACATCCCTCTGCTCAGGACACACCTACCTCCCATTTGATTGGACCAAGCTGATGCCATAAGGACATTCTTCCATTTCAGCTGTAGCCTCCTTGAAAGTGTGCACTACCACAGAGCCGCAAAGCTGCACAAACGCACATCCACATGCTTGGACAACCTCAAAGCCATGGTACCTCTTCACCTGCACGGACCTATGTCAAGACTGCTTATAAAATGACCACACCACCGAAAACCACACTTAGATACGATGAAAGACACAGCGCCAACCCTAGTATCCAAAGGAGTCCAAGCAGTATCTCCCACTGAATCAGACCCAGGACCTTCGTGAACTTTGTCAGGTACCTAGCCCTGTCCTATACTTTATCCACACACTGCTGATTGGCCCTTGCATCTAAATAAGTACTGGTCCTGAGTAGAACAAAATACAAGTGCAAACAGAGACTGCAAAAACTCATAAAGTTAGTATTAGTTATTAGTATTAGTTGGTACAAGTTAGTTGGAGTGGATAGCATCAGGGATGTGGAGGAAAGATGGGAGGCAATCAAGAGGGGATATTCACGAGGCAACAGAGTCTTGCATGAGAATGGTAATCAAAAGGAAAAAGGTACACAAGACCAATACGGTTCTCTGGAAAGGTCAGGGAAGCAGAGAGAGCCAAAAAGAAGGCCTTTACCAGGTACATGGAAAAACAAGGGAAGGAAGAGTAGGAAAGTACCTAATGAGAACAAGGGAAACAAAAAAGGCGGTTAGAGAAGCAAAGGCAAACACAGAGCTGCTTATTGCAGAGGAGGCCAAGGGTGGAGATAAGTTATAGATATATTAGAGAAAAAAGAATGAAGGGTAGGAAGAATTGTTAGGCTACAGAGCGAGTTGGGGTCATTTATATGGACGGACAGAAAGCAGGCATTCTTAATGATTACTTTTGCTCTGTATTCACAAGTGAAGACAGAGGGCCTCTGCCAGACAGTGGCACTAAGGCAGCTATAAGGGGGATCTCTGAGATGAGGCTGCAAGTATTTACCAGTGAAAGGGTTTGGGAAGAGCTAGCAGCTCTAGAGATAGCTAAGGCCCTGGGGTCAGATGGGATGCATCTGAGGGTGCTCAAGGAATTGGCAATGGAACTAACTGAACTACTGGTGGGGCTATTCAGTGGCTCAGTTCAGACAGGGGTAGTTCTAAAAGATTGGAGGGTAGCAGACATGGGCCCACTCCATGGGGGGGGCAAGGAGCAACTGGGTAACTGCAGATCTGTCAGTCTTACCTCTGCTGTGGGTAAACTGATGGAGACACCAGTCAAAAAGGACCTCGTAAACTACCTGGAGAGCAATGGACTCCAAGATAGTAAACAGTGTAGGTTCATGTCAGGAAGGTCTTGTCAGAGCAACCTGATAGTATTCTTTGACTGGGTAACAAGAGCAGTGGGTAAGGGCCATGCTGTGGATTTATTCTACTTTGATTTCATCAAGGCTTTCAACTTGGTGCTTTACAGAAGGTTGCTGAAGAAGCTAGAGGATCTGAGTACAGTGAAAGACACAGTTAAATGAGTGAGAAGCTGGTTAGAAGGAAGACAGAAGAGAGCTGTGGTTAACAGAGTCAAATCAGAAGAGGTGGGGTCACCAGTGGGGTGCCACAAGGATCAGTTCTGGGTCCAGTCCTTTTCAGTATGTTCATTTGCAACATGGGAGAAAGAATTCAGTGCAAGATGTGTCTCTTTGCAGACGACACTAAGCTCTTTGGCAGGGTAGACAGTGAGGAAGGGGTTAGGGGGCTGCAGAAACACTTGCAAAAGCTAGAGAGGTGGTCAAAGGTTTGGTAGTTGGAATTCAGTGCCGGAAATTGGAAGGTGGGTGATGCACATAGGGAACAAGAACTCAAGGAAAGAGCACTTGGTGGGTGGGGGGAGGGGCTAAAGTTGTGCACAACCTCTGTGGAAAGAGACCTAGGGGTTGTCATCAGTGGCTCCCTAAAATGATCAAACAAGTGTAACAAGGTCTACAGTAAGGCAAACAGGATACTGAAGTGAATAGGAAGGGGGTATCGACAGCAGAAGGAAGAAGACATTACTACCCTCTCTATAGATCACTAGTGAGGTCCCACCTGGAGCACTGTGCCCAGTTCTGGAATGCTCACCTATGGAAAGATAAGAGCAAGCTGGAGACAGTGCAATGTAGGGTGGCCAAAATTATTCAGGGCTAGCAGAGCAGATCTTATGAGGATCGTCTCAAGGCACTGAACAAGTACTCACTGGAGGCCAGATGAGAGAGGGGAGATATAACAGAGACCTTCAAGTTCTTGAAAGGAATAAACAAGGTAAACTGTGAGGAAGTATTTAGCGTACATAGTGGATCAAGAATACAGGGGCATAAGTGGAAACTGATGGGGAGGGGAGATTCAAGAGGAATGTGAGAAAGTTTTAGTTTACAGAAAGGGTGGTGGAGTCGTGGAACAATCTGCCAGATGACGTGGTGGGTGCCAAAACTATCAGTGGCTTAAAACACAGCTGGGACAGAGTGAAGGGCTTAGTGGTTGCTCAGCCTGATAGCAGTAGGATGGGGAGCATGGGGGTGGATAATGTGGGTTAGAACCCTGTATGGACAATAGGCCCCGGGTTTGTTAAGGTTTATGGGCAGACTGGATGCATCAGTCACCTTTTTCTGCTGTCATTGTCTATGTAAGTAATAATACCCAACAGGGTGGGCAGTATTGGGAGATACCGGACCGCCCAGTGGCGTAATGAGGCCCGATGCCGCAGGCAGAGGGCCTTATAGCCCTGGAAGGTCTGGTATTTCCCAATGCTGTCCACCCTGGAGGGTATTATTGCACTTAGAAAATGGGCACTGTAATAAAAAAAAAGTGTTTGATAAAATTGTTCATAAATAATTAATTTTGAATAAGTTTTGCAATTAAATAGTTCCTCTGCCTTCTTTTGTCCTACGGAATTTCCCATAGTTACAAAGTCGGTTGTATGCAGTTACCATTGCCCACACAGCAGACTTCTTTTATGTGCCCCCCCAACATCGTCATGCAAGAGTTTTATTCGTCTGAGGCATGATTTGTTTAATTTCAGATGCTATATGTGTGTGTTTCTGATTTGCTGCCTTTTTTTAACACTGGGGTCAGAAGTTGCCGATCAGGAGAAGGAAGCGTGTTTGGGAACTTGAGCTTGTTGGACTCGGGCAGTGTTCTGCCCTACATTTAAAAAAAAAGTTTCCTGGTCCTACATGCCTGTGGTGGTGAGTTATTTCTGTTTTGGTTTTAATGAGTTCCCGGTACTGCTGTATTGCATGAAGACCAGGAGTGAAGACGAGCCACCGCTTTCAAGTAGTGAGTCTGGCGCTGAGATACCGCACTAGAGGATCAAATTGCAGCTTGTCAGTGGGACCAGAACCCCAGGTACTGTTGACTAGGGATACTGTACATCAGCAAATGTGCTGAGGGTATATTAGGGGATCGCTATGCTGTGGCAATGGTTTTTCTTTATTTAATAATTGGGGACAATGGCACAGAACAGTGGTGAAGAACAGTCCATGGCAGGGAGCTGGCACGCCAGGTCATTCACTCAGTAAATGAGCGTAAAAATAGATTTTTATTTCTGTGTCACTCTACATTCTAACCACAAGATAACTGTAGTGCTTTTTTTAATTTTGTTTTTATTTTAAGAGGCAGCAGAGCAGCTGTAGGTAATGGGGAAAGTGTTTGTGTTGGGGGAGACCACAAGCTCTCGCTAAGCGAGAGAAAAACATGGCGGGCATTTCAATTTTTCTCGGGTGCTTGCAGCCAATTACAGAGCAGGCTGGGCACCTCTGTAGACTGGTACATAGTGAAGTGGCATTTGGACTGGCACTTATTTTTAGCTGGGCACCTATTGAAAAATAGATGCCCAGACTGGAATTGATTTTAGCCAATCAGGAGACAGAATATATTCCTGCCATTTTCTAAGTTTCTATGTGTTATAATAATGCTAATGTGTTAAATGGGCCACTTACTGTAGGGAAGTAGGGAATAATGCACAACCAAACTCATACAGACCGGGCGGTCATCTAGCCCACTCAATGGTTGAAGTTGGGAGAATTGGTGGGAGCAATTCCATTCATGCAGGTATCATGCATAAGTATCCGGGCTAAATCACACATTAGCAATGGCTTCAAGGGCCCCCCATCACAGAGAGGGAGAGCCCATTCCCCCCTCCCCAAGACACCTGGAGCAAAGACATAATGCAAAACAATCTGTTTATGGCCCTTGACAAATACTCTCTTGTCACATGGAACATTAAGGGTATGAAAACCAAGGAGAGGAGGCATCAGGTCTTGAGATACATTAAAACATTAGGTACCAAGATAGCCTTTCTCCAGGAAACTCATACAAAAACTGAACCAGGAAATCTCTGGAGGAGGGAATGGGTAGAACAAGTATTTTCTACAGGGGAACGCAATAAGACAGCAGGGCAGCCATTCACATTCACAGGAATGCCACCTTCCTACCATGTGAACAGATTAGAGGACCTGAGGGTCACTACATCATTGTTAAGGGCACACTGGGAAGATGGGACATACTCTTAGCATCTGTATACAGCATGATAAAGATGATGTTTCCTCCCGGCCCAGTGGCACTGAGGGTTGAGGCGCTGGACGCAACAGCTTGCGCCACGCCGGCAGAGGAGGGATTGGATTGAACACCCACTAGGCTGCTCTCCTATCCCAGTGGGAGGGTATTGGGGAGTCCAGCACTCCAGCGGCCCATGGTGGTGATCGGGGGCGCTACAGAGTACTGGGCTGCATGTATACAGCATGGCCCAACGCTGGCAGGGTGGCCGTATGCCGTGAAGTCGGGAGATGTGCACCATGCATGGAAGGGGGGAGGAAGGCATAACAAGAGGGAGAAATAGCCCTCCCCAGCTGGATAGGCGACGGCTTCCTCCAGCGCCACCGCCACACACCCAACGCTGGTCCCCCGTCACTGTCCCATCAATCTCTCTGGGGCTGTAAGAGGGTCGCATCCCCAGAGAGTTGTAATGTCTCTGAAGATGACAGGAGGCACAGTGGGCGGTAGAGCGGTCTGGCCTGTGGGTAAGCCTGAGAGACTTCCGGATTGGGGAGCGATAAAGAGAATCTAAAAAAAAAAAAATGATGCTTCCTTCTTTACATCCTTCCTAACAGAGTTGGCCCACTTTGCCACCACTCCCATAATAATTGCATGGGACTACTGGACCCTCGTGCAGGACCATGGATAGAACAGGATCTATCACACAGCCAAAGGGCATGCCATGAATTGCAGGAAACACTTGGGCTGGCCAAACCCTGGGGCCTTTTACACCCCAGTGCCAGAGAGTACACATTCACTTCTCCAGTCCATAAATCTGACTCATGGCTAAACTTCCACCTCATCAGTTTGGACTTCCTCAGTGAAGTTATCAGCTGCGAGATCCAACCCAGAGTAGTTTCGGGTCACTCTTCAGTGTACAACTCGCCATACAACCGAACGGCTATACAGAGAGAGGCAAGGTATGGTGAATAAATAACAGTTTATAAAAAGACCAACTACTCTGGGTAAAATCAAAGAATGTATCACTCACTGTTTTAGGGAAAACCAGCAATTGGCTACTACACAAGCCAATTTCTGGGGAACCTTTAAATGCACTCTTAGGGGGAACTCAACCACCTAGCCACCACCAGGAAAAGAAAAAGGGAAACAGAAAAAGCTAATCTGCTATGGGAAATCAGACATAGACAAATCCAGCTCACAGTCTGCTCCCCAGAGGAGGACTGGTTCCAGTTTAACACACTCAGAGCCAAATACAAAGAATTATTATGTGAACTGGCCGAACACGCTATCTTCAGAGCCACAGTAAGATATGCTGACCAGGAGGAAAAGGTAAGAAGGCTCCTGGCTATGAGGTTCAGACAACAGGAAATAGCCAGGGTAGTTAAAGGAGTTAGACTAGTGGCCAGTGATCCACTCCTCACAAAGCCCAGAGAAATAATTAAAGACTTTGGGGATTATTACACACAGCTGTATGCACCAGAACATTTGGGCACCCCCGACCAAATACAGAACTTCATTACACAAGTTAACCTCCCCAAACTCACACCCAACTAGGTGGTTAAACTGGAGGGGGACGTAATTACTGAAGGAGAACTACTTGCAGCCATAAAGAGCCTGTCCTCAGATAAAGCCCCAGGGCCATACAGCTTCTCCCTGAACGTCTATACGGCCCTGAAAAAAGAGTTGGCTCCCCCACTTGACTGCCCGATTTCAGGATGCCCCATCCACCAAAACCCTTGACCATCATTCTCCAGGGTCACAAGGGTGGTCTGTCCCTCCCTAAGCCAGCAAACACTGAAAGCCTGAAGATCGAGGTCCCAGCCAGCCCTCCCAAGTGATGGACCCTCCTTCCAGCTGCTTCTCAGCCAATCAGAGCAGTGGCTTGTGCTAATGTGGTGAGACAAGGAACTCTGTGAAAAGGAACAAAGACCCAGTGTGATTTTAAACCCCCAGTCCCTGTGTTGCTTTTTTCTAGGTCATTCTCCAGGATCACAAGGGTTGCCTGTCCTTTTCTCAACCATCCTCAAGCCAGCGAACGCTGAATGGCACTCGGGACCCCAGCCAGCCTGCCAAGTCATGGACTGTCCCTCCCTCCAGCAGCATCTCAGCCAGCTGGAGCAGTGGCTTGTGCTGACAGAAAGGGAAAAGGAAGCCCACGAAAAGGAACAAAGATCCGGAATGATTTTAAACCCCCTGGACCCATTGCTGCTTTTCCAAATCATTCTCCAGGGTCATGAAGGTTATCTGTCACTCCCTCAACCCTCTCCAAGCCAGCAATTGCCGAAAGGAAATCAGGATACCAGCCAACCCTCCCTTATGATGGACCCTCCCTCCAGTCACTTCTCAGTCAGTTAGAGTGGTAGCTCGTGCTGGTGAGGTGGGACAAGAAAGCCTGCAAAAAGGAACAAAGACCCACCCTGATTTTAAACTCCCCAGACCCTCTGCTGCTTTTCCAGGCCATTCTCCAGGGTCGTGAGGGTTGGCTATCCCTCCTTCAACCCTCCTCAAGCCAGCTAATGCCAAAAGGAGATTAGGACACCAGCCAGCCATCCTGAGTGACAGACCCTTCCTCTAGCCACTTCTCAGTCAATCAGAGTGGTGGCTTATATTGACAGGTCAGGACAAGGAAGCCCACGAAAAGGAACAGAGACCTTGCGTCATTTTAAATCCCCTGGACCCTCTACTGCTTTTCCAGCTCCTTCTCCAGGGCCATGAGGGTTGCCTGGCCCTCCCTAACCTCCCCAAAGCCTTCAAATGGCAAGAGATTGGGACCCAATTCATCCCTCCTGGGTGATGAACCCTCCCTCGGCTGCTTTTCAGCCAATCGGAGCAGCAGCTCATGCCGACAGGATGGGACAATGAAGCCCCTCTTATTGTTCATACTCCAAGCAGTCCTTCCACACTGCAGCCTGTGAGCTGTCAGCTGCTGTTTATCCATTTCTTCTGTTGTTTGACATGGGACTCAGGTACTAACAAGGCATGGGACTCAGGTACTAAATAGGGATTTCAGCCGTATAGAATGTCCCTGGAGTAGGTTTGTTTGAATTTAGTATTTTTAACTGTTCCTGGATGTTGTTGGGTAGAGACATAATGATTTGTTTAAGTTCTTCTATATATTGTATAGTAGGGTCTTTGGTGAGTTCTCTATAGTAAGCTGTATCTGAGAGCTGTCTGTGTGCCAGATCTGATTTTTTACCTGTACCTCACATCCTCCCTGCCTCTCCTACCAACTCTTCAGCTCAGTCCCACCCACTCCCTCTTGTTTTCACACCTCTGTTTATACTAACTCACACTCTGTTTATCTAGGCCTTTGTTCTTTTGTTTCTCCTAATTTATTGTTTTCATTGCATCTTTTAGGCATCTCCTGTTTATTCTACCCTAGCTAGCCTCTGATCTCAGATCCTATCTGCATGCTTTTGTTTTCCCTTTAGCTTCATTTCATCTCCTACTGACCTGTTCCTACTTAGCCCCACTCCCCATTTCTTCTCATGTTTTTATTTTGCATTTTAGGCTTTCATCTCTAGTCCCCTTTATCATCTTCCTACTTCACTTCCTGATTTTTAATTGCTCCACAGTGGATATAAATACTGCTTATGTTGCTCAGTTTTGCTAACCACCTGAAGAAGGGACCTTTGTGGCCTCGAAAGCTTGTGTATAATTCTATCTTTGTACAAGACACTTGTTGGTCCAACGAAAGGTATCAAACCTTCCATCTTCTTCAGGTACTATATAGGCAAATCTTACTGTTTCTGTAAAGCTGTATTTTGGAATCTCTACATCCCTTTCTTTATTCAGCCTACATACTTGTTAATGTCATATTGTACTACTTCTGCCTATTAGTAATGGTAAGTATTTTCATGCTGTTTCTGGCTGGTTGACTATGGTGGCTTATTTTACTGCTATTTTACTACAAACCTAGATTCACCCTAACTAGACGGGATATACAGGGTACTTGTAGGATGGTTTATCTCACTGCAATCTTATTACAAGCCTAGCAATATATCCTGTTCTGGGTACAGTTTATTTATTGTCCTTTTATCAACACTGCTAAATTACCAGCTCCTACACTAAGCCTAGCAGCACCACACCAGGCTCTGTTAACATCCCAAGCCTGTTATGGCTCTAAAAGGGACAGCTTCTATCCTGATGCTCATCGTGTTGTTTGTTTATCTTGACTCAATTGCTGCTGTGTATCTAATTCACAGCCATGGCTGATATAACAATCATGCACGGTTCCCCAGTTGGGACCTCCCCACAGCCAAGGACACCTCAGCTCTATTAATCTTACATGGGTTATATAAAAATGGTAATTACTATAAACTGTCTGCCTCTCTACTGAATCGCAAGATCAGAGCCCTTGCCCCCCTTTTGGTATTTAAAGCTGATGATCCTACTTCTCATATGTGATGATATCAAACCTAACTCTGGCCCAGTGAATAGTAATGTGTTGTCCCCCCTCTGAACCTTTCTGGGTAGGTGCTAAAGGTCTGATGCTTGTTCATATGAATATCAACAGTCTTAGTCCCAAGATTCACTAAATTGAAGCCTGAAATAGTCTCTACTCACCTGACATCACTGTGGTCACAGAAACTTGGTTTAAACCTCAGGTCCTAATGCACAAAACTGAGTTCCAAGGCTACAATGTATTTAAGAAGGATAGTATAGGCAGAAGAGTTGGTTGGGTACTGCTGTGCATTAGGTCCACTATTAATGCCACAGAAAACTCCTTTGTGACACTGACCAGCTCACCATTTGAGTACATATTTGTCAATCTTCTGCTTAGGAGTGTTAAAACTGTTTGTAATTGTTGTAGCTATAATCCTCCTAAAGAGGCTAAACCTGCTGTAACCTACCTCTTCAGTCTCCTATCTGAGAAGTCCTTAGTTGAAGCAATAACACTCGGTGACTTCAACCAAGTCTGACTGAGTAGTGTTGAAAAAGGTTACAATCCACCTTGTTGGATGGCCTCTTCACTCAGCTGATGAGTGAGTTCACTAAGCTGAATACTATATCTGGTTGGCACCCCCTTCTTTACTGGGACATTGTCAATAGACCAAAATGAATAACAGTGGCTGGCCTACTTCCAATACTCTCAGTGACCACTCCCCGATATTCTGCATCTGGGAAAAACAATGCCCCAAAGTCCCCTCCTAAAACCATTATGGCCAGAGACCTCTCCAGCTTCAAGGAATCCTCCTTCCTTAGCAACCCAGCAGACATACACTAGGGGACTATGAATGGCCTTCCCACTACTAACCTGGCCCTTGACTTCTTCATCAATAACTTCCTTAGTGTCTTAAATAAACATGTCCCTCTCAAACAGTGAAGAGTGAGGGGTCACTGCTCAAAATGATTGGACAGAGATCTGCAGAAGGGCATGAAGCAGAGGGACAAAGTCTGGGGCCAATTTAAGGTCCCTGTTCAGTTCGCTGATCGACACTGCTATAGAAATCTGAGGAACTCCTATAAATCAAACTTAAAAAATGCTAAGAGTCATTATAAGAAAGAGTCTACAGACTAAGAATCTATCCAGTCCCAAAAAAATTCTGGACGCAGGTAAATTATCTTTTTCAAGGTCACTATGGAGCCCCTATCCATTCTATTATTGTAGATGGTAAAATTATCACTGATCCCAACATATCTGCTAATGTGTTCAATAATTATTTTACTGACCTCGATATGTTTGTGGCTCTCCAAAGCAGTATACTGCCTGGTCTCCCTGACATAGACT
The DNA here is from genome assembly GCA_016271365.2 of Neoceratodus forsteri. Classification (NCBI taxonomy): domain Eukaryota; kingdom Metazoa; phylum Chordata; order Ceratodontiformes; family Ceratodontidae; genus Neoceratodus; species Neoceratodus forsteri. Next base: position 679,104,712 of record CM028133.1, on the reverse strand, counting down.
CTCCCACCTCACAATTCTACTTCCAATTCATCACCAGGAAAGAGGTTCCTTCCCAGCTGAAGAGCAGTAGAAGTGATTGGTCCCCTCTCTACGACAAACATGAGCATTAATTTCTAAAAATTGCTGTTTCAGTTATAGCCAAGCCTCTTGCAACCTTATTTAATCAATCCCTAATCCTGGGTATCATCCCTGATGAGTGTAAAACTGCCACAGCTGTTCCTATCCACAAAGGTGGGGAGGGTCCAAGGACCTAATTGAGAACTATTGCCAGTTTCTCTCCTGTGTTTCCTGGTGAAGACACAGGAGAGGCTAGTTTATAATCAACTCCAGGAACACCTACATTTCCATCACATCCTCGCTGATGCCAAGCATGGTTTTAGAAAACATCATGGCATGAACACTGCACTGGTCCACCTGACCACTAACATCCTGGGAGCAATGGATCAAGGGAAGTCTACAGGAGCCATCTTTGTGGACTTTACCAAGGCATTTCACCTGTTAAACTAAGACCTCTTAGTGTTTAAACTCTGGCAGATTGACCTGGACAGTCTAGCTTGCAGCTAGTTTAGCCACTACCTAGATAATAGGAAACAGCTTGTCAAGTGGCAGGGGGGATTATATGGTCTTAAAGGCATTACAATTAATGTGTTCCAAGGCTCCATTCTAGGTCCTAGACAGATTGTCCTGGTCATTCTAGCATGTAGCTGGTTTAGCCACTACCAAGATAATAGGAAGCAGCTTGTCAAGTGGCAAGGGGGGATTATCTGGTCTTAAAGACATTACAATTGGTGTGCTCCAGGGTTCCAGTCTAGGTTCTATGCTCGTCTTGCTACTTATTAATGATCTGCCTGCAAACTGTGGTGATGCCAAATTTCAACTCTTTACAGATGATGCTGTCTTCTACAGTAGCTTCTCGGACCTAAACCATATCAACCTTGTGCTGGACAGGGACTTCAAATTGCTTGAAACCAGGCTGCTAAACAACAGACTTGTCCTAAATGTCAAAAAATAAAAGCTCTATTGTTAGGTCCCAGCCACTTAGGTAGTGATAGACAAGCACTGCTCAAGCTGTCCACCGTCTCTGTTCTTCATGTAGCTGTGGTTTAACTCAATAAAATATCTAGGGGTTCACCTGGACAAAGAACTAACCCTGAGACCTCATGTGACTGCTGCGTCTAAGGCTATTAACCAAAAGGTGAGTCTTCTCTACAGGCTTAATACATACCTTTCCTAAGAGGCACAATTAATCTTTGCCACTAGCATGTTGCTGCTGGTGCTAAAATATGGTGCTCTCTTACTTCATTCCCTGCAGGAAACAAAGCTGGGCAAGTTCAGGGTGCTGTATAAGAGAACTGCATGCTTTGTGGCTGTCCACCTCAGGGTCCACCACTGCGCAGTTCTAGCTGCCCTAAACTGCCCTCCCTCAAGGTGAGACTAGCCTATCTGCTCCTCTGCCTCTCTTTTAAGCTCACTCAGCACAACACTACCCCTCCTAGTCTAAGTGTAACCCCTAGGTGGCGTTATCCCAAGGGCTACTACCCCTCTCTGCTTGGCTAGTAGCAGGTAAAGGGGCCTGGGTAATGAAATGGGTGCCTCCACCTGGAGGTCACGGTTGTTAGTGGTCAAGCTAACCCGGGCACAGCCCTCCGGGACACTGTAACCCCCCTCTTTCCCATCTAGTGGCCTGAACAATATACAATAATAACTTTCACAATGACCCTCATTCACCAAGCAATTACCCACACTGTTTGCACTTACCACCACCAGGGCTGGTTCCTCTAGCTTGACCCTGGGGACCACCTGTAAAACAAGGTTAAGCACAGCAAATAGCAACAGTACAATACTTTTGGCACAAACTGGAACCACAGTCAGGTTAAATGCAAACAAAGTTCAATCTGATTTATTCAGGGGACTTGAACAAGGGAGGGGTGTAATCAGGTTGATTTGCTTAAAAGCTACATTAATCAGACAGTTATGCATGCAGTTCAGAGTCCCTACACAGTCACACAATCTGGGTACCCAGGTACAAAAACGGTGGGCTAGCCAGGAATGTTGCAGCTGGTTGGGGCCCTGCGATGGAAGAAAGCAACATGCACAACACACACTATTTGTAATCCAGAGCCAGAGGGCTCAGTTCAGGAAAGAAAAGGCAAAAAAACAATCAGATGACAACACTTTTAGATTTAGCTGTTGTTGCAGGGAGCTATCCTGTTATTTACTCACAATACCCAATACTGGACATAGGCAGGACAAAATCAAGACTGCAGGCCGTTGAGCTGGAGTGCCTGGACAAACAGGGCCCACGTGACTCACTGAGGCAGCATTCCTGTTCAAGGCGTTGAGCAGGGGGCTGTTCCCCAGGCCGGTCTCTCATCGATGACTTTTTCTGCGTAGCAGGTAATCTGGCTGGGCCAGTGTAGCAGGGCCCAGGCAATTGGAAATGGATACTGATTCAGTCCATGGAGCTGGAAGCAGCATCCAGCAAACAAAACACAGTTCAGACACACAGTGGAGAACCAAATCCTGACCCATTATAAGCACACAGCACATTCACATGTAAGAAAATGACACCGTACCAGACAAATGGCTCTCCAGTTGCAATTACAGAGTCTCTGCACAATCCGTGAATTCAGAGGTAGCTGGAAGTCCTGACAGGCCATTCGTATTCAGCAAATCTTTGGTCTTCTTCAGGTTAAAGCCTGGTCACAATTCAGTGGCTTAATTCACTCTCCAAATTCGGATTCGGTCCGAAAAAAGCACAAGTTCCCTTTCAGGAACAGCAGGCAGGCATGCAGGCCAAAGTCAGGCCTTTCCACAGTTCCCCCACATGAATCCACTATGGATTGCTGCTCGAACTATCTCGAGCTGTTACTTCTTCACTTCCCTACTTGGATCTAACTGAAACTGCAAGTAGTGTGGGACTTTCCCCAAGATCCAAAAGGTTCAGTTGGCTGATCTGTCTGCCAGTCACAACAAGGGCTCCCCCTCCAGGTTATTTTAGGCACCAAAAGCCCAAAACTACAATTCCTATAAGTTTTGGCCCCACCAAGCCCCTGTAGGCAGGCTCCATTTTAGAGTCCCAAATGTACCGATTGGCCCATTCTGTAGTCTAGGACCAAGATGATGGAAACAAACAAAACTGTCCATGCTGCAAAGAAGGCAGGTTAGAAGAAACTGCAATATTATTACTACTGTAACAAATGATCAGCAAACAAGTACATCTTCTAACAGCGCTCCCTCTCAGATTAATTATGACTGCAATCCAGGCAGCTCTTAAAGAGACAGTACACAGAGGCTATACAGGCACGATCTGGCAATACATTTAAACTGCTAAAACGCAGAACACCAGCCTGGCAGTGAGCAATTAGGCAAGCTCAAGGAAGACTTTTTGGGAACCCTCATTTTAGTGGGGTTACATAAGGGAGCTCCTCAATCTTAAATCTTAATGACACCTCTTCTGCTCCTCAGACTTTTCTATACTCACAGTTCCACGGGTCAGGACATGCTGGGGTTCGAGATTATTTGTTGTCTCAGCCCCATCTCTCTGGAACAAGCTCCTGCTAGAGGCTCAAAACGTTTCCTCTCTTGTCTTAAGTTAGCCCTAAAGACCCACTTGCTAAGGTTTACTCAGGGGCTGTGTAACCACTGACATGATTTCCCACCCTGCCCACTCTGCTAGCTATTTTTCCCTAGTAACCCCTTCCTGGTATTTGGCATGCATGTTATCCAAATGTCCATGATTATAACGCTTGTAAATGTCCTTATCTGAAACCTTGTACCTTATCCCATCTTTGTATATGCAATATGTCCTGGTGCCTCTTGGCATTTTGTTTACACCAAGTGCAATATTTGATGGTTTATCTCATGTTTTGTATTCTCATTGTGTATCAACTACCTGTATTCTTGTATTATGCTATATTCCGGTTATGTAAATAATTCTGGGTAGCCCCAAAAGGGGGCTCTTAGTCTCAATGAGCCACCCCAGCTAACAAATTCAAATAAATAAATAAATATAAAGAAAATCAAATGCAGGAAGCCCTGATTATGCTCATCACCATACAGGACAAGGACCCAGAACTCCTCTAGATTTAAAGGCCTATCTCCCCTACTCAACTTAGACATTAAGATACCAGCAAATGTTTAAGCCACCAGAGTAAGTAGGGGTCTGGTCCACATTGTTGGGCCCCAAATAGGTGGGCTTCATGCAGGGGAGGCTCTCTACTGACCACATGAGGAAGGTGGCCCATATCCTCCCCTTGTCCAGGGATCTCAGAGCTCCTTGGTTCCTTATGACCCTGGACATGGAGAAAGCATTTGATAGAGTGTCTTGGGACTTCCTGCTTCAAACTCTCTAGGAATTTGGATTTCCTGATGATTTCCTACTTTGGATACAACTATTGTATTCCCATCCTACTGCCAAGATTGTGTGTAATGATGTGCATGCCAAAAAAAAAATCCCTCTTGGGAAGGGCACAAGGCAGAGCTGTCCTCTCTCCATATCTTTTCAATCTCTATCTTGAGTGCTTTACCAGGACTCTTCTGTCCAATGAATAAATTGTGGGTACCAGGGTGGGAACTAACAGATATAAAATAGCCACCTATTTGGATGACATCTTACTTGACCTAGAAAAAAAAACAGAACCGTCCATCCACATAGTGCCAGATATCTTTAACTAATATATCTCATTGGCTGGGTACTGCCTGAATCTGGCAAAAACACAAATTATGCCCCTAAACCACCACAAATATAAGGCTGAGGTCCTGCATATGGGGTTGAGGGGGAGTTACCTGGTCCCCAGGTGGACTAAAACACCTAGGCATCATGGAGGCAGAGAACTCAAAGCTGATGTTTGAAAAGAACCTAACCACTGCTCCATAAACTTAACCAAGACTTACAGTGATGGACAACTCTCACCATGTCCCTATGGGCTGCAATAAATGTGATCAAAAATGAATGTGCTTCCTCTTATATTCTATCCCCTTAGCATGCTAGTTCAAGCTACCCAATAAATAGTTATCCCTACTTCAAACAAAAATTATTAGTTTCCTATGGAATGGCCAAGCCTTGAGAATGGCATATCACAAACTCGCCCCCAGTAAAACACAAGGTGGGCTCCAACTTTCTGACATGAGACGATATATATTTCATGGCAGCCAAAGTCAGTCAATTCCTCTGTCGGAAACAGGAGGACACAGGCCAACCAGTAAACCCCTACATGCCACAGTGGCAGATAGTGAAGCATAATCTATGCAAGATGGCAGGTGTCTCTCCCAGGGCCTTCTCACTGTGCCATTTAGTAAGCTCCCTGCAACACTCAAGCCCAGCCACATTGGATGTTCAGTCAAAATATGTAAGCAACTCCACCAACTGTTCAAAATGAAACCCCTCTTTGACCTCTCACAGCCAATATGAGACAATCCCAACTTCAAGATAAAGCACAAAGTCCTTCCCAAAATCCCACAAAACTCTATACTAGAGTCCTTGGGTCACATCTTAGAAAACAACTCATTCATCAGTTTTGACACACTTAAAAGAAAATTTGGTCTGAGCAACGCTGATTTACTCCAGTATCTCTAGCTCCTGCAAATGTTGGCTTCAACCCTGGGCCCCGGACCTTGGTATTTTGCTAACTTACACATTTGGGATGAACTCTCCTATCTGGCTACACAGCAGCATGCCACATCTATGCTTTATAAAAAACTAAAATCTCCCATGCAACTGCCCCCAAACTACAGACCACTGGTAGTGGTAGTTCCCAGAATTGGTCGACCCAGATACTAGATTGCAGATGTGGAAGGCATTAAATAAGTTTTTTTTATTTATTTATTGCATTTTGGTAACTGGGTGAACCCACTGAGACCAGAGGTCCCTTTTTCAGGGGCGACCCGAGTTAATTACATACATAATTTATACAGTTGCTCACATACATCACACATAGCTCAGCAGTTCACAATATACATTTGACTCAGAAATTACAACAGTCGAAGCAATAGACATTGGATTCACATACAGAGTACTGCAACAGCAATTAGTCATGAAGGAAGGAGACAGTGGACAGTGACATTAGAATGACAACATTATAAATAATTTCTACAAGTTCTGGTGCTGGAGGAATGTGTTCCATGTGTCAAAGACCTACTATAGTGTACAGGACCCATTAGACCTATAATAGTGTACAGGAGAACAGCATTCAGGGCTAGGAAGGGGAGTTAATGGTAGCAGCCGCAGAGACACTGCTCCAGCATGTACGCTTTTAGGCCGAATTTGAACCCTTCCAGGGTGGAACTTCTGGTCAGTTCCTCTGAGAATGAGCACCAGAGGTAGGGTGTCGAGTACCCAAAGGATCTCTTGCCTCAGTTAATGCTGTGTACATGAGGGATATTGAGGAGGCAGCTACCTGATGACTGCAGAGTCCGCTGGGGAGCTTTCAGATTCAGGAGGCCAGTTAAGTTGGGGGGGGGGGTTGCCAACACTGGTGAATTTGTAGGTCAGACATAGTAAGGGATAGGAGACTTTATGCCCTATTGAGGGCCAGTTGAGTTCTGCAAGGACCTCACAATGATGCCTCCTGGGCGGGGAGGAGTGGGTAGCAAAGTGTGTGATCCTATTACAAAGGACATACAGCTTGCAGTGTTCACTTTCCTTAAGGAAATGTAGGAGGGGAGCACCATAGAGGAGGGTGGGAAGTAGCGTGCTTTTGGCTATAGTGAGTCGTGTGTCGTCTGTTAGGGAGTTTCCAAGTCTGTAAAGAAGGCCAAGCTTCTGGTGAGTTGTCTTAGCTACATAGTCAATATTCGGCCTGTAGGACATTTCTTGATCTAAGTAGACTCCCAGGTATTTAATCTCGTCCACGACTTCAATTTGTGATACTGTGGATGTGTGGAGTGGAAACAGGTGTTGCCTGTCAACTCCCAGACATCTAGTCCCTAAAAGGACAGCCTTGGTCTTTTGTTATTCAGCACCAGTAAGTTAGAGGTAAACCAAGCCTCTATTACTGTGAGACCGGCCTGCAGCTTTGCAGTAATGACACTTGGTTGAGGATCACTCCACTAGACCACTGAGTCATCCATATACAGATCAGGTTTTCCAAACCACAGTCACACCCCATATCGTTAACAAACAGAGTGAATAGTACAGGGCCTAAAATCAAGCCCTAGGGTACTCCAGTGGTCACAGGTCTGCAGCCCAATTGTGCCCCTTTCCATTTTACCTTTTGAGTCTTGTTGAGCAGATAGCTTTCGAACCAGGTAAGGGAGAGTGTGCCAAGTCCTAGCAGTTGAAGTTTACTGAGAAGCAGTTTGTGGCTAACCAGGTCGAATGCCTTCAACAAATCAATGAATATAGCCCCAGTAGGGACCAAACGCAGAAAATGGGTTAGTGATCACTCAGTGAGTCTGCAAATATTCCAGCGGCCAGTATTCTCTCTGGGCTTGTGATAAGAGGCCATTCGAGCAGGGTGTGATTGCCAGATTTGGCATTATGCCTGGTAGGTAACTCGATAACTTGCGTAAGATGGGTGTCAAGGATCAAGTTCTTTGGTCCAGTATTGCCTTTTGAGTACCACTTTTGGTTGAAATCGCCTAAGAGGATCAGCTCCCCTGGGGTATGCTCCACTAGCGATTGGGTGAGAGATTCTAGGGAAGAGGCAGCTGTTTGAGGGGGTAGGTAGACACAACTAATGTATATGGGTTTGGTATTACCAAGTAAAACGCTAATGAATACTAGCTCACTCACAGAGTTACACAGGGGAGGGATGTCTATTTGTGAGGCATTAAATTTGAAGCTGACACACACACACACACACACAGACAACACACACACACACATATTTCCTCCCATCTCAATCCTTTCCAAAAACATTATAGCCCACTAGATCACTTTTGTGAGGAAGTATTTATGGCTTAAGCCAAGTCTCAGACACTGCAATCACATCAAGCTTATAGAGGGTTGTACAGGCTCCAGATCCTGCATCTTGTGTCTTAGACTATTAATGTTCATTTGTACTAGTTTAAGTCCCGTCGCATTAGTCCAGCAGGGACTGGTGGGAGCGCTTAGCATATAATTTGGGGGAAGTGGACCAGGGTTGAATTCAATATCCTCACACAGTGCTAACGTCAGTTTAGTCAGATACCTTATGATTTTAATGGGGAAGGAGAGGGGGCTCTTTTTATCAGGCATTTTGCATTTGAAGAAAATATGATAACAATTGCCATGCTTATGCCATGCATAGATAACAGCAGATAATCAATATTATCCATCCTAACCCCATAGAACCCATACGGGAGAGGGTGGAGACTTCCTGCTAGGTTTGGAGGATCCTCTCCCTCGGGGTGAATCTGGTCCACCACCAGAAATATGGCTGCATAGACAATAGCAGCGATAATACCCAGATGCCTCATTTTATGAACTCAGCACAACCACAATAGTAATTAGACAAAAAAAAAAAAAGCTAGAGTCAGTGTTATCAACAAGGAATATAGCATACAACTTGGTCTAGGCAGAAAGTAATCCTGTATTGTGCACAAACCCTTTTATAGTCCCTTTCAGAAGTCCTTAGAAGACAGATCCATCACACAACTGTAGTTAATTGTGGAAAACACCCCCCACTTACCCGGAAGGTTTGCCTAGCTATAGACAAATTGAAACATTTGGTATAAAGTGTCAGTGGCTCAGTAGGTAGCACACTCGCCTCTGAGGCTGGGAGATCAGAGGACTGTGGGTTCAGTTCCCACATCTAGCACTTGGGTTAATATCCCAATACTGACACTGTAGTGCAGTATGAGAAGGTGCTGCACTTCTGAGGTGCCATCTTTTGGATGAGACGTTAAACCGAGGTCCCATCTGCCTGGATTGGTGGTAGTTCAGGTGGATGTTAAAGATCCCATGGCATTTATCGAAAAAAAGAGTAGGAGAATTTCCCCGGTGTCCTGGCCAATTTTTTCCCATTCACTAAAAAAATACCACCAACAGCTTAATCTGGTTCAATTTCAGTTGCTTACCATCTGTATCCCCCCTCCCCCCCGTTGCCCCTAATAAAGGGACTTCTAGGCCCAGTGGGCTTACCGGGTCAACAAAATTCAATAAATAATAAATAACTAAGGATTTGAAACACAGCTAGACTTGCTAGCAGTCTTCCCTCATTTGCCAGAACTCTTATTAGCTCCCCCCCTTTAGAGTGTTTAATAGAGGTCAGAGTCAAGGAGGGTGGGCACGAAAAAATTGTCCCCCTCGATGCAGCCGAGCAAGTTCTTTGGCGCCGATGCAGCAGATAGCTGCTCCCGCAAATGGTTCTTGCCGATGATGTGGCCAGCCAGTCCCCCTCAGTGTGGCCGACCCAAATTCCTTGCCACCAATGAGGCCAATGGCAGCCCCAGTTGCCTGGTGGCTGAGCGATCCCCCCTGTTGCCACTGATGTGGCCAAAGAAAGATAAACCAGCAGTGTGGTTGTTTCCAGTGCAACCGGGCCCTTAACTAGCCCATCGCACTTTTTAAATTTTGCACCCTGGCTCAGCCCTCACAGTGACTGGGTAGTGAGGGAGACCAGAGCTACCAGTAGTCTTCGATGTCCTGTGGCGGGGGCGAAGCTCCTGCTGTGGATACCTCCAGCCCCATGCTGCCGATGCAGCCAAATTGTCCCCCTTGGTGCAGCGGAGCAAGTTCTTTGGCACTGACACAGCCGGTAGCAGCTCCCGCCAATGGTTCTTGCTGCTGATGCAGCCAACCAGTCCCCCTTGGTGCAGCTGACCCAAATTCCTTGCCGCCGATGCAACCGATGGCAGCCCCCACCACCCAGTGGCCAAGCGATCCCGCCGATGTGACCGAAGAAAGATGAATCATCAGTGTGGTTGTTTCCAGTGCAGCCAAGCCCTTAAATAACCCATTGCACTTTTTAAATTTGGTGCCCTGGCTCAGCCCTCACAGTGATTGGGTGGTGAGGGAGACCAGGGTCGCCAGTAGTCTTAGATGTCCTGTGGCCGGGGGAGCTCCTGACATGGATTTTTCCAGCTCCACGCTGCTGATGCAGCCAAATTGCACCCCTCGGTGCAGCCAAGCAAGTTCTTTGCTGGCAGTGCAGCCAGTAGCAGCTCCTGCCAATGGTTCTTGCCGCTGATGTGGCCAACCAGTCCACCTCGGTGCGGCTGGCCCAAATTCCTTGCCGCCGATGTGGCCAGTGGCAGCCCCCACCACCCAGTGGCCAAGCAATCTCCCCATTGCCACTGATGCAGCCAAAGAAAGATGAATCAGCAGTGGATAAGTACCACAAGATGGGTGGGCGTATCCTTTCGCAGTATAAGGTAGGCAGCGCACAACATGTATTGCACCCCCACCCAAAACTGTTCCGCATGAAGTACCTGGACTCAGACCTTTGTACTAAGTGTCAGTCACACAGTGGTACACTCAAGCATGTGCTCTGGGACTGTCCCAAGGAAAAATCACTCTGAGGCACTATCCAGTCAAAACTGGACCTGCTCCTAGGCCTGGAAACAGCCTTCTCTCCGCAGATCTGCCTCCTGAAATGAACCAACCCCTTCTTTTAAACCAAAATGTGATAAATGCTCTGAGTGCACACTTCAGGGGAGTACACAACTCAACTACCAGAGGTTTCAATTTCAGGGAACTGGAATGGATCCAACCCTTCCTTTGGGGAAGAGGGGACAGACAGAGGATCTTTCTATAAGATAAACAAGAAGGATCATGAATCCAAATACCTTATCTCTGCATGGCCTCAGTGATCAGTTAGATTTTAAACCTTTCCTTTAACTCTCATTTTGTGTGTTGATGTTCATTAATTATGTATATGATTTACATAGAAACATAGACTTTGACAGCAGATAAGGACCGTTTGGCCCACCTAGTCTGCCCATTTCCCTACCTACTGGATAAACTGCAGATCTTAGTTAACCAAGAGCCTATTTCTTCCTACCCCCACCCACAAGAATTGCCTTATGTCTGTCCTATGCAGTCTTGAATTCTCCCATAGTTTTAGACCCCACAACCTTCTCAGGAAGGCAGTTCCATGCATCCACCACCCTCTATGTGAAAAAATACTTCCTCACGTTGCCCCTGAGCCGTCCCCCCTCTATCTTCAAATTGTATCCCCTTGTTCTTATACATCTCTTTTTCTGAAATATCCTACCCTCTTGGACTTTGTTGATTCCACTGAGGTACTTAAAAGTTTCTATCATGTCCCCCCTCTCCTTCCTTTCCTCAAGGGTATACATATTAAGCTCATTTAGTTTCTCCTCATATGGCTTCTCTTGCAGACCCTGCACCATTTTAGTTGCCATCCTCTGGACTGCCTCCATCCTGTCTATGTCCTTGCATAGATGGGGTCTCCAGAACTGGACGCAGTACTCCAGACGGGGTCTCACCAACTGTCTGTACAGAGGGATAACAACTTCCTGTTTTCTGCTGGTAATGCCTCTCCCTATACATCCCAGTATCCCCCCAACCCTCCCTACTGCCTTCTCACATTGCTTGCCAAAGTTAAGGTCATCTGATATGACTACCCCCCAGGTCCATTTCCATTTTTGTTGTTGTTACTACCCCCATTGTGTACTCTTCCCTGGGTTCTTGTTTCCCAGGTGCATTATTTTGTACTTCTTTGCATTGAATCCAAGCTGCCATACTTCTGACCATTCCTCCAACCTTGCCAAGTCCCTTCTCATCCTTTCCACATCCTCTTGTGAATCAACCCTGTTGCAGATCTTTGTGTCATCTGCAAACAGGCATACTTTTCCTTCCAGTCCATCTGCAATGTCATTTATAAAGACATTAAAAAGGACTGGACCCAGTTCTGAACCCTGCGGTACCCCACTAGTAACCCCACTTTCTTCAGAGTGGACTCTGTTTACTATTAACTTCTGTGTCCTGTTGTCCAGCCAATGTGTTACCCAGTCTACCACCCTGTGACCCACTCCCAGGCTGGCTAATTTGTTTATTAATCTTTTGTGTTGGACTGTGTCAAATGCCTTGCTAAAGTCCAGGTAGGCCATGTCCACAGTCCCTCCCTGGTCTACTACTTTGGCCACCCAGTCAAAGAAATCAATTAGATTCATCTGACATGACCTTCCCGCTGTGAACCCGTGCTGCCTTGGGTCCTGTGCCCCACTGGTCTCTAGGTACTTAACAGTTCTTTCCTTCAGAAGTGATTCCATCATTTTCCATACCACAGAGGTTAAACTGACAGGTATGTAGTTTTCTGCCTCTGTCTTGCTCCCACTTTTGTGAAGGGGACTCACATCCGCCCTCCTCCAGTCCTCAGGTACCACACCATCCTCCCATGATTTGTTAAAAAGAGTAGTCAGTGGTGTCACTGGTTCTCCCCTTAATTTGTTTAGAATTTGGGGGTGAATCCTGTCAGGCCCCATTGCTTTGTCCACCTTCACTTTTAGGGGTTCTTACAGAACCCTTTCTTCTATGAAAGGACTGGGATCAATCCCCCTATCCAGAGTGCTTCTGTTAATTGGATTAGGTACCTCCCCCTCCTCCTCCTGTTTTGTGAATACTGAGCAAAGTATTCATTCAGTATCCCTACTTTCACTGTCCATCTCTGCCCACCCACCGTCCATTCTATTCAGCCTCACTGTCCCTCCTTTCATCTTTCTATGCTCCCTAATGCACCTATAAAAAGTTTTAGCCCTCTTTTTAACCAAATTGGCTATCTTTTCCTCAGTTTGAGCCTTTGCTATTCTGACTGCCTTTCCTGCTTCCTAATGCCTTAACTGGTATAGTTCTCTGTCCTGCTCCTTCTGTGTTTCCTTATACTTTGTAAATGCTGTCTTCTTCTCCCTAACCTTCCCCGCCACCACTTTTGAAAACCACAGCGGCTTTTTTTTTTTTTTGATTTATTTGCTTCACACACAGGCTTATTGCCTTTGTGATGGCAGCTTTGATGTTTCCCCATTGTTGCTGCACCCCACCTTATTACCTGTTTGCTAGGGCTTTTCTAAGGCACTCTCCCATTTTTCCAAAGTCAGCCTTCCTGAAGTCCAGTACCCTCACTTTTGTATGGCTTGACTCTGCAGCTGAGTTTATTGTGAACCACATTGTTTGGTGGTCACTTGTTCCCAGATAGCTACCCACTTCTAGATCAGAGATCCTTTCACTGTCCCCATTTGAGACTACAAGGTCTGAGATTGCTCCCTCCCAAGTGGGTTCCAACACTAGCTGCCTGAGGCACGCCCCCTGTAGGACATCGAGAATGGCTCTGCTCTTTGATGTGGCTGAAGCAAAGGTGCTCCAGTTAACATCTGGCATATTCAGGTCCCCCTTCAACAGTATCTCCCCTTTCTCTGCCATCCTAAGGATACCTTCTATCATATCCTTGTCCATTCCCTCCCCTTGAGATGGGGGTCCGTAGACAACCCTGTAACGGATTGTGGTGCTATTTCCAGTCTCTAAGGTGACCCACAGTGCCTCCTTGCCTCCCTGTTTACTCTTTTGTTCCATTGCTTTTATCCCTTCCCTTACATGAGAGCTACTCCTCCCCCCTTCTACCCTCCCTGTCCCTCCTGTAGGTTGTGTACCCTGGTATGTTAACAACCCAGTCATGGTTCTCTGTGTACCATGTTTCTGTGACTGCCACAATATCCAGGCATCCCTCTTCCATCAAGGCCACCAGTTCAGGGAGCTTGTTGCCCAGACACGGGCACTGGTACTCATTACCCTTCATTTCCTGATGGCCTTACTCCTTTTTGACCCATCCCTGTCCTTATTGCCTTTGTCATTTCCTCCATTTACCCCTGCCCTTCTCCCTATCAACATCTCTATCTTGGTGTTTACCTCATTAACTACCTTGATTTTTTTGGGGGGCGCTAGAAATTCCCTGATCCTTTCCAGTGCCTCCCCCCTTGGCTAGTTTAAATGCTTGCCAATAAAGCATCTAAGCCTATCACCTAGGATCCTGGGTCCCCTCCTGGACAGATGCAGACCATTATACCAGTATAGGCCTGCATCACTCCAGATGGACCCCCAGTCCCCAATGAAGCCAAACCCCTGAGCTCTGAACCAGTTTTTCAACCACTGATTGAATCCCATGGTGTGGAGCACCCTAGCCTCACCCATGCCATAGACAGGCACCACCTCCGAGAAGGTTACCGTGCATGCTACTTGTCTAAGGCCTTCCCCAACTCCACAAACTCTTTCTGCACTACTCTGATCCCTTTCCCATTCAGGTAATTTGTCCCTATGTGGACAATGACATCCAGCTCCCTCCCCCATGCAGCTGCTCCTGCAATACTGAGGATTCGCTCCCTGTCCCTCCAAGCCATGGCGCCAGGCAGGCACCTTACCTCCCTCTCCCCTTCCTCCCCAAGTTCCACCCTCCTAACAGTGGAGTCCCCCACCAGGAGTTATTTCCTTCCCCTGTGGGGTCCCATGCCACCCTCCTGTGGGTCTCCTGTGTGGAGGTTCCCAGCATCTTCCTTGGTCTCCACTGTGGGTGCCTCCTTAGAGGAACCACACTTTGCCAGAACAGCATATGAATTGTGGAGAGGTACAACTGGAGTGATGCACCTCTGTTTCACCACCCTCACCTTCCCTGAGCCCACTGTGGTCCAACTGCTCCTCTTTCTTGGCAACCTCTGAGGCAACGGCGGTGGCCCTGGTGGTCCCTGGGTGGGAGAGGAGGTCCCCCAAATCCTGGTCAACTCAGCCTGGAGATGAGCAGCCTCCTCCCTCAGCCCAGAGAGGTGTCTGTAGATGGGACAACACCACATCCTCCAGAATGTCTCCCGGAAGACTGCTGCTCCACAGCCACTGCACTGCACCACTCCCATCATGTCTTATTTCTGGCCCTTTAACTGTTGTTTTGAATACTTACTCTTTCCTCTGTTTATTTAAAAAAAAATGTTCTCCCTACTTACTTACTGCCTCTTTACCCTTTAAGCTCTTGATCTTCCTGTTCTGAGACAAGAAGTTCCTAGGTTTCTCAGTAGACCCCTTACTTGCTCAGAGTCAGACCTCCAGCAGCAAGAGGGGGACAGAGAGATACTCTTTTCCTTCTAGGATGGTGATTTTTTTTTTTGTTATATATATTTACGCCTGCTGCGGTGTCTAACCTGTGGGGGCATCCAGCTGCCGACCCTGCCCACCGGGACAGCTGCAGGCTCACTCGCATGATGGGGAGTACCGGTACTGCCATCGCCAACCTGCTGGAGGGCTTCCCTTGCCCTACCATGTCAGGCCGGGCCCCAGACCCCCCAGCCCAATGCCACAGCAGTCCTCCCGGCGCCACAGGGCGCGCCATCAGGCTGCCTGGTTGCGCCCAGCCACATTTTCTCCAGGTTTTTCTAACCATTGGGAGTGCAGACATGCAAGGACATTCATGCACATACGTGAGGATGTCCGCCACGCCTCCCTCCCCAGTCACACCAGTGCCGTGGTGCCTCAGGCCACGCGGTGTGGTGAGTTTCCCAGCCCACCCAGGACTGGGAGGCTGTCTCCTGGCACCGATCCTAGTCCTCGCCTGCTGACCCCCAATGACCCAAGCTTGTTCCCGAACCCGGGTCACTGGCGTAGCGCAAGATGTGGCGTCCAGCATCTTAACCCTCAGCACCACCAGGCTGGCTTGGATGGTGACTCTTTTGTGGCTCTGTGATCACTCCCTTCCTGCCCCCAAACAGGGAGTTCCTGTTGTCAGTCAAATCCTGTGCCTATAAAAGTAGAACTAGCTAAGGGTGGAGGAGAGGGAAGGAGGGCAATATAGTCTCAGTAGAGAAGTATAGTTATAACATCAGCTCCTTCCTCTTGTTGTTCTCTGCTTTGTTGAGACATGATGGTCTATAGTACATACTGATATACTTATTAATTTGGGGGTTTTCCCCGTTATTTGTACCTGAATGAATATACTTGGTCTTTTTTTTTGCTTTCACAAACCTCGCCTTACACCATTGGGGCCAGATTCTCAAATGTTTTTGGGACTAAGTCCCACTCCACAACTCCAGTTGTGGACTGAAATCTCCACAGCTGTGGAGATTGCTGTTCTCATCTGCAGCAGCTGTGGAAGATGTTATGGCTGCTCCCACCAGCCGTAACATTTTTCTGCAGCTGTGGGGATTAGCCATGGCAACACCACCTGCAAGCTGCCATGAATCGTGGTGCCGATCATAAACCGGCTCCACTTTTGAAAATACCATAGCTGTGGAAGAAACTACAGTTCCACAAGTGGCAACCTACTTGCAACAATTTTTTTCCGCAGCTGCGGGATTTTCAAGATCTTTGAGAATCTGGCCCTTGGTGTTTGAGGGCAGCAACCTCTGGGCCCCTTATTTAGTAGTCTGTTTCCAATTAGTCAGTTGACAAAGTAATGTTTAGACTACTAGCATTATGGACTAGTTTGCTGCCATTCATTTAAGGTCCCTCTAAATATGGTCCATAGGCACCACTGGGACCCCCTTGTAGTTAAGACCACGTTTTGTACGTAGAGCTTTCTTCAGTGTGGCACTTTTTTTATTTTTTCATTTATCATTCTGTAATGCTCTTTTTCTATTCACTATCACTACCTTTTGCTGTTCTCCTTAATTGTTTGAAATTTAATTAACCAATGGCAACTGAATGATGTCACATAGCTGTGGTTTAAAATATAGAAACATAGAATTTTTTGGCAGATAAGGACTGCTTGACTCACCCCCTCTGGCCATTTTTCCCTACCTACAGTATCAATTTAGACCATACTTGATCTCTGGATCTTTCTCCCTCTGCCCATTCTTTTCCACTAAGATTCCTTTACACATATCATTCATTCTTAAATCTCGACACTGTTTGTACTTCCTCTAACTTGGCTGGAAAACTGTTCCAGGAATCTACCACTCTTTCTGTGAAGAAGTACTTCCTCACATCCCTCCTGAATTTTCCCCCCCTTTTAAATTCACAGTACGTCCCCTCGTTCTTGTGCACCTTTTTTTCAGAAAAAATATTTTCCTCCTGTACCTTATTTACCCAGTGAGGTATTTAAAGGCCCCTATCATATCCTCCTTCTCTCTCCTCTCTTCCAGGGTGCGCATATTGAGTTCCTTTAGTCTCTCCTCATGGCTTTTGATGCAGACCTCTCACCATTGTAGTTGCCCTCCTCTGGACAGCCTCCAGTTTGTCTACATCCTTCTGGAAATGTGGCCTCCAGAACTGTACACAGTATTCTAAGTGAGGTCTTACCAGCAATGTATACAGAGGCAGCACCACCTACCTCTTTCTGCTGGTGGTACCTCTCCATGTAAATATATCTCATAGATAAAAGAGTGACAGCATGGGCTAACTCCACCCTGAGGAAGCCTTCATCAGAGGCACCACATAGGGGTGTTAGCACAGTATTGTTCATGCTATGGCTACCTCGATATAAAATAAAAGTGTTTGCTATTTGCTCCTAGTGTATGCCCATCTCCATTGGTTTGTTTAAGAATGGAAGAGCACTTCTGGATACGCATCCAAAGACTGGGAAGTTATCGTAAGCAACAAGACAAAACCAGGATGCACTGGGGCCGATTCTCAAAGATCCAGTAGAGCAACGCAAGTTGTGTTGCTCCAGGGATGCGGCAAACTCTGGGTACACCAGGGATCCTACACTGATTCTATAAAAACCAGGGTCCCGGTGCCAAACTCCCCAGGTTTGCCACAAGTCCACTGTTGTGCCAAACAATTGGCGCACCTCTGGGAGGTGCCACAGAAGTCCATCCCCCCTGCCCAGTGCAACACTAGAGGGGCCAGGATGGTGGGGGATGAAGAAACTGCCTTCCAGGAAGGGGCCAGGGGCATAAAGGGCATGGGACGTGGCAGTGAGGGTGTTAGGGAGACAGTTGTGCATGAATTGTACTAGCATTGCACCTGTCAGGGTATGTTTGCAGTATGGTGGTACGGTCACCCATTATACCTAATACTGTACATACATATAGAACCCCCAGTCCCCGAGGTACCCCAGTAAATAGCCATATATCTGTCCCTGGTGGTCTAGTGGACCCTCCCATCCCTGATCACCTCCATGAAGTAGCATATATGCTTCTGTGGTGGCCTAGCGGACCCCTCTCCCTACCTGCAATCACACCCATACATATTGCTAGATCTGTTTCTGGTGGTCTAGTGGACCCCCCACCTCAGCAGGCAGTGCCCTACCACCTGCTCCCCTTTTTCCATCCCTGAGATGGCAATCAGCATGGCCCTCCACTCACCACCATGGCTGGCCACCGACTGAGCTCACAGCCATGGCTTAGGGACTCCCATGTATAGGGGTACAGATGGTCTTCTTGCCAGAAGCCCCTTGCACTCAACACTTGGGTTGCTTGACTGCCTGAAGAAGATTATGTACATGAGAACCTCTGCGTGTGTGAAAACAAACCACACAACACATCTGGACTTCTAGTACATGTTTCTTTACTGAAGGGCATGTTCTTATACAGTTCATTTATACAGAGCGCCATGTCACGGTGCAGTCCTTCCTTCCTTCACATTGTTTCACTCTAGCACACAGTCATTAAAACTATACTTTGATGGCAATGCTGTGCCTAGTGCTTCCCTGTCCCCTCCTATGCTGAATCCCTGTCCCACCTACATGTGTTTGCAAATTTTGGTATGCTGGGATGGCACTCACTTCGCAGGGTGCACTACTAATGAAGCAGACCCTTAGGCTCAAACATCCCTACCAGACAGCAGCACTCATACATACAAATCTGCCAGCAGATTGAGTCTAATAGTCTATCTCATCTGCCCAAGATGCAGCTCACTAATAAGTTTCCGCTGCTGCTCCACCTCCCTCCCTTCCTGGATCCCATTTCCCAAGGCATCCTTCCCAGAACACCCTAGCTGTTCACTTTCCTTCTAACCTATAATATTCACTTGTACCTGTCCCATCCCATCTTGAATCCTCCTACAGCTTCCATTGTCATCAGCTCCTCTGGGAGTGCATTCCAAGGTGCCACCCCCTCTCTGTAAAGTAATTTCTCCTAAATTACCCCCTGTACCTCCCCCGTACAAGTTTTAGGCTATGGCCCCTCATAGTTCCCTCCCTATTTAATTTGAGCAAACCCTCCATGTCAATGGATTATGTCACTAGGAATGCAAACTACCTTGATAACCATTGCCTATACCGTACCTCATTCACACCTAGCGCTTTCTGAAGCCCATCCTCCTGGGATGACTTATGGCAACAAGGTCACAGGCAACTTCTGAGGTTTCAGGGAATTCCCTACCCCTCCACATTCAGGGAGATGAAGTCTTCTGCCTTTATAGCTGTCTCTCATCAGTACCTGCTTCACCAGTTACTGGGGTACTCGATGGTCTCAGTACACAGCTTCCAGGATCACCCCTTTGCCCAAGATGCTCTTAGGAAGAATCTGCCACATGTTCAAATGCCCTCAGAAGATATTCCTTTGAGGGAATACCTCCCCCATGGGGTTCTAGCACAGTCCCATTAGTCCCTACTATACTCCCAATCTACAGGCGACCCCCCCCCCAGCTCTTCCCAGTGAATATGGAAGGTTGCAAATAATCCTGGATTCCCAAGGTCTCCCTGGCAGCTGCCAGGGCTCTACTAATGCTCCCTAACACCCTCCCCATGAAGAGGTGGCCTGACCTCATGCCACCTTCAGGCAATGAAAATGACATGGCATCCACATTACCAGGGGGGAGCAAGCAACAAGATCCCCAGTGCCTCTGGCCCAAGTCTTGCAGCTAGACATCCAGTGGAACAGCTTGCACCCAGCCCACCCCTCTAGACATGTGCAGGATCCCTGGCACCGAGTGCATTGCTGGTGATGCCTGCCACCTTCCACGGCCTCTACCCACGACTAGGGTTTCCATCTGACCTATGGATGTGACTTCCCATCCCTCCTACTCCATCTGCCTTCTCTACTAGGAGACTAAATACTGTGGCGTATGGCTGGACCAACGCTTGATCTTTATTAGTCATGTAGAGAATATCTGTAAAAAAATAAGAATCAGGTTGGGATTTTTCAATAGAAATAAGAATTGTTTCCCACTTGATATTAGAAAAAGGCTGGTGTAAGCTACATTCCTTCCACTTCTGGATTACGCAGACTTGATTTATAGGTGCTGCCCTATTATATTCCTAAGTAAATTAGATGTATTGTACCATAGGGCCCTTTAATTTGTCACAAACTCTCTGCACAGAATGCACCATTGCTCCCTATATTATGCAACAGGGTGGACATCTTTGGACAGAAGGAGACTTAAAAATCTCTACATATGGGCCTATAGACTATTTATTTGTTTATTTATAAATGTGTTAATCAGTAGGGACACTGGGCAAAAGTCTTTCTTCAGGTCCGACCTGGACAAAAAACATTCAACAATGCAAGACAGAATACAAACAATACAATAAATAAATAAACAACATTTCATCGATAATCATCTAACATTACAAGTACAAGTTGCTAATGTTAACAAATATTGTTTAAACCTAAACTTAAACCCTGTGGTCCAGATATTCAAACTGCGCCCAAAAAATGAGCAATAGCAGGAGCAAGCGCAAGTCCATTATAGTATATGGTTAGCCTGTATTGTGAATGGATTTCAGCAACTGCTGAAATCTTGTTGTAGTACAGTTCAAAGGTCAAAATAGTTGTTGTACTATCGCTCTGACATCACATCGATAGTACAACAACTTTTAACCTTTGAACTGTTTCCCGATTGGCTGAAACATTGCACTTTCAAAAAAAATATGAGTCAACATGGCGGCGCCACTTAGCGAGCAGCTGGGAAAGCGGGTAAAAGATTCTTCGGACACGGACTCTGCCATAATTGGCTCCGTGTTTCCAAACATTCAGTTTGTCCTTTTAGTGTTTGTAAACACTACCTCAGTTATGTTTGTGGTCGGCAGCACAGTGGGACGGTTGGTAGCGATGACAGCAGACCGAACAGATGCGCAATGTGACTGAAGGTATACACAAGCATGAAATTATACCTCAACTTTGGGAATTAAACCGACTACATTTTTTGGGGAACTATATACTATATAAAATAATAGATAGGGAACTGTGCACCAACAGGCCTGTGTTTCCATCTCGGTGGTTGATGACATCATAGGGACCTCTCGAGCTTCGCTCTCAGGTCTATGATGTCATCAACCCCCGATGGAAACACAGCCTGTTGTGCACAGTTCCCTATCCATTATTCTATATGTGCCCATGCGCAAGAGGCGTGATATTCAAAAACGGAGCAGGCCAAACTGCACCTACAGCCGACGACTGAATATCACACCACCTGCGCCATAGCCCAAATAGGGAGGGGAAGCTGAGCAGATCTGATGCACCATAGCACAACAAGGGATGTGCAGCTGAGCAGTCCAGAGGCACCATAGCGCAACCAGGGATGCCCCCAGCAGCAGAGCAATGCAACTGCACAACCAGGGAGGTAGAGGCCCACCACCCATGCCACAGATGGGCACAGGAACACACAGCAGAACAGACATCGTCCCCCCACACCCCATGCACTGCACAACTGGGGGAGGGCTGGAATAACCACCGGCCCATGGAGACAATCAAACAACCCACAGCTGGACCATGGTGCCCCATCACCCCCGCAAGCTGTGACTGGCACACAAGGAGGGCTGACCACCCCGTGCCACACCATCCCCCCAATGCAGAACACACCCTGCACCGTGACCCCCCCAGACACCCTCCCCAGAAGCAGAAACCACCACTGCAGGAAACCCCATGCATGCCACCACCCCCACTGTGACACTGCAACCCTGTGCACCACAGAACCATGCAAAGCAGCCCCACCACAAGCACCCATCAGCGGGTGGCAGCACACAGCAATGCAACAACAGCATATACAGTGCCACCACGCACAGTCCCTACTGCTGAGAGACCAACCATGCGTCTGCACATGAGGTACCCCACACGGGACAGGGCTTGCCCCAGACACCACCACTAGTGGCACAGCACCCTGCACAGTATCCCAATGACACACCCTGACCCAGCACTGGCCACAACAGCCAGCACAGACACCCACAGTGGTGCGTGGAAGCATGCACCACACCGGATGCCACACAGTGCATGGACAGACACCCACCCATACCCAAGGGTACAACAACACAGGGACGCAGTGGTGGGGCAACCAAGCCCCCAGCGTGGGCCCATGTAAACTGTGTACACACAACCCACAGTCCTCCATGGCACTGGAGTGCTAGCCACCCTGCGCATGCACTGTGGACCCGTACACCACCATCATTTGCCCAGAGCACAAGTCACAGACAGTGGTGCACATCCTCTGCAACATACACAAGGCACAGCATGGAGGTGGGACAACAACTGTGGAGGCCACAGTGTCACCCGAGGCAGACATGCACCACACCAGTGACAGGAGACAACCCAGCATTGTGACGGGTACAGTGGCTGCCCTGCAGGAACTGCCACCACTGACATGCCAGCGGACCGTGCAGGTCACAGACATGCATGTGTGTTAGCTGCACAGGCCATGGATGGGATAATAGGGGCGCCATGGACACAGAGCATGCACCATGGACCACTGCACACAGTCATCCAGTGCACAGGGAACAACATACACCACAGACACTGACTGATAGCTACCCCCACACCAGAGTCACCTCCACATGGACACACACATACCCATGACCGCACCACCCCTGACGCCATGCACACCACTGCAGCTGAGCACCTATAGCCTGCTGCAAATCAGAGACCACCACAGTATTCATATTAAAATAACTGTATTGAAAAACATATAAAAGTTAACTATTTACAAGATTATTTACAAAATATATACAAGGTGGGGGGAGGGCCACAAACAAGGTGGGGTTGGGTAAGGGGCATGGGTGGACAAATGGGACGGGAAAGGAGGGGTGTGAGGGTGGATCCAGGGAGGTAGGGGATTACAGGGGCTGAGGGACCCCTAGCGGGAGCATCACTCCCCACTCTGGCTCCATCTCGGTCGGTGCCTCCACAGGACCCCGGTGTCATCAATCCTGTGGAGGATGTCCAGCGATGCCCTTGCCACCTGGAGGATCTCCGGAAGCGCCTCCCTGATCTCTCAGAGATGGCGTGTACCTAGGACAAGGGAGCACAGTCAATAGGTGTAAATGCACAGCCCCATACAGCCCGCCCACTGTGCATGGCATATGGCCGTGGGACATACCTCTGTGATGGTGTGTGACCACCCACAGTGATCACATCCACATGACCTGCCCACCCAGGCGCATACAGCCATGCGGAATGCTGCACACACCCACCGGCCAAGTCACGCACAGCACCACCGTGGCTGTTTAGTGATATAGCTATGTGGTGCAAAGGCAGTGGCACAACCATGTACCCGGTGCACGCATGGACCACCATCGACGCACTCCCAGACATGCATTGCCATTGGACAGTGTTGACTGTAACAATTCGCGTGCATGGCAGTGGTGTTGATGGATGGTGGCCATGCCCCGCTGCCCACCCTGTTACACAGCATGTAATAGTAATCATAGAGTTATGGCACTCACCATCATCAGGCCAGTCCAGTGGGCAGTGAGGGCCCTTGCCCTGCCTGGCTTCCTTCTGCTCCTCCTGCGGCCGAAGATCGCGGGCAAGGCGGCGTTACTCCGGGCCTGTGGTTCAAACATGGAGAGAGGAACATCAGTAAAATCCCATAGCAAAGTCCCCCTGCCCCAGGTGTGTGCCCTCCCACCCAGCCAGACCCACCCACCCCACACCCTGATAACACCACCACAGCCAACCCCGGACGGTCCCTCCCCCATGTGCTGGACACATACAACTGTGATACCCATATGGAAGATAAAAGTGTGTTGACGCAACACCTACCTGGCCGTGGCACTGTTCCCCTCCTGGCACGTGCCTGCAGGTGGGCTAGCAACTCCAGCTCTCTCCGCCACAGGTCCCCATACTTATGGCGGCACTGCTCTGTGCTTCTCCCCCATCCTGTGGCCTCCTCGAGTGCAGTGGCCACCTCCTCCCACACCTGGGTCCTGGACCTGTCCAGGGGTGCCTCCCCGAACAGTGGCCCATGGTGTGGCTCCACAATGACCACTAGGTTGGCCAGCTCTATTGGTGACCACTGAGCAGCCCTCCTGCATGCCATGCTCTCTGCTCGACTGGCAACATGGCTCTGCAGCGTGGCTTCCCCGCGCAGATGCTGCGCGGGCCAGCGCTGCCATTTCCTATTGCGCTGTCACCGAACAGCGCGATAGAGGTGCACCAATGCCTGACACATGGCGCCTAGGGGGCAAAGGTTGAACACAGGGTCAAGGGTCTCTGGCGCACAGACACGCACAGCACCATTGGAACCCAATGTGTGTAGCGCAATTGGCTGCCTGTGTGCTACCACCAGTAGCGGCCTACTGCGCAGTTGACCCAGTGCGCCTATCATGGTCCAGTGCCACAATGCCATGTAGGTGACCATCGCTATAGTGCCACTGGCACAATGGTGGCTGTGCCCTGCATTGCCTACCACACACAGCACGTCAGCAGCGCGGCAGATGCCTGCGTCAGCAACCCGGGCATGCGCAGTGAGGTGTGTACTACGCATGTCACAGAACTGCGCCATTGGCTCAGCACGTTCAACACAATTGCGCAAAGCGCAAAAGCGCGATATTCAGCCGTCATATGCAAATCATCTAATCAGCCATTCAATGGCACAGCAATGCAATTTGCATCCACTAAAAGTTGCACCTCGTCTCATTTGCATGGGTTGCGCTATAAAGGTGCGACATTGGGCTGCACTGGCCATAGTCGGTTACTGCAGTCTATTGGTGAGTTGCATGCTGTTTGGGAGTGTGGACTGTGGATTTAGGGACATGCATGGGACTGCACAGTCACAGGTAACAACTGCCATTCTTACAGGCTAAATAATGACCAAGCAAGTTGTGGGAGAGGAGGAACACAGTGGTGGGAGGAGGAGGAGGAGGAGGAGGCCTAACTTTACCAAGTCCGAGACCAAAGCCCTGTTTGACGCCTACCTGGATCAGGAGCTGCTTCTCAGCGGACGGCAGGGAACACCTCAAGCCCGTGCTGCTGCATGGGAGGAGGTGGCACGTGCTGTGAACCTGCATGGCAGCCACCAGCGTTCCATACAGGAGTGCAAGAAAAAGATGGGCATGGACAGGAGGAGGATAAAGGAGAAGGTGGCTGCCATCAGGGCAGCATGAGCTGCAACAGGTGGGGGACAGACGGAGGTGGTACACCTGACCCCACAGGAGGAAAGGATTGCTGGAAGCATGCAGCGTAGTGCCATTGAGGGTGTTCCGGGTGGTGGCTTCCAGATGGGTGGTGGCCCATCACTGCATGGTAAGTCATGGTCTGTCTATGGGGGGGCAGGGTAGGTCACATGCAGTAACGCGACTTTGCTTTCCCTTACAGATCCTGAGCATCTGCATGGGTCAGCGGTGGTGGGCCTGTCCACTGAGGACAGTCAGCTGGAGATGGTGGAGGGCCCATCCACCTCCATAGGTATACGTGGCTCAGTGCGACAGTGGGGTCGCCTGGCTGTCCACACTGATGTTGTTGTAACAGGTGCGGAGGAAGCCCTGCCTGTGTCCCAGCATGCCAGCGTCCACAGATGCCAGCATGCTGTTCCTGAGGCTGGTGCAGAGTCCGTCACCGATGATGATGTCGCTAACGTCATGGGCAGTGACACATGTGTGCCACAGGATGGCCACACAGCAGGACACATCACGGCCATGGCTGTGGGTGGTGCTGCCATGGAGGCTTGCGTGTCATCACAGTCCCAGCCTGTGTCTGTCAGCAGCAGTGGGGCAGCACTGGTGTTTGTTCAGGACAGTGGGACTGTTGCGGCCACTGCGGCAGCACCACTGAGCCCTGGGGAGTGGCAGCCAGAGGGGCAGCATCAGCAGTCGGCCAATGGGCTTGGGGGTACAGGGTTCAGCGGCGGCGTCTGTGCACTGCCTGTGGACATGCCCAGACCTGGTCCTGGTGCGCAGCGCCCACTCTCAAGGGGTGCTGAGCGTCAGGGCTGTGCACACCTTTAGGGACAGGATGCCGAGGAGGCAGATGACCTTTTGGACGAGCACACCCACCTACTGCAAGCATCGGTCCAGCAGCAGATGCGGCTTGCGACGTCGGTGGATGCACTGTGTGCAGCTCTGGAGTGGGCAGAGGAGCGTTGCAGCAGGGACACCGCTCTGATCCTGGCAGGGATAGACCGGTTGCGGGAGGATGTGACCACTGCCATTGACAGGTATGCACAGGCATTCACTGCTGTCATGGCCACAATGGGCACACAGTCATGTGCCCAATCGTCGTGGACACCACGCAGTGCACTGTACACCCCCCGTTCCTGGTGTCGTGCGACTCCCTCCTTGTCGACACCGGGTTCAGCTGTGGGCATCCCAAGCACGCCTGGTGCAGGCATATTTGGTGTGCTGCAGACCCCTGCGTGAGCACGGTCGCGTTCACGCAGTGGAACCCCTGGGGGAGCATCGGTGCCACCCCATGAGGCCAGTGGTTAGCCTGTCAGTGCTGGCGGTTCTCGGCAGGGCCACCCATGCATCCGTGGTGGCCGGGGCACTGTGTCGTGTGACTGACCTGTCTCCCAGCGCGGCTACTGTCTGGTGCTGCCTTGTGTGCATTGTGTCTTTCAGTGGGCAGTGCACGGGTGGGTACCCGGCCCTGCACGCGGACACACAGTCCACCTGCACACCCTCCCAGCTGCTGTCCGCAGTTGCGTGACCATGATGATGTCTGCATTGCACTGTACACCAATGTGCAGTGGTGCTCAGCATCTGACACACGCACATGGACAGGCAGTGGGCATGGTGGCCTGTGGACATGTGTGTGGCTAGGGTTGGCATTCTGGGTCGGTGTGCCTCCTGCCCTTGTGCAAGTTTGGTGCGTTGTGTGTGTGCTGTGTGTGTGTCCATCCACGGCATGTTAGTCCTCACCCATCCCTGGTTGTGTGTGTGGTTCCATGCCCTGCCACTTTCCTTGACGGCATACACCTCTGGTGTGTGTCCATGCGTGTTTGTGGGTTGTGCCTTAGCCACTGTTGGCTGCACATGGCCCTATGACTTACCTGGGTTGGCTGAAGTGCTCCTCCATGATGGTGTCCCAGTGCAGCTGTGCCAGCCGGATCAGTCAGGGGTCCCGTCGCCCAAGGGGGGGGCTGCCCATCACCATCATCACCGGTGTCCTCATTGTCCCTATCACTGTCCCCCTCTTCAACCTGTATGGCTATCCCACATTCGTTGGCCATGCTGTGCTCTCCACTCTTGAATCTGTGGCACAGTGCCGACTGGTGCCAGATGAAGGCATTGTGTGCTTCCCCAGGGTGCATGGCACAAATATTGATTATGTGCCCCCTGGCATCGCACACCACCTGGCAGTTGATGCTGGCATAGCCCTTGCGATTGATGTATGCGGCCCCCTCAGGGCCAGGTGGTGTGCGTATGGCCACATGGGTGCAGTCTATTGCCCCTAGCATGCCAGGCATCGTGCTACCCTGTGGAACTCCTGTATTGCTGTGCACTCCCCCGGTGTGCTGGGGAAATGGATGTACTCTGCAGCATGTGGCAGCAGTGCACTGAGGAACTGGGTGAGGTGGCATGACGTGGCCGACTGGGTTATGCCTGTGGTGTTCCCAGTTGGTCTCTGGAAGGTACCCATGGTGAGCAAGCACATGCAAGCTGTCACTTTAGTCTCCACTGACAGGGCATGGCTCCATCGTGTGGGTGCCTGCATCACATTACTGCAAAGCACACAGAGCCACCTCAGAATTGCCCTATTCAGGTGGTACCAGCCCACAATCTCAGTATCACTGTACAGCTCGAAGCTGGTGCAGGCTCGGTACTGCCTGTTGGGGGCATACCGTCAACAGGCCCTTCCATGGCCACACACCCCCCTGCCACCTGCCTTCTCACCCCCCTCATAACGGCCTCCATCTGAAGGTGGAACTGGCCATGTCCTTGGCTTGTGTCACCCCGCAGCTATTACTGTATTCCCCCCGCTGTCCTCACTGCTACTTCCCCTGCACCGGAAACACCTGCCTGTGTTGGCCTCTGTGCTGTGTGGCACTTCACCCTTCTGCACTGGCTCCCCACACCTTCCCTGTGCCTCTGTGTTTAGGGTGCCCTTTCCCTGGCCTGCCCTGTGTGTCCCTCCTGCCCTGTCTGTGTGGCTAGAGTTCTGCCTCATGTGCTTTCCCTGTAGCGTTCTTGCGGCTCTCCCTTGCTCCTTTTTATTTTGGCTCATTTCCGCTATGGCGCAACTTCCGCTTGCTCCCCTATTGCGCATGGCGCAAGTTGTTGAATATCATACTGTGCCATTTATGCACGGTTCCTCCCCCTTCAGTTGCGCATGCCTTCATTATCATTGTGCTGTTGCTCAGAGTGACTTCGGGGGTGCAACTGCCTTCTGCTGAATATCGCAGAATGGTGCAATTTCGGACTTGCGCAGGTGCAACCCTATTGCGCATGGCTCAACTCTTTTGAATATCTGGGCCTGTGTATGAATTGATGGTTCTCAAAAAAAGAGGTTATTCATTCCAAAGGTTAGGGGCCTGACATTCAAATGAGCGAAGACCATACTTGTTTTTAGCGGAATGGGCTACCCGGACTAAAATCTGATTTGATCTTAGGGTAGCTTGAACTTCACTAACTATCACCAAATCAGTCAAAGGAGGCAAATCTTTGGCATATATGGCCTGATGGTCCAGATTACCTAAGGCGTACATATATTTAAACTGAGGTGATAACTAGCCCAGAGATGAATGCAAAGAGCAGTGATGGGTCATGACTGGAACATCTAGAACAAAGTGACAGATATTACTGTAAGCAACACTTAAGACCTACCTCTTCCTCACACCCAATTTATTATACGGAGGGGAGACACAGTCCAAGGGTGGCATTAAGATCCCGGTAGCTAATGTTTTATGGGAATCATAAGACAGATATGACTTGAATTTATAAAGCATCCCCAACTTATGATGGATTGTTCTCCTGACCATTTTTACCTGTGAAGAAAAGGTTAAAGAAGGATCAAGTAGGACTCCCAAGTACTTAAACACAGAGACTTGCTCAAGTAAAACACCTTGATCATTGTGAGTTAACAAATGTACATTTTTATTAAGCCTAGTGGAGTTACCAAACACCATAACTTTAGTCTTCCTTACATTCAGAACCATCATATTAGAGGACATTTGCAACTTAGTAAGCCTAGGTCTCTTTTTTTTGTTGTTGTTGCTTTCTTTATTCCCTCCTTGGCTGGGGGGGGTGTTACCTGTGGTTCCCCACTATCAGTCCAGACCCACAGCCCTGCACCACTCCCAGTAACTGAACTCAACCCCCTCCTCCTTTCCTCTCACCAGTTGCTTCATGGCAGGTATGTACCCCACCACTGCGGAAAGCCGAGGGTCCGGATCCAGGAGGAGCTATCTTGAGTGTGAATGGTGTGGCACTGACAGATCAGACGTCATGAAGTGCACCGAAGGATTTTTACATTTTGGATCCCCATCCCACAGCATGGACATGCAAGGCATTAATGACACTGTCGTGTGTGCTTCCATGCATTGCACATCTGGCACCATCCATGCCATCCCCTCAGCGAACTGCCTGCCTGCAGCAACCCCCAGTCACCACCAGGAGCCAGCACAGCCATGATAATTCCACCCCTCCCTGCCCAGAGGAGGACAGCAGTCCCTGAGATGCTCAATCCTCCTCCCTCAGCCGACCCTCTGACACCTGAGGTCACTCCCGACCCCGGGTCATCGGCATGGCACAAGGTGTGGCGTCCAGTACCTCAACCCTCAGTGCCACCCAACCAGCCGAGTCTAGGTGTCTTTAAGTCACTGCTGGAAACTGAATGCAAAGTGAGATATTCCTGTCATTATAATAATGTGTAAACATGGATGTATCTGTTGATGAAGCTCTTGTATATTTGCCTGTCCTATGCTGAAATTCTCTTTTTTTCTATTTTGTTTATTCAGTTCCATATTAAACTTATATTCTCATTATTTTTGTATTTATTATAATCTGGTAATACCGACACTGTAAATATTGTTCATCAACTATGTCACTGCAAATGTATCTCTTTGCACTTCAACGTGATTGTATTTTTTTTTTCAATTCTGTTTACCTATTCTGTATGCTGTCCTAGCCAGGAACTCCTTGAAAATGAGCCTGCTCAATAGAGCATTTTCCTGGTAAAATAAACTTGAACTTGAGACTAGATTCTAGAATTGAACCTAGACTCACTGACCACACAAGAGCACCCTAAATATGTTTTATCTAAGTTCCTCCCACAGCAGCTTGTCCTTAGAGGGTGATGCCAAAGAACTACTCCAACTGCTGGCTACTCATACTAATAGCCACCCCCCCCATTGTAAGCAGAGAGTTGTTGCACATGGACTACCTGGATTCTGCTGTGCCATTCACAGAAACAACATGATCTACAGTATGTCATTGCTATAACTACTCATCCCCTAAGGCATTCCTGCCACTCTGTCAGGCAGCATGATTACTTCCACGAATGGTGACCCATTTCATTTAAAATAGGAGAAACATGAAAGACAGGAAAATTATGGGAGGATCATATTTAAACTGCAGTACACATACTGTGTATCTACTGCATGGGAGAGTGGCAACCTGACAGCATAAATTTTTGCTGCTCACCTTTTTTTTGTGTGTGTATCTATTTATATCCCCTGCAACCCTCACCTACCTCTCCTTCAGGCCAATTGCCAAGGACACTCACCTCTCGCTCATCTCCACCGCCGTTTCTGACCCCACATTGCAGCCACCTCAGGGTAACCTGATATAACCCTTGCTTCAGGTGGGTCCTCCTCTTCTGAGAAGAAACAGCCTATCAACCCAGGCATTGGCCCTAGGTGCTGCTGCAGTCGGGTCGGCTGTCGCAGAGCTCAAGGGGGCACTGGTCCGGGTGGCCATCATCCGGTAAGAGGAGATGCCATTTTCATTTTTTTCTTCCGATTTCCCCTAGTTGCACTGCCTCTGAGCTTCCCCTGGTCTCCACCGGGGCCGCTACAGAGTGATGCCGATCCCCAACCCACCCCAGGAGAGGAGAGCAGCCCTCCAGATGCTCAGTCCTACTCCTTCCCCTGCTGACCCTCCAGCACCCGAGTCCATTCCTGAACCCAGGTCGCCGGTGTGGTGTGAGGTACGGCACCAGCGCCTCAACACTCTGCACCACCAGGCCGGCTCTGGTCGTCTTTAAAAGAACTACCATAACCAGGTCATGGAATTAAAGAGAAAGTCCCCTTAACCCATTTTCTGTATACTTGTGTAGTTTGTCGGTCTGAACAATGATTCCCTCTCTTACATCCCCCTAATTTAAATATAAAGTAGGTTGCTTTGCTCTGTTTTGCCCTGGTGTGAAAGCCTGTTTGTCTTTATTTTGAAAGTCATGTATCCACTCGTGCAAGGCATCATGAGAGTTGATGATGATGCGTACCTGTACAAGCCAGCATAAATTATATGTAACCACCCAATCCCCTGGGGTTACTAGAATTCCATTAGTACTAGTAATAGGCAGGTAGAAAAAGGCAGCTGGTAAGGAGCTCACTTGGGGCTTCTTACATAATGACATCATTGTTTACTCAGCTAACCTGAGGGAAGGATCATTATGTCATTTAGAACTCTCGCAGCAGCATAACCATTTCTGTGTCAGCTGCTCTGGGGAAGTTTTAGAATGTTCAGTTAGTTCAGTAGTGAAAGTCAGAGTGGCAGAAGCTCTGCCAGTGAGGCTCTGTGTCAGAGAGCCCTGTGTTTCTTCACCAAGTCTGGATTACAATTACCAGCTTCCAGCTACCAGTGAAGTGGTGGAGACCTTTCTTCAGCAGGATTCCTTGATGTTTCACTCCAGGAGAAGTGAAAGGGACTGCTAGCTCACTGGATCCAAGGGGCAATCCCCTGAAGGTCCTTGTGTGTGTCAAGCTGCCTTTGAGGGGGACTTTTGTGTGAGATTTCTGACAAGTTATCATGGAAAAGGGTGTTTTCTGGTTGTTCCCATGCCTAGAGGAAAGGGCAACTAATCTGTGGAAAAGTGTGCTTCTGGAGTTGTTTCCATGCCTAGAGGAAGAAGCAACTTAACTGTGAGTACTTAATGGGAGACACAGTCTCCATTTAGGGGTTTGTTCTGGGGTGTGCATGCTCAAAGATAAGACTAGATCACACCTGTCAGTACCCTTTGTTTACCTTAAGTGTGGAAATTTGAAGTAAAGTTCGGAGTCTTTAGCATTTCAGTGGGGAATGAAGGGTTCTGTGGTGTAACCCTGAAGGAATGGCAGAGACTGTCAGTTGGGGCAAAGGGTGGGAGGAATGCCATCTGGAAGCTTACAAGGCAGGGCTAACTGATTCGTTGCTGGGCACCAGGTTACCCTGAGCAAAGGCCATTGCTGCGGGATGAGGTGAGTGACAAAAATCACAGGCATACACCTACTGGGAAAGAAGATGTTCTGAGTGTGGCAACCAAACCACATGAATACACTCTTGGGAAATGGAACTGGTTTGACTGTGTGGCACAGTCCACAAGCATACACCATGGGGAAAAGAAAGGAATTGTTTCTGTGGAGAACTGTACTGCCTAGCAAAGAGTTGTGGAAGGAAAATGTACTTGTTTGCCATGACCAACCCTTGGGAGTTCACTGATGCTTCAGTAACATCTGTGAATAAAGCCATACTGCAGAATCCCGGCTGCTGCTTTGGACAATCTGATCATTGCTTCTGTGTGGAATTAATGGAGCCCCCTCAGCAAGTGGGTCTAGCATACACCTAGCATCCTCTCCCCTGGACCTGGTCGTAGTTACAGTACAAAGGTTCAGTTCTTGTTATTGTACTCCCACCCTCTTCCTCTAGATAATGAACCTGGTATACATCCTAATGCTGGGGGTGGTACCAATATTAGAATTTCTGCTAAAAGTAAATGGTATGCCATATGTGGGTATTAGTCCTGTTTTATGGGGGGGGGTCAACTTGCCAAAAAGTGGCATGGGGGTTACAAAAATGGGGGCTTGTCCAAAGGGATATGTTTTGGGTGAGAGGTAAATGCTGAGGATATGTCTAGGATCTACCTGTCTGCTGGCAGTGCACCTAAACAGAAGATTGCTGCAAGAAAAGCAAAGTCTGTGCCAAGGAAAATGCCACCTGAGAACATTTTGCTGCCTGTGGTTCTGTGGAAGAAAGTGGAAAAATGTGCTGCTGGTGTGTTTAAACTGGAAAAATGAACTGTTGAGCTGAGCAATGATTGCCTTGCCATTTTAAGTGCTTGAGAAACTGTTAAAAGTTGAAAATTCCAAGAGAAAGGTATCTGTGGACTTCAATGACAGTCTTTTCTAGGAGCCTAGAAAGTTTCATGTGTGTGCAGTAAAAATTGGGGGAGTCGCTAAGGAAAATACACCAAGAACTGTGTCAAAATGCCTTAAAAGTGCTTTGCCCCACTGAAATTGCCAGCCGAGAAAAAAAGTGACAGTTTGTATTTTAGATTTGTCTGCAGGAGTGTAGCTGAGAGTGAGAAAGAGAGAGAGAGCTCATTTGCATGGTGTCGTGTGATTGGTCCAGTGAACCTAAGCCCTGCCTTTTGCTTGAGCCTCAGTGTCGTGGAGCATTCGAGGAGGAGCGGCCTGTAGTGCACGAGCAGTGTGTTAGTTTGTGCAGCAGCAGGAGGAGGAGTCACTGAAAGAGAAAGTGTTCCTAAACCAGCATTTTTTCAGACTTTCACAGTTAAAACTAGGCTCAACCTGTTTTCCGACCGAAAGTGGCAATGATCACAGTCTTTTTTGCAGCCAATCTGCGGGTCTGCCAGCCTGATCATCGGAAAGGCCTACAAACTCACAGCAGGTCATTCAGCATCAGCAGAGGCAATCAGCTATTTCCTAGTATGTACCAAGTGCAAAAGTAAAATGCACTGTAGTGTAAAAAGTCGAAAAACTGTAAGAACAATGCAGCAAAGTAACAGAGAAAGAGTTAGTGAATTTTTAAATTGGACTGTGTGAGTAGTAACTGTTCCAAAAGAGAGAGAACTCTAAGGCAGTATCGATTCAGCAGGTCCAAAAGCAATGCAGAGCGCTGGATAGTGTTAAAAGTAAAATTGAAGTTGTGCTTTAAATAAAACAGTTGAAATGCAAGATCAGACAAGCATTCTGGCAATTTTCAACTGTGTGTGTAATGGAGAAAAAGGTACTGACACCATTTTGGGGTGTAGTCAGCAAATGTAAAGAATGCAGCACCATCTTGGACGGTGTCTCAAATGCAGAAAGTTTCAAGTGGTTGTGCTAAAGTTGTGGAACAAAATGCAAAAGCCAGGCAGCCTGTTAGAGAACTGTACAAGTGTGTTTAAAGCCAAATCTCAGTTTGATTGCAAAATGGTAATTTGGGGCTTGTGTGTTTATTTACAGAACATGGCACATCAACACCCCCACTACTAACTTCATGTCAGGGCATGGGTTACCCAGCAAGAAAAAGAGTTAGCTCACTTTGAACAGCTGTAAAACTGTAAGCACCATCTGATGCGGCTTTACCAAACTTTTCTGTCAATGTATGCGTTGCTTGTATGAAGCCAGGAAGGGATGTTCTGTTAATCCCCCATTACACAGACTGCTGCAAGAAATTCATGATGAGTGAAACAGGTGGCACAGTACTGGCAAAAACAAAAAACATCCACTTAGCCCCAACCTGGACATTGGCAAGGGACCCTGCTGGATCAGAGCAGCAGCAAGCTGGGTGCAGTTAGAGAGACCCCACTGAGTTTATCAAGGAGTTTTTGGAGAATGTCTGTGCAGATTCTTTGCAAGTTCAGGAAGACATGTAATTTTCCACACCGCAGAGGGTGGATTTGGATGATGCAGATGCAGATTCTGTAGATCCTTGGGTGGAAGACCCAAGCCCAAGCCTCATGGGAGAGTCTAAGGTAGAAGGAGCTTTGTGTCGGGAGGCCAATGCCTCAAAGTGCAGTGAGGAATGGACACTTTCAGGAGCTAGTGCAACTGTTAGCTCCTGGGCAGAGATCGTGGAAGAGGAAGAAGCTGCAATAGCTATGGTGGAGTGGAGTGGAGTAGGCTATTCTCGGCGGTCTACCCCGTCAAATGAATCTACTGATCATCTTATGCTACTTTGTCCTGTATACCATATCAGTGAGAATAGACAGAGATTAGAAAAAAATTGAGAAATTTTGAGAGAACTATCATTTTAACAACAGCGACCCAACATTCCAGTGAAAGGGGCAGGTAACAATTTTCTCAACTGCATAGTAGTAGACTGCTAAACATTTTTATTGTGTGTTTACATTTCAGGACACATCAATAAAACTTAATGTATGAATTTTAATTTTGATTATTATTCACAGACAGCTTCTATGCATTTTCAAAACTGATCATTTACCACACAAAACGGCTAATCTGTTCTTCTGAGTATGTGAGCATCCATTATAAGGTGCTGGGTGAGGTAGGGTTAATAATATGGGGAGGTATACGGCAGTATACAGGGTTGACACTGAAGAAGTGTAGAAAGGATGTGGAGGGTACAGGGGTGAAAGGGCTGGGGCTTTAAAAAGAAAAGAAAAAGCCCTGGTGCAATCCTATTTGTTGACCGCACCACTCTCTCTGCACAATTACACCAAAGACATCCCTGTCCCCCCAACTATTGTACAACCTATTTTCCCACCATATTCCCACCCTCCCACTGTAACTTAGAATTCTGTGTCTGTGGCATCAGGGGTGGTCTTCCTACCCTCCTCTTCCGGTCTGGTCACATCCAAAGCCATACACTGCTGCTTCCTACTCTGGATAACAAACACCCACCACAACATGCCTACTCACTATGGTGCACACCTACTTCCTTCCTCTGTGCCAAGTTCCGTCCAACTCCTGACTTTAGTGTGGGTAAAACTAAAGAGTACAGAGGGTGACAGGGTAACCAGCACAAATTGTCCTGCCCCCTTGGCCAGCCACCATAGAAATGTGAGCATGCACATGCATCTTCTTGCTTTTCATTCAGTCTACGGTGGCCAGCTGAGATGGTGGGAGGATTTGTGCTGGGCACTTTAGGTTATTTTTACTGTTAGTAGTACTCTTCAGTTGAAATCTCACTTGTTCATAACAGCTGCATCAGCACTGAGAACATAATGTCACTGTGCCCATTTGTGCATGTATCTCTGCAGCATGCATAAATAACATGAAACAAACAAAATGAAAGCAATTTACAAAAACAAATCCTGCTCTGTTACTCTGAAGAAGTTTTGTTAGGTGAAGGCAAATGGTTATTTGCTGTTTGTTGTGTCTTAGATTCCAAATCAGCATACTGTAGCCTAGTTGGTGTTGACAAAGCGTGACTAACCCCAAAGCATGAGTGCCACGAAGCAGAGTGTGGCATCTGGGACATTGGCAGGGGCATCAGCAGGGAAGACTGCAGGCCGCAGGCCACACTGGTCATGGGAAGAAAGGTAAGCACAAAGGGAGGGCAGGAAGTACACTGTAGGAGGCTGGAAGGGGTTGCAATTGATCCCTGTCTAGCATCAGCTTACATTTGTATTGAGCATCAGGGAAGCAGGGGGGAAGGTGAAGCGAGGTAATTTGGGGATTCCTGTAAACATCCCTAACTGAGGTATATATGGAGATACATATCTAGGGGTTAGGAGAAGCTGGGGCTGGGAGGATTTGGGGGGATAGAAGCATGTACAGGCATCAGGATAGTGGAAGGAGGGTGGTGTGCAGTAACAGTTGTGGAGCAGCAGTTTTCCTGGTGTAACCCCCCTACAAATGGGGGTTCCCGAAAAGTCTTCCTTGAGCCTGCTTAAATGATTACTGCCAGGCTGGTGTCCTGCATTTTAGCAGTTAAATTTATTGCCAGAGAGTAACTAGATAGCCTCTGTGTACTGTCTCTTTAAGAGCTGCCTGGATTGCAGTCATAATTAATCTGAGAGGAAGCTCTGTTAGAAGATGTACTTGTTTGCTGATCATTTGTTAGAGTAGTAATAATATTGCAGTTTATTCTACCCTGCCTTCTTTGCAGCATGGACAGTTCTGTTTCCATCATCTTAGTCCTGGACTGTCAGAATGGGCCAATCAGTACATTTGGGACTCTAAAATGGAGCCTGCTTACATGGGCTAGGTGGGGCCAAAACTTGTAGGAATTGTAGTTTTGGGCTTTTGGCGCCTAAAATAACCTGGAGGAGGCGCTCTTGTTGTGACTGACAGACAGATCAGCCAACCAAATCTTTTGGATCTTGGGGAAAGTCCCACACTGCTTGCAGCTTCAGTTAGATCCGAGCTGGCAAGTGAAGAAGTAACAGCTCGAGATAGTTTGAGCAGCAATCCATAGTGGATTCACGCAGGAGAACTGTGGAAAGGCCTGAGTTTGGCCTGCATGCCTGCCTGCTGTTCCTGAGAGGGAACTTGTGCTTTTTCAGACTGAATCTGAATTTGAAGAGCAAATTAAGCCACTGAATTTTGACCAGGCTTTAACCTGAAGAAGTCCGAGGATTTGCTGAATGCGATCGGCCTGTCAGGACTTCCAGCTACCTCTGAACTTTCGGATTGTGCAGAGACTCTGTACTTGCGACCAGAGAGCCATTTGCCTGGTACAGTGGAATTTCCTTACATGTGAATGTGCTGTGTGCTTATAGTGGGTCGTGATTTGGTTCCCCACTGTGTGTCTGAACTGTGTTTTACTTGCTGGATGCTGTATCCAGCTCCATGGACTGAATCCATATCCATTTCTATTTGCCTGAGCCCTGCTACACTGGTTCAGCCAGAATGGAGGCACCAAGTTTTGTCAAAAGTGACAATGTCGACCTCCCCCACAGCGATGGCACAATACCAACGCAGGTATTGTGCCACCTGTTCCATGGGTGTTTTCACAAACTGGAACCACAGTTGGGGCAAATGCAAAAAGAGGTAGATCTGATTTAAAGGACTTGAACAAGAGAGGGGCGTAATCGGGTTAATTTGCTTAAAGGCTGTATCAGTCAAACAGTTATGCATGCACTTCAGGGTCCATAAACAGTCACACACTCTGGGTACCCAGATGGAGAACGGTGGGCTAGCCAGGAACGTTGCAGCTGGTTGGGGCCCTGTGATGGAAGAAAACAACATGCACCATACACACTAATTGTAATCCGGAGCCAGAGGGCTCAGTTCGTGAAAAGAAAACAAGACAATCAGATGACACACTTTTAGATTAGGCTGTTGTTGCAGGGAGCTACCCTGATGATTACTCACGATACCCAAGACTGGACACAGGCTGGACAAAAATTGAGATAGCAGGTGATTGATCTGGAGTGCCAGGAGACACAGGGCCCACACGATTCACCGAGGCGTCATTCCTGTTCAAGCGTGGAACAGGGGACTGATCCCTAGGCAGGTCTCTCGTCGATGGCTTTCTCTGTGCAGCAGGTAGTCTGGCTGGGCCAGTGTGGCAAGGCCCAGGCCAAATGGAGACAAATTCGGATATAGTCCATTTTGGGCTAGATACAGCTTCAAGCAAGCAGAACACAGTTCACACAGTGAGGAACCAAATCACAACCCAATAACAACTCACAGCACATTTACATGTAAGGAAATTCTAATGTACCAGGCAAACCACTCTCTGGTCACAATCGCAAAGTCTCTGCACAAGCCGGGGATTCAAAAGCAGCTGGAAATCCTGACAGGCCGATTGCATTCAGCAAAATCTTCAGTCTTCTTCAGGTATGAGCCTGGTAAAAAAATCAGTGGCTTACTGCGTTCTCACAAACTTGGATTTAGTCCAAAGTAATTTTCCTCTCTCCCTCTCAGGGGCAGCAGGCAGACATGCAGACCACAACTCAGGCCTTTCCACAGTTCTCCCACACAAAACTACTTAGACAGCTGCTTGACTGTCTCAAGCTGTTGCTTCTTCAGCTCCCAGCTTAGATCTGACTCAACTGCTAGTAAGCCTGGGACTTTCCCCAGAATCCAAAAGGTTCGGTTGGCTGATCTGTCTGTAAGTCAGAACAAAGGCTCTCCCTTCAGGTGCAAAAAGGTACCAAAAGCCCCAAACTACAATTCCCATAGATTTTGACTCCAGACAGCTCCTGTAGTCCGGCTCGATTTTAGGACCCACCAGTACTGATTGGTCCAATTCAGCAGTTCAGGACCAAGATAGTGGAGATAAACAAAACAGTCCTTGCTGCAAAGAAGGCAGGTTAGACAAACTACATTATCATTATCACTCTAAATGATTTTCAGCAAATAGTTACATCTTTCAACAGAGCTCCCTCTCAGATTACTTATGACTGCAATCCAGGGGCTCTTAAAGAGACAGTACACAGAGGCTAAACAGGCACTCTCTGGCAATTACATTTAAACTGCTAAAACGCAGGACACCAGCCTGGCAGTGAGCATTTAGGCAAGCTCAAAGAAGACTTTTCGGGAACTCCCATTTGTAAGGGGGTTACACATATATAAGGGAAGAATCCAAGGAGGGGAGGGTAGAAGCAATGTGGGTTCGGTTACTGTCCAGTAAAGTGAGGAAGATGAGGTTCGGGGTGGTTTACAGACCACCCAACCAGAAGAGGAAAAGGGACAAGGAATTGAACTTTGAGATATTGAATGCTGCAGGGAAGAGAGAGGTGGTAATAGTGGGGGACTTCAACCCGCCCAAGGTAGATGTGAGTGTACCGACCACGACATGCCCCAGGAGTCAGGTGATCCTGGAAGTGTTGCAGAATGGGATTCTGACTCAGGGAGTCACAGAACCCACAAAGGAAGGAGCAATCCTTGATCTGTTGCTCATGAATGGGGAGCACACACAAGACATAATGGTCAAGGAGTCCCTGGGTGGAAGTAATCATCACACAGTGTGGTTCCAGTTGGATATGGGCAGGGAAAACATCCCCACTAGGAACAAAATCCTGGACTTTAAGAGGGAAGACTTCAGGAAAATGAGCGAATTGTTAAGGAAGCACCTGGCAGGCATCAGGGCAGATATGGGGGTGGACCACAGGTGGTCCATCATTAAGGAGTGAATAATGGCTGCAACAGAGTGCATTAGACTTGGGGGGAAGAACTCAAGGACCAAAGCACCCAACCGGTTTAGTACTGAGGTTGCTCAGGCAGTAAGGGACAAGAAGTTAGCATATAGGAAATTCAGGAAAGCTAAGAGAAAGGAGCACAGGTAGATTTACCTAAAGATGGCTAGTGAGGCAAGTAAGGTAGTCTGGTGGGCTAAGGCTCAGAAGGGTCTGCAGTTAGTGGAGGGAATTAAGAGGAGGAGAAGGCCTTTCTGTGCTATATACACGAGAAACAGGATAAGAAGGACTGGATTTTTAGGCTTCAGAAAGGGGATGGGTGGGTGGTGGAGAATGGGAGAAAAGCAGTGGTATTGAATGAAAACGTCTGTTCCATCTTCACCAGGGAGAAAGACCAACCGGTGCCAACAGGGGGGAGAAGAGGTGCAGGGTGGAGGAGAGCATGGATGTGGTGGTAGAGGGGGATAGAGTGAGGAAAAGTCTGCTAGCATTGAAGGTAGACAAATCATCAAGCCTGGATGGAGTACACCCAAGGGTGCTGAGGGAACAGGAGAAGGCGCTAGCAAAGTCACTTGTGGGTCTGTTCAATAGTTCGCTGGAGTCAGGCATAGTACCACAGGACCAGAGAACAGCGCATCTAATGCCCCTCCATAAGATTGGTCCCAAAGGCAACCCAGGTCACCAAAACAGTAGACAGGGCTCAAGTGGTTGACATCCTCTACCTGGATTCCAGCAAAGCCGTTAAATCTGTACCCCACAAGAGGTTGATCAGGAAGTTGGTGGATCTCGAGGTTGGGGAGAAAATGACCACATGAGTGGAAAACTGGCTGGGGAACAGGACCCAGAATGTGGTGGTGGTGGAGAACTAACTAGCACCAGCGGGGTCACCAGTGGGGTCCCGCAGGGCTTCGTACTAGGGCCAGTGTTGTTCTATGTCTCCAATAATGATATTGGGGGTAGCACTAAGGGCATAATTTGCCTTTTTCTGGACAACACCAAGCTCTGTGGGAGTGTGGGAGGGTGGACATGGCCAAAGGGATGCTGGACCTAAAGGAGGATCTTAAAAAACTTGAGAGGTGATCTGGGATTTGTTAGCTTGGCTTCAATGCAAAGAAATGCAAAGATATGCACATTGGAACCAAGAATCCCAGAACATAGTACTATCTGGGAGGGGTCCGGGTATCTGCACCTGAGGAGGAGAAGGATCTGAGAGTGATGATCATTAGGAACCCGAAGCACTCCACACAGTGCAGGACAGCAGCAGCAAGGGCAAATAAAATGTTGGGATGCATAGCCAGGGGGATCAGCAATAGGTAAGAGGAGGTTATGCTGCCCTTGTACAGGTCACTGGTGATGCCACATGCAGAGTGTGGAGTTCAGTACTGGTGCCCACAGCTTAAAAAAGACATTAGCCTGCTGGAGATGGTCCAGAGGAGGGCAACAAAGATGACTATGGTTAGCAGGGTAAAGCATATGAGGAGAGGTTGGGGGCCCTGTTAAATATCACAAATCAGTAGCACCTCTTAGTAGAAATGTGAATTATATTTTGCAAGCAATGCAAAGGCTAGAGCATGCCCATTTTGGATGTGTTTAGAGTTTTGAGAGTTGTGGTTTTCATTTTAGCATGCTCCCTTTGATCACCTGTGAAATTTCCTAAGTGGAAGCACTGTATTAAAAGGAGCCAATTAGGTAATGCAGTGTATATTTAAGAGTAGCCACTCTAGGCATGTCAGAGCTGGGAAGCTAGGGACCAAACCATGGGTCCCACCTTGATGATTTGGTGGTTTGCCTTGCTCACAGAGAGGAGGTTATGCTGCCCTTGTACAGGTCACTGTTGAGGCCACATCTAGAGTATGGAGTACAGTACTGGTGCCCACACCTTAAAAAAGACATTAACCACCTGGAGATGGTCCAGAGGAGGGCAATGAAGATGACTGTGGGTTTGCAGGGTAAAGCACATGAGGAGAGGTTGGGGGCCCTGAACGTGTACCCCCTGGGGGAGCGGAGAGAGAGAGCGAGAGAGAGCGGAGACACGATTGAGATCTTCAAGTACTTAACAGGGATAAACAGGGTGAAAAAGGAGGGTCTCTTTAAGATAAGTGCCAATGGAAACATGAGGGGGCACAGTTTTAAGTTGAGGGTAGGTTTAGGAGGGAGGTTAGGAAGCACTTCTTCACGGAGAGGGTGGTGGCCAGTTGGAATGCGCTGCCAGAAGAGGTAATTTCATTGAAGATGGTGGGCAGCTTCAAGAGAGGCTGGGATAGACATAATGGGAAAATAAGGGTCATGGGGGGGCAGATGAAAAGGATTGGGGGGTGGCAGGGTCAGTAGCTTAAGCTTTGGACCCTGCTATACAAGCAGACTAGATAGACCAAATGGCCTTATTCTGCTGGCTTCTTCATATGTTCGTATGACTCATCATACCATCCCTGCAATGCAGTTCTTTTTTTTTCCTTTTTTTTTTAGTTAGCTTTTCCACCCATGTCTCCACCAGCCCCCTTTGGTCTGACCACTCACCGGCCCCATTACCTGCCATTCGTGGGACTTACTTGCACTGCATGTGTTCCCCCATGGATGACTCCCCATGGGAAGGGCCACTGGGGGCCTCACCCCATAAACCCCTGGCGGAGTTTAGGTAGTCGGTTGGCAAGGCAGAGAGCCCAGTCGGTGGTGCAGAGCCTGTGACAAGTGGTCAGATGGCATCCTGTGTGGTGGAGAGTTTTTCCTGTTTTCTGGCCTGAGAGGCGGGACATGCAGTGACATCAGGGGTATGAATCCCGATGTCTGCCCCACCACCAGTATTGGCTGGCACCGTCTACCAGACCCCTGGTTTCCATCAGGGGTTGGTTGTGAGCCAGGAGCTTCCCCCCTCCCCCCAGAGAAGGAGGAGAGCAGTCCATGGGACGCTCAATCCTCCTCCCCCCAGCTGACCTCTGACTCCCGGGCTCGCTTCTGAACCCAGATCATTGGTGTCACGAGCCATACTGCTACCACTGTGCTGGTGGGCTGGCCCTTACAATGCAGCTCTTAAGAATACATGAGATTTTAACAATCAGAAAATGGAGTCCTCCAGAATAGTTACAGGTGACTAGAACTAACAGTA
Organism: Neoceratodus forsteri; assembly: GCA_016271365.2. Lineage (NCBI taxonomy): Eukaryota > Metazoa > Chordata > Ceratodontiformes > Ceratodontidae > Neoceratodus > Neoceratodus forsteri. The sequence goes on along the minus strand of CM028133.1, from coordinate 679,061,691 downwards.
AAAATAAACTAAACAGAAATGTATATACCCAAGAGCTATACAGAGTTGTCTGTTGACAAGGAAACAGATAAAACGTATGTTCTAAGAAAGGGTGGTGGCTAAGAGGAAAGAAAAACATGAGACTGACTGCGTGCATGATGTCCAGCTGCATCCCCATGCCACCAGCCCCAGGACTACCCCAGCTCCTTTCAGCATCAGCAATGAATCTCAGTGGACCTAGAGAGGCATCCCCAGTCCCTAGGACCCATCACTGGTGGGGCTTAACCCAGTGGGGTACCTCCAGTCCAGAGATCCATTATCTGAATTGGAACAAAGTCCAGTCACACATGCAGAAGGGAGTAAAGGACTGGAGCAGAGGAATCCCATAAAGGTGAACAAAAAGGCACCAGGGGTTAAATAGTAAATCTACAAAATGGACAGTGACAGTGAAGAAGGTTTTGAATTCTTGTTTTTACATTATAATAATTAAAAACACCACCTTTTTTCTATTAGCAAATAAAAATATCACCAAACTTTCTGAAATAACTATGCAGTTTGGTATGCTGCACAAATTCTGTCTAGTATAGACATCACTGCTATGCAATAAAAAAGCTTTCCATTTCTACAGCATTGTAGCTCTATTAAGGATGTGCAGATCGGTAGGTCCAGCAGCATGTACATTGTGCCAGGAATGGAGATTTGATGATGGACCTTGGTAGCTCAAGTAACTACAGCTACAATCCAGCTACTTTGGTGAGACTAGTAATCTCTGATTTAATAAGTTATCTTAATTTAAAAATATTTGTTGAGCTGTGCACCTGGAATGCATCCCAACAATATGTTTACAGTAGCAGTTCAGTACTTGTTGGACGACGTCATGAACCCACTCCTGGGGGTCAGGTCCGCTGAGCTCACAGTGCCCACCCTTATGTGCAATCTGTGATGGGGGGACAGGAATACTATACTCATGCTTTTAGAATGGTTGCCAAGGTCACGACTGCACCTCTGCCACAAGGACACAGGGCATCCCTCTAACTCTGCATAAGGGCACAATACCAGTCTCGAGTCTTGTGGCCAAATAGGAACCCTTCCTTAGCTATTACACAAAGGATGAAGACACAGGCATCACACTCTCTTCAGGGGTAGCAGTGTAAAACCCAATTTGGCCTTCTCCCTACAGGACATGCAACAACCTGGTTCAAAATCCCTGAAGACTCTGGTATTTTCCCTATTCTTCCAGATCCCTTACAGACCCTTTTACTCGATTTGGTTGCTTATGGTGATACCTCTAAGCAATTAACAGTTGTCACAGATTATTAATATTGTTCCACACTTCACACACAAATATAGATAAATATCACTCAGACAGATATTCTTTAGGAAAACAAATGTTTTTACTAAAATATTAAATACAATTACAACTAACAAGAGAATATACTAATTTTGGTTACAGTATACATAGATAAAATGGAAAGCTATATACTGTACATGTAAATGCACTAAAACTGTTAGCTAAAAATCTGCCTTATATTTCGAAGTCCATAAAAAGTAGGCACAGTCTCTGGTTCTTAATCTCTGTGCTTGTGGTCAACAGAACGTCCAGAGGAAAAGTGTGTGCTGGCAGCCACTGTGTCTTAGCAGTTTGGCTTCCTGTGAGTCAGGAGAAGTCCAGATGAAAAGTGTGTTCAAATGCCCTGAGCTGGGGCTATTTATACCCCCATTTCAGCTCTAGAAATAGTGAAAATCCCACAATGTTTAGGCCAGTAAATGGTACTCTTGCTCTTTCTTTACAACCCACTTTCTAGCTCTTTTCTTACAACCCACTTTCTAGCTATCCTTTTGATGTGTCAGGGTCCCACAGTAACACCGTTGGCATTAGGGTGTTAAGAATTCACACAGGTTTTCTAGGAAGCATGTTTCTTTCCTGTTACCTCATAAAATGTAGCTTCCTTGGATTAAATAACTCTGCTCCAGAGTGTATGGTTTTATGACCTACAAATGGATTTTGGCATATCTCTGTTAAGAAACCTGGGAATGAAATCTCAGTTCCTGGCAAGCAGCTGACCTGCAGATCAAAAGAAAGCCAACCCCCTTTTAAAAAAAAAAAAGAAATCCCCTCTTTTTCTCTAGGTGCCTTGAATTTGCACTGGCATTTTCTTGGCATGTACATATACACAAAACTACATTTTATATATATATATATATATATATATATATATATATATATATATAGAGAGAGAGAGAGAGACACATATATGTGTGTGTGTGTATATATATATATATATATATATATACATATACATATATATATATATATATATATATATATATATATATATATATATATATATATATATATATATATATATATATAGACATACACACACCATAATTATATCTACAAATAAGGACTAGTAGTTGGGTAGCTTGCAGCATCCCTCCCTCCTAGAATGAATTAGTGGGAATCCATCCCTATGCATCGTGTGATTTTCACAAATTCTGTTCACTGCTCTTACTGGCAAGATAGCCCATCTGCTTTGGCATTGGCCAATCCGGCCCTGTGGGTAATGGTCATATCTTAGCCCTGTAAGGCATTACTCCATCTTAAGAGATGACCATTCGATTTACCCATCTGCGTTAGCCACACCATGGGGTTATGATCGGTCTGTACCTCAAAGTGCCTCCCGTAGAGGTATGACTCTAATTTCTTCAGGGCCCATACCAGCACAAGGCATTTCTTTTCAACAGTGGAATAGGCCTGCTCCCAAGGAAACAACATTTTGCTAAGGTACACTATGATGTGATCTTTCCCTTGGTTAGAGGTCTGACTGAGGACTGCTCCAGTTTCCACATTGGAGGCATCTCTCTGGACTACAAATTGCTTACTGTATTCTGGACTGGCCAAGAAAGGGGCACTGCACAGTGCCTCCTTTAGCCGTGTGAAGGCTCGTTCACAGGCTAACTCCCATTTTACGTTTTTTGGGCGTTGTTTTTCTTTAGTAGGCCAGAGAGGGGAGAAGCCAGGATACTGTAATTTGGTACAAACTTTCGATAGTACCCAGCGGTCTCTAGGAAACTCCGAACCTACTTCTGGGTTTCAGGCCTGGGCCACATCTCTATTGCCTCAATCTTGGCTTGATTGAGACGGAGCTGCTACATGTACTTGGTATGCCACCTCCGTCATGGTCACCTGGCACTTTTCAGCCTTGACAGTGAGCCCTGCCTTCTGTATCCTGCCAAACACTTCCTTCAGGTGGGATAGGTGTTCCTTTCAACTGGCACTGAAGATGGTAATATCATCTAGATATGCCACTGCATTCTCTTCAGTACCATGCAACACCTGGTTGACCAAACTTTGGAAGGTGGCAGGGGTGTTCTTCATTCCAAAAGGCATTACCTTGAACTCAGATAATCCTATTGGAGTGATGAAGGCTGATCTCTCCCTAGCTCTGGTAGTTAACTCCACCTGCCAATACCCTTTTGTTAACTCAATTGTGTTAAGGTATGTCGCCACTCCCAACTTGTCCAGTAGTTCATCCATCCATGGCATTGGGTGGGAGTTAGACTTCATGGCTGCATTGAGTCCATGATAGTCCACACAAATGCACATAGAGCCATCCTGCTTGGGAATGAGGACTACGGGTGAGGCCTAGGGGCTGTGGGATATCTGGATTACCCCAAAATCCAACATTTCCTCCACCTCCCTCCTAATGTTCTTTAGGATGGCCTCAGATACCCAGTAGGCCATATGAGCACCTGCTTCCCCATGTCTACATCATGTGTTGCTAAGGGGGTTAGTCTAGGCTTGGACACAAACAAAGGGGCAAAGTCCGCTAAAACCTCCCTCAATTCCTGGGTCTGTTCCGGGGTCAACTGGGGCAACTGTTTGATTGCCTCCACAGAGGATTCCCACTTGCTTTCCTCCAGCAAGTCCAGTAGGGGGTCTTCTTTGCCCATCCCCCCCCCAGGACTACACACTGCAAATACCATATCTGCCTTATCTGCATATGGCTTCATCGTGCTGACATGGCACCTTCTATGGGTATGTCTCCTGACAGGCAGTTCTACAATATAGTTCACATCATTTACCTGTCAGACTACCTTGTATGGTCCCACCCACTTGGCCTGCAGCTTATCCTTCCGGACCGGAATTAGGACCATGACTTCCTGACACACACTGTACTAGTGAGCTCTGGCTCTGTGGTCATACCAGACCTGTTGCTTCTGCTGAGCAGCTGACAGGTTGCTCTGAGCTGCTCCCATAAGCTCCTTCAGCTTTTCCCTAAACGTAAGGACATGCTCCAATATGGAAGTTCCCTGGGTGGTGTGCTTGCCTTCCCAGTCCTCCCAGATCAAGTCTAGGGGCCCACGCACCCTATGTCCATATAAGAGTTCAAAGGGGGAAAACCCTGTAGACTCTTGGGGCACCTTCCTGTATGCGAACAGGTGGGGAAGGTATTTCTCCCAGTCCCTCCCATGCTGTTCAGCAAACACTTGGAGCATCACTTTTAGGGTACCATTAAACCTTTCTACAAGCCCATTGGCTTGTGGGTGATAAGGTGTTGTGGGTCTCTGTACCACTCCCCACTTCTCCCACAATCACTTCATCAGGTCCAACATGAAGGTACCCCCTAGATCAGTGATAACCTCCTGCGGGAACCCGACACCAGAGAAAATCCCTAGCAAGGCATCTGCTACTTTGTTCTAAGTGAGGAAAGGTGACCGCCTCTGGGTATCGGGTGGCATAATCTACCACCATCAGGATAAACCTCTTCCAGGAGGAGCTTGGGGTACTCAAAGATCCCACAATATCCATTCCTACCTCCCGGAATGGCTCCTCCACAATGGGCAAGGGAATTAGGGCAGCTTTGGTTTTACTACCTGCCTTCCCTATTTGTTGGCACTGGTGACAAGACCTGCAATATTCCTTCACCTACTGGCTGAAGTTGGGCCAATAAAAATTCTGAGCCAATCACAGCATGGTGCACACGATTCCCAGATGTCCGGACATGGGAATATCATGAGCGATTTTGAGCAACTGCTCATCATACCCCTGGGGAACGACTAGCTGTCTGCCCATCAGCCTTCCCTCTCTCCTTATGTCCTGCATATGCAACAGTCCATTGTCCCAAAATACTCTATGTCTCAGAGACTCTCACGTCATCTCCCTGTTTCCCATCAGATTCTGCACAAGCCCTTGGCCTCTCCAAACTAGGATCAGTCCTCTGAGCCACAGCAAATTCTTCACATTTTCAAAAGGCACGGGACATGTCCCCTTCAGTTTCTAAACTGGGGTCCATAGCTCTAGCCTCAGGGCATTTAGGGTCACTGCCACTGCCTTCTGACCATTGGTTACCCCTCCTTCCTCAGGGTAACCTTCTGTAGCTGTTTTTTGAGCTGCTACATGGGGAAGTCCTACTTCCCTTTCACTACTCTCCATTTCAGGAGACACAGGCTGGGGAACTAGCCTCCCATTGTTTTCCAGAGGGATCTCTATGGGGTCCAGGGAACTGCAATTGGCCTTTGCTGTCTGACTGCGGGTAACTGCACACACCACTCTCTTCTGGAGATTGTTCACTATAATCACATCCAGGGTGAAGTTGTCTGCTACTGCTTTTGCACCTTCTCTCCTGTCTCTCCCCAGTCCAGGAGAACACTAGCTAGTGGAAGAATTTTTTCCTCCCCAGTGAATCCCCTTACTGTTATGAATTGATTTGGTGTAGGCTGTTCAGGCTCAACCAAATCCCCTTTTACTAAGGTAAGAGACACCCCCATGTCTCTTAACCCATGGGTCTGCACCCCATTTACAGTAACCGAGTGAATGTGCTCCCTCATGGCCACAGGCATGCTTTCAGGGATACACAGTGCACCCACCTCTGTTTGAGCACTGCTTTGTTCACACTGCACCTTTTTAGGACACTGTCTAGCAAGATGCCCTAGCTGATTGCAAAACCAAAAATCATTTCTTTTATCTGAGAAATCCCTTTTTTGTAACTTGGAGCTTACCCCTTTTGTGGAGGCAGTGAAGGTTTTAGCTGCTCTGAAGGTGCACTTTTCCCTTTCTGCACTGCCACACCCGCTCCACTTCCTTTCAGAGCAGGCCTGCTCCTGGCATCACGCTCCGAGAGCTCAGCAGCCTGCTGCACTGTTTTGGGGTCTCAGTCCTCTAGCCAGGTTTTCAACTCTGCTGGGCGAGCCCAAAAGAATTGGTCTAGCAACATAGCCTCAATGTTTTCCACAGAATTTGCTTCTACTGCCTCCCATCATTTCAATAACTGAAGTTGCTTTGTGGCGAGTTCCTGTTAGCTCATGTCAGGGCTTTTCCGGAGCTTGAAGAACTTAATTCTGTATGCCTCAGACATTAATTCATACTTTTTAAGCAATGCAGTATTATGTTTTTGTATTAAACTATAAAAAAAACTAAAACAATGATTTTCGCTCTCTGCCAAAACCCCTACTATGGCTCTTCTTTACTTGTCCACACCTCCCAAGGCTCCCCGCTTGAGCAAGTCAACTCTTATATACCTGGGCATTATCCTTTACTCCTCCTTCACCTATTATGCACATATCCACCTCCTCTGTTCCACCATCAACTCCAGAATTGGCTTCCTTTATTGGCTCAAACACTGTCTGCCCTCAGAAGCGCTCTGCCTTGCTGTGTCATCCTCGATCCTCTCCGTGCTGGATTAAGGAATTGTGTTATACGACTCAGCAGATAACACTGCCCTCTGCCATTTAAGGACAGCTCTTAACAAAGCCTGTCGCGATAACATGACCCACATCTGTGACCTCTACAGTTGCTCAAACTGGCTACATTTTGAATGTCACCTTAAACATCATACTTGCCTCCTTGCCAAGAGAATTCAGTAGAAACTCAACCCTCCTAGCCTGCATTGTCTCATCCAGCCCTCCTTCCCCCAGAGAGTCTCCAGGAGTACCTCTAATGGCCCCTTTCTGGTTCCCCACTGCAGGACATCCCTGGGTCAAATAGTCTTTTATTACAAAGCCCCCCCGGCAAAATGGCCTACCTGCTGCTCTTTCTGCTGGTACTATGACAGGCCTTTTCAAAACCTCACTCAAGGATTTTCTCGCTAAGAACTCCACTTGTGACTGCCCCTAGTTTACGTCACAAATCAGCCCTACCATCCTCCTTCCCCCTCCATCCAACTCTTAGTATGTTGTATTAATTGTACTATGTTATTATGCACCCAGTCCCTGTTAATCTACCAAGTGTACTATTCTCTGCAGTGTAATGATGTCTATGGTTGAACATTTGCCTTATTTCTGTATTTTCTGTTTTGAACTCGACTCTGGGCTGTTTCTGCCCTCTGTATATAATAATTACTCTGTTATGTTATTTTCTTTCCACCACTCCTGATTCAACATATTGACTGCTTCATAGTGATGTGCCTTTATTTAATCCACCTTGTGTTATTGTTTGTATACCTTGTTAACTGACGAGGAGCCTTTGCAAAAAAGTCTATGACTCAAAGGGTTGTAATTCTGATTTCTTAATAAATAAAAAAAAAGTTTCTCATAATTACAACTACCCTGATGGTCCATTTGGCCTAGTGCTTCACGCCCTTTACCAGTAAGTAGTGGGGATAGCTGAAAGCTCCAGGACTCCCTGGGTATTGTTGCCTCGATACAAACCTTTTCAAATGAATTCAAAAATGTATCCATATCCTCCCCCTCTTTAAATTCAGCTATTAATTTGGAATTTAATTTATACCCCAGCCCTGGAGATTCAGGTTCACCCCTGCCACTTACCTCCTCTGGTGCTGGTCATTGGAGTCATAGCTTTCCCAGTTCAAACTCCCTTTGTCTCTGTTCTTCTCTTCCCTTGGCCACTCACTGCAGCTGCCTTTCCTGCAACTCCATCTTGAACTTCCTCTACTCAAATGCCACCTTCAGTTTACTCAACTCCAGCTGCAGCCTGATCCCTTCTGGCTCCAGCCCTGTGGTGACCTTCCCCTGCTGCTGTGGCTCTGGGTTCCCTCTGGTCTTGCTGCCCTCCTCCCTGGGACTGGACACTGTGATGCCCCTTGGCACCCTGACACCCAAGGTCTGGTCCCTTTCAGCCACCAACTGTGACATGAGGTCTGGGGCAGTTGCTAGCTCATCGGCTGCCACAAGAGCCTCTACAAGGTGCTTTTTGGTTTGCCCCTCACACTGGACCCCTCTTTCCTGACACAACTGCCTTAGGTGGTCTGCAGTGTATTCACTGTAGATGGAAATCATTTTTTTTCCCTAACTACTGCTACTCTAGCTTTCACCTGAGAAAAATAACAAAACAAGTAGGGAACTTTATACTGTACCTAAATTATATATTTTTTCTTAAATCTCTGCCTTGATTGTGTGTGGACTGTTAAATCTCTGCCTTGATTGTGTGTGGAGTGTTTACAGTTTATCAGTCTGATACACTGGGCTCTAATCTAACTGTTATGCCTGTGCCATCAATATCTCGAATCGCGACAGTATGTAACCAGATCTCTCAGATCCCAATGCTGTGCACCAGATCTGTCATGAACCCACTCCTGGGGGGTCAGGTCCACTGAGCTCACAGTGTCCACAATTAAGTGTCCTCCTCATGCTTCTAGAATGATCGCCGAGGTCATGACTGCGTCTCTGCCATAAGGACCCAGGGAATCCCTCTAACTCTGGATAAGGGCACAATTCCAGTCTCGAGTCTTGTGGCTAAATATGAACCCTTCCTTGGCTATTACACAAAGGATGAAGACCCAGGCATCACACTCTCTTCAGAGGTAAGAGTGTAAAACCCAATTTAGCCTTCTCCCTACAGGACATGCAACAGCCTGGTTCAAAATCCCTGAATACTCTGGTATTCTCCCTATTCTTCCAGATCCCTTATAGGCCCTTTTACTCAATTTGGTTGCTTATGGTGACACCTCTAAGCAATTAACAGTTGTCACAGATTATTAATATTGTTCCACACTTCACACCCAAATATAGACAAATATTACTCAGGCAGATATTCTCTAGGAAAACAAATGTTTTTACTTAAATACAATTACAACTAGCAAGAGAATATACTAATTTGGGTTACAGTATACATAAATAAAATGGAAAGATATATACATGTAAACACACTAAAACTGTTAGCTAAAAGTCTACCTCATATTTTGAAGTCCTTAAAAAGGTACAGTCTCTGGTTCTTAATCTCTGTGCTTGTGGTCAAGAGAATGTCCAGGGGAAAAGTATGTACTGGTAGCCACTGTGTCTCTGCAGTTTGGCTTCCTGTGTGTCAGCTGAAGTCCAGATGAAAAGTTCTGGAAATAGTGAGTGAAAATTCCACATTTAGGACAGTAGATGGTGTGATATAGACAGCCAGCTCCGAGTGCTTGAGTGCTGTATTAATTTTTATTATTACATATAAAATATGTGAAGGGAAGGGTCAGTTCAAGGAAAAGGCTGTCTTACTTGAACTGACCATCAAGACCCCCAGGGATAAGTTCAAAGGACAGGAGGTATTTTAAACTGCAGAGATCTGGGGTGCAATTACCTTGTCAATTTGCTTTCATCCCAGGAAATAAGGTCAGCCATTCATAATGCCCTCAGGGAGATCCTTTGACTTGCATAGTTGCCATGGAAGGACTTGTGGGGAGGGGTGTCGAAAAGAGGCCAGAATGGACATTGAAGAGGTTTGATGTCTGAGCCAGGGAGGACGCAAACAATTCTGGAAGGTCCAATACAGATTTCCAGGGAACCCTTGAATTAGATGAATACCCTTTGATGTGTAGATACCCAGGGCCCAGATGAGGTTTAGGAGTCAAATACACTTCTGATTTGAACACAGTGACTTACATCAAAAGACTGTTTGTGTGTGTGTGTGTGTGTGTGTGTGTAGCAGAGCACAAACCAGTTCTGACCAGTTAACCTGTAGAGAAGTAAGTCAGTGAGGTCATCTCATATGTTTTTTTAAATATTTTGTTTGGCGACCCTGTATTGTAAAATATAGAGTTTGATTCACCAAGGCGGAGTTAGTGACCTCATGAGAAGGCCGGCTCAGAAGTGTATTTAAGTGCTGAAAGACCTGACAGAGGGACACAAGAAAATATTTCTGACTGACACAAGAGAATATTATCTGACTAAGGGAGAATCATCACAGCACTGAAAAAAAGTAAGATTAGACGAGTCTAAATGTATGTATTGTAGGAACTGTACTTTTTCCTGTTTGTTTTAAGGCTGTATGTGAAGGGATATACTGTATATAATTTGTTCTGTAATTATTGTTCTGTTTTGATATTTTTAAAGTAAAGATATTCTTTTACAAGCGAAACTGCTGGAGTGCCTTGACAATTCTTTTTATGTTAAGAGGAGCTTTTAACGGTTATAAGTACACTGTGTATGGGCTTATTGTATACCAAACTGGGAAATGGATAGAGTTCTCTAAAAGTCTTGCATTGAGTTCTAAGGGTTCATTTGAAAGACCTGGTTGGGTGCCCGTAGGCAAAGATATCTGGCCCCCGTACACAGAACTGTCTGAGCCTGATAATTGGGTATGCTAACAAGAGGTTATCAGTTTGAATCCCTTCAGAGCTTGAGACTAAGGTGACTTGAATCCACAAAACAGACAAGAGGGTTACCTTGTCTGTTCACTGTACACAAATCATACGCTCAGAGATTGGCACTTTGGGAGTAGAGGGCTGACCGAGTTTGTGACAGATGGCACTCTTGCTTATTCTTTATAACCCACTTTCTAGCTATCCTTTGATGTGTCAGGGTCCCACAGTACCACCATTGGCATTAGGGTGTTAAGAATTCACACAGAATTTCTAGGAAGCATGTTTCTTTCCCATTACCTCATATAATGTAGCATATTATAACAGCTTCCTGCAATGTATTCACCCGGGGTATTCACTGCAGATGGAAATCATCCTCTTCCCTAATTACTGCTACCCTAGCTCTCACCCAAGCATTCTGCTACTGAGTGCATGATTTTATGACCTACCAATGGATTTTGCCATATCTCTGTTAAAAACCTGGGAATTAAATCTTAATTCCTGGCAAGCAGCTGGTCTGCAGGTCAAAAGAAGGTCAAACCTCTTTGAAAAAATAAAAAAGAAATCCAGTCTTTTTCTCTAGGTGCCTTGAATTAGCACTGGCATTTTCTTGGCATGTACATATACACATAATTATAATATTTATATATATATACACACAACAGAATTATATCTACAAATAAGGACTAGCAGTTAGGTAATTCACCACAGATGAATCAGAATGTTGGGGTTCCAAGCTTAGCTTTCCATGAATTTATTATTTGATTAGCTCAGAATGAAATCAGTGTCTACACATAAAGATTTTAAAAGATGTCCATACTGACCTCGTGGTCTGTAATAATGGAGATCTGTTGAGAAATGGCAAACAATTAGATAACCTCAACTAAGATAAAAAAAAAGGGGGCTAAATAAATAGCGTGGATACACAAAAAGTAATAGAAACCAAACCTAGCACTACAAAATTGTGTTGAGCTATAAACATAGCATATGTGTGAAGTATAAGTATAACCAATACATGCATGTGAACAACGGCCATGTACTTGCTGAATACATGTCACACACATGGCTTCACTTAAATCGAGTAGGGAAGGAAGTTCTCAAACAGAGGATGATGGATTTCATTCAGGCTAGATGGGGTTTAAACTTGTGAAGGGGAAGGGGGACACTGCCGGGCTGATCCAGCCATCCATACCACCGATAGGACTGGCCTGCAACCCCATAGAGGGGGGACAGATGGTACCCTAGGGAAGAAGTGTGGATGGATGTATGAAAGATCTGGGGAGGATGTGGTAAAGAGGGATGGGGACATGGGTTGCAGGGTGGTTTTAATAAATGCCAGGAGCCTGGGGAATAAAATGCCTGAGTTCCAGGCCATGTTGTTTGAGGGTGGGGTGGATGTAGCACCGGTCATTGAAACTTGGGCCACCCCTGGCCATGACTGGGACCTTAATCTGAGTGGGTACCTTGTGCTAAGGAAGGACAGAAAGGTGGGCAGAGGGGGAGGAGTAGCAATGTTCATTAGGGATAACATCGAGATTATGAGAGTGGAGAAAGCAGAGGGCAACGTGGGGGCCCTATGGGTCACCTTGTGAACACCCGTGGGAGGAAAGATCAAGTTGGGGGTGGTATATAAGCCTCCAGGACTAGCGGAAGACCTGGAGGATTGCCTGTTGGCTAACATTAAGGGACAGTGTGAACTGGAAGGGAAAGAATGGGTGTTGATGGGGGACCTTAATATGCCAGCTACTGATTGGGGTACTATGATGTCTACTGTAACCAGGGAGCAGAAGCAGCTGGATGGCTTCCTGGACATGTTCCTCAATCAGCAGGTGATGGATCCAACGAGGGAGGGTCATATCCTGGATGTGGTTTTAGCGGATGGGGATCTTGTACGAGATATGGTTGTAGAAGAACCCCTGGCTGGGAGCAACCACAATACAGTCTGGTTTCAGCTTAAACTGGGGGGGGATCACTCAAGGACAATGATAGTTGATTTTAGGGGGACGGACTTTCAGAACATGGGGGAATCTCAAGGGCATTTATGGAGATAAAACTAGGTTTGGATGTAGAAGGTAGGTGGGAGATCATAAAACGGGGGGCTACAGGAGGCCACCAGGACCTGTACAAGAGTGAAGTGCAAGGGCAGTAGGTCTTGTAAACCATGCTGGTGAACCAAGGAAGTCCAGGAGGCAATTAGGAAGAAGAAGGCTGCCTACAGTAGATGCAAAAAAATTAGAGGAGAGTGGGATAGAGAAAACTATCGCCTTGCAACCAGGAAAGTCACCAGAGTGGTGGGGGGGGGAAGGCCTGGAAAGAGCTGAAGCTGGCGCAGGGGATACGGGGTGGAGAAAAGGGGTTCTTTAGGTATATTGGTGAGTGGAGGAAAGTCAAGGGCCAGCTCGGTAGATTGAGGACAGCTGGGGGGTGGGTGGAAGGGGCTAGAGAGCAGGCAGAGGTACTGAATGAGTATTTTGCCTCAGTGTTCACTAGGGAGGAGGCTGGGGAACTTCCAAAAAAAGGGTTGAAGGACACAAAAGACATGGCTACCTGACTATTGGGGTACCTGCTGAAGAACAAGCCGCTGGGGGAGATAGGCCAGGGGTGAGATATCAGGCTGGTTCTCTGAATGGGTGGGGCAGATGCTGATATTCCTATTGGTCAGGTGTGGGAAGCCCTCCAGTCCTTAAAAAAGGATAAATCTCTGGGGCCTGATGCTATTTATCCCAGAGTATTGAGGGAGTTGGCAGATGTTTTGACTGTGCCATTGGCGGATCTCTTTAACTTGTCGCTCCTGACAAGAAGAGTGCCAAGGGATTGGAAGCAGGCACATGTTGTGCCCATCCATAAAAGGGGATCAAGAGAAGAGCCAGGAAAATATAGATCCATCAGTTCGATGGTGGTGGGGAAGGTAATGGACAGCATACTTAAGGAAAGGCTGGGAGGTTTCTTAGAGGAGATGGGTTACCTGGATGACAGGCAGCATGGGTTTGTGCCAGGTAGATCGTGTCAAACAAACCTTGTAGAGTTCTTTTTTTTTTAAACTCAGCTTTATTGTTTTGCCAAGGCATTATAATGACATATAAGCACCTAAGCCATATCACATAATAAACATAGACCTCTTAATTATAAGTCCTTCTGTAATCACTCAAGTTGTCTCGCTGGCTTCTGACTTCTTCTTATGTCCATTGTTGAAATGCCGCCATGGCTGTGTGGAAACCCTCCAATGGCATCTTGATTTAGAGACTGATAATGATCTACGACCAAATGTTATTACAATATACACAACTTTTCGGTCTGATCTATACAGTAATGGCCTACTAAAAGAAAAGAAGATTTTGAATTTGGCGGTAGCTGGAACAGATTGGCAAAACTAAAGTGGAACACCCCTCCCAGGTACAAACATGTACCCCTCTGTACTATAAATGACTCAACAGGAGTCAAACTCATTCCAAACTGAAACCAGGAAACCATGCCACACCTCTAAAAGTTCCAAGTTGAAACTGGTGAAACAGGAGAGATAGGGAACCATCAGGGGGATGAGAAGGGAAGGGGGGAGAAGGCCCCCCTGCCATCCCCCAACCCCCCAACCCCATCCCATCCCCTTCCTAGTTTTTACCCACAGGGAATCCCACTTCTGCCATTGCTCCATGTGCCTATCTAAGGAGAGTCTAAGCCTGGCTGTGAGCTCCCTCCATTCTCCTAATGCTCTCCAGTCTGCTCTTCCGTGCCTCTAACGTTGGGGAAGGGGTCTTCAGCCACTTCCCCGTAATCTCCTTTACAGCAGCAAGACAAAGTGTACTAAAATGCTTTTTTTGTTGTGCATTGCCTAAAGTTGGGTGTCTGCATCCTACGACTATCACCTGAAAGCTCCGTGGGACCTGCTTGCCCCACCCCTTCTGCATCATCCTGTGGATCTCCTTCCAGTAGTCCTGAACCCCTGGGCAATCCCAGACAATATAGTAGTGGCTGCCTACCTGCCCACACCCCCACCCTATAGAGTTCTATGAGTGGGTGACATCAGCACTCGACAGGGGGAGACCAGTGGATGTACTGTTCCTGGACTTCAGCAAGGCATTTGATTTGGTACCTCACATTGGCCTAAGGGAACAGCTGGGGGGGATGGGGGTAGGCCCACTGATGGTTAGGTGGATTGGAAATTGACTTTCAGGTCACACTCAACGGCTAGTGGTCGGAGGGGAGATCTCGTCTCCTATGGGGTTATAAGTGGGGTTACACAGGGATCAGTCCTGGGGCCACTCCTGTTTAACACCTACATCTCCGATATCAGGGAAGGTATCGGGTGTGAAATGAGTCTCGCTGTGGACAACTCTAAGCTGGGAGAGGTGGTGGAGGGGGAGGAGGGGAGATTGGCCCTGCAAGAGGACCAGAATACTCTGAATAGGTGGTCGTGCACCTGGAAATTGAAATTTAACTCCTTAAAGTGCAAGGTGCTAAACCTAGGGCGGGAAAACACCAACTATGTGTACACCCTGGGGGGGGCGGATGAGTTGCAGGCCACGGCAGGGGAAAGAGACCTAGGAGTCTTGGTGGATGTTAACATGAATAATTCAGAGCAGTGCAGGAGGGCTACGGTCATGGCAAATAGGATGCATCGCTAGGGGGATTACCTCAAGGAACAGGGAGGTGATTTTGCCACTGTACAACAGCCTGGTTAGACCACATCTTGAGTACTGCATGCAGTTCGGGAGGCTGCACCTAAGGAGGGTCATCCAACTCCTGAAGAGGGTTCAGAGGAGAGCAACTAGAATGATCTGGGGCCTGGGGGATATGATATATGAGGAATGACTAGGGGAGCTTAACCTGTTCTCGCTGGAGGAGAGGAAGGACCAGGGGGACATGACTGAGGTCTTCAAGTACTTCAGGGGAGTAAATAAGGTAAGCCGAGATAGGATCTTTCGACTGAAGGAGGGTGGAATCACCAGAGGACACAGTTGAAAGATTGAGGGTGGTAGGATTGGGGGGGGGGAGAAGGAGGAGGTACTTCATCGAGAGAGTGGTGGAACTGTGGAATGCACTGCCCAGGGAGCTGGTACAGGCAGCTATGGTGGAGGGATTCAAGACAGGGTGGGACAGGTATAGGCAAGGGGTGAAGCAGAGACTGGTTTGCCCGGGAAGGGCAGGACTTGGGGATGGAGTAACAGAGGAAGGAGACAGATAGAGGGCTACGGTACCCAATCAGGGTGCTGAAGCACGAGCAGACTTGATAGGCCAATAGGCCTACTCTGCTGGTGTCTAGCATGTTGGTATGCATGTTCAAATGTATGCATGCTGCACAGATACTACAAAACTTATTTCATGCTTGCAGCATGCAAGTACAGTAAATGATATAATTTTTTTTTCTGTAAGGATCCTGATATTGTGTTTTTATAAATAATGACCCTTTTTAATGATACATTGTAATAAATTGTGACAAGTTACAGTTTTTAGTTCACTACCCTGTTTTCTACCCAAAATATGGGGTGAAAAATGGCCCCTCTCAGATGCCAATATATGAGAGGAAGGCTCAATTTCACAACACTTATTTCCTCATGTGTATCTCTTTCCTAGAAGCAAATTAATGAGTATTTTCAATTTTTCATGAATATTTTTATTTTAAGCTTATAAAATAATATTTAAACAAACTAGGAAACAATATAATTTAAAAAACATATTTTTTAATTATTTGCATATTGACATGTACAGCTGTATACCATTAGTGTACAGTACACCAAACCTTAAATATAACCCTCCTAGGAAGAATTGCACAACTTAAGTCCAACTAAAATATAAGGTTAACACTAGTTAAAAGTGAAAATAGAGTCACGAGCCTAGCGAGGCTCCTCATTGGCTACAAGATCAGTCAATATCTTAGTAATGATCGATCCAGCTGCCAACTGTTGCAGTGCGACACACAGTATTGTCAACATAAGACATACTACAGCCATAATACTTGATCCTCCCACACTGTGATTAAAGAAAGTAAGTTAAAAAATCCAAAAGTGAAGGTTGTTATTACAATTAGACTTATAATCATAATAACAACATTGAAGTTGGTCCTTTCCTAGGATTAACAACCAAATGGATGGAGGTGGCCATTGGCTGCACCTCTGGCCACCCATCCCCCTAACCGGGTTCTTGGTTGTTAATACTTAAAGGGACACTGTCAACCCTTTTTATATCGTATCTAGTTGAAAACCTACATTTATTGATTGCTTACCTTCTCCAAAATTCATTGATGCTGCTGATTGTTTTATCTGCTTCTTCTACTAGCAGAACTGAAATGCATGCTACTGGTGTAATTATACATAACTGTGTTTTGTTTCATATCCTTGATCTACTGATATTGCATAGTTCCTGAACAAGAGGAACATCCCCAAGGCAGTGAAGGCACACATGGTACAGCTGCCTCCTCTCATCCAACTGTATCTTGAGGGTCTAGACTTTGTTGCAGATGTCTCCAAGTCCAGAAAAGATGCTGTGAGAGTTGATCATGGAATGCAGTTCAAGGCTCATTTGCAATGGTGCCCTTACATACATGCATACACACCACAGCAGAATCTAAAAAGTAAACTACAGTAGCAGAATCTTACAAAGCAATAAATTGTACAGCCAGTGTCACATATATTCATATACAGTATAACAACTTCAGACAAACAGCTACAGTCAAATAAAAGAATGTGGGGGAACTTCAATAGTAATATTGTAAATGAGACTATGTAATACCTTCTCTGTATCTAAAAACACATTTGATGTAGGGAGGTAAACCATGTTTTTATTTGTTTGTGAGTTGGGAGCCTTTTTCTTCAAATTCTAAAGAACTCTAGAAGAGAAGTCCATACTTGAGGCATCCAGTAGCTAAAGATGTATTTGGCTCTTGCAGTTGCCATCTGAGGGGTTGTCAGCTCCAAGAGGCACACACTTCTCAGTGAAGATTGTTTTTCCCTAAGTACTAACCACTCTGTTAAGTAATCTGGGGCCAGATTCACAGTACATTACCCATGCACAAACCTGGTTTTGCGCAGCGCAAACCAGGTTTGCGCCAATTTGGTATTCACAAAAGCACAGTTTGCATGCTCAAACCAGGTTTTGCACAGGGGCAAAGTGTGGCAGTGGCCACAATGTAAATGAGTGGGAAGGGACATGAATATCGGCGTTGTCTGATTCACAAAGCATTTGCTCCACACAAAGACCTCTTGCAGGGCCCCCTTATGCAAAGCAAATACTGTCGACAAAGTTCTTGCTTTAAACCTGTGCAACCCTAGTGGTTGGAGAGGTACTGTGGTGGTGCCCCCCCCCCACCAATCACCAGCCCGACATACAGAAAGATATTCCCTGGTGGTCTAGTTCTCCCTCCCTCGTTGATCGCTGGCTCCATATAAATATAGATATTCCCTGGTAGTCCAGTGGTCCCCTGTTTTGCCGATAGCCAGTCTAATATATAGAAAGATATTCTCTGGTGGTCTAGAGGTCCACCCCCTTGCCGATCGCTGGCCTGATATAAAGATATTTCCTGGTGGTCTAGGTCCCCCCTTGCCAATCGCTGGCCCTATATGACTATTACTATTCCCTGGTGGTCTAGTGGTCCCCACCCAGCTGCTGATCACCTCCCGATATAAAAAATATAAGATTTCCCTGGTGGCTAGTGGTCCTTCTGGCCACCTGATCACTTGCCCAATACATAAAAAAGATGTCTCTGGTGGCTAGCAGTCCCTCCCCCCACCCAATCACTCACCTGATATATAAAACAGATGTCCCTGGTGGCTAGCGGTCCCTCCCTCCACCTGATCACTCGCCTGATATATAACAAAAATGTCCCTGGTGGCTAGTGGTCCCTCCCCTCATACAATCACCTGCCGGACGCTGACATCATATTCTTCCCTGGTGTCCAGTGTAACCCTCTCCCCCATTCTGATCCTCTGTATAGTCAATAGAAACATTTCCCTGCTGGTCTAGCAACCCCCCCATCCCCAGCCCCAGGAAGTGAATTCAGATCTATTCCCTGGTGGTCCAGTGCACCCCCCACCCCAGCAGATAGTGTCCCACCACCCCACTCTCCCATACCGAACCCAAGCTGGCAACCAGCACAGCCCTCCTCCCTCCACCACAGCTGGTCACCGATTGAGCCGTCAATGAGCGCGTAACATATACAGTACATGCTCACTGAATGACAGCTCACTCAGAGCTGTCAATCACTGTCAATGAGCACGTACTGTATACAGTACGTGCTCATTGAGAGCTCAGTCGGTGACCAGCCATGGTGGAGGAAGGAGGACTGTGCTCGTCACCGGCTTGGGTTTGGGATGGGGGGGACGGAGTGATGGGGCACTACCTGCTGGGGTGGGGAGGTGCACTAAACCACCAGGGAACAGATGTGAATTCACTTACTGGGGATCATGGATAAGGAGGGGTATTCACTAGACCACCAGGGAAATGTTTCTATTGACTATACAGGGGATCAGGATGGAAAGGTTACACTGGACACCAGGGACTAATATGATGTCAACGTTGGGTGGGGGATTGGGTAGGTGAAGGGACCACTAGCCACTAAGGAAATCTTTTTTATATATCGGGTGAGAGACTGGGTGAGGGAAGGGATTGATAGCCACCAGGGACATCTTTTTTATATATTGGGCAAGTGATCAGGTGAGGGGGGACTGCTAGCCACCAGGGACATCCTTATTTCATCTTGGGCTCATGATCAGGAGAGGGGAGAGACCACTAGCCTCCAGGGACTATTCTTTTTTTTTTTCAGACCACCAGGGACAATTTTTTTTTTCCAGGCCGGCGATTGGCGATTGGGGGCCACTGGAGCCAGATACTGTTCTTCTTTTGTTTCACTGGGGGGAGGCTAAACTCCATTGTGACACATGTAAATGGGCCTGTAATGGACATGCAAATGTCCATCTAGTGCCTTGCATGCCCAATGGGCTCATTTGCATGGCTGCTTTTGTGAATACCAAATAGTGCACCTGTGCTATTCATTGTGGGGCCATTCCCTGGGATGCAGGTTGAGGGGTGGTGCTAATGGGGTTAGAGGTAGGGGTAATGGGGTTACCGCTGACTCAACCCAGCCCTATTCACAGTTAGATAGTGTGGTACACTATCCATCTGTGAACAGCATTTTTTTAACATCTAAGCAATCGCAAAGCGCAATGCAAAAGTTTGTGTTGCCTTTGTGATTTTTTTGTGAATCTAGCCCCTGGAACTTTATCCTGTAAACAGTTCAATGAGAAAAGAATTGTATGCAGTTTGTGTCTTTTAGTAAGAGCTGTCCAACCTAGCTTATTGTAAAAGACAAGACACAGCTATGGGTATTGTAGGAGCTATTTGAGACAAAATGTGCCAGTCTATTAATATATCCAGCTTATGCAACTTGTTTTCATGTAAAACTCATAAGCAAGGTCAGCATAGACAAAAAATAGGGAATATTTGTATTTGGACTATTTGTAATCTTTCCTCAAAATGCAAGCACTCTCTATTCCAGTATAAAGCTTCCAAACACTTGCCTATTCTGTTTGTGTTATCCAAGATGGCAGCGGTGAGTGAGCTGCCTGAGGATTGAACTGTGTGAGCTCTGAATTGGGAGGCTGCTAGCTGCATTATATTTTGCAGTTTTTCTTTTTAGTTAAACTCTAGATAGAAAGGGTATTCAGTGAATTATATAGTGCCTGTAAGCATTTTTACGGTTTTATTGCTATTATTTCACAAGGTTTACATTTCCTTGTGAAATACATTGTTTGGTTTTTAGAACGGTAATTTGTTTTGTTTTTAGGCTGCTTCACGATAGCTTGGGAGTGCCAGCAGTTTAATTTTAATGTTTGCCGCCTTTTTTGCCGACGGAGGCGAGCTGGAGGTGAGCCGTGGTTCTAAATTTGGATCTGGAGCAGATTTGGATGACCGAAGAGGAACACGACCTAGAATCTGCAGTGTGGCTTTGCGGGACTGTGCTTGAAGACTTGGACTGGATTGATCCTGACTCGTAATTCCTGCAGTGAGAGTGCAGACTGGAACGAGAGGGGAAATGTCTGACTGAGTGGAAGCCTGTTGCCAGTGGAGGTTGCTGGTGCGGTGAGAGTGCACCCGGTGGATGCTTCGTTGGTTTCTATTCCAAAATAGTAGCAGTTGGTAAGAGTGTCAGGTGGGGGGGGGGCTCCTCTAATGTGTGTGGGGCTAGGTGGCCAGTGTCTCCCCCGTGACCAAACGGGAGTTATCTGATGACTCTCTGGGGAGCCTGAGAGTGGGTTGGGTTCTTCTAGGCCTCCTGTGGGTTATGCTTTGAGGCCTGCCCCTCGGGGGGTTGTAGTTGTGGGTTGTGGGAGGCTGGTTACCAGGGCCTAGAAGCTGCTACATTTTGAGGGGGAGCCCCCTCTAGACTCCTGTTTTGCATATTTTTAGCCCGCTGCTGTATTAGGGATCCCCAGACTGCCAGACTGATTGAACCAACATGGCTTTTACTGTATTGGATATGGATTGACTGTGAAATTTACTTTATATTACAATTTCTGATGAGTTTATCTATTTAATACTGGAATTCAATTATTTAACTGTCTGATTTGTGGACTGCTGGATATCTGCTACAACAGACTTTGGATTCGTCATGGTGGTTGTGGACTAATTTTGCTATAGCTTGTCTTATTTTTATTTTTTATTTTAGTTACTTGTCACCTCAGACTCTGGTGAGAGTAGAATCTGGGACTGAGAAGCACTGGCATTATTGTTCAGGGGAGGTGGGAACTTCCCTGGGCCATTCATTTTCCATACATTTTACATTTGGATTTAAATTGTTTGATTTTTGGATTGCTGGTTATTCACTTTAAAGAGCTGTTGATTTGGATTTATTTAAGGGTTTTATTTTGGGGAATTTTAGAAGTAATTAATTATAAGCTTTAGACCCAAATTGTTAGATTGAATTGTGTGGAATGTGTTGGATGCCTGCCCCCACAATTGTGCGCTATTCACTCTCTGCTCCTCTGTGCCCTCCACCCCTTCTTCACTCCTCCCCTCGAGTTTGCTGTTTACCAGTGCTGTAGAGTGCTAGGTATTGCGCATAGGAGATGGAAGGGGTGAGGGTGGCGAACAGTGGAGGGTGAATGAGCAGGGTCATCGTATTGGGGTGGTAGGATCCAGGAGATGCCCTGGGGCAAAATGAAACTCAGAACGTGGTCCACCATGCCTGGTTTCCATACCCAAGGGCACGACCGACTGCGGTTGGCAGATGGTTTGGGCGGCACGGGAGGTTCGTCCAACTCGGGCGGTGTTGTGCAATGCCAGGTCTGTCAAAAAACAAGACTGCAATTATTGCAGATCTTGTTGAAATGGTAGACCTGGCTTGCATCACCGAGACCTGGCTGGATGAGAATTCTGGCCCCATTTTAGAGGCAACTCCAGCTGGGTACTTAGTGATAACACCGCCCGAGATTGGACCGTGGGGAAGGGGTTGCAGTCTTTTTCAAGACTAAACTTAACCTCATGAGTGTACTAGTTGAGGAGACTGAGTCATTCGAGTGCACTGTTGTAGCAGGTTTAGGTTGTCGGATCATCCACATTTATCATCCACCCGGTGATGAGAAGCGATTCCTTCAGGAAGTGGCAGACCTCGTCATCGACATGGCATTTGAGTCACCCAGACTGATGGTTTTGGGTGACTTTAACGCCTGGGTTGATGACAAACTCTCGCAATTTGGTCAGCACTTCCTCCAGTTGATGTCATCTCTGGGCCTTACACAAGTGGTTACCACTACTACACATAAACGCGGATATTCCCTTGACTTAGTCTTTCTCCTAGAGTTTGAAACATCTGACTTGGGGGTGGAACCAGTTAGGCGGTCTGATCACTACACCGTGGGGTTTAATTTTAACACCCCCCCCCCCTTTGTAGGCCTACCCCTACGGAGATGGTTAAGTACCGCCCTTTACGAGATATAAGTTTTCATAGCCTAACAGCAGTGCTTGACCTATTGTCCCTCTCTTTTGCAAGCAATGACCCAGAGACCCTCGTGATGGCCTATAATTCAGCCTTCTCGGTGGCACTGGATTCTATTGCTCCCATCCGAGTTCGCTCTTTCTCCCTTTGCCCTCGATCTCCTTGGTTTGATGGTACTTTGAGGGAGATTCGGAGACCGGGTCGAAGGTTAGAGCATTGCTGGTGGAAGTCCGTCCTTGATACCAACCACCTTAGATTGATGGACCATTATCAAGTCTATCAATCTGCAATCACCCATAAGAAGGCAGAGTTCCTGTCCAGGCAAATTGCAGCTGCTCAGAATCAACCAGCTCAGCTTTTCCGTACTGTGGACAGACTGTGCAACCCAGCCTGTCTACAGGTCCGGAAAGCTTTTTCACAATTATAGTGTGATGAAATTGCTTGATTCTTTGCTAATAAGGTGGCCAACATCAGGGTGGTACTCCAGCCAGCACGCTCTATGGGCATTGCTTTTGATCAGTGCAAGGTCACTGCACCTTGATTTTCTTGGAGTACCTTTAGCTGTCCGGAGTTCATAGATGTCATGTGGATTATCCAGGGTGTGCACCCTATGTGCTGTAGTTTGGACCCGGGACCAACTGCCCTAATTTTGGGTTGTATTGATGTCATTGGTCCAGTCCTAGCATGGATAGTCTGGTGCTCCTTGGAGTCTGGAGAGTTTCCGAGCTCTCTGAAAGAAGTAGTGGTGACACCTCTCTTGAAGAAAGCTACCTTGGACCCAGCCTGCCTTGCAAACTACAGACCTATTTCAAACCTTCCTTTTTTAAGGAAGGTGATTGAGAAAGTAGTGGCAGCACAACTGGAAGACCATTTGACCATCCATGACATCTATGAACCACTCCAGTCTGGTTTTCGTAAGAGACACAGTACCGAGACAGTGCTAGTTCGGGTGCTCAGTGATCTCCTGATGGCTAGAGATCGGAAAACTGCTCCATCTTGGTCCTTTTGGATCTCTCATCAGCATTTGACACCGTGGATCATGGGGTGTTGCTGAGTCGACTGAGGTACATCTGTGGACTGTCAGGAATGGTCCTCAGGTGATTTACATTGTTCCTCATGGGTAGAATATAGAGAGTGGTGTCTATTTTTTTTTTTCTTCAGGCCCTACTTCTCTGTCATGTGGGATACCTCAGGGCTCTGTACTTTCACTCATGTTATTTGCAGTGTACATGCTACCCCTCGGAGACACTGTAAGAAGGTATGGGCTGAGGTTTCACTGCTATGCTGATGATACCCAGCTCTACCTTTCTTTTGCACCCAACCAGGTTGGAGCTGTCTCGGTCTTTAACAACTGTCTGAAAGAATTCCAGGCATGGATGGATTCCAGTTGCCTGAAGTTGAACTCGAAAAAAACTGAGGTGCTAGTTGTGGATCCGGGTTGCCGGATGGGGGGTTAGGGGTTGGTTCGCCTTTGGGAATTTTTCTCAGCGGGTTTCACTCCTGACCTCTGAACAGGTGCGCAGCCTGGGGGTAATTCACAGGTGTCAGCTGTTGTCAAAACTTCCTTTTACCATCTTAGGAATATCGCCAGATTTAGGCATCTGGTTCCATCCGACGACCTTTCTACACCAATCCGTGCCTTTGTGTCCTCGCGCTTAGATTATTGCAACTCCCTTTACCTAGGACTTCCAGGGGTAGAAATCCATCGCCTGCAGCAAGTGCAGAATGCAGCAGCCGGCTTTTATTGGGATCTGCCTGATCTTGTCATATTTCACTGGTGCTGCGCGACCTGCACTGGCTGCCAGTATAGTGGCAGATCACCTTATTTGGCTTTCTGACATTTAAAGCCCTACATGGACTGGGCCCGGATTACCTGAAAGAGATCCTGGTCCCCTACTGCCCTGGACGATCACTCCGCTTGGCCGACGAGGGGTTGCTAGAGATTCCAAGGGTATGTTTAAAATCTTTTGGGGCAACAGCCTTTGTGCATGCTGCCCCTGCCCTTTGGAATTCTCTACCCTGCCGGCTACAGGAGTGCACAACTGTACAGCGATTTAAGAAATCCTTAAAAATGTATTTACGGCATCGAGCATTTAACAATTGAGCCTCCTGTTTTAGTGTACTGATATTTTGATGTTAATTTTATTGATGTCTGTCATATTTTATATTGTTATTGTTTTAAAATGTGAGGTGCCTTGGCAATAGATAAGACACCATATAAATAAATGTATTATTATTATTATTATTTATGAGCTTTGCAATGTGCAAGTTACCTGATCCCTGGGTATCTATCCAAAATCATAGGTATTGGTACCCCTCCACTTGCTCTATCTGTTGTCCCTCCCTAGAACAAATGTAAATGTAATGAAATCATCTGAAGCTTGCATTGCCTCTCTTGTTTGCCCTATGTATGTTCTGGTCTCCCGGCTTCATGGAGCTGTGCATTTATTTATTTATAAATTTTCTTATATCAAAGATCAGAATTAAATTTCCTTTCTTGTTCCTGCTACATGAGTCTGAAACTTAAACTCAGAAACACAGACTTTGACGGCAGATAAGGACCACTTAGCCCACTTAGTCTGCCCATTTCCTTACCTATTGCAGATCCTAGTAAACCACCTACTTCCTCCTACCCCCCTCTAGAATTGCCTTATGTCTGTCCCATGCATTCTTGAATTCCCCCAGTTTTTGAACCCACGACCCCCTCAGAATGATTGCTCCATGCACTCACCGCCCTCTCCATGAAAAAATACTTCCTCATACTGCCCCGAGCCATCCCCACTCAATTTCCAAATTGTGACCCCTTGTTCTTGCACATCTGTTTTTCTGAAGGATGCTACCCTCTTGGACTTTGTTGATTCCCTTGAGGTATGTGAAAGTTTCTATCATGTCCTTCCTCTCCCTCCTTTCTTCAAGGGTATACATATCAAGCACTTTTAGTCTCTCTTCATATGGCTTCTGTTGCAGACCCTGCACCATTTTAGTTGACCTCCTCTGGACTGCCTCCATCCTGTCTATGTCCTTGCAGAGATGGGGTCTCCAGATGGGGTCTCACCAACTGTTTGTACAGAGGGATAACAACTTCCTGTTTTCTCCTTGTAATGCCTCTCCCTATGCATCCCAGTATCCCACCAGCCCTCACTTCCCTCTTACATTGCTTGCCTACCTTTAAGTCCCTTTCCATTTTGTTGTTATTAGTACCCCCCACCCCCATTGTGTACTCTTCCCCTGGGTTTTTGTTTCCCAAGTGCATTACTTTGCACTTCTTTGAATTGAATCTAAGCTCCCATATTTTTGACCATTTCTCCAACCTTGCCAAGTCCCTTGCCAAGATCCACACCACCTTGTGTATCAACTCTGTTGTAGATCTTTGTGTCATCTGCAAAGAGACATACTTTTCCTCCCAGTCCCTCTGCAATGTCAACTGTAAAGACATTAAAGAGGACTGGTCCCAGTACTGAACAATGCGGTACCCCACTAGTAACCCTCCTTTCTTCGGAATGGGCTCTGTTTACTATTACCCTCTGCGTCTTGTTGTCCAGCCAATGTTTTACCCAGGTTACCACCCTGAGACCCACTCCCAGGCTGGCTAACTTGTTTATTGATCTTTTGTGTGGGACTGTGTCAAATGCCTTGCTAAAGTCTAGGCAGGCCATGTCCACAGCCCCTCCTTGGTCTACTACTTTGGTCACCAAGTCAAAGAAATCTATTAGATTCACTTGACATGACCTTCCCACTGTGAATCCATGCCACCTTGGATCCTGTGCCCTGCTGGCTTCTAGGTACTCAACAATTCTTTCCTTCAGAAGTGAGTCCATCATTTTCCCTACCACTGAGGTCAAACTAACAGGTCTATAGTTTCCTGCCTCTGCCTGGCTCCCACTTTTGTGAAGGGGAATCATATCCGCCCTCCTCCAGTCCTCAGGTACCACACCATCCTCCAATGATTTGTTAAAAAGGGTAGTCAGTGGTGTCACTAGTTCTCCCCTTATTCCTTTTAGAATTCCTCAACAAATCCTGTCAGGCCCCATTGCTTTGTCCACCTTCAGTTTTAGAAGTTTTTCAGGATCCTTTCTTCTGTGAATGGACTGGTGTTGACCCCCCTATCCAGAGTGCTTCTTTTGTTTAGTTTAGGTACCGCCCCTCCTCTTCTTTTGCGAATACTGAGCAGAAGTATTCATTCAGCATCCCTGCTATTTCATTGTCACCCTCTGCTCAATATCCCTCCCTTGCTCTTTCTTCACTCCCTAATGTACCCACAAAAGTTGTTTTTTTTAGATTCTATTTATTTGCTCTGGTGGACAAGGGCATCTCTTGGAAGTGCCCACTTGACCATTGCCTCTACTGTCCGCCTGATAACTCCTGCCTCTGGGACTCCCTTCCAGGACTTTCCAGCCCCCCCAATCATCTTCTGGGGGATGGCCCAGGCCCGCCCCTCTTACCTGGCAGCCTTTCTGTAATTAGAGGGTTAGTTCTGGTCAAGGGCCTTGGGGGGACCATTGGAGGGATGGTCCAGTGCTAGGGATGTGGGCTAGGTCCCTGGAGGCTTCTTCACCTCCCTGGTCCTCTGGGGTATTTTAGCATTTCCCCCAGAGCATATTTGTGCAATAATGTCCAGGCATTTATGTGCCGATATCCGCCGACGCTTCACCCCCTAGTCGCTGCACTGCTTGTTCCTTGCGCTGCCCCCAGTCTCCATCAGGGGCCGCTAAAGAGCAGTGCTGGGCCTGAACCCCCCCCCACCGGGAAGGGAGAGCAGTCCTCCAGATGCTCAATCCCTTCCCTCCCCTGTCGGCTCCTGGTGGCCCGAGTCTGTTCCTGAACCCGGGTTGCCAGCGTGGCGTGAGGTGTGGCGTTCAGTGCCTCAACCCTCAGCGCCACCGGGCCAGCACCCATGAAAGGTTTTATCCCCCTTCTTAACTGAGTTGGCTATCTTTTCCTTGGTTTGGGCCTTTGCTGTTCTGACTGCCTTCCCCGCTTCCTTCTGCTTGAATTGGTACAGTTCTCTGTCCTGTTCCTTCTGTGTTTCCTTATATTTCCCGAATGCTATCTTTGTCTCCCTAACTTTCCCCACCACCTCTTTTGAGAACCATAGTGTTTTTTTTTTTCCTTCATTTAGTTTTGTTTATTTGCTTCACACAAAGGCTTGTTGCCTCTGTGATGGCAGTTTTGATTTTTCCCCATTGTTCCTCCACCCCTCCTTCTTACCCATTTGCTAGTGCTTTTCTGAGGTACTCTCCCATTTTGCCAAAGTCAGCCCTCCTAAGGTCCAGTACCCTTGCTTTTGTATGGCTTGACTCTACAGCTGTGTTTACCGTTAACCACACTGTTTGGTGACTGCTTGTTTCCAGATGGCTATCCACTTCTAAATCTGAGATTCTCTCTCTGTTCCCATTTGAGAGTACCAGTTCTAAGATTGCTCCCTCCCGAGTGGGTTCCAACACTAGCTGTCTGAGGCATGCCCCTTGTAGGGCATCGAGAATGACCCTGCTCTTAGATGTGGCTGCAGCAAAGGTGCTCCAGTTAACATCTGGCATATTCAGGTCCAACATTAACAATATCTCCCCTTTTTCTGCCATTTTAAGGCTGTCTTCTATCATTTCCTTGTCCATTTCCTCCCTCTGAAATGGGGGTCTGCGTACAACCCTCATGCAGATTGTAGTGCCATTTCCTGTCTCCAGGGTGACCCAAAGTGCCTTCTCTCCTCTGTTTACCATTTAGTTCCATTCCTTTGATTTTCTTCCCTTACGTAGAGAGCTCTTCCTCCTCTTCTTTTACCCTCCGTCCCTCCTGTAGACTGTATACCCTGGTATGTTGACATCCCAGTCATGGTTCTCTGCGTACGTTTCTGTGATTGCCACGATATTCAGGTGTTCCTCTTCCATCAAGGCCACCAGTCCAGGGAGCTTGTCACCAGACTATGGGCATTGGTACTCATTGACCTCCATTTTTGATGGCCTTACCTCTTTTAGCCCCTCCCCGATCCTTACTGCCTTTGCCTTTTTCTTTATTTACCCCTGTCCTGCTCCCTATCGACTTCTCTACCTTGGTGTTTACCTTGCTAACTACCCTGTTTTGTGGGGGGGGGGGATTGCCCTGTTCCTTTTCAGTGCTTCCCCCCTTGGCTAGTTTAAATGCTTGTCAATGAAGCATTTAAACTTACCACCTAGGTTCCTGGTTCCCCTCCCGGACAGATGCAGACCATCACACCAGTATAGGCCTGTATCCCTCCAGGTGGATCTCCAGTCCCCAATGAAGCCAAAACCCTGAGCTTGACACCAGTTTTTCAACTATTCATTGAATCCTATGGTGCGGAGTACCCTAGCCTCACCCCTGCCATAGACAGGCAGCACCTCTGAGAATGTTACTGTGCTACTTGTCTAAGGCCCATCCCCAATCCCAAAAACTCCTCCTGCACTGCTCTGATCCCATTCCCAGCCAGGTAATTTGTCCCTAGGTGGACAATGATATCCAGCTCCAGCTCCCATACTGTTGCTCCCGCAATCCTGAGGATTCGCTTCCTATCCCTCCCAGCCATGGGCACTGGGCACGCATCTTACCTCCCTCTCCCCTCCCTCCCCAGATCTACCCCCCTAATGATTGAGTCACCCACCAGGAGTTGTTTCCTTCCCCTGTAGGGTCCCATGCTACCCTTCTGTGGGTCTATTTTATGGAGGTTCCCAGCATCCTCCTTGATCTCCACTGTGGGTGCCTCCATAGAGGAACCACGCTCCGCCAGAATGGCATATGAATTGTGGAGAGGTACAACTGGAGAACTGCGCCTCTGTTCCACCACCCTCACCCTCCTTGAGCCCACCATGGTCCAACCACTCTTCTTTCTTGGCAATCTTTAAGGCAGCAGTGGTGGCCCTGTTGGTGCCGGGGGGAGGAGGTTTTCCAAATCCTCGCCAAGTTTGCCTGGAGATGGGCAACCTCCTCCCTCAGACAAGAGAGGTGCCTACAAATAGGGCAGCATCGCAGCCTCCAGAATATCTCTTGGATGACAGCCACCCCACAGCCAGTGCATTGCACCACTCCCCACATGTCTCTCTCCTTTCCTGTTTAAATTTTTTAAATTTGATTTTTTTTTTGTTAGTGCATGTGAGCATATACCTGCGTTTACCCTACACAGTGTACTGGCCTGTTAAGGATATGACAGGTGTATGATCTTTGCACTTTTGGGGAAGTGATGTCAGAATTGGGCTGGCAGTATAGCCTAGAGGTTAGAGGAACGAGGTGTGAACAAGCTTGGTACATCCGGCAGACCAGACCTGAGTTTGATTCTCACAACCTCCACTTGCGTACTGTGTGACTCTGAGCAAGTCACTTAACCGCCCAGTGCTCCCAGGTTGCCCCTGAAAACAGGCACTTGTGCCTAGTGGACCTTACCTGGTTACCAAAGACTAAATTAAAAAAAAAATAATAAAAAAACCCTGGTATAAAGGAAATGACACCTTTGGGGTGGGTGGGGTGAGAGGCAGGGTTGGTGGGACCAAGCCAGTGCCATGCAAAAAACTATTTCAGCTGCTGCTCTCTTGGTTTCCCTTGCTTCTCTGCTGTCTTCCTAGTTTGCTGGCTCTGTCAGAATTTAAAGGCTTTGTGAGTGGGCAAGTCCTGTTTTCAACTGCTGCTCTCTTGGTTTCCCTTGATTCTCTCCTGTCTCTTGTTGAATGAACTTCGTGATTCCTTCCTGAGATGAAGCGTGTTGGGTTAGACCTTCAATTTCCTTCCCATGGCTTGGCCCAGAGTTGCAGAAGCTGGTGAGAGGTGGGTTAGTGGAGGAGCTGCACTCTGCTCAGTGCCATTACATCTAAGTCGATGTATGGCCTTATTTTTCTAATGTTCATAGCTTACCTCCCTGGAAGGCTTTTGGACTGTGACCCCTCCCACTGTTACCATAGGGACCCCTAGACATAAAAGGGGGGGGGCGGCAGGAGAGCTACAGATGTGGGGGCTCATCTTAAATTTAATTTGGCATTCGGACTGAGTGTTCGTGGGGACTTATTGCTATTGGGGCTCCCGCTGCTAGCAGGTCTGGATTTGGTGGTGTGTCATGAAAAATGGTGTGTTTAGCACCTTTTTCTCCACTTGTAGAAGAAGAAGGTGTCTGGTAGAAGACAGGAAAGGTCAACTGATCCAAAGCAGCACTGGTGATTCGTGCAAGCAATGGCTGAGTGAGGAATGTGCAAAGTGAGACACCATTTTCTCCTTGAGTACATAGCCATGAAGACGCATTCTGTGGAAGGAGAAGAGATCAACAAAAAAGGGACATTGCAGAAGTTGTTATGGCAAAGAAAGTACCTTCAGAAGAGCTCCAGGCCATTATGCCCACTTCTCTTCTGTCCTGGCTATGGAAGTCAGCAGAAAGTGGGGCGGTGGATGACAGTTGTGTATGGTGTAACTTTCAAAGAGAAGGGGTGATCCATCTCCCTTTGTGCACTAACTGTTCCAGGGGGGCCTCTTCAGGATTATCTGAGAGCTCCACATTCAGTTTCGCTTGGCTTTGGCCTGCACTGCCATTGGTGGGAGCTGCCTCCTTAGCCTCCCAGGGGAGCTTGGAAGTTTTTGAGGAATCCAAGCAGTCTGAGCCCTCAGAGGATGTGAAGCCACTTGTCCTTCAGGAGAAAGCCGGTGAGGGGATGCTGGATGTGGTCGTGAAGCAGTGGAAAAGGAAATCAGTGAGGGTGCTGTGGGGCACAGCCGTCTGCCTAGCACAACGGTACCCACCACTGCTTTCTGTTCCCATGGCAGAGGGAGAGGTAAGGGATTGGGTGTTCGAGCTGGTGACCCTCCAGGGCCTGAAGGGTTGGCTGACAGTACCCTGCCTGGCGACCGTGGCATGGCGAAAGCTACTGGCGAAGTGGCTCCCTACTTATCTAACATTGTGAAGGCTAAGGTGGAAGAACCGGAGGAGGAAGCAATGTAGCCATTGCATTGCCCCCTAGGCTGGTTACAAGGCCTTATACATTTGATGACCAAGAAGTGTACAGAACCATTCCTTATCCTTATCAGAACCTTGTACTCAGGCTACCTGATAACACCTCACACCTCCCGGCATTATGCCAGGCTACACATGTCTGGCTGGCTGGATTTCTGTGCAGTGATCCCATGAATGTGCTGTACAGGATGCAGGTGTGGCTGGAGACAGGGACCACCTTTTGGACCAGTGTGAGAGAGCTGCCCCCATGGTTGCAGGCTGACAGGTGGGTGAGGCACAGGATGTATATTGAATACTGCTCAGCTGAGTATCCCTATGTCCCGGAGAGGTTGTGGGCCATCATTAAATAAAACCGGCCGATTGGGTGTTTTGGGGCATGGTCCAAAAGTTGCAGCAGTGGTCTGAGTCGTCTGGCCCACCCACCCAAGAAATCACCCAAAACACCATTACTATGTGCCATTCATCTCCCTGTACAGGCTTGACCCTGTTTAAACACTTTGCGCGTGTCCAGGATGTGGCTGCTGGCTGTTGAGTAAAGCGCTATATCATTTCCAGGAACTCTTTTACAAATGAGACCTCCAAACCAGACCCAGCGTTCTATTTCCCCCATGGCGAAGGGCCTGCCATCTAAGAAAGGTGTTCAGCACTCGTGAGGTATCAGGACTGTTCTGCAAGTTGTTCAAATGTTCCTAGTTTTAAAAAAAAAAACAATGACAAGAAAAAGTATAATCAAAGAGACTGTGCCCAGCGGATGGTGCTGCAGGACTGTTCCCTAGTTGTTGAAAGCTGGAACTGTGTGAGCTGCCTCCACTGTGACTGTTTACTTTAAAAAAAAGTTTATTGTTCCATTTTAAAATTTGCTTTTCTATCCAAAGCAAAGTACTAACCTAAAGTCTACCTCATGCTGTGAAAGCTTGAGTGGCAGAGAGTACATGTTTGGAATAACAGAGGGATTGAATGTTGAGAGAGTGGGATTTCAACTTGTAAATATTTCATGTTGAAATAACTGTTAAAGAACAGCCTGGTTATTTTATTTTTAAAATTGTTTAAGATTGCCACCTAGGTGGCAGTGAGGGTTGAGGCACTGGACTTTACACCTTGCGTCACGCCGGCAACCCGGATTCGGGAATGACCTTGGGTTGTCGGGGCACCAGCACGGGCCGGGGGATGGGAGCAGGATCGTGCAGTGGCTCTCCTCTCCCAGGAGGGAGGGTCTCGCCCATCACGGGTGGCAGCCCTGTGGCAGCGCAGATGGGTCAGGCAACCAGTAGGGTGGGGCGTCCTGCAGTGCATGGCATGCGCGTGCCTCCTCACGCATGTGCTTGTGCCAAGGATGCAAGGGCGTGGGGATGGGAACAACAGGGACAAAAGCACCTTAAAGACAAAATGGAAAAAAATTGTTTTTAATATTCTCTTTTCACCAAAAGTGGCTAATATCATTACTGGACTGGAGCAGCTCCATGATTCACATTGTTCAGGGTAGGCCTGGGGAGGGGCACGGTTTTCCACTGGCACACCCTGGGGAGGAGCTACTGGGTGGGGAGTGTACATATCCACCTGGTGGGCACTTTTTGGTCAGGCACATATGCCCCATTTCCTGGAGGAAATGGTTTGGGGGGGAGAATGTGAGCCACCCCTCGTGGGGCTGACTTACCATCCAGTGCTCTCCCCAGGTTGGTAAGGGCCCTGGCTTGGGGCATCTGAGTGTCCTGCCCCATTTAGGTGGGGGGTGTTGCTCCATGCTCCATGTCACAGACGCACTCCTGGGGTCAGGCCCTCTGCTCCCACAGTGGCCAACCTCGAAGTGCAATATGTGAACAGGGAACAAACGTGGACACCTCCTGTTTGTTTTGAGTCCAAGCAACTACCAGTCCCAAGTCCTGGGGTCAGATATGAACCCTTTTTTATAGCTAGTACGCCTAGGTAACAGGTCCAAATATCACACCCCCTTCGAGGAAAGCAGCGCAATACTTGATCCCAGCTGGCATACAACCAGCCTGGTTCACAATCCCACTTCTGACTCAGCTGAGATGCAGGTATTTTCTTACCTTGCCAGATCTTTGCATAGATCCTTGTTAAAGTGGCTGCATATGGTGACACAATAGGCACTTTAACAGCCATGTCAAAATTAGCAACACTGTTCCAGGATTCACACTCAAAATGAGAAAATGTCTCAGACAGGATTAAGGAAACCAAAAGTTTACTAAAATTAAAAACAGCAAATAAATACAAAACACAGAACATATATAGATTAACATTTACAGTCAGAAAGAAATAGAAATGACAAAACAAAATGCCTTGTAACCAAATTACTAGTTCTGAGTTTTAAGCTGTGTGTTACCTAGCTTTGCCAGACCTTCTTCTTAAGTCCAGAACCCAAGTATGTGAGTTCTTTCAAAGTTGAAATAGGAGTGACCCACAGTCCCCACAGACTGCTTGGCAATATTCAAAGTTAACGTCCCAACTTCCTTGTGATGTCACAGCACGAGGTCACTTTTAGCCCTGTAATTAATTTGTAACAAGACAAAGTATACCCAAAATGGTTTCATCTTACTGCTTTGCTTGAACTCTGCAAAGATAGCAATATTAAATTATAACAGACAGTCTATTTCCTCATCAGCATAGCTCATAACAGCACTCCCCCTTTGATGTTTCAGAAAACATCCTGAAAACCACTTCTCTTAGCTGTGTGAATTTTCACAGGTATCTATCAGAACTGGCTTCCCTCCTGATGTTGTAAAATGCAATATTTTATTACTCAGGGATTTATTTAACTCTAAAAATTGATTAGCATTTTGCTCATA
This sequence comes from Neoceratodus forsteri, assembly GCA_016271365.2. Lineage (NCBI taxonomy): Eukaryota > Metazoa > Chordata > Ceratodontiformes > Ceratodontidae > Neoceratodus > Neoceratodus forsteri. Next base: position 679,027,524 of record CM028133.1, on the reverse strand, counting down.
AAAGTGCTAAATCTTTGTGAACATACATAGCTCTTGTCTCACCGTGCTTCATAAAAACAGCACTTCTAGAAAATCTGTATAAATACTTTCTGTACAGTTAGTATAGTCCCAAGAAAAAAACTGCTAATCAATTATTTAAAACCCTGTTACTGGTTTCCTAGATTCAAAGCAGTGGCTGGTCATAACCTGTTTTTTTCTATAGCAGTTACAGAACATTTTGCAATTATATGTCAACACAGAAAAGGAAACTAGCTATGTAGCTCCAGCAAGCAACTGCTTTGGGGTCAAAAGGTCAGGCCCCTTTAAAAGCTAGTCTTCCAGATGGGCCTGTTGACCCTGCCATGTCTCACAACCAGAAATTCAACGTAACATATATTTTATCAAAATTACAGTATATACACATAACTAATAGACGGTTGTCTCGTCACACTCCAGGTATAAAAGGGGATGGAGCCAGTTTGGCGAGGAGTCACTGGGCATCACGTAGGGCACGTAGGGTTGAGGGGCTAACACCCCCATTGGCCTGGGAGGTTTTGGCCAGTAAGCACTGAGGCTAGGCATTATTTGTTTTCCAAAGGGAAGGGTGGCAGCAGTGTGGTGACTGTGGGGTCCAGAATATGGAAGAACACAGGAGGGAAGGAGAGAAGTTGGAGGAGGGTCAGGAGGATGTTTAGTCCAGGAGGCCTGGTGCTCCAAACAGTAAGGCATGGCAGTGGAGCTGCCATGGTGGTGGTGGAGGTGGCAGCTCCGGGGAGTACACGGGTGGCATGCTGCTTCAGGATGGCTGGAGGGTGCATTTCTGGGATTCATTTTTATCGGGCCTGCTATGCCCATGTTAGACCCACTAATGAACTGCACAGGAAGTGTAGCTGGGAAGGAGGGAGCCGTTTTGCCCATTCTGAATTTATTTATTTGGATTTTGGTAACCAGGTAAGCCCACTGAGACCAGAGGTACCTTTTTCAGGGGCAACCCAGAATTAGTTACAGAAAAACACACATAATAGCATTATTTACAGTAGTTACAATAGTTACACAAATATACATTTGCAACAGGTTACAGGGGTAGAATCAGGTTAACATTCAGACTCTTATTAGCAGTACATGACGTTAGGTTACACATCAGTTTAGTAGGAAATTGAGACAATCACAGAAAATTGACATCATAGTTTTGCAGATACATCCAGGAAGAAGGGAAGTTCAAGGCAGTGTGACAGAATTGAGAACTGGACTAGGGAGCTAACGGTTGCAGCCACAGAGGCTGAGATTGAGAAGATATACTTTGAGCCCGGACTTGAATTGGCTAAGGGTGGATGAGCCAGTCAAGCTAGCTGGTAAGGAGTTCCATAGGTGGGAGGCAGAAAATTTGAAAGAGCGTTTGCCTTTGCTGGAGCCGTATCCGAGGGATGTCAAGCAGGTGATTTGCAGCGGATCGCAGGGTTCGGCATTGTACTTTGGGGGAGAGTAGTCCACTAAGATGGGGGGGGGGGGACCAAGGGTAGAGAACTTGAAGGCAAGGCAGGCGACGGTGTAGGCTAGTTTGTGCTGAAGAGAGGGCCAGTTAAGTTCCTTAAGTGCCTCACAATGATGCCTCCTAGGAGAGGAGTTTGTGGCGAAGCGAGCCACTCAGTTATAGAGTATGGTAAGTTTATTGATTCCATCTCTCGGAGGAACTGCAGTAGAGGAGCCCCATATAGGACAGAGGGGAGAAGATTGCAGCAGGCCAATTGCTCGAATGTAACTTTGGAACCACTGGCCTGGATGGAAAGCAGGGTGGCAAGCTGGTGGGTTAAGATTTGTGTGCAGGGCAGTCGCGGAAGATATGAAGGCTGCAGTCCCAGTGTTAGTTTAACCTAGGCAGGGGAGTAAGCTACTCTTCTGGAAACCAACATGGCTGTATTTTCGCCCCCTGTAAGGTCCTGAGCTTTGCAACGGCTCTGGAAATCTGCATGGAGTCTGTGCCTAGTCTAACTGTCTTAGGCATGCAAATGTAATGAAATCATCTTAAGCTTGCATTGCCTCTCTTGTTTGCCCTATGTATGTTCTGGTCTCCCAGCTTCATGGAGCTGCCCATTTATTTATTTATAACATTTTTTTATATCAAAGATCAGAATTCAATTTCTTTTCTTGTTCCTGTAACATGAAGCTGAAACTTATTGAATGAACTTTGTGATTCCTTCCTGAGATGAAGCGTGTTGGGTTAGAGGTTGGGTGGAGGAGCCACACTCTGCTCAGTGCTGTTACATCTAAGTCAAGGTAAGGCATTGTTTTTTCAATGTTCATGGCTTACCTCCCTAGAAGGTTTTTGGTCTGGGACCCACCCCCCCACTCTTACCATCAGGACCCCAGACATATGGGGGGGGGGTGGTAGCAGAGCTACATGTGTTTGTTCTGTTCCCTGCTGCTATTTAAGGGGGGTTGGAAGATTTGTGAGGTCAGTGGATTATCAGTGTACAAGTGGGGCAGGGGTTTGAGCCCCAGTCCGGGAGTTGCAGCCTATGTCCATCAGCGCTGCTCTGTGCTCATGTTTTCTGGGGAGAGGACTGTTTAGGGTGTGTGACAGTGGGATGGGAGCCTGTTTGGAGTTGGGAGCCATGGCTCGGAGGATGTTTATAGTGCTGGCCCACCCGTGCTCCGTGGCACTGAGGTGGGCCTGGGCCTGTCCTATTCAGGAGTTGGTATGGCAGTAGTGGGATATCACGGCAGTGCTGGCCTTTCCTGGTGGTGACAGCATTGGGGGGGGGGTTGTACCCTTGTGGCATGCTGCCTGGTTTGTTGGTGGCCTGCTGGGAGAGTCTCTGCTGGACCCACCGTGCCCGCATCCTGGCAGTAATTTTCTGCTTTGTAGGGGGTGGGTCCTGCTAATGCCCATTACTGCAGGATGTTTGGTGAACTGTAAGGAAGAAGCCAGTCGCTAAAGTGTATGCTCCAGGTGTTATTTAGATTCTGAGAGCAGGGCGGCGTAGGCTATGTTTGAGCCAGGCCTGGGGAAGGTAAGGGGCGATGTTATAGTGAGCCCTGGTGGCTGTAGGCATGTTGGGTGCCGCCCCTGATGATTCACAGCTTTCTTTTTCCCCCCTTAGAGCCTTTTCAGCTATATAGTCTGTGTGGAGCTTACTCCTGGCCTGCTTAGGCCTAAGTAAGTGCCGCAGCTTTGTGCTGCAGAATTTAGCCTGTAACCTTTGTGCCTGTGCTTCGCTGGCCTCCAGCCCCATGGAGCTGCAACTTTATGTTATTAATTTAATTATTTTATTCTTTATGTTAGCATCTTCTATTCCTTGTTCTGCCTCTGTTCTAACCCTCCTTGCCCCTAGCTCTAGTGTGCTGTCTGGGGTGCTTGTTTCCAGCCCTATGTGTGTCCTCTGGGTGTCATCTGAGGTGAGAAACTGTCTTATCCTCTATCAATTCAGTGGACAAAGTAAGAGCTATTTTTCATTCCAGCTATAATCCTGATTGTGTTCTTCCTGGCTTGTGCCCCCCAGCCCTTATCACCAGGACCCCAGGCACATGCTGAAGGGTGGGTTACAGACAGTGTCCCTTTACTGAGTTTCAGATGCTTTGTTTTATGTATTAATTTAAATTTTAAATTTGAATGTACAGTATATTAAATCTCAGTATGCAACTAAGTGTATCTCATACATACACAAAGAATACTATGGTGGCCTAAATAATTAGTATTCAAATTTAAATTGTTTGGCCTGCTGTATACTAAATGCATGCCTAAAGCATGTATTCTAAAAAAATGGACATTGCATAGCAGTAAAACTACCAACTACATACTTGGCTTATCTATTCTTTTTTTTTTTTTTGCATAAAAGAGTTTATTCAACTTGTTGTGCACACATATAATCAATTCCATTCCAGCTTATCGCGTGCGCCACTCCCTCACTCCTTCCGCTAGACTTTCTGTTGCGAGGGGTATTCTCTTACCCCAGCTCCAATATGCTTTGCCCCTCCTCTTTGCTGCAAACTCTGCTACACTCCACAAATGGGACACTGTCTACAACAACATCTGTAGATTCGCCTTAACTGCCCCATGTCTTACCCATCATTGTCTCCTTTACGCTGGCTTAAATTGGCTGTCACCTAAGGATATTCGAGCCTACTCCCTGGGCTGCTTTATCGACTCCCTGTCTAGACCTCTCGGCCCTGTCTATCTTGCCAACATCCTGACTCCTGCCTCACACACCCGTACCCTCAGGTCTTCCTCTGTCCCCATGCTCTCCACTAGACCTTGCATGACAAAAATGGGTGAACAGGCATTTGCCCATTTTGCTCCCAAATTCTGGAACTCACTCCCCCTTATGGTGAAAACTTCAGCCTCCCATCGAGAATTCAAAAACTCGCTGTTCACCCACCTCCTAGCCTCTGGCAAATGCAAATGCTCTTAATTTGCTTTGTCCCACTGCAGGCTGTCGGGTCTGACCCTGAGTACTACACTAATGTTCTCCCATGCAATACGTTTATCTAGGTGGCTATGAACCTTGATGTCTTTACTGTCCTCAGCTGTCTTATAGTTACCCTAATTGCTTTATTTTACATCCTTATTATGATCTATGCCTAAAATGTACCCTTATGTAACTATTACTGTGCTACCCAATGTATATCTTGTTTTGCTCCTGTGCACCTATATTATGTCTGTGCATTTCTGCATATTGTAACCAATGTTCTGTGCTCTTCCAGGTCGTGCCTGAAAATAGGCAGGTCTGTTGCCTAGCGCACTTACCCGGTTACCAAAAGCTAATAAATAAATAAATAAATATAGAGATTCACTGATAACAAGGCACATGGGTTACACTCTTACAGTTTCCATTGAAACCTATTATAGTCTCATGTTTTATATCTAGTTCCATACACATGAATGTATGTACCCCCATGCAACATCCTATGCAATTTTAAACTTCTTAAACCAATCACTTAATATATTCATAAAGTGCTATATTCAGATGTCTATCAGGACACTGCCTTTTTATACATCTAATCCTCCCCAGAAAGCCATAGTCTCTTGCTGGGACAAGTCTGCCAGAAAAGGGGCCCATTCCCTAGCAAACAAATCCAGCTTTTCCTTTGCAAGGAAGGAGAGCTTTTCCAACTCCAAGGTATGTAATACCAGCATCCGCCAGCCCTGTACTGTAGGGACCATACAGGACACCCAGGTATTTTGTATACAGTGTCTGGCTAAAATCAGTAACACTCTTACCCATCTCGGGAGCGGGTCCCATTCTCCTTCTTCACCTATCTCCACCCCAAACAAACATACCACTGGTGTAAGGGGGCCCATCTTACCCCACATCCTCCCTACTTCCAATGCTACTGATTTCCAAAACTGCTGTAATATGCTACGGGCCCAGAAACAGTGTATGTAGGTACCTATCTCTTGCCCACACCGACCACAATAGGGAGATATAGCTGAGTGAAACTTATGTACCATGGCCGGGGAGCTATATACCCTGTGTAGGAATTTAAAAAATGCTTCCTTAAATCTATTACAGAGTAGAAGGCCCATATGCATTGGCAACAATTGCAGCCAGTTCCGATCCTCTATCTGTACACCCAAATCTGTTTCCCAGACTCTCCGGGTTTTTATCGTCAAATCTGGTAATCCCTGTCTAGCGTCTCTCACCACTTTCCCTATAAAACCTTTAGGTTCCAGTCTGGATAACTGGATGACTGTTTCGATTCTCCTCAATTCCCCAATCCCCGGCCCTTCTCTATTTAACCCAGCTATATATGCTCTCACTTGAAAGTACCTAAACATGTGTCCTCTTTTCAGGTTCAACCTTTTTTGTTTATCAGAGAAGGAGCAGATCCCCATTCCACTGCTAAGATCCACCAGGCTTCTTATACCTCCCTTTTCCCACCTCCTAAATCCAGGGTCTTCCCACTCCGGTAGGAAATATGGGTTCCCAGCAACCGGAACTAGGTACTTATCTACCTTCCTCACCCCTCTCCGTTACAGTAAACGACTCCAGCTATTCAATGTTGTTTCCATCAATGGGTTCCAGACCTCCGTCCTGTTATATGCATTTTTCCCCCTTCTCTCTAAATATGCCAAAAGTCTGGCCCAACAGTCCCTTTGCTTGAGATCAAGCCACCGTGCCGCTGTTGGAAAGTGTATCCAGTCACTAATATACTTCAAGTGGGCTGCTCGGTAATAAGACTCAATATCAGGAAAGTTTAAGCCTCCTTTCCCTGCGTCCATCTTAAGTCATTGCAAACTGATCCTGGGGTGCTTTCTTCTCCAAATAAAAGTGGAAAACAAACCTTCTAACATCTTGGTATCCTTCCTGGTCAACCCCACATGTAACATCTGTAATATATATATACCAATCTGGGGGGAATGTTCATTTTAATTAAATTTATCCTCCCGAGCCATGAAATCAGGAGAGATGCCCATCTCCTCAAGTCTGTCTCTATCTTCTTCAAAACCAGGCCATAACTGAGACTGTAGAGAGAGCCCAAGGACCACCTAATCCTGATGCCCAGGTATGTAAAGTTCCCACCCACTCTTTTAAATCCCCAGTCCTGGTTCCACCCTATATTTTTGGGAAGCCTCATGACTTCAGACTTATCTAAGTTAAGTTTATAGCCTGAAGACTGCTCAAATGTCCCTACCAGCTGTAAAAAAGTGGTCATAGACCTCTCAGGCTCAGTAATAAATAGCAGCATATCATCCGCATACATTGCGAGCTTATGTTGTTCTCCCGAGAAGCTCCTCACCCCTTGGATATTCTCATTATCCCAAATGGCAATTGCCAAGGGTTCTACCGCTAAGGTGAACAGCAACGGAGACAGCGGGCATCCCTGCCTTGTGCCTCTGCCCAACTCAAAACTACCAGAAAGTGTCCCATTCACCAACACCTTCACACGGGGGATCTATACAATGCACATAACCATCCCACAAAAGTATCACCCAGACCAAACCGGGTCAACGTCTCAAATAAGTAATCCCATTCCACTGTGTCAAATTAGTTTTCAGCATCCACTGATATAATACAGGTATCCTCCTTCCATTTTTCTACCCCCCAATATCACATTTAGAAGTCTCCTCATATTATGATATGATAGACATCCCCTGATGAACCCGGTCTGGTCTGGGTGAACTAACACAGGCAATACCGTCTCCAACCAGCCTGCCAGCAGATTCACAAAGATTTTAGCGTCACAATTTAAAAGCGAGATGGGGCAGAAAGATGCACATTCCAACATATCTTTTCCCACCATAGGAATCAAACAGATCACTGCATCAGAAAATGTGTCTGGTAATCTCAAGGTCTCGCCTTCTTTTTGCTGGAAGGTGTCACATAATGGTCCAGCTAACTGCACCGCCAGGCACTTATAGTACTCCACTGGGTACCCATCTGGCCCACTTGCCTTACCACTCTGAAGCTTCTGCATAGCCCCCAGTACCTCTAGCCTAGTAATGGGTCCATATAGAAGGTCTCATTGTTCTCTTGTCAATTCAGGTAACTTCAGAGCCCTTAGGAATGCCTCTCCATTCCCCTTCCCTCCCTCTTTTGTATATAATGTTTCATAAAAAGCTTTAAAGCAATCTCTTATCTGCTGGGAGACCCACATAGCACCCCCCTATTATTCTTGATTACTGTAACGTGGGTTGTGGTTTTCCCACCCTTCATCAGTCTAACCAACAAAGGTCCAGATCTATTTCCCCACTCATATAACTTCCTCTTACCAAATGTCCAAGCAGTCCTAGCCTCTCCACTAAGCAATGTGTTCAATGCTTCTCTAGTCACTTTCAGTTCACCTCGAACTACGTTCTCTTCCCCATTCACAACCCGCCGTTCTAAGTCTCTCACTCTGGCTCCCAGTTCCATTCTCCGCTGTTGTTTCCGCATCTCTACTTTAGTTACATAGTTTATAATCATCCCCCTCATATAAGCTTTTCCAGCTTCTCAAATAATTGTCTTACTAGTGGGGGCATGCAAGTTAGCCATTATGTAATGCTCTCACTGGTCCTGTAGATATTCTTTAAAGTTTTTATCGCCCAACAGATAAACTGGGAACTTCCAGGGGGGTGGGTCCTCCCTCTGCTTGTTCATTTCCAGTGAGAGGATCACCATGGCATGATCTGAAATGTGAATTGGGCCATGCTTAATCTCCCTCAACTGTCCATTCCATGCCTGTAGGAAAAAAAAACCCTAGTCAATCCGTGACCATGTGCCATGCGGATTCGAATAAAAGGTGTACTCCCTTGCACTGGGGTTTGTCTCCCGCCACCCATCCACCATCCCCAAGTCGACCATCCCCCTACGCCATTGACAAATTGCTTCATGTTGACAACCTTTTTCCTGTGAGTGGTCCAATAAATGATCTAGTGTACAGTTTAGGTCGCCCCCCCCATAATAAGGCCCGGGAACTGTTCCTTAACCATGAGCGAGAGGAGGGCCAGATAGAAGGAGGCCTCAAACACCGTCGGGGCATACACTGATCTGAAAGTTACTTGTTCCCCCATAATTCCCCCACCACAAATATATATCGTCCTCCCGTCTGATTCTTAACAACATGCTGTACCTGAAAAGGAAGGTGTTTATTCAGACGGACATTGACCCCTCTCTTATGTGCTTTAAATGAAGCTGCAAAACATTTCCCCACCCACTCCCTTACCAATTTCCCATGTTCCACTGCTGTTAAGTGTGTTTCCTGTATTAGTGCTACATGAGTTCCCTGTCTCTGCAACACTGTGAGGAGACTTGTTCTTTTAACTGGGGTCGCTATCCCTCTGACATTCCAGGAGCATATATTTAAAATGTGTTTATTAGCCATTAGGAAGTAGCCAGTTTTCCCTCATATTATTTCCCCCCTCATTTGTCAAATTTCTCCTCTCCCATCCATCCTTTAGGGCACTTAGTTTTTTGTAGCATAGAAACATAGACTTTGACGGCAGATAAGGACTGCTTGGCCCACCTAGTCTGCCCATTTCCCTACCTACAGGATAAGCCGCAGATCCTAGTTAACCAACAGACTATTTCTTCCTACACCCCACAAGAATTGCCTTATGTCTGTCCCATACATTCTTGAATTCTCCCACAGTTTTAGACCCCACAACCTCCTCAGGAAGGCTGTTCCATGCATCCACTACCCTTTCTGTGAAAAAATACTTCCTCACATTGCCCCCGAACCACCCCCCATCTTTAAATTGTGTCCCCTTGTTCTTGCACGTCTGTTTTTCTGAAAGATGCTACCCTCTTGGACTTTGTTGAGTCCACTGAGGTACTTAAAAGTTTCTATCATGTCCCCCCTCTCCCTCCTTTCCTCAAGGGTATACATTAGGCTCCTTTAGTCTCCTCATATGGCTTCTCCTACAGACCCCGCACCACTTTAGTTGCCCTCCTCTGGACTGCCTCTATCCTGTCTATGTCCTTGCAGAGATGGGGTCTCCAGAACTGGATGCAGTACTCCAGATGGGGTCTCACCAACTGTCTGTATAGAGGGATAACAACTTCCTGTTTTCTGCTGGTGATGCCTCTCCCTATGCATCCCAGTGTACCCCCAGCCCTCCCTACTGTCTTCTTACACTGCTTGCCAACCTTAAGGTCATCTGATATGATTACCCCCAGGTCCCATTCCTTTTTTGTTGTTGTTACTACCTCCCCCCCCCCATTGTGTAATCTTCCCCTGGGTTTTGTTTCCAGGTGCATTATTTTGCACTTTGCACTGAATCCTAGCTGCATACTTGACCATTTCTCCAACTCAGCAAGTCCCTTATCATCCTTTCTGTGTCAATGGTAGCTGGTCTTCTGTTTGTAAAATGGTACAGAGAAGCGGTTATGTACATAGTGGTACTGGTAACAGTCCAAGGTGGAGGTAGCTCCAAATTAATTGGGACCCTGTTTGCCAGCTGTGTCACCACCCCCCAGCTGCCACAATGATGTTACTACCCTCACCACTGAAGCTTTGTCATCTCCCCTCTCATTGCCATCATTCTCTCCTCTCTACTGGCAGGTGTCCCAGTACTTCAATTACCAGCTGTATCACTACCTCCCCGGTTTTCCATGGGGGCTGTGAGAGTCGCTCCTTTGGCAGCCATGAGAAGCTCCGTGACTCCGATGAAGCACATGAGAACTGTGAGGCAAGTTTCTGTGTGAGCATGTCCTACCTTTCAAAGACACCCGAAGCACTTCAATATAATAGTCATACCTCTGTGTGCAACAACATGTAAACAAGAAAACAGTAACAAGAGTCAAACTATTAAAAATATAAGAAACCATATCCACCCCAATTTTCTTAACAATCAAATTATCCAAACCCCATCCCCTCGATTTTCCCTCAGATAACTTGCTTATTATGTCCTCTTTCCCTCGTTTTATATATAATCACAAATACCCCATCTCTGACACTAACTGCCAACACTGCGTAAATGCCACTAATATCCCTCTATGCAGCTGTGTCCTGCCCTCTACCCCCCCCCCGAGGTATATATTTCTTACTATCCTTCCAAATTCCCATCTTACTTCTCCAATAGCATGAAGTTTCATAGACTGTGCCCCCCTGGTGTTGTTTCACAATTTGTCAGTGGAGAAATCCCTCACTAATATGTTGCCCTGCTATGCACATGTACATAGGGTTAAGCGTACCATCTCACGCAGATTGCCCTACAGACAGCATCAGAGCCGCCTACAGTGGATTCCTCTATATACTGCCAGCCCAGCACAGCAGAAGTGTTGTTCCCTCCCTCCCTCCCTCCATCTAGTGGTACTTCCTAACACTCCTAGCATCATGCTGCAGTGGGTGAAGAAATAAAGAAAAAATTGCCCACATTCTTCTCCTCTCCCTCTCCTCACACATCGATCCCCTCCCCCCAGCCCTCTCCAGATATTCCTCTAATAACTTATCCAATTATATAATGTCCCATCAAGAAGAAAAAATCTGTCCTCAGAGGGGGTTGTCTCCTTGAGAAGATCTTCTGTTAATCCATAACCCTGCACCTCCGTGTACCAGAGAGTGGGATAAGAGCCAAAAACCAAGTCCATCTCAACAGGAGAGAACACAAAAGCTACAGCGTTCAAAGTTATGTAAATGCAAACTCAGATGATTTCCCCCACTTGAATATTCAGCTCAATATTAAACCAATCACCCAATCTTCCAGGGCTTCAAGTTCAGATGTTATATTTCATCCGGCCTTTTTGCGCAAATCCTATATGAATTTCATTGCCCTCTCCACTTCCAAGAAAAAAATATGTTGCACCTTCATGTTTCACCTTAAGTATGGCTGGATAGATTAGAAAGTTCTCTACTTTGAGCGAATGGAGAATAGCCATTGACTTGTTGAATTTTTTTGCACCAGTTCAAAAGCCTTGCTGAGTAATCCTGGGATAGAAAAATACAATGGTCTTCCACTAAAAGCTGACCCTTTTCTCTATAAGCTGGCAATATTGTTTCTCGGTCTTGAAAATGATGAAACCGCATGATAATTTGATGAGGGGGCTGCCCTGCCGGGGGCCTGGGCATAACAGTCCTATGGGCCCGCTCCAGCTTCAGCCTCCCATGCTTAAGTGTTAGGCCCAATAACTTTGGCAGAGTTTACGAGCAAAAATTCAGTACGTCCCCTCCATCCCCTCTGGTAACCCACACAGCTGAAGATTTAGCCTTTTGTGGTAGTTCTTTCATCTCTTCTAATTCTTTTTGCAGAGCTAGTATCTGTTCTGACACCCCTTGCAGGTCATCCTCCACTCGAGATATCCATTCCTTTACCTCCACCAGTCTCGTTCCTTGAGCTGCTTGTTGAGTTAGTACCTCCTGGAGTCTATCACCAATTCTAGTTTCTAATTTACAGAGGTGCGGCTCCAGGGCTGCCAGAACTTGGCACGTCAGTTCTCGACCCAGTGCACTCTACCTCGTACAGATAAGGATATTACTTGTGGCTTTCAGCCTGTGCGTTTCACGCTTTTATTTTTGAAAGCCAATCGCTCTCTGACTTTTGCCAGCCCCTGACGCCAGATATTCCTCCATACCAGGGCAGCACACAATCTTCTTACAAAATGAACTGTCACTAAGGGCAATTTAATACTTTTTCAATTTATTTTTTACCTCGGCGAGAAGGAGCGAGGTGCAGGCGCGTCTGGTTTCTTCAAGTGCTCATTAGCGCCCCCAGCTATTCATTTTTGATTCTACCATATTTGCTTGCATAACTATATCTCAGAAATCAAAGTGTCTGAATATATGCAGGAGTTCAGTTAATTTATTTTTAATGGAAGTCTAAAACTTCCATTAGTCAAATTCTGGAAGTCATTCCAATTTTTGGGAAGTCAAAATATTTCCAGGATCCCACTTGTGGAAGTCAATATTCTTGGAAGGACCAGTGTATGGATGTTAATTCAATATATTAGTGGTCAAATACAATTTCTTTCAGAAAAATCCATCACTTCTGACTTCTGCCCCTACAATTTAGGGAGTCATCACATTTTTTGTTTTATATCTGGAAGTCAATTACTTCTCCCCCTTTATTTTGGAAGTTTTTGCCTCATTTTTGAAGTCACTGTAACAGCCCTTTGACTCACCTAGGCTGCACCAGAGACCTCAGGGTAATTCAGCACACACCTCTGAGGGGGCCAGCATGGATTCTGCAGTGGTACCAAATGTAGTGCGGTGCCTCCACCTGGGGCAATGGCAGGGAACTCCTGTGGATAAAGAACAGGTTATCACCCCCACAGGAAATAAGTTAGCTGCCCCGGTAATACTTTCCCCCACACAATAACAGTTTCCTACACAGCAGCCGTCCAAACCCCCAACAGTACATTTCAATAAAACAGTGACAGTGGATAAGATGTAAATAGTAATCTTATTATTTGGAGATGGGGAACACAAGGAGGAGAAGGTCAACCACCATTTAGTCAATAACTCTCCCCATAGCAACCCCTCTTCCCACCCCTGGGTGCATCCAGATTGTCCCTGTGTGGTGAGTACCTCACCGCTCGTGATGCAGGCCTGGGGTCTTTCATCGGAGCCCAGATAAACATGGAACACACTTCAGACTTGTAATCCTAGGCTTGCTAAACTGGTGTGTCCTTAAAAATCCTGTGCAGAGATTACCTCCAGAATCCTAACTGGCTAGCTAGCTAACAGATTTCCTAGAGCCGCAGCTCAGGGTACTTACAGTTTTTGCAGTTCATACAGGGGGTTCACAGCCAGATGAGTTGCACAGTACCATGGTGGTGTACTACAGCTACTTAACCAGAACTGTACAAACTCAAGGGGTGATGATCTTCGCCTGCCTGTCCTTGCCAACTTCGCCTATAGGCCTTTATAGACAGACTTCACTCAGGCAGGCCTGTTCCACCCTTTAACATGGGGCATTTTCGATTGCAGTCCAAGGAACCAGGATTGACTATATTCCTCAAACCCTTATGTCGCACGTCTAGTCACCCTACAGGACCTGTACAGGGCAGGGTCCCCACAGTCTCTCACGTCACAGCCCCTATCTCAGGGGATGCTCCCTCAAGCAGTGCTGGGTCCTGTCACAGCAGCTTGCTTTGACACTTACAGTCTCTCCCCTGGCTGAACGTTCACTTTACCAACCAATTTCTCCATCAAGGGGACCAGTGGCTCACTCAAGGTCCGCAGTCCAACTATTTGCCCTGTTCAGAAAGCTGTCCAACTGCTTGGGTTGCTATAGAACAAATTGTTTTCTGCTTTAGTCCCACAGAAACAGCTGCTATTTCTCCTGCACTCAACTTAGTAGTTTAAGGTAGCCGGGGTTCAGAAACAGCGAGGCAAACTTTTTTTTTAAATTTTTGTGTCGGCTGTCCAGACTCCCCCCTCCCCTGCAGGAGCTCAGCTCCCACCCACGCCACCTCCTCTATGCCCAGGCTTGCCCCCCCCGCCGGGCCTCCCCAAGGTCAGCGGTAACTTGCTCTGACTTATCCCCCAGGGTGGGGCCACAGGAACAGGGCCCCCTCCCACTGGCAAACACGGTAATTAGTGGAGGCAGCGCAGCAAACCATCATACTTTGGGTGCTGTCATTTTGTAAGCTGTATCGGGGGCTGGCATGTGCAATGATGGCCAGCGTCCACCTCACCCCCCCCCACTGATACAGCACCAGCACTGTGGTTCCCCTGGCCCACGCAAGGGGTCCGTAGCGTGCTGGAGACACAACCCCCCACCCCCCAGAGAAGGAGAGCAGTCCCTAGGATGTTCGATCCTCTCCCCCAGCTGGCCTGCTGATGTCCCGAGACCATTCCTGAACTTGGGTTGTTGGCATTGCAGACGGATGCCCTGCCTCTTCGATGGTGGGACGGTCCTACAGCCAGGCAAACTTGATACACTGGGGCAGTCTCTCTCTCCTCACAGCCACCCTGCAGCTCCTCTCGACCACTTTGTTTTTACTTTTGGTGGCAAAACAGTCTTATGTCGCCCCCTAGCAGCCTCCCTCTGATTAGCTGCAGCTCACCAGGTGATCTCAGGGCTGGCTCTGTATTTTACCCAGCAGCCGTTTTGGAGTTTTCTATGGGGGCTGCCATTTTATCTACCTTAGGACTCTCTGCAGTCCAGCCCTGATTTATGCCATTGAGCCCTCCAACAGGGCTAACTCTATGGGTACTGTTGACTGGAGGCCTTCCGGTCACTATCGGTACCGATCCCCGACTCCTCTGCTCATCCTAGAGCTGGGGATATATATTTTTCTAACGGCCGCATGACCAAGCTGAAATTGGAGCGCAGCTTCTTTAAATTTTGGCTCCGACAGCTGCGCATGCTCAAGGGGAGCGTGGCTGCCATCTTGTTTCCTTTTTTGCAGTCCTGGCTTCCCAAAACACCAGGATCGCAAGTCACCCTCTCTTCTAGTGCCTACAGGTGCAAAAGCCCCATGCTGACCCTTGGCCCCTCCGTGCAGCGATCCCACAGGTTAGAGGCCAGTGACTGGTGTCAGTGGCCGGGAGGTGCCAGGGTCTGGATCCTACCCGGGACCCCTGGGAGCAGCATCAGCACCAGGTCGGGACCGGAGCCCCAAAGGTAAGCACAATTTGGGGGGCTTATTTATTTATTTATTAGCTTTTGGTAACTGGGTAAGTGCGCTAGGCAACAGATCTGCCTATTTTCAGGCACGACCCGGGAGAGCACAGGACATTGATTACAGTATGCAGAAATGCACAGACATAATATAGGTTACTCAAATACTCCAAAAATGGAGTTAACTGAACTCTTGAATATATACATAATTAGCATTCTAATTTGTAATGCATAAATTTAAAAACATGATTTACATACTTCCTGCACATGAATACTAACTGCATTGAAAATAACGTATTCCATTATGGTGTGGGCAGGGTGGTGGCATTGATAGCGGTAAGGCCTGGGGCAAGTCTAAACCAGCAGCAGGTCTTGGGGAAGGATAGTGTATAACAGTGCAGACTGGAGAACGACGGTCTTTTCCTGCTAAACAACGTCTAAATTTCTGTGGCTCTAGTTATGCAACGAAGTCTAGCTATGACACATTGATCGCCTAAGTACTGACCTTAGGACAGTGCTAACGTCTTAACATATTGTTAAGGCACATAATTCGAGAAAACAGGATATTTGTGTTTAAATACCGATTGCTCTCATTTTACTTAGGTCTCAAAATATTTCTGCAGGGAATTCAGGCGCACTGCACCGGAAGTCATAAAGAGCTGCTGGACCTTTAATTGGGAAGTGACAAATGCAGTCTTGTGTTTCCGGTTGTGACGGTGTACGCGTTGCGCCGTCCGTACCCGGTAGCGTGCGTCACTCTGGGCCAGTGTGTTCGGGGAGTTGGAGACAGAGAGCGAGCAGACATTGGGATATATAACCATTTGAGCTCGTCGCTGGGGTATGTACACACAGCTTAGTCACTTCCCCCACTTTGGCTACATGAACCTGCCGAGCCTCCCTCACCCCGTACTCGCCTCCTGTGTTGCAGAAAAGTTGAGTGGCTGAGTTAGTTCTAAGGCCTGCGCTGGTGCGAGGGCCTACTTAACTGGTACACAATAAAAGCGGCCCGAGTTCCTGCAGCTGCGCGCCGCCGTCGCCACGCTTAGTGAGCGGGGAAAACGCGCCACTGTTCGGGTGGGAAGGGAGTTCCCGTCCTGACTTCGAAGTGCTCGCTTTTTTCAGTGGCGACGAGCCAGTTTTTGTTTTGCAAAGGGGTGTGTTGCCAATCATTAGTTGTCCCCCCCGGTCCCCAGTCACAAGAAGGGGGTGTTTGAAATGAACACTTGTCGAGTGAGGCGGTTATAAAATTGAGCCGTGTTTTCTTGTTGCTTGGTCTATTTTTTGGTTGTAGCAGCACAGGCCATATTAAATGCTATTTGTGTTTTCTGAAATCGTGTGTTCATCACATCTACACAAGCAGTCTACGGTTGATCAGTTGTATATGAAACGGCGTATTGTTTTGAGTGTCATTTTTCTCTTTTACAGGAGAACTGCCTGAATCTGTTATTTTTCCCAGTAGAAACTGTTTTTTTAAATATTGGTTCACATTCTGTTATTGCTCTAGCAATGCAGTTTTTTTAGCTGTCCTAGTGGGTGTTTCTCAGTTGCATGCTGCTGGCAAGAATACATTTAGAACTGCATGATGATGTTTACGTTCTTCTTCTATTTTTCCACTGTTGTCACAGTGCATTCATGTTCTGTTACAGAACTCTGGCTGAGAGGGGCATGCCTATATCATACAGTTCTAAAATGGCACTTAACACCAGAGTGTAAAGCAAAAAAACACCCACTGAGGTTACTAAACGGCCTGAATAGATGGAACAATAACAGAAAACTAAACAGTACTTAAAAGGCTTCTGTTGGAGGGGGAAACACCTTACAGGTTCAGTGCCGTTCTCCCTTAAAACAACTTAAATGGTTCTGCCGCTTTATATGTCAGTTTATTGCAGCTCCAAACTTGTTTTGTGAAAAATGCTGATGAGTTTGTAATTATCTAATGTGTACAAAAGAAGGCTAAAATATTCAGATGCATCTATCAGTGAGGGTATTGCCAAGTTATTATTTTTTTTTTTTTTTAGTTTTTGTTAACCAGGTATGGTGTCATATCCATAATTATGATTATTTCAGAGACGACCCAGGAGGTTACAGACATTTTAGGCAGTCAGTTTACAGGCATTCATACAGAAGATGAGCAACAGCATAAAAGAGAATCTACAAGACATTTCCAAGTGATAACAGTGATGATATGATGCTAAAAGACAGGTAGGAAAAAAATATTTGAAACTCTGATCATGTTTCTGATGGTTCTAGGACATCATATACAGCAGCTACAAGGGGTCCCATGCAACACAAACCATACAGTAACTATTACTAGTCTGTGTCAGAGGCTCAGTAGGTAGCACACTCGCCTCTGAGGCTGGGAGATCAGAGGGCTGTGGGTTCAGTTCCACATCTGCCACTTGGGTTAATATCACAATACTGACACTGTAGTGCAGCATGAGGGGGGTGCTGCACTTCTGAGGTGCCGTCTGTCGGATGAGACGTTAAACCAAGGCCCCATCTGCATGGATTGGTGGTAGTTCAGATGGATGCTAAAGATCCCATTGCACTTATTGAAAAGAGTAGGAGAATTTCCCCGGTGTCCTGGCCAGATTTCTCCCATTCACTAAAAATATCACCAACAGCTTAATCTGGTTCAATTTCAGTTGCTTACCATCTGTATCTCCCTGGTCGCCCCTGAAAATGGGACTTCTAGGCCCAGTGGGCTTACTGGGTCAACAAAATATAGTAAATTAAATTTTCTCATATTTTACAAGGTCCTGATGCACTGATTACATTAAGCCAGTTTACCAGTCATTTAATACTAATGGTATCACTACTGTAGGTGCTCTTGAAACTGAGTAGTTCTTACTGAGCCAGCAGGAAGTGTGCCACATTAGCGCATCACTTCATGTAGTTGCCCTCAGTTTTTTTTTCTTGACCTGCCAGAACTCACAAGGATGAACACAATTTCTTTCATTTGTTGATAATTTCGATAAAATATGAAATGTCACTGACCTTTAAAACATTCTTGCGTGCAGGCATGTGTGTAGGAAGGCATACTCCATGGTGTACAGTTTTATTTTAGGGGCAACTGAGAGTCTGTACTGCTGGTATTGTTTTATGCAACACAACACAGAGGCAGCAACTCCTTTTCATGGGAGCCAAAACTACAAGGGTTAGCCGCTGAGATTGTCTTTGCATCCCAGGGACCATCTAACATTTTAGGCTGTAGTGAGATATGTGGGTGTCTTAGAGCAGTGTATGGGAACTGTACTAGTTCATTGGTGAAGCATTAACCAGTACCATGGTATACAAAAATTGTTTTCATTGTGCTAGATGGGGCAACAGACCTGCTGCTGGTGTACACATTTATATTGTCTGGCTACACCTCTGAGTGCTGGACAAAAAAACTGGCTCCCCACTGCAAATGGTCACCATGCATTCAATTTAATTGCATTAAAACCAGAGTGGCTGTGGGAATGAACACAGTGGTAACCATCCAAACATGGACCCCACCATACTATTAAGAGTATGTTGTCTTCCTCCGCTGGAAACAGATTACTGCTGCTGAGCCCAAATTTAAAACAATCGTACATTATTCCTAATGCTACAATAAGACCAACCTCCTAATTATTCATTTTGTCAAATTATATAACACAAGACCACAATGTAAGGGAATCAGATTTATAAACCTATCTTCCATAACACACATTGGGCATGACACAGCTCCATCTGTGTGTTGAAATCCCACTTAGAATTTGTACAGAATGAATTAATAACGAACCCAGTTGATTAATTATACACTATAAACAAAATGCAGAATCACAAAATCTTAGTAATGCATGGATAAGTGCACAACAAAATATTAACCACGACAAATCCATAAAGGGCATACAATGGAAAAAATGAACCAAGCCACAAGAATGGAGCAGTTGCAATACAGAATATGTATTGGAAACCTTTTTTTAATCCAAAATTCAAGATTATTTATCTTTTATTTTTTTAAGTTGTTTTAACCAGGAGTAGCACACTAAGCTGAACGCTTTTTTACAGGAGCGACCTGGGAGCACAGGGAAGTTATGTGACTTGCTCAGGGTCACACAGTATGCAGGTGGAAGCTGTGGGATTCAAACCCAGGTCTGGTATGCTGGATGTCACCAGATTTGCAGCTCAGAGCCTTAAACCACTGTGCTATACTGATTAAAACCAAGCCTGTGGGTGTTAGGTGTTTTGAAAGAAAAGAAAGGCATTCCATTAAATATTTTATTACAATGTTCAAGACATTGGTTACTTAAGGGATAATATTAATACAGGAAATGTTAACTAGTGATAAATTCTGTAGTATCTAAACCAGATTACAAAACAGGTTCCCAGTCCATGAACCTGTTGAACCCATGCATTTTCCAGATTTTTAACTTGAATATCCACAGACGCCTTCTGCAGTAGGAGGTGTAACCTATCCCCATCACAGGGATTACTGTACACAGTTTCTGTCCCACTCCCCATATAGTGAATTTCTGTGCACCCTTGAATGGTAGCTGTGTGTAGATGGTATGCTGTGGGATCTTCACTGTCCTTCCTATTGATTGCCCTGTAGTGTTCCAGCATGCGTTTTGTTTGTTTATTGGATTGCAATAACATTGAGCTAGAAGCTCATTTAAAAATGTTCCACATCAAAGTAACACAATCAGACATAAAATTCGGACTATCTAATAAAACAAAGTGGATATGTACATTATTAGAGATAATCCTGAATTAGCCAGAGTTGACCTTGTCAGGTTGTAGGGTGGGTGAAAGGAGCAGGTAGGGCCGAGAGGCAGGGGAGGGAAGAAAGGGTGAAATGGGGGGTACAGAGGGAAGGAGGTGGGCATGGTGAGGGTGTAGGGGAGGCTGGGGAGTAATGCTACTTAGGGAAGGCAGTCGCAGCTGCTCAGCGCGGTGAGGTGTTGGCAGAGTTTAATCTTGAATGAGCCAAGCTCTGTTTAAGCCAGAATGTCATGGGAGGGCATTTAGGCAACTGGGTGTGCGGTACGCAAGTTGTGCTTGTGAAGTGTGGCAGAAAGGGACTTGATAGGATTGCCTAGATGTGCCCAAGTCTGGGGAAGGTTGGTTGTTAGATTAAGGAGGTTTTGACTGGGGTGTGTAATCCTAGACAGGTTTTCTTGGCTAGGAGACGGGCTTGGTATTTCATCCTGCCCTTTAGGTGCAGCCAGTTGGTCTGAGCGTATAAGTTGCATGTATGAGTGAGTCGACGGGCACCCGTTATTAGCCTCCAGGATTTGTTTATTGCTGTGACGATCCTTTTAAGAGTAGTATAAGATGCAGTGCTGTACACGACCAAGCTGTAGTCTGTAATAGAGATTATTGAGCTGTTTATTGCGAGCTGAAGCGTCACGTGGCTGGCGAAGGATAAGGAGCTGTTAAGGGTAACCCCGAGATATTTGAAGGTGTGCACTAATTCTAGTGGGGTACTATGGCTGTTCAGAATTAACTGATGTGATTTATGTCTGTTTTGGGGGTTAGCGACCAACATAAATTTTGTCTCTTTATAGTTCATAAGTTTGTGCTTTGAGAAACAGGCCTCAGCAGTTGGGAAATTATCCTGGAGTGGTGTTTCCAGAAGGTGCAGGTCAGGCTTACTGGTGAAGATGATGGCACTCACATAGAGGAGTATTTATTTCTGTGCTGACAATGGGGAGGTGGTTGAGGAAAAGACTGAAGAGTAGGGGGCCTAAGATCGAGCCTTGTGGACACCTGTGTGCACACTTGTTGACTATCTGAGATGATTTAATTTAACCTGTTGGGATCTGTTCCAGAGGAAACTTTTGAACCACCCCATGACTTCATTTGAGAGCCCAGCGGCAGAGAGTTTGCCGAGCAGTATGGTGTGGTTTACCATGTCAAAGACTTTAGTGAGCATTGAAAGTGAAGATATAAAGTATTCGAATGCTTGGTCCGCATCTTGAGCAGAGTCTGTCGGGGACCAGTCGATTTGTTTAAGATAGGACTTGGGTGTTCAAGCTGCCCTTTCTTCAGAACTCGACCTATGATAGTTTTAGTGGGGGTGTAGGGGCTGTATTAGACCAGTGCCATAGGATGGCGGAGTGGTCACTTATTGAGTCGGGGAGTATGGTGGTAATTTTGTTTGGGTGATTAGTAAGTATCCAGTCCAGAAGTGTACTGGAACCAATGTGGTAGTTGACCCTAGTGGGGGAGTCAACCATTTGTGATATATTGACGGTGGAGATGGCATCTTTGTAGGGGGGCTCTTATTGTGTGACCAATATGTTTTGGCACAGGAGCACCACAGGGCATAGATTACATAAGGAGTAGTGCACGTTATGAACTGCTGGATCTCTACCTTTTTAATGCCTGCTGGGGAAGGATTAAGAAATTCCTTTCCTTGAACCCCTGATTTTGCACATGATACAGTTCTTACAGGGGTAGAAATCAGAGGGTTTGGGCAGGAGCCAAGAGGTAGTATTGGTAGAGTTCAAATTTACTTCATAACATGGGAGAACTATGAGGACTCCAGGGAAGAAAGGTGACCAGTGTAATAGGGTCAGGTGTCACAGGAGCAACACGGCATTATGGCACGATAATGCTGTGTTGGTTTAGAACGCTCAGGCCAATAATCCCCTGTTGACAGCGTGAACGTGCTCACCGAAGTAGGGAAGCAGTGAATCTGTTAGAAATATGTCCACCAATAGGAGGCGCGATTAGGACAGCAGGAAAGGGAATCGGCAGTGGAAGAAAGCAACTGCAGAAATGCCTGAGTCTGTACAGGCACTGTAGAAAACGGGACAGAGGAACGAACGGGGAAGTATGCAAGTTTGGAGGCAGTGAGCGAGTGAGGGCATATTATAGAAGTTGCCGTTGGATGGAAAAGCTCACAGGATAGCAGAACTAAGTAAGATATCTGCTCGAGGGAGACGCAAAGCTGTCAACAGTTGAGAAAGTGCCACCTGTAGGTCGGACTCGGGAGGGAGAGGCGAGGGAAAATTCGCTGTGTGGACAACTGTGTGAAATGGGAAATAGTGGAAAGAGGAATGGGTAGGAGAAAAGTGTAGAAGGGCGAACCGTGCATGCAGAATGGCGCGAGGCACAGAACAATAGTGGCAGCAGATGTGATCGGTAACAGAAGGTGTGTGGAAAAATGCATGAACAGGGAAATGGAGAACTTCTGTGGTGCTTTAAAAACGCCACCTGTTGGTGGGAATCGTCAGGTGTACAGGGAGCTTAGAGCACAACTGTAATTTTTGGGAGACTATTAAGGTATGCACGGACATGTTACCCACAGTGCAGTAGACAGCGATGTGAAAAACAAATGAGGGTAGACTAATGGAGTAGCCAGCAGAAGAACGAAAGTCGCAGGTGGAAACATAGTTGTATGCGAATAATGATACATACACCAGAGTTCAAACATCAAAAAAATAGTCACCACTATATTACTCGGCGTGGGGCGATCAACGTGCACACGCACGGATCCAGCAGCAGAAAGGCAGGAAAAGTAACAAGAGATGTACCATAATTGTGAATGTTACATAAGTGTTTCTGGTGAATACTGTTGTACAGCACAGAAAAGAGCATCTGACAGCTAGTACAGTTGCAGTTGTCATGTTACAAGCGCATTAATCCCCTCTGAGGGTGGCATCTAATGGGGAGTTAATGCATGGTCGGACCGTTGTACACACTCTGCCTCCGGCCTCGTGCCACAGCGCTCCCAACCATGCATTAACTCCCCATTAGATGCCACCTTCATCAATGATTAATGCTTACTTGATCATTGGTACATTTAGCTGGTTTGTGACTCAGTAATGTAGACCTTTGAAAAGTGTGTGCCTTATCCAGGACTTGCTGAAGTGTATCCTCGCAGGGGAGATCGTGCCAGACCAACCTCATAGATTTCTATGACTAGGTGACAGGGACTCTGGACAGAGTTCAGTGGATGTCCTGTATCTGGATTTTAGTAAGGCGTTTGCCTCGGTACCTAACTTCGGGTTATTGACAAAGTTGAGGGAGTTGAGAGTGGGAAGACAGTTGCTTAGATGGGTGGAAAACTGGTTTACAGATAGAACACAGAGGGTGGTGGTAAGAGGGACTGTCTCCTCCCCTGGGAAGGTCATCAGTGGGGTGCCCCAGGGTTCAGTACTGGGGCCACCCCTGTTCAACGCCTAGGTCTCCGATATGGGGACAGGAGTTAGAAGTAGGATGAGCCTCTTCGCAGATGACTCTAAACTGGGGGCATTGGCAGACGGGGAGGAAGCAAGGGTGGCAGTCCAGATGGATCTGGACACCCTGGAGGGTTGGACAAGGAGGTGGGGGCTGAGGTTTAATCCGGAGAAGTGTAGGGTGTTGCATCTGGGGGTCAGAAACCCAGGGCATGTTTATACCTTGGGAGGGGTCCCACTGCAAGCCACTTTAAGCAAAAGGGATCTCTGTGGTGGTAGGCACCAAAATGAACAACAGTGAGAACTGCAGAAGAACGGCGGTAAAGGCAAACAAGATACTGGGCTGTATAGTCCGGGGAATAACGTCCAGGAGGAGTGAGGTGATCCTACCTCTATACAATGCCTCCGTTAGGCCGCACCTTGAGTATTTTGTGTAGTTCTGGAAGCCGCAGGTCCAGAGGAGGGCAACCAGGATGATCTGGGGCATGGGGGGATAGGACCTATGAGGACAGGCTGGAAGCCCATGGGCTGTATTCACTGGAGGAGAGGAGAGATGGGGGGGACATGATTGAGGTTTTCAGATATGTGAAAGGGGTAGAGCCAAAGAAATGTTCAGGCTAAAGCAAAGGGGCACAACCAGGGGGCATAAATGGAAATTGAAGGGAGGAGCCTATGGGGAGAACAAAGAAGGCATTATTTCACAGAGATGGTGGTGGAGCCATGGAATGCTTTGTCCGGGAGTCTAGTCGAGCAAGGCACTGTTGAGGGCTTCAGGAGGGGAGATGCATGGGGGTACTGAAGCCAAGATTGACCCTCACAGGGACAAGGGGTGGAGGAGCGAATGCCCGATAGGGGCTGGCTACCGAGCAGACACGAAAGACCGTCAGGCCTATTCTGTTGGCTTTTAATATGTCAGTAACGGGCGGCTGAGGGCGGCTAAGGCAAGGAAGGAGCAGAACCTGGCCAGGGAAATTAGGAGAGGGAACAAGGGGTTCTTAGATACATTGGGGAAAACCTAAGGGGCGGAGGGGCAGATTAGCAGGATTAAATCAGGGGAGGGATGGGTACAAGACCCGGGGGAGCAGGCTGAGGTACTAAATGAGTATTTCACCTCAGTTTTCACCAGGGAAAATGGGGGTGCTGCATCATACATGGGAGGAGACAGAGATACTGAGGAGGTGGGACCCTTACCGATCGGCAGGTCTGGGGAGAGGGGGAGGCATCACTGGCAGGTGGGGGGAGGGCTAAGCAGGGAGAAGAGGTACCGGAAGTGGAAATCACAGCTGAGAGAGTGAGGGAAGCCCTCAGCTCCCTTAAGACGGAGAAAGCACCGGGGCCGGATAAATTACATCCCAGAGTGCTGAAGGAACTTGCAGATGTCCTGGCAAAACCCCTGGCAGAGCTTTCGCCATCTCTCTGAGGACAGGGTGGGTGCCCCAAGACTGGAAGGTGGCGCATATAGTGCCTATCCACAAGGGGGGATCAAGGGAGGTGGCAGGGAACTACAGGCCTGTCAGCCTGACCTCGGTGGTGGGCAAAGTGATGGAAGGCATTGTCAAGGAGAGGCTAGGGGGACCTGGATAAGTCAGGGTGCCTGGACGATAGACAGCATGGATTCATCCCGGGAAATCGTGTCAGACAAACCTGGTGGAGTTCTATGACTGGGTGACAAGTGCCTTGGACCTGGAGACCAGTGGATGTCCTCTTCTGGACTTCAGCAAGGCATTTGACTCTGTTCCTCACGTGGGCCTGTTGGATAAGCTGGGAGAAATGGGGTGGGGAACCAGATGATCAGATGGATAGGCAATTGGCTCCAGGACCGGACCCAGAGAGTCGAGTTGGTGGGATAGTCTCATCCCCAAGGAGGGTCATTAGTGGGGTCCCACAGGGATCAGTCCTTGGCCCTTCTGTTCAACGCCCACGTATCTGACATAAGGACAGGAATCGGGAGTGAGATGAGTCTCTTTGCAGATGACTCGAAACTGGGGGCGGTGGTGGATGGGGAGGAGGGGAGGGTGGCCCTACAGGGGGACCTGGAGACTCTGGAGAGATGGTGTAGAAAGTGGAAGCTGAGGTTCAATGCAGGGAAATGCAAGGTACTCCACCTGGGGGCCGGAAACCCGGGCCAAGTGTACACCCTGGGGGGGGAAATGCTACAAGTCTCGATGGCTGAGAGGGACCTGGGGGTGGTGGTGGATGTCAAGATGAACAACTCGGAGACTTGTAGGAGGGCAGCAGCCAAGGCCAACAGGATGCTGGGATGCATCGCTAGGGGGATCACCTCCAGAAGGAGGGAAGTGATACTCCCTCTGTATAACTGCTTGGTGAGGCCGCACCTTGAGTACTGCGTGCAGTTTTGGAGGCTACACTTAAAGTGGGACATTAACCTCCTGGAGAGGGTCCAGAGGAGGGCAGCCAAAATGATTTGGGGCTTGGGGGACAGGACCTATGAGGAGAGGCTCGAAGAGCTAAATATGTACACATTGGAAGAGAGAAGGGACCGGGGAGACATGATAGAGGTCTTTAGGTACATGAAGAGGGTAAATAGGGAGGAACAGTTGGGGTGCTTCAAGGAAGGAGGAAGGGCCACTAGAGGGCATGGCTGGAAGCTGGAGGGGAAGATTCAGGGAGAAAGGAGGAGGTGCTACTTCACTGAGAGGGTGGTGGAGCCATGGAATGCACTGCCTAGGGGCTGGTGGAGGCAGAGACAGTGGAGGGGTTCAAGAGGGGGTGGGACAGGTACAGGGGAAGGGTTCTGGAAGCAAAATCCAATGCAGCAAGAATATCCGGAACTGGGAAGGGAGAAGCCAGAGAAGGCGAGGGGGACGGCAAGGTCAGCACCCAGGTTGGGGACTGACCAAACGAGCAGACACGAAAGACCGTTAGGCCTATTCTGCTGGCATTTTAGTATGTTAGTATGTTAGTAACCTGCCACCCTAAACCTGTAAGGTAGTTCTGAGGCCTCCCTCCAAGTCATTTTCCCTTGTACAATTATGCTGTAATCCAACCAACTGGCCATAGGTGATATTTTGTATTGTGTACTTTGGGGTGTGTACTAGTGACGTGTAACAAACTGTTACTTGCTGTACTTTTCCAGTATCCGGTTGTAAAAACGTTTCCCCATGGGGTGCCCCATGCAGTGTAATGTCCAGAAAGTTAATTTTTTTACATTTGCTACTTGCAGTGAATTTGAGATCCACTTGATTGTCTTTAAGGTGCTTTAAAAACTATTCGAGATCTGAGGCAGAGCCTCACCACACACAAATTATTGTTAATATAATGTAGCATACTAGAAACAATTGCAGACATACAGACATTATGCACTTAAATGCAAGAAATTTCTTAAAGATGTAAACCATCCAACTTGAATATGTAAAAGCTAAACATGTAAAAACAAAGTGCCCATGCATCTAATTAGTACACCAGTAATATATGATGCACCAAAAATCTAAAAACATGCCATATTTAACATATTATGTACATCTATACCTAAAACATAAACATATGAGGAGTTGTGCAGTGTAGTGGCTGTGGGGCAGCAGTCTTCCGTGAGTCTTTCTGGAGGCTGAGATGCCGCCCTATTTGCAGACAGCTCTGTGCCCGGAGGGAAGAAGTTGCCCATCTTCAGGCCACACTGGACAGTAGTAAAGGAACCTTCTCCCAGGCCACACTGGACGGTAGGAAGGGAACCTCCCCCATCCAGGGAGCACCAGAGTCACCACCACTATCTCAGAGGTTGCGAAGAAAGCACAGCAGTTGGACCACAGTGGGCTCGGGAGGGTGAGGATGGTGGAACAGAGGCACACCCAGTCAGTTGTACCACTCCACAATCCATACACCATTCTGGGGGAGCATAGCTCCCCTATGGATGCACCCGCAGAGGAGACTAAGGAGGCTGAGGACAACTGTCACAAGGGAGGCCCACAGGAAAGAGGCAGAGGACACCACAAGGAAAGGAAGCAGCTCCTGGTGGGGGACTCAGTTAATAGGGGGATAGAACTGAGGGAGCAGGGAAAACTGAAGTAAGGTGCCTGCCTGGTGCCATGGCTTGGAGGGACAGGAAGCGCATCCTCAGGATCACGAGAAAAGCTGCATGGGAGTCTGAGCTGGACGTCATTGTCCACCTAAGGACAAATGACTTGGCTCATCATGAGATTAGAGCAGTGCAGAAGGACTTTGTGGAATTGGGGAGGGGCCTAAGACAAGTAGTACACACAGTATCCTTCTCAGAGGTGCTGCCTGTCAATGGCATGAGTGAGGCGAGGGTACTTTGCACCATGCAGTTTAATGAATGGTTGAAAAAATGGTGTGGAGCACAGGGGTTTGGGGACTGGGGTTCCACCTGGAGGAACACCAGCCTATACTGGCAGAATGGTCTGCATCTGTCCATGAAGGGAACAAGTCTTTGAGCAGTCGGTTTAAATGCTTCATTGGCAAGCTTTAAACTATTCTGGGGGGCACTGATAAGCAGCAGGAAAATCCCAGCCTTTCCTACAAAACAGGGTACTAAATGAGAAAAGACCGAGGTAGAAAGGTCAGTGGGGGATGCTGCAACAGAAGGTAAAGCCATCAAAAAATGGAGAGCAATGAGTACCAATGCCCGCAGTCTGAGTAACAAGCTTCCTGAATTAGTGGCCTTGATGGAGGAGGAACATCTGGATATCGTGGAAGTCACAGAAACGTGGTACACACAAAACCATGACTGGGACGTAAACATACCAGGATACACTGTCTACAGGAGGGACAGGGAGGGTAAAAGAGGAGGAGGAGTAGCTCTTTACACAAGGGAAGGAATCAAAGCAAAAGGGAAAACAGGGAGGAGAAGAACAACTGTGGGTAAATTTGGAGACCGGCAATGGCACCACAATCCGCACAGGAGTTGTATACAGACCCCCTTCTCAGGGGGAGGAAATGGATAAGGAGATGATAGAAAGTATACTTAGAATGGCAGAAAAAGGGGAGATGTTGCTGATGGGTGACCTGAATATGCCAGATGTTAACTGGAGTGCAGTTGCAGCAGCCACTTCGAAGAGTGGGGTTATTCTAGATGCCCTACAGGGGGCATGCCTTAGACAACTAGTATTGGAGCCCACTCGAGAGGGAGCAATCTTAGACCTGGTTCTCTCAAATGGAGATGAAGAGAGGATCACAGATGTGAAGTGGGTAGCCATCTGGGAACTAGTGACCATCGAACAGTATGGTTCACAATAAACACAGCAACAGAGTCAAGCCATACAAAGGCAAAAGTACTGGATTTTAGGAGGGCTGACTTTGCCAAAATGGGTGAGTGCCTAAGGAATGCACTAGCAAATGGGCAGAAAGGAGGGGTGGAAGAACAATGGGGAATAATAACTGCCATCACAGAGGTAACAAGCCTTTGTGTGAAGCAAATAAACAAAACGATATAAGAAACCACTATGGTTCTCAAAGGAAGTGGCAGTGAAGGTTCAAGAGAAAAAGAAAGCATTCAGGAAGTACAAGGAATCACAGAAGGAGCAGGACAGAGAATTGTATCAGTTAAAGCAAAAGGAGCTGGAAAGGCAGTCAGAACAGCAAAGGCCCAAACCGAGGAAAAGATAGCAAACTCAGTTAAGAAGGGGATAAAACATTTTATATGTACATCAGGGGCGAGGAAGACCAAGGGAGGGATAGTGAGGCTTAATAAGGGGAGGAGGGTGGGCAGAGGATGACTGTGAAAAGGCAGAGATACTAAACAAATATTTTTGCTCAGTATTTACAGAGGAAGAGGGGGAGGTACCGAAAACAAACAGTAGAAACACTCTGGATACAGAAGGTGATACCAGCCCATTTACAGAAGGAATGGTCCTGAAAGAACTCTTAAAACTGAAGGTGGACAAAGCAAAGGGGGCCTGATGAGATTCATCGCAGAATTCTAAAATAACTAAGGGTAGAACTAGTGACACCACTGACTACCCTCTTTAACAAATCATAGGAGGATGGGGTGGTGCCTGAGGACTGGAGGAGGGCAGATGTGATGCCCTTCACAAAAGTGGGAGCAAGGCAGGAGCAGGAAACTACAGACCTGTTAGTTTAACCTCAGTGGTAGGGAAAATGATGGAATCACTTCGAAGGAAAGAATTGTCGAGTATCTAGAGGCCAGAGGGGCACAGGACCCAAGGCAGCATGGATTCACAGCGGGAAGGTCATGCCAGACAAATCTGATAGATTTCTTTGACTGGGTGAACAAAGTAGTAGATCAGGGAGGGGCTGTGGACATGGTCTACCTAGACTTTAGCAAGGCATTTGACACAGTCCCACACAAAAGATTAATATACAAGTTAGCCAGCCTGGGAGTGGGTCCCAAGATGACAGCTTGGGTAAAGAATTGGCTGGAGAACAGGACACAGAGAGTAATAGTAAATGGAGTCCACTCTGAAGAAAGGGGGGTTAATAGTGGGGTACCTAAGGGTTCAATATTAGGACCAGTTCTCTTCAATGTCTTTATAAGCGACATTGCAGAGGGACTGGAAGGAAAAGTATGTCTCTGCAGATGACACAAAGATCTGCAACAGAGTTGATGCACAAGGTGGGGTGGAAAGGATGAGAAGGGACTTGGCAAGGTTAGAGGAATGGTCAAATGTATGGCAGCTTAGATTCAATGCTAAGAAGTGCAAGGTAATGCACCTGGGAAGCAAAAACCCAGGGGAAGAGTACACAATAGTGGGTGAGATACTAACAACAACAAAAATGGAAAGGGACCTGGGGGTAGTCGTATCAGATGACCTAAAGGTGGGCAAGCAATGTGAGAGGGCAGCAAGGAGGGCTGGGGGGATACTGGGATGCCTAGGGAGAGGCATCACCAGTAGAAAACAGGAAGTTGTTATCCTTCTGTACAGACAGCTGGTGAGACCCCATCTGGAGTACTGCGTGCAGTTCTGGAGACCCAGTCTCCACAAACACATAGACAGGATGGAGGCTGTCCAGAGGAGGG
The DNA here is from genome assembly GCA_016271365.2 of Neoceratodus forsteri. Taxonomy (NCBI): domain Eukaryota; kingdom Metazoa; phylum Chordata; order Ceratodontiformes; family Ceratodontidae; genus Neoceratodus; species Neoceratodus forsteri. Next base: position 678,997,457 of record CM028133.1, on the reverse strand, counting down.
CAACTAAAATGGTGCAGGGTCTGCACCGGAAGCACATGAAGAGACTTAAGGAGCTTAATATGTATAGCCTTGAGGGAGAGGTGGGACATGATAGAAACTTTCAAGTACCTCAGGGGAATCAACAAAGTCCAAGAGGGTAGCATCTTTCCAAAAAAAGAGGTGTGCAAGAACAAGGGGGCACAATTTGAAGATAGGGGGCAGCTCAGAGGTAATTTAAGGAAGTATTTTTTCACAGAGAGGGTTGTGGATGCATGGAACGGCCTTCCGGAGGAGGTTGTGGAGTCAAAAACAGTGGTGGAATTCAAGCATGCATGGGACAGTCATAAGGCAATTCTAGGGGGCGGGGGTAGGAAGAAGTAGGCTGCTGGTTAACTAGGATCTGCAGCTTATCCATTAGGTAGGAATATGGGCAGACTGGGTGGGCCAAGCAGTCCTTATTTGCTGTCAAATTCTACGTTTCTATGTTTACATCTGAAAACTAATTTAGTTGAAAACTGTTACCACTATGCTGCAAATCAGTGACTTTGTTGCAGGTTCAGTGCAGTATATTTATTTTTATAAATCTAAAGTCAAATAAGCCTCAAGCTTATTCTTCAGAGTCCTAAGTAGGATGTAATATAAGAGGAAGACAAATTAAGGGGAAAGGTTCTGGAAGCAAAGTTCTGTGCTGACCCCCAGCCTCTGCTGGGTGTCTGTGTACAACGCGGCTGCATTGTTCTCCGCCAAGCAAGGAGAGCTTTTGTAGACGCGCAGTCTTTTCTCTCCCCTAATGATCAGAGTCCATTTCCGAACCCGTGTCGCTGGTGTGGTGTGAGGTATGGCGTCCAGCGCTTCAACCCTCGGCCGGCATGAGAAAGCAGCTTGTAGTGGGGTACTCCTTCGTCAGGGTGATAGTTTTGTGAATACCATGGGAAGGAAGGAAGGATGGTTGGAGATGAGGTGCCTACCTGGCACTTCAGCACAGAGGGATGGGGAGCAGATCCTTAGGATCACTGGGGTTGTTGGGACGGTGAGGGAACTGGAAAGGAGGGGAGCGGATGTCCTTCTCTGTCTGGGGCAGAGGAGGCAACCTGAGTGATTCATGATAGGTTTAGGTAGCTGGGGAGGGGTGTGAAACCGGTAGCATGCATAGTAGCCTTCACTGAGGTGCTACCTGTGCAAGGCTGGCAGGAGGAGAGCGCACACTACACCATGCGCTTCAACAACTGGTCAAAGGCATGGTCCAGGGAGGAGGGGTTTAGTTACATCGGGGACTGGGGTCCTTTTTGGAGAGACAGAGAGGCAGGCCTGTGAAAATGGGGTGATCTCCATCCATCCAGGAGGGATGGCAGTCCTGGGTGAGAGGTTTAAATGTTGCTTTGATGGGCATTTAACCTGGCCAAGGAGTGTGGCAGAAGTGTGGGAGGCAGGGAATGCCCCCCAACGATAGAGCAGCAGTGATGGATAGCCTACAGGAAATTAATAAGGGTAATGGAGAGTAGGAGTTGGGGGAAGAAGGGAGAAGGATTGAGCGTCCAGAGGATGGCTGTCTGGGGGGGGAGGGGGCAAGTGTCCACATTAGAGACCCCTGGCGGAGGTTGGGGGGATTGGGGATCCATCGTGATCGGTACTCCAGATGGGTTAGTCCCTTTGTTATTGCACGTTTCGCCTCCAAGGGGAACTATTGCAGCATCGAGAAGAAAACCAGCTCCTAGGTATGATACCCTGCTTGGCTGCCGTCTCCATTGCCAAATAGTGCCCTCCATGGGAGGGGGGCTACTCCCATGGCCTAACCAGAGGAGTAAGCTGGGCTTGCCAAATCGTGTTCTTTGGGAGGGAGTGTCTGTTCGGTGGCCCCATCCAGGCGGGTAAGCTTGGGCATGGTGGGGACTGTTGGGAGGGCGAGGCTGAGTGGTAAGGATTGAGGACCGAGCCCCCCAAAAAAATAAAAGGGACGGGAGAGTTGAGAGGTGGAACTAGGGTGGAGAAAACTACTAGGAGAAGGTGGTCAGAGTAAGAATAAAAAGTGGAAGGACAGTATCGCTGAAAAAAGAACGCCGAATAATGGGCTCTGGAAGGGAGGGCAAAGCAGGGGCAGGGAGGTACAAAGGGAGTGGAGAGTCATATGTGCCAGCGCAGGGAACCTAGGAAGCAGAAGTTCTGACCTGGAGGCTATGATTGCGAAGGCTGACTTGGATTTGGTGGCCATAACATACTAAAATGCCAGCAGAATAGGCCTAACGGTCTTTCGTGTTTGCTTATTTGGTCAGCCCCCACCCTGGGAGCTGACCTTGCTGCCCCCCTCGCCTTCTCTGGCTTCTCCCTTTCCAGTTCGAGATATTCTTGCTGCACTGGATTTTGCTTCCAGAACCCTTCCCCTGTACCTGTCCCACCCCCTCTTGAACTCCTCCACCATCTCTGCTTTCACCAGCCCCCTGTGCAGCACATTCCATGGCTCCACCACCCTCTCAGTGATACAACACCACCTCCTTTCTCCCCTGAATCTCCCCCCACTCCAGCTTCCACCCATGCCCTCTAGTTGCCCCCTCCTCCTCTTTCCTTCGAAGCACCCTGACTGCTCCTCCTCCGTTTACCCCTTCATGTACCTGAAGACCTCTATCATGTCCCCCCGGTCCCTTCTCTTCCAATGTGTATATATTTAGCTCTTCGAGCATCTCCCCATAAATTCTGTCCCCCAAGTCCCAAATCATTTTGGTTGCCCTCCTCTGGACCCTCTCCTGGAGTTTAATGTCCCTCTTTAAGTGTGGCCTCCAAAACTGCACGCAGTACTCGAGGTGTAGCCTCACCAAGCAGTTATACAGAGGGAGTATCACTTATCTCCTGCTGGAGGTGATCCCCCTAGTGATGCATCCCAGCCTCCTGTTGGCCTTGGCTGCTGCCCTCCTACAAGTCTCCGAGTTGTTCATCTTGACATCCACCACCACCCACAGGTCCCTCTCAGTCATCGAGACTTGTAGCATTCCCCTTCCCCCGGGTGTACACTTGGCCCGGGGTTTCTGGCCCCCAGGTGCAGTACCTTGCATATCCCTGCATTGAACCTCAGCTTCCACTTTCTAGACCATCTTCCAGAGCCTCTGGGTCCCTGTAGGCCACCCCCCAAGTTTTGAGTCATCTGCAGAGACCTCTCACCCTGATACCTGTCTTTATGTCAGAGACATAGGCTACGTTAAACAGGAGGGCCCAAGGACTGATCCTTGTGGGACCCTACTAATGACCCTCCTTGGGGATGAGACTATCCCGCCAACTACGACCCTCTGGGTCTGGTCCTGGAGCCAGTTGTCTATCCATCTGATTCCCCACCCCCATTTCTCCCAGCTTATCCAACAGGCCCTCGTGAGGAGCAGAATCAGGTGCCTTGCTGAAGTCTAGAAAGAGGACGTCCACTGGTCTACCCAGGTCCAAGGCACTTGTCACCAAGTCATAGAACTCCATAAGGTTTGTCTGACACGATTTCCCTGGGACGAATCCATGCTATCGTCCAGGCACCCTGACTTTTCCAGGTCCGGCCAGCCTCTCCTTGACAATGCCTTCCATCACCTTGCCCAGTACCGATGTCAGGCTGACGGGCCTGTAGTTCCCTGCCACCTCCCTTGTGGATAGGCACTATATGCGCCAACTTCCAGTCCTGGAGCACCCACTCTGTCCTCGAAGAGATGGTGAAAAGCTCTGCCAGGACATCCGCAAGTTCCTTCAGCACTCTGGGATGTAATTTATCCAGCCCCAGTGCTTTCTCTGTCTTAAGGGACCTGAGGGCTTCCCTCTCACACTCTGCTGTGATTTCCACCTCCGCTACCTCTTCTCCCTGCTTAGCCTCCTCCCCTCCTGCCAGTGATGCCTCCCCCTCTCCCCAGACCCACCGATTGGTAAGGGTCCCCCCCCCCAGTATCTGTCTCCTCCCATGTATGATAGAGCATCCCCATTTTCCTTGGTGAAAACTGAGGTGAAGTACTCATTTAGTACCTCAGCCTGCTCCCCTGGGTCTTGTGCCCATCTCTCCCCTGTTTTAATCCTGCTAATCTGCCCCTTCACACTTCGTTTTTCCCCAGTGTATCTAAAGAACCCCTTGACCCTCTCCTAAGTTCCCGGCCAGGTTTTGCTCCTTCCTTGTCTTAGCCACCCTCACCACCCTAGTGGCCCTTCTAGCCATCAGTTCGTACTCCCCTCGATCCCTTTCACTCCTTGAGCACTTAAATTGCCTATAGGCTGCCTTCTTTTCCCGCACCACCTTCTGGGCCTCCTTGGTCCACGAGCAGGGTTTTTGGGCCCTACTGCATTTTCGTCTTACTCTTGCACAGGTGGTGGTAGCATCCTGTACCCCTCTCCTGATTACTTCCCACCTAGTGTCAGCGTCCATGTCTGACCCAATCACATCCAAATGCTCCTTAAGGATCCTTCCCATTTCCTTAAAATCTGCCCCCCTGAAGTCAGTTACCTCTGTCTTTGTGCAGTCTTCTTCCCCATCTAGGTCCAGGCAGAACCAGACCGTGGCATGGTCACTTCCCGCCGGGTCCCTTACCTCCAGGCCCCCAAGAGTCATGGTTCACAGACAACCACAGCTGGGAAGTATCCTTACATATTTAGAAAGGATGAGGCAGGGAGAACAGGGGGGTTGATTTTTATGTGTAAAGAATGGAATTAAGGCCACGGAAATACAAGGTCACGGTGGAGAAGGAAGGGTTTGAGGTTCTTTGGGTTTGCTTGGAGATGGGGTCAGGGGCCCTTATACGTGTAGGGGTGGGTGTACAGGCCACCAGCATAGGGGAGGATATGGTCAGGGTTTTGGGGGAACCTATAGGCAAAATAGCAAACAAAGGGGCAATAATTATGTGCGACTTTAATCTTCTGGATGTGAACTTGGAACATCCAGGCCGCAGCTATAGCTAGGGGCAGGATCATCCTAGACTCCCTGCAAGGTGCATTTTTCAGGCAGCTGGTTACAGATTCCAGTAGGAACACTGCATTGCTGGATCTGGTACTTAAGAACAGGCAAATGCATAGATGGGACGCCCACTAGGAAAATATTTTTCACATCCTTAGTTTATTGTAGTTGAAGACGGATATCAGAGTCCTGCCTGACACGTTTCATGCAAAACATGTCAGGCAGGACTCTGATTTCTGTCTTCAACTACAATAAACTAAGGATGTGAAGAATGTTTCCCTAGTGGCGTCCTGTGTATGGGGTTGTGTGCCGAAACTCTCTTGTTTGAATTATCAGTTGTTTCTGAGTACTACATCCCAGTGCGCACTCATGTAAGTACAGTACTTAAGAACATGGAGAGTATTGCAGATGTCACAGTTGGTAGTCACCTGGGTTCAAGTGAGCATTGTACAGTGTGGTTTGACACATGGATTGGGCAAAAGAAAATCATACTAGTATGAAGATCCTGAACTTTAGGAAATCAGATTTTAAATACATGGGAGACTGCCTCAGGAAATACCTTAAAGTGAGGGGATGGGGTTTGGAAGCATAGTGGTATAGAATAAAGGAGGGAATAACTAGAGCAGTGGCAAGTTTTTTTAAAGATAATAAGCGTGGGTAAGAGGATAAAGGCCACTGTGGTTCACAAAGGAGATGGCTAAGGTGGTAAAGGAGGGGAAAAAAACCAGTTTTTGGGCAATCCAAGGAGACCAATAGGGAGGGGTATCTAGTGAAATAAAGGGAGGCAGGAAGGAACTGGGACCTGAACCTGGAGGGTTACACTATGTTCAGGAAGGACAGGGGGGAGGGAAGGGGAGGAGGGGTAGCAATGATAGTCAAAAACTGCATTGGCATAGGGGGAGTAGAGGAGGCGGAGGGAACCGTGGAGACGATGGTCACCTTGATAACAAGGGGGGCAAGAGAGTAAAAATAGGAGTGGTGTATAGACCCCCTGCTCTGGCGGTGGAGCTGGAGGACAGTCTGGTGGCAGATGTTGGGAGACACTGCAGACTGGGCAGAGGAATGGTGGTGGTGTTGGGGGACTTAAACATGCCAGGAACAGACTGGGAGACTGACATCCTCTGTGACCAGGGAACAGAGGTTGTTGGATGTCTTTCAAGATGCGTTCCTAACTCAGCAGGTGAGGGAACTGACCAGGGCGGGTACTGGATGTGGTCCTGGCAGACAGTGACCAGATTGGGGCCTGGAGGTAAGGGACCCATTGGCGGGAGTGACCATGCATGGTCTGGTTCTGCCTGGACCTAGGAGGGAGAAGGCTTCACAAAGACTGAAGTAACCCACTTCAGGGGTGGATTTTAAGGAAATGGGAAGGATCCTTAAGGAGCATTTGGATGGGATTGGGTCAGACATGGACGCTGATAGTAGGTGGGAAATCATCAGGAGAGGGGTGCAGGATGCTACCAGCACCTGTGCAAGAGTAAGACGAAAATGCGGTAGGGCCCAAAAACCCTGCTGGTGGACCAGGGAGGTCCAGGAGGTGGTGCGGGGAAAGAATGCAGCCTATAAGCAATTCAAGTGCTCAAGAAGTGAAAGGGATCGAGGGGAGTACGAGCTGATGGCTAGAAGGGCCACTAGGGTGGTGAGGGCGGCTAAGGCAAGGAAGGAGCAGAACCTGGCCAGGGAAATTAGGAGAGGGAACAAGGGGTTCTTTAGATACATTGGGGAAAAATGAAGGGTGAAGGGGCAGATTCGCAGGATTAAATCAGGGGAGAGATGGGCACAAGACCCAGGGAGCAGGCTGAGGTACTAAATGAGTACTTCCTCAGTTTTCACCAAGGAAAATGGGGTGCTGCATCATACATGGAGGAGACAGAGATACTGAGGAGGGGGATGCTTACCGAGCGTGGTCTGGGAGAGGGAGGCATCACTGGCATGTTGGGGAGGGCTAAGCAGGAGAAGAGGTACCAGAAGTGGAAATCACAGCAGAGAGAGTGAGGAAGCCCTCAGCTCCTTAAGACTGAGAAAGCACCGGGCCAGATAAATTACATCCCAGAGTGCTGAAGGAACTTATGGATGTCCTGGCAAACCCCTGGCGGAGCTTTTCACCATCTCTGAGGACAGGGTGGTGCCCAAGACTGGAAGGTGGCGATATAGTGCCTATCCACAAGGGGGATCAAGGAGGTGGCAGGGATCTACAGGCCTGTCAGCCTGACATCGGTAGTGGGCAAGGTGATGGAGGGCATTGTCAAGGAGAGGCTGGGGACCTGAAAAGTCAGGGTGCCTGGACGATAGACAGCATGGATTCATCCCGGGAAATCGTGGTCAGACAAACCTGGTGGAGTTCTATGACTGGGTGACTAGTGCCTTGGACCTGAGAACCAGTGGATGTCCTCTTTCTAGACTTCAGCAAGGCATTTGACTCTGTTCCTCACGGGCTTGTTGGATAAGCTGGGAGGAATGGGGTGGGGAACCAGATGATCAGATGGATAGGCAATTGGCTCCAGGACCGGACCCAGAGGGTCGAAGTTGGCGGGATAGTCTCATCCCAAGGAGGGTCATTAGTGGGTCCCGAGGGATCAGTCCTGGGTCCTTCTGTTCAACACCCACGCCTCTGACATAAGGACAGGAATCAGGAGTGAGATGAGTCTCTTTGCAGATGACTCGAAATTGGGGGCGGTGGTGGATGGGGGGGAGGCGAGGGTGGCCCTACAGGGGGACCTGGAGGCTCTGGAAAGATGGTGTAGAAAGTGGAAGCTGAGGTTCAATGCAGGGAAATGCAAGGTGCTCCACCTGGGACCCAGAAACCCAGGCCAAGTGTACACCCTGGTGGGGGGAATGCTACAAGTCTCGATGGCTGAGAGGGACCTGGGGGTGGTGGTGGATGTCAAGGTGAACAACTCTGAGACTTGTAGGAGGCAACAGCCAAGGCCAGCAGGATGCTGGGATGCATCGCTAGGGAGATCACCTCCAGAAGGAGGGAAGTGATACACCCTCTGTATAACTGCTTGGTGAGGCCACACCTTGAGTACTGTGTGCAGTTTTGGAGGCCACACTTAAAGAGGGACATTAAACTCCTGGAGAGGGTCCAGAGGAGGGCAACCAAAATGATTTGGGGCTTGGGGGACAGGACCTATGAGGAGAGGCTTGAAGAGCTAAATATGTACACATTGCAAGAGAGAAGGGGGGGGACATGATTGAGGTCTTCAGGTACATGAAGAGGGTAAATAGGGGAGGAACAGGGTGCTTCGAAGGAGGGAGGAGGGGGCCACTAGAGGGCATGGGTGGAAGCTGAAGGGGAGAAGATTCAGGGGAGAAAGGAGGAGGTGCTACTTCACTGTGAGGGCGGTGGAGCCATGGAATGCACTGCCTAGGGGGCTGGTGGAGGCAGAGATGGTGGAGGGGTTCAAGAGGGTTTGGGACAGGTACAGGGGAAGGGTTCTGGAAGCAAAATCCAATGCAGCAAGAATATCCGGAACTGGGAAGGGAGAAGCCAGAGAAGGTGAGGGGGGCAGCAAGGTCAGCACCCAGGGAGGGGGCTGACCAGTCGAGCAGACTCGAAAGACCGTTAGGCCTATTCTGCTGGCATTTTAGTATGTTAGTATGACTTCAGGGGTGCCCCTACCTCATGCCTGCCTGGGGGATATAGCCATGGCTGCAGGAGGGATGGACTGCACCGTGTTCTAGGTAAGAGGGCAGGGACTTCAAGGCCATAGCTGTCTTCCGAAGAGTGGGAGCGATGCGGGCAGGGGGAGTATAAAGAGTAAGTGTAAGGGGGGAAAAAGACTTTATTCAGGTACTTGAAGAATGCAAGGGTGGTATAGTGAATATCTGGAGTGGGGTGGGGTGGGGAGGGAAATGTGCAGAAGAAGGCAAAGAAAAAGCTTAAATTCTAAATGAATACCTATGCTCGGTCTTCACAGTGGAAGGGTGGGAATGGTCCATCATGCTTTAACAGACACCAGGGGGTGTGGACATAGTTCCATTTATGTAAGAGAAAATTCAGGGGTTGGAGGGCCTTATAGAAAACAAGGCAATGGGACTAGAAGGGGATTCACCCAAAGGTACCAGGAGCTGAGCAAGGTGCTGGACACCCCTCTGGCAACGCTGTTTAGCATCTCATTGGAGGTGGTGGTGGTTCTAGAGGAATGCAAGGGGCCTGATGTCCCTATGTACAAGAGTGGCAGCAGGTAGGAGGAGATGACCAGTAATTACAGACTGGTGAGTCTCACAACAGTGGTGGGGAAGTTAAGGGAGTCCCTACTGAAGGAGAGACTGATGGAGTACCTGGAGATGCATGGGTTGCAGGACCACTGGCAGCACTGCGTCACAGGGGGAGGTCACATCAGACAGATCTCATAGATTTTTTTGACTGGGTAATGAAGTGGGCGGATCAGAGGAGGGCAGTGGATGTGACCTACCTGGACTTCAGTAAGGGCTTTGACATTGTTCTGCACAGGAGGCTGATACAGAAACTTCATAGCCTGTGGGTAGGAGAGAAGATGGTTTGCCAAGTATCAAACTTGTTGGAAGGAAACAGAGGTTGGTGGCAAATGGCAGTCACTTGGAGGGTGGGAGAGTGACCAGTGGAGTACCACAGGGATCGTTACTGGGCCATGTCCACTTCCACATCCCCATTGCAGAGGAACTTGAGGGGAATGTGTGTCTGTTTGCGGATGACACAAAAGTCTGCAGCAGGGTGGACACCCAGAATGGGGGTCAAGATAATGCAGAAAGATCTTGTGGAAACTAGAGCAATGGTCTAGGGAATGCAGCTGGGTTTCAATGTCAAAAAGTGCAGTCATGAACCTAGGGTGGGGAAACCCTGAGGGCTGTGTGTAAGACGTGGGGGAGTAGTTACAGTTACCAAACAAGAAGGGGACCTTGGGTTGATCATATCTGATGATATCAAGGTGGCAGTGCAGGGCGACAGGGCAGCAGGCAAGGCAAACAGGATGCCGGGGTGCAACGGGGGGGTGATCTCTAGCAGGACAAAGGAGGCGGTGTTGCCCTGTATTGCTTACTTGTGAGACCCCACCTAGAGTACTATGTCCAGTTCTGGAGGCTGCACCTCTGCAAGGACATTGACAGGGTGGAAATGGTCCGGAGGAGAGCTGCTAAAATGGTTTAGGGGTTTCACAAGAGGCAATATGAGGAGAGGCCGCAGGAGCTCTACATGTCAAGAGGGGACATGTCTGCCGACACATTCTATGCTTCTGTGTTACGTAAATAAAAGACAGCACAAAATTACAGGGGTAAGGACATACAGAGCAGTATAAGGAATACATCGTCGGGAATCATCATACATTAGAAGCAGTAAGTACATCTCTTACTTGATTTTTGAAGGAGGAAACTGAGTCACTCCCCATTAACAAGTGTGTTTAGCCATTCCAGGCTTTGGTGAATTGAAAGAAATAGGAGTTCTGACCTAACATACTAACTTACTAAAATGCCAGCAGAATAGGCCTAATGGCCTCTCGAGTCTGCTCAATTTTCAGCACCCGCACTGAGGGCCGATTTTGGTGTGTCTCCCCCGCCCCCCCTCTCGGGTTGTACCATCCCCAGATGTTCCACCTGTATTGGGCCTAGTCAGATTTACCCTCCCCCTGTACCTGTCCCATCCCCTCTTAAATCGATCCACAGTCTCTACCTCTACCAGCTCCCTGGGCAGTGCATTTCATGGCCCCACCACCCTTTCAGTGAAATAACTTCTCTTCCTCACCCCTCTGAGCCTGCCCCCTTCCAGCTTACACCCATGGCCTCTTGTTGCCCCACCCTCCTTCCTTTGGAGTACCCTGACCGGGCCTCCTTTATTGGTCCCTTTCATGTACTTAAGACTTCTATCATGTCCCCCTGTCCCTCCTCTCCTCCAGGGTGTACATGTCGAGCTCCTTGAGCCTCTCCTCATAGGTCCTCTCCCCAGCCCCCATATCATTTTGGTTGCCCTCCTTTGGACCCTTTTCTAGGAGTGTTATGTTTCTCTTTAAATGTGGTCTCCAAAACCGTACGCAATACTCGAGCTGTGGCCTAACCAAGCAGTTGTACAGTGGAAGAATCACTTCTGCCTTTCTGGAGGTAATCCCTCTGGTGATGCATCCCAGCATCCTATTTGCCCTTGCTGCTGCCCTCCTACAGGTCTCCGAGTTGTTCATTTTGACATCTACCTCTATCCCCAGGTCCCTCTCACCCTCCGTGACTTGAATCATGTCTTCTCCCAGGGTATACCCCTGGCCTGGATTTCTGACTCCCAGGTGCAGAACCTTGCACTTCCCCACATTGAATTTTAGTTTCTATTTTTCCAACCACCTTTCCAGAGCCTCCTGCAAGGCCACCCTCCCCATCCACCACTGCACCCAGCTTTGAGTCATCTGCAATGATACTAATCTTACTCCTGATCCTCCTCCTGATGTCTGAGATATAGGTGTTGAACAGGAGTGGCCCCAGCACTGACCCCTGGGGAACCCCACTAGTGACCCATGCTGGGGATGAGGCTAACCCTCCAACCACCACTTTCTGAGTACGCTCAGAGAGCCAATTTCCTATCCATCTTAACAACTGTCTCCCAACCACCATTTTCTTCAGCTTAGCCAGCAGGTCACTGGGGGGTACCGAATCAAGCGCCTTGCTAAAGTCCAGAAAGAGGACATCAGCTGGCCTACCCTGGTCCAGGGCCCTTGTCACCTAGTTATAAAATTCAACAAGATTTGTCTGGCATGATCTTGCTATGACAAAGCCATGCTGCCTATCGCCTGAGTACCCAGCTTGCTCCAGTAACCCCCCAGCCTTTCCTTGACAATATCCTCTATCACCTTGCCGACCACTGATGTCAGACTAACGGGCCTGTAATTTCCCACCTCCTCTCTTGACCCCCCCCCCCCTTGTGGATGGGCACCACATGGGCCACCTTCCAGCCTTGGGGCACCCACACAGTCCTCAGCGAGATGTTGAAAAGCTTCACTAGAGGGACTGCCAGGACTTCCGCCAGTTCCCTCTGCACCCTGGGATGCATCTCATCTGGTCCATGTGTTTTCTCTGTCTGAAGGGACCTGAGGGCTTCCCTTACACTCTCTAGCGAGGTTTTCCTGAAGGCCAACACTTGTAACCCCTAGGTGGCACTATCCCAAGGCTTACCATCTCTGCCTGCTTGGCTAGTAGCAGGTTAAGGGGCCTGAGTTCAGAAACTTGTGCCTCCACCCGGAGGTCAGGGTTGGTAGTGGTCAAGCTAACCTGGGCACAGCCCTCGGGGACACTGTAACCCCCTCTTTCCTTACTAGTGGCTGGAACAATACACAATCACATTCACAATACCCTTGATACACCACACAAGTACCCACATTGTTTGCACTTACCACCAGGGCTTTCCTCTGGCCTGGCCTTGGAGACCCCTGTGAAACAAGGTTATACACAGCAGATAACAGCAGTACAGTACTCTTGCACAAACTGGAACCACAGTCGGGTTAAATGCAAAAAAGAGATCTGATTTATTTAAGGGACTTGAACAAGGGAGCGGCGTAATCAGGTTAATTTGCATAAAGGCTGTATCAATCAAACAGTTATGCATGAATTTCAAGGTCCATAAACAGTCACACACTCTGGGTACCCAGATGGAGAACAGTAGGCTAGCCAGGAACGTTGAAGCTGGTTATGGCCCTGGGGAAAAAAATGACATGCATAACATGCACTATTTGTAATCCGGAGCCGGAGGGCTCAGTTCGTGGAAAAAAAAAAGACAATCAGATGACACACTTTTAGATTAGGCTGTTGTTGCAGGGAGCTACCTCCCCTCCCCTTGGGAGGAGGGAAGGGTGGCCCTACAGGGGGACCTGGAGACTCTGGAAGGATGGTCTAGAAAGTGGAAGCTGAGGTTCAGTGAGGGGAAATGCAAGATACTGCACCTGGGGGCCAGAAACCCAGGCCAAGTGTATACCCGGGGGGGGGGGGGATGCTACAAGTCTCGATGGCTGAGAGGGACCTGGGGGTGTTGGTGGTGGATATCAAGATGAACAACTCAGAGACTTGTAGGAGGGTAGCAGCCAAGGCCAACAGGATGTTGGGATGCATCGCTATGGGGATCACCTCCAGAAGGAGGGAAGTGATACTCCCTCTGTATAACTGCTTGGTGAGGCCACACCTCAAGTACTGCATGCAGTTTTGGAGGCCACACTTAGAGGGACATTAAACTCCTGGAGAGGGTCCAAAGGAGGGCAACCAAAATGATTTGGGGCTTGGGGGACAGGACCTATGGGGAGAGGCTTGAAGAGCTAAATTATGTACACATTGGAAGAGAGAGAAGGGACTGGGGGGACATGATAGAGGTCTTCAGGTACATGAAGGGGGTAAATAGGGGAGGAGCAGTCGGGGTGCTTCAAAGGAAGGAGGAGGGGGCAACTAGAGGGCATGGGTGGAAACTGGAGGGGAGAAGATTCAGGGAGAAAGGAGGAGGTGCTACTTCACTGAGAGGGTGGTGGAGCCATGGAATGCACTGCCTAGGGGGCTGGTGGAGGCAGAGATGGTGGAGGGGTTCAAGAGGGGTGGGACAGGTACAGGGAAGGGTTCTGGAAGCAAAATCCAATGCAGCAAGAATATCTGGAACTGGGAAGGGAGAAGCCAGAGAAGACGAGGGGGGAAGCAAGGTCAGCGCCCAGGGTGGGGGCTGACCAGTCGAGCAGACTCGAAAGACCGTTAGGCCTATTCTGCTGGCATTTTAGTATGTTAGTATGATTACTCACGATACCCAAGACCGGACACAGGCTGGACGAAAATCGAGACAGCGGGTGGTTAATCTGGAGTGCCAGGAGAAGCAGGGCCCACACGAATCGCCGAGGAATCATTCCTGTTCAAGTGTGGAGCAGGGGGCTGATCCCCAGGCAAGTCTGTCGTCGATGGCTTTCCCTGTGCAGCAGGTAGTCTGGCTGGGCCAGTGTGGCAAGGCTCCGGTCTAATGGAGACAAATTCAGATAGTCAATTTTGGGTGTAGGAGGGCAGTGGCAAGGGCAAATACAATGCTGGGATGCATCGCCAGAAGGATTACTTCCAGAAAGGTGTAAGTGATCCTTCCACTGTACAACTGCTTGGTTAGGCCACAGCTCGAGTATTGTGTACAGTTTTGGAGACCACATTTAAAGAGGGACATAACACTGGATACAGCTTCCAGCAAGCAGAACACGGTTCACACAGTGGGGAAGCAAATCACAACCCAATAACAACTCACAGCACATTTACATGTAAGAAAATTCTACTGTACCAGGCAAACTGCTCTCCGGTCATGATCGCAAAGTCTCTGTGCAAACTGGGGATTCAAAAGCTGTTGGAAATCCTGACAGGCTGATCGCATTCAGCAAAATCTTCGGTGGTCTTCAGGTATGAGCCTGGTTTAAAAAAAAAAACAGTGGCTTACTTTGTTCTCTCAAACTTGGATTTAGTCCAAACTAATTCTCTTCCTCTCAGAGGCAGCAGGCAGACATGCAGGCCGCAACTCGGCCCTTTCACATTTCTCCCATGCAAAACTACACAAAACTCTTGCCTAAATCACTTGAACTATTGTTCTTCTCTTCTCAGCCCAGAACTAAATGAAAATTGCAAGCAGTCTGGGAAATCCCCCCAAGATCCAAAAGGTTTGGCTGATTTGTCACTCACAACAAAGGCTCCCCCTTCAGGTGCAGAAAGGCACCAAAAGCCCAAAACTGCAATTCCTACAGATTTTGACTCCAGGCAGCTCCTGTAGTCCGGCTCCATTTTAGGTCCCACCAGAACTGATTGGTCCAATTCGCAGTCCCGGGCCAAATGGTGGGGATAAACAAGACCGTCCTTGCTGCAAAGAAGGCAGATTAGATAAACTACTTTATCATTATCACTCCAAATGATTTTCAGCAAATAGTTACATCTTTCAACAGAGCTCCCTCTCAGATTACTTATGACTGCAATTCAGGCAGCTCTTAAAGAAAGAGTGTACAGAGGCTATACAGGTACTCTCTGGCAATCACATTTAAACTGCTAAAATGCAGGACACCAGCCTGCCAGTGAGAATTTAGGCAAGCTCAAGGAAGACTTTTCGGGAAGCCCCCATTTGTAGGGGGTTACACACTAAAGAGTTAGTTCTATATCCTTTTGTTTAGCGCCATTTGTCGTCCGCGAGCCTGAAGATGGACTGTAGTCCAGAGGAAAGCAGCCCTAGTAGTGGTTTTTTTTTTTTTTTTGCTCATAACCATGGTGTGGTATCGCTGTTTTAAATTTATCCATCTCGAGGTATAGGGCACAGGCGCAGGTGAAAAGCTGGAGGTCCAGTGTAAAACAGGACGTGTTCAAAGGGCCTTTAGCCCTGGACAGTACACTATAAATTGCCGAGCATTGTGGTCATTTGTAGTCTTCAGTGGTTGGGGAAGGTTATAGCATGCTAGCAGCCATTGGGCCTAGTGTTCACAATTCTTCAAAGTTGAGTGGTGCAGAGTTGCTGATCCATTGCCAGAGAAGTGTAGACACATCTGGGAGCATTGTGCGTTGAGTTGCTGATCTGCTGCTGGAGGATAAGTGTAGACGTATCTGGGAGTGTTGTGAACTGATCCGTTTTGACCTCCTTTGAGATACTGTAATGGTGGGATCTGAAAAATGCTGCAGGAGTTCTCAAGTCCATGTGTAGATTCTTCACACCACCTGCAGTGATGCACTTGCAGGGTTGAGAACCAGCAGAGGGACTTAAATAATTTAACACAGGGGTGAGTAGGGGCCAGGCTGCCTGCAACATTCCACATCTTCTGCAACACTTCACAGCTCCTGTGTATAGATGCACACTAGAAATGGCTACATCCGTGCACTTCACACACACAGGAGCTGTAATGGTGCCAAAAAAACAGCTGTGTACAAACACACCTACTGTCCCTAAGGACTTTGTGCTTCATGGGTTTTTGAAGGTGCAAGGCATAATTAGTTTTTGAAAAATGATAAGCAGGGATTGCTAGTTAGAATTGTTTTGACTAGCGGTTAGGCCCTTTTGATCAGCAATTTATAATCCTGGCAGTTTTCTTAACTCACTGTACCCAATAGCTCCATTTGAAGTCCGAACCATCCATTGCTTAACTGGATACTAAATGACTGCCCAGGGTACGATAAGTTCCAGGTTTTTGTTTTTATTTGCAGAGTCTTACCTTTCTGTTGACATGGTTCTTTATGCCATCAGAGCCTTCATTATTCTATTGGAACAGTCAGTGTGACTTTGGTAATGTCAAACGCTGGTTCTGTGCCAGTCAGCTCATAGAAAAATAAGTTTGACAGCAGATAAGGACCACTTGGCCTATCCAGTCTGCCCATTTCTCCCTACCGATACTGTCCCATCAGACTGCCTGATCTACAGCTATTCTGTCTCCTGAGTTGGTCTCTGGTCTTCCTTACACATTAGCTGTACCTCCTGATGCAGATATGCAGGCAGGAACTTGATCTCTGCAGCTGGGGATATCCAGCCCTCCACTTCCAGTTTCCCTCAGTTGACTTCCTGCCTTCAGACTGACAGGTACTCAGCAAGTAGAGCTGTCTCCATGTGGCAGAGCTGAAGACAGCAGACTGTAAGTCAAATGGTTCTTATTCATTTGCTCTTTTTGCCTCCCCTTCCTTTCCACTGTGATTCCTTTGTGCATATCCCATGAATTCTTGAACCCCACCACGGTTTTGGCCCCTTCACCTCTGCTGGAAGGCTGTTCCAGGAATCCACCACTCTTTCTATGAAGAAGTACTTCCTCGCCTCTCTCCTGGATCTACCCCACTAGCTTTATAGCATGTCCCCTTGTTCTTGAGCACCTCTTCATCTGAAAAATACTCTCCTCCTGTACCTTGTTTACCCTCTTGAGGTACTTTAAAGGTCATTATCATATCCTCACCTCTCCCATCTGTTCCAGGGTGTACATGTTGATGTCTTTTAGTGTCTCCTTATAGGATTTTTGTTGCAGACCCTGCACCATTTTAGTTGCCCTCTGGACCACCTCCACTCTGTCTACGTCCTTCCGGAGATGTAGTCTCCAGAAGTGGACATAATACTTTAGGTGGGATATAGAGGCAACATTATCTCCTCCTTTCTGCTGCTACTACCCCTCCAAATGCACCCCATGGCAGCATCCCACATTTGCTCTCCTTACTGCCTTGTAGCACTGCCTGGCCACCTTCAGGTCATCCGATATGGTTACCCCCAGGTGTCTTTCCTGCTTGGTAGTCATCGATACCAATCCGCCCATTTTGTACTCCATCCCTGGGTTTCTGTGCGCTGAGTGCACTGTTCTGCATGTTTTCGCATTGAACCCCAGCTGCCATGCCCTTGTCTGCTCCTCTAGGTCTCTGCTCATCCTTTCCACTGCGCGCATCCCCCCAAGTGTCCACCCTATTGCAGATTATGATGTCATTTTCAAAGAGGAATACCTTCCCTTTCAGCTCCTCTGCAGTGGCACTTACGAAGATATTGAAGAGGGACGGTCCCAGCACTGATCCCTGAGCACCCCACTCGTCACCCTCCTTTCCTTGGAGTGAACTCCATTTACTACCACCCTCTGTTGCCTATCCCCTAACCAGTTTCTTATCCAGTTTGTCAGCTTTGGACTGGGTCCTAAGCTACCCAACTTGCGAACGCCTTACAGAAATCTAGGTAGGTCACATCCACCGCTCCAGCCTGATCTAGTTCCTTGGTCGCCCTGTCAAAGAAATCTATCAGACTCATTTGACATGACCTCTCCCTCGTAAAACCATGTTGCCTTGGTCTAAGGACTGCAACCAGCCTCCTTACAGTTTCAGGTTTTATCACGGGAGGCACTCTTGCTGATGGATCCAGGGGAATGGTTGGATTCATATCCCCTGGCCTGTAGATTTCTAAAGACAGCAAGATAAAGATGCCTTCCAACTCACCAAAGCTACTGCTTTGGAGTCTATTGCTTCAGCCAGGAGAATCAGCAAACTAAAAGCATTGCTTGTCCAAGAGCCATACACTGCTCTCATAGCTATTGCTTCGGCCAGAAGAATTGGCAAACTAAAAGCATTGCTTGTCCAAGAGCCATACACTGCTCTCATAGCTATTGCTTCGGCCAGGAGAATCGGCAAACTAAAAGCATGGCTTGTCCAAGAGCCATACACTGCTGTTCATTCGGTTCAAACAGTTCTAGGTTATTTGCCAAAGCTATGCATCCATTCCAGTACAATCAAGGGTTCATTCTCCTTCCTTTTGACCACTCTCCAAAACAATAAGAAAGGGGACTTGCCTCCAGTAGATCTGGGAGGTGTGTTAAAAACATAGAAGCATAAAGGTTAAGGGCAGAGGGGGGCCGCAAGCCCATTCAGTCTGCCCCTGATGAAAGTGTATTAAGAGAGAGGAAGCTATTCACATATCTTCAAGTTTGTTCTTGTCAGCCATGGGCAAAAATTAGGGGTAACAAACTTTCAAAAGGCACTATAGCCAGACTGATTACGTCGGCCACTTCCATGGCTTGTGATCAAGCCAGAGTAACTTATCTGGCCCAGGGAGAGCCCTTTTTTCTTACCAGAGCTATGGCCTCTTCGCATGCGTACTTCAGAGAAGCATCGACAGCACACTTATGCAATATGTCACTTGATAATCCATTCACACATTTTCAACATTTTATTCGCGGGAAGTGATGCCCTTGGAGCAGGCTTCCTTGGCCGTAGAATGCTTCAAGCGGTGGTGGATCCCTAAGGGCTCCTGACATTCTTCCCACCTGGGACATCTGGGGGCGTACTGCTTTTGTATATCGCACCAGTAAGGAAGCCCAGAGACCAGTTTAGGAGAGAGAAATAGAAATTTGGGTACCTGTACATTTTCTTTCTCTGACTACTGGTCTCCGGATTCCCTCTCAGAGTGTATATACTTGGCTGGCCTCTCACGGTCATGTATGCCCTAAAATTCTTGTTTCTTCTGTTTCCAAGTACTTATAGTATTGCCACATTGGACTGCTTTAGGAGGAACTGAGGGAGACGGGAAGGGAAGGGCTGGATGTCCCCTGCTGCAGAGGTCTGATTCCTGCCTGTCTGTCAGTATCAGGAGGTGGAGCCCACGAGTAAGGAAGCCTGGAGACCAGCCATCAGAGAAAGAAAATTTACAGGTACCCAAATTTCTATTTTCCTGAAACTGTATGAAACAGTATTGTCAGCATACATGTGGATAGATTAGGATGAGCAGGCTGTGGGGAGATCATTAAGTAAAATGGAGAAGAGTGGGGACCAAGCACTGAGCCCTGAGGGACACCAGTGTTGCTGGGAAGGGGAGATGGAATCAAGGATTCTCACCGGTTGGGTCCTGCCAGTGAGGTAGGATGTCAGCCAGTTGGTGGCTGATGGAACAAGGCCAGCTGAGGAGAGGGAATCCAGAAACAGGAGATGGGAAACCATGTTGAAAGCTTTGGCTAGATTGACAGAGATGGCCGAGGTGATCAGGCCATCGTCTGTCCCTGAAAGGATGGGGTCAGTAAGCCTGAGTAGGGAGGCGATTATTGAGTGGTTCTTCCGAAAACCAGATTGGAAGGGTGTGAAGGAGGAGGAATCTGAGAGGAAGGGTGATGTGTGTGTGTGTGTGTGTGTGTGTGTGTGTGTGTGTGTGGAGAGAGAGAGAGAGAGAGAAATTAGATGTTCTTGAAGTTTGGCAAGGGTAGGAAGGAGGGAAATGGCGTGATAGTTGCCAGGAGTGGATGTGTTGCCACCCTTGGGGAGAGGAAGGACTACAGCATGTTTCCAGGATGAGGGTACTTGGACAGAAATGAAGAAGTTAAGAATTAGGGAGGTAGGATAAGCAATTGCAGGAGCAGAAAGATAGAGAAGTTTAGCAGGGTTCGTTTCAGATATTTATCTATGTGGGACAGTGACCCACTGGGTACAGAAAGTAAGGGTCAGCTGACAAAAACAATGATCATATTGTTCAACTGAACTTAGATTCCTAAAAAAGATGTTTAAGGGGCGATAATGAGCAGATACGGTGAAGGTCGCAACTCTCCAGAGCTCCGCATCATGAAGCAAATTAAACTTGCTTTTCCTACTGTAAAGTTTAAAATTTTGTCTCTAGCAGTTGCCTAATATACACCACTATGGACGAGTACCTGAATCAGGGGAAACGTTGCGGCAAGGTGGCAAGAATTCGAAGAGAACTGCAGGGCAAGACCAAGTTGCTGGTGCTAGAATAGACCCATTTCGTTCTCTGCCTCCAAGCTCTCCCTAATCAGCAGATCAGTCTCAGACCAAGGGCTGGCAGACCTCACTCCGCGTTGGGAGAAAGTGGAGAAATCCATTGCCGGGCTCACTAGTGAAGTTAAACAGCAAGCAGGTCGTATACAGGGGGCTGAACAACGTATTTCGGATTTAGAGGACACAACAAAAGAAGTCCCTGATAAAATTTCAAAAATGGAGAAGGAAATGGAAGACTTGAATGACACATTGGATTATCAGGAGAATTACAGTAGACGCAATAATTTGCATAACCGAGGCTTGCTGGAGGGAGCGGAGAAGGGAAACCTGGACCTTTGCGCAGTTACCCTGCCCAAGTTGTTAAATTTTACCCCGAAAGCTGGAAGCCTGAAAGTTGAGCGGGCACACTGGGCACTTGCCTCGAGGCCGCAGGCAGATCAACCTCCACGTCCGGTAATCTTCCGCCTGCACCTCTACCCTGACTGGCAGGCTCTCATGACCACACATCGAAATTTAAAGGCGCTCACCTTCGAGGGCAACACACTTGCTTTGCATCACGATCTCTCTCTTCGAATACAGCACAAATGGCAGCAGTTCAGTGTCACGATGGATCAACTGAGAGAACGAGGCCTAGAATTTTCATGGCGTATCCGTCGGTGGACAGAGTCCGTTGGGAAGTCACCACGTTCTCCTTCTGAGAGCTGAACAAGTTACAGGCATACATCACCAAATGGGACAAAAAAAATAAAAAGAACGGCTGAAGCAGCTCCATGAGTACTTGGGGAGTAATTTAAAAATCTCAAGACTTCCTTGTTTCCTCATGGCCAACTGTGATTTATGTGGCTCGGGGGGTGGCTGATAAAAGAGGCTCAACAGGACAGTGTTTACAATGTAGACACCTCCAGTTCTACAAAAATGTCCATTGTGTATCGGTGGAGGCACTGTCACGAAGGCTACTGTACTCTGGCTTGCTGAAAGCGAGTGCCTGAATGGTGTAAGTGATACCGTACGCAAGTATGGAGTAATCGTGGACTCTTGGAACTGAAGATCCAAATTTGACATTTTGAGAGGAGTGACTGTGAATATATGAGACACTGCCTGAGGGCGGGGAGGACATGGGCTAAATGGAGGGATGCGCTTACCACGGGGGGAATGAGGAGGCTCTTTCTCTGGGGTCATATCTGAAAGCTGCCATTAATGAGTGAATTTGGCAGCACATACCCTGGGTTACTTATGGGGCACTAGGCCCAATAGAGCTTGATATGTTCTGGACAGCAGTAGAAAATGGGTTTAAAACAAACTGAGGATAATGGATGTGTTAAAGTTGAGGGAGGGGGGCGTAGGGATAGATTTCACAGACAATGAGAAGGAATGACAGAGGGAATAGGAGATTAATCGTTACACACAGAAGGAAACAACAGGAGGGCTTGGGGGGTTAAGTTGGGGAGTGGGGAGGTTTTGAAAATTTTAAAATGTTCATGTTCAGTGTTACTATTTTCAGCACATGTTTAAATGTGCTATTACTACTTGTTTTCTATGCCTTGTTAGAGACCGAAAGCATAAGAGATATTTGTACAGAGAAATGCATTGGAAGCAACAACAGGGAAAGAGGGGAGTTTTAAATAAAAGACAACATGGATAGGACCCCTAGTGCTGTAATTGTGTCGTGGACTATTAAGGGGTTTTCCTCCCCAGCAAAGTGCGCCAAAGTCCTCACGGCACTAAAACACAAAGGCACAGATGTGGCCATGTTGCAAGAGACTCAGCTGACGCCAAAAGAGCATGCTAAGTCAGTGGGGTGGTGGGTGGGGGCTTGCTTTGCCTTCTCGTACGGCTCCCATAAGAGAGGGGTGGTGAACCTCATTAAGAAGGGGTTCCCCTTTGTTGTACACCGTATGGTTAAGGATCCATTGGAAGGACGCTATATCTTGGTGGTAGGGGAGGACAATGGTCAAACTCTAACCCTGGGAAACATATGCACCAGTGATGCTAGACCAACCCTTTTATCAACAGATACTAGATATAGTGCGGGAGCAGGTTCCTAATCATACTTTTGGGGGGGAGAGTTAATTGCATAGCGGACCCAAAACTAGACTATTCTGGAACCAGGAGCAGGGAGGTAGTAGCAGTTCAACAACGGCTTCTGGGCCTGGCAGAACTGGATTTGATGTATGGTGTACAGCCAACCCTGGTGCCCGAGAATATGCCTATTTATTTTTATTTAGCTTTTGTTTACCGGGTAAGTACACTAGACAAGTAGTATGCCTATTTTCAGGAACGACCCGGGAAAGCACAAAACATACAGTATACATACTTGGCAACATTGGAGAAACAGCATGATACAGTAAAAAACAGCTATAACAACGCTTGTATAAGGGCAGAGATACTGCCACACATAGTACAAATTGTTACAGGACATAGATAGACATTAGAATCACTGAATACATATTTCATAGACCATCATGGACTCAGAGTGGACAACAGTGGACTGCAGAGTATTGCATTACAGAGACTAGGAGCAGTCACATCTTGTCATTTGTTTTAGGTGGGATCACAGGGAGGAGCGAAAGGTCCCATGGGAAGGGGCAGAGCGAACAGAGTCCGGAATGGAGTTCCAGAGCCTAGGCACAAAAGCGGCAAAGTCACGATCCCCCATAAGGGTCCGAGTAGGGGGAACTTTAAGCAACTCGGCGGTCTGTGACCTGAGCTGGTAGGGGATGGCGTCCAGTTTTGGGAGGAGATGCGCCAGTCCTGACGGTATGCCCATGGCAAGCACTTTCCTGGTGAAGTTTCCTACACCAAGGATCAGGAATTCCACAGGGGGGAGCCAGTTGAGTTTGTCATAGAGCTCACATCGGTGGGTGAGTTTGGGAGCAGCAAATGCAAACTGACAGATATTATTATATGCCGTGTTCCACCGATTAAGATGGATTTGAGGTGACCTGGCAAATAGGTGGTATCCATAACTAAGGGAGGGGAGAAGCATTCCCTTCGCAAGTGCCAGCCTTGCTCCCGGAGTCAGGTTGTATTTGGCCCTGTAGGCAAGGCCAAGCTTACACCTGGTGGCTCTGCAGATGTTTTGGATGTGGCTTCCCATGTCAAGTTGTGGGTCGAGGGTGACCCCAAGATATTTAATTGAGCTCGCTGTTGGCAACAGGGGGCCTCCATCACAAGCTATTTTAAGTATAGCTGATGGGGCTTTTAACTTGGCCATGGAACCAAAGAGCATGGCCTGAGTTTTGTTAGGATTCAGTACCAGTCTATGGTTGGTAATCCAGGCCGAGACTCTGCTGAAGTCTTCAGATAGGCACTGGTTAAGGTCAGCAGCATTACGAGCATGGGCCACTAGCACAAGGTCATCTGCATAAAGTGTGACTTGGCAACGAGAGGTCACCCGTGGGAGTTGATTAATAAAAAGTGAGAATAGGAGAGGTCCAAGTACCGATCCCTGGGGAACTCCCATGGTCACAGCCCTAGGCTCTGAGAGGACCTTGTTAAAGCAGGTGAGCTGCTTTCTACCCGTTAGGTAGCCCATCATCCAACTCATGGCATGCGGAGAGAACCCGAGAGCCCTGAGCTACTCCCCCAGTAGGTCATGGTTGACAAGGTCAAAAGCTTTTGACAAGTCAATAAATATAGCACCTGACAGTTTGCCCTGATCCATGGCGGATCTAATACTAGAGGTTACAGTAATCAGGGCAGTAGTGGTACTATGACCCTTCCGGAAACCATGTTGGGCCCCGAAAGCAGCTCATGGGTATCCACGCATCTCGAGTTGCTCCGCACAACCTTTCCAGGTGTTTACCAAGGATGGAAGAATAGCAATAGGGCGATAGTTGTCAGGGAGTTTGGGATTTCCCTGCTTCAGAACAGGGACTATCCTTGCCTCCTTCCAGATGTCAGGGATTATCCCCGAGCTAAGGGATAGGTTAAAGATATGGGCAATCAGAAGGGCAATGTAAGCTGCTTGCAGCTTGAGAAGCCTGGGCTCAAGGTTATCAGGCCCTGCACTGGAGTGCTGGGAGAGGGCAGCCAAGCGGTTCCGAACATCAAGGACAGACACGGCCTTATGATTAAATACTCTCAGAGGAGGATGTTCACTCTGCATCGGAGGGATATTAAGCGAGCGACCCCCATCGGTCGTTTATTCCCATCCCACATGGTCCGGTTTGTGCTATTTCTCTATCTGCAGGCATGGCTATACTCTGGTGACTAAGGTGGAACACAGCCCCATTTTTCTATCGGACCATGCGATGGTTCGCCTGGAAATGATCTTGAGTCAGCAAGAGGGAAGGCTGGAGTTTTCCAAGCTATCTCATGGTGAGGAGAGACTTCAGAGAATTCTTAAAGGGCCAATTGAAAATTTATCAGTAAACGAATCAGGGTACAGTGGAGAATGAGGGAATGTATTAGGAAGCCAATAAAGCATATATGTGGGGGGTAATTATTGGCTATACTGCAAAACTAAAAAAAGAGAAGCAAAAATGAAGGGAGGCAATAAAAAGTAAATTAAAAACGCTGAAACTGAGGGTTTCAAAGAGGGTGGAGGCCAGGCATTGAAGGACTTGCAGGTGGCCCAGGAGGCATTAAATGAATACCTCATGACAGACGCCAGATCTAGAAACATGTAAGTGAGACAGCGATTATATGAGTGGGGCAACAAGCCAGGGCCATTACTGGTAAACTTAATCAAAGAAGTCAAAACAACTAAAAAAAAAAAAAATACTGTCTATAAAAGATAAAAGGGGAGTAGCCCTCCAGGCAGAGGCACTCCTAAGGAAATGATTCAAAGAATTCTATAATACACTGTATACATCCAAGTGTAAGGGGACTGACCATTTAATGGACAGGTTTATAGGCGGTCTCCCATTCCCCACTTTGACAGAAGATCGGAGAACCTCTCCTGGGGGCACAGTTACTAAAGAGGAGATATTTAAAGCCATAGGGTCACTTAAAAGGAGAGATGGCTTCGGGGCTGAATACTATAAAGAACTTAGGCAGGATATGGCAGAGCCCCTTCGAGTGTTGGAACGGGTTGGGGGGACTACCCAAGTCATGCTGTGAGGCTACCATCTGTGTGCTCCCCAAGCCGAACAAGGACTCCGAGAAATGTTCTTCATATAGGCCTATCTCTTTACTAAACCTGGATTGTAAGATCATGATGAAAGTTCTGGCCCTGAGATTGGAAAAGTTTCTGCCCTGCATAATAAATCCAAATCAAGCGGGGTTTGTACGAGGTAGAATGTCCTACCACAATACGAGGAGCCTTCTGAATGTGGTGTGGTGGGGATTTAAGAATCCCGGGCAGGCGTGTATCCTCTCCATGGACGCAGAAAAAGTGTTTGACTGGATTGAATGGGGTTATATGTTTAACATTTTGGGGAAATTCGAACTGGGGGAGAAAAATATATTCAATTAGTAAAAGCTTTCTATAGGACCCCAACGGCAAGGATCTTAATAGGATGCTTTCAGAGGGGCATGCGGCAGGGTTGTCCCCTCTCCCCCCTCCTATTTGCAGTTGCTATAGAGCCTTTAGCAATTAAAATTAGGGAGGAACAAGAAATTCAGTGCATTCAGGGTAAACGAGGCTGAGTCGTACTATTACCCTTTATGTGGTTGATGTCCTCCTCTTTCTTACGAATCCGGATCAATCAACCCCGCACTTCTACAAATAGTGGTCTCCTTTGCAACCTTCTCGGGTTATAGGTTGAGTATTAATAAATCTGAAATAATGTACCTGGGGAGAGGAGCAGGGGCTGTGCAAAATGCTTGGGGGGCTTAGAACAGTTAAACTATAACATACTTAGGAATAAAAGTGGGTCAAGATATTAAGGAAATGTAGGAATTAAATTATACAACCCCTAATGGATACAGTTCTGAGAGACTTACAAAGATGGCAGACTCTTCCCCTGTCTTGGCTGGGCAGAATAAATATCCTAAACATGAACATACTCCCCCGAGTACTATATGTATTGCAGATGATGCCTATGGGCCTAAAGAATACTGATAATAAAAAATTTGGAAAAGGGGTTTGGGCAGTTCATCTGGCAAGGGAAAAAGCCAAGAATAAGTCTCAGAAAATTGAAAGCCACTAATGAATTTTTTTTTTTTTGGGGGTCTAAACTTCCCTGATACTAAAGAGTACTGTCTGGCAACTCAATATAGATATGTTCACAACTGGGTTAACAAGAGGGGGGCAGATGACCCGTGGGTTGGACCTGGAAGAGGAGGAGGGCTGCAGGGTCAACTTGTCCGCTTATTTAGGAAAAGGCCTGCAGGCTTATAGATGTGTACGGCATCCTAACCTCATGGTTGTTAGTAGCTTAGAGGCCTGGAGTAACAGTAAGGAAAGAAGGGGAGGGGAAGGAGATAATACCATTCTAGTTCCCGTAACAGGTAACGCAGAATTCTTACCTGGACTAGAGGACGAAGATTTTATGACATGGCGGGGGAAGGGGGGGAGGTGTGTGGGAGACCTCACTAATAGAGAGGGTATCTATACATTCCAAGACCTACAGAGAAGATTGGGCCTCCCAGCATCACACTACTTTAGGTACCTTCAAGTTCAAAATTATTGGAAGAGCCTTAATAGAGGGGGAGAGAGAGTGCCTCAAATATATCCCCAGTCGAAAAAGATACTGGGGGCAGTACAACATAAGAAAGGGCTCATAGGCAGGGCAATAAAGTTGGAAAGGGCCTATTTTCAGGGTGAATCCCAGAAAGCCAAAATGTGGTGGGAACAGGATCTAGGGATGACAATCGGATATTTTAACTGGGAAATATTGTTAAGATCCCACATGGGGGCTACTAACTTGCAACAAATTTAAAGAAATGCAATTTAAGTTTTTCCACAGGCTGTACTACCCACCTAGTGTGGTGAGTAAATTCCATCCAGGGATTTCTCCCACTTGCTCGAAATGTGATAAGGCCAGAGGTACATTTATGCATTACTACTGGCATTGTCTAGGGATACAGAGATATTGGAAGTGGGTGGCTGCTGAGATGGCTAATATAGAGGGCCATACTGTAGAGATCTCCCATTGCTCCCTGCTTCTAGGGGTTGATTCCCAGGAGGGAGAAGACTGAACCTATACCATAGGCGCATTAGGGTCATGTTGGTAGTAGCCAGACAGGGCATACAAAATCTGTGGATATCTCAGAATGTTTCCACAGTAGAATGATGGAAAAATCTGACCCTCCGAGCACTGGCTGTGGACAGGTTGACACACGTGCTTAAGGGGGCAGAGGAGCGATTCCTGCAGGTCCTGGGGCCTTTCTTAGGGACACTATTGATGGGAGAAGCAACCATCTTAAGGGAAGGATGGCTAGCTTAGAGGAGACGTAGGGTGCTTCATGTGCTTGACTCCTGGAGTTTTGAAGCCCCACAACTACCCACCTTATATGTGCTGTGGATAATAACCCTGCTTGCTTCACCTGGTATCTTCTCTTTAGAATACAATAATATACTGGATAAATGATTTCTTTTATTCAAAGAATACTCAGAACAAGGCACATTTAGTTTGTTTTAATGTTTTTATTTTTATCAAAACAATCTGGTTATCAAGTATGTTAAGGAGAACTGCAGCGATTAGTTTTCTTAAGTACTACGGTATCTCCTGTACAAATCCTGTTGTTTAAACAGTACTAGGGCGACGGCTGATTTTTCTTTTTTTCACAATATACTTTAAACTGTAATAACTTAATATGAAGTAACTCTGTACACTACTTGAATAACCAGTTGTTACATTGCAATTTCCTACAAGACCTGTATGTACTGTACTTGGAAAAAATAATAATAATATAATACAAAAAAGGCTGTTTAAAAACCTCTCTAACAGTGAGCAGGTTGTCCCCAAGGTAGAAGAAAAGGTGGGTCAAAATTAAAAATGGTGCGTCAAGGTTGTCCCCAAGGTAGAAAAAAGGTGGGTCAAAATTGAAAACTGTGTGCCAATTGTCCCCGCCCAAAAATTAAGCCTGGTTTAGGGTCGTGCTCATCTGGTGAGCAGCCTATAGAAGGGTTGAGGGATAGGAGGGCACTAAGAGCTTAGTCAGAGGAGATAGTAGAAATGGAAAAAGGGGGAGGGGTAGGCACTGGCTGAGGCAAAGGGCTGAAGTTAGTAGGTGGCAAGGGGGGAGGGAATTTTTAGAAGAGGTGTGGCGCATAAGGTGTAGTAGACATTAAATTCATTGGCCACGGAGCCAGGGTCGGAAACTAGTGAGTTCTTTATTTTGAGAACGTGAGGGTGAGGGTGGGGGGGAGAGAATATGGTATGAACTACCCTCCAGAATTTAGGTGAATAGTTAATGTTGGTCAGGAATAAGGAGTTGAAATAATCGGACTTAGCTAGTCTAGTTGCTTTAGTACATGGATTACATAGCATTCTGTACTTGGCATAGTCGTCTGGATGTTTAGTAGATTTGTGTTTTCTCCAGGCCTGGTCACGCTCCCTGAAGTAGGCCAATAGTCCGGGGGTGATCCAGGAGAGGTGAAGCCCATGGACTCTGGTCCTTATGAAAGGAGCAAAGACATTCTAGGTGACAGTGAATTTATCATTAAAATAGTCAAAGGCATGGTCGGCAGAAATGGCAGTGGGGGGCCCTGTCGGTGGAGGCAAGTGCAAAGCTAACAGGGGTAAGGTCTAAGGATTTATAGGACCGGAGCTGTATGATTTTAGGGGGAGGTTTGGGGCAATTGACCTTACAAACAATGAAAATGGGGTTGTGGTCACTAAGGGCATCGGGGAGACCAGATTTAATGACTCTGTGTGGGTGGGTTGAGTGCCCAGTCAAGCAGGGTGTGGTTTTGTGTTCTGGGATTGGGGCATGTGGGCTCAAGTATAAGTTGAGTGAGATTTAGAGCAGTGACGTCATTGCATAGTTTGTTTAACGTAGGAGACAACCAATTTAGATTCACGTCACCCATTATGAACTGTTCACTGGATTGTGAGAGGGAGGTGATGTTGGCTAAGAGTTCAGTCGCGATGGAGGATTGAATGCTTGGGCGGCAATAGTTGCCAGCCACAAAGATTGGGAGTGAGAAAGGAAGGGTAATGCGGATGACAAGGGCTTCTTAAGTAGCTGGGATGGAGGTAGACAGGATGATAGTAAAATGCAGTGAGGACAAGATATACATGGCCACTTCGTAGTCTGCAGAAGTTAGGAACACCTGAGTATTACTGGGGTTAGAAGAAAAAATTATTTGCCATAGTAATCTTGTTTCTTCTCAGTGATACTCAGGTATTCATAACTCCCCACCCTGCCTCCCCTTCTAGAACCAGTAGCATCTACACTCCTAAAAACACTATGTTCTCAAGAGTATCTGCCACACTCTGGCACATATGT
This sequence comes from Neoceratodus forsteri, assembly GCA_016271365.2. Classification (NCBI taxonomy): domain Eukaryota; kingdom Metazoa; phylum Chordata; order Ceratodontiformes; family Ceratodontidae; genus Neoceratodus; species Neoceratodus forsteri. The sequence continues at coordinate 678,968,080 of CM028133.1, read as the reverse complement.
TGTGACTGTGTTCAGTATTGTTGTTCCCCCTTTTCAAGTGATTCTGACATTCAGGAGCATTTTTTCATGTCTTATGCTCTCCAGTTGGAGGCATTTTTGGGTGTTGAGAGTTCCTACAATAATTATTATGATATTATTGTTATGGCTATTATTATTACACTTGGTCCTGTCTTTCCAGGCTTCCAGGAAATCTGAGGGGTTTAGAACTAAGGCAGTTAGTAGAAGGCAGCATTTGAAAAAGTGGCATGCGCAAAAGATTGCATCATTTGCATATGCTCCATCTCTCTGGGCAGCTCTGTCTTAAAGGGACATAGAAACATAGAAGTTGACGGCGGATAAGGACCTCAAGGCCCATCCAGTCTGCCCATTTCTTTTTCTACCTTATAAATGTGCCATCGGCCTTTGCTCTGTCAGTGGCCTATCTATTCATACTCATCTGTATTGCTCCCTTATGCCTATCCCATGCCTGTTTGAAGCCCTGCACTGCATTCATAGCCACCACTTCCTGAGGTAGGCAGTTCCATGCATCCACCACCCTTTCTGTGAAAAATTATTTCCTCACATTCCCCCTTAATTGGCCTTCCTCTAGTCTCATGCTGTGTCCTTTTGTCCTGCTATTTTTCTTATATTTAAACATGTTAGACTCTTTCACCTTGTTAATGCCCTTAAGGTGTTTGAATGTTTCGATCATATCACTTCTCTCCCTCCTTTGCTGTAGGGTATACATATTGAGCTCCGTTAATCTGTCCTCATGTTTTCTGATGCAGTCCCTGCACCATTTTGGTTGCCCTTCTCTGGACTGCCTCAATTTGGTTAATGTCCTTGTGAGGGTGTGGCCTCCAGTACTGCACGCAGTACTCCAGATGGGGCCTAACCAGTGTCTTGTAAAGAGGGATATTGCCTCCCTCTTACGACTTGTGATACCCCTTTTAATACACCCTAGCATCCCACAACCTTACCTACTGCTTTAGTGGTCTGCTTGGATGATTTTAGGTCATCGGTGATGATGTCCAAGTCTCTTTCTTCCTTTGTGACTGCCAGCAACTCCCCTCCCAGCCTATAGGTGGCTTCGGGGTTTCTCTTCCCTATGTGCATGATCTTGACTTCTTTGCATTAAATCCCAGTAGCCACTCTTCTAGCCATTTTGCTAGTTTATCTAGATCTCTTCTCATTCTGCCCACCCCATCTGGATCATCTACTCTGTTGCAGGTATTGGTGTCATCTGCAAACAGACAAGCCTTACCCCCTAGTCCATCTGCAATGTCACTAATGAAGATCTTGAAGAGGACTGGCCCCAGGACTGATCCCTGAGGTACCCCACTTGTGACTTGCATCTCTTCTGACTGTATACCATTTACACCACTCTCTGTTTTCTGCCCGTCAACCAGTTTGCCACCCAGTTGACCAACTTCTGACCCACCCCGAGACTACCCAGCTTATTTATCAATCTTCTATGTGGAACAGTGTCAAACTTTGCTGAAGTTAAGGTAGGACATCAACTGCTCGCCCTTGGTCCACCACTCTGGTTACCTAGTCAAATAAATCTGAAATTAGTTTGACAGGACCTTCCTTTTGTAAACCCATGCTATCTTGGATCCTGTACCCCCTATGGATTCCATGTGTTGCACTATCCTTTCCTTAAGTAGTGCCTCCATAATCTTGCCCACTGCTGAGGTAAGACTGACTGGTCTGTAGTTCCCTGCTACCACTCTTGTGGAGCGGGATCACATGAGCCCTTCTCCAGTCCTCTGGGACCTCTCTTGTGCTCAGAGACTCACTTAACAGTTCTGCTAATGGCTCTGCTAGTTCCACCCTTAGCTCCTTAAGTACCCTGGGATGTATGCCATCAGGTCCCATTGCCTTGTCCACCCTGAGCTTAGCGAGCTCTTGAAGGACCCATTCTTTTGTGAAGGGAGTAGTGCTCACCTCCCTCCCCCCTATGTCCATGGTGCTGAGCTGTGGGCCTTGCCCTACCTTCTCTTCAGTAAATACTGAGCAGAAGTATCTATTTAGGATAGGTGCTTTACAGGGTCCTCCTCCTCACATGCCCCTTTTCTCCTTTGAGCTTAGCAATACCCCCTCTGGACTTTCTCCTTTCACTAATGTATCTATAGAAAGTCTTGTCACCTTCTTTTACTGTTTGCGCTAGTGTTTCCTCAGTTTGGGACTTTGCCTGCCTTACTGCCTTCCCAGCTTCCCTAGGGCGGTTTGGTATGCCTCCCTGTCTTCATCCCGCTATGTTCCCTTATTTCTTCAAGGTCAGCCTTTTGGCTCTGACCTTTTCTGCTACTGTATTTGAGAACCAAAGTGGTTTCAGTCTTCTTTTGCACTTCCTTTTCTGTCTAACACAATGGGATGTTGCTTCAAGTATTGCATCCTTAATGCTTGCCCACTTTGCCTGTACCCCTTCCCCTGTTTCTTTTTGCAGAAGTTATGAATACCTAAGTATCACTGAGAAGAAACAAGATTACTGTAGTAATTTTTTCTTCCTGACTTGTGGAGAGGCGGGCAAGGGTAAACCTGCCTCAGAGGACCAGTGTACGCTGGATTGTTACCTGTATTCAGTTCTGCTACTGCAAATTAGGCAAAGGAACCCCCCATGGGCCTTAGGGCCCACTCTACAAAGTGGCACAGTTGCTTCTATAGCAGCTACAAGAGATATTCCTTTGTTGGAAATTTGTAAAGCAGCTACCTGGAAAACTGTTCACACATTTATGAAACGCTATAGTCCCGATACCCAGGCCAGAAGTGATGGCAGATTTGGCACAACAGTACTGCAGAGCCTGTTCCTAAATAGGTTCTGTGCCCTCCTCCAAAGGTACTGCTTGGGTAGCCTGCATATGTCAGACTACAATAAGATTTCCTGGGGTTAGAAAAAAATTGCCATAGTAATATTGTTTCTTCCAAAGGAATATTACTGTATTCTGAGCTCCCACCCTGTCTCCCTTACTCGATCCTAATGGGTACTGCACTACAGCTGTCCTTGCTGTTTGAAACGTTTGAGTTATTTTTTGTTGGGGCATCTGTGACTTGAGTCTTAGTGATGCCCACACTCTTAAATGTAAGGGGATTGTTTGTTTTTGGGGGATGCTAGTTATTTATTAGGATAGTTTAGATAGCTTGTTCTTATGCATGCTCTGTAAGAATGTGACAGTTGCAGGATGTATTCCAGGGACAGTGGTTTGAAAACCGAGCTCCAGCCTAGCATTCCATCATTTGCATAGGTTCTAGTAACCATTTCGGCTCTGGGGCAGTCCTGTGGTGAGACCATACTGCATATGTCTGAATACAGTAAGATTCGCTTAGAAGAAACAAGATTACTATGGTAAGTAATTTTTCCTTTTGTGCTGGGGAAGGAGATATAGTCCCTAGCATGGTGCAGCAGTCTATTCAGAACCTGTGTGTGGAGGTGGGACTTTGTATACTAATGTGATCCCAGTTGTCATCCACAGGTATTTGGAAGCAGAGTGCTGTAGTCACTTTGAGCTCCACCTACATGGAGTGGCAGTGGTGGGTTTCGTTCACCAGGTGGACACGCAGGAGCTCATATAGCTGCAAGAGTATGGCAAGATTGAGCCTGTACTGAGCCACAGTCTGTTCCTCGGTAAGTTCCTGGAGTGTCAGTGAAGCCTGGTACACTCTGTGTACCGCATAGTGCAAACTTTGCCTATGGCACTGTCCTCTGTTCTGCTTCCTCCAGCTCATCCCTTGGCAAATGATGTAGGTCATGCTCTTCTGTGTCTCCTGTGTGTGTTTACGTTTGCATAAGGCATACTAAAATGCCAGCAGAATAGGCCTAACGGTCTTTCGTGTCTGCTCGTTTGGTCAGCCCCCACCCTGGGTGCTGACCTTGCTGCCCCCCTCGCTTTCTCTGGCTTCTCCCTTCCCAGTTCCGGATATTCTTGCTGCATTGGATTTTGCTTCCAGAACCCTTCCCCTGTACCTGTCCCACCCCTTTGTTATCCTTATTTTGTGCTGCGGAATTTTGCGTTAGCACTTTGGAATGTTTCCTCCATATGGCATTCGCGGTGTGTAGGTGCACACCTTGTTTGTGCAATGAATACATTAATTTCTTGCTGTGGCACTATTAGGTTTGGCATGGTGTAGCGCCACTTTTTAAGTATTGCATACATGTCTTGAGCACTTCGTGTCTGGGGTGTTGATTACTCCCCAATAACCGCACACCCTATGGTGAGTTATTGCTTACTCAGCACAGAGCTTTTCCGTTTTCGCTGCTCAGTTACTTTGAAAATAGGGACCTAGGTGTGTAGCTGCAAAAAGGGATACAAACACCGTACTGAAATAAATGTATGAGGGCATTGTACTTGAGTGACCTAGACCAGATAAATTTTGTGCAGGTGTAATGTGATGGACCTTTTGGATGCAGTAAACACTAAAAACATCCGGCATATTAGGCCCTGATCCAAGCCTTTCAGCACATAGTCAGTGAACTGAAGGTAGGGGGGAGATGGTGCAGTAATGTTTTTGGAATCTACACTTGAAAAGGGGAGAGGACAGAGGAGGATAGCATAATGATTGTGATAACCCAAGATTTCATTTAAAAGTTTTTAAAGAAAGGAATGTCTGTTGTCTGTTGAGAAAAATCAAGTCTGGGAAATCGGCAGGAGTGATGGCATTGAGCTCAAATTTTTAAGATTAGCAACCTGTATTATGTGACCAGATTGTTTAATTTATCTTTTTTACTGAATGTGTTCTGGATAAATGGAAACAGGCCCAAGTAATGACAGTACACAGATGCAATTTGATATCCTTGAAAAATAAATACAGCCTGAGCTGACCTGTGGGCTCAGTGGCAGGCCTGCCTCTTGAGATGTTGGCAACCTGGGTTTGTGAATGAGCTTTTGGGGAGGGGGCTGGTGACAGGAGAATCATGTCCCTGAGGATCTGCTCCTTTTCCATGGTGGATGGTTGTACCTTCTGGTGCAACAATACCACTAGGGTGATCACAGGGAGCAGTGCAACCTGGAGACCTGATATGCTTAATGGGAGGGCAGTGTGCGATGATGCTGGCGCATTGTGTGTGACATCATGAGGTGTTGTGAGCACGTCTGGGGAGGAGGGTTTAAATGGTGGAAACTGTTGGTTAGCAGCTAGTTAAAACCACTCTGGCCTCCTTGGACCATCATGAGTCCTCGCTCCTCACCGTTCTGGACTGGCTCCCAGGGACGCCATAACAACTGACCATGTAAGAGAGGAAGAGACCACCAAAGAGCTGCAAGGCAGGGCTCCACTCCAGGGGGAAATTTGGGGGTTACCAGAGCTGTGGATAAGGGAATTCAGTTGGGGACCATTTGTGGAAGGTGGTCAGATTATTTGGGCCAGAGATACTAGCATACTAAAAAGCCAGCAGAATATGCCAAATGGTCTGTCTTGTCTGCTCGAAGGTCAGCAACCTAGTGGTTGCTCGCCTTACCATCCCCCCAGCTCCCAAGAGGGTCGTCTTTAGTTTGTTTCCCCTTGTACCTATCCCACCCCTTCTTGAAGCCCTCCACTTTGCCCTCCTCCACCAGTCTCCCTGGAAGCGCATTCCACGGCTCCACCACCCTCTCAGTGAAAAAAATGCTTCCTACGTTCCCTCCTGTAATTTTCCCCCATCCAACTTCCACTCGTGGCCCCTGGTCACCCCCCCCCACCCCCAGCCTAAAGGACTCCCTGGTTCCACTCCAAATTATTCCCTTTACATACTTGAAAATCTCTATCATGTCCCCCCTATCCCTCCTCTCTTCCAGTGAGTAAAGCTCAAGCTCTACCAGTCTCTTCTCATAAGGCCTCCCCTCCATGCCCTGAATCATCCTAGTCGCTCTCCTCTGGACCCTTTCCAGCAGCGCTATCTCCTTCAGATGAGATGGAAATAATAGTAAAATAACAGATGGGCATGGGCTGCCTGATGGCCCAGTAGAAGTGCCACGCGGTCCTGTGTTGATGCCCTGAATCCAGGAATGGACATGGGTTGGATAGCCATAGCTAACTCTCCCACAGTGTGTTACAATGCATGTGCGAATGCAAGACCTGTACCTGGCATCTGGGGGAGAAAAATCTGGGAGAAAAACTTATGTCTGCCTGATGCCACGTATGACAGCTGCCCGTGCTCTCTGACCTCACAACTTGTGGATCCCAACTGGCCACAAGTAGGGCGAGTGGCAGATGGATTTGGGAGGTTCCAAACAACTCTATAGTAAAGAAAAAATAATGAATAGGCTTTATAGCTGCTGTATGCTTTGTCCTAGCCAAAATTCAGAAAAGACTGATTACAGCCGACAGCAAACATATTTAGAAATCCAGATTGCTGGCATATAGCCAGCTCATGTTTAGGAAAAATGGCACATCGACAGCCATGGTGAAGTTTCCTAGTGACAAATTTTGTGCTGTGGAGGACAGATTGGTTACAGGGGCCATGTTTGTGGGTTTGACTTAATTGACCATATCATCATAATGTTGAAGTTGCTGGGCGTAAGTGTTGTCAGTTTGTTCCATTCTGCGTTAAAAGTTGCCTAAACTCATTCGGCCCAGTGACGTAGAGGACTGAGGTGCCTAGCGCCTTAACCTCTTACCACGCTGGTTACCTGGGGTTGGGAGTGAGCTTGGGTCGCTGGGGGTGGGGAAGAAGGATTGAGCGTTTGGAAGACAGCTCTCCTCTCCTCTCCTGGGATGGGGAGGTTTGTCAGTTCGGCCCTTGGCTGCCCTCGGGAGGAATCCTGGAGGTGGTGCCGGCAGCTAGAGCAGCAAGGAAGGGAGGGACGGCAGTTATGTAGTATGTGCACACCTCCATGCTCATGCCCTTATCTGATGCAGCAGTAGGGGAACCAGGGAGAAACGGATAAAATGATGGTTGCAAGCTCCATGAAATCCTGCCTACTCTCCCTAGCTCTGCCCTGCAGCCGGCTCGCTGACCCTACAGATTTGGACGCTGAGCCTCCGGGTTAGGTGAGGACGGCCCTATCCTTCCTTGCTCTGCTATGGGGACAATCCATTTTGGGATATGGGGCCTTGGTGACCTGGTAGGGACAGCTGCCAAGTTGGGGAAGCAGTGACGGGCTGGAGCAGCTGCCTGCGATGTACCAAAAGGAGAAAAACCTATATGGGGGGAAAAAGCTGCCTACACTGCAGATGCCACGAGGTGGTCAAACTCTATGGAATTTTATCCTCCCCTATGCAGTCCAGGATGGTGTACCCCAGCTACTGTTTGCATTGTTCATTAATTCTCTGTTAACTATGGAAATGCTAATATATTATGCAGGTATGCAGTTAGGTACAGGGCTTTTAGTAGTGTTGTGACTAACAATAATAACTTAGGTTTCAGTTTTGTAAAAATGCAATAATGGTTCTGCTACAGTATAGACAATGTATGGGCAGCCATGCACAACAAAGCTATGTTTCCATTAGGGGGGATAAGATGACATCAAAACTCAAGAGCAAAGCTTGAGAGGTGTACATGCTGTTGTCTCAACCCCAAGATGCAAACACATGCCGAGTTGTGTGTGGTTGCCCATATTTTATTTTATGCAGTGTATTTTATTTTACATAGGAATCACAGACGCGTCCAGCCCCCCCAAGTAATAAAAAACAAACAAACAAAAAAAAAAAAACACAAATGTTCTGTACTATAATCAAGATTAATTTCACAAGTTGTAAGGTTCAACTTTGGCACCGAATGGTTAGCAAGCAGGAGGGTATGGGATGATGGAGGAATTTAATACAGAACAGAGGCTAACCATATATTATAGCTTGCTGGTCAGTAGAAGCCGACCAGTGTTTTTCAGATCATTGTGGCACGGTTTGCTACTTTCCTGCTTCAGCAGGGCTGCCTATTGCCGACGTGCTGCCCTCTTTGAACCTTTAAGCAGTTCCACGGATTGGGGAGTGCAGGGGAACTTGTCTTTGACTTTCATTGTTGTGATTTTCAGACGCTGTTCACAGGTTGGGGGCTGTCGTTTTGTGTTTGCTACTCTTTTGGTATGCACTTGTTAGTGAAGCAAATATTAATTAAATGACAAAGGTGCAGTAGAGCCAAGACTAAAAGAAAACTAGATAGTATATATCTGGTACTACCAACAGTTTTTTTTTAATAAAAGATAATTTTTTTAACACGTCATTGGTAATCAAGTAATGTTTATTTACAGTGAATGTGTTGTAAGCAGCATATTTTTACTAAATGATAGCAAAGACATTGTAATGTATGGATAAGCCTCAATAATGGTGTACTAAGTCATACAGAAATTTCCTGGTAACAAAACTACTGCTCTCTCAATAATACTATCGTTTTTTGTTAATAATACTACAGTTCAAAGGTCACCCCAACTGTAGTATTACTGTATCAATGAACTTCAGCAGCACGAGAGCAGCTACCAGCGTGTACTGAGCATGCCAGCTTTTCACTAAAACTGTTTTCTGACAGAAAGCCGGCTCGCTGCTTACAGTTCGTAGTTGTATTTCCTACTTCCAGTTTGTTTACATTGTGCAGTTCCTCTTCTGCAGCAACTGTTCCAGACACACCTAGCCACACAAGGTAAGAAAACAAACTGCCTTGGATCCATATATTACAAAAAATAAATAGATAAGTGTGTTACAAGGCAGTAATACCATCTCAAGGTTTGGGGGACTTTGGGAACCTCTCGAGCTTCGCTTTCGAGGTTCCAAGTCCCCAAAACCTCTCGATGGTATTACTGCCTTGTAATACACACTTATCCATCTATTATTCGATTTATATTACATCGTTCTGGCCTTTGCCATGTATAATATAACTGACTGATGATTGAAAAATGGGTAATTTCTTACCTTGGAAGTTTTCCCCTAGAGTATCCTATATCCTATCAACTTTATGTCCTAAAGGAAAAGAATGTAAATATTTTGGCTTGTGGTTATGATTAGAGAAGTAGTGGCACTTTATGATAGGGAATATACGCAGTAACAGCAATTTAAGATTGGAAGGAACACTAGATCCATCAAGCCCCCCAACCCTTTTAAGCAGGGACCCCAACTAGTGTGTTGTTCAGACATACTACTTTAGGGATTTCCCACCCACTCTACTACCTCCGGCACCCTACGATTCCCTTGGTAAGCAAGAATTTGTCAAGGCATACCTTGAAGACCTGTACTGTCTTCATGTTCAGTGTCTTCGCTGGTAGGCTGGTCCATAGATTCATCACCCTCTGGGAAATGTGCCTCTTAATGTTATCCCTAAACTAACAGTTTTTGAGCTACATGTCATGTCGCACATCCTGCTGTAGAATATCAGATGAGTTCAAACAGCAACAGACAGAGTCTCAACCGAGCTCGAGATCAGCGTTCCATGCCTGGCATGGAAAGTTAACTCTTTCATCTCTGGGGCAGTTCGAAGGTTGGGACTCACTGCTATTGTCAGAATACAGCAAGACTCCTCCATTAGAAGAAACAACATTACTAAGGTGAGTAATTTTTTCTTCTTGCCCAGCCAGTAAGATTCTGGACTACCTTAGGCACCTATATGACTTGGGCTTCAGTTACTCATCAGTGAAAGTACATATGGTGGCCATTTAGGCATACTACATCCCTTTCACTAGCAGGACGTTCGCCCAACTAGAAGTCTCTTAAGACTTTTCTGCGAGGGGTTCTGCACCTAAAGCCCTGATCCGCAACCCTGCTGCACCTCGGGATCTAAACTTCATCCTAGAGAAGCTTACTCTGCCTCCCTTTGAACCTGCAGCTGAAGCAGAACTCAAGTTTCTTTCTTGGAAGACATTATTTCTGGTGGTCATTACCTTGGCTCGGAGGATTTCTGAGCTGCAAGCCCTAATGTGCAAAATCCCATATGTCATTTTCCACATGGATAGGGTGGCTATGCGTATTAGCCCAAAATGTCTTCCGAAAGTGGTGGCTGAATCTACTCTGAATCAGTCTATCAAGCTTCCGACATTTTTCATGGAGCACTCCAGCCATGGGGAATACCTCCTTCATACCCTGGATTTACACAGAATTCTGAGATACTACACTCACAGGTCTAAGGATCTCAGAAAAACAGACCAACTGTTTGTCGTTTGCTCACAAGAGAGAAGGCAATCCTGTTTCCAGGCAGTGCCTTTCTAGATGATTGGCCAATTTTATCACTTTCTGTTACAAGAAGTATCACAAGACCCTTCTGGGTCAGGTCAAAGGACACTCCACAAGAGGGTTCGTGGCCTCAGCAGCTTGTTTTAAGAATGAGTAAGCGGCTGAAATCTGTGCAGCCGCAACTTGGACTTCCGTCCATACCTTCATGAAACATTACAGTTTGGACATTGCTTCTTGCCGTAGAACGAGCTTTGGGCTAGCTATTCTGCAGGGACTCCTCTCGTGATCCCTTTTAGAAACTCTGCTTTTGTGGATGGTGTTATCTCCTCCCACTTTTCTTATTGTTCCAGACTGCTTGGGACTCTGTCCTACTTGTGAATACCTACTGCAAGAGCCCTCTCAAAGTAAGATAGTACAGTTACATAAGACCTTACCGTAACAGTAGATCTTCGAGAGAGGCTCTTGCAGTAAGTATTACCTTTCCTCCCTCTCTCCAACCCCTCAATTTTCTTCTGTTCCGGATGTGGGGGCATATCCTCTTCTCTCCTGTCAGACATTTGGCTCTTGGCGAGAAAGAACTGGAGAGCGGGCGTCAGGACTGCCCCTTTATACTGGCGTCTGCTGACTGTCACCTGATGTGGGGGCGGTCCCCACCAGAGACTGCTAGCTAAAGATATTTCTGTGGGGTCCTGACGCCTGGTGGCTTAGTCCTACTTACGAATACCTACTGCAAGAGCTGCTATCTTGAAGATCTACTGTTAAAGTAAGTTCTTACTTATAGAAGTGAGACTGATGGTGAACTGGGTTAGTAACTGGCTAGGGAACAGAAAGCAGAGGGTAGTAGTAAATTGAACCCAGTCGGAGGAAATGGAAATGACCAGCGGAATGCCTCAGGGTTCAGTTCTGGGGCTGGTCCTATTCACTGTCTTCATCAGTGATATTGCGGAAGGGCTGGAGGGAAGGTTTGCCTGTTTGCAGATGACACCAAGATCTGCAACAGAGTTGATACTCCAGAGGGAGTGTTTAGGATGAGAGAAGGCCTAGAAAAGTTGGTCTGGGGTGTGGCAGTTGGGGTTCAGTGCAGAATCATGCACGTAGGGAGTAGGCATCCAGGAGAGAGCTACAATTTGGGGGGGGGGCTGCTGTCAGTCACCAGAGAGGAAAGAAATCTGGGGGGACATTATAACAGATGACCTAAAGGCCACCAAGCAAGCAACAAAGGTAGTGGGGAAGAGATGTTGGATTGTATAGGAAGGGGTATCAAGCCTACTGGTTCCGCTGTGCAAAATGCTGGTGAGGCCTCATATGGAGTTCTGTATACTGTTCTGGAGGCTGCACCTTCGTAAGGACATTGACGGGATGGAGACCACAGAGGAGAACGACCAAGATGGTGCAGGGTTTACAGCTTAAGACATATAAGGAATGGTTAAAGGACGTCAATATGGAGCAGAAGAGGGAAAGGGGGGGGATATGATTGAGATGTTCAAGTATTTCAAGGGCATTAATAAGGTGAAAGGAAAGCATCTTCCAGTATTAAAAAAAAAAAAAAAAAAAAGTAGTACTAGAACAAGATGACATGGCATGAGAGATTTTTTGGGGGCATATGAGGAAATATAGGAAGTTTTTTATACTGAAAGTGGTGGATGCATGGAATGGCCTGCCCTAGGGGGTGGTGGGAGAAGACACTGTGGCAGGAGTTAAACATGCATGGGATAGGAATAAGGGAACAATAGAGATGAGAAGCAATAGCGTAAGCTGGTGACCAACTATTGTCAACGGCTGCCATCATAGGTAGGGAGAATGGGCAGACTAGCTGGGCCTAGCGGTTCTTTTCTGCTGACAACTTCTGTTTCTGTGTGGTGAAACATTATGGACTGCTAAGATCACAAAGATAATATAGAAAAAACAAGACCAGCCTTATCGGTACCAGCCAAATCATATTGGGTCTTGTGGCTAGTAGTTCAGTCTTTTCAAGGACATAGGCAGTGAGAGACAGATACTTGTTTTTAAAAGGCCCTTTTTTCTTGGACTTGGGGCTAACATTTCAGTCATTTTAAGAACTTGGGGGAGACCAAGGCAGACTCACAAGAACAGGGTGGCATGCAGGGGGGTCGATATTAACATTGTTTTACTAACCCAAACCCTGGTGCAAATTGACCAGGACTGGTGCAGCTAACTCTTACTTGTCCATCTTGACTAGTGCAGGTTTTCATGGATGTTAATAAAGTTAAAAGAAAGTTCCCTACTTTAGAAACATAGAAACATAGAAGTTGACGGCGGATAAGGACAGCAAGGCCCATCCAGTCTGCCCATTTCTTTTTCTACCTTATAAATGTGCCATCGGCCTTTGCGATGTCAGTGACCTATCTATTCATAGTCATTTGTATTGCTCCCTTATGCCTATCCCATGCCTGTTTGAAGCCCTGCACTGTATTCATAGCCACTACTTGTGGTAGCCATTCCATGCATCTACCACCCTTTCTGTGAAAAAGAATTTCTACATTCCCCTTAATCGGCCTCCTCTAATCTCATGCTGTGTCCTCTTGTCCTGCTATTTTTCTTATATTTAAACATGTTAGACTCTTTCACCTTGTTTATGCCCTTAAGGTGTTTAAATGTCTCGATCATATCACCTCTCCCTCCTTTGCTCAAGGGTATACATATTGAGCTCGTTAATCTGTCCTCATGTCTTCTGATGCAGTCCCTGCACCATTTTGTTGCCTTCTCTGGACTGCCTCAATTTGGTTAATGTCCTTGTGAAGGTGTGGCCTCCAATACTGCACTTAGTACTCCAGATGGGGCCTAACCAATGTCTTGTACAGAGGGATTATTACCTCCCTCTTACGACTTGTGATACCCTACTAATACACCCTAACACCCCTAGCCTTACCTACTGCTTTAGAGGTCTGCTTGGATGATTTCAGGTCATCAGTGATGATGATGCCCAAGTCTCTTTCTTCCTTTGTGACTGCTAGCAACTCCCCTCCCAGCCTATAAGTGGCTTCAGGGTTTCTCTTCCCTATGTGCATGATTTTGCACTTCTTTGCATTAAATCCCAGTTGCCACTCTTCTGACCATTCTGCTAGTTTATCCAGATCTCTTCTCATTCTGCCCACCCCATCTGGATCATCTACTCTGTTGCAGATCTTGGTGTCATCTGCAAACAGACAAGCCTTACCCTCTAGTCCATCTGCTAGGTCACTAATGAAGATGTTGAATAGGACTGGCCCCAGGACTGATCCCTGAGGCACTACTCTGTGACTTGCATCTCTTCTGACTGTATACCATTTACCACCACTCTGTTTTCTGCCAGTCAACCAGTTTGCCACCCAGTTGACCAACTTCTGACCCACCGAGCCTACCTAGCTTATTTATCAATCTTCTATGTGGAACAGTGTCAAAAGCTTTGCTGAAGTCAAGGTAGCGACATCAACTGCTCCCCTGGTCCACCACTCTGGTTACTCAGTCAAAGAAATCTATGAGATTAGTTTGACAGGACCTTCCTTTGTAAACCCATGCTGTCTTGGATCCTGTGCCCTATGGATTCCAGGTGTTGCACTATCCTTTCCTTAAGGAGTGCTTCCATAATCTTGCCCACTACTGAGGTAAGACTGACCGGTCTGTGGTTCCCGCCTCCTCCCTGCTACCACTCTTGTGGAGTGGGATCCATGAGCCCTTCTCCAGTCTTCTGGGACCTCTCCTGTGCTCAGAGACTCACTAAACAATTCTGCTAATGGCTCTGCTAGTTCCTCCTTTAGCTCCTTAAGTACCCTGGGATGTATGCCATCAGGTCCCATTGCCTTATCCACCCTGAGCTTAGCAAGCTCTTGTAGGACCCTTTCTTTTGTGAAGGGAGTAGTGCTCACCTCCCTCCCCCCTGTGTCCATGATGCTGAGCTGTGGGCCCTGCCCTACCTTCTCTTCAGTGAATACTGAGCAAAAGTATCTATTTAGGATAGATGCCTTTACAGGGTCCTCCTCCTCACATGCTCCCTTTTCTCCATTAAGCTTAGCAATACCCTCTGGACTTTCTCCTTTCACTAATGTATCTATAGAAAGTCTTGTCACCTTCTTTTACTGTTTGTGCTAGTGTTTCTCAGTTTGGGACTTTGCCTGCCTTACTGCCTTACCTGCTTCCTTAGGGCAGTTTGGTATGCCCCTATCTTCATCCGCTGTGTTCCCTTATATTTTCTGAAGGCCAGCCTTTGGCTCTGACCTTTTCTGCTACTGTATTTGAGAACCAAAGTGGTTTCTCTTTTTTGCACTTCCTTTCTGTCTAACACAATGGGATGTTGCTTCAAGTATTGTATCCTTAATGCTTGCCCACTTTGCCTGCCTCCTCACCTGTGTTTCTTTTTGCCAGGGCTAGCTTAACTCTGTTGGCCATCTTATCAAAGTCAGCTCCTCTGAAGTCCCATATTTTTGCCTTGGAATGGGATGATTTAGATGTAGTAGCCAAATTGAACCATACCATGTGATGGTCACTGGCCCCAGGTGACCTTCTACCTGGAGATCTGTGATCCCTTCTTTGTTAGTCAGTACTAGATCTAGGATAGCCCTGTCTCTTGTGGGTTGCTGTACCAGTTGTTTGAGGCCCTCCCCTGCAGGGAATCCACTATGAGTCTAGTTCTGGCAGATGTTCCTGCTGGTATTGACCAATCTGTATCTGGCATGTTGAAGTCTCCCATTATCAGAACCTCCCTTTAGCTGTCATGTTTTGTATATCTTCTAACAGTAATGTGTCTATGTCCTCCCTCTGGTCTGGGGCCTGTAGACAACCCCAGTTCTTATGGCTGTCCCATTTCCTGTTTCCAGGGTGACCCACAGTTCTTCTGGCTCCTTATGTGTATTCTGAATTTCTGTAGCTTTGATATTTTCATTAACATACAGGGCCACTCCTCCCCTTTTGCACCTCGTCTCTTCTGAACAATACATAGCCAGGTACTGAAGTTCCTTAAGTGTATACTGGTAAACCACGTCTCACTAATTGCTACTATGTCCAGTTTAGCCCTGACATTATTGCCTGCAGGTCTGGGATCTTATTTCCCAGGCTGTGAGCATTGTGTACATGATTTTCCATTGGCCAGATTTTGGTGTGTTAGTTGTTGGGTGAAGTTTGGCATTACCCCTGTGCATCGTATGGGGAGACAAACCTTTTTCTTCCTGGTGATGCAAATGAATGGCAAACACACTGAATTCCGGTTTGACCACTAGCTGAGGGGGGAGGGGTGTTCTTCCCATTCAACGTATGGGGTGCTGCACCCTTCTCCCCATTTGCTAGTTTAAATATTCTGCAAAGACGTCAAACTTCTTTAGCAGGCTCTAGTCCTCATGCTGATATCTCTCAATATTCCAGATGGCATGGTGTGGTTAACAGCTCATTAAGAGCTGCAGTTTTCTGGCAGTTCAAGAGGGGGATCCCACAAAAGACTCGCTGTGAGTCTTGATCACTCCACTGTTAGGACCTTCAGCTGGTGTCCAAGGTGTGATCAAGGGTAGAGTGCTGTTAAGTCACTAGCTTCCAGTTTTCTGAATGTGTCTCTTAACAATTTGTTCCATATTAGGACCAGTGCCGCTCATTTTCCTACATTTTGAGTGTCTGTATCCAACATTTCAGTGACAAAATGCAAGGAGGTATACAGAGTTCACCCTACAGGTGGTGGGTTTTATCCCCGCCTCACCATAACTTCCCTCTCCCCTCCAAATCTCTTAACTCTGTTCTTTCCCTTGAAACCACTGCAGACCAGACTCTGAAATGACCATCCGCAGATCCATAGCTGCCATTACTGGCAAGTGTAGGGGGTTCCCTTCTCTTCTAAATGGACCATGCCAGCCGTCACCACCCATACAGTCCCACCCAGCATTCTTTCATCCTAAAAACAAAGTTTGAATCATGTATGGTACAAAAATAAATCTTAATAAAATACATAATTTGAAAGCTTAAAATGAGTATTCTGGGGTACATACAGATAATCCTATATTAGAAATGGAGATAGTGTAGCATTATGCCTGTGTATGGATCCCCTGGGCTGATGAAAGGATAATGTTAAAGAAAAATCTGTTCTTGTTGGGGCAGAGCATATTATTTATTTTATTTATTTATTTAAGTTTAGGAGTAACACAGTACCTTTTGAGCAGAGGCTGTCTTACAAAGGTTCCACGTCAGATGTGCTCCTCGCTCACTTGAGACTGTACAAAAACTTCCAGAAGTGCAGGTCTCCAGTTGACTGTAGGGAGGGGGCTGAGTCTCTTTCTCTGCCTGACTCTGTTCATTGCACTGTGGGTGGAGGTGACAGTGTGGTGAGCTGCATGATGTCGTCTGGTGTGTGTGTGTGTGTGTAGAGCTAGGACTGCTTGTTTGAACATTTAGTGTTGTGATGTCCTCTGGTTTGTATTTGTGTGTGTGTGTGGAGGGGGGGGGTCAGGAAGTGAGGAGGCCATGGTACAAAACAGTGGGAGGAGGAGCTCACTGTGTGGCGTTGCAGTCCCCCCCCCCAGGTGGGAGCAGGATAAATGTGCAATAATCAGAGTATTTCTTAGCTTGCATTGTTTCCTGTACGATGAAAATGTACCATTATAATTGAGGGCTAGTGCAGTTTTGAATCAACTTGCCCTGCTGGCTAGTGCAAAAAATTAAGGTTGCCCCCGGTAGCATTTAAAAAATATTTTGGCATGCAGTTTTAAAACTTTCATTCTCCAATGGGCAGGTTATTTTTTTCAACAAATTGCATATCTTATCCTCTGGTATCAAATGTATTGGGAAACATTCGTTTCCTCTTTTCTGTCCTTTTGACCTTGCAGCTGGACAGTGGGAGCCAGTGTGCAGCTCTGTTTCTCTTGCAAATGAACCCCAGCAGGAGTTTAAAATGAAGCGGTCTCTGTTAGACAGCCCAGTGCCTGAATAGATGCAGGACGAGAGATAAAAAGCCTATTGGAAGGTGAATTAGAATGCAAACAAATTGCGTATAAACGAATGTCCTCACTGAGGGGGGACCACTGATGATAGAACAGCAGTATAAAAGATAAAGAACCTCAGCACAAAAGCACTGAAGCAAGGGGTATCAATGCAGATAAGGGGCTTGATTTTCAAACGGCGAACTATGATGCAGGGTGCCTGCGCCAAAGGTGTATGGCGCCAAGTGGCACCGTGTGTCATAGTTTGCGGCATTCCAAATTTTCAAATGCTGGCTGCGGCAAAATCGGGATGCTGTGCAGCAAAGCCCCCTTGCGCCACTCTTGCAGCAAAAGTGCCTGAGTGCCAGGTCGCAAGGGTGGGTGCGCCAAGGTGGGGCTGCATCATCCCCTTAATTGGGATTCCATAAGCCTCGCCGTGGATGCAACAGAGGGCTCACATTAGACCAACCAGGAAGTGGTGTAAAGGCCCTGTGCCAGTGCTTGGCAGGGTGGCGAGTGAGCTGTGAGACCTGGAAGGTTGTGAATGAGGCTACTGGGGCAGTGAGGGTGCCGTAAGGTATGATGGGGGGGGCGTAGCGGCAGTTACAGGGACTGGAGGCAGCACCTGGCAGAGGTGCCATATGGCATAACTGACGCCAAAGGGGTGGTTGGCATGGCAGTGCTGTTATGACATGGCTCCAGCCAGCACCTGCCCCACAGGACCCACAGTCCCCAACATGGGGTAGGTGGCAGTGGGTTCAGGTTGCGGGATGCATGCAGTGGCCAGATAATGCCCCGGGCACTGCAACGTTCCCCTGGCACACAACTCCTTGCGTGGCGGCCAGCTGATGCCTGCCTACACTACCAGGGACTGTGGGCCCTGTGGGGCAGGTGAAAAGGCTGCTTCCCTCTTGGGGCCGTGTCATAATTGTATTGCCATGCCAATCCCCCCCGCAGTCTGGTCCCCTCAGCCACCAGATATGACATATGGCACCTCTGCCAGGTGCTTCCTCCACTCCCTATAACTGCCGCTGTGCCCCCTTGTACCATATGGCACCCTCACTGCTATAGCAACCCTCCATTCCCCACCTTCCAGCTTGAGTTCGCCCCCCAGCTCCGTGGCTTGTGTAGGATTGTGCGGGGTCTTGATAGATCCCTCTTTCAAACCTCACAGGTGCTCCCAGTGTTTGGCGCAGCCCTGCAGCTGTGACAGCTCCTGGGTCTTCGGCGCAGGGATCCCATATTTTTCAGAATTGGGCACAGGGTCCCTGATGTATCCGGAGTTCGCCACAGCCCTAGATAACTGCAGATTGTGATGATCTTTGGCTGTCTGTAAATCGAGCTCAAGGCATACTGAGGAATCCTGAGACTGATGAAACATGGTTCTGTGTCCTCTCTTCTCAGCCATTGCAGATTGTGTGAGAGGCCATTTGGCACCCTATGCTCATGCCTTCAGCAGAACCTGTCTGAATTCATTTATGGTGATTTGCATATATGTCTCATGATGCTTTGCATTGTTGCGGGCTATGTAATTTTATATTTAACAAATGATTTAGCCACTGTAATAAGAGAGCAAGTAAAAATAAAAGTTTGGGCTCGGTCGCTAGGGTTCTAACTTACTGCAGAGTTGAGCAAGGAATTAAGTGATTTTATCAATTTTGGAAACACTTTGTAAAATATAATACTTAGACACAATCCAGCTTATATTTTGTAGATTTTCTATATTTATTTTCCTTTTATTCTTCATTACTTAATTTACATGGCAATAGGATCCTTGTCCTCTGCAGTTGATCTGCTGTTTCATCCTTTGATGGCATAGTCCTCTGTGACATCATAATCCTTTCTGCAGTAGTAAATGGTGATGGCACAGACAAAAGAGTATGACTTCAGCAAGGGGTAAAAAAGCAGATAGACTCTTATGGAACAAGGATACGGTTTCCTTGCATGTTTACTTAGTAGTGATGAGGGAAGAACAGACAGTTTGAATAATGTATGGGGAACTGTGCACAGTAAGGCTTTCTATCGAGGGATTCTGAAGACACTATAGACTTTGAGAACAAAGATCTAGATGTCTCAGGTGTCTTCAGAACTCTGAGATGGAAATACACAGACATCAAAGTGACATTTGGATAGATTTTCACTTACACTGAAGCAGTTTTACATTTTCAACTGAGTTAGAGAAGGCAGGAATTAATAAATATGCAGTTAGCCAGCCCACTGGTGCAACGGCAAGGCAACTGCTTGCGTCGCTGACGTCCCGGCTTTGGGAATGGACCAGGGAGTCAGAGGGCCGGCTGGGTGGTGAAAAATAGAGCCCGATGGGCGCTCTCCTCTTCGGGGGTGGGGAGGGTGAGAGTCCAGCCTGTTGACGACCCCTGACGGAGGCCGGGAATCACCAAGAAAGGCTGGCACTTTAGCTGTACGCGAGGGCGACAGAAACTGATGTTATTGCACGCCTCGCCTCCCAGGGTATCATAGCCACCCAAACAAAATCTCTGGCCACTCGACTATGACGCCCCACTCCGCCACCGCTTCCACCAGTGTCCACTGGGGGGTCCCGCCCCCGTGGACCCATCCTAGGGTGTAAGTTGGGGCATGGTGGATCAGTGTGCAGGGCAGGGACTGAGCTCCACTACAGGCATTGGGGGGGGGGCTGGATTCAAAAAGAAGAAATAAATAATGCAGTTCCTTGTCCATAGTTTAGTTGAACTGTGCAAAACCTTTTTTGACCTTTGAACTGTACTATGGCAACGTTTAAATTAGTACAAGAAAATAGACATGTTCCATTTGTAATAAGACCTAGCCATATACTATATATAAGCAGAAATTTGTTTAAATACAGTTTTTAGAGTTTTCTCAGTGACAAGTGTCAGATTTTGTTTTAATTTTGCTTTTCTTGTATGCTGTCTGTGTACAGTTTCCTTGTTGATCTTCTCTGATGTTCATGCTGAAGTTCATACTGGAAGGATAGGAAAGTCGAAGGCAATGCCCATATGAACTTTCCCCACAATTCAGTGACATTCACAAAAGTCACCAACTTCTAGGAAATACTTATCCAATCGATCCTTAAAAATACACACATTCTGCGCTTCTACCATTTCCTGAGGTAATATGTTCCCCATTCTGATTGCCCTACATTTAAATCCATTCCTTCTTAATTCTGTCCTACACATTGATTCCCTCAGTTGCCTATCATGCCCTCTCAACTGATATGATTTTTTCCCTTATCTCTAACCCCAATTCTGTTTTAACATCTTCATCTCTTAGTCCTTTTATACAAAAACACGAGATCGCCCCTAGCCTTCCTGTTCTCAGGAGCCCACAATCCTAATTTCTCCGGTCTGTCTTCATATTTCAGACTTTCACAACCTGATATCGATCTGGTAAAGGACCACTGTGGCCTTTCCAACAATTTAACAGCTTTCACTAGGAAGGGACACCATACAGTGGAACAGTAATCAAAAATGGGCCTAACCAGGGACCTATACAGTGGCATCAAAACCTCCCTAGATCTAGAGTGGAACCCCCTTCTTATACTATTTACCAAATAACATGGCTTTATTTGAGGTGTTTCTACTATGAGCACCACTTTTTAAATCACTTTGAATATAAACCCCCAAATCCTTCCCATATGTTGAGACCTTCATATTAAGACCCTGCATATAATAATTCTGTTTTATATTATGCCTCCCCAAATGCATTATAATGCACTTATCCTTATTAAAATACATTCCATTTGCTTCTGCCTATTCTGAAATCTGAATTAAGTCCCTTCTGCAAGATGGTCTGTCTTCAAATGTATCCACGATCCCTTCCCCCCCATTTTAACATGATCGGCAAATTTTGTTAACTTATTCTTACTGTATATACCCAAGTCATTTATAAACACGCCAGACTGCAATGGTCCCAGTACCGACCGCTGGGGCACACCACTCCCCACCCTCAGTGGCTCAGAAAGATGACCGTGAATCCTTACTTGTTGCTTCCTGTTCCTTAACCACTGTTCCACCCATCTCACAATAGTGTGGTCAGTTCCCATACCAGTCAGATTTTCAGTGATTTTACAATGTGGGACTGTATCAAAAGCCCAGCTAAAATCAGCCATTACCATACCCACTCTCCTTCCCTCATCCACCCATTTACTAATCTGTTCATAGAAAGTAATCAAGTTAGTCTCACACGATCTGCCAGACACAGATCCATGCTGGTTTTTATCTATTTGTCCACTTCTCATCCTAATATCCATTATGGCTTCACTAAGGATACCTTCAATTATATTCCCCACCACAGAGGTCAGGCTCACTGGCCGATAGTTCACCACCTCATCCTTTCTCCCCTTCTTATATATAGACACACATATGCCAACCTCCACTCATCCGGCACCACACCCTCCTCCAACGACTTTTGCCCCGGCATGGTGATAACTGGTACTAACACGTCCTTTAACTCCTTCAACAAGTAAGGGTGAATCCCATCGGTCTTGCTGCCTTATCCGCTCTTAACCTCATTATTCTTTTCAGTACCTTCTCTTCTGTTATTACTTTTGGGTCTATTTGTCCCCTACCCAAACTTCTTATTACTACCAGGGCATCATAAGTTTTGTATACAGCGCCAAAACATTTGCTGAATTCATTCGCCATTTCCTTCGGATCTGACGTCACAACCCCATTACTATTCAGTGGGCCAACTGTTACTTCGTCCCCTTCAGCTGTGTACATAAGCATAAAAACTTTTATTGTTTTTGCTCATTGCTAATCTAAGCTCAAGCTGTTTTAGATTTTTTTATATGTATGAAAGTAATATCCATGTATTCTTGTGAATATGTGTACTGTTCATGCTTAATGATCAGGCATGTACATTTTGTAGTTATAAATATTTACAGTTTTTCTGTGGCTCAGATTTGTGAAAGGGAACAGGTATCTGTTTATTTACAGTATCTGCTTCAGAGACATATTAGATGCAACTCTTGGTGTTGGTAAAACAAGGATAAGTGTGTTTGGAGCGTAAGGATATTATTAGTTCTCTGGCTTTTACTGATAAGGGGATCATGTGAACTGGGCAGGTTGACTCAGTAGTTCCAAGGGTGTGTAGTTTTGTGTAAGTGCTTAAGAGGGGAATGGGAATGGAGTATTTATTTGCTTTTGTTTACCAGGTAAGCACACTAGACAGCTAGGTGCCTATTTTCAGGTGCGACCCGGGAGGTTACAAGGTACATACAAGCACATCAGGCAGAGTCAAGGCAACATACAAGAATTTCAGATATAGGCCGGCCTAGTGGCACTGAGGGTTGAGGCGCTGGTCGCCACACCTCGTGCTACACCGGCGACCTGGGTTCGGGAGCGAGCCCAGGTGCTGGGAGTCGGCAGGGGAAGGAAATGGATCGAGCATCTGTGGGACAGCTCTCCTTTGCCTGGGAGGGATCCAGGGGTCCTCCCGGCGCAGTAGCAGCCCCTGGTAGAGGCGGGGGGTACAACCTGCGGGGATGAGTGTGGTGGGCATCTATGGGGCTCCGCCTGCATGCTGATGTCATTGCACAACTGCACGGGGGGGGGTACACAAGCTACACAAGAAAAGGCCTCTTAAGACCACCAGTGAGATGACGGTGGCCCCAGGGGAACACCCACATCCCAGTCGCCGGCGTAGACGAGCCCAGATTTCTCCAGAGCCAGACCGTTCAGCCCCAGGTATGGCGCCTCACAGTTAGGAGTTGACCGCCAGGGGGAAGGGCTGGAGGTGATACCTTGGGTCGGGCCTGCTTGGGGGTCGTTCAGGGAGGGATCCTGGGAGATGCGGGGGGTTCAGGCTGGGAGTAGGGTAGTATCCGAGTGGGCACTCCTGAAGGATGCCTGGGGGTCTGGGTGTAATAAAAAAAAAACAAAAACAAAAAAACTTCAGGTATAACAAATTAATAGGTAGAATAACAGCATAGTAAAGGCATAGGCAGCAGAGCAAACATAGGGTCTGATTAAACCATATTGTGATAATAATTAGCTTCAAATAGTGTGTATTTTATCTGTTATGAATATAAACTTTTTATTACTATCAGTAGTGGTGACCTTAAAGAGAACCTTTCTTGTTGTTTTTGAACTTTGAAATAAGAGAAATCTCTCTTACTCCCGGGAGCTCCTCTGTTGTATTAGCAGATGCAGATGTTTTTTCAGACCCCCGCAGGAAGGGAAGGGATTGTAAATTGCCCCAGTGGGGCTACCCATGCTTTCCCTTTCCACTTCATTGCTGGACATGCCCCTGTGCTCTGATGTTTTGTGATGTATGTATAGAGAGAACATAGGGGCTTCATTCAGGTTTGTGGAGTGTGATTTGCAAATACAGTTTTCGGCTGTTTAAGTGTCCATTTGGTAAACAAGTGCATTGTCCGTACTACATAAATAGGCAAGTTTGTGTCACAGTTTACTATACACAGTTGTCAGTTTGCTAATCAAACATGGATTTAAGTCGACCTTTGTTTATTTCCCCAAATATATTTTTATCCTTCAGGCCGTGGCAGAAGGAGTCTTCCTTCTGCCAACTTCACTGCTCCCTTCCACAGTCCATAGTCTCACCAGGACTCATCTTGTGGCATTTGGTCCCCACAGATTGCCTCCCCTCCTCTCTGTGGCGGGATCAGGAGAGTGTAGGACGGCCCCCCTGAACCTGAAATCCATTCTGTTGTTGCAGGTTGCCCTGGTGGCTAGGAGGGCGGGTGCTGAGACGATCCCTTCCTGGTGCTTGCCCTGTCCCCATGCTGACATACACTCTGATGGATACACAGGGAGGCGTGGGACTGCGCGCCCCATTACTGTCAGTGGGACAAATTTGTAATGCAGATTTCTCTGTGTTAATTAGTAATTGGCAGGTAATCAAGGGTGGCGCTTGATTAGCAGTGGACTTGCTAATCAAGTGCTATCCTTGATTATCTGCCAGTTACTAATTAACGTATAGGAATCTGCATTACATATTTGTTCCATTGACTGTAATGGGGTGTGTGTGTCTGTGCCTTCCTGTGTTTTATATGTCGGAGCATATGCCAGTGTCTGGGTGGAGCGAACGCTAGGAAGGGAAGCGAGCGGCTCCTCAGGGCAAAATTACGATCCCTTCTCTATGGACCAGGGGGTAGATAAAAATTACCAAACCTATGCAGGTAGGTTTTTTGCCACACTAAGCTTCCTCATAGAGGAAGCCAGGTAGCAAGTTGGCAGATCGTTTTAAGTGCAGTACTCTGCCCTGTTTTTGTACGATATGGTCATTGTTTGCTGCAATTAATTTCACTACTGCTTTTGCTGCAATTAATTTCACTACTGCCTTTGCAATTAATTTTACCACTTTTTGTGAGATATTTCCATGCCTCCTTGTATTTATGTGACTACTGCATTGTACTGTTCCCCTTCCCCCTTCCCCCAGGATGCATCTGGAAATTTTTTGCTATTAGCCTAGTCTGCTTTTCCTGGTAAAACTTTAGAAATTGGTACTAGAGAGAGAAATTAAAAAGCACTGTAATTTTATTCTAATCATAGAGAGAAATGGTAGAAAAAAATTAAAGCAGTAAGTGGACAAAAAAGCAGAGTTAGAGAAAGTTAAGTTAGAAGCCTAAGAGGCAAAACAAAAAAACATAGAAATGGAAAACTGCCAGCTGAAGATGGCCTCTTCCCCTCCCCAGTTTTTCGTTTCCCCCAATCCCCCCACTAAACCCATGTCTGTTCCACCCCTGCTTGACTCAAACCACTGTTCAAACAACATGAAGTCTTGCTGTATTCTGACAAATTGCAGTGAGTCCCAACCTTCGAACTGCCCCGGAGATGAGTTAACTTTCCATGCCAGGCATGGAACGCTGAGCTCGAGCTCGGTTGAGACTCTGTCTGTTGCTGTTTGAACTCAAACCGTCAGATTTTTTACTCTGCCTCACTGAACAGTCGCTCTGGAGATTTCTCCTTCTGCTCGGTTCAATTTGTCGGTTAAAGTACTGTTTTTCTCGGTTTTCGACTGAATTTAAACCGCAACCTGTTGGTTCAGTCTCTGTCTGTGGTACTTGTGAGTACTAGATAGGTTTATATTGTTTCTATTCTGTGTGGAACTTGTAAATGGTTCATCGGCTCGGTTTGAACCAATCAAGTTGCTAAAAAATCTTTATTTTGAATTACTAGAGTGTGGTTACCGGTTCTTATCGGTTCTAAAAAAAAAAAAAACAGATTTTATTATGTTTTTTTCCACGACCCGTGACACGGTCAGGAACCGATAAGAGGGTCTTGCCTGGCGGATTGCCATTAAAAGGGTAAGTTTGGTTAGGACTGGCACAATATCTGAGAAACCCAGAAGAAAAACCAGGCCCGCTGGGTTTCCACACTGCAGTGTGTGTGGGGAAGTCTTTGCCAAGGCTGATCCCCACACCACCTGTTTGTCTGGGGTTTGACCACCTCAATGCAGACTGCCAGATTTGTAAAAAGTTTCCTGCAGCTACCCTAGAAAAACGAGTTGGTAGGCTCGGAAAGGGAGGCCAAAAAGTCCGCTGAACCGGATAGCCAGTCCGGTTCGGTTCAAACCGAACCAGAAGGAGTGCCCTCTGACCAGGGCGAGACTTCTTCGAGCAAAAGGAGATCCGATTCTGAGGAGTCGGTTCCAGCTAAGAGAATAAGAAAGGAAAAATCAGCTGGTGTGGATGCAAAACTTTCTTCTCCAACCGCTGAAGAAATAGCCAAAGCGATAAAAATTGTGCAGTCGCTTTCCCCGGTTCCAACCGAACCGGCACCATCAGGGAGGCGCTCGGTTCAGCTGGTTCCACTGGTTCAAGAGTATGATTTAGAGGAATTTTATGAACCGGAGGAAGAGGAGTATGAGGAAAGTGAATGTGGTTTTGAAAGTCTGGATGTGCCCATTGACCCGGACATCTCCCCAGACAGACCTTCAGGAGTGTCTCCTCCTAGGCATTCTGAGTCCCCTTCCCATTTCATGTTTTATAAAAAAGTGGCTGAAACCCTCCAGCTTCCTATGGAAGAAGCTGTGGATGACCACGAAGAGCCTGACTATGTGGAAATGATGGATATCCCAGAGTCTAGGAGGCTGTCTATTCCCTTATACAAATCTTTTGGGAAACAGACATTTAAGATTCTAAAGACTCCTAACACCATACCTCATGTGGATAAAAGAATGGACAAGAGGTATACATTGTCATGTTCAGATACAGAGTTCCTTACACAACAATGCAGCCATGTTGGGGTAGTGCAGGCTGCAGCCTGTGACAAGGCAAATAGTCCTTTGGCTTCACACCCCCCAGACAAGGACTCCAGGAGGATTTATGCCATGGCAAAGAAACAATACGTGGCAGCATCCTTGGGACTCAGACAGGCCAATTATATGGCTTATACTGCTAGTTATCAGAAATCCAGCTGGGACACTGACATGGCTTTGGCAAAACAGGTCCCTGGCCAGCTTGCCAAGGAGCTGGAGCAGGTGGCTGCTGATGGTATTGAGGCATCCAAGGTGCAGTTCCATGCTGCAGTGGACTCCAATGATGTGTCATCTAGAGTCATGGCTACATCTGTGGCGCTTTGCAGAATGGCTTGGCTCAGATGTACTAGCCTGTCACAGGATACCCAGACTAAGGCCATGGATTTTCCTGTTGTGGGTAATTCACTGTTTGGGGAGCAAACAGAGGATTACATGAAGAAAATGGACGAATGTAGGACCACCTATAGGAGTGCCCAGGCCAAGGAAAGGCAGGCCACTCCTCAAAGGCAGCATCCCAGGGGCAGGGGTAGGCCTTTTCACAGGCCTTTCTACCAAGCCCAGGCCTCCTCTTCTGCCTATGCTCAGAGGGGGTTCTTTAGAGGGAAAGGCAGAAGGGGTACAAACAGACCTGCTTCCACCCCTCAGCCAAAACCCCCTGCCAAGCAGGCACCCTGATGGGTTTGCCAGGGCCGATTCTCCACCACCTGTAGGGGACAGGCTGGCTTACTTTGTCCAGGACTGGAAGTCTCCAACATCAAACAAGTGGGTCCTGGAAGTAGTAAGCCAGGGACTGGTTCTCAGCTTCAAAAAATTTCCAAAGCTGAGAACCAGATCTTTTCCACCTGCAAATCCCTTAGAGGCAGAGGTCTCTTCCCTTCTGGCTCTCAGAGCTGTGGAACGGGTTCCACCCCTAAACCAGGGCAAAGGATTGTACTCCAGGTACTTCCTTACCCCAAAAAAGACAGGAGAATGGCGGCCCATCCTGGATCTCAGACATTTAAACAAGCACTTTTTAAAACCAAAATTCAAAATGGTGACTCTGGGAATAATTCTACCCTCTCTAAGGCCAGAGGACTGGCTAGTGTCCTTGGACCTCAAGGGTGCCTACTTCCATATTCTTATCAGAAGCTCCCATCGAAAGTACCTCAGGTTCGAGCTGCCCTCAGGCCATTACCAGTTCAGAGCAATGCCTTTCGGACTAACCTCTGCTCCAAGGGTGTTCACAAAATGCCTGGCAGTAGTAGTTGCTTCTCTGAGAAGGCAAAGGATTGCCATCTTCCCATACCTAGATGACTGGCTCATAGTAGGCCAGTCCCCAGACCAGGTCAAGTTACACTTAAAGATAACTCAGCAACTGCTCACTTCTCTAGGTTTCCTTCTGAATCTGTCAAAGTCTGTTCTAGAGCCTGTCCAGCTCCTCACCTTCATAGGTGCAGAGCTAGATACAGAAAGGGCCAGAGCCTTCCTTCCCATGGACAGGGCAAGGACCCTTATCACTCTGGCCTCCTCTTTCACCCTACAGGTGTCTCGACCAGCAAGGCATTTTCTGCAGCTCCTGGGGCACATGGCTGCTTCTACAGCAGTGGTGCAGGGAGCAAGATTTCAGATGAGGGACATTCAGTTCGATTTGAGAGCCGTCTGGTCTCAGAAAAAGGACCCTCTGACTAAACTGATCCCAGTGACTCGAACCCTGATCCAGGCCTTGCACTGGTGGCAGGATCTGAACAATCTGAGACAAGGAGTTCCCTTTGTCACTCAGTCTCACTCTTCAATCCTTACTACAGATGCCTCCCTCTTGTGGTGGGGGTGCTCACTTGGGCGACCTGACCACCCAGGGGTTGTGGTCCCCTCAGGAGTCTCTGCTCCACATCAATCTGTTGGAGCTCAGAGCAGTATTTCTAGCACTTCAAGATTTTTCCAAATCTGTTCAGAACAAAGTTATTCAGATCAGAACAGACAATACCACCACAATGTGGTACATCAACAAATAAGGAGGCACTCGGTCTATGGCCTTGTGCACAAAAGCAATGAAGTTGTGGTCTCTGGCTTATTCTCTGAACACCTCTCTCCCAGCAGTACACCTCCCAGGCAAGGACAATGTCCTGGCAGATGCTCTCAGCAGGATATCTCGGGGCCATCACGAATGGTCACTTGATCCCTTGGTCTTTGAGGTGATATTCTCCAGATGGGACACCCCACAGATAGATCTTTTTGTAGCCCCAGACAATCACCAACTTCCCCTTTTTTGCTGCAGGCTCCTAGTGTTGGGCTCAGTCCCCCTGGATGCCTTAGTTCTCAGTTGGGAAGGGAAGTTCCTGTATGCTTCCCCCCCCCCCTTCCCTCTCCTGTTCAAAGTGCTAGTCAAAATCAGGTCTCAACCCTGCAAAGTGATCCTGATTGCTCCACACTGGTCCAGACAGTCCTGGTATCCTCTCCTGTTGTCCTCATCAGTCCATCTTCCCCTGGTTCTTCCCAGGAATTATAACCTGTTAACTTGTGCTCAGGGGAGGGTTTGGTACCCAAATCTCAAATCTCTCTATCTCAAGGCCTGGCTCTTGAAGAGTTAGAGTTTGCTGATTTACACCTTTCCCAAGGGGGTTATGGATATTCTGAAGGCCTCTAGGAAGCCTTCCACCAGAACTACTTTTAATTCCAAGTGGAAAAGATTTTCCATATGGTGCTCTGGGAAGCATATTTCCCCAGAGTCTGCTGATCTGCCCACAGTACTTAACTACATGGTTCATCTCAATAGCTTGGGTCTCAGACCAACTACACTTAGGGTGCACCTGGCAGTGGTTTCTGCTTTCATTTCAGCAGGTAAGCCCTCTTCTCTTTCAGCTCGCCCTTTTTTTTTATCCAAGTTTTTCAAGGGATTACTTCATACCAATCCTCCATTCAGGGATCCTGCCCCTGCTTGGGGTCTTAATGTTTGCATTGCTCAACTTATGCAACCCCCTTTTGAGCCTTTGTCCTCAGCAGAGCTTAAGTACTTGACTTGGAAAACTGTGTTTCTAGTGGCCGTCACTTCTGCCAGGCTCATAAGTGAGCTGCAAGCCCTCAGTGGAGCCTGACTTTATTTCTTTCCATTGGGATAAGGTGGTCCTAAGGACTAACAGGATGTTTTTGCCTAAGGTGGTTTCAGACTTCCACCTTAACCAATCTGTGTCTCTTCCTGTGTACTTAACTGACCATTTCTCCTCTGGTGAGAGGAGGCTGCACAGCCTATATGTGAAAAGAGCCCTTAGCTACTATATAGAGCGCACCAAGGGTCATAGGTTTGACTCCCTCCAACTTTTCCTCACTTATGGTGAGGTAGGCAAAGGAAACCCTGCCACTAAAAGATCCATTGCCAGGTGGATTGTCTTTTGCATACAGTTTTGCTGTGAAAAATTAGGTAAGGTTCCACCCTCAGGCCTGAGGGCTCACTCTACCAGAGGTACAGCTGCTTCCCTGGCTGCTGCCAGGGATATCCCTATTCTAGAAATGTGTCAAGCAGCTACCTGGAAAACAGTTCACACTTTCACCAAGCATTAGTCCCTGGATATCCAGGCTAGGAGTGATGCTTGGTTTGGCACAGCTGTGCTTCAGAGCCTATTTCCTAAGTAGGTTCTGTCCCTCCTCCATGGAGGTACTGCTTGGTAGTCTGCAGTTTGTCAGAATACAGGAAGACTTCATGTTGTTTGAAGAAAAAATTACTCACCTTAGTAATGTTGTTTCTTCTAATGGAGTCTTGCTGTATTCTGACCTCCTCCCTGCCTTCCCCTCTCAGAACCTTTGTGTTTTGAGATGTGGGTGGGCAGTGGCAGCGTTGGCACTCAGGAGGTGCCCCACCTTTTTTGTTATCACCCTTTTCTTGGGTGAGTGGGTGTTGTGTTATTTCATTTTTGGGTCTCCTGATTTGAGTCTTTGTTTTTGGGACCAAAAATTGTTATGTTAGTAGCCAGTTGGCTAGTGTAAGTTTACAGCTTCTTCACAGGACCTCAGTGAGTTTAGCTCGTAAAGATCTGACTATTTGAGTTCAAACAGCAACAGACAGTCTCTCAACCGAGCTCGAGCTTAGCGTTCCATGCCTGGCATGGAAAGTTAACTCTTTCATCTCCGGGGCAGTTCGAAGGTTGGAACTCACTGCAGTTTGTCAGAATACAGCAAGACTCCATTAGAAGAAACAGCATTACTAAGGTGAGTAATTTTTTCTTTCTGCACGTACTGCCCTGTTGAGCAGTCTGTTCTACTTCCCCACCACTCTCCCTGTGAAAAAAGCATTTTCTCACACCCTTTCTGAACCCCCCAATCTTTTTTTTTTTTTTTTTTACATTATCCCTAGCGCTGTTACTTGCACTGGTTGTGCCTAGTGCATTGTTGTCAACCTTGTTATCCCAGCAGAAACTTGAATTTCTGTCATTTCCCTCTGCCCTCCCAACAAGTGTATGTTCAGGTGCTTTAACCCTGCCTTATAGGATATCATATGCTGCCCCTGAATCATCTTTGTGACCCTTGCCTACACTCTTATCTTTTTCAGGTGCGGATTCCAGAACTGCGAGCAGGGCCTTATTAGGGAACTGTACAAGGGCAGTATTGCCTCCTTACACCTATTGTTGTTTCCTTGCTAATGCATCTCGGTGTTTGTTGACATCACCCCCAGATTTCATTTCCTCACTTAGTTCGCTGTCACCCTAGTCATACTGTATTGGGTTCTTAGTTTTTTTGCTTCAGTGTGCATGGCTTTTCATTGAACTTCAGCTACCATGACTTCAAGCCACCTCTCCATCCTCCCCAGATCTTCATTCAGTATCCTTATGCCCTCCTCCTTGTTCACACTTTCGCAGATTTTGAGTCTGCCATGAAAAAGCATATCTTGCCCTAAATACCATTTCCAGTGTCACAGATAAATACGTTAAAGTACTGGTCCCAGCACTGATCTTTGAGGTTCTCCATTCAGCACTAACCACTGAGTTTTTCCCCCCCAGCTGTTCCTAACCCATCATGTGACTAACCTCTCCCCTAAGCCCAGGTTAACCATCCTTTTGTGAGGGATGGAATCAAACATCTTACTGAAGTCCAGGTAATTTACGCCCACAACCTGGCCCCTCTCTGCGTCCCTGGTCACCCAATCAGAAAAGTCAAGTCTGAACAGGGTGCAGGAATACACTATTTTTTAAGTGAAAAAGATGTTCCAGGACTAGAGGGCATGAGATGAAGTTGGAGGAAGGACGATTCAGAGGAAACGTGAGGAAGAATTTCTTCACAGAATGGGTGGTGGACAAGTGGAACACCCTGCCAGAGGAAGTGGTGGGGGCTGAAACAATCATGGGATTTAAGAATGTATGGGATAGACATAAAGGAATTCTGGAGGGCAGGGGTAAGGGCAACAGACTTCTTGGAAAACATAAACTGAACTTACAAGCTCAAATGGGCAGACTGGGTGGGCCACAGGCCCTTATCTGCTGACACTGTCTATGTATCTATGTATGTATCTATGATTTGTCTGGTAGGATCTCTTCTCCCTCCCCTCAAGCCTGTGCTGTCTACTGTCCTACAGCCCATTTACCTCCAGAAACTACACAGGCCTTTCCTTAATCATTCATTCCAGCAACTTGCCCACTGTTGTGGTCAGGCTGACCGGCCCCTAGTTATCTGGGTCTTACCTACTTCTGCTGTTGTGTAGCGGTATTATGTCAGCTACTTCCCAGTCAGTTATGTTTCCAGTGAGAAGTTGAAGAGGTTTGACAGTGGTGCCTCTAGCACTTAAGGCACCACTGACCAACCTTTTCAACTGCTTACTGTTTTTCTTGACTGGCTAAGGGAGCATAGCAGCATAATCTGTCTGAGCACCACAGTTGTTTCCACCTGTTTGTATCCTCCTGTGTCCCATCCCCACCCTACTGGGGCACTGCTCAATGTGGGAGATGTTTCTAATCTGTCAAAAGCAGACTTGGTCTAGGCCTACCCTCTACATTCTGACTTGCACTTACTGGTACAGGCCTAGACGTATGATGCCATCATGCTCTGCCAGTGTCCTACCTTATACCAGTGGCAGGATTTATCCCCTCTGTCTGGAGCCACATATTCCAGCACACTTCTCCTTCCTCCTTGGCCGGCAGGGGGTGGGTGTGGTGGTCTTGCGTGCATGTCTCTGATATCACAGATTTGATATGAGCTGGGGTCATCGGCATGGTGAGCTGCAGTGCTTACGCTTAGACCATATTTCAGAATCATTTTAAAAGCATGTCCAGAAGTTGTCAGAATGGAAGATGACTATAATGCACAAGTCCTCTTTGAAGAACAGTGACTACAAAACCACACATTAACAGTTCCATAAGGTCAGATGTTGCGGTTTGACACTGGCCCTGATCAGCCATTTTTATGAATTCCTTTCTCTTTCTGGTTTTGTTATTGTATACTCCTAGCTTGGTCTTTGGCCCCCCCCCCACCCCATTTCTTTCCATGGTGGGGTCAGCGTTTTGATTTGCCTTTATCTGCCAATCCATTTGTGCCACACATCCCATTTCAGAATTCTTTTGTCACTTAATGTCTGCTTTGTGTTTGTCCCATGTAAGCTATAACCTGTGACAGGATATGGGTATTAATGCACACCCTGGGTGCATTGTGAGGCTGAAGGCAGGCTGACTTCCAACCAAGCAGGAACCAGTGCTGCAGATAATTTCTAGGACTCAGGAGTATTTACTACTACTGCTTTCTTACACCTGGCAGTATTTTTATTGAAATGGTAGAACTGATATCCACTGACCCATCTTGCACCCCCCACATCTAAACCAAGTCTCAGTCCACTGAACGCCTTAAGTCACTGACTAATACCGCTGTGGAGTTATACTGTGACCTTATTTTTAAGTGTCATGTTGCAGCAGTCGTCCTAACCAGTCACTGAGCAACTCTTGTCCCCACCCCTGTAGGTTCCTGCGTAGTACCATGGCTGCTAGCATCTCATGGTACTGCCAACTTTGTACATGTGTACCACATATTGTAAATTTGCAGGGTGGGGAAAAGACTTCCTAAAAAAATCAAAAAGTGGGAGCATTTCAGTAAGAAATGGTAGCAAAATACTCCTTTACTCCCCTTATCTGTTCCCCTGGCAGGAACTACGTTAATATCCCCATACACCCATGACCTGGGGTGGGTATTGCACTTATAAAATGGATAAATGGTTATAAAAAAATTACAGGTATGTTTGTGCTTGAAAACTGCTCAAATTTGCTTGGTTTACTTGGTTCCAGAGGGACAAAAGGAGGCTATTGCCGATCGTGAATGTCCCCTACCACCATGGTGGAAAATTATGCCCTGGAGTTATTAAACTCCATCCAGTTATATAATCACTTCTGTCTCAGCAGAAGTAGTACCTGTTTGGATTAAGCAAACAGATACTTTATTAGAAGAAGGGGGTCTCCTTTAAGTGTATAAAAACATTCAAAAAAAGTGTTTTTTCTGAGGAAGAGGGCAGTTTCACCTTAATTTACTGAGAGCAGAGTGTGAATCTAATTGGGGGTGTGGCTTAGCAGCTTAGGTGTACAAAAGCAGCTGTCTCCAATTACAGCTCCGTGCTGTTTCTAGCAGAAGAGGACTGGTTGCAGAGCAAGAAACAGAAGTCTAGAACTACAGATTTTTTTACTAGTTTCCCTCCTTCCCACCCAAAGCCAGTTCTAGTTTTATAGCCACTGAATTTGACTGACAACAGGAACTTCCTGTTTGGCAGCAGGAAGGGAAGGATCACTGAGACACATTCGTTTCAGCAACCTTGAAGGACCCAAAAAAAAAAAAAACACAAAAAACCCTCTATCCCTCCTGGCTGCTGGAGGTCTGAATCCAAGCACGGAGGATGGAGACTACTGAAGACTACAGGAAGTTCCTGTCCCAGAATAGGAAGGGTGAGAGTTGTAAGGGCACATAGGCAGTAGGAAAGTAAGTATAAACATACACACAGGGAGGAGACGACAAGCATGCAAAGCAACAGGAGAGGGAACACAAAATAAGTCAAGATGGGAGTGGTGCAGTGCAATGGCTGTGGAGCAGCAGTGTTCCAGGAGACATTCTGGAGGCTACGATGCTGCCCTGTTTGCAGGCACCTCTCTGGTCTGAGGGAGGAGGTTGCCCGTCTCCAGGCTGACCTGGCTAGGATTCGAGAAACCTCTTCCCCCACCCAGGACCACCAGGGCCACCACTGTTACCTCAGAGGTTGCCAAGAAAGAGGAGTGGTTGGACCAAGGTGGGCTCAGGGAGGGAGAGGGTGGTGGAACAGAGGTGCATCCCTCCAGTTGTAGCTCTCCACAATTTATATGCTGTTCTGGCAAAGAGTGGTTCCTCTATGGAGGCACCTGCAGTGGAGACCAAGGAGGATGCTGAGAACCTCCACAAAGGAAACCCACAGGAGGGTGACACGAGACCTCACAGGGGAAGGAAACAACTGCTGGTGGGGGACTCAATCATTAGGGGGGTAGATGTGGGGGAGGAAAGGGATAGGGAGGTAAGGTGCCTGCCTTGCGCCACGGCTTGTAGGGACAGGAAGCGAATCCTCAGGATCGTGGGAGCAGCTGCATGAGGGAGGGAGCTGGTTGTCATTGTCCACCTAGGGACAAATTACCTGGCTGTTAATGGGATCAGAGCGGTGCAAGAGGAGTTTGTGGAGTTGGGGAGGGGCCTTAGACAAGTAGCATGTGCGGTAACCACCTCAGAGGGCTGCCTGTCTATGGCAAGGATAATGCTAGGGTATTCCGCACCATGGGATTCAATGAATGGTTGAAAAACTGGTGTGGAGCTCAGGGTTTTGGCTTCATTGGGAACTGGGGAGCCATCTGGAGGGATGCAGTCTTATACTGGTGCGATGGTCTGCATCTGTCCAATGGGGGATCCAGGATACTAGGTGACAGGTTTAAATGCTTCATTGGCAAGCATTTAAACTAGCCAAGGGGGGAGGCACTGAAAAGGAGCAGGGAAATCCCAGCCTCGCCCCCACAAAGCACAGTAGTTAGAGAGGTAAACACCAAGACAGAGAAGTCAGTAGGGAGCAGGACAGGGATAAATGCAGAAAAAGGTGTTAAGGACAGAGATGGCGCTAAAAGGGGTAAAGCCATAAAAAATAAATGGAAGGTGATGAGTACTAATGCCCGTAGTCTGTGCAACAAGCTCCCTGAACTAGTGGCCTTAATGGAAGAGGGATGCTTGGATATTGTGGCAGTTACTGAAACATGGTACACAGAGAACCATGAGTGGGAAGTCAACATACCAGGATACACAGTCTACCGGAGGGACAGGCTGGGTAAAAGAGGAGGAGGAGTAGCTCTCTATATAAGGGAAGGGATTAAAGCAACAGAACTAAAAAGTAAACAAGAAGTTGATGAGTCACTATGGGTCACCCTGGAGACAGGAAATGGCACCACAATCCGCATGGGGGTTGTGTACAGACCCACATCTCAGGGGGAGGAAATGGACAAGGAAATGATAGAAGGCATCCTTAAAATGGCAGAAAAAGGGGAGATATTGTTGATGGGGGACCTGAATATGCTAGATGTTAACTGGAGTACTTTGCGGCAGGCACATCCAAGAGCAGGGTCATTCTTGATGCCCTACAGGGGGCATGCCTCGGACAGCTAGTGCTGGAACCCACTCGGGAGGGAGCAGTCTTAGACCTGGTACTCTCAAATGGGGAAGGAGAAAGGATCTCGTATTTAGAAGTGGGTAGCCATCTGGGAACAAGTGACCACTAAACAGTGTGGTTCACAATAAACACAGCCATAGAGTCAAGCCATACAAAAACAAGAGTATTGTACTTTAGGAAGGCTGACTTTGTGAAAATGAGAGTGCCTTAGAAAAGCACTAGCAAATGGGCAAGAAGGAGGGATGGAGGAACAATGGGGAATAATCAAAACAGCCATCGCAGAGGCAACAAGCCTTTGTGTAAAGCAAATCAGCAAAACACAACGAAGGAAAAAAAACGCTATGGTTCTCAAAAGAGGTGGCAGGGAAGGTTAAGGAGAAAAGGATAGCATTCAGGAAATATAAGGAAACACAGAAGGAGAAGGACAGAGAACTTTATCAGGACAGAAGGAAGCAAGGCGGGGAGGTGGATCAGACCTTACACTCAGTAACCGCTTCAATTCTCTTCTTCTGCTCAAGGATGAGGGGGGTGATGTAGCCACGATAGAGGTGGTTAGAGACGGAAAGGGAGTGGGAGTGGGAGGCAGGGGCCAGATAGCAGGAAGAACAGGGGGGGACCTAGAATGCAGGAGAATGGGGGAAGCAGTGAATCAGAGCAGGAGGGGCAGGGGGAAGAGGGAGGAAAGCGCAAGGAGAAGGACCAGTTGGGAGGAAAGGTAAAGGAGAAGGTCCAGAAGTACAAGGAGGATTCAGTAAAGGGAGCTGAGGATTTAGGCCAGGGGAGCACGACGAGCAAGGAGGAACTAAATGGAGACAGGAAGGAAGGGAGGATGAGCCAGGCTAGTTTAGCAGATGGGGAGAAGGACCAGTTCAGCAGCAGGAGGGGAATTAGCAAGGTACAGAAGGATACTCAGGAGGGAGAGGCATAGGATTGGAGGAGGGGTGGCCATGGTACATAAGGAAGGGGTGGCATGTGGCACCCAGATAGGGGGAGGAACAAGGAGCCAGCTGGGTGGAGGGGCCTGTAGAAAAGATGAGGGACATGGAAGGGGGAATGGAGGAAAAGGAGTGGTCAGAGTGCTCCTGCTGGGGGATTCTATGATCAGGGGTATCAAATGGGATAGGGAGGGAGAAGCCTGGCCAGTTAGAACAAGATGCTTCCCTGGACTAACGGTGCACAGGGCTAAGCACGAGCTATATCAGCTGGCAAAGGATTGTGGGGGTTCCCCAGACGACTGGTCCACCTGGGTACAAATGACATTGAGGAAATAGCGAGCCAGAGATACAGGCAAGATTCAGGAGCTTGCCAGGGTCTGTCATGACATAGGATGCACAGTTTCCTTCTCAGAAATCCTGCCAGTGCCAAGGGCTAGTGGGGAACACAAAAGGAAAATTAGGAGATAAACCAGTGGCTCAGGGAGTGGTGTGAGGCCAGAGGTATGGGTTGATGGGGATTGGGGAGACCTGGGAGGATAAGGAGCTGTATGCTAGAGATAGACTACATCTCAATTTGGAGGGAGGAATCCTAAGTTGAAAATAGGGGGTTCATTGGTGAAAAGTGGGGTTTAAACCTGTGAAGGGGGTGGGATGGGAGAAAAGGCTGTCAGGGGTGCCGATAAGGAGGTACTCTGTCTGCACCTCCTGGGGACCAGGAGGATTGCAGGAAAAGGCCAACTGGCAAAGTGCAGACCAGGGAAAACAGAATCCCCATGGGAACACGAGCAGGGAAATGGAACTATAGGGAAAGGTGGAAGGTAGTCCTGCTAAATGCCAGGAGCTTGGGCAATAAAATGCCCGAGCTCCAGGCGATGCTAACTGAGGGAGCAGTGGATGTGGCAGCGGTCACTGAGACTTGGGCCACTGCAAGGCGTGACTGGGACCTGAACCTGGAGGTTACACTATGTTCAGGAAGGACAGGGGGGAGGGAAGGGGAGGAGTGGTAGCAATGATAGTCAAAAACTGCATTGGCATAGGGGGAGTAGAGGAGGCGGAGGGAACCGTGGAGGCGATTTGGGTCACCTTGATAACAAGGGGGGGCAAGAGAGTAAAAATAGGAGTGGTGTATAGAGCCCCTGCCCTGGCGGAGGATCTGGAGGACAGTCTGGTGGCAGATGTTAGGAGACACTGCAGACTGGGCAGAGGAACAGTGGTGGTGTTGGGGACTTAAACATACCAGGAACAGACTGGGAGACTGACATCCTCTGTGACCAGGGAGCAGAGGTTGTTGGATGTCTTTCAAGACGCATTCCTAACTCAGCAGGTGAGGGAACCGACCAGGGAGGCACGGGTACTGGATGTGGTCCTGGCAGACAGTGACCAGATTGGGGGCCTGGAGGTAAGGGACCCATTGGCGGGAATGACCATGCCACGGTCTGGTTCTGCCTGGACCTAGGAGGGGTAGAAGGCTTCACAAAGACGGAAGTAACCGACTTCAGGAGGGC
The DNA here is from genome assembly GCA_016271365.2 of Neoceratodus forsteri. Taxonomy (NCBI): domain Eukaryota; kingdom Metazoa; phylum Chordata; order Ceratodontiformes; family Ceratodontidae; genus Neoceratodus; species Neoceratodus forsteri. The sequence continues at coordinate 678,929,874 of CM028133.1, read as the reverse complement.
GGATTTTAAGGAAATGGGAAGGATCCTTAAGGAGCATTTGGATGGGATTGGGTCAGACATGGATGCTGATAGTAGGTGGAAATCATCAGGAGAGGGTGCAGGATGCAACCAGCACCTGTGCAAGAGTAAGACGAAATGGGTAGGGCCCAAAAACCCTGTTGGTGGACCAGGGAGGTCCAGGAGGTGGTCGCGGGGAAAGAAAGCAGCCTATAAGCAATTCAGGTGCTCAAGGAGTGAAAGGGATCGAGGGGATGCAGGCTGATGGCTAGAAGGGTCACTAGAGTGGTGAGGCAAGGCTTAGCAAGGAAGGGTAGAACCTGGCCAGGAAATTAGGAGAGGGAACAAGGGTTCTTTAGATACATTGGGGAAAGACGAAGAGTGAAGGGGCAGATTAGCAGGATTAAATCAGGGGAGAGATGGGCACAAGACCCAGGGGCAGGCTGAGGTACTAAATGAGTACTTCACTCAGTTTCACCAGGGAAAATGGGGTGCTGCATCATACATGGGAGGAGACAGAGATACTGGGGGGACCCACCGTCGACAGGTCTGGGAGAGGGAGGCATCACTGGCAGGTGGGGAGCTAAGCAGGAGAAGGGTACCGAAGTGGAAATCACAGCAGAGAGAGTGAGGGAAGCCCTCAGCTCCCTTAAGATGGAGAAAGCACGGGGCGGATAAATTACATCCCAGAGTGCTGAAGGAACTTGCAGATGTCCTGGCGAAACCCCTGGCAGAGCTTTTCACCATCTCTCTGAGGACAGGGTGGGTGCCCCAAGACTGGAAGGTGGCGCATATAGTGCCTATCCACAAGGGGGATCAAGGGGAGGTGGCAGGGAACTACAGGCCTGTCAGCCTGACATCGGTGGTGGGCAAGGTGATGGAGGGCATTGTCAAGGAGAGGCTGGGGGGGACCTGGATAAGTCAGGGTACCTGGATGATAGACAGCATGGATTCATCCCGGGGAAATCGTGTCAGACAAACCTGGTGGAGTTCTGACTGGGTGACAAGTGCCTTGGACCTGGGTAGACCAGAGGATGTCCTCTTTCTAGACTTCAGCAAGGCATTTGACTCTGTTCCTCACGTGGGCCTGTTGGATAAGCTGGGAGAAATGGGGGTGGGGAACCAGATGATCAGATGGCTGAGGCAATGGCTCAGGACGGACCCAGGGGTCGTGGTTGGTGGATAGTCTTATCCCCAAGGAGGGTCATTAGTGGGGTCCCACAGGATCAGTCCTTGGGCCCTTCTGTTCAACGCCTATGTATCTGACATAAGGACAGGAATCAGGAGTGAGATGAGTCTCTTGCAGATGACTCGAAACTGGGGGCGGTGGTGGATGGGGAGGAGGGAAGGGTGGCGCTACAGGGGGACCTGGAGGCTCTAGAAAGTGGAAGCTGAGGTTCAATGCAGGGAAGTGCAAGGTACTCCACCTGGGGGCCAGAAACCCAGGCCAAGTGTACACCCTGGGGGGGGAAATGCTACAAGTCTCGATGGCTGAGAGGGACCTGGGGGTGGTGGTGGATGTCAAGATGAACAACTCTGAGACTTGTAGGAGGGCAGCAGCCAAGGCCAACAGGAATCTGGGATGCATCGCTAGGGGGATCACCTCCAGAAGGAGGGAAGTGATACTCCCTCTGTATAACTGCTTGGTGAGGCCGCACCTTGAGTACTGCGTGCAGTTTTGGAGGCCACACTTAAAGAGGGACATTAACCTCCTGGAGGGGTCCAGAGGGGCAGCCAAAATGATTTGGGGCTTGGGGGACAGGGACCTATGAGGAGAGCTCAAGAGCTAAATATGTACACATTGGAAGAGAGAAGGGACCGGGGGACATGATAGAGGTCTTCAGGTACATGAAGAGGGTAAATAGGGAGGAACAGTCAGGGTGCTTGAAGGAAGGGGCCACTAGAGGGCATGGGTGGAAGCTGGAGGAAGATTCAGGGAGAAAGGAGGAGGTGCTACTTCACTGAGAGGGTGGTGGAGCCATGGAATGCACTGCCTAGGGGGCTGGTGGAGGCAGAGACAGTGGAGGGGTTCAAGAGGGGGTGGGACAGGTACAGGGGAAGGGTTCTGGAAGCAAAATCCAATGCAGCAAGAATATCTGGAACTGGGAAGGGAGAAGCCAGAGAAGGCGAGGGGGACAGCAAGGTCAGCACCCAGGGTGGGGGCTGACCAAACGAGCAGACACGAAAGACCGTTAGGCCTATTCTGCTGGCATTTTAGTATGTTAGTATGTTAGTTAAAGCAGAAAGAGGCTGGGAAGGCAGTCAGAATAGCAAAGGCCTAAACTGAGGAAAGGATAGCCAACTCTGTTAAGAAGGGGGATAAGACCTTTTATAGGTACATTAGGAATCGAAGAAAGACCAAAGTAGGGATACTGAGGCTTAATAAATGGGAGGGAATGTGGGTAGAGGGTGACAATGAAAAAGCAGGGATATTGAATGAATATTTCTGCTCAGTATTCACAAAGGAAGAGGAGGGGGAGGTACCTAAACCTAACAAGAGAAACACTCTGAAGACGAGGGTCAATACCAGTCCATTTACAGAAGAAAGGGTTCTGAAAGAACTAATAAAATTGAAGGTGGACAATGCAATGGGGCCTGATGGGATTCACCCAAGAATTCTAAAAGAACTAAGGGTAGAACTAATGACACCGCTGACTCACTTCTTAACAAATCATGGGAGGATGGGGTGGTACCTGAGGACTGGAGGAGGGCGGATGTGATTCTCTTCACAAAAGTGGAGCAGGACAGAGATGGAAACTATAGACCAGTTAGTTTGACCTCAGTGGTAGGTAAAATGATGGAATCACTTCTGAAGGAAAGAATTGTTGAGTACCTAGAGGCCAGAGGGGCACAGGACCCAAGGCAGCATGGATTCATGATGGGAAGGTCATGTCAGGCAGATCTAATAGATTTCTTTGACTGGGTGACCAAAGTAGTAGACCAGGGAGGGGCTGTGGACATGGCTTACCTAGATTTTAGCAAGGCATTTGATACAGTCCCACGCAAAAGATTAATACACAAGTTAGCCAGCCTTGGAGTGGGTCCCAAGGTGGTAGCCTGGATAAAAAATTGGCTAGACAGCAGGACGCAAAGGGTAGTAGTAAATGGAGTCCACAGTGAAGAAAGGAGGGTTACTAGCGGGGTACCACAGGGTTCAGTACTGGGACCGGTCCTTTTTAATGTCTTTTCAAGTGACATTGCAGAGGAACTTGAAGGAAAAGTATGTCTCTCTGCATATGACACAAAGATCTGCAATAGGGTTGATGCACCAGATGGAGTGGAAAGGATGAAAAGGGACGTGGCAAGGTTGGAGGAATGGTTAAATGTATGGCAGCTCAGATTCAATGCAAAGAAGTGCAAGGTAGTGCACCTGGGAGACAAAAACCCAGGGCAAGAGTACACGATGGGGCGTGAGATACTGACAGCAGTAAAAATGGAAAGGGACCAGTGGGTAATTATATCAGATGACCTAAAGGTTGGCAAGCAATGTGAGAAGGCAGTAAGGAGGGCTGGGGGGATACTGGGATGCATAGGGAGAGGCATCAATAGTAGAAAACAGGAAGTTTTTATCCCTCTGTACAGACAGTTGGTGAGACTCCATCTGGAGTACTGTGTGCAGTTCTGGAGACCCCATCTCTGCAAAGACATAGACAGAGTGGAGGCTGTCCAGAGGAGGGCAACCAAAATGGTGCAGGGTCTGCACCAGAAGACATACAAAGAAATACTAAAGGAGTTCAATATGTATACCCTTGAGGAAGGGATGGAGAGAGGGGACATGATAGAAACTTTCAGGTACCCCAAGGGAATCAACAGAGTCTAAGAGGGTGGCATCTTTCAGAAAGAGATGTGCAAGAACAAGGGGGCACAATTTGAAGATAGAGGGGGGACGGCTCAGAGGTAATATGAGGAAGTATTTTTTCACAGAGAGGGTTGTGGATGCATGGAACAGCCTCCCTGAGGAGGTTGTGGAGTCAAGTACAGTGGGGGAATTCAAGAATGCATGGGACAGACATAAGGCAGTCCTAGTGGGGGGTAGGAGGAAGTAAGCTGTTGGTTAATTAGGATCTGCAGCTTATCTGTTAGGTAGGAAAATGGGCAGACTAGGTGGGCCAAGTGGTCCTTATTTGCCGTCAAATTCTATGTTTCTGCCCTGACCCTCTCCCTATATTTTGTTAGCAGTCATTATTTTGTTTTTAATGAGTTGTGGTAACCCCCTCCCTCCACCAAGTTTGCATGAGTTAAGGCGACACATCTTTCCTGCCCCCTCTGCTTGTGCGTGCTGCTTTGTCATAAGTCACTGTGTCTTGAACACCCCCGCACTCCAAAAACCAAACCGGCACCCGCGCAGTGGTTTCTGTACTGTTACTTCCCAACCATGTTCCTCTGTTTTCTCTCGCTGCTCTGGATTCTGAGCTGCATTTTATGTCAGCAGGGGTTGGGAGTTGCTTGCAGTCTGGTCACAGTCAAATGGAGCCGATCTGTGACACACCCAACTTTACAGGGAGCCGATCTGAGGAATGGCTCCTATGCAGAGGTGTGAGGGATAGAGGCTACAAGACAAATGTAAGTCGTTCCAGCTGCCGAGCAAGACTGGGGGTGGGGGGGCACGATTGCTTTTTTTTTTCTTCAGCACTTAAGTAGCGGATTAATTTCTTTAACATATAATATGTTGCTAGGTAAGTTTGGGAGTAACTGTGCCTACACTAGGCATTAATCAATGGTTTTTATCCAATCAAGTTTGTGTTTTTGACCTTTTTAATCTATTTTATAATTCTTTTTGCCCACGCTATCCTGCTGTTAAATATCAAGAATCATCTTGTTTTAGGATTTTTCTTTTTATCTGGTCATTTTAAAAATGTATATTTCAGTTAAAATTTCGAATTTAACCCTTGCTGTGCTGCGGACTGATATATCAGTACCGATTTATTTAGCTTTTGTTAACCAGGTAAGTACACGAGACAAAACAGATGCCTATTTTCAGGTACGACCCGGGAGAGTACAGGAGAATAAAAGAACGTACAGAGCACAAATTGAAGCAAGTAAGGCAGATGCACTGAAGTCAGGAGAAACATAACACACATAGTGGGATAGCTCAGATTATAGCAGTGGACACAGTTAAATGTAAACATGTAACAGCAGAATTTCTAAAGCAATATTCCCAGCAAAATATACACAATATACACAATTTACTATGCATTCTAATTCTGTCGGCAGCCTAAGGGTTAAATGTTGAGATTATTAGATACATTACAAAGATGCTTTGTTTAATTTTGGAGAAAATTAACTCTTAGACATTTTTGGAGTGGTATTTTGATATGCTTCAGTTTGCAGAACTTTTAAATATTTGGAAGGCTATGCATGCATCACTTACTGAACTGTGTTTAAAAAATTTTTTTTTTCTGTTGCAGGGCATGTAATTCTGATGTTCAGCAATGGATGATGAGGACAGTCAGGACGAGCAGATAAACAGGAATGCATCAATTGGAAAAACCAAAAGATGCAACTTGGCAGTTTTTAGTGATGAAGGTAAGATTTTAACTTCTATTTTGGCAAGCCATGTTTACCATCCATTGTCTGTGTTTCTCCCCTTTAAAAAACAATTGCAGTGTGTGAGAAAATTGAGTTTGATGGATTATTTTAATTGTATTTGTTTTCAAGGTGAAACCTCCATTGAGCAGTGCTCATGTACATGGAGGTCCTGGACAATATAAATGAATGATACAGAAGTAAATTGAATACTGAGATGGCATAGCTAGCGACTGAGTTCTGCAGAAACTATAAAGGCAGCTACAAGGCAGTTCAGAGTCAACCGTGGTCAAATAGCTTTTACATAACAAATTTACAAAAAAGATATCAAGGAATTACAGATAGTCCAAGTTCAACAGAATCATGGGCAAAGCCATATACTAAAAATATAGATTTGAGGTCAAACAAAAAAGTACACCCAGTTATTTAAAGTGATCTCTGAAAATAGTCTATTTAGTAGCAAGTATGCATCCAGCGTGTGTGTGTGTGAACAGGATAAAAAAAAACATACAAAAGCAGCAAGAGAGTAAGAAATACTCACATTTAAATATTGTGATATATCTTAAGTATAGAAACATAGAATTTGACGGCAGATAAGGACCGCTTGGCCCACGCAGTCTGTCCATTTCCCCTACCTAATAGATAAGCTGCAGATCCTAGTTAACCAGCAGCCTACTTCTTCCTACCCCCACCCCCTAGAATTGCCTTATGACTGTCCCAGGCATGCTTGAATTCCACCACTGTTTTTGACTCCACAACCTCCTCCAGAAGGCCATTCCATGCATTCACAACCCTCTCTGTGAAAAAATACTTCCTTAAATTACCTCTGAGCTGCCCCCATCTTCAAATTGTGCCCTCTTGTTCTTGCACACCTCTTTTTGAAAGATGCTACCCTCTTGGACTTTGATGATTCACTTGAGGGACTTGAAAGTTTCTATCATGTCCCCCCCTCTTCCTCCTTTCTTCGAGGCTATACATATTAAGCTCCTTAAGTCTCTCTTCATATGTCTTCCGGTGTAGACCCTGCACCATTTTAGTTGCCCTCCTCTGGACAGCTTCCATTCTGTCTATGTCTTTGCGGAGATTGGGTCTCCAGAACTGCACGCAGTACTCCAGATGGGGTCTGACCAGCTGTCTGTACAGAAGGATAATAACTTCCTGTTTTCTACTGGTGATTCCTCTCCCTATGCATCCCAATATCCCCTAGCCCTCCTTGCTGCCCTCTCACATTGCTTGCCCACCTTTAGGTCATCTGATCGACTACCCTCAGGTCCCTTTCCATTTTGTTGTTAGTATATCACCCCCCATTGTGTACTCTTCCCCTGGGTTTTTGTTTCCCAGGTGCATTACCTGCACTTCTTAGCATTGAATCTAAGCTGCCATACATTTGACCATTCCTCTAACCTTGCCAAGTCACTTCTCATCCTTTCACGCCCATCTTGTGCATCAACTCTGTTGCAGATCTTTGTGTCATCTGCAGAGACATAATTTTCCTTCCAGTCCCTCTGCAATGTAGCTTATAAAGACATTGAAGAGGACCGGTCCTAATACTGAACCCTGCGGTACCCCACTAGTAACCTCCCTTTCTTCAGAGTGGACTCCATTTACTATTACTCTCTGTGTCCTGTTCTCCAGCCAATTCTTTATGCAGGCTGTCATCTTGGGACCCACTCCCAGGCTGGCTAACTTGTATATTAATCTTTTGTGTGGGACTGTGTCAAATGCCTTGTTAAAGTCTAGGTAGGCCATGTCCACAGCCCCTCCCTGATCTGCTACTTTGGTCACCCAGTCAAAGAAATCTTATCAGATTTGTCTGGCATGACCTTACCGCTGTGAATCCATGCTGCCTTGGGTCCTGTGCCCCTCTGGCCTCTAGATGCTCGACAATTCTTTCCTTCAGAAGTGATTCCATCATTTTCCCTACCACTGAGGTTAAACTAACAGGTCTGTAGTTTCCTGCTTCTGCCTTGCCCCCACTTTTGTGAAGGGGAATCACATCTGCCCTCTTCCAGTCCTCGGGTACCACCCCATCCTCCCATAATTTGTTAAAGAGGTTAGTCAGTGGTGTCACTAGTTCTACCTTTAGCTCTTTTAGAATTCTGGGATGAATCCCATCAGGCCCCATTGCTTTGTCCACCTTCAGTTTTAAGAGTTCTTTCAGAACCCTTTCTTCTGTAAATGGGCTGGTATCAACTTCTGTATCCAGAGTGTTTCTACTGTTTGTTTTTAGGTACCTCCCTTTCTTCCTTTGTAAATACTGAGCAAAAATATTTGTTTAGTGTATCTGCCTTTTCACAGTCACCCTCTGCCAAGCCTCACTATCCCTCCCTTGGTTTTCCTTTGCTCCCTGATTTACCTATAAAAGGTTTTATCCCCCTTTTTAACTGAGTTGGCTATCTTTTCCTCGGTTTGGGCCTTTGCTGTTCTGACTGCCTTCCCAGCTTCTTTTTGCTTTAACTGATAAAGTTCTCTGTCCTGCTCCTTCTGTGATTCCTTGTACTTCCTGAATGCTTCCTTTTTCTCTTGAACCTTCACTGCCACTTTCTTTGAGAACCATAGTGGTTTCTTACATCGTTTCGTTTTGTATACTTAACTTCCTGTGGCATGTTTAGTGAGGTACATTTAACCAGGACTTTTGCAGTACAGTAGTGTAAGTAGAAATTCCCTTTTTTGTAGTGTGTTTTTTTAAAGTTTTGCTTGGGTCTTGGAAAAGGAAACAAAATGAGCTCACAACATCCAGCTTGGGTCCAACCGAAGAAGCTGCATGGAGGTGCTCCAAATGAGCCAAACAGATACGTATCTCCTGCCCTTATGCAAGCATCAGAATCCTTGAGGGGAATCTACTGACAGTGGCCCCACCTTTTTCCCAGAAAAGGACGATGCTAAAGGTTGCATGTGAGGCAGTATTGTCTAATAACTGGGAGTAAAACGAAAAATAATAGAAGTCCCTATGATAACACCACACCTTGTAGTACCTCATGCTTTAAGTCACATGGTTATCCTGGCCCCAATATGTACTGCGAAGACCTCTCTTAGGTTTAAAAAGACTCTTATTCCCAGAATTAAATATACAAATGGACTTGGTGACACTAATCTACAAAATAATCTAGCGATACATCGGAACAGTATATCAACAAAACTAAGACAGATCCAGGGACACACATTGTTTAAACAACTTCTGAAAGATCATATACACACTGAATGTACTTGTTTTGGGTGAGGGAAAGTATGTAAATGCTTTACTTGAAAGTAGTCTGTAATTTAGAAAGTAATGATTTGAATATCTGTTAGTGCGAATGGAAATTTGATGAATTATGAACGGATAAGTAAGCCTTTGAACCGTCACTTGCCGGTCTCTCTCTGACACAGCTTGTCAAGGATCCTACCAGATGCTCTACAGTTTGTGGTAAGAGCTCCCTCCTGGACTGGATCTTGACAAATAGACCTGATAGGATCAGCTCGTCTGGTATTCTACCTGATTCTGTCTCTGATCACTCCCCAGTGTACTGTGTCTGGAGGATCCCACTTCCTGAAAATACCCCATAAAATTATGCAGATCGAGACTACTCTAGGTTTGATCTGTCCTCTTTTCAAAATGATATCAAGTACACTGACTGGTCGGCAGTATGGAATGCTCAAGACTCCACATCCGCTGTCAGTCACTTCCTCATCTTGTTAAGGGCCCTGCAGGAGAAACCTGCCCCTCTCATCAGACGGAGGGTGAGGGGAATGGCTACCAAATGGCTTCATGGTAGTCTCCTGGCCCTCCTCAACACCAGAGATAGAAGTGTTGGGGCAAGTTTAAGGCCACGACTGACCAGGCTATCCTTCAGAAATACGGGAAACTCAGAAATGAGTGCAAAAAGAACATAAGGATAGCCAAGAGGTGAGTTCTGCAAATCTGCATTACTGAACTTTGCTAGGGACCCAAGGAGGTTCTGGAGGAATATTAAACACGTGAGTGGTACACCGAGAGCGCTGAGTCCACTGATAGGACAATTGATAGTTCCAGCTGCAAAACTCGGAAACCATTGCCAACTCTTTCAATCATTATTTTTCTGATCTGTCTGAGTACACCTCGACATTCCCCAATGGTGGTGGTGTCAGCGGCAACCAGCCCATAGCACCATCATCACTTTCTGTTCAGGGCAGTAGTGGCTCAAGAGGTGCAGAAACTGTTCGCTGGACTCTTCCCCCTTCTCAAGTGCTGGCCAAGATGGCTTGGAACCAAAGCTCCTCAGTCTCGGTGCTCCCTGGCTTGCCCGTCTGGTGGCACACATCTTTAATCTGTCCCTGTCAACTGGAGTTATCCCAGACATATGGAAGGTTGCCAGAGTGGTCCCAATCTTTAAACAGGGGAACCCTAAACTGATAGATCTCTATCGCCCCATATCCATCCTATCCGCGGTTAGCAAACTTCTGGAGAAAGTTGTGGCAGGGCAACTCTGAGTACTTAGTCATATGACATAATGTCTCCTGTACAGCAGGGATTCAGGAAGGGGCATGGTACCTCTTCGGCCCTAGTTACTGTTTCATCTTGAATTATTTAGGCCATGGACCAAGGTAAACTCTCAGGGGCTATCTTTATAGACCTCTCGAAGACATTTCACCTGGTCGACCATGCCATGCTATCAACACAGCTTAGATCAGTTGGACAATCCACTGCTGCTCTCAGTTGGTTCTCCAACTACCTACATGGTAGAACGCAGCGGGTTAAATATGGCAAAGAGCTCTTGGGTCCCACCCCAGTAACAATGGGTGTCCTCCAAGGTTCCGTCCTTGGACCCATGCTCTTCTCCATTTTCGTTAATAATCTCCCTGCAACCGCTGCTCATTGTAAACCAGTCCTCTGTGCAGATGATCTGGTCATCCTATCTCACTCCCCAGAGGTAGGGATCATTAACAACCACCTGAGTGATGACCTAAGAAACATTCAGACATGGATCCTGAACCATAAGCTAGTCCTTAATCTAAAAAAAAAAACCCAGGCCATGCTCTTTGGGTCCCGGGCTAAGATTAAGGCCTCCCCTGTGCCGTTCTATGTTTCTGGTAAGGGAGGTGTCCTGATCCCAGTCACGGACAATTTCAAATACCTTGGTGTAACGTTGGACCCACAGCTTGACCTTGGCCACCATATCCAGAAGACATGCAAAACTGTCAACTGTAAACTGGGTCTGGCCTACAGAGCAAAAAATAGCCTCATGCCGGCTGCACGTATTGCTCTTGCTAGAGGTATGTTTCTCCCCTCACTATGTTATGGGCTGCTGTTGTTTGCCAGCACCACTAAGGTCCATCTCTCTAGGTGGTCGACTGCCTACAACAATGTCTGCTGCTTCGCCCTAGTGGCACCTCTGGCTCACTCACCACTGTGATCTCTACAAGTTAAACTGGCTCTCGCCCTCAAAGCACATTGACTTTGTCCTTGGTTGCTTCACAGGAAAGGTCCTCAGCACAGGCACCCGTCCAGGGGTGGCAAGTTTGCTGGCCCAAATTGTTCCCTCGTCCTATCACCTTAGGTCTCAGGGGTCTGCCACACTCAAGGTACCTGTGACTCTGACTCAAGTAGGTGAAAGGGATTTTGCAGCGTGTGCCCCCAAACTTTGGAACATCTTCCCTGCCCAGGTCCGTGTTGCCCCCTCTCAGGCAGCCTGCGTTCCTCCCCATGGAACCATCTCAAACTCACATCAGCCTGCGGGTGCCAAAAACCCCCGTGACAAATGTTAGCACTTAGCACTCATGCATAACAGCTGGCCCTTAAGATGATAGTTTTGTACCTGCTGTTACCAATCCTTACCTTGTACTGCTCCAAAACTGGCACACGCCGTTACTCTGCTGTATCTATTCAATCTAAATGTGCCTCATATGCCTTGTACTTTGTGTATTCTACATTGTTTGCATGTGACATGCGAGTTTGTTTTTTTTCTAACTTGTACCTTGTTGTCTTATGACGTGTAATCTTCTCCTAATTATGTACCATGTTGTCCCAAGTGTGTAAGTATGTAATTTCCTGTACTCTCCCGGGTCGTACCTGAAAATAGGCAAATTGTCTTGCCTAGTGTACTTACCTGGTTAACAGAAGATAGCTAAATAAATTTGTACGTTGTTTATAAGACTTGTGTATATTGTATGTCTTTTTATAGCACTTATTACAGGACATTGTTGAAAATGGGGTGCCAACTCCAACAGTATCAGTATGTATCCTGTATAAAAATAAAATTTTTAACAAACAAACCTCAGGACTCTAATCTTAACTGCCTCAAAACAGATCACCCAGCTAGTGTTTAGCACAGACATGGCCAAGATGCAGTTAGAAACCTTCAGGAAGAGGCAGAGGTAAAAGCTGAAATCAATAAATAGTAACGTAATATGAACTCAAAAAATAGGGAGGGGGGACATGATAAAGACTAATAATTTCCTACGGGGTATAAATAGAGTAAGTTGTTAGGACTCGTTTATTAGAAACAGGGATGCAGTCACGACGGAGTATGATTAGAGAATGGGGAAGGGGAGTAATTTCAAGAAGGATGGGGTGATTAAGTTCTTAACTGAAGGCAGGGTGGAGTCATGGAAGAGATTGACAGTGGAAGTGGTATGGGCAAAGACCCTAAATGATTGGTTCAGACATGGTTGGGACAGTGCTAAGGGACTCGTAGTCCTACTAGGTGGTACCAAGTAGGGAAGTGGTAAGGGGAAATGACCAACCATGGCATTAGTTTATGGAGTATGGTAGCCATACACATGGGCAGACTTGGGCCGTTGATCATCTTCGGCCATCAGATTGTAGTGTGTTTCTATGAAAACTGAAAAGTCAGTTATTTCCAATATCTAGATATTGATAGTATCTGCAGTAATCAGTCCCGGTTTTGATAGACATAGAATAATAAGTGTCAATAAATAGATTTGTATGCTGAGTTCTCAGATAGCCAGATTTACTGGTGCAGAATGCTGTGATCAGACGTACGTTTTCAAGATTTTATTTAAAAACTGAGAAAGATTACTTATAACCAGTTCAGCAGTAGCTCATTGCAGTGGTTTTCTGAACAGCTTGTAGAACTATAGCAGCACCTTTCCAGGTAGAATGGTGCCCCCGGAAATGATGATGTTTTTTATATGAAAACTCTCTCTGTGCTGGTCTTGCGCTGTTCAGATTTATAAAATGGCAGAGTAAAATCATGTAATCTGATTGGCTCTTATTTATGTGTAAAATATGGTTTATACATGGGTAAAAAAAGGACTGCTCAGTAGTGAAGAGTTTGCAACACAGATCAATGGGCATTTGGAACACAGGCATTTCAGTTAGCCATCTACTGCCAGAGCTGATCTTCCACCACAGACATGGCTGCTACCTTTACACTGTAAATAAAAATTCAACTGGGCCCTAAAAATAAAACTACCTTAAATAAAAAACATGAATTAAATGCGATTTTCCTGATTGTCACACTCTCCTTACATACATAAACAAATTAGAAACAGTAAGTATTGTTTACAGTTTTCACTACAACTGTTTCTTTGCTGACAGTCAAAATTCCCCCTTCTATCTTTAACTGCTTATCAGGAACTCTCTTCTTCTTGCCCTGACAGTGAGATAACGGAGTCTCTGGCTGTAACAGGCATTTGTTTGTGCTTATAAAATGGGAAGAAACAATCTAGAAGTCTCATTGGCCAAGAGACACCAGCTGACTGTATGTTACATCTCTATATACGCACAGTCATCCTGGTCCTAAACCACATCACACAATGAGCAAATCAGTCCTCATACAACCAGAACTATCTGTCATCAGTCCCCCTTCAACCAGAACTGATCTTTCATTATAAACATGGCTGCTGCCTTTACACCATAAGAAAACCTTCAGCTGGGCCCTAAAAATAAAACTACCTTAAATTAAAAATAAAATAAATTAATTAGATGTTGTTTCCCTGATCATCACACTCTCCTTACACACACAAACAAATTAGAAACATTAAGTATTTTTTGTAGTTTTCATTACAACTGTTTGTTTACTAACAGTGAAAAATACCCCTTCTGTCTTTATCTGCTCATCAGGGAAATCTCTTATGCTTGCCTTGACAGTGATATAATTGAGCCTCTGGCTCTAAAACAGGCCTTTGTTGTCTGTGTGTACAGCATGTCAGGAGAGTAACATTCTACAAGTGGAATAGAGCAGAATTTTGAATCCCTGTATTCCATGGTAAACATTCCATGATAAACATTCTGTGTCTTGAGTGTGGGGAAAAACAGAAAACAAAAAACAGGATGAAGAATGTAGACAATACAGTAATACTTTATAAACAAAAAGAAAAGGTGGGAAAACACAGTTAAATAGGCAGAGGCAGACCAAATACATTGCTAATGTTAATAAAAGCACGTACATTTGAATCTTATATAGCGTAGTTTTCAGGTGAAATCTACCCTCCTTGCCCACCAAAAAATTGCAACCTGGCAGGTTTAAAGTTTTTTTTTTTTTTTCTTCTTGCTAACCTTTCACCTCAATCCTATAGCAGTTTTCCTTTTATGTACCAGACCACAGCACCTAAGTAAAAAAACAAAAATAAAGAGGTTGCCTTCAATGAGACTATGTAACTACAGTACAGTGTAATGAAAATTAAGTTTTAAAAACCGCTTATGTCTTACAAATTTACAAATGTTACAGTGTATTTATATGATAAAATTTACATGTGACAGAGAAATGATTTCAACCAACTCCCCTAATAAATACTTTTACTGCAAAGTACTGTACTAGTTAACCTATTGCTGACATATTCTATTTTATGCATTAATAGGTACTCCTTTTTTCAGTTTTTAGATGTTTTAGAGATGTAATGTATTATAAAATGGTCAAGAAAAATCATGTCTCCTGATTGGCTGACAGGGCTTGGAATCCAGTGGTATAAGGAATAACCACCGGATTGGGAACATTTTCCAACCAGCTGTGCAAAGGCCACCCCGAAATAAATGCTTTCCCCACATTCTGTAATGGAATGCCTGACCTCCATGTTAGTAAAGAATCTGATTGGCAAATGAAATCATCAAACTTTAAAAAAATGCCATGATCCCATAACACAACCGAGAACAAAATCTCACACAATAAATCAAGTAAACCTTAGTGGCCATTGCTAGCTGCATCACTGTCGCTCTTCTAAACTGAACTGCAGCGTTTTTCTGAGTAGGCCACACATCCTGCTGTTCGCAGTAGATGAACAACCAGCGCATCCAATCTCCGCTTCAGGAAACTGTCCTAACAGCTGATTGCACGCTCGTTCACCCTTCTCCCCAAAGCACTGACAAATAATTGAAACAGCTTCTCTCCACATTACAGGTACTTTCCCCTCAGCATACACACATGATAAAATGTAGGAATACGTAGTACAATCCAGCCCTAGCTCCATCCCTGTCATACCACACGCCAGTCCCCACTGCGACACACAGCTCACATTCGTAGTCTGGGTGTATAGGTGAATCGCTGCAGCAGCAGCAAAAAAAAAGAAACTGATACTTATCATGGTACTGATGTAACTCGCAATCCATAGAGGTAATCGGCCGGTGACACGGGCTATCAGTTAACTCAAATGTACAACGCAACGCGAGTGCAGAGAGGCATTGGGGGAAAAAAAGCTGATCGCTTCCCAAGATGGAAGTGCGCGGTGCATGATGGTAGGCACCAAAAAGTTAAAGAAGTCCACCCCAGCATGGCAGAAACTTCCTTGGCGGCCAGGGGTTCCCAATCCCCGTCGGCTATCCCCCAAGCTGCCTGGTGCCACGCTGGGAGCCCCACCCAATGGCAAAGCGTCATTGCCAACAGGGTGCTCAGTCCCCCATCGGTTTCACTGCCCCAAAAATGTTCATATGCCATGCTGGGAGGCCCACCCCAGCATGGCGAAAAACTTCCTTAGCCGTGAGGTGCCCAATCCCCCATCGACTTCACTGTCTCCCACAGCCAGCACAGAGAACACCCAGTGTGGCAAAAGTCCCTTATGTGTAAATAAATAAAAAAAAAAAACCTTCCCTTGTTTATTCTTTGCCCCTCCCAACCCGCACCACCCTCTGCGTACCCACCTCCCCATTACCTCTGGAGCCGGCGCGACGATCTTTGGTGGACCGGGAACACGTCTGCAGTCTTCAAAGCCGACCGCGAACTGAAGAAATGCCGGTAAACTGTATAATGGCATAAATGATTTTTTTTTCAACTTTAGTGCATATCTCAGCCATTTCTGTGAATATTTTCACCAAATTTTCAGCATGGGGTTTTTGAGGCCCCACCTCATTAACTGTGACACTGTTATTTCGTTAATCGGTCCCGAAAGGTGGTTCTGCAGTCACTGCGTGGAACCACCTTCCCAGAATGATTAAAGAAATGACAGTGTCACAGTTCTTGAGGTAGGCTCCCAAAAACCCTATGTTGAAAATTTGGTGAAAATATTCCCCACAACGACTGTTTTATGAGCCTGCATTGCGCAGTTCCTACACACGTTCGTAACTTCGAGCATTTTTAATATTTTCACTCCGGATTTATTTATTTATTTTATTTAGTTGTTTAACCAGGTATAGCACACTAAGCTGAAAGCTTTTTTACAGGAGCGACCTGGGAGCACAAGGAGGTTAAGTGACTTGCTCAGGATCACACAGTATGCAAGTGGAAGCTGTGGGATTCAAACCCAGGTCAGGTCTGCTGGATGTCACCAAATTTGCAGCTCAGAGCCTTAGACCACTGCGCTATACTGCCTCCTTCATTTCAGTATTGCCATTTTACCACCTCCTATGAACAGTACAACTATAATTTTCATCTCACCCGAAATGTGTTTTCGCCCATGTAGCGCACAATGGCGTGGTCAGTGTACGAAATCAATGTTCCGGACAGATTAATAAAATCACAGTGACACTGTTCATGAGCAGTGGTCTTAAACTGGCTATGTTGAAAATTTGGTGACAAACGCCCATAAAATGACTGTGTTATGAGCGTGCATTGTGTCAGATATGGCGAAAAAAAAAAAGGGGTATAAATGTGCCTCAGAAATTGGTGTTGAGTGCCGCACAAGTTCTGTGGCAAATGAGAATCCTGCCGCAGAACGTTGCTTCGATGTGCCACAGAAAAATCGGGGCCCTGATAATAAGCCTGGAGGGAGAGGTTCCGGCGGCCCTTCTGCCTGCTCTTCATCCTCAAGCGTGCGCAGTGACGGGATGGGGCAGCCATCCCCCATGCCTGTCACAACCACTCTATGCCCTCCCGTGGGGAGTCGGTTTCGCCACTTCTTTTCCGCCTGGTCTGCTGTCACAATGGACAGGTGGGTCTTGGAGTGGTTGGCCAGGGTCTGCCTCTGGAATTTGAGCAGTACCCTCCAATCTGAGCCCGTGCCCCACGGGAAGAAATGGTATCCACCCATACTTGGTTGCCTCTCAGAGTCAGCATTGCCCAACTCTTCCACAAGGAGGTAGTGGTCAGAGTTGCGGACCCCCCTGTCAACCCATTGTTTGTTTCCAGGTACTTCCTGGTCCCAAAACGGACAGGGGACTGGCACCCCATTTTAGATCTGTGCAATATGAATAGGTTCCTCAGATCATGCACCTTCCGGATGGTAACACTGTCTCAGATCATGCCATCCCTCGAGCAGAACTTGTGGTTCTGCTCACTGGATCTACAGGACATGTTCTTCCGTGTCCCGAAACATTAGTCCCACCAGAGGTTCCTCCACTTCAGGGTGGAGGGAACCCTCTACCTGTTCCAAGCCATGCCATTCGGCCTGTCATCACCCCCCAGGGTCTTCACCAAATGCAGAGCAGTGGTGGCGGCCCACCTTCGGCATTGAGGGGTCAGAGTGCTCCCATCTTGATGATTGGCTATGTGAGTCCCTCACAGGCTGAAGGTAGAGAGTCCAGGATCTGGCCTTCACACCTGCTCTCAGTCTTGGCCTCCTGGTCAATGATGCCAAGTCGTAACTCGTGCCTTCGCGGGTGATTTACTTCATCAGGGCAGAGCTTGACTTTCTTGCCGAGCCAGAGCTGGGCTCCTGGTAGACAGGGCGGAGATTCTCTCCTCCTCTGCCCAGTCATTTCTGGTTGGCACTTGCGCCCTGTCCGGAACTTCGTGCGACTTCTGGGTTACATGGCTTCCTGCACCACTATGGTTCAGTGGGAGTTGGCCAGTCAGTGGGCTCAGCGACGTGGTCATTTTGACCAGCTAGTCACTGTGACTCAAAAGATTTCGGGACGCCCTTCAGTGGTAGACCATTCTGAAACATCTGCAGGGAGGATTCCCGTTTGTCTCCCCCGAGCCGATGGTCGTCCTCACACCCGATGCGCCTCTCATGGGTTGGGGTGCCCACATGGGGAATCTGAGTCCATGGGCTCTGGACCCCTGAGGAATCCCAATGCCACATCAACCTGCTGCAACTCCGAGCAGTCCGGCTGTCGCTGGCTGCATTCGCTTCGTTCCTTCGGGGTCAAGTAGTCCATGTCCAGATGAACAATACCTCGATCATGTACTACCTCAACAAACTGGTGGCACGCACTCCCGGCCCCTCTGCAGAGAAGCGCTCTGCATCTGGACCCTCGTGAGCCGTCTAGATGTAGATTTCATAGCCATTCATGTGGCAGGAGCCTCAAATCAGTTGGCGGATGCCCTCAGACATGTGGGCGAGGTGTCCCACGAGTGGTTTCTCCATCTAGAGGTAGCTCACAGCCTGTTCTCCCAGTGGGGCACCTCTCAGGTGGACCTGTTCGTCTCCAGGGAGAACACAAAGCTGAGGCTGTTTCACGTCCACGTCCACCCCCCCCCCAGCAGGGCTCGCCGCAGGGGGATGCCTTCTCAAGGCCATGGACCCCAGGCCTCTTCTTTGCCTTCCCTTCACTTCTCTTGGTCCACAAGGTGCTCCTCAAAGTCAGGAGGGACAAGGCAAGGATGATCCTGGTAGCCCCAGATTGGCCCCGCCAGTTCTGGTATCCAGATCTCCTCAGCATCAGGCTCCTGAGGCATCTTCTAACACGCACGGACCTGCTCTCTGTCACTCAGAGGAAGGTATTCCACCTGGACCTTCAATCCCTGCACCTAACAGCCTGATTCCTGAGTGGCTAGAGTTCCAGTCTTTGGGTCCCTCCAACGATGTACTCAGTGTAGTTGAGGCATCTAGGAAGGAGTAAACCTGGAAGTGCTGTGCCTTCAAATGGAAGAGATTCTCCATTTGGTGTCAGGGCAAGGGCCTGGACCCTTTGTCCTGTCTGGTGGCTAGCATCCTTGACTACCTTTGGTCCCTCTCCAAAGGACGTCATCGGTGTACGACCCTTAAGGTGCACCTGGTAGCCATCTCTGCTTACGGGGCTTGGGCTGGTCAGCAGATGGTGGCACAGGAAAAGGTGGTTTGGCGTTTCTTTAAAAGCCTCAACCATATTTCTCCTCCGGTGCGTGAACCTCCACCTCAGTGGGATTTACTGCTGGTTTTGGGAAAGCTTATGGGCAAGCCATTCGAACTGATGCACAGGTGGAGATGTTGCACCTGTTGTGGAAGACCGCCTTCTTGGTGGCTGTCACATCAGCCAGAAGGCCTGGGGAACTACAGGCGCTCTCAGTCGAGGCTCCCTGTCTGGTCTTCCACAGGGACATGCTGTCCTGCGCCCTCACTCGAAATTTTTCCGAAGGTGGTGTTGGTGGCGGTGGTGGTGGTGAAGTTTCACCTCAACCAGGCCAGAGGCCGAGTACAGGCTTCATACTTTGGACCTGAGATGAGCACTCTCTTATTATAAGGAGCAAACAGCTGAAGTTTCGGGGAGAGGTTTGCCAGCTGTTTGTCACCTATGCTGAAGCCGCACCTGGCAGACCTGCAGCAAGGGGGATAATTGGCAGATGGATTAGATTCTGCATTGATCTCTGCTACCAGTTGGTGGGCAAGGAGCCTACCATAGGGATAAGAGCTCATTCTACCTGCTATACTACTGCATCAGTGGCTGCTTCTAAGGATGTCTCTGTCCAGGATATCTGCAGGGCTGCTACCTGGAAGTCAGCAAGCATCTTCATTACCCATTACCGCATCGACCTAGAATCACACCAGGATGCTGGTTTTGGGGCCTCAGTTCTTCAGTCTCCGTTCTCTAAGTAGGGAGTGTGTGCCTTGCCTACCTCCTCCTGGAGAACTGCTAGGAGTCTGCCAACAAGTATGGATAAGAACAACATATCCACATCCCTAGAAACACAGATTACTCACCTGTAACAGTAGTTCTAGGAGTGGTATATGTTCATCCACACAGACCTACCCGAGCTCCCCCAACTTTGACGCACAACCTCTGCTTCCAGTGGGCAAGATCTGGTGTTATGGGGCGGAGCCAAGGCATATATCACCCAGCTGGGTAGGAGGAGCCAGCTTTTAGACCTTCCAGCAAGATTTAAAGGGAAAGGGACATGCCAGCAAGTGTGGATGAACAACATATACCTCTCCTAGAACTACTGTTACAGGTGAGTAACCTGTGTTTCTGGGCCAGCCGGACAGTCCGATTCAGAATGAGGGTCATCCAGCAGCACCTAAAGTCTCACTGGTCCCAAAGATAAAGTTCTGTGTCAGAACTAGTTCCTGTCTCAGAAAAGTTCCTTCAGTCTCTGTACTGGTAGAAGGACGTTACCAACCTCTCAGTAGGAATTTCCTTCCAGGCACCCTCCCCTTCAAGGATCATTACCACAGATGCTTCTCTGCTTGGATGGGGATCTCACACGGCCAGTTCTGTCAGTGGTTTCTGGATTCCACAGGAGTCACAGGCTCACATCAGTTTGCTGGAACTCGGGGCCATATATCTGGCTCTCAAAGCATTTGCTTCACAGATAAAGGGACATCCAGTCCAAGTCAGAACAGATAACGCCACTGCAATGTTCTACATAAACAAGTAGGGAGGCGCAAGGTCCTGCACCCTATGCCTAGAGGCCATGAGGATTTGGGGCCTAACCTACTCCCTGAGAGTCATCCTGTCAGTCCTACATCTTCCGGGCAAGGGCAACACACTAGCAGATGCCCTCAGTCGTATCAACCAGGGGCACAGCGATTGGTTTCTCAACAAACAGGTGTTGGCCACAGTTTTCAGAAATAGACCTGTTTGCCTCTCAACTGGACCATCAACTTCCCCTGTTCTGCTGCAGGCCTCCAGCACTAGAAACTCTGCCAACATATGCCCCAGCTCTGGATTGGACAAGAAAGTTTCTTTATGCCTTTCCTCCCTTTTCTCTGATATTTAGAACTTCGTTAAAGCTCAAAAATCAGCCTTCAACAATGA
Source organism: Neoceratodus forsteri (assembly GCA_016271365.2). NCBI lineage: Eukaryota > Metazoa > Chordata > Ceratodontiformes > Ceratodontidae > Neoceratodus > Neoceratodus forsteri. Next base: position 678,909,107 of record CM028133.1, on the reverse strand, counting down.
TCCTGGTGGTGCCAGATTGGCCCTGGCAGGCATGGTATCCTCTACTGATGTCCCTGTCCTGCAGCAAACCTATTTGTTTCCCTCTGTCACTCCCTCTTGTTTCTCCCCCAGACAGGGGTGACCTATCCAGATTTGAAATCTCTTCACCTCAAAGCCTGGCTGTTGAGTTAGTTTCCCCGACACTCAGTATTCTGAGCAAGTTCTTAAGATCCTGAGGATGTCCAAAAAGCCTAGTACAAAAAAGACCTATGCAGCCAAGTGGAAAAGGTCTTCTCTCTGGTGTAAGAAAAATCATATTAATCCTCGTACAGCTTCCGATTCCTAACATTTTGGATTATTTGGTGCACCTACAGGTTTCAGGCTTAAGGCCTTCCTCCTTAAAGCTTCACCTGGCTGCTGATTCAGCTCATCCTTCTGTTTTGAAAATGAAATCTGCGTTTTCACAACCAGTATTTAAGCAGTTTTTCAGAGGCCTCCTCCATGTCCAGCCTCCAGTCGGGGAACCTGTCCCTGCTTGAAGTCTGAATTTTTGTATTGCCAAGCTCATGGAGCTTCCCTTTCAGCCCCATGGCTACGGCCCATCTCAAGTATGTCACTTGGAAGACTGTATTCCTAGTAGCCATTACCTCTACAAGAAGGATTTCAGAGTTACAGGCTCTCTTCACTGAGCCCAACTACATTATCCCTCATAGGGATAAGATTGAGCTCAGTACAAACAGAAAATTCCTGCCTAAGGTGGTCTTAGAGTTTCATCTTAACCAATCCATCACCTTACCAGTGTTTGTTTTACTGACAAGTCCACTTCAGGGGAGCAGAAGCTCCACAGTCTGGATGTCAGAAGAGCCCTTCTTTACTACCTGGAGCACATCAAGCAGTTTAGGGGCTCATCCACACAGTTGTCTCCCACCTGTGGGGAGGTTGCTAGAGGAAAACCAGCCACCAAGAGAACCATTTTTCGCTGGATAGTCTCATGTATTCATTTTTGCTATGACAAAGCTGGTAAGCAGCCTCCAGAGTGCCTAAGGGCTCACTCTACCAGGGGCATTGCTGCCTCTGTGGCAGCTACTAGGGCCATATCCCTTCTGGATGTCTGTAGAGCAGCGACTTGGAAGACTGTGCATACTTTCACGAAGTACTGTTGCTTAGATGTACAGTCTAGATCTAAAGCCAAATTTGGCAAGATGGTGCTGCAGAGCCTCTTTCCTAACGTAGGTTCTCTGTCTCCCAACTGTACTGCTTTCTAGTCTGCAATAGTTACTGATCATAATGGACCCCTGGGGTGAGAAGAAAAAAATTACTCATCGTAGTAATCTTCCTTCCAAGGTGTCCTTTAGCATCAGTGAACTACCACCCTTCCTCCCCAGATAACCTTTATAAGAGGGCTCTGCCTTTTGCCTTGAATCTTTCAGTAGGCTAAACTTTGAATTACATTTTGAGTAATGCTGTATGGTTATGATTCTGATTCTGGTTGTCATATGTATTTTTAAATCCTGTTGGTTCTTTCCAGTGGGGCATTTGCCCATTCTGCCTTTGAAAAAATTCTGAAGCCTCCTTCCTTTTCTCTGCTCAGCACAACCCCAAGCTTCAGTCTCCTCCAGATGATATAATCTCTGGGCCTGTTGCAAGAAGTTTCTTCCGTGACACACCAGGGCGGCCACATGTTGGACCTGGTTTTCTCACTGGGGCTTGAGGGTAGTAACCTCAAGACTGATGGGGTCATTTGGTCCGATCATTGCATGATGGAGTTTTCATTCGGGCCTTCCCCCTACAGAGGTAGTAAGCTACCACCCTTTGAGGGGTTTGACCCCAGAGGGTTTTCTGGCGGTAGTCTATCTGCTGTGGGCAGTGTGGGCATGGGAGCATGTGTGAGGCTGTCTCCGCCTATACTAAGGCGCTGACGGCAGCGCTCGACTCTCCAGCACCAGTCCGTGCACGACCCAGATCTTCTCACTTGAGGTCCCCTTGGTTTGATAGGGAGCTCAAGATGATGATCATGGGTCAGAGGTTTGAGTGCTGCTAGCAGAAGTCCGGGCTGGAGGTGGGGGACAGACTGGCCCTACGTTGCCACTACGGTGAATACCAGGGGGCAATCTCCAGTAAGAAGGCAGAGTTCCTGTCCAGGGAGATTGCTGCTGGGAAGAACCGTTCAGCTGTGCTCTTTCGGACTGTAGACAGGTTGCTAAACAGCCTGTCTGCAGCCGAAAAAAAGCTTTTTCAAACACTTTATGTGAAGAGTTTGCTCAGTTCTTCTTGGACTGGGTGTCCACCATCTGGCAAGGCGTTCTGCCAGTGTGCCTTGGTATGGCTGACAGCTGTCACCTTAGGCGTCCGGAAAGCACTCCGCCTGGTTGGGGGGAGTTTAAACCAGTGGAGGCAGCAGAGGTCGTGGGGGTTGCTCGCAGACTGAAGCACACACATTGTGAACTGGACCTGGTGCCGATGCATTTCTTAGTAAGATGTGTTGACACTGTTGGCCTGGTGTTCACCTTGATTGTCCGGTGTTCTCTCTCGGAGGGAGTCTTCCTTGATGCCTTGAAGGAGGCTCTGGTTAAGCCCCTTCTAAAGTAACCATTTTTAGACCCTGACGTTAGGTCGAATTACAGTCCTATTTCCAACCTTCCATTTTTAGGTAAGGTTGTTGAGAAAGTTATGGCGCTTCAGCTTGAGGAGCACCTCATGGCCTTTGATTTGTGTGGACTTTTCCATTTGGGGTTCTGTGCGAGATATAGCACAGAAACCATATTAGTTCTGGTGCATAATGACCTCCTCAGGGCTAGAGATCGAGAGGAAGGGTCAGTTCTCGTGCTCCTTGACCTCTCCTCAGCTTTTCACATGGTAGACCATTTTGTGTTGCTTGACCGCCTGAGGGAATTTTGTGGATTCTCCGGAACCATCATCTGCTGGTTTGAGTCCTATCTCATGGACAGGAGGCAACGGTTAGTGATGGGGGAATTCCTTTTCCTCTCCTAACCTCCTGTTGTGTGGAGTACCTCGGGGTTCGGTCCTGTCACCGATGTTGTTTGCCACATACATGCTGCCCCGGGAGTGCTCATTAAAAAGTACAGCTTGGGTTTTCATTTCTATGTGGATGATACCCAGCTGTATCTTTCTTTTGCACCGGGGACATCCAGTGTGATGGACATGCTAAATAAATGTCTCTCTGAGATCAGCGCCTGGATGGCCTCCAGCTGCTTGCGACTGAATCACGATAAGACTGAGGTACTGGTTGTGGAGTCGAATAGAGGATGTGATAGGATGGCCCTTGGCTCAGATACATGTTTGTTTCTGGGGTCTGTGCCATTGAAGGCCTCCTCTAGGGTAAGCTGTCTTGGTGTGACCTTTGACAGAAGATTGACATTTTAAGCCCAGGTGCCATCCGTTGTCCAGTCCAGCTTTTATCATCTGAGGAATATAGCCAGGATCTGGTCCCTAGTTCTGCCCCTGGACCTCCCAACCCTAGTACACACCTTCGTGAAGTCAAGGCTAGACTACTGTAATGCGCTGTACCTCGGGGTCTCAGGAGGTACCCTTTGCAGACTGCAGCTAGTGCAGAATGCAGCTGCAAGATTGTTGATGGGCCAGCCAAAATATTGCCATGTCACCCCGGTGCTGTGAGAACTGCACTGGCTGTCAAGTCAGGTGGAGGGTCCTCTCTAAGGTGGGTTTTTTCACCTTTAAAGTCCTACACGGGTTGGGCCCTGACTATTTGTCTGACTTTCTGACTCCTGCTACCTCGGTCTGTTCCCTACACTCCTCCGGAAGGGTCCTCCTTGTGATTCCCAGAACGAGGTTGAAGACTACCGGCAACGGAGCGTTGAGCATTGCCGGCCCCATCTTGTGGAATTCGTTTCCATCATCTGTATGGGGGAGGCCCCTTCGGTTGAGGTATTCTAAACCCGCCTAAAGACCCACTTGTTTAGTCAGGCATTCACTGACGTTCTGTATTAGATCTTGCCCTGAGTTGGCCCCTTTCTGCTTTTTCTAGTTACAGTTCTTTTGTTATAGATTTTAATGTCTTATTTACTTCTTTATATTTATTTATATTATTGCTGTAATTTTACTGTTTTTGAATAGTGCTTCTGATTTGTATGGTGCCCAGAGCCAAGTATTGGGCGCCTGGAAAAGTAAAACTTGCCTTGCCTGATTGGCTAATTCATAAAACTCATTCCCTTACATTCCACCTCTGGGGCAGTGCTACCTAGCCAGCTTGCTGCAGTAGTTACTGATGCTAAAGGACACTTTGGAAGAAAAATTACTATGGTGAGTAATTTTTCTTTTTGGCTATGGTGTGATCGCTTGATTTATAAATGGGCACAATGGACAACTGCTTCCAGAGCTGTGGAACCAAAAATGATAGCGGTATAGTAACAAAATTGGGTAGACTAAGACAGGGATATAGGAAACCAGTTAATGGAGCTTCTGAACACTTCGGGTGTGCAAACCCGTAGGACATAGATGATGATGATGATGATGATGATGATGATGATGATGATGATGATGATGAAGAAAAAACAAATCAACAAAAAAATGTCACCAATCAGGTATTGCAGTAAATGTGCAGTAGCACCTCACCAAGACATGCTCAGACTAGCTGTCCAAACATTTGTAGCAAAAAAAGTTGCAATCCTGTTAGTCAAATAATCCAGCAGTGGAACTTGTCCCTACTGCCAGTCCTGACACACCATTCTGGACTGCTGCTTGGCTACAGGTAAGCCCAGTACTGGATTTAAAAGTTTTCAATGGGCTTTCAGACTATGAAAGGACACTTCATAAGAGTTTCTCCTTATGATCTGAAATTGCTGAAAAACTTTTTTGCTATTTGGGGACTTAAAAGAAAAAATTGAGTCACCTATCAAAAACCCCACAGTCCAAAATAAAGCCAGGTTGCCATGTGCACTGATATAATTGACGTGGTCTCAGTCTGTCTTGGGCCAACATTCTCTAAGGATAATTTTAAAATAAGGTTTTCTTTCTTCTATTCAGATGACTCTGGTGAGGACAGTGAAAACTCGGACGAAAATGGTAGTGAGAGTGATGATGACGATGGCGAAGATGATGACTTGGAGGAAGATGATAGTGAAGCAGGTTTGTAGTGTACCATATTGCATTTTGGCTGCATAGATATTTTGTGTGGTACTTTGCACTCATGATTCATTTCTCTCCCCCCTAACTCCAAAGTAGACTGCTGCCATTAACAGTACTCTACCCAATTAGGGAATGGTGTCACACCCCCATCTAAATGATTACAAGTCTCACCCCCATATAGATGCCTGCTGTTCCTGCCAAAACAATTCTGTACTACCACCAGGCCACAGGTACACATCTAGCTAATTTTTTTTTTTTGGCTACTGCTTTTTTCTACTTTTTCCTGGTGTCTTCAGTCTGCTCCACTTGTTCCTGCATCTGATCGGAGATTCTGGCCACCGTCTGCAGCTACCCGGTTGGTCCAAGGCACCCATATTCCCCCTGCAGTTGTACCCTCTGCAGCAGGGCTGCAGGGAGCCCCCCCAGACTCCTTACGGAACATGGACCCAGCCTGGGTCCGGCCACCAGTCGAGCTCGCAGGCGGCCATCAAGGCAGCTCAGCTAGGTGCCTGTTTTACGCCCCCCTCAGGGCCGGGGCGTGCAGTGGCGTCACCTGAGGGACACGCCGCGATCCCTTCCAGATGTTCTGCCCTCAGCTCCACCCCTGAGTGCAACGAACGTGCAGTCTCCCATGCACCGTCTGCCGTGGACCCCCCTCCCCAGAGAAGGAGCAGTCCTTTGGACGCTTGATCCTTCTCCCCAGCCGACCCCCGGTGACCTGTGCTTGTTCCCGAACACCAGTTGCTGGCGTGGAGCAAGGTGTGGCGGCCAGCACCTCAGCCCTCCACGCCACTGGGCCGGACTTGCATCTAGCTATTTTTAAAGCCTCACTAAGGGGCCATGTTGTTGCGAATTACTGTTTATCTTCGATTGGCAGCCACGGCTTCTGTTTGGCTTTGTTGTTTTTCAGCTGCAGCTTCTATTTGAGCATGGGTACTGTTCGAGGGTGGCTTTTATTGAAAAGCCGCTTGAACAAGTTAAACCTTTTTTTTTTTTTTACCTAACGATCACAGTTAACAGCATCTATTAAAGCGCTCAGTATTTTGCATTGTTTTTCACTTAACTATGTTAGCCATTGTTCGTTTAGGTTACTGTCTCTCTTTTTTTTTTTTTGCTTTATTTCTTTATGATCCCCATCGCCCCATGACCAGCCACTCCGTCAGGCCCTGCCTTGGGACCACCTTTGCCCACCAAGCCATCCCTCTGTACCATCTCCCCATGTGCTGTGCCCCGGCTGCGTGACGTATCCCTTCGCCGAGGGGGCCCCCCTCCTGGGGCCCATGAGAGGGGAGATTTTTTGAGAGTCCACTACACTGGGCACACAGTGGGGGATTGGCTCGAAGTGCTTGTCTAGGCTGTGTGGCGAGGGGACCCAGTGAGACTCATCCATTCGGCTGAGCGGGCATTTTCCATTTTCTCCCACAACCTCCACACCTCTCATATTGCAGCCGCATGCAGGGGATGGCCTGGTGAGACGCACTTGTGGTACGTGGTCACCCACACTGCAAAGCGCGCTGCCACTATGGGCCACCAGGAGCGGCTCGTAAAGCGGTACAGGCTCACTGCCTCTTCCAGGGAGCAAAGCATCTGGACGTTCCAGACCCTCCCTGCCAGTCTCTGCTCCTGTCCTGGGTGCGGGCACGAACCTGGGTCGCCAGCATGCCAAGCAGTCCCCTACTTCTCAGCACCACGGAGCTGGCCACAGGTTACTGCCTACCTTTAATGCAAGACATGCAAAGTACTGATCAGCTTAGTGTTGTTGGCATGGTGTGTCTGCTACTCACTATCCGCTCCCATTACTAGCTACTGTAATCCACAGTGTCTTAGTGGATCCTAAGTGTTGTATCTACTCCACCAACTACCATTAACCAGTTTTCTTTCTCTTTTTTTTGTAAGACTGCTATTTAGGCATTTGCAGTACATAACATCAAGCTTCTCCGCATCCTGCATTCATGGCACCCAGACCATGTGGTCAGGTCCGGTGTTTCATTATCATCATTAGTCCGATACTGCACTCAAAGTAGCACTGTTGTGTTAGAATAAAAAAAACTTTAAAAGACTGGCAAACGAGGGATGTGGTGGGTTTGGTGGGGAATCTGCCATGTATACTGTATCCTGAACCGCAGTCCACATGGTGCTGGCGGTATGCAAGCAAAGAAATGGATCGGACATTCAATTCTCAGACCGGTGCTTTTGCATCATACACACAGAAAAACTGAACAAGTTTTCTTTTCCTTTTTTAAATCAAACTTTTAATGAGTTTTTGCTTAGGACACTGAGTTACAGACAACAAAACATGTTCACCTGTCACAGTTCATTGCACTTCAGTTAATAGTTAACGCGTATAAAACAAATTGCATACGTTCCCTCTATTTCAACCTGGTTTTATATATTTTTTTATAAATAAAAACAAAAGAATCCATATACAAGGGAGGTAGTATAGCCTATGTTCCACCAGAGATCTCCGTGCATTTCCTCCAAGACTTAACTGAGCTCCTTCCATATTTCATGGTACAGAGGAGGGGTCTCCAGCCATTACACATAGCACAGAATGAGTCCCATCTATTCCTGCCATTCTCTGTTTGGTTCCTCTGAGTGTCCATTCTCTGCTTGGTTTCTGTGAGTGTAGGTCTGTGTTTCTAACGTATAAATAGAATTGACTAGTGCGGTCCACTCTGCTATTGTGGGAGTCTCCACTTTCTACCAGTGTTTTGTAATGCACTTCTTTGTTGCACCTAATAGTATGCCTAACAAATATGTATTTGTGAGGTCCCTCAGACCTTGTGGTTATAGTCTTAAAATGAACAATCTTTGAGTGTTGTTTGTGGAGTAAAAATCTCACAAAGCACTTGTTCTGTTTCTTGAAAGAAAAGGGAGAGTGTTGGACAGTCCCACGTAATACGATAGTATGTGGCTCTAGGCTCTTAATATGGTATCCAACATTGGGCAGTGGGAGCTGTCCCTCTGCATACCCATTGAACTGAGGTAATGAAATACAGTCCAACCCGTTTATCAGAAACCCTTAAATCTGAACCTCCCTGTCTAACGAACTGGTTTTGTGTCACCATACCTCTCAACCTTTTGTCCCCCAAATGTGGAACATTGCCTGTCAAAATGTGGAACAAATGGGCAAAATGTGGAACACTTAAACAAATCTTTACCTAAGAAGCTCAAAACACTGTTAACATGTTGCATTTATGTTAAGAAAGTCTGTTATTAATTGAATAATATATTTTTTGCATCATTTACTATGGATCTTTGCTTTAAAATGTTGACTTTGAATGTGGAACAGGTCCTCACAATGTGGACCAGGGAGCTTTTCTGAAGTAAAATGAGGAACGTTCCTCGTAATGTGGTACAGTTGAGAGGTATGTGTGTCACTAGTTGTAAGTGGTGACAGCCATTAACAGTTGATTCCGTTGATTGAGCCTTAATCGGCTCAGTATCAGCACACACTGTTTATGCACACTAAGGCCCCCTATCCCTGTGGCTTCACACTTAGTTGTGTTCTCCCTTCCCTTACTCTTCCATTCCCCTTTCCCTCCCGTCTTGCATATCCAACCTTCCTTCCTCCATTATATGGATCTGCTCATTATGACCCTTGGTCTCCACCTGGTTTATTATGTAACTATTGTCTACAACTACGGAATTGCTTATACCTTTTGTATATGATGCCTTTTCCTTTCTTGTTTTTGTACTGTTTCCGTATTATTTGCTTTGTATCTGGCTCAGTTTTCGTTGGCTGGTATTGCTGTAATCTGTGTGTCCTATAATGTTTTTTGTTCATTGTCCAGGTCCATCTTGAAAATGAGCTTCGCTCAATTATATTACCCTGGTTAAATAAAGATTTGACTGATTTATTGAAGCACCTCAATTCATGGCTGTCAAAAACATCAAAGCCAGATGGCAGAGGGTGACTTTCTGAGTCATAGAATGAGAAAGAACTGCAGAGTTAGCAGTGGAATCGGGCAATTAAGACTCAACCGGTGCTGGATGGGTCCCACCAGTTTTGTTTCAATAGAAAGGAAACTTTTCTGGCATTTCTGTCTGATGTTCCATTTTCAATTAAGACACAATCGTCTGTCAGCACTTAGAAGGGAGAACACTCCCCCTCTGGCTATGCAGCATTCTGTTCAGAAAATGATTGCACTGTAACCGTTGTCAGTTTTGTCAGCTGCGGGGGTGCCAGAGGGTCCCACCAGCTCTGTTTCAATACAAACAAAACTCTCTGGGCATTTCTGTCTGTCTGACATTCCACTTTCAGTGAAGGTACTGTGTGTCAGCACTTACAATGGAGAGAAACCTGATCACTCTCACTCTCCTTCTGGCTCTGCAGCATTCTGTTCAGAAAAATTACTGTAGTCGGTTCTGTTATCTGCAGTGGTGCCGGAGGGTCCCACTGGTTCTGTTTCAATACAAAAAAAACTCTTCGGGCAGTTCTCTGTCTGTCTTACGATCTGACTTCGAGTGGGAGCTCTTGCAGCAGGCTGTAACCATTAGGACTAATGCCGCAGGCTTTAGGACCCACCGGAAAAATTCTTAGCTAGGAGTACCTAGTAGGGATCACCCCCTGACGTCAGCTCCACCCTGATGTCGGTCATGGTATATAAGTAGGTGGACCCAGGCTCCAACCCAGTTGTTTTCCTGCTGCTACCCGGTCATTTTGGGTAAGATCTTGGCTTCTCAGTTACCAGCAAAAAGATTCTTTGTTTCGAAAAAGTCTCCATGCAGTTGTTTTTATCGACTCCAGCCGACATATGTTGTCCCCGTCGTCTGTGTTCTCCGGGCCTCACAGAAACGAGTGTAGTTGCGGCCACCAGATCCCGTCGAAGGATGGCCACACCAATTGTGTGTTTTGCCTGGGTTCGGACCACAACATCATGGCCTGCTCCACTTGCCAGGGCTTCACCAACAGGACAAGAATCCGTCACCTGAAGGCCCTTAAAGCCTGCCTTTTGGAACAAAAGATGGATGTCCTGCACACCTCAGGGGAGAAGGCCAACCACAAGGACAAATCCAACAAGCGCGCCCGGGTCAAGGACCGTAGTCGGTCCCACCACCGGTCTAAGTCCCGGTCATGTTCCCAGTCCTCCCCCAAGAAGTCACGCTCTTCCTCAGGCTCAGGAGGTCATTATCCTCATCCTAAGGATTCCACTCCAGCAAAGAAGCAGACTCTGTCCGAGTCAGGTACGTCGGGAGAAACCTTCTAAGCCTAAGGTGATGCCGCTTCGGGTCACCCCCAAGACCTCTGTGGCACAAGCTTCGGCCCTGCCCGCTAAGGTCCCAGCTTCACCTGGGAAAGGTATGCCAATGGAGTCAGAAGGCACTCCAGCACCGCACTGGGAGAAACGGTCATTGGTCCCGGTACTGACGCCAGCAGAAGGGGCGCCGGTGACAGACGCTCCCACAGAAGGGGCAGCTTATGCATCTCCCAAGTCTTCTCCCCATGGGGCTCTCCGGTAGGTTCCTTCTCTGGGCTGCCGGATCCTTCGGATCCCTTAGTCCCTTTTCTTGGGACAGCGGCTTCTGTGTTTTCTAGGGAGGAGCTCCAGGAGCTTTTTTCGTTTTGGTGGGGTCAAGTACAGAAGAAACAGACTCCCCTGAGGCTGGCCCCGTCACCGGTTCCAGATCCATCGGGCAAACCGCAACTGGAAGGTGTTCCCACACCTTCGCCTAGGAAGACCCCCGAGAGGCTGCTGCCTCGCTCATCCTCTAAGGTCCGTTCCCAGTCATGATCTCCAGACCGCCGCCGGTGTTCCTCTTGGTCAGGTAGCCACCACCGGCTTAGATCAGAATCCAGGAGCCATTCCCGCTCCATAGGGCGGGCTTGCTCCCGACGTTGGTCCCTAGACCAACGCCTGTCAATGCTCTGTCATTGGCCCCATGGCCGACGTCGCCGGTCTGATAGCCACCGACATTCAAGCAGAGCAAGTCCTGGGTACAGATCCGGCTACTCTACATCTAGTAGCCGGTCGCCTTCTTCCTCTTCCCTCTCGGGGATCAGGGGTTCCCCAGGTGAAAAAGAGCAACCCCACTCTCCTCCTGATGCTCCAACCTTTATGGATGTCTTGAGGCACATCCAGGCCTCCAGTGAATGGGAAACGGAGGACCTGGATCCAGAATGCCGTCGACTAGCCCGATACCTGAGGCAAAAGGAGCCCAGACCTCTAGTGGTACCTCTTTTAGTGGACACCTTCCAAGACCTTACTAGAATTACCTGGAAACGTCCAGCTTGAGTCCCAGCGGTTCCTAAGAAGTCAGACAGGCTGTAGAGAGCCCCAAGGGATGAGCCTTTCCTGGCAGAGCACCCTCAGGCGGACTCTTCTGTAATCACGGCTGCCCATGATAAGTCCGAGCAGCCCAAACAACTTAGCTCCCAGCCTCCTGACCCAGAGTCTCGCTGTTTGGACCAGATGGGCAAGAAAGTCTATTCTGCCTCCACCTGCTCCATTAGGTCCCTTAATTTCCTCACACATATGGTTCAATACCAGAATGTGCTATTGGAGAGGGGACAGGAGCTTGTTAATGCCCTGCCAGACTCTGCACAGAAGACGGAGCTTCTGGACATCCTCAAGTCGGGCTCGGACTTGGGCACGTATGTTCTCCGTGCCTCATACGACACTGCAGATACGGCAGCCAAAGTGGCAGTGTCGGGTGTCTGCCTCCGGCGCCATGCATGGTTGAGAGTCTCCGGTTTTCACCAAGATCTGCAGTCCGGAATCCATGACCTTCCGTTCCAGGGTTCCATGTTATTTGGGCAGGAGACAGAATCTGTTATTTCTCATCTCCAAGAGTCTGTTAAATCTATCTGGTCCGTCTGTCAGATGTATTGGGGGGGGGGAGGGGGGACCAGAGACGTGCGAGATGCCGGCCTTTTCACAATCCTTCAGGTGCTCAAGTCCGCGGGTTACAACAAGGACAGAGAGGAGGCATCAGAAGGAAAGCTGGTAACCAGTACCCTGGAGGCACTCCTTTTCGAGGCCCCAAGTCCTCCCTGGCCTCTCTGCCCAGTGACTCCCTCCCGACCCCCCGCTCCGGAGGAGAAGGTACCAGGGGAGGCAGTATGGGATCGCTTCTCCCTTCATCTGAAGGGTTGGAGCTCCATTACAATGGACCAGTGGGTCCTAGGCATTATAAGGAGGGGACATGTGCTGGAGTTCACAGAGATCCCCCGACAATCCACCAAGGTCCTCAAGATATCCTCCTTCTCACGTTCCTCTTATAGAAGGAGCGATTCGGGCCCTCTTCCAAAAATGGGCGATAGAACCAGTTCCTCTGCAGCAGTGGGGAAAGGGATTTTTCTCCCACTTTTTCCTAGTACCAAAAAAGACGCAGGATCTCCGGCCCATCCTGGATCTCAGCTCCCTGAACAATTATATAGAGTACCGAAGGTTCAGGATGGTGACCCTTTTGGGTGTAATTCTTCTGCTGCACCAGGGAGGCTGGCTGTGCTCCCTAGACATGCAAGATGCATACATGAACATCGGGGTCCTTCCCCCTCACAGGAAGTACCTTGGGTTCCACTTCCGGGGGGAGCATTACCAGTTCCGGGTTCTGCCGTTTGGCCTCTCCTCTGCTCCTAGAGTTTTCGCTAAATGCTTAGCGGTGGTAGCTGCGGCTCTAATGCGCCAGGGGCATAATGTCTTCCCTTACCTTGACGATTGGCTGCTTGCGGCCCTATCGAGGACGCACCTCCTTCAGTCTCTTGGAGACACCTATACTCTGTTTCAAGAGGTGGTGATCACTCTGAACCTTCCAAAGTTGTCCCCGCAGCTCAGCTAAAGACTCGTCTTCATAGGAGCGGTCCTGGACTCGATCCAGGGCATGGTTTTTCTTCCTCCAGAGAGGGGCAGTCGCCTGCGGGAGATAGCCAGTTCGGTCCTAGTAACCACTCTGGTTCCAGCCAGGACCTTCCTCAGACTTGTGGGGCACATGGTGGTGGCCATTCCTGTTACTCCTTTGGCCCGCCTCCACATGAGAATCCCATAGTGGATGCTCAAGGTGCAGTGGGATCAATGCTCTGACGACTTGGACCACATGGTCAGTCACAGAGCCAGTAAAGAGGACCTTAATTTGGTGGTTGGACCCTCTCAGTCTAGAAGAAAGGGGTATTCTTCCGTCAGGAGCCCCCAGATCAGGTCCTAACAACTGATGCATCTGATTTGGGATGCGGGCGCACCTGGGGGCCCACCAGACACAAGGGATTTGGACCCCAGAGGAGCGCAAACTAAACATCAGTGTCCTGGAAATGCGAGCGGTCCTCTCTGCGCTGATTACCTTTCAAGAGGACCTTGTCCCAGGCTCTCTTCTTGTTCAGATGGACAACATGGCGGTAGTCTTTTACATAAAAGAGCAATGGGGAATACACTCCTATCCCCTATGCAGGGAGGCTGTGTGGGTCTGGTATTGGGCGCTGGAACGGAGCATCTGTCTGTCCGCAGTGCACGTTCCAGTTGTCCAAAATGACTTGGCAGACAGCCTAAGCAGGTCTCAGGCCAAAGCGCACGAATGGGGGTTGCTACAATCAGTAGCGGACCAGCTCTTCGACACATGGGGTCGTCTAGAGCTGGATCTCTTTGCATCTCCATGCAACGCTAAACTGCCAATTTTCTGCTCGCTAGAGCACGCGCCTGATATCTCTAGGGACATGGATATGTTGTTCATCCACACTTATTGGCAGGTTCCTTGCCGCTTTAAATCTTGCCGGAAGGTCTTCAAGCTGGCTCCTCCCACCCACCCGGGTGGTAAAACTCTCGGCTCCGCCCCATGACGCCAGATCTTCCTTACCGCTTGGAAGCTCAGGTTTCCTCCTTAACGCTCTGCGTATAAGACTGGTTCCTAATTCTTCGAACTTTCGAAATCAAAGGTTTTTTGCTAAAAAGACTTCGGTCTTCTCTCCCTCGCGGCTGCGATGGACAAATCGACTCCCGGTTTCCGGAGATGCTCTTGCGGGCAGAAGATGTCTTGGATGGATCTGCACTCCACGTGCGTCTACTGCTTAGGCCTTGAGCACGACCCGCAGGCTTGCGACCTGTGCTCTTCGTTTTCGGTCTACGTCCTTGAAGACCATGCTGCCCGTTTACAGCTGGGGCGTCCCGAGAAAAGATTTCCTCTGGTTAAATCAAAAGAGGCCCGGTCGGCGGTGTCCGCGGCTGCGGGCTCGGCGGATCAGCTCGAGCAGATGATTGCCCTCAAAGAGGAGGCGGCGCGGGCCGCTTCTACCTCGGCTGCGGCATTTGTCCCGCTCTCTCTCGGTGCCTCGTATTCAGCTTCTTTTAAGGAGCTTTGTCTGACCCTCTCGACGAAAGGTGAGGGTCCAACTTCTTCTGGACCTTTCTCGGTCCAAAGAGAACAAGGGTAAGTCTCACCGTCGGCGTTCTTGGGAGCGGAAAGATCCCTCCCTAGTTGTCGACTAGTCGACTTCGATCCCCTCGGCATCGGCCACTGGCTTCACGGTGTCCCGTCCAGGCCAGTTGACTGAGACTCCTGTCGCACGCGGTCGAGATTTTTCTCGACCGTTGGACGGGTTGTCGGCTGGAGAAGCCGAGAATCCTCTTCCGGTTCCCCTGGTGGAGTTGGGGATCCCGTCGGCTTGCTCTGTGCCTCGGTTCGGAGCCTTTGGTGGAATCGTCGAGCCGAGGGGAGTGCAGATTCCCTGCGACTCCCTCGCACCGCCCCTCGCCCAGCCGAGGTTCTCGTCCGGATGTCTTCGTGGTCCAGCCGATCCTGCCGGCCATGGGCGGTCTCGTCCCTGCACCATGGCAGTGGTGCGCCGCCATCCTCTTCCTCGGACGAGGGAGGCTTCGCGCGTTGCGCCGGAGGTATGAGGAACTCATGTGGCAACAGCTCCTTCTGACCGGGAATAAGCCGGCGCCGTCGCCTTCCCCGGCCATTAAGTGGCTGTCACCGGAGCGGCCGAAACAGCCCCTCGTTTTAGCTGAGGAGCCTGTTCCCAGGCCGGTTGTTCGGCCAATTCCAGCTGCCCCACCGATTTCGGTGGAACCTCTGCCTCCACAGCCGTTATTTGGGGCTCCGACCAAAAATTCTCGGTCGGCTCAGGGACTGCCCCATAGGCTGTCTGTCACCCTCACTCCCGATAGACCTCTGCAGGTGGACGGTGGCTCAGGCCCAAGGTAGCTCTTTGAGGACTCTTCAGAGTCCGAGGATGATTCCTCCCTCTTCTCCAAGCGAATGGACTTGGAGTCCTCAGGAGGACAGTCGGTGGACGATAGCCCTTCGTCCTTCCTAGGATTGCTTTGGCTCGTCTCGGAGTCCACCGGGATGAAGCTCGAACCCGTTTCTAGACGGGCCAGGTATCCCCTCACGGAGATTCTGGACCGAGGGGATTCCCCTAAGGAGGCCTTTCCGGTGGCCGAGGCCATAGTGGGTCCGGCCTTGGAGCTCTGGCAGCGCCCTGCTTCCTGCCCTTTGCCTTCGGCCAGGATGGCCAGGAAGTATGCGGTCCCTACCGGTTCCCTGTCCGTTTTTTCGGAACACCCCTCTGCTGAGGGGTTGGTTACCGACAGCGTTTTTCGGCATGCCGGGAACGCCAGGGATGTGGACAAACCTCCCGACAAGGAATCCAAGAAATTGGATTATGCCGCGTAAAAGTCTATGCTGCTCCCTCTCTCGGCCTTCTGGCCAGGCCAGTTCGGCCGCCCCTCATGGCACATTTTTCATGCCCTGTTGGGCTCCCCTGGATGAGGTCGTCCCTCATCTTCCCACGGATCTGCAGACTACGGTCAGGCAGGTGCGGGACCAGGGCAGGGCAGTGGCCAAACAGCAGCTCCAGACTGCTTTAGACACTGGGGACTCATGTGCCAGGTCTGTGGTGGCCGCAGTGGCCATGCGTCGTCGGGCTTGGCTGAGGATATCCACCTTTACTTCGGATGCCCAGCACAAGTTGGCGGATGTTCCCTTTTTGGGGACTGACCTCTTCGGCCCTGGGGTGGAAGGTCACCTGCAGAGGATCGAGAAGTCCAACGCTACCTTGGACTCGGTCTCTTCCGCTCAGAAGGACAAAGGCCGCCTACCACAGCCTAAGCCCTTTCGTCCTTCTGCGCTCCCGGCGCGCCCGGCCCAGCAACGTCAGGGCCAGCAGGCTCGGGCTTGGCATCCCAAACCCAAGCCGTCTGGCTTCCTCCAACAGGAAGCAGGGAGGTAAAGGCCCAGGAGGTCCCTCGGCCGGTTCCTCCTCCAAGCCTGCCCAGTGACGGGCTGAGGGGTGTCGCCCCCAACCCCGTCACCTCACCCCAGGTTCCCCTCGTGGGGGGACGGCTCCGACACTTCCTTTCCGCCTGGTCCGTTATTACCACGAACAGGTGGGTACTGGAGTTGGTGGGAAAAGGCCTGCCTCTAGAATTTGAGCAGGCCCCGCCCTTCAGAGCCGTCGCACCTCGGGGGGCCTCGGGGTCCGCAGCCTCAATGTCGGCTCATCGGGCCGACATAGCTCTCCTCCTCCAAAAGGAGGTGATCAGGGAGGTAGCGGACCCTCCCTCAGACCCGGGGTTTGTGTCCAGGTACTTCCTGGTTCCGAAACGGACGGGGGGCTGGCGCCCCATCCTCGACCTACACGACCTGAACAAGTTCCTAAGGTCTCGAACCTTCAGGATGGTCACTCTGGCTCAGATAGTACCATCTCTGGAACACGGCGTGTGGTTCTGCTCTCTGGACCTGCAGGACGCGTTCTTTCACGTCCCTATCCGTCCGTCATATTGGAGATTCCTTCGCTTTCGAGCACAGGGATCCCTTTTCGAGTTCCGAGCCAAGCCCTTCGGCCTGTCTCCAGCTCCCAGGGTCTTCACCAAATGCATTGCAGTGGTGACAGCCTTCCTGCGGCGCCGAGGGGTCCGGGTGTACCCTTACCTGGACGATTGGCTGATAGCAGCCCTCTCCAGACAGGAGGTGGAGCAGTCCAGAGATCTGGCCCTCCAGGTTTGCTCTTAAGTCGGCCTTCTCATCAACGAGGCCAAGTCGGAACTCGAGCGGAAGCAGGTGATTCTGTTTATCGGGGCAGAGCTCGACTCTCTTCGAGCCAGAGCACGGCTCCCGGCGGACAGGGCCGAGGTTCTTACCTCCTTTGCCCAATCATTTCTGGTTGGGCAATCGCGCCCTGCCCGGGACTTCCTGCGCCTCCTGGGTCTCATGGCGGCCTGTACCAGCGTGGTCCGTTGGGCACGCTGGCACATGCGCCCCCTTCAGTGGGGACTGGCCAGCCAGTGGTCACAACGCTGCGATCCATTGGACCAGCTAGTGGTGGTGACCCAGAAGATGTGGAACGCTCTCCGGTGGTGGACCGTTCCATCTCATCTGCAGGAGGGTATCCCGTTTGTCCGCCCCGACCCGATGGTCTCTCTATCGACCGATGCCTCTCTGATGAGTTGGGGTGCCCATCTGGGGGAACACCGAGCACACGGCCTCTGGTCCCCGCGGGAGTCCCGATGCCACATCAACCTGCTGGAGCTCCGAGCGGTCTGCCTAGCTCTCACCGCCTTTGCTCCATTTCTCCAGGGTCAAGTGGTCCGAGTCCAGACGGACAATACCACGACCATGTACTACCTAAACCGCCAGGGCGGGACGCGTTCCATGCTTCTATGCAAGGAAGCTCTCCGCATGTGGTCACTCGTGCGCAGCCTGGAGGCGGATCTCCTAGCCATTCATGTGGCAGGAGCCTCCAACACTCTGGCTGATGCCCTGAGCCGGATAGGGGCTGCATCTCACGAGTGGTCTCTCCTGCCTGAGGTAGTACAAGATCTGTTCTCCCACTGGGGCACACCTCAGGTGGACCTGTTTGCCTCCAGGGAGAACGCGAAGCTGAGGCTGTTGCATGCCGGCCCCCCTCAGCAGGGCTCGCTGCAGGGGGATGCCTTCTCGAGGCTGTGGACCCCGGGCCTCTTTTACGCCTTTCCCCCATTTCCCTTGATTCACAAGGTGCTTCTCAAGGCAAGGAGGGACAAGGCGCAGGTGATTCTGATAGCCCCAGACTGGCCCCGCCAGTTCTGGTACCCAGATCTCCTCAGCCTCAGCTCCAGGCTCCCGAGGCAGCTTCCAGCTCGCCCGGACCTGCTCTCAGTCAGTCAGGGGAAGGTGTTCCATCCGGACCTTCAATCCCTGCACCTGACGGCCTGGTTCCTGACTAGGTTCCAGGCCTTGGGTCTTTCCGGCCGAGGTCCTCAATGTTGTTGAGGCGTCCGTGAAGTCGACCAGGAAATGCTATGCCTTCAAATGGAAGAGATTTTTCCATTTGGTGTCAGGGCAAGGGCTTGGACCCTTCCTCCTGTTCTTTGGCAAGCATCTTGGACTATTTATGGTCCCTTTCTAGTCAAGGGCTTAGGTCGACGACCCTAAAGGTGCACCTGGCAGCCATCTCTGCTTACCGGGCGCGGGCCGGGGAGCAGTCGGTGGCGCAGGAGAAGGTGGTCTGGCGCTTTTTCAAAGGCCTTGATCACATTTCCCCTCCGTGCGAGAACCTCCACCTCCGTGGGATTTACTGCTGGTACTGGCAAAGCTCATGGGCAAGCCATTCGAACCAATGCACAGGTGTGAACTCTCTCACCTGTCGTGGAAGACTGCCTTCTTGGTGGCTATCACGTCAGCCAGAAGGATGGGAGAACTCCAGGCGATCTGCATTGAGTCTCCTTACCTGGTCTTCCACAGGGACAAGGTTGTCCTGCGCCCCCACCCGAAATTCCTTCCGAAGGTGGTGTCGGAGTTTCACCTTAACCAGGTGTTGAGTCTGCCGGTGTTCTACCCCAATCACACCTCGGAGGCCGAATACAGGCTCCATACTTTGGACCCTAGAAGGGCGCTCGCTTATTATAAGGAGCGCATGGCTGAAATCCGGGGAGAGGTTCGCCAGCTGTTTGTCACCTACGCTGAAGCCGCACATGGCAGACCTGCAGCCAAGCGGACAATAGGCAGGTGGGTCACCTCCTGCATAGATCTCTGCTATAAGTTGGCGGGCATGGAGCCTCCCAGAGGGATAAGAGCTCATTCTACCCGTCATACTGCTGCATCGGTGGCTGCTTCCAGGGACGTCCCTATCCAGGAAATCTGCAGGGCTGCTACCTGGAAGTCAGCACACACCTTCTTTACCCATTACCACATCGACCTTGAGGCACGCTGGGATGCTGGTTTTGGGGCCTCGGTTCTCCAGTCTTTATTCCCTAAGTAGGGGGTGTGCGCCTTGCCTCCCTCCTCCCGGAGAACTGCTAGGAGTCTGCCAATAAGTGTGGATGAACAACATATCCATGTCCCTAGAAATACAGGTTACTCACCTGTAACAGGAGTTCTAGGAATGGTATATGTTGTTCATCCACACGACCCACCCGACCTCCCCGGCTTCGATGCACAACCTGAGCTTCCAGCGGGCCAGATCTGGTGTCATGGGGCGGAGCCGAAAGTTTTACCACCCGGGTGGGTGGGAGGAGCCAGCTTGAAGACCTTCCGGCAAGATTTAAAGCGGCAAGGAACCTGCCAATAAGTGTGGATGAACAACATATACCATTCCTAGAACTCCTGTTACAGGTGAGTAACCTGTATTTTCTGGCCAGACACATTGTCCCTTTGTTGGGCAGGGAGGTTTCTTTATGCCTTTTCTCTCATTCCGAGAGTTCTGTTAAAAATACAGGCCGAGGGGGCTCGGATGATTCTAATCGCCCCTTTGTACCCTCGCCAGATTTGGTTCCCACTACTTCAGCGGTTGCCCTCGGAACCTTCAATTCTGCTACCAATATGCTCGCAGATGCTGTCTCAGAATTGGGGCACGCTGGTCCATCCAGATCTCAGGTCTTTGCACCTTCATGCTTGGCTCCTGCAGACGTAGCAAAGTCAAGGTATGGGGTCTCCCAGGAGGTGGCGGACGTCCTTGTCTTGGCGAGGAAGCCCTCTGCTCACTCCACTTATGGTATGAAATGGAAGCACTTCTGTCTATGGGCGGCGTCTCACCATCTGGACCCCTTTGTCTGTCTGTTGAACTCCGCGTTACAGTATCTCCTCTCCTCATACCAAAAAGGCTTAAGCTACTCTTCGATAAAGGTGCACATGTTGGCCATTTCTGCATATCGTGTCCTCTTGGGGATAGAACCTTAGCCCAACTGGCCTGCACCTTTTTATGGGGTATTCTGCATATGAGACCTCCCATTAGGGAGCCTATCCCTCCCTGGGACCTCCTGTTTGTGTTGGAGAAGCTCACTCCCCCCTCTCCTTTTGAGTCAGCATCTGATTGTGAGCTGCATTACTTTTCCTGGAAGGTTTGTGTTTTAGTTGCTGTTACCTCAGCTCGAAGAGTTTCCGAGCTTCAGGCTCTGATGTGTAAAGAGCCTTATTAGGATTTGTACGGAGGGAAACCCTTTCCCTGTGAAAAACCAAAGTTCCTTCCTAAAGTGGTACGGAGTTGACCCTCAACCAATCGGTTGACCTTCCAGTTTATTCTTCTTCTCCCTCTAACAGAGGGGAGGCTCTCCTTCACACACTTGACGTTCACAGGGCGCTGAGGTACTACCTTAAGCGCACAGCTTCACATCGTAAATCAGAGCAGCTGTTTGTGGCCTTCGTGCTGCAACACTTGGGTAAACCGGTGTCCAAGCAGATGATTTCTAAGTGACTTGTCCATTGCATTGTGTTTTTGCTATGACAAGCACAACAAACCCTTTCCAGGACCGGCTAGGGGTCACTCCACCAGTGGAGTCTCGGCTTCCTTTGCCGCCTTGAGAAATTTCTCCATAAGGGACATCTGTGCAGCAGCTGCCTGGAATTCTGTGCATACTTTTGTGAAGCACTATAGCCTGGACATTGCATCCAGGTGCTGTGCCAGTTTTGGCCTGGCAGTCCTTCTGGGACTCCTATCCTGACTTGCTGTGTTGTCAGCTCTATTACCATCCTTCCTTCTCCTGGGGTTAGGCTCCTCCTTGGTGCAGGACTGCTTGGGATTCAGTCCTAATGGTTATAGCCTGCTGCAAGAGCTCCCACTCGAAGTAAGATAGTACAGTTACGTAAGAACTTACCGTAACAGTAGATCTTCAAGAGGAGCTCTTGCAGCAGGCGCTGCTTTCCCGCCCTCCATCCCCTGGGTGAGGTGTTCAGCACATCATCTACAGGCTTCGCTTCTTTCTCTCGTTAGGGCCCGTTTGTGGGTCTTGGTGGGGAACTGGGGTGGAGCCGGGGTCCGTCCCCTTATGTACCATGACTGACGTCGGGGTGGATCTGACGTTAGGGGGCAGCCCCTGCCGGGTACTGCTAGCTAAGAATTTTTCTGGTGGATCCTAAGGCCTGCAGCATTAGTCCTAATGGTTAAAGCCTGCTGCAAGAGCTCCTCTCGAAGATCTACTGTTACAGTAAGTTCTTGTGTAACTGTACTTTCCGCTTTCAGTGAAGGCACAATTGGCTTTCAGCACTTAAGTGGAGAAAAACCCTCTCACTCTGGCTCTGCATCTTTGAGTTCAGAAGTTTACTGTAATAAAAAGTCTACAACTGTCTGCAAAAAAAACACAGTAGCAACCTTGGTGACAACAGCTGACGAAGGGGCTACAGTATTTGTCTTAAAAGAAAAAAAGGGCAGTATAGTGTTGTCATGTCATAGACTCCTGTTTATCTGACTTCCCGTTTAAAAGAACTGATTGGATGTCCCCCAAGTAGTTCAGATAAACGGGGTTGGACTGTATCTAATTAAAGAGCTACTGACTCCACAATGAAAACTTTAAAAAAAATGATAATTAGGTACAATTCTACTTGCATTCCCTTTATATTTCTTAGATTTCTCCTCCACGTTATTTATTACTGTGGAAATTTACATGAATATGTGATCTTAATCTCTTAGAGTTCCTTTAGAGTCCATCTGCCATAGCTTGCTCCCTACTTCAAATCAAAATCCTCTATTGTGACATCACAGTCAGTTGTCATGAGAGTAATTGTGAGTCACAAGCAATGCATTATGACCTCGGGTAGGGTGAAAGCAACTGGAATAAAGTCTTCAGGAGCAAAGATCCTGTTTCCTTGCAAGTGACCTCAGTAATAAATGATAGGGAGGAGAAATACAGATGTAATGTGAAAAACAAGCTAAACTGTGTGTAAATATTATGTTAGTTCTTCCGAAGGTGTCAACTGCTGTTTAAGCACTTCCAACTAAACTCTTTTCAGGTCATTGAAGAGGAGACCTTGTGTGTATATTCTGGCATGCAGTTTCCCATTGCTTCTGGTCTAGGGATTTCCCAATTCCTGTTCCAACAATGCAAGAGCTTATGTCAGTGAATTCTTTCTTAAAGCAATAAGCGTACTATATAATTGAGATAAGGTGAGATGAAGGTCCCCCCCCCCACAGAGCTACTATAAATGCGGGTCTCCCCTGAAAAAGGGACCATTTGGGCCCAGTGGGCCTACCCTGTCAACAAAATTAAATAAAAAATAAATCTCTTTGCTAGCGGATTTGTGGAGTCTTAACAGCGTTCCCCATCTGAGCATCCTGGTTAAGTATGTTCATACTTGAAAATATCTAAACCTGTTTGTTTGGTGAATTCCTAACAAGTCCTTTACCATTTGAAAGGATTTAACCACCTGTCCCTGCAGCAATTGAAATCTTAACTCTTTGCTATACCAGTTTTTATATCCCGCATCTAGAATAGTCGAGGCAAAATCCATATGCAAATGCGGGAGTAGCCATGCCAGTTATTGATGTAGCCTCCCCTTAGTGACCCATTTTTTTCCATACTTGTAGTGGGATGAGGACAAACGAGCATGTACATCTGTGGTGTATGCCTGATCTCATTTTGAAGGGGCTCTTGCAGCAGGTTACACCATTAGGACTGAAGCCAGCAGGCACCAGGACCCCATGGAAAACTTCTAGCTAGCAGTCTAGCGGGTGGGCTGCCCCTGAAGTCCCCATTGGTATAAAAGGGGTGGTCCCCCTGCACCACCTCAGTTCTTTTCCCATCGACCTGCGCAAGTTGGACCTCCACGGACGCCTTCTGCTCAAGTCGACCGCCATTTTTACTGCACTTTATTTTACTGATTTTCTTCAACTTTTGTAGAATTTGTGCATGTCTTCTTCTCCTTCCTCGTCTGTTGAGTAGCGGTGAATGAAGTGCTCTTGTGGAAAGCAGTTGCCCCAGAAGAATGGCCATTCAGTGTGCCTGCTTTGCCAGGGCCTGGATCACAACATTGAGACCTGACAGCACTGCCAGGATTTTAACCAGCGCACCCGGCTTTGCTACCAGAAGACCCTGGAATCCTTCCTGCTACAGCAAAAGCTCTTAATGATGGAGAAGGAGCTTCACTGGAGTACCTCTTCTTCCCCAGCCTCTGGGGCCTTCACTTTTTCTTCAGCTCAGGATTTGAAGAAATCTTAGGGAAAGCACAAACACTTGGATAAGCACAGTGAGAAACCCTGGTCAGCTTCAGCTTCCAGGTCCCTGCGCAAGTTGGGCTCCGATCATAGGTCTTCCTCCCCTTGGAGGTTGGCCCCCTCTACTCCTTCAGCCTCTGGGCTGCCTGTGGTCAAAGCACTCGCTCTGCTAACAATTTCGGAGTGTGGTTCTTTGGAACTTGGACCTTCGTCCTCAGCCTCTCAGCCCCTGAAGCTCAGACCCATTCAACATCCAGGTACTCAGACAGGTGGCTCAATCGGGTCCTCTTCAAGCGGCGGGTCTTTCCCCATTGCCGTCCCAGTCAAGGTGTCTGCGAAGTCAGTTCCAGAGTCAGGGATCAACGCCAGCTCGCAGTGCCCGAGGCATGTGGTCACCTCTTCCACAAGAGTGACACCTCTGTCCTGCTCGGGAGTCTGCTCCCCTACACGAGCCTCTCCCTTCAGGCTGGTGCCGGCTGCTTCACCAGACCGGTGTTGGCCTACACTTGTTCCGTCGACGCCGGCCTCACCGTCATCCCCCACAGTCACAGGCTGGACCTATCGTCACAAATTCGACACTGGGGCACCGATTTCCTGATCTGTTGATCCTAGTCCTGCTGATGCCAGGTGGTTTACCTCGGGGAAACTATGGCTTAACCCACCCTCAGTGGAGCCGACGCCAGGGTTACCGCAACCTGAAGAATCAACACTGGGGCCTTCCAAACCTACCCCTCAGATACCAGTTCCCCCGGTCTCGCCTCAAAACCCACTCGCGGAACTTAACACACTTTTTGTGGCCTGGTGGGCATCCTTCAAGGACAAGGAGGCACTGGAGCCCTCAACCCCAACTCCAAGGGACCCTTCACTCACTCCTGCTAAAGACCAGGTTCCTGCTAGGAAGGCTCAAATGCCAGCTGCTAGGGAGCCTACCCCACAGCCAGCAAGGCCTGACACTGGTCGTTCCAAGACCCATAAGCAAAAGCCTAGGCGCTCTCCCTCACCGAACTCGGGAGAGTTGGGGATATTTCTTCTCCTCCTCATACGACGACTCTGGAGACTCTGATATCCCATCAGAACCAGAGGAGCCCAAGGGGACCCTGTGGTCACCCCGAGACAATCCATCTTTCATGGATGTGATGAGGCACATCCAAGCCCTCATGGGCTGGGACACTGAGGAAGTGGACCCTGAGTGACGTTGGCTCACTGCTTTCCTTTGCAAGAAGGAATTCTTACCTCTAGTAGTCCTGCCTTTGATCGATTCCTTTAAGGATGTCTATGGCAGCTTGGAAGCACCCATCCACAACACCAGTGATATCCAAGAAGGTGGATTGCCTGTATTACGCTCCCAGAAATGAGTCCTTTTACGGGGAGGACCTGGAGACTGACTTGGTGGTTATTAATGTGGCCCATAACCGTTCGTTCAAAACGACCCAGGCACCTGAGCACTCAGCCTCCTGATGACTCGAGGCAGATGGACTACTTTGGCAAAAAGGTCTACTCCTCTGCCACATGTGCAGTCCGTTCCCTAAACATCCTTGCCCACATGGTTCAATATCCGAATGCCCTGTAGGAGAAGGCTTTCGAGGTGGCACAAGCTCAACTGGACCTCCCTGGGAAGGCTGAGTTGTTGGCACCTCCTCAGGTTGGGCTCTGATGTGGGGATGCACGTTCTCGGAGCCTCCTATGATTCTGTGGACTCCGCAGGGAGAGCTGCGGCTATGGGAATTTGCCTTCGCTGCCACTCATAGCTTGGGGTTTCTGGGTTTGCCTCGCATGTCCAGTCTAGGATTTTGAACGCCCCGTTTAGAGGCCCCGTCTTGTTTGGCGAGGATTCTCAGAATATCATCACTTGCCTCCAGGTGTCCGGTAAGGCTGTTCTTTCAGTTCATACTCTGTATTGGTCCCAGCCTGTCATCCCAATGACTGCTTTTTTTGTCGCAACTCCAAGCAACAACCTAGATGTCAGCAGACCGGGAGTGTCCTTAAGAGAAAGGCTACTTCCCAAGCCACAGATGGTTAAGCGCCCAGAGCTGTCAGAACCTCACAGGCTGCATTGCCTGTCCTTGGTTCCTCTGCCTGACTCCTTACCTGACCCTCCCCAAGCAGAATCCCTGGGGGAGGTGGTGTGGAGGGGGGGGGGTCACTTCTCCCTCTACCAAGGGGGTTGGCACAGAATAAATAACCTCATATCAGTGAGTTCTGCAGTTAGTGGAACAGGGGCACACACTAGAATTGTTGGAGATTCCTCCGGACAATCCTCCAGCCCTCTCCCATTACCCCAGGCCCATCTTGCCTTGATTCAAGATGAGATCCAAGCAGTCTTGCGAAAACAGGCCATCAAACCTGTTTTGCTAGTGCTGCACAGATGGGGATTCTACTCGCATTTCTTCCTGGTTCCAAAGAAAACAGGAGATCTGTGTTCCATTTTGGACCTCAGCCACCTGAAAAAGTTTATAGAATACAAAGGTTCAGGATGGTCACTCTTTCTGGCCATCCTCCTTATTTCGTTAGGATTGGCTTGTGCACCCTGGACATGACGGACGCCATCTTAAGATCTTGCTTCCCACTTTCCATGTTTTACTTCTGTTTCAAGCCATAGCCATTTCTGCTCACTGTCAGTCAGTCTGGCTCCATGAGTCTTATGAAGTGTCTGTGAGGGTGACCTTAAGGAGGGCAGATATTGTGTCTTCTTTTATGTAGACGACTGGTTTCTGACAGCCCTACCATGGAGTACTGATCATAATGGAGGCGACTTTTTCTCTGTTTCAGGATCTGGGGATAACCCTCAACCTCCCCAAATCCTCCCTTTGGCCAAGTCAAAGACTCCAATACATGGGGGCGATTTTAGACACTGAGCAAGGCAAGACCTTTCTTCCTGTATACAGAGCAGAACGTCTTCAGACTTGGGCTCTGCTGGTCTCGTCATCTCGACAAGTTACAGCAAGAACAGTTCTAAGGCTTCTGGGACATATGGCAGTGGCCATTGCGACAGTTCCCCTGGCCTGCACATGAGGACAGCCCAGTGGAACCTTCTGGTCCAATGGGACCAACGTTCTGATGACTTGGACCTTCCAGTGTCAGTATCAAACTCGATGCAACAGACCATGATGTGGTGGCTGCAGCCCTTGAACCTCTCCAAGGGAGTTTACTTTCGGTTGGAATCACCTCGGCAAATTCTGACTGTGGACGGGTCAGGCCAGTGCTGGGGCGCCCATCTGGCAGACCGTCTGACTCTGGGGAACTTGGTCCCCTTTGGAGCAGCATCTCCACATCAATGTCTTGGAAATGCAGGCGATACTGTATGCTCTACAAGCCTTTCAGACGAACTTACTCCCGGTTCCTATCTTGATCCAGACAGACACTATGTCTGTAGTCTTACATAAACAAGCAAGGGGGCATGCATTCTTATGCACTCTGCAGAGAGGCCGAGTGTGTGTGGTATTGGGCAATAGAGCATCTCCTGAGCCTGACTGCTGTGCATGTTCCAGGCATTCAAAAAACCTTGGCTAACAGTCTAAGCCATACCCGGTCCTAAGTTCACGAATAGGAACTTCTTCCTACGGTGGTCGAAGATCTTTTCAACAAGTGGGGTCGCCCAGAGCTGGACCTATTCGCGTCCCCATCCACTGCAAAACTGCCAGTTTCTGCTCGCTAGGTCCAGGGCCTGGTGTTTCCTGGTGAGACGTGTTGTCCCGATCTTGGACAGGGAAGTTTCTTTACGCTTTCCTTCCCTTTGCTGCAGAAAGTTCTGCTCAGGTTGCAGTCCAAAGGAGCGAAGATGATACTGGTAGACCCCTACTGGCCATGGCAGATTTGGTTTCCACTTATCCAGCAGCTTGCAGTTGAACCTCCAATCCCCCTGCCTTTGTGCTCTGATTTGCTCTCACAGGAGCAGGACACCCTGGTCCATCTGTACCCAGGGTCACTGCACCTTCATGCATGGCTCCTGCAGACTTAGCAATTGCCCGTTTTGGGTTTTCCCCCAAGGTGGCAGACATCCTAGTGGCTGCCAGAAAACCCTCCACTAGGTCTGCTTGTGCTGTGGAGTGGAAGCGGTTCTGCATCTGGGCCACAGTTTGCCAACTTATGTGTCCAGAGAATCTCGTTCTAGAGTTATCTTCTTTCCTTATCTAACTCAGGACTGAGTTACTTGTCCATTAAGGTGCATCTTTCAGCCATCTCTGCGTACCACGCACTTATCGAAGACAAGACCCTTGGTCAGCTTGACCTATTCTGCGTGTTCTTGTGGGGTATTCTGCATCTGAAACCTCCCATAAGGGACCCTGTTCCCCTTTGGGATCTGTTGTTTATCCTAGAAAAACTTGCGTTGCCTCCCTTTGAGCCTGCCACAAGTTGTGAGCTTCACTTTGTCATGGAAAGTTTTTTTTTTTTTTTTAGTTGCCATTACTTCTGCTAGAAGGATTTCTGAGCTTCAGGCATTGATGTGTAAAGAGCCTTATTTAGTATTTCACAAGGACAAGGTATCCTTGAGAACCAATCCTAAGTTCTAGGGACATGGATATGTTGTTCATCCACACTGTCTGGCAGGTATCCTTGCTGCTTTAAATCTTGCCGGAAGGTCTTCATGCTGGCTCCTCCCACCCACCCGGGTGGTAAAACTCTCAGCTCCGCTCCATGACGCCAGATCTTCCTTACCGCTTGGAAGCTCAGGGTTCCCTCCTTAGCGCTCTGCGTATAAAACTGGTTCCTAATTCTTGGGTTTTGCGAATTTAAAAGTTTTGCACTTCTAGACTTGGTCTTCTATCCCTCGTGACTGCGATGGATACATCGACTCGGTTTCGGAGATGCCCTTGCGGAGTGAAGATGTCTCTGATGACAGATCCGCACTCCCGTGTGTCTACTGTTTTAGGCCTTGAGCACGACCCGCGGGTTTCGACCTGTGCTCTTCCTTCTCAGCCTGGGTCCTCGGAGGAACCCGTGCTGCCCATTTACAACTGGGGCGTCGAGAAACGTTTTTCCTCGGTGAAGTCAAAAGAGGCCGGTCGGCCGGGGCTCGGCAGATCCAGCTAAGAGCAGATGATAGCCCTCTCGAAGAGAGGAGAAGCGGCGCGGTCGCATCTTCCTCGACGCGGCATTTATCCCGCTCTCCTGGGTTCCTCTTACACAGCTTCTTTTAAGGAGCTTTGTCCGTCCCTCTCCACCAAGGGAGAGGGACCAATGTCTGCTGGACCTTCTTCCCGGTCCAAAAAGAAAGACACGGGTAAGTCCCTCCGACGCTCTTGGGAGCGGGAAAGGTCCCTCTCCCCGAGTTGTCGGCCATCGACTTCGGTCGATCGTTCGGCTTCGGCCACTGGTCTCACGGTGTCCCCGTCAGGCCAGTTGACCGATACTCCCGTCGACAAAGTCGAGATTTTTCTCGACCCATTGGACGGGTTGTCGCCAGGCGAAGCTGAGAATCCTCTCTCCCCGGTTCCCCCGGTGGGAGTTGAGGATCCCGTGGGCTTGCCAGTGCCTCCAGTTCCAGAGCCCTCGGGTGAACCCTCGAGCCGAGGAGAGCCGGTTCCCCGTCCCTCCCAACCGCCTCGAAAAGCTGAGGTTCTCGGTCTGGACTTCTTGGCGGTCCAGCCAATCCTGCCATCATAGGGCGGTCTCGGCACTGCTGGTAAGCGGCGCCGCCACGTCCTTGTCCTTCTCCTCGGACGAGGGAGGCTTCAACGTAAGTTACGTCGGGCAGTCTGAGAGGACCTTATGTGTAGCGGCTCCTTCTGACCGGGAACAAGCCCGGCCTTCCCGTCTATTAAGTGGCTGTCACGGAGTGGCGAGCAACCCCTTGACTTGCAAGAGCCTGTTCCCAGGTCGGTTGTTGGCCAAAACCAGCTGCTCCACCGATTCTGGTGGAACCTCCGCCTCCACAGCCGTTATTTGGGGCTCTGACCAAGAACTCTCGGTCGGCTCAGGGACTGCCCCATAGGCTGTCTGTTACCCTCACTCCCGATCGACCTCGGCAGGTGGAGGGTGGCTCAGGCCCGAGGCAGCTCTTTGCGGACTCTTCAGAGTCCGGCGATTCCTCCCTTTTCTCAAGGCGAGTAGACTTGGAGTCCTCTGGAGGTCAGTCGATGGACGATAGCCCTTCGTCCTATCTGGGATTGCTTCGGCTCATCTCATCTCGGAGTCCACCGGGATGAAGCTTGAACCTGTGTCTAAGCGGGCCAGGTATCCCCTCACGGAGATACTGCACCAAGGGGATTCCCCTGCGGAGGCCTTTCCGGTGGCCGAGGCCATTGTGGGCCCGGCCTTGGAGCTCTGGCAGCGCCCTGCTTCCTGTCCTGTGCCCTCGGCCAGGATGGCCAAGAAGTATACGGTCCCTACCGGTTCCTTGTCCGGTTTTTCGGAACACCCCTCAGCCGAGGGGCTAGTTACCAACAGCGTTTTCCGGCACGCCGGGAACGCTAGGGACATGGATAAACCTTCCGACAAGGAGTCCAAGAAATTGGACTATGCTGGGCTCAAAGTCTACGCTGTGTCCTCCCTCTGCCTTCGTCAGGCCAGTTCGGCAGTACTCATGGCACATTTCTCTCATGCCCTGTTGGGCTCCCTGGATGAGGTAGTTCCTCATCTTCCGGCGGATCTGCAGACCACAGTCAGGCAGGTGCGGGACCAGGGCAGTGGCCAAACAGCAGCTTCAGACTGCTCTGGACATTGGAGACTCATGTGCCAGGTCAGTAGCGGCTGCAGTGGCTATGCACCATCGGGCATGGCTGAGGATATCCACCTTCACTTCGGATACCCAGCACAAGTTGGCGGATGTCCCCTTCCTGGGGACCGACCTCTTCGGCCCTGGGGTGGAAGGTCACCTGCAGAGGATCGAGAAGTCCAGTGCTACCTTGGACTCCTGTCTCACATCCCGCACAGAAGGACAAGGCCGCGGGCCGCAGCCTAGCCCTTTCATCCCTCTGCGCCTGCGGCACATCCGGCCCAGCAACGTCAGGGCCAGCAGGCTCGAGCTTGGCATCCCAAGCCCTCTGCTTCCTCCTCCAGGAAGCAGGGAGGTAAAGGTCCTGGAGGTCCCTCGGATGGTCCTTCCTCCAAGCCTGCCCAGTGACGGGTTGAGGGGTGTCGCCCCAAACCCAGTCACCTCACCCCAGGTGCCCCCCATGGGGGGGGCGGCTTCTCCACTTTCTTTCCGCCTGGTCCGTTATCACCACAGACCAGTGGGTGTTAGAGGTGGTGGGAAAGGGCCTGCCTCTGGAGTTCGAGCAGGCCCCACCCTTCAGAGCTGTCGCACCTCGGGGGGCCTCTGGGTCCGAAGCCTCGCTGTCAGCTCGCCGAGTCGACATCGTTCTCCTCCTCGAGAAGGAGGTAAGAGAGGTGGCGGACCCTCCCTCAGACCAGGGGTTCGTGTCCAGGTACTTCCTGGTTCTGAAATGGACGGGGGGTGGGCTGGCATCCCATTCTCGACCTACACAACCTAAACAAGTTCCTAAGGTCTCGAACCTTCAGGATGGTCACTCTAGCTCAGATAATACCATCCTTGGAACACGGCGTGTGGTTCTGCTCTCTGGACCTGCAGGACGCGTTCTTTCACGTTCCTATCTGTCCGTCACATCAGAAGTTCCTTTGCTTTCGAGCAGAGGGATCCCTTTTCGAGTTCCAAGCCATGCCCTTCGGCTTATCTCCAGCTCCCAGGGTCTTCACCAAATGCATGGCAGTGGTGACAGCATTCCTGTGGCGCCGAGGGGTCCGGGTTTACCCTTACCTGGACGATTGGCTGAAAGCAGCCCCCTCCAGACAGGAGGTGGAGCGGTCCAGAGATCTGACCCTCCAGGTTTGCTCTCAGGTCGGCCTCCTCAACGAGGCCAAGTCGGAACTCGAGCCAAAGCAGGTGATTCTTTTCATCGGGGCAGAGCTCGACTCTTTTCGAGCCAGAGCACGGCTCCTGGCGGACAGGGCCGAGGTTCTTTCCTCCTTTGCTCAGTCATTTCTGGTTGGGCAGTTGCGCCCTGCCCGGGACTTCCTGGGTCTCATGGCGGCCTGTACCAGCGTGGTCCGTTGGGCCCGCTGGAACATGCGCCCCCTTCAGTGGGGGCTGGCCAGCCAGTGGTCCCAACGCTGCGATCCATTGGACCAGCTAGTGACGGTGACCCAGGGGATGTGGAACGCTCTCCAGTGGTGGACCGTTCCAGTTCATCTGCAGGAGGGCATCCCGTTTGTCCGCCCCGAGCCGACGGTCTCTCTATCGACCGATGCCTCTCTGGGTTGGGGTGCCCATCTGGGGGAACACCGAGTGCACGGCCTCTGGTCCCCGCAGGAGTCCCGATGCCACATCAACCTGCTGGAGCTCCGAGAGGTCCGCCTAGCGCTCACCGCCTTTGCTCCGTTTCTTCGGGGTCAAGTGGTCCAGGTCCAGATGGACAATACCACGACCATGTACTATCTAAACCACCAGGGCGGGACGCGCTTCATGCTTCTATGCAAGGAAGCTCTCCACATCTGGTCACTCGTGCGCAGCCTGGAGGCGGATCTCCTAGCCATTCATGTGGCAGGAGCCTCCAACACCCTGGCCGATAGGGGCTGCGTCCCACGAGTGGTCTCTCCTGCCGGAGGTAGTACAAGATCTGTTCTCTCATTGGGGCACACCTCAGGTGGACCTGTTTGCCTCCAGGGAGAATGCGAAGCTGAGGCTGTTCATGCCCGCCCCCCTCAGCAGGGTTTGCTGCAGGGGGATGCCTTCTCGAGGCCGTGGACCCTGGTCTTCTTCTACGTCTTTTCCCCGTTCCCCTTGATGCACAAGGTGCTGCTCAAAGCAAGGAGGGACAAGGCGCAGGTGATTCTGATAGCCCCAGACTGGCCCCGCCAGTACTGGTACCCAGATCTCCTCAGCTTCCGCTCCAGGCTCCCGAGGCAGCTTCCAGCTCGCCCGGACCTGCTCTCAGTCAATCAGGGGAAGGTATTCCATCCGGACCTCAATCCCTGCACCTGATGGCCTGGTTCCTGAGCTGCTAGAGTTCCAGGCCTTGGGTCTTTCTGACGAGGTCCTCAGCGAGTTGAGGCATCCCGTAGGAGTCAACTAGAAAATGTTACGCCTTCAAATGGAAAAGATTTTCCATTTGGTGTCAGAGCAAGGGCCTGGACCCTTCCTCCTGTTCCTTGGCGAGCATATTGGACTACCTTTGGTCCCTTTCTCAGCAAGGGCTTAGGTCGTGACCCTTAAGGTGCACCTGGCAGCCATCTGTGCTTACGAGCGCAGGCCGAGAAGCAGTCGGTGGCGCAGGAGAAGGTGGTCTGGTGCTTTTCAAAGGCCTTGATCACATTTCCCCTCCGGTGCGAGAACCTCCACCTCCGTGGGATCTACTGCTGGTACTGGCAAAGCTCATGGGTAAGCCATTCAACCAATGCACAGGTGTGAACTCTCTCACCTGTCGTGGAAGACTGCCTTCTTGGTGGCTATCACGTCAGCCAGAAGGATGGGAGAGCTCCAGGCGCTCTGCATCGAGTCTCCTTACCTGGTCTTCCACATGGACAAGGTTGTCCAGCGCCCCACCCGAAATTCCTTCCGAAGGTGGTGTCGGAGTTTCACCTTAACCAGGTGTTGACTCTGCGGTGTTCTACCCCAATCACACCTCGGGCCGAATATAGAGCTCCATACTCTGGACCCTAGAAGAGCTGCCGCTTACTATAAGGAGCGCACGGGTGAAATTGGGAGAGGTTCGCCAGCTGTTTGTCACCTACGCTGAAGCCGCACCTGGCAGACCTGCAGCTAAGCTGACGATAGGCAGTGGGTCACCTCCTGCATAGATCTCGCTATAAGTTGGCGGGCATGGAGCCTCCCAGAGGGATAAGAGCTCATTCTACCCGCCATACTGCTGCATCGGTGGCTGCTTCCAGGGCGTCCCTATCCAGGAAATCTGCAGGGCTGCTACCTGGAAGTCAGCACACCTTCATCACCCATTACCACATCGACCTTGAGTCACGCCGAGATGCTGGTTTTGGGGCTCAGTTCTCAGTCTCTATTCCCTAAGTAGGGGTGTCTTGTGCCTCCCTCCCGAGGAGAACTGCTAGGAGTCTGCCAGACAGTGTGTATGAACAACATATCCATGTCCTAGAAATACAGGTTACTCACCTGTAACAGGAGTTCTAGGAATGGTATATGTTGTTCATCCATACAACCCACCCGACCTCCCCCGCTTCGCCCAACCTGAGTTTCCAGCGGGCCAGATCTGGCGTCATGGGGCGGAGCTGAGAGTTTTACCACCCGGGTGGGTGGGAGGAGCCAGCTTGAAGACCTTCCGGCAAGATTTAAAGCGGCAAGGATACCTGCCAGACAGTGTGGATGAACAACCTATACCATTCCTAGAACTCCTGTTACAGGTGAGTAACCTGTATTTTCTTCCTAAGATGGTGTCTGAGTTTACTCTGAATCAAGACATCCACCTTCCTGTGTATTTCCCAGAGTATTCCAACTTAGGGGAGACTTTACTACATGCTCTGGATGTCTACTGGGTGCTTCGTTATTTGGACTGCACCTGAGCAATCACAAAATCTGATCAGTTGTTTCCTTTTCCCCAAGAAGAGAAGGGGCTTCAATTTCTAAGTAGTGCTTGTTCAAATGGTTAGTTAGTTGCATTGTTTATTGCTACCACAAATACGACAAGCCTTTACCGGGCTTGGTTAAAGGACATTCCACCAGGGGTGTAGCTGCTTCCTTTGCATCCTTCAGAAACGTGTCCATTGCTGACCACTGTGCAGTGGCCACTTGGAGTTCTGTCCACACTTTCGTTCGGTATTACAGCCTGCTCATTACTTCTTAGGCACAGGGCAGGTTTGGAACTGGCAGTCCTGCAGGGCCTGCTTTCTTGAAAGCCTTACCTTCTCCCAGCTGACTGGGGTCAGTCATTAACTGCTTGGGACTCCGTCCTAACGGTGTAACCTGCTGCAAGAGTCCCCTTGGAGTGAGATAGCACAGTTATGTAAGAATTTACCATAACAGTAGATCTTCGAGAGGAGCTCTTGCAGCAGGTTTTGCTTTCCTTCCCTCCTTCCATCCCCTTGATGACTGCTGCTTTATTTATTTATTTATGACTTTGGTAACTGTGTAGGTGCGCTGATCCCAGGGACTGTTTTCAGGCGTGACCCAGGCCACATACTGTGGCACAGAATTAATGTAACAACAGCAAGACATGGAAAAGTAGAACAGCATTACAAGTAATAAGGTTACAGTAGTACATTGGAATACAAATGGCAAAATTTAGATAAATCACATTATACAGGATTCAGAAATACGTAATCCGACTAGGCTTAAACAATATTAAGAGAAGAGAAATACAGTGAAGTCAATCAAGTTGTATAGGAAAAATCGAAGTTCACCAGAATAAATAGATCATGGGTAGGTGTGGCGGGGGGAAGGGGTGGGGGCGGAAGAGGGGAAAGGAGGATTTAATCAAGGGAGATTGTAGGGACACTAAGTCATGTGGAATGGGTGGTTGGGAAAGGGTGGACTGCTCAGAAAAGCAGTGGCAGGTGGATGCCATCAGGAGCCAGCCTTTGAGGCATGTTTTGATCTGGCGGTGGGTGTCGATGGAGCGAAGTTCAGCAGGCAGTTTATTCCATAGCATAGAGGCTGCCACTGACAGGACTCTACCACCCATATGTGTGAATGCCCTAGGAGTGTTCAGAGGGGGGTTACTGTTCGAGCAGAGGCTGTGGTGTGGGGTACGGACAGTGAGGAGGGGTGCAAGACGAGATTCCTGGCCAATACGTATGGCGGAATCCACCATGCAGTACAGGGTGAGGTCGAAGCGGCCTTGCAGCGGGAGCCATCCTAGCGAATTTTAAGGCACAGTGGTGTGTAGTGGAGGGTGCCAACAAGGTGAACTGACAGGCACTGTTGTAAGCTGTAGAGAGCTTGGCCATGATGGTTGCAGAATTCCTGGCATAGATGGAGCAGTAGTCTAGGATAAGGAAAAGATTACCCTGGGCGATGGCAAGTCAGGCCTCTGGGGTGAGGTATTGCTGGAATCTGTAGGCAGCACCTAGTTTCTAACCCCAGTAATACTCCGGTATTCATAACTTGTGCAGTATCCCTTTAAGACTGAGCTGCCTGGAGAGATGGAATCTTTGCTGATTTTCAAACACTGCCTCTAATCAACTGCCTTGGTTCTAAACCTTCCGATTCCTCTCTCCGCCTGTCAAGACCAGAAGCCCGGAGTTTCAAGCAACATTATGTCTTCCTGTATTCTAACTATTGCAGTGATCACCAACCTTTGAACTGCCCCGGAGAACAGAGTTAACTTTCCATGCAGGGCATGGAACGCTGAGCTCGAGCTTGGTTGAAGCCTCTGTCTGCTGTTGTTTAAGCTCCAGCCGTCAGATTTTTTACTCCGCCTCACTCAACAGTCGCTCCGGAGATTTCTCCTTTGCTTGGTTCAAAAAAGTCGGTTAAAGTGTCTTTTTTTTCGCTCGGTTTCTACCGAATTTCTGCTACTGAACCTGTCGGTTTATGTCTCTGTCTGTGGTACCGTGAGTACTAGATACGTTTTGCATTTAGTTTCTGTGTGGAACTTGTAAATATTGGATCGGTTCGGTTTGAACCGATCAGTCTGATTTTAAAAAACTTCTGAATTTATTAGTGTGTTGTAACTGGTCCGTATTGGTTCTAAAAAAATGGATTTAATTACGTTTTTTTCCAAGACCCGTAACACGGTCAGGAACCAATAGGGGTGTCTTGCCTGGCAGATTGCCGAAAAAAGGGTAAATTGTGGATAGGATTGGCCATGTCTGAGAAACCCAAGAAAAAAAACGGGCCCACTGGATTTCAACACTGTAGTGTGTGTGGGGAAGCCTTTGCTAAGGCTGATCCCCACACCACCTGTGTTTATTGTCTGGGGTTTGACTACCTCAATTCAGACTGCCAAATTTGTAAAAGTTTTCCCAAAGCTGCTCTGGATAAGAGATTAGGTAGACTGAGGGAAAGGGAGGCCGAGAAGTCCGCTGACCCGGATGGCCAGCCCGGTTCGGTTCCGACTGAACCAGAAGAAGTGCCCTCTGACCAGGGCGAAACTTCTTCGGGCAAAAGGAGAACCGATTCTGAGGAGTCGGTTCCGGCTAAAAGAAAGAAAAGGGAAAAATCATCCGGTTCAGATCCACAAGTTCTTTCTCCGACCACTGATGTAATAGCCAAAGCGATAAGGATAGTTCAGTCGCTAACTTCGGTTCTGGCCGAACCGGCACCATCTGCCAGGGGCTCGGTTCGGTTGGTTCCCCCGGTTCCGGATTATACTTTAGAAGAATTTTATGAACCGGAGGAGGAGGAGGGAGAGTATGAGGATAATGATGATGGTGATTATGAAAGTCTGGATGTGCCTATTGACCCGGACATCTCCCCAGACAGACCTTCAGGTGTTTCTCCTCCTAGGCTTTCTGAGTCCCCTTCCCACTTTGTTTTACAAGAAAGTGGCTGAAACCCTCCAGCTTCCAATGGAAGAAGCAGTAGAGGATCAGGAGGAGCCTGATTTTGTAGAGATGATGGACATCCCGTAGTCCAGGAGATTGTCTATTCCCCTCCATAAATCTTTTGGGAAACAGACATTTAAAATTTAAAAAACTCCTAATTCCATATCTCCTGTGGACAGAAGAATGGACAAGAGTTATACCCTTTCAGGCTCGGAAACGGAGTTCCTTTCCCAGCAATGCAGCCATGTTGGGGTAGTGCAGGCTGCTGCCTGTGATAAGGCAAATATTCCCTTGGCTTCACACCCCCCAGATAAGGACTCCAGGAGGGTTGATGCCATGGTAAAGATGCAGTACTTGGCAGCATCTCTGGGACTCAGGCAGGCTAACTATATGGCCTACACAGCTAGATACCAGAAGTCCAGGTTGGACACTGTGCTGGCTCTAGCTAAACAGGCCCCAGACCAGCTTGCCAAGGAGTTGGAGCTGGTGGCTGCGGATGGGATTGAGGCATCCAAGATGCAATTTCATGCTGCTGTGGACTCCAGTGTTGTTTCATCAAGAGTCATGGCTACATCTGCTGCCCTTCGGAGGATGGCTTGGCTTAGATGTACTAGCCTATCACAGGATACCCAGGCTAAGGCCATGGATTTCCCTGTCATTGGTAATTCT
Source organism: Neoceratodus forsteri (assembly GCA_016271365.2). Lineage (NCBI taxonomy): Eukaryota > Metazoa > Chordata > Ceratodontiformes > Ceratodontidae > Neoceratodus > Neoceratodus forsteri. Next base: position 678,871,606 of record CM028133.1, on the reverse strand, counting down.
CTGTTTGGGGAGCAGACGGAGAACTACATGAAGAAGATGGACGCGTACAGGACCACCTATAGGAGTGCGCAGACCAAAGAAAGGCATGCCACTCCTCAGAGACAGCATTTAAGGGGCAGGGGCAGGCCCTTTCAAAGGCCCTTTTACTAAGCCCAGGCCTCCTCTTCTGCTTATGCTCAGAGGGGGTTCTTCAGAGGGAGAGGCAGACAGGGAATGAGCAGGCCTGCTTCCACCCCTCAGCCTAAAGCCCCTGCCAAGCAGACACCCTGATGGGTCTGACCAGGCCGATTCTCCAGTACCTGTAGGGGGCGGGCTGGCTTACTTTGTCCAGGACTGGAGGTCTTTAACATCCGACAAGTGGGTCCTAGAAGTAGGAAGCCAGGGACTGGTTCTCAGCTTCAAAGAATTTTCCAAGATGAGAACCAGATCCTTTCCACCTGCAAATCCATCAGAGACCCTTGCCCTAGAGGCAGAGGTTTCTTCCCTCCTGGCTCTCAGAGCCATAGAAAGGGTTTTTACCCTACACAGGGGCAAAGGATTGTACTCCAGGTACTTCCTAACTCCCAAAAAGACAGGAGAATGGCGGCCCATCCTGGATCTAAGATTTCTGAACAAGCACCTTTTAAAACCAAAATTCAGAATGGTGACTCTGGGAATAATTCTGCCCTCTCTAAGGCCAGGGCACTGGCTAGCCTCCCTGGACCTCAAAGATGCCTATTTTCACATTCCCATCAGGTGCTCCCACAGAAAGTACCTCAGGCTCGAATTGCCCGCAGGCCATTATCAATTTGGAGCAATGCCCTTTGGCCTAACATCAGCCCCAAGGGTGTTCACAAAGTGCCTGGCAGTAGTGGTTGCTTTCCTAAGGAGAAAAAAGATCTCCATCTTTCCATACTTGGACGACTGGCTCATGGTGGGTCAGTCTCCAGACTAATCAAGTCACATCTTCAAATAACTCAGCAAGTGCTCACTTCCTTAGGATTCCTCCTCAACCTTCCAAAGTCAGTTCTCAAGCCAGTACAGCTCCTCACCTTTATAGGGGCAGAGCTGGATATAATAAGAGCAAAAGCTTTCCTTCCCCTGGACAGGGCAAGGACCCTTATAGAACTGGCCTTTTCATTCACCCTTCAGGTGTCTCGACCAGCAAGGCACTTCTTGCAGCTCCTGGGCCACATGGCAGCCTCTACAGCAGTGGTCCAGGGGGCAGGATTCCAGATGAGGGACATTCAGTTCCACTTAAGAGCCTTCTGGTCCCAAAGAAAGGATTCCCTTACCAAGCTAGTCCTAGTGACTCGAACCCTGATCCATGCTTTGCAGTGGTGGCGAGATCAGGACAATTTAAGACAGGGAGTTCCTTTTGTCACTCAGTCTCATTCAGTAATCCTCACCACAGATGCCTCCCTGCTGGGCTGGGGAGCCCACTTGGGGGATCTTATCACCCAAGGGCTGTGGTCACCTCATGAATCTCTGCTTCACATCAGTCTCTTGGAACTAAGAGCAGTGTTTCTGGCACTGCAAACCTTTTCCAAATCTGTACAGAACAAGGTGGCCCATATCAGAACAGACAATACCACCACAATGTGGTACATCAACAAGCAAGGAGGCACTCGGTCTATGGCCTTGTGCACAGAAGCAATGAAGTTGTGGTCTCTGGCCTATTCCCTGCAAACCTCTCTGATAGCAGTTCACCTCCCAGGGAAGGACAGTGTTCTAGCAGATGCTCTCAGCAGGATATCTCAGGGCCATCACGAATGGACCCTAAATCCCCTAGTTTTGGAAGTAATTTTCTCCAGGTGGGGCGCTCCACACACAGATCTTTTTGCAGCCCCAGACAATCACCAGCTTCCTCTCTTTTGTTGCAGACCTCCAGTCTTGGGCTCAGTCCCCCTGGATGCTTTGATTCTGAATTTGGAAGGGAAGTTCCTGTATGCTTTTCCCCCCCTTCCCTCTCCTGTTCAAAGTGCTAGTCAAGATCAGGTCTCAACCATGCAAAGTGATTCTGATTGCGCCAGACAGCCTTGGTACCCCCTGTTGCTGCCTCTAGCAGTCCATCTTCCCCTGTCTCTTCCCAGGAATTGCAACCTGTTGACATCCTCTCAGGGAAGGATTTGGTATCCGAACCTCAAATCTCTCAATCTCAAGGCCTGGCTCTTGAAGAGTTAGAGTTTGCTGATCTGCACCTCTCTCAAGGGGTTCTGGATATCCTTAAGGCTTCTCGAAAGCCTTCCACCAGAAAGACTTACAACTCCAAATGGAAAAGGTTCACTATTTGGTGCTCTAATAAGCATATTTCTCCAGAATCTGCTGGGTTGCCTCCAGTCCTGGACTATATGGTTCATCTTAATGGCTTGGGACTTAGACCAGCTACACTTAAAGTGCATCTGGCAGCTGTTTCTGCCTTCTTGTTAGTAGGCAAGCCCTCTCCACTGTCAGCCCATCCTGTGTTTTGTAAGTTCTTCAAGGGATTGCTGCACACCAATCCCCCCTTTAGGGACCCTGCTCCTGCTTGGGACCTTAATGTTTGCATTGCTCAGCTTATGCAACCACTCTTTGAGCCTTTGTTCTCTGCAGAGCTTAAGTACTTGACTTGGAAAACTGTGTTTTTGGTAGCCCTTACCTCTGCCAGGTGTATCAGTGAATTGCAAGCCCTGTCAGTGGAGCCTGATTTCATCTCTTTCCATAGAGATAAAGTGGTCCTAAGAACTAACAGGAAGTTTTTGCCTAAGGTGGTTTCAGATTTCCACCTTAATCAGTCTGTGTATCTCCCTGTTTTCCTCACTGACCATTCCTGCTCTGGAGAGAGGAGGTTGCACAGCCTGGATGTAAAAAGGGCCCTTAGCTACTACATAGAGTGCACCGAGGGTCACAGGTTTGTCCCTCCAGTTGTTCCTCACTTATGGAGAGGTCGGTAAGGGCAAACCTGCCACTAAAAGATCTATTGCCAGGTGGATTGTCTCTTGTATACTATTTTGCTAAGAAAAACTGGGTAGAACCCCACCCTCAGGCCTGAGGGCTCACTCTACTAGAGGTACAGCTGCTTCTCTGGCTGCTGCCAGGGATATTCCTATCTTAGAAATTTGTCAAGCAGCCACCTGGAAAACAGTCCATACATTCACCAAGCATTACTCTCTGAATATCCAGGCTAGGAGTGATGCTCGGTTTGGCAGAGCAGTACTTCGGAGCCTATTCCCAAAGTAGGTTCTGTCCCTCCTCCATGGAGGTACTGCTTGTCGTTTGCATTAGTCAGAATACAGCAAGACTTCATGTTGTTTGAAGAAAAAATTATTCACCTTAGTAATGTTGTTTCTTCTAATGGAGTCTTGCTGTATTCTGACCCTCCCCCCCCTGCCTCCCCTCTCAGAACCTGGTTTTTGGGTTGTGGGTGGGCAGGAGCAGTGTTGGCACTTAGAGGTGCCTCTTTCTCACCCTCCTTTATTTTGGGTGTGTGTTGTGTTTTGTTTTTTGGGTTTCCTGACTTGAGTCTTTGCTTTGAAACCGAAAAACGCTTTTTTAACAAATTTAGTTGCCAGTTGGCTAGTGTGAGTTTTACAGTTTCCACACAGAACGCCTAGTGAGTATAGCTCGTAAAGATCTGACGGTTGGAGTTTAAACGGCAGCAGACAGAGGCTTAAACCGAGCTTAGCGTTCCATGCCCTGCATGGAAAGTTAACTCTTTGTTCTCGGGGGCAGTTCAAAGGTTGGTGATCACTGCAGTAGTCCGAATACAGCAAGACTCCGTTAGAAGAAACAACATTACTAAGGTGAGTAATTTTTTCTTATGTCCTCATCATCTAGTCCTGACATGTTAAATTTCATAAAATACATAACTATTTTTTATCCTCTTTCTTATACTGCCTCTAACTAGTGTTATTAATTATTAAATCATTGTTTTAATTTGAAATTCTTTTTTTCTCGGTTTCTGCCAGTTGGGTAGAACTGGTGGGGAACTGGGGCTTTTACTGTTTTTGGAGTTCCCTGACTAAGGAACTCAATTAGTTTTATTTAAATTGAAAGGTTTTATATTTTATTTGAACTGCTAATCCTGGTTCGGTTTCTTGGTTTGGTTCTGGTTCCAGTAAGTTTTTCTCGGTTCAGGAACCGACCGCTAACGTTAAATATGGTTTTAAAACCTTTTTTATTTAGCGGTCATGTACTAATTTTGTTTTCCTCTCAGAATGTCTGAAAAAATGAAAACAAGAACCAGTGAAGCTGTTTTTTATACCATGTACTGACTGTGGTGAGATTTTCACTAAAGCAGACAAGCGCACTCTTTGTGGTTTGTCTGGGTTTTGAACATTTAAAAACAGACTGTGATATTTGCAAACTTTTCCAGAAAAAAACATGGAAAAGTGCCTAGAAAGACTAAAGAAAAAGATGTCTGTTTCAGAGGGTCCCTCTGGCTCTGATCAGCTGACACCTTCTATGCCTGTGGCTGAAACCATATCAGTTTCAACTACTGTAACTGCCACCCCTGAGATGGGTACTTAAACAGTTTCAAAAGAGGCTTGCTGCACCGGCTGACTGTCCGGTTCCGTCAAAGTCTAAGAAGACTAAGCACACAGAACCCCCTGGTGATGAGCCTTTGGGGACTCCTGTACCTGCAATAAAAATACCAAGTGCAGAAGAGATTGCACAGGCCTTCTGTGTAATCCAGACTTTACAAGGGATGACTACCCCTTTGCCTCAGACACCAGCCAGATTGGCTCTTCTTCTTAGTCTTCTGTTTAGGAGCAAGAAGAGTACCTGGACGTTGAGGAGGAGGAGGAAGGGGACCCCATCGAACCGGAGGTTCCCCTGAACAAAAATTTGGTTCTCCTCCCAGGGCATCAGAGGATTTTTCCTCTTACTTCACTTTTATAAGAAAAATGGTGGATGCCTTAGACATCCCCTCCAGTGAAGTTATTGAGGATGAAGAAGAATTAGAGTATATGGAAATGATGGGGTTAACACTCACCAAAAAGCTGCTTCTCCCCATTAATAAATTCTTTAAAAAAAGATGCCTTAAAAATACTGCAGACTCCTAGTACTGTCCCACCTTTGGATTAAAGGCTGGACAAAAAGTACCAACTGGAAAGACAGGGTGCATAATTTTTATTCTCTCACCCTGACCACCAAGGAATAGTGCAGGTGGCCGCCTGTGACAAGGCAAGGGTCTCACTAGCCTTCCAACCTCCAGACAAGGATTCGAGGAAAATAGATAGCATGGCCAAGAAAGGCTACCTCGGCTCTCAGACAGGCCAGTTTCCAGGCCTGTGCTGCACAGTACCAGAAATCACTGTGGCAGACAGTGCTTGCCATGTCTGAAAAGGTGCAGTCTCCTGTCTCAGCTGACTTAGCTGAAACAGCTGAAACAGCTAAATTTGGTCTGGAAGCAGCCAAGTATCAATTTCATATGGCTGTGGATTCTAATGACGTAGATGCCAGGTGGATGGCAAATGCTGTGGCTCAAAGAAGGTGGCTTGGTTGAGAGCCACAAACCTGACCCAGGAAACTCAGACCAAAGCATTAGATTTCCCACTTGAGGAACATTCCGTCTTTGGGCAAATGACAGAGGCTTACATGAAAAAGGTGGATGGGTATAAAACCACCTACAGAAGCATTTCCTCAAAGGAAAAAGCTTCCCCATCCACTAGACCCAATGGAAGGGGAGGCAGGGCCTTTCAAGCAGGCCCTTCTTTCAACCCATGGCTAAAACCCCATACCAGTAGTATCCACAGTAGAGATACTTTAGGGGAACGGCAGACGGGTTTCCAAGCGTGGTTCCCAACCCCAGACTCAGTGGCAAGCAAACCGGGCACCTTGACATGTCTGTACAGGCCGCCTCCCTACTGTCTGTAGGAGGCAGACTGGCTCACTATTTTCATGTTTGGAAAAACATCACCACAGACAAGTGGATCCTGGAGGTAGTGAGTCAGGGGCTGTCTCTGGCTTTCAAATCCCTTCCACCCTTAAGAACTCAAGATCTTACTTCGAGAGGGTTCCTTCAGTAGGTCATCACTTATTGGACTGGCGCCACCTGGCGTCGGGCCGCACGGCAGACTTTTCTAGCAATCCCTGACGTCATGTGACTGATGTCAACGTGACTGTACATAGTGGGCGGTCTCCCGCCCGCCCTCCAGTTCTTTCCCGCCATCACCTCGTGTCAGTTGCATTGCAGACTTCCATATAGTGATCGTTGTGAAAGTATCTTGCGTCGGATTTTCCCTAGCAAAATTCTTCCTTTTTGCCAAACTTCATTGATATCTTCACGAAAATTAGCATCTTGTATTTTAGATCCAGCACAAAGATTATCACCTCAAGTCGTCCTCTGTCTAGGCCCGGACCACCCTGTTTCCTTCTGCTCTAAATGCCAGACCTTCAACCAGGCCTCGAAGAAAAGGAGGCAGCAGGCTTTGGAAGCCTATCTCTTAAAAGCCCGCCTGGCTTCTCTAGAAAAGAAGATGGACCCTTTGACAGGGCATGAAAAATCCCCAAGTCCGATGTCCGGGACGCTTTTGTGCAGCAGCAGGACTTGAACTTCACAATGCTATGAAGTCCGACGGACTTGGTGTGTTTTCTGCTGCTGCACATGTGTGTTGTCACTGCACATCTCCGCGGAGCTCCCCCAACCGGGCACACTTACCCCTCTCTTCCTCGGCTAAAATCCAGGCTCGGGAATGTGCCAGGGGATGGGGATTCCAGCCCAAGAGCTCCGGGAACGAGGGGCAGGGTTAAGGCAGCATCGGAGAACTTTGCCTGGCTGCAGCAAATCAGCAGTCTCGCGGGAGTGATGACACCGTGAGATCAACCACAGGAGATCACATGTGTGACAGTCTACGATCATGTGGTCTGTGACCGATCTGCGCTCGTGTGGGAATTTTCAAGAGCGCCATAACTCCGGAGCTGCTCACTGAACTGAACAGACGTGCTGCCATTGAGTCACCTGAGATTTGTGTTCTAACTCTATTTCTTATACAATCCCTAACTGTACAAACTTGGGGCTACCTTTTCATGAAAGATACTATTGTTGCGACAAAAAGTTTTATTTTCCTGAAGATTAGTAGCTGATTACAGATTTGTGAGCTGTAGAGCACTACGTAGTTGAAGCTAAGGCTTATTTTCTCTCTACAATGGGGAGTTTAAAAAAAAAAAAAAGCCTACCACCTCCATTTCTATTTAGTGAAAAAAATACTTGTGTTATAGACAGAAAATATAAAGGCTGCAACAAAACAGGGAATTTTCTAGGAGACACACTCCTGACATTCAGTTTGTTATATATATAGGTCAAACTAGTAGTCAAGTGGGCTGCAGAAAAAGAATCTGTGACCTTATTTTTCTGTGCTCTTAGCACTGCAGCAAGCACCTTTAGTTTGTGAGAACCACTCTTTCAGCTCCTGCTGGGGTGCAGAGGTGGGCTATTATCCACACACAATTACTTCAAAGAACAGTGCTTAATTTTATTGTTAATTGAGCTGTGACTTTAAAGCAAACTGCAGTTTTAAATTAATTTGGAGCTGAATTTGGTAAATAGACTGCAAATTACATAAGTCTTGTAGTCATTCAAAGTGATTGCAGTCGTCATTCTGTGCAGAAACAAGTTATCCGACTGTCAAACCAGAGATCAAAGTACAGCTATATAATTGTTTGAGACAGTACAGTCAGTAAATACTCAGGGCTGAAGCAAAGCCTATTTTTGAGAGAAAAGTCAACGTTAACAGTCACTAAATACTTTTTCAGGGCTGATTCAACAAAAAGCCTGCGCCACTGACTATATTTTGTTTGAGACAAAAGTCAGAGTACAGTTAAATATTTTTCTGGCCTGAAGCAAATCTGTGTTACTGTATCTAACAGTCAGATCCATTTAGTTTGAGACAGAAATCAGAGTACAAGTCAAATAATTTTTCTGGGCTGAAGCAAAGCCTGCGTTACTGTTTGACTATTTTTTTTTTAAGTCAGAAGTCACAGTCTGTCATTAGATATTTTTCAGGGCAAGCAAAGCCTGCGTCGTCTGGCTATTAGTTTGAGAGAGAAGTCACTAAATATTTTTTCTGGGCTGAAGCAAAGCCTGTCTATTAGTTTGAGACAGATTTTAGTCACTAGAGTCACTAAATATTTTTCTGGGCTGAAGCAGAGCCTGTGTTGTCTATTAGTTTGAGACAGATTAGTCACTACAGTTACTATTTTTCTGAGCTGAGTGAGGCAAAGCCTGTGTCGTCTAATATTAGTTTGAGACAGAAGTCACTACAGTCACTAAATATTTTTCTGGGCTGAAGCAAAGCCTGTGTCTATTACTTTGAGAGAGAAGTCACTATCACTAAATATTTTTCTGGGCTGAAGCAAAGCCTGTGTTTGTTAGTTTGAGAGAGAAGTCACTACAGTCACTAAATATTTTTCTGGGCTGAAGCAAAGCCTGTCTATATTAGTTTGAGAGAAAAGTCACTATCACTAAATATTTTTCTGGGCTGAAGCAAAGGAAGCCTGTTGTCTAGTTTGAGACAGAAGTCCATTCACTAAATATTTTTCTGGGCTGAAGCAAAGCCTGCGTCATCTCAGTGTGTCCAACAGCCAGATCTGTTACTTTGAGACAGACCCGTCAAGAGTACAATCACAAAATATTTTTCTGAAGTTATCAGTGTGTCACTGAAATCACAAAGTTTGCAGAAGCACACCACTTTTCCCTTGTGTGATAAATAAAACATTTCATAGTGTCACCCCTTAGCATCATCTCATGTTATTGTCAGTCATTTAGTCAGTTGTGTTCTGTCTGTCTGCCCTAACTTGCTAACCTAAGCCAATACTATTTCTGGGCCATAATAGTGCCTCACGTGTATTTCTATCCTTGCTCATTAAAGTAAACGTTTCTATATTACAAAAACTAGTCTTCTAATCTTACCCAGAGCAGTTTCTCACGGCAAAATGAGCTTATTAAAATTTGGTTTCTCAGAATCTGGTGGAGCAAGTACTAGTAGTGCTACAACATCCAGTTCTAACGTACTAAAATGCCAGCAGAATAGGCCTAACGGTCTTTCGTGTCTGCTCGTTTGGTCAGTCCCCAACCTGGGTGCTGACCTTGCTGTCCCCCTCGCCTTCTCTGGCTTCTCCCTTCCCAGTTCCGGATATTCTTGCTGTATTGGATTTTGCTTCCAGAACCCTTCCCTGTACCTGTCCCACCCCTCTTGAACCCCTCCACTGTCTCTGCCTCCACCAGCCCCTAGGCAGTGCATTCCATGGCTCCACCACCCTCTCAGTGAAGTAGCACCTCCTCCTTTCTCCCTGAATCTTCCCCCTCCAGCTTCCAGCCATGCCCCTAGTGGCCCCTCTCCTTCCTTCAAGCACCCCAACTGTTCCTCCCTATTTACCCTCTTCATGTACCTAAAGACCTCTATCATGTCCCCCCGGTCCCTTCTCTCTTCCAATGTGTACATATTTAGCTCTTCGAGCCTCTCCTCATAGGTCCTGTCCCCCAAGCCCCAAATCATTTTGGTTGCCCTCCTCTGGACCCTCTCCAGGAGGTTGAAGTCCCGCTTTAAGTGTGGCCTCCAAAACTTAACGCAGTACTCAAGGTGCAGCCTCACCAAGAAGTTATACAGAGGGAGTATCACTTCCCTCCTTCTGGAGGTGATCCCCCTAGCGATGCATCCCAGCATCCTGTTGGCCTTGGCTGCTGCCCTCCTACAAGTCTCAGAGTTGTTCATCTTGACATCCACCACCACCACCACCACCCCAGGTCCCTCTCAGCCATCGAGACTTGTAGCATCCCCCCCCCCCCCGGGTGTACACTTGACCTGGGTTTCTGGCCCCCACGTGGAGTACCTTGCATTTCCCTGCATTGAACCTCAGCTTCCACTTTCTAGACCATCTTTCCAGAGCCTCCAGGTCCCCCTGTAGGGCCACCCTCCCCTCCTCCCCATCCACCACCGCCCCCAGTTTCAAGTCATCTGCAAAGAGACTCATCTCACTCCTGATTCCTGTCCTTATGTCAGATACGTAGGCGTTGAACAGAAGGGGCCCAAGGACTGATCCCTGTGGGACCCCACTAATGACCCTCCTTGGGGATGAGACTATCCCACCAACTACGACCCTCTGGGTCCGGTCCTGGAGCCAATTGCCTATCCATCTGATCATCTGGTTCCCCACCCCCATTTCTCCCAGCTTATCTAACAGGCCCACGTGAGGGACAGAGTCAAATGCCTTGCTGAAGTCTAGAAAGAGGACATCCACTGGTCTACCCAGGTCCAAGGCACTTGTCACCCAGTCATAGAACTCCACCAGGTTTGTCTGACACGATTTCCCCGGGATGAATCCATGCTATTGTCCAGGCACCCTGACTTATCCAGGTCCCCCCTAGCCTCTCCTTGACAATGCCCTCCATCACCTTGCCCACCACCGATGTCAGGCTGACAGGCCTGTAGTTCCCTGCCACCTCCCTTGATCCCCCCTTGTGGATAGGCACTATATGCGCCACCTTCCAGTCTTGGGGCACCCACCCTGTCCTCAGAGAGATGGTGAAAAGCTCTGCCAGGGTTTTGCCAGGACATCTGCAAGTTCCTTCAGCACTCTGGGATATAATTTATCCGCCCCGGTGCTTTCTCCGCTTTAAGGGAGCTGAGGGCTTCCTCACTCTCTCTGCTGTGATTTCCACTTCCGTACCCTTCTCCCTGCTTAGCCCTCCCCCTCTCCCCAGACCTGCCGATCGATAAGGGTCCCCCCCTCCTCAGTATCTCTGTCTCCTCCCATGTATGATGCAGCACCCCCATTTTCCCTGGTGAAAACTGAGGTGAAGTACTCATTTAGTACCTCAGCCTGCTCCCCCGGGTCTTGTGCCCATCTCTCCCCTGATTTAATCCTGCTAATCTGCCCCTTCACCCTTCGTTTTTCCCCAATGTTTCTAAAGAACCCCTTGTTCCCTCTCCTAATTTCCCTGGCCAGGTTCTGCTCCTTCCTTGCCTTAGCCGCCCTCACCACTCTAGTTGCCTTCTAGCCATCAGCCTGCCCCTCGATCCCTTCACCTTGAGCACTTGAATTGCTTATAGGCTGCTTTCTTTCCCCGCACCACCTCCTGGACCTCCCTGGTCCATCAACAGGGTTTTTGGGCCCTACCGCATTTTCGTCTTACTCTTGCACAGGTGCTGGTAGCATCCTGCACCCCTCTCCTGATGATTTCCCACCTACTATCAGCGTCCATGTCTGACCCAATCCCATCCAAATGCTCCTTAAGGATCCTTCCCATTTCCTTAAAATCTGCCCCCTGAAGTCGGTTACTTCCGTCTTTGTGCAGCCTTCTACCCCTCCTAGGTCCAGGCAGAACCAGACCGTGGCATGGTCACTCCCGCCAATGGGTCCCTTACCTCCAGGCCCCAATCTGGTCACTGTCTGCCAGGACCACATCCAGTACCCGTGCCTCCTGGTCGGTTCCTCACCTGCTGAGTTAGGAACGCTGCCTTGAAAGACATCCAACAACCTCTGTTCCCTGGTCACAGAGGATGTCATAGTCTCCCAGTCTGTTCCTGGCATGTTTAAGTCCCCCAACACCACCACCGTTCCTCTGCCCAGTCTGCAGTGTCTCCTAACATCTGCCACCAGACTGTCCTCCAGCTCCTCCGCCACGGCAGGGGGTCTATACACCACTCCTATTTTTACTCTCTTGCCCCCCCTTGTTGTCAAGGTGACCCAAATTGCCTCCACGGTTCCCTCCGCCTCCTCTACTCCCCCTATGCCAATGCAGTTTTTGACTACCATTGCTACCCCTCCTTCCCTTCCCTCCCCCCTGTCCTTCCTGAACATAGTGTATCCCTCCAGGTTCAGGTCCCAGTCATGTCTTGCAGTGGCCCAAGTCTCAGTGACGCTGCCACATCCACTGCTCCCTCAGTTAGCATCGCCTGGAGCTCAGGCATTTTATTGCCCAAGCTCCTGGCATTTAGCAGGACTACCTTCCACCCTTTCCCTATAGTTCCATTTCCCCTGCTCATGTTCCCATGGGGATTCTGTTTTCCCCTGGTCTGCACTTTGCCAGTTGGCCTTTTCCTGCAATCCTCCTGGTCCCCAGGGGGGTGGAGACAGAATCCCTCCTTTATCAGCACCCCCTTGACAGCCTTTTCTCCCATCCCACCCCCCTTCACAAGGTCCTGCTTTAGTTCTGCTAAATGTAAAAGTTCTGACGATGGCCTTACCAAGGATCAAAGATATGACAGAGAAAAAAGGGTCAGGAATTTCCGTCCTGGATGGAAAAAAAGAATTTCCATGGCTGGATTACAGTGAAGAAAAATCTGTAATGTACTGCATCTATTGTAAAGCCTACCCCCAAATCTGTGATCCTAACTCAGCTATGGTAAAAGGTTCAGGAGATCTTAAGTTAGACCCCATTAAGAGGCATGATTTCACGAGGGAACACATCAGTTGCACGAAACATTACTTAAAGGATACCGCTCAAGTACCACCCATTTGTCTGTCAGAAACTGCTCTGGGTCAGTCATTTCAAAAAAGACACATGACACCAAAAGAAGTTAAGAAACACAGAATTTTATTTAACACTGCATACACCGTGGCAAAGAATGGGAAACCTTTTTCTGATTTTTGAAATCATTTGTGAGATCCAGCGTAAAAATGGTTTAAATGTTGGCAAAACAACTACATGAATATAACAGGTTGCGCTTGTTTGTGGACAACATAGCTAAAACAATACGTTCAGCAATAATTGAAGAGGTAAAAAATGCCTCCTTTTTGAGCATTCTTGCAGATGGAAGTACAGACCACTCCATCGTTGAACAAGAAATTGTCTACCTGAGATATGTAGGTGCTGTTTGCCAGTCACACATCTAAATATCTGTGTTATCACTTGAAACTGCAAGTTCTGAGGGTGTATTTAATGCTATTGAGAAAGCTTTACAATCAGTGGGTTTGTCATTACCAGAACTGACAGGCAGTGCACATCCAGCACTTGTATGTGCTAATTTTGATGGTGCATCAGTTAATCTTGGTGAACGGACAGGAGTCTTTACTAGACTCAAATCACTTTTGCCAGACATTATCGGCATTTACTGTGTTGCCCACAAAGTTGAGCTTGCCATTTTGGATGCAAATAAACATTTCAAATACATGGCCATAATTGAAGACTGTTTAAAAGGCATTTTCAATTTTTATTTTTGGTCTCCAAAGCGCAGGAGAGAACTTAAAGAAATTGCTGAAGTTTTTGATGAGCATCTTGCACATTTCACAGCTGTAAAGCAAGTCAGGTAGCTAGCAAGCAAAGAGAGAGCAGTTGTGGCATCAGAAAAAAACCTGGACATTGTGACAATGCATCTGGAGCACAGATTTGTGGATGGCAACAGGGCAGACGATGCTAACAGAGCTAAGGGGGGTACCTTAAGGAACTGACCTCTATGCATTTCATTAAAATTCTTTATTTATTAGATTTTTTGCCAGTTATTGCTAGATTATCAAACACTTTCCAGTTGTTGACTATTTAATTGTTGAGATTCCAGAACATATAGAGAAAGCCATTCTGCAGCTAGAAGCACTTAAAAGTATTCCTGGAAAATATCTTGAAAAATTCCAGGAACAGTATAACGCAGAAGAACGTATGTTTGGCAAAACAAAAGTTCATGGAACATCTGGAAGTGAAGCTGAACTTCACACATTTTTTTAACGATACTGTCACGTACATCCAGAACAGGTTTGGTGTTCTCTCAGAGAAACCTCTGTCTTTACTTCAGATTTTGAATTATCACAACTGGCCACTGGAAAAGGAAGATCAAGTAACATTTGGCAATGCTGAACTAACTGAACTCATCTCAGATAGCCCTTTCTCTTCTCACTTCTCAGAACTTGATAAAGAGTCTGCTGTAGATGAGTGGGTGCAGCTGAAATTATACCTTTCTCGATTTCGAACCAGACCTCTCATAACTATGTACCAGTTGGTGTTACAAATGAAAATTGGTGAACGTGGCCCAGACTCCACAAAGGGCCCTATGCAAAAGCTTATTGAGATTCTGCTCATTATTCCCCCTTCCACAAGTGAATGTGAAAGAGGATTTTCAAAAGCTAATTTCATTAAAAACAAATTACGAACAACCCTGACACAACAGTCTTTCGAGAATCAGCTTCTTATCATGACTGCAGGACCATCCGTCTCTGAATTTGATCCACTGCCATCAATAAAGTACTGGCTTGACAGTAGTCTGGGTACTATCCATTCCTCTGGTCACAAATGTCCATCAAAAGAAATAGAAGAAAATCAGCCTGAAGCAAGCTGCAGTACTATTGCTGTCTTATGATATTCTCTGCTTCTCTGTAACCTTTCTCTGACTGTCACTGGAGCATCCTAAAAGGGGGAAAATTTTTTTTTTTTTGTAATAATACTGTATGTCGCTGAAAAATGTGACTTACTGGATCCTGATATGGACTTACCCCAACAATGTACCATAAGTCCTGGACTTATGCATCCCCCAAAAAAATTTTCAACCCCTGTGCCTGGGTCATTTTGGAAAGTGAGAAAAGAGCTGACCAGTCCAACACCCATGCCTCTGCGAGGAGGTTTGAGGTGTTGGGGCTCCTGAAATTACGGAAGAACAGGTATTTGGGAGGGGGCCGTTTAAGTTTAGGTGAGCAGAGAAGATATGTGAAGGAGTGGTCACTGATGGAGTCCGCCGTAGTACCAGCATACCGTACATGATCATCCCTGTTAGTGATGATCCAGTCCAGAAGTGTCTGAGTGGCCGTGCAAGGGTTTTGTTTGGTGGGAAGCGAAATAGTTTGGACCAGGTTGTGTTGTTTTAGGTGGGAGGCATAGTCAGAGTGGTGGGTACTCGACCAGTTTAAATTGAAGTCCTGAAGAAGAATCGAGTCTCTGTGGGGATAAGGAGCTCAGGCCCAAGAGGAAGCTGTTTAGACCCTCAGTTCCAGCGGTGGGAGGGTTGTAACAGCACCCTATGTAGAGTTTCTTACTGATTCCCAGAATAAGCTCTGAGAGGAGCCATTCGCTAGGTTTCTTCTTTGTTGTCTTTCCTCAGTTTCAGAGGAATCCCTCGGTTCTCCATTTACTGTGATTGCCAGGGTCTCCAGCGGGAGAACTGAGGTGGTGCTGCCTTTTTTTATACCAAAGGGGACGTCAGGGGTGGGATGACATCAGGGGGCGGTCCCCCACTATAGACTGCTAGCTAGAAGTTTTCCGTGTGGTCCTGGCACCTGCTTGCTTCATTCCTAATGGTGTAATCTACTGCAAGAGCTCCTCTCGAAGATCTACTGTTACGGTAAGTCTTATGTAGCTATACTATGCCGAGTGTCCAGTATAGCAACCTCTGGGTATTGAGTGGGGATAAACTCCCTTTCAGCTGGGCCTAGTGTTTGGCAGGAGAGTTCCTGAGCCAGTACATCACAGGATGCAGCTTAGCAGCCTCGTAATATAGCTTAACATCTGGCAACGCCAAGTTTCCTTATTTATTGGCCTGCATAAAGTTGAGAGGCTGACCCTAAGACATTGTCCCTGCCGGAGAAAGCAGGGAATATGCTTGTTGCAGCAGGCCCAAGCCATCTAGGAGCTGGAAGTGCCATGTTTTTAAACTGGTATAAAAATTTGGGGAGATCAAGTATCTTTAGTATTGCTGCCCTTCTCTCCAGAGACAAAGGAAGCACATACCACTTCTCTAAATCCTGCTGCAGCTGTGCCTGAAGTGCATAACTGACTTTGTAAAGTGAGATCGAGGCTGTAAGCTTGATCGCTAGATATTTCATCTTTGACAAATCCCTGTTGAAGGGGATATTTCTCTTTAATGTCTGCACTTGGGGCATTATGTATTGCCAGTGTTTTGATCTTACTGTCGTTAAGCTTGTACCCAGATGGAGAGCTGAACCTCTGTAGTGGTGACCAGAGAGCTGGCAAGTCTGTTCCCAGTTCTGTGATATAAATCAGAATTCTGTCTGTGTACGTGGCTATGCAGTGTTCTGTACCCTCCGAATCCATGAAGCCCTTAATACCCCAGTGTTCTCATAGCTTGCGCCAAGGGTTTGATATACTGTAAATAGCTAGCAACAGCAGGGAGAGGGGACAGCCCTGACAAGTTCCACATTGTAGGAGAAAGGTCAATGAGAGACATTCATTTGCCCTTACCTGGGCACTTGGCGCATTGTAGATACGAGAAATGAAATTCAAGTGGAAACCCAAATTTATGCCGTGTAGTGTGGAGAAAGGTCCAAGACACATGGTTAAATGCTTTCTCTGCATCGAGACTAAGGGTCAAAAGGGGGGAACCAGTGCAAGATGCCTGGTGTATAATAGAAGGGGATCTCTTAATACTATTCATAGTATGGCAGGATCTAAGGAAGCCTGTCTGATCTGAATGGATGATGCGTGGCAAAATATCGTCCACTCGTTTTGCCAGTATCGACATGAACACTTTGTAGTCCGTGTTTAGTACTGAGATCAAACATTATCACTCGCAATGATCATTCAGATTCCCAGGTTTGGGGTTAGTGAGATAGTGGCATAATTCCAAGATGGACAAGAGTCCACTCCCTTTATTTCCTTTTTCTGTTATTACCAAACATTGAGCGTTTTCAAATGAAAATATACTTGTGCACCAGTACCAGCATTTGTCAAACACGAAACAGCCTATCTTCTTTGAGGCTATCTCTTTAATCGGGCCACACCTATGGAACTATAGCTGCCAGGCACTAGGACCACACAGAAACTTTTTGCAGGCAGTCCGCTAGGGGCCACCCATAATGACTGCCTACATCGGCAGTTCCCATATAAACATGGGCCCCTTCCCTTCATAGTGTTTTTCTCTCCCTAGTTCGCTGTCACTTTTTGAAAGTGATACTCATCGTTGTGTATGCAGTCTAAAGAACCCGCAAAGCTGTTTAGATACTGCGAATGAGGTGAAAAGATTTACTCTGGCGACTCGCATGATGTCTGTCTGTGCTGCCTCGGTGCAGCCCGTAACGTTAAGGCCTGACAGATTTGCCTTAAGTTCAACACAGCTACCCGATGATGCATAAAGAACACATTGGAGACTTTTAAAACAGCAGGCAGCCATGATAGAAATAGAGGTCCAGTAAAAGAACTCTACCACATTGCCAGCCCACTCCTCGGGCTCTCATTCATCTAAGTCAAAGGAGAAGGCAGCATAAGCATTAGCACTGGGAGAGGAACAAAGAGAGAATCTGCCTGGGACGCTCTAGGTCACTCCTTCATTCCAGTGTGACTGCTGTCACAAACCCACTCCTGGGGTCAGGCCAACTGAGCTCACAGTGCCCACCCTTGAGTGCAATCCGTGACAGGGCGGGGGAAAACGGGGATACCCTCTTTCGTGTCCTTCCAGAGTGTTGCTGGGTTTACAACGGAACACTCGCCACAAGGTCCCAGAGCTCCCCTCTTTACTTTGGATCAGGGCAGAATACCAGTCTTGAGTCCTGTGGCCAAATATGTACCCTTTTCTGGGCTATTACACAAAGGAGGAAGACTCAGACGTTACACTCTCTTCGGGGTAGCAGCATAACACTTAAATTGGCCTTCTCCCTACAGGGCGTGCAGCAGCCTAGTTCACAATCCCTGCAGACTCGTACGAGACTCTGGTATTCTCCCTATCCTTCTGGATTCCCTTTTTCAGATTATTTTTCAATTTGGTTGCTGTTGGTGATCCCTTTAAGCATTTAACAGTTATCACAGATTTTTAATAAACATACAATCACACATACAATATAAAGAAACTCACAGACAGAATTTATTTAGAAAAGCAACATTTTTTACTAAAATAATTAAATGCAGGTATAACTAAAAAAGGAGATACACTAATTTAGGTTACAGTATAATAAACTGGAAAAGTATACAGAATAAAACACACTAAAACTGGTTAAGTAAGTCTCTACCTTAAAGGAGTAGTCCACCCAAAATGAGTAAAAACGCATGTTGTGCACAGTCTTTTGATTTATATGTGAAGTTCTAGTGTGTCCTTTCCTTTTGTCTGCTATTAGGATTTTTTTTTCCTAAATTAGCCTGCTAGCTTTATGGTAGTTTTACGACCCCTGGGGCTCTCCATCTGAGACGGCTTAATTGCATTCCTTGTTCCCATAATGCATCCTGTCTCATGTGACAGTGATGTTGCAGAGACCCAACATTTGGCGCACACATGCCAAACAAACTAAATATCTTGGAAACTTTACAGGCTGCACAAAAATCACCAGCAGCAAAATTATTCAGGACAGTAAGACCTTTATGATGAGGGTGGTCATTAAGCTGAACTCTAGATTTTAAAATATAGCCATTTCTACTGTTGTGAACTGACTGTAAAGCAGTGCTTTCTGCTGGATTTATGATCTCTGCTACATCACTGTCACATGAGACAGAGTGCATTGTAGGACAAAGGAATACAATTAAACTGTCTCAGGTGGAGGTCTCCAGGGGTTGTAATATTACCATAAAGCTAGCAGGCTAATTTAGAAAAAAACTCCTAATAGACGACAGAGGGAAGGACACACTAGAACATGACATACAAATCAAAACACTTTTTACGGCATATTTTTTTTTTTGCAAATTTTGGGTGGACTACCCCTTTAAGAATGAAGATTTCAAAGTCTGTATAGCCACATTGGGATTTCAGCAGTTTGGCTTCTGTGTGTGTCATGCAGAGTGTCCAGAGGAGAATGTGTGTCAGAATGGTCCTGAGTGTCTGTGCTGGAGAGCTTAAATACCATTCTGAAATCTGCAGCATCATCAATTTTCCAGTTATAATGAAACTAGTCTATTTCTCCATCATTGACTTACAGAGCAAGTCAGGGCAACTACTCCTTTTGGCCAGGAGATGTCACTGTTCCACTGTTTACAGAATTTCCAAGCATATTAAAAATTCAATTCTGAGACTTATGATTAGCATGGACGTGACATTTCAGAGTTAAGCCCTTTGATGTCTCAGGATCCCACAGTAACCCCATTAGCATTAGGGTGTTAAGAATTCACACGTTTCTGTAGGAAGCATGGTTCTTTCCTGTTACCCAATAAAATGTAGCATATTAAACAGCTTCCTTGAATCAAAGCATTCTGCCCAGAGTGCATGGTTTCATGATGTACAAAGGGATTTTGGCATCTCTCTGTTTTTAAAAAAAAACAAAACAAAAAAAAACAACCCTGGGAAAGCAATCTCAGTTCCTGGCAAACAGCTGCCTTCAGGTCAAAAGAAGGTCAAGCCCTTTAAAAAAATATATATAAATAGAGTATTAGAGTATTTTTCTCTATGGGCCTTTGCTGACACTGGCATATACATATACAATAGAATCACAAAAAAAACATATATACAACAGAATATCTACAAATAAGGACTAGAAGTGGGGTAGATTGCCACAACCACCTCTGCACCATTGACTGCCTCCGTGGCGACACCGCCAGCTGCCCAGACTGTTAACCCCTCCAGTTTGGGACAGGCTGTGAGCACTGCCAGACCTATCACGGCCGGTGAGGTGTCTGTTGTCTGGGATGGTGCCTCCCCCGTCAACATCACAAAGCCCACTTGCAGTGCAAGTGGTGCTTTCGTCCTTTGCGGACATGCTGCAGCGCCTGCTGCCTCGTCCAACTGCAACAGGCGTGATGTCGACAGGGCCCCTCCAGCAAGTCCCTAGCACTGTCTTTTAAGTTGACGTGCCCATTGCCTCTTCTGCTCCCTCTTTGAAGCCTACAGAAACCATTGACAGGGATCAGGAATACAACCCTGACCTAATTATGTATGAGGAAGAGGAGGAGGAGTATGTGGGGAGCTCTTATGAGAGTTCCATCTCCACCGTCTCCACAGGGAGTGAGGACTCAATAGTATATACCTCTAGGTCCTCTCCAGAAGATCATTCATCTCCATGATGCAACGACTACAGTCTGCCATGGGGTTTGAGTCTGAAGAGCACGACATAACCACGAGAAGCTCGGTGGAGTTCCTAGAACTACCTGATGCCCTGCCAATTATGAGTCCTCCTCCTTTTGCCTGCCCTGGAGGATGCCACCCTGGCTGCCTGGCAGAGACCAAGTATGGTGCCTGCCATACCTAGGAAGGCAGATAATCTGTATCAGGCCCCCTCAGGTAAGCCCTTTTTTGCAGGCCAGCCTGAGGCTGATCCAGTTGTAATAAATGCAGCCCATGATAGGGCTAAGGTGCCGAATCATCTTAGTTCTTGTCCTCCTGACAAGGAGTCCAGGAGACTAGATGTTCTGTGGAAGAGGACCTTTGCTTCTGCTACCTGGGTCTGAGGATTGCAAATTATCAGGCCCATATAGTGAAATACCAGAATACCCTCTGGAGTAAGGCTAAGGCAGCAGTCCAAGCCCTACCAGAAGGTACTCCTAAGCAGGAGCTATCAAAGGCCCTTCAGGCAGGGGCAGATGTAGGTAAACATAATGTACAGTCTACCTATGACATATCTGAAGCTTCTGGCAGAGCAGCAGCTTCTGGGGTTTGTCTGAGAAGACATTCTTGGCTGAGGGTGGCAGGATTTCCCAGTGATGTGCAGCAATCCATCCTAAACGCCCCATTTAGAGGATACAGGCTGTTCAGAGCACACATTCAGGATCCCCTCAAACCTACAGGCCTCGGGCAGGACTCTAAAATCAGTAGATTCTCTCTCCTAAGCTGGTCTCTGGGCTTCCTTACTCATGGGCTGTACCTCCTGATGCTGATAGGAAGGCAGGAATCAGACCTCTGCAGCAGGGGACATTCAGCCATCCACTTCCTGTCTCCCTCAGTTTACTTCTTGCCTTCAGATGGGCAGGTACTGTGCAAGCAGAGCTCTGTCACCATGTGGCAGAGCTGAAGACAGCAGACTGTAAATCAAACAATTCTCTTTATTTCGGATTTTGGAGGATTCATAGTTGTATGCAAGTTCATGAGGCCGAGGCCCAAAACAAACTTGCCACCATTTGCCTTAACGGTGGAAAAAGTATTTTCTATTATCTATATAATCATCTAACTTATTTTTGAACTGTTCCACGGTATTGCTCATGACAATATTTTTAGGTAAAGAGTTCCATATTGGTGGAGCTCTCTGTGTGAAATATTTTTGACTCCTAGTGGTTTTACAGACATATGTTTTTAGCGTTAATTTATGAGATCTTGTACTGCCAAGGGTAGATTGTTTCTCTAAACAGATAGTATTAAGTAGTGATTCATTCTGCCATGCTTTAAAGATTAAGAATGAGATCCCCTCTCAGTGACCTGTATTCGAGGGAATACAAATCCAGTTCTCTCAATCTGACGACCTGGCCTCCAGTAGAAGTTTGGGACCAAAGTGGAGCACAGTACTCCAGGTGAAGTCGCACAAGGCTAGTATATAAGGGGATGATGATGTCTGATTTCCTACTTTATATGTGTTTGTGAATACATCCAAGTATGCTGTAACTTTTTTCATAGTTTTGGTGGTATGTATTGAATTTTAAATTGTCTGTTATAATGATGCCCAGGTCTTTTTCTTCAGCTACGATTGCCAGTTGTCTGTTACTCATAACATACTGTGCTCTCTATTTATTTATACCCATATGCATCACCTTGCATTTAACCTCACTGAAGTTCATTTTGTTAGTAGTTGCCCATGTACACAGATTATTTAAATTATGTTGAAGGGTAGCTGTGGATGCTGCATTGTACACTATATAGCCCAGTTTACAGTCATCTACATATTTGTTAAGCCAGACTCTGCAAGATGTCTGCATACTGGAAACGAGTATATTATAAAGTAGTGGACCAGCACTGAGCCCAGGGGCACTCCAGTAGTAACTGGGATCCAGCTGGATTTATATCCTCTAATTAACTACTCTTTGTTGCCTATTGGCTAACCATGAAGCTACCCATTTAATGATTCTAGGACTCGGATCAATTATGACCAACTGCTCTATTAGAATTCCATGGGGGAGACTGTCAAATGCCGTAGCGTAGTCTAGAAAGACCACATCTACCGGCATTCCATTCGCAAACGCTTCACTGATTGGCTCAGAGAAGTTTTTTTGCTAAGATTTTAAATTTGTCCAAATCAGAGATTTTATGGGTTTTTTAATATTTGTGAAAGGCCCTGTTCTTTTTGTTATTTAGGCATCTTACTTTTTCTATTCCACCAGAGTGGAACTCTTTGTTTGTTATATTTTATACGCAGAGGAACCCATTTGTTGGTGCAGTATTTAATTTTTCTATTAATCTGTTCCCAAATATATTCCAAATCATGGTTTTCCAATGCTTCCTTCCAATTCCAGGAGTGTAAGATTCTGTAAGAATTCTTTGTTGCTACTGTAATCTGCTCTTGTGTAGTTTCTGATTTTAGTTTTACCTGTAATCTTGTCGATATGTTTTTGTAGATGGAGCTGGACCCTGTTATGGTCACTATCACTGAGAGGTGGGAGAATGATAGGAGATGAGGTGGAATCCTGAATATTTGTTCATATAAGGTCTAGGATGTTGTTTCTTGTAGGTATTTTTACTATTCGGTCAAGATCAAGTTGATAAGTTATCTCTGCAGATCTTTTTTCTAATTGGCCTTTAGCGTCCATAGTTAGCCAATTAATATTTGGCAGGTTAAAGTCGCCCATTAATATGAAGTCTCCCCTTATATCCATATTCTCTGATTTTCTTCATGACATAAATTGGGCGAACAATAACCTAGACCAATTGTAATATTGACATTCTGATAAGACTTTGACCCTTATAATTTCACTACAAGATTCATTTGTATGAATCTGGTTACCCTTGAGTCCTTCAAGTAAATATAACGCAACACCTCTACCTTTTTTGTCTGTCCAGTTCTTTAAAAATTTAGTATAACCAAATATGTCGGTATTCCAGTCATTATCTGATAACCAAGTATCCCCACATATCAATTTTTCTGGTGGCTAGGGTATATCTTAACTCCTCTGTTTTGTTGTTAAGGCTTCTAGCATAAATTATTAGCATTTTGAGTTCTTTTTGGTTTTACATATCCATTATTGTTATATCCCGATTTACCCTGGCTGCATTATTATCATTCATAAGTATATAGTTTATTCTTTTTATTTTTTGATGTTTGTTAATGCTGTAGGTTTTATTGTAAGGACTGGACTAGAATGGGGAAGTGTAGCCGGTACAGTTTTTCTATCTCTGTTTTAGGTCAACCCCAAAAAAAAAAAAATCTATTTTAAATGTTTGTGTATATATTCATTCAGTTGGTTACCTAAGATGTAAGTAACTACCTTGTTTACTAAGATGCAAAGTGTCTTTACAATACAGTAGATTCCTGCCTGAAAATTCTTCATAATGGGTTATACATCCAATAGTTTGTCTAAGACACCTGAGCCAATTATTAAAGTGTCTGATTTTACAAGTTTGCTGATATATGTGGCCTTGGGGATTGGTAAAATTTTGAAGAAAATGCCATTTTGCACCCCAGTTCCATCAATATGTTAAATTGACAAATTCTTGTTTAATGGTTTGTGGATGATGATGTAATACGTTATTGGCTCCAGCATGAATAATAATTAGTTTTTTTGGTTATTCTGTTACAAAATGTTTTTGATCATCTCTGTAATGTGTGATATTTTGGCTCTTTTAAAGCATGACATAGTCCTGTTATGTTTATCTGGGTTACAAATTGCTCTGTTTATTTCCTTTACTGTGGAATCACGAAGTACGTAGACCTGCTTTATTACATCTTGTGGGTGTTCAACCTCCATGTGGGTTACTAGGCTGGTCTGACTATTCTTGCTTGGGTTTGATCTATTAAGGTTGCCTGCATGGATGTTTGATCTGGCTCAAACATTATCGGATGTTCACTTGACGAACTAGGTGCAGCATTATTTGGTACAAGATAATCTGAAACTGTTTTGGGCCTTAGCTGCTAAGTGGTCCGATTCATTATTAATCTGATGAGTACCAGTATCTAGCTGTGTAAGTGGGTCAGATCTTTTTTGAACAGGCAAGGTGAACTGATTTGCTTTTCTTCCCTTTTTGGGGGGATTTTAGAACTCTGTACTTGATACCATCTCCTCAGTGTCGACAGGTGTCTTCCTCCCAGTTTTTCTCGTTTGGTGGATTGACTGTTAATGTAACTGGTGAAGCATTATGAAGTGAGGTGCTTGTGCCACTTTGTATTGTTAGTGAATTCAGTCTCACTCGATTCATTGCTGTGTTTCAGCGCTCCTGTGTGGGTTCCAGTCTCAGCCTTGCAAGCTGCACAGACTGGCCTCACTTCACCGCTGTGTTTTTTCCCATGAGTTTGGGCTTAACCAGCAAACCATGGAATCTACCAGAGGAATGCTGTTTCTGTTGTGCCGTTTGTCCGATCTGGGGAATAAAAACAGCACCGGAATGCTAAGGAAGGTTCTGTCCTCTCACCAGCGGCAGCTCTATGCAATTCCCGTGGACACCCGGCATTCCGATTGCCTCAGCCGCTTGTCGACAGCGGGCCGGCAGCACTAATACAGCAGCTCATCAACGTCCAGGGAACTCTCGTCACCTAATGCTGCGGGGCATGAGGAGCCCTAATCTCGAGCAGCTGCAGCCGCTTGTCGATGGGGACCTGCAGCACTACTCCAGCAGCAGCTCATTGACATCCAGAGAACATTCGTTGATGAGCGCTGCAGGGCATGAGTAGACCTAATCTGGAGCAACCCGTCGACTGCTGGCACTCTGATCGCCTCAGCTGCTCATCGACTGTGGGCCTGCAGCGCTACGGTGCATGGTAACACCAATTCGGAGCATTGATAAGTGTTGTGCTGCCCCCGCCCAACCGGCAAGATGTGACGTCAGAGGATTCTGGGATAGTCTCTAAAGACTGTAATACAATTACTGATTACAGAAAGGAACAAAGGGAGCAGTTCAGTAATTTGCCCTTAAAGAGCCAGCACAATTCATCGCAACCTCGGTAGTGTAGCTTCAGGAAGCCTGGGGGGGGGACGCTGATTTGAAGGGGAGTAGGGCCTTTTTTGGTGTCATGGCCTCATACAGACCTTCCAGGAGCAGAAATTGCCAGCGCTGCAAGTCCGCGCTACTAATCACCTTTGCTTGATCTAAAATGTGAGAGGGCAGCATCTGTGAATAGGGAAGATGCAATGCAGGCAGATCTCTCCTCAGCTCAGACTGATGGCCAACAGACAGGTCTGTATAAGCAGCAGCCTCCAGAGAGACCCAGCAGCCCGCAGCCTCCTCTCTGGCACCAGACCTCATAGATAAATTAAATAGGGCCTTGCTCTGGACCCGGCTTGTTTCGAATGACACCTCTGGGGTCACTTGACATGAGCCCTCACAAGTAGGCCAAAGAAAGAGGACTTCATCCGTATCCTCACTCGAAGAGGGGCAGTTGTCCTCACATCACTATGATAAAATGAAAAAATTGACACAGGAAGAGATCCTCCGAGGAGAAAGAAAGGCTCTATTTCTAGAAGTAAATCTAGGGGCACTCTTAAGGGAAAGCATTGCAGGGAGTGTTTCTCGGACTCATCAGACTCCTGTTCATCTGCTTCCGGAAGGGCAGCTTGTGGGTGAAACTCTGACTGGGAGGTCCTAGAGTTTTTCATTGAAAAAGTCATAGCTGAGATTCCCTTGAATCTCCCTCTGTGGCTCCCGCTCAGCCGAAACAGACTTTTCGCCTGCCGTCTATATCCAAACTGGCAACAGCTTTTCCTGTTCCTTCTGCCATAAAGGGACTTGCTAAAAGAGAAATGGCAGGGTCCAGAATGCATCTATCCTGTGCTCCGGCAGATCCCTAAGCTTCCCAGGTTTGACAAGCAACTGAAAAGAGGTAAAACTGCCCCAGAAGCTACCCTCTGATTTCAAATCTAACCAAAAAGAGGGTAATTGGACAGGAAAGGGGATGCCTTGCTCAAGAAGGCCTTCCAAGCATCAGCAGTGTCTCTCAAGGCGGCAACAGTCAACCTATATTTGGCCAAAGCCGCCCTGTCCCGGGCCTCGGACTTAGCCTTTCAGTTCCCTGAGGACCCTGAGAAGAACACGCCTATTATTCATCAGCTGCAGTTAATGGCTTTGGCTTATGCGGCAGACATGTCAGAGGAGGCAGTCATGTGCGCCGCTCAGACCATGTTTTATCAAACCTCGTCTTGCCACAACTTTTGGCTTCAGGCCGGGCAAGCAGACGCCTCTTCGAAGAGCCATTCGGTAAACGCACCCTAGGAAGGTACTCTCCTGTTTGGTTCAGCCCTGAAGGAGGCGGTGAAGGAATCGGGGGAGATGGTTAAGGTGCACATGCCCCAGCCAAGGAGCAGGGACAAATCATGCCCTCTGGCCTCAGACACAAAGTTCCTAACCGAGGTTACAGGGTCAAAACTCTTACCTGGGAGAAAGAGAAGGGTTCTCCTCGTGTAACCTCAGGGGCCAGATCCGGGGCGATGGTGGCACCAGAGACACCAGGAACAGCAACAAGAAGTCACAGGCTGTCCAGGTCTATCCTCGAGTAGAGGGCAGACTTTCAGATTTTCTCGAGGAATGGGTCCAAACCAAGCCAGACACAGGGGTCCTAGACATTACCAGCAAGCCCCACAGGGGTCAATCTTAAAGTTATTTTAATGGCCCAGGGCATAGTGCAAACTGCGTCAGGCCAGTGCAATCATCTCCCAACTTTTCTGGCTTGGCTAGTGCAATCTAGCCATGATTTGCAGGGCTAAGGCAGTTTTCAGTTTGGAAATGTCAGCATTTCAAGCTAAAAATGCATTTGCTGACTTGGCCACAGTGGCAGTAAAGAGCATCTCGGCACACGTCATGACCTGAGGCAGGTGGGTAAAGGAGAGCTGTTGAAAAAGGGAAGAGCGAGAGCCTGTTTACTGAAGCTCGGTGGAGCCAGCCGCTGCAAACCCTTTAGTTCTGTGACTAGCTGAACCTGAGGGGGAGGAGTAGCAGCAAGAGAACTGCCAGATCACCTTTAGTGCTGATGCAAGGGGAAGTCGGGTCACAGTGCTGAAGCAAGGTGGGGGAGGGACGTCATGCCCTGAAGTGAGGGAGACCAAAAAAAAAAAACCCGAAACCGGAGGAGCGAGAGCGACAGAGATGCACATCTTGCCAGACACAGCATGGATATTTAAGGTTAGTATTTTATTAGGGGGAAGGAATGTGGCTACATTTATTTGTAATTTTGGAAACGTTTCAAATCTTTGACTCTTCAAGGGATTCAGAATGGCAAGTTGCATGTAAAAAATACAGTGAATGTTTCATTTGCAAGCATGTTAGTGTGAGACTTTAATTTGTTTTGAAAAAGAAAAAACGGACTGCCTTGTTTATGGGTTGGCTTGTCTGCACATGGTTGAGTAGCAGTAAGAGAACTATCAGATCGCCTTCATTGCTGATGAAAGGGGAGGGCAGGTCACATTGCTGAAGCAAGGTGGGGGAGGGACATTATGCCCTGAAGTGCGGGAGAACTGATTGAAAAAACAAAACCATGCACATCTTGCCAGATATAGCATGGAGATTAACAAAGGGGCAAGAATTAGAAGTGCTTTAAATATGGCTACATGGGAAAGTTTGACATTTGACTCTTGAAGGGATTCAGAATAACAAATTGTATGTAGAGAATACTGTGAATGTTTTGTTTGTCTACAAGCACGTTAGTGTGAGACTTTATTTTGAAAAATTAAAACGGAC
Source organism: Neoceratodus forsteri (assembly GCA_016271365.2). Classification (NCBI taxonomy): domain Eukaryota; kingdom Metazoa; phylum Chordata; order Ceratodontiformes; family Ceratodontidae; genus Neoceratodus; species Neoceratodus forsteri. The sequence continues at coordinate 678,844,049 of CM028133.1, read as the reverse complement.
TGCCTTGTTTGAGTTGGCTTGTCTGCTTATGGTTCTCTCCTCTCTGCCTGTGTCACTGCTAGTTTCATAAACTTTTTAAGTAAGTGGTATAGCAGTGTGTGTCATTACTTAAATGAGGGCTAGCCAATGAGCTCCAGAAGCAGTCCAATATCTTTAGAGGGTCTTTCTGGTTTTGTTTTGTGTTACTGGTTTTGTGTTTGAGACAGGTAAGGGATTGATAGGACACTGAAAACTTAAGCCTTCCAGGTATCCATAGGCTGTAGACTGTGTAGATAGGCACATAGTCTTTATACTGTTCGATCAACAGGTAATGACAGTCACCACTGGAAGCAGCAGCTGGACTAGGAGTGTGCGGTGGTCAGAGTTCAGAGGGTGGCCAACTCAGTATAGATGTGAAGCAAAGTAGAATTGTGCCCTTTTCTGACAAATTCCTGAAACAGGCTTAAAGGGGACAGGAATTGATTACTTATGTGCAGCTGTTTGAAATGTCTCCATTTTCATAAATTATATTCATACCTCTAAAGTATTCCTATTTAACTATGCCTGAAGAAAAGCTAAAGCCGTTAGTTGTGTTTTGTATTTCTTCTGTATGGACAACCTTCTGTGCAGTTCCCCCCTTTCATGGAACCAAGAATTTTGGAGTTTTGACTTAAGTCACTTGAGTTTCAGAACCGTGGGCGCTGTACTGAAATTTTCATGCTCACATTTCTGAACCATGATGAAGTCAAAATTCCAAATTCTTGGTTCCATGAAAGGAACTGCACAGAATGTTTTCCATACACAGAAAATACAAAGTGCAACTGATGGCTTCAACTTTTATTCAGCCATGGTTAAATAGGAATCCATTAGAGAGATTAATATAATTTATGAAAATAGACATTTCAAACAACTGCATATAAGTAGTTAATTTCTGTCCCCGTTAATGAGCAAAAAGTGCTTTTCAAACAACATGAAGTCTTGCTGTATTCTGACAATTGCAGTGATTCCCAACCTTTGAACTACCCCGGGAAAACAGAGTTAACTTTCTATGCAGGGCATAGAATGCTGGGCTCGAGCTCAGTTGAAGTCTGTCTGGAGTGTTTTGAACGTAAACCATCAGATTCTTTACTCCGCCTCACTGAAAGGTCGCTCTGGAGATTTCTCCTTCAGCTCTGTTCGAAAGTCGGTTAAAGTTTTCAGTTTTCATCGGTTTTTAAACCCAAAAAAGTATCTGCATAGTCTGTTCAGTCTCTGTCTGTGGTGCCGTGAGTACTAGATAGAAATTGTTCTGTTTTTCTGTGTGGGACTTGTAAAAGTGTGGCTCGGTTCAGCTGAACCAGCCATTTGTTAGTGAAATTTGTGTGCTTAGTGTGTGGTTACCAGGTCTTATCGGTTCTAAAAAAAAAAAAACGCGTTATGAGCCGTTTTTTTTCCAATACCCGTGACACGGTTAGGAACCGATAAGAGAGTCTTGCCTGGCAGTTGCCGAAAAAAGGGTAAGTTTGGTTAGGTTGCCCATGTCTGAGAAACCTAAGAAAAAAAACACGGGCCCACTGGGTTTCAACACTGCAGTGAGTGTGGGGAGGTCTTTGCTAAGGCCGATCCCCACACCACCTGTGTTTATTGTCTGGGGCTTGACCACCTCAATTCAGACTGCCAAATATGTAAAAACTTTCCCAGATCTACCCTTGAGAAGACATTAGGTAGACTGAGGCAAAAGGAGTCCGAGAAGTCCGCTGACCTGGATGGCCAGCCCGGTTTGGTTTCGACCGAACCAGGAGGAGTGCCCTCTGACCAGGGCGATACTTTGGGCAAAAGGAGAGCCGATTCCGAGGGATCGGTTCTGACAAAAAGAAAACGCAAAGATAAATGAACCAGTTCAGATCCAGAGGTTCATGTTCCGACCGCCAAAGAGGTAGCCAGAGCAATTCAGATTGTGGAATTGCTCTGTCCAGTTCTGACCGATCCGGCTCATTCTGGCAGGGGTTTGGTTCGGTTGGTTCCACTGGTTCAAGATTATGCCCTTGAGCATTTTTATGAACCGGAATTTGAAGAGGAAGGGGAATTTGAGGAGGATGATGCAAGTGAGGGAACCGGACATCTCCCCAGACAGACCTTCAGGTGTTTTCCCCTCCTAGCCTTTCTGAGTCCCCTTCTCACTATATGTTTTACAGAAAGGTGGCTGAAACCCTCCAGCTTCCTATGGAAGAGGCTGTGGAAGATCAACAGGAGCCTGACTATGTAGAGATGATGGACATCCCAGAGTCCAGGAGACTTATTCCCCTCCATAAATCTTTTGCGAAACAGACACAAAAAATCAGTCTCCTAACACTATACCTCCTGTGGATAGAAGAATGGACAAGAGGTATACACTTTCAGGCTCAGATATGGAGTTCCTATATCAGCAATGCAGCCGTGTTGGGGTAGTGCAGGCTGCTGCCTGTGACAAGGCAAATATTCCCTTGGCTTCACGCACCCCTGACAAGAACTCCAGGAAGATTGATGCCATGACAAAGAAGCAGTACATGGCATCCTGTTTGGGACTCAGGCAGGCGAATTACATGGCCTATACTGCCAGGTACCAGAAGTCCAGGTGGGACACTGTGCTGGCACTGGCTAAACAGGCCTAACCCCAGCTAGCCAAGGAGCTGGTGGAGGTGGCTACAGATGGGATTGAGGCATCTAAAGTTCAGTTTCATGCTGCTGAGGACTCTAATGATGTGTCATCAAGAGTCATGGCTGCATCTGTGGCTCCTTCGGAGGATGGCTTGGCTCAGATGTACTAGCCTCTCGCAGGACACCCAGGCTAAGGCCATGGATTTTCCTGTAGTGGGTAATTCTCTGTTTGGGGAGCAGACAGACAATTATATGAAGAAAATTGATGAGTACAGGACCACATACAGGAGTGCTCAGGCCAAGGAAAGGCAGGCAACTCCTCAAAGGCAGCAGTCTAGGGGCAGGGGAAGGCCTTTTCAAATGCCTTTTTACCAAGCACAGGTCTCTTCTTCCTTTTCTCAGAGGGGTTCTTCAGAGGGAGAGGCAGAAGATGGATGAGCAGGGCTGCATCCACTCCTCAGCCTAAAGCCCCTGCCAAGCAGACACCTTGATGGGCCTGCCCCGGGTCAACTCTCCTATTCCAGTAGGTGGCAGACTGGCTTACTTTGTCCAGGACTGGATGTCTATTACCTCAGACAAGTGGGTCCTGGAAGTAGTAAGCCAGGGACTGGTTCTCAGCTTCAAAAAATTTCCAAAGATGAGAGCCAGATATTTTTCACCTGCAAATCTCTCAGAAACCCTTGCCCTAGAGGCACAGGTTTCTTCTCTCCTAGCTTTAAAAGCTATAGAGAGAGTACCTACCCTACACTGGGGCAAAGGACTGTACTCCAGGTACTTCCTGACCCCAAAAAAGGCGGGAGTGGCGACTCATCCTAGACCTAAGATATCTAAACAAACATTTTTTAAAACCAAAGTTCAAGATGATAACTCTGGGAATAATCCTTCCCTCTGTAAGGCCAGGGGACTGGCTAGACTCCCTGGACCTCAGAGATGCCTACTTTCACATTCCCATCAGGTGCTCCCACAGTAAGTACCTCAGGTTCGAGTTGCCCTCAGACCACTGTCAATTCAGAGCAATGCCCTTTGGTCTAACCTCAGCCCCAAGGGTTTCACAAAGTCCTGGCAGTAGTAGTTGCCTTTCTAAGAAGGCAAATGTTTTCCATTTTTCCTTATCTGGACGATTGGCTAATAGTGGGTCAGTCTCCAGACCAAGTTGTCTCACCTGCAAGTGACCCAGCAAGTGTTCACTTCTCTAGGATTTCTTCTCGACCTTCCCAAGTCAGTTCTCGAATCAGTCCAGCTTCTTACTTTTATAGGGGCAGAACTGGACACACTCAGAGCAAGAGCCTTTCTTCCTCTAGAAAGGGCAAGGGTTCTTATGGAACTAGCTTCTTCCTTCAGGTATCTCGACCAGCAAGGCATTTCCTCCAGCTCTTGGGCCACATGGCAGCTTCAACAGCAGTGGTCCAAGGGGCAAGATTCCAGATGAGGGATATTCAGTTCCACCTGAGAGCTTTTTGGTCTCAGAAGAAGTATTCCCTTACCAAACTGATCCCAGTGACTCTGGCCTTGATCCAGGCCCTCCAGTGGTGGCAGATCAGGACAATTTAAGACAAGGTGTTCCTTTTGTTGCTCAGCCTTGTTCAGTGGTCCTTACCACGGGTGCTTCTTTCCTGGGCTGGGGAGCCCACCTGGGGTCCCTTACTGCCCAGGGGCTGTGGTCCCCCCAAGAATCCCTTCTCCACATCAGTCTTCTAGAGCTCAGGGCAGTTTTTCAGGCTCTAAAAGAGTCAGTACAGAACAAGGTGGTTCAAGTCAGAACAGTCACCACCACCACCATGTGGTACATCAACAAGCAGGGAGGCACTTGGTCCACGACCTTGTGCACGGAAGCCATGAAGCTGTGGTCCCTGGCTTATTCCCTGCAAACCTCTCTTGTAGCAGTTCACCTTCCAGGCAAAGACAATGTGCTAGCAGATGCACTGAGCAGGAGTTCTCAGGGCCATCAGGAATGGTCTCTGGACCCTCAGGTGTTGAAAGTGTTTAATACAAGGTGGGGCACTCCAGAGATCTCTTTGCAATGCCAGACAATCACCAACTTCCTCTCTTTTGTTGCAGACCTTCAGTCCTGGGCTCAGTCCCTCTGGACACCATGATCCTGAATTGGGAGGGGAAGTTTCGGTATGCCTTCCCCCCCTTCCCACTCCTGTTCAAAGTTTTGGTAAAAAGAAGGTCTCAGCCATGCAAGGTGATTCTGATTGCTCTAGATTGGGCCGGACAGCCCTGGTACTCCCTGTTGCTGTCCCTAGCAGTCCATCTTCCCCTGTCTCTTCCCATTAATTACAACCTGTTAACATCCTCTCAGGGAAGGATTTAGTACCCCAATCTTCAGTCTCTCAATCTCAAAGCATGTCTCTTGAAGAGTTAGAGTTTGTAGATCTGCATCTTTCCCAAGGGGTTCTGGACATCCTCAAGGCTTCTCAAAAGCCCTCCACCAGAAAGACTTACAACTCCCAAATGGAAAAGATTCAGCATTTGGTGTTCTAAGAAGCATATTTCTCTAGACACTGCTGAATTGCCTATGGTTCTGGATTATATGGTCCATCTTAATGGCCTAGGCCTCAGATCAGGTGCTCTCAATGTTCACTTGTCAGCTGTTTCTGCGTTTTTGTCTGTGGGGAAGCCTTCCTCACTATCTTCCCACCCTGTGTTCTGTAAATTTTTTAAAGGATTGCTTCACACCAATCCTCCTTTCAGAGACCCTGCCCCTGCCTGGGATTTGAAAGTTTGCATTGCTCAACTTATGCAACCCCTCTTTGAGCCTTTTTCTTCAGCAGAGCTGAAGTACTTGACTTGGAAAACTGTGTTCCTGGTAGCCATTACTTCTGCCAGGCATATCAGTGAATTGCAAGCCCTGTTAGTGGAACCTGATTTAATCTCATTTCACAGGGATGCAGTGGTCCTTAGAACCAATGGAAGGTTCTTGCCCAAAGTGGTTTCAGACTTCCATTTAAACCAGTCTGTGTCTCCCTGTTTTCTTCACTGATCATTCTTCCTCAGGAGAGAGGAGGCTACACAGTTTAGATGTTAAAACAGCCCTTAGTTACTACATAGAGCGTACCAAGGGTCACATGTTTGATTCCTTCCAGCTGTTCCTCACTTATGGAGAAGTGGTAAAGGGCAAACCTGCCACCAAAAGATCTATTGCCAGGTGGATTGTGTCTTGTATACAATTCTGCTATGAAAAACTGGGAAAAACTCCACCCTCAGGCCTGGGGGCTCATTCCATAAGAGGTACAGCTGCTTCCCTGACTGCTGCCAGGGATATTCTTCTCTTAGAAATTTTGTCAAGCAGCCACCTGGAAAACAGTCCATACCTTTACCAAGCATTGCTGTCTGGATATCCAAGCTAGGAATGGTGCTCGGTTTGGCACAGCAGTACTTCAGAGCCTATTCCCAAAGTAAGTTCTGTCCCTCCTCCTTGGTGGTACTGCTTGGTAGTCTGCAATTGTCAGAATACAGCAAGACTTCATGTTGTTTGAAGAAAAAAAATACTCACCTTAGTAATTATGTTTCTTCTAATGGAGTATTGCTGTATTCTGACCTCCCTGCCTCCCCTTTCAGAACCTGTTTTTGGGAAGTGGTTGGGCAGGTGCAGTGTTGCACCCCAGGGGTGTGTTTTGCTTGCACCCTCCTCCTTTTTGTTTGAGTGCTTATTTATTATTGTTAATTTTAGTACATTGGGTTTTGTTATGGGTTTCCTTACTTGAGTCTTCCTTGGGAATCCAAAACTTTTTTTCAGCCAGTAGGCTAGTAAGAATTTTTACGATTTCCACATGGAACTTTTAGTTTAGTTGGGCTCATAAGAATCTGACGGTTTAAGTTCAAAACACTCCAGACAGAGACTTCAACGGAGCTCAGCATTCTATGCCCTGCATAGAAACTTAACTCTCTGTTCTCCGGGGCAGTTCAAAGGTTGGGAATCACTGCAATTGTCAGAATACAGCAAGACTCCATTAGAAGAAATATAATTACTAAGGTGAGTAATTTTTTCTTATCCATACTCTGCTGATTATGATTAATTCTGTTTCTGTACACCACAGCACCTCAGTGATGAAACACACAGGGAGAGAGGGATGTATTTATGCCCAAGTCAGATAACCAGTAATAGGCATTGTAGTAGTAAAAAAAAAAAATGGAAACAGAAAAAACAAGTGACCCCCAGTACTTTTGCCTTTGTATGGCTAAAGACTATTGCTGTGTTTATTGTGAACCTTACTGTTCGATGGTCGCTAGTTCCCAGATGGCTACCCGCTTCTACATCTGTGATCCTCTCTCCATCCCCATTTGAGAGAACCAGGTCTTAAGATTGCTCCCTCTCGAGTGGGTTCCAGTACTAGTTGTCTAAGGCATGCCCCCTGTAGGGCATCTAGAATAACCCCACTCTTAGAAGTGGCTGCTGCAACTGCACTCCAGTTAACATCTGGCATATCCAGATCACCCATCAGCAATATCTCCCCTTTTTGTGCCATTCTAAGTATACTTTCTATCATTTCCTTGTCCATTTCCTCCCCCTGAGAGGGGGGTCTGTATACAACCCCTGTGCGGATTGTGGTGCCATTGCCTGTCTCCAAATTGACCCATAGTGCTGCTTCTCCTCCGTTTACCCTTTTGTTCTGTTGCTTTGATTCCTTCCCTTATGTAGAGAACTCCTCCTCCTCCTCTTTTACCCTCCCTGTCCTTCCTGTAGAAAGTGTATCCTGGTATGTTTACGTCTCAGTCATGGTTCTGTGTGTACCATGTTTCTGTGACTGCCACGATATCCAGATGTTGTTCCTCCATCAAGGCCACAAATTCAGGAAGCTTGTTACTCAGACTGCGGGCATTGGTACTCATTGCTCTCCATTTTGTGATGGCTTTACCGTCTGTAGCAGCATCCCCCACTGACCTTTCTACCTCGGTCTTCTTCTCATTTAGTACCCTGTTTTGTAGGCGGATGAGGCTGGGATTTTCCTGCTGCTTATCAGTGCTTCCCCCCTTGACTAGTTTAAAATCTTGCCAATGAAGCATTTAAACCGATTGCCCAAAAGACTTGTTCCCTTCCTGGACAGATGCAGACCATCCTGCCAGTATAGGCTGGTGTCCCTCGAGGTGGAATCCCAGTCCCCAATGAAGCCAAAGGAAAAGTATGCCTCTTTAAAGATGGGACAAAGATCTGCAACAGGGTTGATACACAAGAGGATGTGTGGAAAGGCTGAGAAGGGACTTGGCAAGGTTGGAGGAATGGTCAAAAGTATGGCAGTTTAGATTCAGTTCGAAGAAGTGCAAAGTAAAGCACCTGGGAAACAAAAACCCAGGGGAAGAGTACACAGTTTTGGAGGGTACTAACAGCAACAAAAATGGAAATTGACCTGGGGGTAGTCATATCAGATGACCTAACGGTAGGCGTGCAATGTGAGAAGGCAGTAAGGAGGGCTGGGGGGGATACTGGGATGTATAGGGAGAGGCATCACCAGTAGAAAACAGGAAGTTGTCATTCCTTTGTACAGACCGTTGGTGAGACCCCATCTGGAGTACTGCATGCAGTTCTGGAGACTCCATCTCTGCAAGGACATAGGCAGGATGGAGGCAGTCCAAAGGAGGGCAACTAAAATGGTGCAGGGTCTGCCACAGAAACCATGCGGAGAGAGACTGAAGAAGCTTAATATGTATACCCTCGAGGAAAGGAGGGAGAGGGGGGACATGATAGAAACTTTCAAGTACCTCATGGGAATGAACAAAGTCCAAGAGGGCAGCATCTTTCAGAAAAAGATGTGCGAGAACAAGGGGGCACAATTTGAAGATAGAGGGGGGACGGCTCAGAGGTAATGTGAGGAAGTATTTTTTCACAGAGGGTTGTGGATACATGGAACAGCCTCCCTGAGTAGGTTGTGGAGTCAAGAACAGTGGGGGAATTCGAGAATGCATGGGACAGACTTAAGGCAGTCCTAGTGGGGGGTAGGAGGAAGTAAGCTGTTGGTTAACTAGGATCTGCAGCTTATCTGTTAGGTAGGAAGATGGGCAGACTAGGTGGGCCAAGCAGTCCTTATCTGCCGTCAAATTCTATGTTTCTATGTAAGGGCAGGTTTTGGCCTAGCTGTACTTCAGGGCCTCCTTTCGTAGGCCTGTGGGTTCCAGACACCCAGACTTTATTGCAGTACTGCTTGGTACTCGTTCCATAGGTGTGGCCTGATGAAAGAGAGATCTTTGAACAAGATAGAACAGTTACCTACTTACTGTAACAGTAGATCTTCTAGAGAATCTCTGTCATCAGGCCATGCCGTCTCACTCTCCGTTCCCCCTAAGACACAGATCTGTGCAACTCTTGTCTCTTTATCCAGGACGGTCTGCCTCCTGTTTCCAGCCTTGTCTGGTAGCTGGAACCTTAAGCTGTCTCCTGATTCCCTAGAGGGAAGCCCTCTGAGCATGATCTCTGGTGAGGAACTGAGAAGGGTAGGGGCCACTCATGTTTATTAGGGAAGTGCCTACGTTGGATGTTGTCGTGGGCAGCCCCTAGCAGACTGCTTACAAAAAGTTTCCATGTGGTCCTAGTGCCTGGCGACTACAGTTCCACGGGTGTGGCCTGGTGAGAGATTCTCTTGAAGATCTACTGTTAGGACAAGTACATAACTGTTTACTCTTCCAATAGTAGCCAGTGCTTCTAGCAGGAGACTGCTTCTATTACAATCTTTGTATGTGTGGCTTGTAATAAAGGGCAACTTCGCATTGAGAATGAATGATATGTGTAGTAGGGAAGGAACCTTACAACTATTTAATATACTGGGACCAGGAAGTCCCGATCCGCCTAGTTGTCAGGTTTGCCAGTTTTTTTATTACTTATTTGTAACCTGAACTACTTCCCTGTTTGATACTGCAGCTGTTGATGTCTGCTGCAGGGGACTTTTGTGACAGCCAGCCTGTGGATAGTAGTTCTGCAGCACATAAAGCTGCTCTCAGTGCCAGTACCACTCTTTCAACCCATGCCAAGTACTTACTTGGTCAAATCTGTTTATATCTACAGTATGTTTTGGTATAAGAAGCATATTTATTGTTAAATGCATGCATGCATAAGCAAACAGGACATGGCAAGGGTGTGCGTTAGGCTGAGCTAACTACCTACCCAAGATTGTAGTGCAGCCCAGCACCATATGTGGAGGGCCTACAACCCTTTGAAGGGTGGTTATCTAGCGTAACCCCCCCCCCGCCCCGGAGTGTTTTTATTGCAGTTATGAAATAGGTAAACTGAAAAGCAGTTTAAATTATAAATGCCAGCCCTTTTTTTTTTTTTGGTTAAGCTATCTAGTAAAAAGTAGTAGAGAGATCTGCATGTTTTTTTGTGATCAGCACTTCCACCTGGATCATTGGCCAGAGAAGCTCATACCAAGTAAGCTATAATTTTGCAAGTTCTTGCTCCCAGTTCTGCTAAGCTTTTGGCCCAGAAAAGTGACTTTTTAAGCACAAACCCACAACTGGGCATGGTGTTGTTGGCAAATTAATGCACAGGCATGTGACCAGTTTTAGCCAGCCAAAATGCTTGTTTGGTTCAAGCCATTGTGTAAAAAGCTTTGTAACACGGCTCTCAGTTGGGGTCTGGAAACGAGCGCGGCGTGATAGGTGGAATCGCGACAGCTGAGTGAAACCGAGCGGGTATTAAGCCAGGCATAACGCCCGCTCGGTCAGTACCAGCTGTGGCCATGGAGGCACCCGAGGGTAGCAGCCGCTGGGTCAGTACCCAGAGTGGCCAGGAGGCAGAGGGTGCAGCACTGAGCAGCCAAGAAACAACCCGAGATGCGATCGTAGCGGGCGGGGGAGGAGCAGCGGCAGAGAGGGACAGCGGAACAATCTGGTAGCAGCACCGGTAGAGGACAGCAGTGATTGAGCCCTGAAATTCCCGGACTGCAGGGAGGCACTGAACGGCAGCCAGCACCGCGTCGGAGCACCGCAATCCTGCAGGATTGAACAGGTAAAGCCTGTGTTCTCTGCCTGTAAACGAATAACAGGAGGTACCTGCTTGCTGCCCGTTGTGTGGAAAGGGGTGCCGCGGAACATACAGCTCGCCGCGGGTGGCGCTGACGATCCTGGCTGCGGAGGTGATACGCATTAACATGAGCTCAAATGCGTCACCGCGGCGAGCCTATGTTCTAACGTGTCACCTTCAGCCTCGGGCTCTACCGGTGATTAACGCCGCTGGGGAGCCCTCGGCTGCGCCTGACCACACTCCCTCAGTGGGCATTAATCCACCCGTAGAGCCCTCAGCTGGCGGTGATTAATGCTTATTGAGCCATTGTAAAAAGAGTTTGAGAAACTTGTGTCTGCACTATAAATGGAGAGTTCTGAGTGAGTTTGTACCTGAACCTGCCTCGCTTTGTCTTTACTACCACCCACACTTCCACATACTTATACTGATTTGCACTGAAATCTGCAGGTCTAAACAGAATTATTGTAGTGTAGCTATTTGAGCCATACTGAATACCACAGTTACCGTCAATGAACCACTTTCTTTCAGAAAAGCTAATGTGTAAGCCCTAATTCTTTATAGACTACAGCTGCTGGTTGCTACCCTTCAAAATGTGGGTCTTATTACTGATCGATAAGCACTTTTAGGTTTGGGTGGGTTATTTAAGCAGTAATGCATGACAGTGGGGTGTGTCATTCTGGGATGACGTCACGCCTCGAGTGGTTGAAGCGTGAGGCTGTAGGCTGAGTGCGTTCACCCAAGAAGTGACATTATCCCAGCATGACACACATCCCTGGAGTGTATTATTGCTATTCTGCAATGGCTTATCTGTGAAAACAAAAAGAAAAAAATGTTTATATTTTTATTGAATTTTTTTTTTTTTTGCAGAGGTACATGGGCTTAAAAGTCTACGAATTCTGTTGTCTGCAGTAGGTGGCACTGCTGCTACTTGTAGTTTCCCTCTTCCCATGCTGTGCTTCTTCTTGCTGTGTGTGATGGTGCTCGGTGACCCAACCCCCCAACTCAGTTCCTGTCTTAGTGTTGCCAGTCTGCTGTTTGTGCCGCGTTTTTTTTTTTGTAATGTGTTTAAAAGTTTGCAGAAGGAATGGAATCATTTGACTGCAGCGACTCAAGTGCTATTAGCAGAAAGTAATGGAGGCATTTGAGGAGTACGGTGACTGCCGTGGTGCATGTGCTAACACATGGTTACCTCATGGACAGTGAGTAGCCAGCAGTATTTAATATTAAAGTTTTGTGGCTGCCCTGGGATTGGGAAACCGGAAACCGTGCATCTCACTTTGAGGGGGCTCTTGCAGCAGGTTACACTGTTAAGACTGAAGTAGGCAGGCGCCAGGACCCCACGGAAAACTTCTAGCTAACAGTATACAGCGAGGAACCGCCCCCTGATGTTGGCCTGCCCCTTATGTTCACCTGTGGTATAAAAGGGGCAGTCCCCCAGCCGAACCTCAGTTCTTTTCCCGCCATCGACCCATACTAGTCAGACCTTCACAGATGCCTTCTGCGTAGTCGACTACCATTTTCTTTACGATTACCCTTGCTTTATTTTCTACTTTTTCTCTAACATTTACAGTATTTTGTGCATGTCTTATTCTTCTTCCTTAGTGGAACAGTGGCAAACGACATGTGCTTGTGGAAAGCAGCTTCCCCACAAGGACGGCCATTTGTCGTGTCTGCTTTGCCTAGGCCCAGATAACAACACTGATGACTGCCAGCACTGTCAGGATTTTAACCGGTGCACCCATCTTCGCTGCCAGAAGACCCTGGAAGCCTTCCTGCTGCAGCAGAAACTTTCAGCGATGGAGAAAGAGCTGTACCGGAGTACTTCCTCTTCCCCAGCCTCTGGGGCTTCCACGTCCTCATCAGCCAAGGAGAAGTAGTCTTTGGGAAAGCACAAACACCAGGAGAAGCATAGGGACAAATCCCAGTCACTTTCCTGTTCCAGGTCCCTGCTCAGTTCAGGCACCGAACATGGGTCTTCCTCCTGCGGGTGGTAAGCCCCTTCCACTTTGGCAGCCCTCTCTCCCTGTGAGCTCCCAGTGGTCAAACCGCCCACTCTCCTAACTGTCTTGGGTGGTGGTTCTTTAGGGCTCGGGACTTTGTCCCCAGCTTCTCACCTTCTGACGCTCAGGCCCATTCAACAGGCAGGTCCTGAGCCATGTGGCTTGACTGGGTCCTCCTTGGGTGGTGGATCTTTGCCTGTCGCCCCTCCCAGACAAGGCGTCTGCTAAGTAAGTTTAGACGTATGGGGTCAATGCCTCCAAGTGATGCCAGGGGCATGCACTCACCTCCACCATGAGAGTGGTGCCTCTTCCCTGCTTGAGAGCTAGCCCCCTCTTCCCACAAAAAAAACAGGCTTCTCCTTCTGGGCCAGCACCAGCTGCTTCACCAGACTGGTGTCCGCCAACGCCTGGCCCATTGACGCTGGCTGCTATCTGGAAGTCAGCACACACCTTCATTTCCCATTACCACATTGACCTAGAGTCACGCCGGGATGCTGGCTTTGGGGCCTTAGTTCTCCAATCTCTGTTCCCTAAGTAGGGGGTGTGCGCCTTGCCTCCCTCCTCCCGGAGAACTGCTAGGAGTCTGCCAACAAGTGTGGCTAGAACAACATATCCACGTCCTTAAAAACACACAGGTTACTCACCTGTAATGGTAGATCTTCCACTGGGATAATCTCTTGCTGCAGGTAATACACTTGGGTCGTCACCAGAGGGCACTAGGGGGCATGGCAGCTCTCTTCTAGCAGTCTCTGTCAGGGGCCACCCACACATAACAACATCTTCCTGCTTCCTATATGAGTGGGAAGTCCCTAGTATCCTCAGTTCTTTTTCCCGTTGTCTTTAGCTCACATGCAGCAGCTAGTGCAGAGAGCAGCAGTCATCAACAAGAATTTGAGCTAGAAGTGGAATTTTTCCATTTCACTTACTACATCGACTAATATCCAAAGAATCTACAAGCAACTCCGCGTTATTTCACTCCTGTCATTGCGGTAGGAAGATCTACCACTTTGACAACTACACCACTTGTGTTAGGTGTCTGGGACCCAGACATGACACCATCTCCAGCATTCTTTGCCAGGAATTTATCCAGACAACCAGTCGAAGATGGCTGCAGGAGATTGAATCCTGTGTTATGGAGCAGAAATGGTCTCTACTAGAAAACCAGGGGGCCCGTCCCAAGGATCATGCCATGGCTTCACAAGAGGGAGAAGCCCTCCTCATCTTCCTTCGGCAAACGCTCATCGACGACCACCGTCACAGGTGCTCCACCGTCGACACTACCCTCCAAAACTGCCTCCTTATCGACGGGGTGGGGGGAGTCACCCTTCTCGTTGATGGCTTTCGCCTTATTGCAGTTTTGGATGAGCCTTGCATTGGTTCCTTCAAAGTTCCATCGATGGGAGATCGTTTTCTGTCGACGACTTATTCTTTTAAGCATTCTCATGCTTCTTCCCTTGCTGCCCTGTCGACGAAGGGGTCGCGTTTCCATGGGGAAGCCTACTACGTTTGCAATTCATACTGCTCTTCCTCCTTCACACTCATTCTGTCATAGGGGCCAGGTGGACAGAGATTGGGACCCTGGGCTTTACCACCCAGGGGCTAGACCTGCTTATACCTCATGTCTTACTTCCTCCACAGTTCCCCTGGTTTCTCAGAAGCTTTCTCTCCCTACCCCTTCCCCTCTATGGATGTAGCTACAGTGGTACAGCAGGTTCTACAGGCTGTTAAACATTTTCAGCCTCCCAGTCCAGGAGAGCTGAGGCCTCCTTCCCCTCCACCAAAACGCTTTCAGGGTGACAGGGACCTGTCTCCAACCTGGTCACCTCCCTCATACGAAGATGATTGCCTATCAGATGAGGCTGAATTTCTAGCTGATTTCACCGGAGACTTGGAGGATGCGGACTTACAGGACTTGGAATCCTGTCCCCAGTCTCCTTTCTGCTATTTCCTCTTTAAATGAGGACCTTTCCGGCCAGGCGGCTGCTTCCTCCAGATGACCCATCTTTTCATGAGATGATGGTCCAAATCCAAAAATTAATGGGATTTTCAACTACCGAACATGACAAAGGACATGGCAGACTATCTCGAACTGCCCGAGGAACCTTGTCATAGTGGTACCCCCACTTATACAAACCTACCAAAATGCTATGCTAGTGGTCTGGACCCAGCCTTTGGCCGTCCCGGCCATTTCTAGGAAAGTGGATTGCCTTTACCAGGCTCCTCTTGAGCATCCTTTTCTTTCCACTACCCCTGAAGCAGATTCAGTAGTAATCACTGTAGCTCATGATCGTACTAAACGACCGAAGCACATGAGCTCCTCATCTCCTGATAAGGAATCCCGTAGGATTGATTACATAGGGAAAAGTGTTCCAAGCCGGTACCATGACTCTCAGAATTTGAAACTATGTAGGACACATGGTCAAGTACCAGCATGCACTCTGGTCCTCTGCTATAGAGCTAGTCAGTAAACGTCTTCCTTCACAGGAGAAGGATCAATTGTTGGCTACAATATCCACTGGTAATTCCATCTCCCGACACCTACTTCACTCTGGTTATGATGCGGTCGATACTTTGTCCCGCATGTCAGCCACAGGAATTACCCTAAGTCGCCATGCTTGGCTTTGCGTCTCAGGGTTCACGACAGATGTACAGCATAAAGTTGTTAATGCCCCCTTTAACGGGTCCAAGCTTTTTGGTCCAGGTACCCAAATGCCTTTAGATGTTCTCCAATCTTCTGGACGGACCCTACGTACAGTACATGGCATGTACCATACCTCACAACCATCTTACTGTCCTCAATCCTCCTTTCATACAAAGAGAGGTGGTAAATACAGAGGTGGATCCTGTGGTTATTCTCAGCCGTCTTCCAGGACCACCTCTTCTGCCGCCAAGGGCTCCCGCTGTCACCCTTCGGGTGGAGATGGCCAGCCCACTTCCCAGTGACCAACTGGGGCAATGTCCAGGCTTCCTCGACTAGGCCTCTGAAGCCGTGTACAGTCATTTTGCCCTCCATTTAGAGGCCTGGCAAATTATCACCTCGGATGAGTGGGTACTTCAGACCATTCAGAGGGGTCACACAGTGGAACTCAACTTCATGCCACCCCCTCATCCCCCCGCTCTGTGCGTTACCCACCCGAACACATTCCTTTTCTCCAGGAGGAACTCTAGGCTGTATGCATGTGAGAAGTCAGTAGGGAAAGCCAGGGGGATACTGGGATGCATAGGGAGGGGCATCACAAGTAGAAAAAGGGAAGTGGTTATCCCTCTATACAGACAGTTGGTGAGACCCCATCTGGAGTACTGCGTGCAGTTTTGGAGACCTCATCTACACAAGGACATAGACAGGATGGAAGCAGTCCAGAGGAGGGCAACTAAAATGGTGCAGGGTCTACATCAGAAACCATATGAAGAGAGACTGAGAGAGCTTAATATGTATACCCTTGATGAAAGGAGGGACATGATAGAAACTTTTAAGTACCTCAAGGGAATCAACAAAGTCCAGGAGGGTAGCATCTTTCAGAAAAAGAGATGTGTAAGAACAAGGGGGCACAATTTAAAGTTAGAGGGGGGACGGCTCAGGGGTAGTGTGAGGAATTCTTTTTCACGGAGAGAGTGGTGGACGCATGGAACCGCCTTCCTGGAGAGGTTGTGGGGTCTAAAACAGCGGAGGAATTCAAACATGCATGGGACAGACATAAGGTAATTATAGTGGGGGGTTGCAGGAAGTAGGCTGTTGGTTAACTAGAATCTGCAGCTTATCCAGTAGGTAGGGAAATGGGCAGACTGGGTGGGCCAAGTGGTCCTTATCTGCCGTCAAAGTCTATGTTTGTATGTTTCTGTGTATCGCCAGAGCCAGGTGGCGCTGAGGGTTGAGGCGCTGGATGCCGCACCTCACGCCATGCCGGCGACCTGTGTTCGGGAACGAGCCTGGGTCACCAGGGGTTAGAAGGGGAGAGAGATCGAGCATCCGAGACTGCCTCCTCTCTTTGTGGGGGTTCCAGGGTATGCTTGACACTGCATCGGCCCCTGGTGGAGACTGGAGGTACTGCAATACTCAGGACCTCAGTAGACTGGAAGCGGAGCCGCGACAGACATCCCCTGGTGTCACTGCACATTCGGGCGCCGCCTTGGGGGGTGGGACGAGGGCATAATGCAAGGAAAACCCTGCCTGCGGGGATAGGTGATGGGGCTGTCTCCTGCCAGCCTCACTTCATCAGTTGTACTTTCTCCTGTCCTGGGTTGAGCCCAGCCTGGCCCGAATTATAGATAGAGCGTCCTGGGCGGATAGGGCGGCCCTACCTCGGGGGGCTCGGAGCAGGGGGGGGATAGCCGGGCTGGTGCCAGGACACAGGAGGAGTCTCAGGCTAGCAGGTAGAGCTGTAGGTAAGGTGGATGCCTGAGAGAGTTCCCCAAAGTGGAAGTGAATAAACAGAGTTTGGGGGGGACCTCTAGTCCCACCATCAGAGCACCAACAGGGATTTTATTCTCACTTCTTCCTGGTACCTAAACGAGCTGGAGATCTCAGACCTATACTAGACCTTGGGACAACTGAATCTACGCATTCAGTGCAAAAGGTTCTGGATGGTCACCTTAACATCTATACTGCCAATGTTAAAACAAGGGGATTGGCTTTGTGTATTAGACATGAAAGATGCCTACCTACATATCCCCATCCACCCCGCCCACCACCAGTTCCTTCGCTTTTACCTGCTGAGACAACATTACCAATTCCGGGCACTCCCATTCGGTCTTTCGTCCACCCCAAGAGTGTTGACCAAGTGCCTAGCAGTAGTAGCGGCAGCCTTATGCCGGGAAGGACACTTCGTCTTTCCATATCTGGACGACTGGGTCATAAAAGCAGAGTCCAGAACCCCTCTGCTTTCCTCCCTTCAAGCAACCCTTACTCTGTTTTACTCCCTAGGGATTACTTTCAACTGGCCGAAGTCCAACCAGACCCCTACCCAGTCGCTCCAATATATAGGAGTGGTCCTAGATACCACCTCTACCATTGCTTACCTCCCTGCCGCCTGGCAAGACAGACTTCTGTCTCTGGTTTCTCAGATGCAAACTCAACATGTTATCACAGCCAGATGTCTTTTATGCCTTCTAGGGCAGATGGCCGCTGCCATCCCTATGGTGGCATTTGCCTGTCTGCATATAAGACTGGTCCAGTGGACTCTTCAAAAGCAACGGTGTCAAAGAACCGGAGACTTTGAAGACAAAGTCAGAGTCACTCCCGCTCTGCAGTTGGCCCTGTCCTGGTGGACTCAATGTGCCAACCTCTCTCGAGGCATGCCATTCCAGTCTCCCCAACCCCAGCAGACATTGACCACGGATGCTTCACTCGAAGGGTGGGGTGCACACCTGGGTCCCTACAGGACACAGGGCAGGTGGCCCCGATGTTCTACTTGTCCTCACATAAATCTCCTGCAAATGAGGGTGGTCCGCCTAGCCCTTCAGGCATTTCAGCCACACCTTTCCCCGGATCCTCTGCTGATCCAATCAGACAACACCTCAGTGGTATATTATCTCCACAAACAAGGAGGTATGAGGTCCTGCACTCTGCAGAGAAACTGTGGCAGTTTGGCAGGAAGCTATACAGCAACACCTTTTGTTGACAGCCGCCCATCTACCGGGGTGCCACAATACCCTGGCCGATGTTCTCGGTCTCCAGTCCTCCATGCACGAATGGACACTTCATCACAAAGTTCTTCAGAGAATCTTTCACTTGTGGGGGACCCCACACCTCGACCTATTTGCCTCCCCCATCAATCACTATCTCCCTAGATACTATTCTGTTATCTCAAGCAAAAATCTATAGATGCCCTGTCCCGACAATGGACAGGACTCTTCTTATATGCTTTTTCCCCCTGTGCCACCCCTACAGCAGACTCTGCTGAAACTACAACTCGACCTTGCCACCATGATCCTCCTAGCCTCTCTGTGGCCTCTGCAGGTGTGGTTCCCCTACTTCAACAGTTCTCAGTGGCGGAACCCATTCCATTACCAATCAGGCCAGACCTGTTGACTCAGAATTAGGATGTTTCATAGCTCGACTCTAGGTCTCCTCACCTGTGGACAATATTCTATTAGCCTCATGTAAACTGGCAACCAGGGACACTTACAATGCTAAATGGAAACACTTTTCCATTGGACCGCTTCCCAGTCATTGGACCCCTACTCATGTCCACTGACTACTGTCCTGGATTACCTGGCCTCGCTTGCCAAGACAGGGTTGAGCTATTCCTCTGTTAAGTCCATTTGGCTTCTATTTCGGCCTTCCATGAACCTCTGGATGGAAGATTACTGTATCAACATCAAATAGCAAGAATGTTTCTAAGAGGAAAGTTACATATCAGACCTCCCATTAGATGACCCACACCTCAGAGGGATCTGAATTTTCTTTTAGAAGAACTGACCCTTGAACCTTTTGAAGGGGCGGCCACTTGTGACCTCCATTTTCTTTCTTGGAAGACTGTATTTTTAGTGGCTGTCACTTCTGTTCGTCGTATTTCCGAGCTTCATGCCCTCGTGTAAAGAGCCTTACTTAATTTTTCACAAAGACAGAGTGGTACTTCGGATAAAACCTTCCTTCTTACCTAAGGTGGTCTCAGAACTCGCCTTAAATTAGGCCATGGAGTTGCCTGTCTATTACCCCTGATCACTCCAGTCTGGGAGAATAACTCTTACATACCCTAGACGTCCACCGTACTCTTCGATATTATACTAATCATACTAAATCGGATAGAAAGACCTTTCAACTTTTTGTTATTTTCGCCTCAACCAGGGAAGGTCTCCCGGTCACTAAACTGACCCTCTCCAATTGACTAGCACACTGTATAATGTTTTGTTAAAAAAAAAAAAAAAATATGACGAACCATTGCCAGGACCTGTCCAAACGTATTGTACCAGAGCTATGGCCACCACAGTGGCTTGCTTCAAGGGAGCCTCCATTGCAGGTATCTGCAACGCAGCCACATGGTCCACAATACATACCTTCATGAAACATTACAACCTAGATATTGCTTCATGCCGTAGGGTGGTGTTTGGCCAGGCTGTCCTACAAGGCCTTCTGTCATAACGCTGCCCTTCTTGGGTTTACTGCTTGGGAATCATCCCAAGTGTATTACCTGCTGCAAGAGATTATCCCTGTGGAAGATAGTACCGTTGTGTACCTACCGTAACAGTAGATCTTTGAGGGGTATCTCTTGCTGCAGGTTCGATCCTTCCCTCCATCCCCCTCCTTCTCTAAGAAGAACAACTTCTAATCCAATTATTTATGGGATGGGATACCTATGGTACTTCGGGTCTCCCTCGGCCCTGTCTTAGTGGGGGGAACTGAGAATACCAGGGGCCTCCCACTCTTATATAGGAAGCAGGAAGATGATGTCATGTGTAGGTGGCCCCTGAAAAAGACTGCTAGAATAGAGCTGCTGTGCACCACAGCACCCTCTGGCGATGACCCAAGTGTATTACCTGCTGCAAGAGATGCCCGTCAAAGATCTACTGTTATGGCAGGTACATAACTGTACATCTTACTTTGAGATACAGCTCTTGCAGCAGGTAACACCATTAGGACTGAAGCCGGCAGGTGGCAGGACCCCACGGAATTCTTCTAGCTAGCTAACTTCAGCGAGGGACCCGCCCAGTCAGTCCGCCTCCATCAGGGCGTGAAGTACATAGGGGTTGGTCCCACCAGATTCCCAGTTCTTTTCCTTACGGCCGACTTGCATGTCTCGAATTCTTCGGATAGTTTCTAGCGTGCAACGCATGGTTAAGTTCTTCCTTCGGGGAAAAAAGTTAATTTTTTTGGCTCAGTTGCTGTCTGATGTCCTCTCCAACCTCCGTTGAAGGCCATCCCTCGAAGTGCACCTGTGGGAAGCAAATCCTGTTCCAGGATCCGCATTCGGCCTGCGTCCGGTGCCTAGGCCCAGACCACGACACCCGGTCCTGTATTTTCTGCCAAGGGTTCAACAGCCGGACCCGTATCTGTCGCCAGAAGGCTCTGCAGGCGTTCCTGCTTGAGGAGAAAGTTAGGGCCATGGACACCTCCAAGGGGGAGTTCTGCTGAGAAAGCCTGGAAACATTCTGAGAAGCACAGGGAGAAGGCTCCATCCAAGTCCCCGTCTAGGGCCTCAGACTCCCGTAGTTCCGGCTCCTGGTCCGACCGTTTGCCATCCCGGGCCCGTTCTCAGCCTTCCTCTGCTGCGGTGAAGAAACCTTCGGGCTCCTCTTCCTCCTCACAGGCCAAGACCTCCAGGCCCTCTTTGTCCTCTTCTTCCAAAGCCCTAGTAAGGTCTGGGGACCATCATCATCACCACAAGTCGGGTTCCCGCCATTCCAAACCTGACGTCTGGTCTGCCTCCTTGCCTCCTCCTCCCCAGCGGAAGACCAAGGAGCTTACCTCGCTTAAGAAGCTGTCGGACTCGACGTCGGCCACTCATCACAGGTCCCAGGAGCCGTCGACTGCCAAACGCCGGTCAGACCTTCGCCCTCTCGGTTGTCGGCAGGAGGGCCGATGTCTGCACGAGTCGAGAAGAGGACCCCGACGCCTCCTACCGATGTCTGTCAGGAGACTATCACGGAGGAGGAATTGACGCAGCCCGAGGACCAGACGGGTGAACCCAGTCCTGTCGAGCCTCCCAGGGAACCCTCCCCGCAACCTGAGGCCCCTGAGGAGCCGACGCTGGAACCAGACGACCTGGCCACCAGCACCCGGTCCGTTGTCTGGCCTTCCTTTTTCTGAGGTTAAGGAGCTCTTTACCTACTGGTGGGATACCATTAAAAAGGATGTTGTTCCCACACCACCTCCTCTACCTCCTCCTCCTCCTGCGACCCTTTCGACCCCTGTGCCCCCTTCTCCATCCGGGGCAGCAGGCCGAGTACCTCTCCCCCAGGAGCCTATGGACCCTCCAAGGGGAAGACCAGATAGGAGACCTCCATCTAGATCCTCTTCAGGGTCACCCAGTCCTAAGAGACCCAGAAGACGCCGCCGTTTGCCTTCGATGGAGGATACAGGATCGGAGTCCTCGGTGAGATCCTGATCCCTCTCTCCTCTTCCGATCCCCTCTCCGGACCCACGTGAGCTTCCTAGATCTCCTCCGGATGACCCATCGTTCTCGGAAATCATGAGACACATCCAAGAGAACATGGTCTGGGATGCAGAAGAGTTAGACCCCGAGAGACTACGCCTTGCTAGATATCTTCGGCAGAAGGATCCCAAGCCTGTGGTGGTACCATCCTTTGTGGACGTCACAAAGGCAGCGTGGAAGCGTCCACACTCGCTCCCGTCGATGCTGAAGAAAACTGACCGCCTGTACAAGGCTCCTAAGGAGGACCAGTACTTGGCTCAACATCCTCTGGCCGACTCTATGGTCATAACAGCCTCTTATGACCGGTCCCAGAGACCTCAACATTTGAGCACCCTGCCTCCAGACCCGGAGTCCAAACAGCTGGACGCTATGGGCAGGCGCACGTATGCTTCCGCTGTCTGTGTCATCAGATCCCTGAACTACTTGACCCACATGGTACAGTTCCAAAATGCTCTGTGGGAACAGGGACTGGATCTGGCGGAGAAATTGCCAGAAGGTGAGCAGGAGGAGGAGGAGATGTTGCAGCTCCTCCATACGGGTTCAGACGTGGGAACCCAGGTGCTGCGAGCCGCGTATGATTCCGCGGACTCCTCGGCCAGAGCGGCAGCTTCAGGCGTATGCCTCCAGAGACACTCATGGCTTCGTGTCTCCGGATTTACCCCAGACGTCCAGAAGAACATCATGGATGCTTCTTTCGAAGGAGAAGTTCTCTTTGGTGCACCCTCTGAGAAGGTTCTCACCAAGCTCCAAGAGGCCGGGAAGGCGGTGAGGTCGGTCCAGGCAGTGTACCGACCAAAGCTTAGTTCCTTTCATAGGAACCAAAGCCGTTTTCGTGGACGGACACAGAGACAACAGTCCCACACCGGTCCACAACAGAGGGGCTCCGGTTCCCGCAGAGCCCAGAGAAGACAGCCCGCAGGCAGAAGTCAGCGTCCAGCTAAGCTGGCTCAGCCTGCGGCTCCCTCCACCGCCACAGCCTGACTCCTTCCTGGCCCCCGCTCCTCAGGATCAACGGGACATCAAGGTCGGGGGTCGTATTGTGAATTACCTGCCGGGATGGCAGTCCATAACCACCGACAGGTGGGTTCTTCAGTTGGTCGAAAAAGGCCACTTTATAGAATTCGCAGACAAGCCACCCTCGAGGCCTCCTCTGCTCTCCCGTTACTCGGGTCAGCACAAATTGCTTATCAGGCAAGAAATACTCACGCTCCTGCAGCAGAGAGCGGTGGAGTATGTTCCAGAGAACCAGATAGATTCCAGATACTATTCCCACTTCTTTCTGGTTCCCAAGAAAACAGGGGACCTCCATCCAATCTTGGACCTCAGTGACCTAAATACGTCGGTCGCCTACAAAAGATTTTGCATGGTGACCCTTCCGGGCCTCATTCCCATGCTAAAGCAGGACGCCTTCTTAGCGTCCCTAGACATGCAGGACGCCTACCTGCACATTCCTGTGGCTCAGGCGCACAGGAGGTTCCTGTGCTTAGAGTTCCTCTGCTACTAATTTCAGTTCCGGGCTCTTCCGCTCGACTGTCATCGGCCCCCAGGGTCTTTACCAATTGCATGGCAGTCGTGGCAGCGTCCTTAAGGAGACAGGGCCACCGGTGTCTCAGCATTTGGACAATTGGCTTCTCATGGCTGCTCCAGAGAGGCGTTGTTGCTGGCTATTCAGAGCACCCAGGGCCTGTTCCAGTCTCTGGGCATTCTAATCAACTACGAGAAGTCTCTCCTCGTACCGTCACAGAAGCTGCAGTTCATAGGCGCAGTTCTGTACACCGTTTAGGGGAAAGCATCTCTCCCAGACGACAGAGCGGAACGCATCAGATCCCTCATCAGGGATCTCTCGGCGAAGAAGACTGTCCCTGCCAGGCTGGTCCTTCGTCTGCTCGGAAACATGGCTGCGGCCATTCCGACAGTCCCTTTGGCAAGACTCCACATGCGGGTAACTCAGTGGATGCTCAAGGTGCAGTGGGACCAAAGGCAAGACCACATGCAGCATCTGGTCAGAATCACAAATGCCGTGATTCGAGACTGGCAATGGTGGCTAGACCCAGGGACACTTTCGGGTGTCCCGTTTACAGTGCCGTCCCCGGCGATAATCCTCTCCACAGATGCCTCAGGGCTAGGGTGGGGAGCGCACTTGAACGGGGTGAGGTCCCAGGGAACATGGACCCCTCAGGAAGCCCACCTCCACATCAACGTGCTGGAGATGAGGGCGGTCCTCTACGCCCTGCAGGCCTTTCAGTCAGAAATCCCATCGAGCACTCTTCTGCTTCAGACAGACAACATGGCGGTGATGTATTACCTCAACAAACAAGGAGGCGCACACTCTAACCCCCTTTGCAGGGAAGCTATGAGTGTGAGATTGGGTAATTCAACACGGCACGAACCTGATTGCAGGTCATGTTCCTGGAGTGGACAACACAATTGCAGACGGCCTGAGTCGTTCCCAGGCCAGAGTCCACGAGTGAGAACTTCTTCAGGGGGTCGCAGAGGATCTGTTTCTTCGATGGGGCACTCCAGAACTGGACTTATTCACTTCCACATCCAACGCAAAACTGCCCAATTTCTGCTCGCTAGATCCAGGGCCTGGTGTTTTCTGGCGAGACGCGTTGTCCCTCTCCTGGGCGAACAGATTCCTCACGCCTTCCTCCCTTCCCTGCTGATCCAGAGAGTTCTTCTCAACCGCGCAGGGGCACGCAACAATGATCCTGATAGCGCCTTTTTGGCCCAGACAGATCTGGTTCCCCTTGCTCACGCAGCTGTCCCGGGAACCTCCGGTGCCATTGCCTTTCAACTCCCACCTCTTGTTTCAGGAGGAAGGTTCTCTAGTCCACCCGGACTTACGTTCACTGAACCTGCATGCATGGCTCCTAGAGACATAGCCATTTTGCGACACGGGGTCTCGCAAGAGGTGGCGAAAGTTATTTCCGTGGCCAGAAAGTCGGCAACGCATGCGACGTATGCCATGAAATGGCGCCGTTTTTGCCTGTGATCGCAAGCACGCGGCCTTTCCCCTCTAGGTTGCCCGGTGAAAGCGGTGTTAGAATACCTGCTCTCACTTTTCCATTCGGGTCTCGCCTACTCCTCTATTAAGGTGCACCTCTGCGCTATTTCTGCGTACCACTTCCTGGTGGGACAGTGCACAGTGGCGCAGCTTGACGCCTCTCGAGACTTTCTGAGAGGGGTGTTACACCTTAGGCCACCCATTAAGGACCCTGTCCCCCCCATGGGATTTACTCTTTGTCCTGGAACAACTTACGTTTCCCCGTTTTGAACCTGCCGCGGATTGCGAGCTGCGTTTCCTGTCATGGAAAACGTTACTTTTAGTTGCTGTTACGTCAGCAAGGAGAATTTCCGAGCTTCACGCTGTTACGTGTAAGGAACCTTATTTGATTTTCCACCAGGACAGAGTGTTCCTGAGGACGAATCCTAAGTTCTTGCCTAAGGTCGTCTCTGCACTCACTCTCAATCAGGACATTGACCTGCCTGTATATTTCCCTAAATATTCTAATAGAGGAGAAGTGCTGCTCCACACCCTAGATGTTCACCACTGTCTAAGATATTACCTGAACAGGACTAAACAGCTTCGCAAGTCAGAGCAACTCTTTGTTTCTTTCGCTGAGAGGATGATGGGCCAACCAGTATCTAAGCAGTCCCTTTCTTGCTGGCTTGTCCAGTGTATATCATACTGCTGTGATACTAAGCAGAAGCCCCTCCCGGGTACAGTCCGGAGCCATTCCACTAGGGGTGTGGCTACTTCCTTTGCAGCGTCTCCTCCTCTGCCATTTGTGCTGCAGCCACTTGGAGCTCTGTGCATATTTTTATCAGGCATTACAGCCTGGACATTGCTTCATGGCGAAGGGCCGGTTTCGGCCTGGCTGTGCTACAGGGTCTCCTGTCCTAGAGTCAGGACTTGGTATGGATTTTCCTAGTTTCCTCCTCCCAGAATGCTTACAAGCGTTATTGCTTGGAAATCAGTCCTAATGGTGTTACCTGCTGTAAGAGCTGTATGTCGAAGTAAGATAGTACAGTTATGTAAGAACTTACCGTAACAGTAGATTTTCGAGAACAGCTCTTGCAGCAGGTACCTTCCCGCCCACCTTCCCCCTTGGAGGAGGCATGGCTTACCGAGCCCTTGGGCAGGGGCTTACGCCCTCTTGTCTTCTGGTGGTGGATCCTCAGTCTCTCATTCTGATGTCGTCCTGTGGCCGGAAGTCTCTGGCGGGAGAACTGGGGAATCTGGCGGGACCGCCCCCTTATGTACTCATGGCCGTCGGGCCGAGACCGGCCGTCGGGGTCAGTCCCCGCTGAGTTAGCTAGCTAGAAGAATTACGTGGGGTCCTGCCGGCTTCAGTCCTAATGGTGTTACCTGCTGCATGAGCTGTTCTCGAAGATCTACTGTTATGGTAAGTTCTTGCGTAACTGTACTTTTCTAGGAGTGGTATATGTTTTTCATCCACACGGACCCACCCGACCTCCCCAACTTTGACGCACAACCTCTGCTTCCATCGGGCAAGATCTGGCATCGTGGGGCGGAGCCGAGGGATATACGACCCGGGTGGGTGGGAGGAGCCAGCGTGAAGACTTTCCGGCTGATCTTAAAGGGGAAAGGACATGCCAACAAGTGTGGACGAACTACATATACCACTCCTAGAACTACTGTTACAGGTGAGCAACCTGTATTTCTGGTGCAAAAGGCAGTGTATAAATCCTCTCAAAGCATCAATCCCTAATCTTTTAGACTATTTGGTGCAGTTGCAGGCCTCAGGATTGAAGGCCTCATCCTTGAAGATGCACGTAGCTGCAATTTCTGCTTACCTGTCCATAGGCGAAGAACAGTCAGTCCTTTCTTTGCCTGTTTTCAAAAAGTTCTTTAAAGGTTGTCTTCACTTTCAGCCCCCAATCAGGGAACCTGTTCCGCCTTGGAGCCTTAACCAGTGCAATGCCAAGCTCATGGAGTCTCCTTTTGAACCCATGGCTATGGCCCATGTAAAGTATGTCACTTCAAAGACCATATTCCTATTTGGGATGGGCCACCATATAGCGTGGAGCCGATGTTGGCCACATGACGCCAGGTGGGTGGTCCTCACCAGATACTGCTAGCTAAAGTTTTCCATGTGGTCCTAGTGCCTGGCGGCTGAGTCCTACTCTCTTGAAGATCTGCTGTTACGGTAAGTTCTTACGTAACTGTACTTTGCTATTACATCTGCTCGAAGGATTTCCAAACTTCAGGCTCTGATGTGTAGCGATCCTTATTTAGTTTTCCACAAGCACAGTGTGTTTTTGAGGACCAATCCTAAGTTTCTTCCTAAGGTGGTGTCTGAGTTTACTCTGAATCAAGACTAATGTTAATCAGATAGTGCTTTTGTGGATCCTATCACTATCTGTCAGATAGTGCTGATATCCTGACTTGGATCCTACCAGATATCCTGTCAAAGACAGATGCAGGATCCAGGGTCAGATAGCGATGGATCCTAACTAGGATTCAGGTGTCCTAGTTAGGATCCACGGATCCTAGGGCAGATAGTTAGTATCAGGGGCCAGATAGTGATGGATTCTGGTTAGGATCCCGGGTATCCTAGCTGGTAGAATCCATGGTCAGCTAGCACTATACCACAGCAACTATCTGGCCAAATTGGAGGTATCTGTTGGTATCCTGATTTCTATGATACTATCTGAGCATCACTAATCAAGACATACACCTGCCTGTGTATTACTCTTGAGTATTCGAATCCAGGGGAGGCCTTACTACGTACACTAGATGTCCACCGTATGCTTCGCTATTATTTGGATCGCCCCCGAGCCATTCAGGACAGCAGATCAGTTGTTTCTTTCACCCCAAGGAAAGAAGGGGCTCCTGTTTCAAAACAGTGTTTGTACAAATGGTGGGTTAAGTGCATTGTTTGTTGTTACCGCAAGTATGACAAGCCTTTACCGGGGGGCATAGCTGCTTTGTTTGCTTCTTTCAGAAATGTGTCCATTGCTGACCTTTGTGCAGCGACCATTTGGAGTTCTGTCCATACATTTCAGTCTGGACATTGCATCTAGGCGCAGAGCTGGTTTTGGACTTGCAGTCCTTCAGGGCCTGCTCTCGTGAGAACCTTACACTAAATTCTACCTCCGCCCAGCTGACCGAGGTTAGTCCTTTCACTGCTTGGGACTCTGTCCTAATGGTGTAACCTGCTGCAGGAGCCCCCCTCTAAGTGAGATAGTACAGTTACGTGAGAACTTAGCTTAACAGTAGATCTTCAGGAGGAGCTCTTGCAGCAGGTGCTGCTTTCCCTCCATCCCCTGGTGACTACTTCTCCATCTCTGTTACCTCTATTTCCTCAGTGTAGAGGAACCTCTTCGCTTCTCCAGTTTCTGTATATGCTGGGGTCTCTGGCGGGAGAACTGAGGTTGAGCTGGGGGACTGCCCCCTTTATACCATAGGTGGATGTCGGTGGTGGGCCGACGTCAGGTGCAGTCCCCTGCTGTATACTGCTAGCTAGATGTTTTCCGTGGGGTCCTGGTGCTTGCCGGCTTCAGTCCTAACAGGGTTGTAACCTGCTGCAAGAGCTCCCTGTCCAAGATCTGTTGGTACGGTAAGTGCTTACGTAACTGTACTTTAGCAGTTGAGAGACAATCGCACGTGTTCACATCACCTGCCTTGTGAGCCACATTTGGGAAGCTGCTGGAAGCGTCAGTTAAGTGTTTGCGGTTCAGCTTGGCGGCAGTTTTATTGCAAGTTGCAGTCTGAGAAGAATGCAGTAAGATGCTTTTCTTTAGGGGTAGGTGAGAGTGTATGGTATGAGTGAAATGTGGGAGTGAAGTTTGCGGACCGATGCATTTAATGTGTATTTGTGAGCAGGTCATGTGGCTGCTGGACTTGATGCAGTGATATGTACGAACATATGACAGTGTTCCACATTGCGTGAAAATAGTGGTGGTAAGGGGAGGAGCCACAGGGGCCGGGGTCACCAGGGGTGGAGCTACCAGCGGGCGAAGTCAGTCGGGATGCAATAAACGCATAAGAAACAAGAGTAATATGATGATCTCAAGCCTCTTTACTATGCAGTAACAAAAGAAAAGTGTGATAAAACATACTGTAGAATCTCTGCATTTTAGTATCAGCCAGGCAACAGTTTGTGAGAGTCTTAACATTTTGGTGAGGCCATACTACAACTCTTTACTAGTGCCTGCAAGGCCAAGATCTAATCTTCAGTTTCGCAGTCCTGCCCAATGAGCTGCAGCTTCCAAATAAGGGAAACTGTCAACATCAGGGCCCTCAATTGAGATAAGCATAAGTGCATTTAGCACACTGGCACACAATCTATTTCGTTCCTGCGTTTTTATTCGATTCAGTGCAGAAAAACCCCTCACAATCTGCAGTTGACATGTGTATTATCATTGCCAGTTCTGCCAAAGTAGATATGTTTGGATACAGGTCTACATACTTAGTAGTTAGAGCGTGCAACACATCAGAAATAGTCTTAAAGGCCATCTTTTCCATGAACATGAGACTACGCAGAGAAGCCCATTCCAGTGTAGAAGCATCTACATCCACAACAGTAGCATACTGACAAAGAATAATCTTAAGGCTATCACTACCATACCCTTCCAACTCTTCAATATCAACTTCCTGTATCATGCTGGGGTCAAAGATACTGAACGCATCCAAAAGTTCTGTGCTTGGAAACCTTTGCTCAATTTGAGCAATTAGGGCCCTAATAAACTTGTCATGCACAGAGGTTCTGAAATGATTTAACTGTGGTTCGCTAAATGGCAAGTTCAGGCCATTATCATTCAGGAGTACTAGTTCAGGTGAAACGGAGGAGAAGTACTGACCAGGTACCAGTAGGCGTGCCCCTTAGAATCTCTAAAGTGGAATGTAAATGTATCTTTATATCAGTAAAATTCAGAGCTGATGTTTGAAAGCATTTAGATAAGGTGCTAAGGTGTGGGAGTATGTCACACATCATGCATAAAATTGAGAAAAACTCCCAATTTTCCACCATTTTTACTAGGCCCACAGCTTGGGGATCATGCCTTTCAGAGGCGCCTCTATGCAAGGACGTAACAACGGATGGGAAAATCTTCCTTAGTGTGTCACATGCTGCATCATGGGACAACCACCTACCTGCTTTTGCCTGTTTAGGCTTTAAAACAGGGTTTTCCATTGCCTGATGAATTTCTTTTAGGGCAGCCATGCAAACAGCAGAGTTTTCATAATATCTGTATAAGTGATCTAGTGTTTGATTAAACTTTTATGAGCTCACTTCATTTGCTGCTGCGTTTACAGCCAAGGCCTCCCGGTGAGCCATACAGTGATTTTCAACAAGAATTTGGCTGACTTCTTTCAGCTTTTTAGCCACCCCGTTTTGCCTGCCCAGCATAACGGCTGCTCCATCACTGCCTAACCCTGCAAGGTGATCAACCGAGATTTGATTATCAGAGAACTCCAGCATTTTTTTAACAATTGTGTCTGCCTTTCCATCAATTAGTTCCTCAAGTCCTAGGAAAGAAACTCTGGGTTTCCCTTCTTTGCAGTACATACCATACAAAATGAGCTGCTTCATAACAGCAGTATCCGTTGTTTCGTCCACCAAATATGAAAAAAATTTGGCAGCCTTCAAATCTGTAAGAACTGATCTCCTGACCACCTCACCCAGAGAGAGAGAGAGAACCATTTCTCTGACAGTTCGATCAGAACGATATTTAACGGCGTCAGCAATATGTATATTGTCTAGGTATTTGCATCCCAGTGATTTGGCGAGATCCAGCAGTGAGCCATATTTCGTTGTGTGAGGCAGCTCATTTTTTATTAGCCAGTACATGCAACGAAGGGATGCCACAAAAGCTTCTTGTTCCAGGGTCAGGGCCTGCTGCATTGCCTGCTCTATTCCACCTTTTGAAGCTGAAATTCTGCAGTTAGCTTCCAGTTCAGAAGCAACAACGTGAACTGAACTGTTCTGATGCCTTTTGATGGCATCTTCTCTGAATGTCTTACACCCACTGAGTACCCAAACTGTTCCTGATTTGGGCATTTGTTTATGTTTTATGCAAAATGCACAAAACATGCCATCATTTTCTTTGTACTGTAACCAACAGTATTTGTTAAGCCAGCCAGTATAAAAGCCTGTTGCTCTATGCTTAGAGGTGTTTTTTTCTGTATTACAGGAGGAAGTGCAGGGAGTCTTTTGGACAATGACGTCGATATCAACTGGACCAACTGGCATTGTCCCAATCATCGACTCACAATTGTCATCTTGATCAGGATGTTTCCGTTTTTGAGTTAATTTGGAACCAAAGTTAGTTAGTTTCTGCATTGTGTACAATAAAGCTTTTTTTCCTAAGTGTTGTCGTGTGTTTATTGTCAATACAGAATGAGAGTTTGGTAATGCTGGTTGAGCCCCGAATTTTTTTTGTCACACAAATATTTTTTTGCTCCCTGAATCAGGGTTCAGACCAAGTGACCACTGACGAAGCATGGTTGCACAACCTGACTGGTGGGACAGACACTGACCCCCTGGTGGCACAGTTAAGGAGCCCTGATTTTTTTTTTTTTTTTTCACTCCCACACAAATATTTTGTTTTCTTTACTACTTTGATGCTGGCTTAGAAACAAGTGACCGCTCACAGTGATGAAGCAAGGAATGCACAAGACTGGTAGGACAGGGACTGGCAGACCCACTAGTGGCACCGTTTGGAGCCCTGATTTTTTTTTTTTTTCCCTTCACACAGATATTTTTTTTTTTTACTGACTTAGAAATAAGTGACCACACACGCTGACAAGACTGGCTGGATGGGGTCTGGCACGGGACCCACTGGAGGCACCGTTTGGAGCCCTGATTTTTTTTCTCTCACAAATATTTTTTTTTCTTTACTACTGACTTAGAAACAAGTGACCGCTCACACTGACGAAGCAAGGAATGCACAAGACCGGTAGGACAGGGACTGGCAGACCCACTGGTGGCCTCACACATAAATTATTTCCTAAAAATGTTTATCAGAGTATTTGGGAAGCAAACACCTACACAAAAGTTAGGAAATGCACACGTTTAAAGAACAGGGACAAGTCGGAGTCAGTATGATGATAGATCAAGCCCACAATCAGTTTAATTTTGTAAAATTGTAAGACAGATCAACTTTGTCTTGATAAGTGTTGGGGCCAAAAAATACTAAATTGACCACTGTTCACATAGAAAAGGTAGTGCACACCGAAATCATGGGCCAATACATCAGGTATCAGGGAGTCAAGAATAAATATGTGGGAGTAGTGCTGTGGCCACAAAACTATCCAAGAAATCTGTGGGTAATAGTGGCCACAAAACTATACTAGACCCTGGTCTTGATATAAATATATTTTTTTGAAGGGAGGAATCAGTACTGGCTCCTATTCAAAATGTCTCCACAACTTTCCACTGTGCACCTTGTATTTTTTTTCAACAAGAACTTTTTTTTTTTCCTTAATTCAGCAATTCAACAGAGAACAAAATCAGAGCTGCATGGTGGTCATTTGTTGAACAGACCACACAATCTCTCCCGCCCCCTCGCACACAGCACCCCTTCAAGTAATTGCAGCTGTTAGATAAACAGAAAAGTTTTATTGGAGTGACTCAGTTAAAATAAGTCTGATTAAAGTAAGCTGGTTGCTTGACACTATTTGAACAACTGCAAAGTCTCTAATCTCAACGGAACAAACGCTCAATCCTTATGCTTGCAAGGACACACATGCACTGACAAACACTCTTCCAAGTGGCAGCAGACTACCGAAATGGGACTTACCCCAGTGTGTAGCTGCTTCACTGATAGGACATCTGGGACATCGCTCCTCGATCAGACTCCCTCATTGGATCCTTCATTTGGCACTCTCTATTCTTCCGATGGTCATCTGACCCACCAGAAGATCCACATGTGATCACTGAGAGCCCCGACCCGCCTCCTACATTACTGTGGTTGTGCACAGACACACAGCTCGCACCAGACTCCGTTTTGATCTTTCTCCTCGTTCTTGTGCATGCGCGACTTGTTCAGTGCTCAGGCACGCTGCTCCACTGTGCGCGAACTCCCAAGCACAAGTATGAGGAGATTTAAAGAGATAGGCTGCATTGTTATGAAGAGTGGCAGTCACACAGTATGAGAGGCGGCCGTTTAAAATAGCGTGGCGCCCTGCCTCTCACTTTTAATGAATGGGGAACACTGTATGAAACTGCCAGCAGATACAGGCCATACGTTCTATCAAGTCTGCTTGAATGTGCAGCTAACAGTCCATTACACTGCAGCTGCCCCTCCCTCCTACCCACATAGTGGTGGGAGAACATCACTTTTCAAGGTGGCCACTGACCAGTCTGAGGACAGGATCTTTTTGTGCTGTTGTAGAATGATTGTTATAAAATGGGGAGGCAAAATGCTACAAGCTGACTGACACACAGGTGTACATGGTGACACCACTGTCAAGATCTGAACACAAGTGCTGCCCTCCTGGGCACAGTGCAGGTGAAATCAGTGTGTTAACAAGACTTAAGAACACTCAGGTTTTAAACAGCAGTCAGTTTTTCCCCTGCAAACAACTAGCACAGAAACCGTAAATCTTTTAGCTCCCAGTAGTGGAACTATTTTATGTTAACGCTAAACAGATTTTCAGTTTTTTAATTGCTCTAAACTGTATATATATTTTTTTTATTTATTTACCTTATTAGTGCAGCATGACACTACAGGGTTTCGGTAGTTGTGTCACAGCTGCGCTTCCAGGATGGAAAGCACTTGGCTGCTATGCCCTTGGGGCATGCAGTTGTGCACAACTACCAATACTGTTGTGTAGCACAACTTCCAACACCTTTTTGGGTCTCATTGCATACATTTATTTATTTTATTATTTATTTATTTGTTCTAGGATTACAAATACCTTTGAGCCAAGGCTCTTTTACAAAGGTTCCACGTCATTGGTACAATTGAGACAATCATAAGCAAAGATAACAGTTTATACAATTAAAAAAAAAAACACCACATAGTCTTGTAGATGAAAAAAGATCAATAAGGTGAAACCTTGGGAAAGGAGAAGGGTGAAATCAGGGAGACTAAGTGGATGGGAGAGAAGGGGAGGTAGGTTGGGGGGGACAGAGAGAGGAGAGGTGAAAGGCGGATAAGAATAGAGGTAGTGCAGTCGGGTGGCATTTGTCATGGGCCAGCAGGGGAGGTGAAGATAGGAAGGGGAGTGCTGGCAAAGTGCAGGAGTAGATGTGGGTCCAAAAGGGCATCTTCAGCTATGGAATCAAAAGATATGTTTAGTCACAACAGTGTCAGAGGTTGGAGGCAGTCAGTATTAGGTGGAGCCGAGTCTTAAAAGTGCTGAGCGATAGTGAAGATGAGATGTCGCTGGGAAGACCGTTGTACCAACTAGTGGCTCAGTAAGCAAAGGATCTTTGGCCTTGTGTTGTGTGGCAACGCGGGACTTGCAGAAGCTGAGGTTTTGATCCCCTGGTATGTCGGTGGGGGGACAAGGCCCAGCAAGATTTTCTTAGTAGTAGTACAAATTTGGTGTTTTATACGATTTGGCAAGATTCAACCATCCAGTTTGAGAATAGAGGTCACAGGTGTGAGCTGGACTGGCATCTGACATCTTCAGGTCTTTTTGCAATGTCAGTGTTTGCTGGCAGCTGTGATAGATTTGAGTATTGAGGTAGTGTCTCTGGTGGGGTGGGGATGAGGATTTAAGTCCTCCTCATCTCCACAGAACAACAAGACTTATCCTGGTCTGAACAGCTTAAAACCGGGTGAAGAATGCTTATGCCTCTTTTTTTATTTTTTTTTTTAATATGTATTTTAAGGATACATAAACATAGCTGATAGACTGATTTCCTCAGTTATTGTCCCTATTAAACATTTTTGCAGTATACACTAAATGGGAAAAATTTCTGACTAGTAGTGATCTGAATGTGTTCCAAACGATGTGTAGGTAGTTGAAGTGTCTTAAAGAGCTAGTGTACTGCCTGGAAACTGCCTGCAATGAATTGTAACTTTCAGATGTAGTTAGCTATTATGTGTTCTATCTCAAGTATTTTTTCTTTTCTGTTTGCTAATTAGAAGTTTTTCCACCCGGCAGTACTGAGGTGTGTGGAGCAGCAGTCTGTCTGGAGGGAAAAAAAATCGCTTCTGTTCCTCCCACTACATCAACACTGAGACTGCACTGAGTATGACATCACTAGTAACGAATGAGAACCATTTCTCACTGCCAGGTTTCACTTTCTTATGAAGCAGCAGGGCCTGGTTGATCTTATTTTGAGATGCAGCTCTTGCAGCAGGTGACACCATTAGGACTGAAGCCGGCAGGTGCCAGGACCCAACGAAAATTTTCTAGCTAGCAGTCTTCAGCGGGAACCGCCTCCGACGTTGGTCCTGCCCTGACATCAGGCGTAGTACATAAGGAAGCGGTCCCCCCATAATCCTCAGTTCTTTTCCCGCCATCGACTCACCAGTATCGGCCTCTCGGTCTCCTTTTCTAGCGCACAACGACCATAAGAACTACGACGATTTTTGTCTGCTTTTCGAATTCTGAACAACTGATGTCCTCTCCAGCCACTTCTTTAGAGGGTCACCATATGAAGTGCACCTGCGGCAAACACATCACCTTCAAGGATCCCCATTCGGCCTGTGTGCGCTGCCTAGGCCTGGACCACGACACCAAGGCCTTCAACAGTCGCACCAGGATCTGCCGCCAGAAGGCACTTCCAAGTGTTTCTACTGGAAGAGAAACTCAAAACCATGGACAAGGAACTTTCCTCCCGGGGAGAGCCTTCGAGCAAAACCCACAAGCACTGGACAAGCACCGGGAAAAGAAAAGGTCCAGGTCTCTTGCGAGGGCCTCGGACTCGCGAAGCTCCGGCTCAAAATCGGATCGCTGTTCCTCCAGGGCTCGGCCGCAGCCTCCCCTGGTCCAGGTCAGGTCATCCAGCGGTGGTTCCTCTTTTCAGCATCTGAAGACTTTGAGGCCCTCGGCCTCTTCTACTCCTTCCAAGGCCTCATCGAAGCCGGCGGAGCGCCATAAATCTTCCTCCCATTGTCAGGACACCGACGCCTGGTCAGTCTCCCAGCCACCCCGAGGTTTGGATACGGCACCCCGTAAAACCAAGGACCTGATGCCCCTTAAATGGACTTCGGACCCGACGTCGGCCAAACATCACTGGTGTTCCCAGGAGCCGACGATACCCAGACACCCATCGCTGGCCAGGCGTTCGCCTCCGAAGATGGCCAGGGGACCGACGTCGGCTACCTCAGAGAAGAGGACTGCACCCCCGTCGCCGGCAGGCGCTGGTCAGAGGGACTCCACCGAGGAGGACGCCACACAGCCCAAGGACCAGGCGGGAGACGCCGGTCTCCCAAGGGAACCTTCACCAGAGTGGGAGATCCCCGGGTACCGCCCGACCCCGGCAACAGTCCTCCGGCGCCAGGCCCATCATCGGGTATGAATCTGGCAGAGGTAAAAGAGCTTTTTACCTTCTGGTGGGACACCATCAAAAAAGATGTGGTACCCGCATGTCGTCCTCCTCCTACACCTACTCGGCCTCCACCCACTCCTTCACCGCCTACCCCCTCTCCACCTAAGGGGCCTGTAGGATGACCTCCATCCCCCAAGGAGCAGACGCCACCTCCTAGTGGTAGATCTTTGGAAAGGAGAAGGCCTCCCTCCAAATCCCCCTCAGGGTCACCCAGCCCCAAGAGACCCAGACGACGTCGGTACACTCCGTCGGGGGAGGATTCCAGGTTGGACGCTTGAGTTTTCCAGATCACCTTCTCTTAGCATTCCCTCTCCTGACCCACACGACCTACCCAGGTCTCCTCCGGATGATCCCTCCTTTGCGGAGATCGTGAGGCCCATCCAGGAGAACATGGGGTGGGATGCTGAGGAGCTTGACCCCGAGCGACAACGCCTTGCCCGCTACCTTCAGCAAAAAAAACTGAAGCCTGTGGTAGTGCTGCCCTTGGTGGATACCTTCGTGGACGTCACCAAGGCTGCCTGGAAACGTCTGCATTCCACTCACGCGGTGCTGAAGAAGGCTGACCGCCTATACAAGGCCCCTAGGGGGGAACAGTATTTGGTGAACCATCCTCTGGCTGATTCCCTGGTCATCACTGCTTCGCATGACCGGTCTCGGAGACCTCAGCATTTGAGCACTCAGCCACCGGACCAGGAATCCAAGCAATTGGACGTCCTGGGAAGGCGCACGTACGCGGCTTTGACTTGCGCCATCAGGTCACTGAACTATCTGACCCACATGGTTCAGTTCCAGAACACACTGTGGGAACAGGGTCAGGACCTGGTCGAGAAGATGCCCAATGGCGATCACAGAGAGGAGCTCTCGAACCTCCTCCGCACGGGTTCAGATGTGGGGACCCAAGTGCTCAGAGCCGCATATGATTCTGCGGACTCTTCAGCCAGAGCTGCAGCTTCAGGCGTATGTTTCCGGAGACACTCTTGGCTCCGTGTCTCCGGGTTTACCCCGGACATCCAGAAAAACATCCTAGACGTCCCTTATAATGGCGAGGTCCTATTTGGTGAAGCCTCTGAGAGAGTGATCACCAAACTCCAGGACGCAGGGAAGGCAGTCCGATCTGTACAGGCTATGTACAGGTCTCGGCCTAATTCCTTTCTTAGGAACCAGAGCAGTTTTCGTGGCCGGCTACAAAGGCAACAGCCATGTTCCGGTCAGCAGCAGAGGGGCACTTTCACACACAAGGCCCAGGCCAAGTCATCCCCAGGCAGAGGTCAACGATTTTCAAAGTCGGCCCAGCCTTCTGGGTCAAAATCTGCCACAGCATGACTCCTTCCCAGCCCCCGCCCCTCCCCAGGATCAACGGGAAAAGAAGTCGGGGGTCGCATCGCATGCCACTTTCCAGGGTGG
The DNA here is from genome assembly GCA_016271365.2 of Neoceratodus forsteri. Classification (NCBI taxonomy): domain Eukaryota; kingdom Metazoa; phylum Chordata; order Ceratodontiformes; family Ceratodontidae; genus Neoceratodus; species Neoceratodus forsteri. Next base: position 678,806,521 of record CM028133.1, on the reverse strand, counting down.
CAGTTGATCACCACCGACAGGTGGGTTCTGCAGCTGGTCAAAAAAGCCCATTATATAGAGTTTGTAGGCAGCCCACCTATAAGACCTCCCCTGCTTTCCCGTTATTCGTGTCAGCATGCCCTGCTCATACAGCAGGAAGTGGTTGCGCTTCTGGAAAAGGAAGCCTTGGAGTATGTCCCAGAGAACCAGAGAGGACTAGGGTACTATTCTCACTTCTTCCTGGTTCTAAAGAAAACGGGGGACCTCCGCCCAATACTGGACCTCTGCGACCTCAGCCTTTCAGTCGCTTACAAGTGCTTCCGCATGGTGACCCTTCCGGGCCTAATTCCCATGCTGAAGCAGGATGCCTTTCTGGCGTCTTTGGACGTGCAGAATGCCTACCTGCACATTCCTATTGCTCAAGCGCAACGGAGGTTCCTTCGCTTCCAGTTTCAGAGCCGCCATTATCAGTTCTGAGCTCTTCCCTTCGGGCTGTCATCAGCACCTTGCGTATTCACGAAGTACATGTCTGTCGTAGCTGCGTCTCTAAGGAGACAGGGCATACGTGTTCCCATACCTGGAGCGACTGGCTTCTCATGGCACCCTCCAGGGAGGCCTTGATGACTGCTATTCACTGCACCCAGTCTCTTTTTCAGTCACTGGGTATTCTCATCAACTATGAGAAGTCACACCTGGTTCTGTCTCAGAAGCTGCAGTTTATTGGAGCAGTTCTGGACACCATCGGAGGGAAAGCTTTCCTTCCCAAGGACAGAGCGGAACACATCGGATCCCTTATCAGGGAGTTGTCGGCGAAGAAGACCGTCCCAGCCAGACTGGTCCTTTGCCTGCTCGGACACATGGCTGCGGCCATTGCAACAGTCCTGCTAGACCGTCTCCACATGTGGGTAACCCAGTGGATGTTACGGGTGCAATGGGGCCAAAGGCAAGACCACCACGAAAACCGTAATTCGAGATTGGCAATGGTGGCTACATCCAGGGAACCTCTCTGCAGGGGTTCCCTTCACAGAGCTGTCCCCGACTGTGACTCTCTCCACAGACGCCTCAGGGCTCTGGTGGGGAGCACACCTCGACGGTGTTCGGTCTCGGGGCCTGTGGACAGCCTAGGAGTCTCATCTCCACATCAACATCCTAGAAATGAGGACAGTCCTTTACGCTCTGCAGGCCTTCCAGTTGGAGATTCGACCGGGTACACTTCTGTTACAAACAGACAATTCCGCAGTGATGCATTACCTCAACAAACAAGGAGGCACTCACTCCTACCCGCTTTGTAGGGAGGCCATGAGAGTGTGGGAGTGGGTATTGCAACACGGCGCAAACCTAATTGCAGTTCACGTCCCAGGAATGGACAACACCATCGCAGACAGCCTGAGCCACTCTTAGGCCAGAGTCCACAAATGGGAACTTCTGCAGGAGGTGGCAGAGGATCTGTTTCACAGATGAGGTACTCCAGAATTAGACCTTTTTGCGTCCCCATCCATCGCAAAACTGCCCAATTTTGCCTCGGTAGATCCAGGGCCTGGTGTTTTCTGGCGAGACGCATTGTCCCTCTCCTGGGCTGGCAGATTCCTCTGTGCCTTTCCTCCTTTCCCATTGATCCAGAGAGTTCTCTTAAAACTTCGCAGGGAGCAAGCAACGCTCATTCTGATCGCACCCTTCTGGCCCAGACCGATCTGGTTCCCCCTCTTGCACCAGCTGTCCTGGGAACCTCCAGTTCCTTTGCCAATCAGCTCCCATCTGTTGTCTCAGGAGGGGGGTTCATTGGTCCATCCGGACCTACGCTCATTGAACCTGCACGCTTGGCTCCTAGAGACATAGCCATGATGCGATACGGGATCTCGCAAGAAGTGGCAGACGTACTCTCTGCCACCAGAAAACCAGCTACCCACGCAACTTACGCCATGAAATGGCGCCGATTCTGCTTGTGGGCCCGTGCGCCTGGCTTTCTGCCATTACTGTCCAGAAAAGCTGGTTCTGGACGATCTGCTTTTGGACTATCTGCTTTCCCTCTTCCACTCCGGTCTGGCTTACTCCTCGATTAAAGTGCACCTTTGTGCCATTTCTGCTTACCGTGCCCCTGTAGGCCATGGGACGGTGGCCCAGCTGGACACTACTCGTGCCTTTTTAAGGGGCGTCCTCCACCTTAGGCCTCCCATTAAAGATCTAATCCCTCCTTGGGACTTACCTTTTGTCCTGGAGCAGCTCACGCTGCCACCCTTTGAACCAGCCGCGGATTGCAAGCTACGTTTTCTCTCTTGGAAAATGTTATTTTTAGTTGCAGTTACTTCTGCCAGAATAATTTTGGAATTGCATGCTCTTATGTGCAAGAGCCTTATTTGGTTTTCCACTAGGACAGGATATCCCTAAAGACAAACCCAAAGTTTTTGCCTAAGGTGGTCTCAGCTCTCACCCTTAATCAGGATGTCTATCTACCAGTGTATTTTCCAAGGTACTCTAATCGAAGAGAAGCCCTTCTGCACACCCTAGACTTGCACAGGTGCCTCAGATACTACCTAAACAGAACCAAACAGCACTGAAAGTCGGACCAGCTTTTCATCTCCTTTGCTCACAGGATGAAGGGAGCTCCTGTCTCCAAACAGTCACTTTCTAGGTGGCTCATCCAGTGCATTACTTTCTGTTATGAGAAGCACAGTAAACCCTTACTGGGCGCGGTCAAGGGTCATTCCACAAGAGGGGTGGCTACTTCCTTTGCGGCGTTGAAGAACATCTCCACCTCAGCTATTTGTGCTGCAGCTACTTGGAGCTCTGTGCATACCTTTATCAGGCATTAGAGTATGGACATTGCATCAAGATGAAGAGCGGGGTTCGGTCTAGCTGTCCTTCAGGGACTTCTGTCCTCGGCTCGAGTTATTTTTTTATTTATTTATTAGCTTTTGGTAACCGGGTAAGTGGGCTAGGCAACAGACCTGCCTATTTTCAGGCACGACCCGGGAGAGCACAGGACATTGGTTACAATATGCAGAAATGCACAGACATAATATAGGTGTACTGGAGCAAAACAAGATATACATTGGGTAGCACAGTAATAGTTACATAAGGGTACATTTTAGGCATAGATCATAATAAGGATGTAAAATAAAGCAATTAGGGTAACCATAAGACAGCTGAGGACAGTAAAGACATCAAGGTTCATAGCCACCTAGACAAATGTATTGCATGGGAGAACATTAGTGTAGTACTCGGGTCAGACCGACAGCCTGCAGTGGGACAAAGCAAATTAAGAGCATTTGCATTGGCCATGGCTAGGAGGTGGGTGAACAGCGTAGTTTTGAATTCTCGATGGAGGCTGAAGTTTTCACCATAAGGGGAGTGAGTTCCAGAATTTGGGAGCAAAATGGGCAAATGCCTGTTCACCCATTTTTGTCATGCAAGGTCTAGTGGAGAGCATGGGGACAGAGGAAGACCTGAGGGTACGGGTGTGTGAGGCAGGAGTCAGGATGTTGGCAAGATAGACAGGGCCGAGAGGTCTAGACAGGGAGTCGATAAAGCAGCCCAGGGAGTAGGCTCGAATATCTTTAGGTGACAGCCAATTTAAGCCAGCGTAAAGGAGACAATGATGGGTAAGACGTGGGGCAGTTAAGGTGAATCTACAGATGCTGTTGTCGACAGTGTCCCATTTGTGGAGTGTAGCAGAGTTTGCAGCAAAGAGGAGGGGAGGGGCAGAGCATATTGGAGCTGGGGTAAGAGAATACCTCTCGCAACAGAAAGTCTAGCGGAAGGAGTGGCGCACGCGATAAGCTCCGCCAATTTTAGCATTGACGGCACACCATATTGACATGTTGAGACAGGTCAAGTGTGGGATCCAAAGTGACCCCAAGGTACTTGAAGGACTCAGTGTTTGAGATGAGGGAGCCATCAAGGCATTGAACCCGGAGCCTGTTTGCAGGGGCAGACAGTTTCTTAGAGGATCCGAATAGCATAGCACAGGTTTTTTCTAGGTTCAGGACTTGGTGGTTGCTAGAGAGCCAGGTCTGCAGGAATTGGAAGTCATTAGTGAGAGTGGAGTTGATGGCAGCAACCGATTTTGATGCAGAGTAGAGAACAAGGTCATCTGCGTACATAAGAGTGCAGCTGTGCCGGGACATGGTGGGAATATCATTTAGGAAGAGGGAGAAGAGAAGAGTAGAGGTCCAAGAGTGGATCCCTGGGGAACTCCACGGGAGATGTTTAGGGGGGAGGAAAGGGCCTTGTGAAATGCTACCGCCTGAGTCCGATTGTCAAGATAGCTATGGAACCAGGAGAGGGCTTGGTCAGATGTTCCAATGGATTGGAGCTTCTTTAGCATGAGAGGATAGTGTACCATGTCGAAGGCTTTAGACAGGTCGATAAAGACGGCCCCAGTGAGTAGGCCACGGTCCATATTATTTCTGATGTCATTTGTAAGTTGTGTAAGTGCAGAGGTGGTACTGTGACCGGGCCAGAAACCATGTTGACACGGGGTTTGAAGATTAAACATGTCAAGGTGAGCAGCAAGCTGGCGGTGGACTATTTTTTCAAGCAGCTTACTGAGAGTGGGCAGAAGAGATATAGGGCGGTAGTTGGACATGAGTTTGACATCGCCCTTTTTGTGTATAGGGATGGTTCTGGCTGTTTTCCAGGTGGATGGGACAGTAGACATACGAATCGAGAGGTTAAAAAGCCAGGTGATAGGTCTGGTCAGCCAAGGTGCATACTGCTTAAGTATGCAAGGATGGATGCCCTCAGGCCCTTGACCCCACGGTGCCAGAAGGGACTTAAGTAGCTACGAACTTCAGGGTATGTGGTTGGAGCCAAGAAGCGGAAGGGAGGGGTGGGAGGGGAAGAGGAGGAGAAGAGGACAGTCAGGTTGTGGGCAAGTTAGAGTAGCGACTGGTGGAGAAGAAAAAAGGGCATTGAAGGCGTTGGCAGTGGTGTCATGGTTGGTGCAGTGAACACCTTGAATGTTCATGTCAGCTGGATTCTGTTGCTTGTCGTTGCCGAGAATGTCCTTAATTTTGGACCAGTACCTGCGTGGATTTGTAGAGGATGTTATTAGTAGGTTCCTGTAGTAGGTGCTTTTGGCAATACGAATTTGTCTTTTGCAGTTGTTACGTAATGCACGATGGTGGGAGATCTTCCACCTGGACCAAAGTTTGTCCCTAGATTTGAGAAGTTGAAGCAGGGGGCGTGTTAGCCACTTGGTTACTTTCCCTGCCATCCTACGTGTGGTGACCGGGATGTGAAGGTTTTGAAGAGAGAGGAGGACGGAGTTGAAATATTCTGTGGCTGTGTTAATGTCCTCTGTTTGGTAGAGAGGGGACCAGTCAACCTGGTTAAGGTCAGTTAAGAAGTCCTCATGACTTAGGCGGAGAGATTAGGAAAGGTTACAGTTTTAGCAGGGAGGGGAGGAATGACAGTGTTCCAGACACAGTAGATGGGATAGTGGTCACTAATTGTGTCAGGTAGCACACCGGCTGAGGCAACATATTCCGTCCTGTTAGTAAGTATCCAGTCAAGGAGGATGGCACAGTTGCCCCCACGTGAGACCCTTGTGGGTTCATGTATGAGCTGGGATAGATTTGCCTTGGTAGCTAAGTAGGATAGGTTAGCTGAGTTTTTCTCGGACCAGTCAAGGTTAAAATCACCAAGGCAGATAATGTCATTCTTGCCTGTAACTGAAGGCAGAAACCCTAGGAGTTCAGTGATGCCTTGTGTAGCATTTTTTGGGGGATGTAAGTACAAAAATATGGGTTCTTTACACCCCAAGAAGCAGTAGGAGTGTAGGATTTCACAGTTTGGTAGGAGGGGTCCTGCAGAAGGGTAATGTTTAGGTGAGTTTTGAAGAGAGGGCAAGGCCACCTCCTTTTAGTGCCAGAACGGTCAATACGAAGCATGTTGTATCCAGGAAAGTGGCACTTAGAGTCTGGCACTGTGGGCTTAAGCCAGGTTTTTGTGATGGCAAGGACGTCCGGGACGTTAGTATAGATCCAAGCCTGGAGGTCAGGGAGGTTGGCCATAAGGCTGCTAGCATTCAGGTGGGCGGAAGTTAGTCCATCCGTTTAGGGAGAGGTGGCTGGGGGCAGGGTTATGGACGGACGCAGAGATGGACCAGGGTTGATCTCAATGTCGCCGGATAGTATAAGAGATAGGGTTAGTAACCATAGCGGGGTGATGAGGCACGCTCTGATAGAGATGCAGGCTGCGGCTTCCAGATGAAGGTGAAGGTATCTGACTATTGGGCTAATACGCTTGCTGGTGAGAGCAGAGGGGTAGGAGGTAGGAGTGGCAGTAAGCATGTTGGAGTAGTAGAAGTCAAACTGAGTATAAGTATTGGCAGAAGCTGTTGATGTGTTCAAGCAGTAAAGCCTCAAAGAGGATAGGAAGGCAAAGTATTCCCTTGAGGAGTGCTAGGAGGGAGGAGGGACATTTTGACTAGAGAAAGGAGTGAGGTAGAGAGGAAAGAGACAGCAGAGGGCTTCTTTAATATAAATCACCAAGGAAACAGCTACTAGAGAGCAGTAAAATGTGGCAAGTGAGGTATTGGGAGCAAATTGTCTGAACTTAATCAGGCTGCCTCTAGTGGCAAAACAATATAAGGAGCTAATGAGAAGTTGGGGGGATGATCAAGGTAGAAATTACCTGGTGTGTCTCGGGTGCAGTGACTCTAAGCTTTTAAATACAGTTACAGGCAAATGCAAATAGTTTTAGCTAGTTCGTTTTAAAATCAGGCACAAAAGTAACAGTTCTGTTCCGTTTGAGCCTGGGCAGCAACTCGAGGTGCTACTCTGGCCGGGATTCATGCGCTGAGCAGGGGAGCTTGTGGCCGTTTCAGAAAAGGCGCCAGATGGCCAATGGTGGTGGCAGCAGCCTGGATCAAGGTAGAAATTACCTGGTGTGTCTCGGGTTCGGGGCTTCTGCGGGCAGGGAGGGCTTCAGGGCAGGCCCTCGCGACCTCCGGTCTCCTCGGGGAGGGTGGTCTCTGGTGTGTCTCGGGTTCGGGGCTTCTGCGGGTAGGGAGGGCTTCAGGGCAGGCCCTCGCGACCTCCGGTCTCCTCGGGGGAGGTGGGTGGTCTCTGGCGTGTCTCGGGTTCGGGGCTTCTGCGGGCAGGAAGGGCTTCAGGGCAGGCCCTCGCGACCTCCGGTCTCCTTGGGGAGGGGGTGGTCTCTGGTGTGTCTCGGGTTTGGGGCTTCTGCGGGCAGGGAGGGCTTCAGGGCAGGCCCTCGTGACCTCCGGTCTCCTCGGGGAAGGGGGTGGTCTTTGCCTCGAGGTCTCTACCTTTCCTCCTCCCGAAGGTGCATGATTGCCACTACTGCTTGAAAATCAGTCATAATAGTATAACCTGCTGCAAGAGCAGTATCTCGAAGTAAGATAGTACAGTTACGTAAGAACTTACCGTAACAGTAGATCTTCAAGAACAGCTCTTGCAGCAGGTACCTTCCCTCCCACCATCCCCGCTGTAGGTAGGTCGGAGTCAAGCACCCATCTAATTAGATGGGGCATTCCTATTTACTTGTTTTGCCAACTGGTGGCAGATCCTCGGTCTCCTCTTCTGATGTCATCTAGCGGCCGGGAGTCTTTGGCAGGAGAACTGAGGATTATGGGGGGACTGCCTCCTTATGTACTACGCCCGACGTCGGGGGTGGGACTGACGTCGGAGGCGGTCCCCGCTGAAGATTGCTAGCTAGAAAATTTCCGTGGGGTCCTGGTGCCTGCCGGCTTCAGTCCTAATGGTGTAACCTCCTGCAAGAGCTGTTCTCGAAGATCTACTGTTATGGTAAGTTCTTACGTAACTGTACTTTCCTGGTTACTAGTGATATCACAGTTTCCTACATTTTGACTGGTAGATTGTGAGTCACTTCTCAGGCTGCAAGGATTGTGGTGCCTCAAGGTGTTTAGTCTCATTTCTGATGATGATGTGGGAGGAACAGAACTGGCTTTTTCCCTACTGACAAGAGTGCTGCTCCATATCACCACAGGACTGCCAGGTGGAAAATCTTCTAATTAGCAAACAGAAAATAAATACTTGAGATATGAGAAGTGATAGCTGACTGCATCTGAAAATTACTGTTAACCCCAAGCAGTACACTAGCTCTTTAACTGATCACAGTTCCGTCTTGTTTCTCTTTCTGTTTGACATTTTGCAAATTCCTAATTCCAGTTAGGTAGCCGCCACTACCATGCCCAGTTTCACCATTATGATGACTGTTCCTGTCATGGTTTCTCCCAAATCCCTCCTAGTTACTACTGGTTCATATACATATCATAGTTGCCTAGAATACTAACAAAGATGATTGACGTGCTGAAGCACTGGCTGTACAGTGAAATATGTACCTTACCATAGACCTGGTTTATCGCTCTAAATGTTCACCACAGCTCTTGAACTCACTTTTCACAAGATTTTCTTCCTTTTAATTTTGTATGGAAAACGATAATTTATTCAGCTATCAAAGCTGTCTAGATCAGCATGTGGGATCATCAAGCCATGATTTTGTGTTTTTTTTTTTTTTTTTTTAAGAAGATGAAGAGGAGGATGCAGAAGAGGAGGAGCCTAAAAGGGCGGTGGGAGGAGAGGACCATCCATTTACCAGCTCTTTACATAATGGTAGAGCAAGTTCTGATGAAGATGGTGAGAACTGCCCTATTTGCCTCAATCTCTTCCAAGGTCAGCTAGTTGGAACCCCTGAGAACTGTGCACATTACTTTTGCATCGACTGTATAGTTGAGTGGGCAAAGGTAAGTCATTTTTATTGTCTTCAAGGGTTTTCCTAAACTCTCCTTTTTTTTTTTTTTACTAAATTAACAGTGATGAGCGATTTTAGTTTTTTTACACAACTTAACCGAAAATGATTTTGTTGGAAATAGTCCAAATAAAATTTAACATAGTAATATGTAATTTAAGGCTGGAAGGACTCTAGGTCCACCATACCCTATCCCCCACAGCTTCACTAGCAGTAATAAATAAGTGTCCTGTGCAATTGCGTGGCAATTTTGTATAGATTCCCTACACAGTTTACTATCCATGATATTCTGAGATTCCCTTGGTAAGCAGAAACTTGTTCAGATTTATTCCTATACTGTGTTCAAGTCAGCAGTCTCTAATAGTAGGCTGTGTTCCATAGGTTCATAGACCTCTGGGAGAAGTACCTCTTAACGTTGCTGCTAAATTTACTGCCCGTGAGCTTAAAGATATGTCCCCGCATCTTGCTGCAGGATAAGAGATCTAACATCTCTGACTGTTTAAGTGTGTTATTACACAAACTGGGGAATATGGGTGTGGACAGGACAGTAGTGTGGTGGGTAGGTAACTGGCTGGGTGGCAGGACACAGAGGGTGGTGGTAAATGGCTGTCACTCCACAGAGGGAAGAGTGACCAGTGGGGTACCACAGGGATCAGTGCTGGGACCGATCCTATTCAACATCTTCATCAGTGACATTGCGCAGGACCTAGAAGGCAGAATTTCACTGTTCGCTGATGACACAAAGCTCTGTAACAGAGTAGACACACCAGAGGGTGTAGACAGAATGAGAAGCGACCTGCAGAAACTTGAAGAATGGTCAGGGGTTTGGCAGTTGAAATTCAATGCAAAGAAGTGCAAGATAATGCATATGGGGCACAAAAACCCTGGCACAGTATATCGGGTTGGGGGTGAGGATAGCATGCACCAAGCAGGAAAGGATCTTGGGGTTGTCATCTCTGATGACCTCAAGGTAGGGAAACAGTGGACAAGGCAGCAGGTAAAGCAGATAGGATGCTGGGATGTATAGGCAGGGGGCACCAGCAGGAAAAGAGAGGTCATAATTCCGCTATACAAGACACTAGTGAGGCCCCACCTGGAGTACAGTGTACAGTTCTGGAGACCATACCTCACGTAAGGACATAGACAGGGTAGAGAAGGTTCAGAGGAGGGCAACAAAGATGGTGCACGGATTGCATCACAAGTCCTATGAAGACAGGTTGAAGGAACTGAACATGTACTCCCTGGAGGAGAGGAGGGAGAGGGATATGATAGAGACATACAAGTATCTTACAGGGAGGAACAGGGTGCAGGAAAACACTATTTTTAAGTGAAAAAGATGTTCCAGGACTAGAGGGCATGGGATGAAGTTGGAGGGAGGACGATTCAGAGGAAGCATGAGAAAGAATTTCTTCACAGAACGGGTGGTGGACAAGTGGAACACCCTGCCAGAGGAAGTGGTGGGGGCTGAAACAATCACAGGATTTAAGAATGCATGGGATAGACATAAAGGAATTCTGGAGGTCAGGGGTAAGGGGCAACAGACTTCTAGGAAAACAAACTGAACTTACAAGCTCAAATGGGCAGACTGGGTGGGCCATAGGCCCTTATCTGCCGACACTGTCTATGTATCTATTTCTATGTATCTATGTGTTGATACCCTTGAATATGGAAAAGACTGAGATCATGGCCCCTCTCAGCTTCCTTTTCTCAAGGATGAACTTAAGGGTTTCCAGCCTTACCTCATGCTTTTTCTCCCTCATACCGTTGCTCATTTTGGTCTGGACAGATGCTTGTGAGATTATAGCAAGGTGCCCTGCCATTTGGTTCCATGTGCTGAACAGTGAACCCGGTGTGTGTTACGTCCACCTCATGGGAGTTGCAGGGCTTGATTTTTGCCAGGTTGTCCACTACAAGGAAAATTGGCACCAGCAGCAGTATTGCGTGAAACCAGTCGTTTCACTTTGCTGAGAAGGGCTAGAAGGTGCTGGACTTGCTACCACAAGAATGAAACTACAGTTTTTTGAATACTGGTGTTGGTGCTGGTTCTACTTGAATTGAACTTTGTGACTGTGCATGACAGGTACTGGAGCTACCTTTTGTTTTTACAGTTGTCCACGACAAGGGCAGGCGTGATGTCTGCTGGCTGCATTGTGGCCTTTTATGCTCTAGGCCCTCCCAATGAGCAAGCCCCCAAGTGAGAGTCTGTTGATGAACATGGAAATGAAATATTCAGCATCTCTACTATCACCCATGGCTGTTATACAGGTTACCTACTCCCCTGTTTTTATGGCCTTAATTCCATCTGTCATCTTTTTTTTTTTTTCATTTTATGTACCAGAGAAAAAGGCTTTGGTTTTACTTGCAGCTCCTGCTGCTATCCTGGCTTCCAGCCCATCATTAGCTTTTTAATTTTAAGCTTGCAGTCTATCAGGGCTGCTGTGTGTTCCTTACCTGGAGGCAGCCTCTCTTTCCAGACCTTAATTTTGGTTAGGATCAGTTGCCTTAGGTCCTTGTTGTATCAGGAAGGCCACTTAGCCCTTTTTCCTGTCATCACTTACAGAAATACAGATCTCTGCTGCTACTTCCAGCATTACCAGCCTCCTGCAGCAGCTCCAGGCCTTTTACATAAGTCCTTCATGTTGTCGAAGTCTGCCTTTTTGAAGTTCTCACTCTAGGAATCCCTCACTATACTCGACTATAGCAGTTATGCTAGCTGGGTTCAACTGCCCCGGAGGTGAATTTATGCTAATGATGCCAGAGAATTAGCCAATCACGTTGCAGTAAGAGTGTGCAAGCTCTCTTCAAACCTTCACTTCATATTTTCAGTCATTCTTTTATTTTGTGCTGCTTTAAGGGTAGTTTTAGTGAGTTTCTAGTGCTTTTTATGTTTTCCGCACATTATTAGTTCACAGAATCTGCAGAAAAAGCGTCACTGTTCTCCGCATTCCCGTGCTTTTTTCTGACTAAAAAATACCGCACCTGAGGTACAAATTCTGCAGATTTTAATATTTTAATACTGTTGTTTCAACGGATACTTATTTTTAAGCTGGTTCAATTATTTTGGACCATTTTTTTCTTTTTACCTTAACTGGGAGCCATTTTTCAGTGGTTCCACAGTGCTGGGAGCCTTCTGTTTTTTCTGTTGGGAACAAACTTTTCTGGGTCTTGTAAAAAAATTTGGCAGGTCAGATAGACCCACATACAAGACTGTCCCTTTTTGTTCCAAATTATTAAAAGCCTTTTAAATTGTGGATTAAGCAGACTGTCAAAATTCTCATTTTGTATTTTGGGTGCCAGTCACGGTTTTCTATCTGAAAGCTTACTTTTATTGCTCTATTCATCAAGAATTTGCCATTAAAGGAATAGTCCACCCAGAATTTGCAAAAAACATATGTTATGCAGAGTGTTTTGATATGTATGTTAAGTCCTAGTATGCCCGTCCCTTTGTCTACTGTTAGGAGTTTTCCTAAATTAGCCTGCTGACTAAATCTAAGGGCATGGCTACATCAGTGTCACATGAGACAGGGTGCATCGTAGGAGAAAGAAAGCCAATAAACCTATTTGTGATGGAGATCTCCAGGGGTCGGAAAACTACCATATAGATAGGCTAATTTAGGAAAAACTCCTAATAGCAGACAGAGGGAAGGACACGCTAGGACTTAACATATATATTAAAACATGGCAGGTAGTAGGATAAACGCTGAGGTACAGAGCTTGACAGAGGGCAGGACAGGGGTAAATGGAAAAATAGACAAGGGCAATAAGAGCAGGGATAGGGTAAAAAAAGGATAAAGCCAACATTAAATGGAGGACAATGAGTACCAATGCCCGTAGTCTGGGAAACAAGCTTCCAGAGCTAGTAGCCCTGATGGAAGAGGAGCACTTGGATATTGTGGCAGTCACAGAAACATGGTACACGGTGAACCATGACTGGGATGTCAACACACCAGGGTACACAATCTACAGAAGGGATAGGGAGGGTAAAAGAGGAGGTGGAGTAGCTCTCTACCTAAGGGAAAGGATCAAAGCTACAGAACTAAAAAGTAAAGGGGGAGGACAAGAGGCACTCTGGTGTCACCTTGGAGACAGGGAATGGCATCACAATCCGCACAGTAGTTGTATACAGACCCCCGTCTCAAGGGGAGGAAATGGACAAGAAAATGATAGAGGGCATTCTCAAAATGGCTGAAAAAGAGGAGATACTGTTGATGGGGGACCTGAATATGCCAGATGTTAACTTGACAACATGGACTGCAGCCACATCCAAGAGCAGGGTCATTCTCGATGCCCTACAGGGGTATGCCTTAGACAGCTAGTGGTGGAACCAACTCGGGAGGGAGCGATATTAGACCTGGTACTCTCAAATGGAGAGAGGATCACAAATTTAGAAGTCCGTAGACATCTTGGAACAAGCGACCACTGTACAATGTGCTCTATAAAACACAACCATGGAGACAAGCCATACAAAGGCAAGGATACTGACTTTAGGATGGCTGACTTCCCATATAATGGCTGAATACCTGAGGAATGCATTAGCAAATGGCTAGAAAGGTGGGTGGAAGAACAATGGAGAAAATCAAACTGCCATCATGGAGGCAATAAGCCTTGTGTGAAACAAAAAAAAACAAAGCAATAAAAAAACACTGTGGCTCTCAAAAGAGGTGTCAGGGAAGGTTAATGAGAAAAAGGCTGCATTCAAAAGTATAAGGAATCACAGAAGGAGCACGACGGGAACTGTATCAATTAAAGCAGAAAGAAGTGGGAAGGTAGCTGAAAACAAAGGCCCAAACCGAGGAAAGATAGCCAGCTCAGTTAAGGGGGATAAAACCTTTTATAGGTACATTAGGGAGCATAGAAAGGTTAAGGGAGGGATAGTGAAGATTAATAAAGGAGAGGGGAGGTGGGCAGAGGGAGACAGTGAAAAGGCAGAGATACTGAATGAATACTTTTGCTCAGTATTCACAAAAGTAGAGGAGGAGGAGTTACCTAAACCAAACAATAGAAGCACTCTGGGTAGTGGGGTTGACGCCAGTCCATTTACAGAAGAAAGAGTCCTGAAAGAACTCCTAAAACTCGAGGTGGACAAAGCAGTGGGGCCTGACGGGATTCACCCTAGAATTCTAAGAGTTAAGGGAGGACCTAGTGACACCACTAACCACACTTTTTAACAAATCATGGGAAGATGGGGTGGTACCTGAGGACTGGAGGAGGGCAGATGTAATTCCCCTTCACAAAAGTGGGAGCAAGGCAGAAGCAGGAAACTACAGACCTGTTAGTTTGACCTCAGTGGTAGGGAAAATGATGGAATCACTTCTGAAAGAAAGAAATGTTCAGTACCTAGAGGCCAGCAGGGCACAGGACCCAAAGCAGCATGGATTCACAGCAGGAAGGTCATGTCAGACGAATCTAATCGATTTCTTTGACTGGGTGACCAAAGTAATAGACTAGGGAGGGGCTGTGGATGTGGCCTACCTAGACTTTAGCAAGGCATTTGACACAGTCTTGCATGAAAGATTAATAATCTAGTTAGCCAGCCTGGGAGTGGGTCCCAGGGTGGTAGCAAACAGGCTGAACAACAGGACACAGAAGGTAATAGTGAATGGAACACATTCTGAAGAAAGGGGGGTTACTAGTGGAGTACCTCAGGGCTCCGTACTGGGTCCAGGCCTCTTTAACGTCTTTATAGGTGACATTACAGAGGGTCTGGAAGGAAAATTATGCCTCTTTGCAGATGACACAAAGATCTGTAACAGAGTTGATACACGGGTGGGGGGGAAGGATGAGAAGGGACTTGGCAAGCTTGGAGGAATGGTCAGACATATGGCAACTTAGATTCAATGCAGAGAAGTGCAAAATAATGCACCTGGGAAAATAAAAATCAAGGAGAAGAGTACACAATAGCAGGGGAGGTACTAACAACAACAATAATGGAAAGGGATCTGGGTGTAGTCATATCAGATAACCTAAAGGTGGGTAAGCAATGTGAGAAGTCGGTAAGGAGAGCCAGGGTGATAGTGGGATGCATAGGGAGGGGCATCACAAGTAGAAAAAGGGAAGTGGTTATCCCTCTGTACAGACAGTTGGTGAGACCCCATCTGGAGTACTGCGTGCAGTTTTGGAGACCTCATCTACGCAAGGATATAGACAGGATGGAAGCAGTCCAGAGGAGGGCAACTAAAATGGTGCAGGAGCTACATCAGAAACCATATGAAGAGAGACTGAGAGAGCTTAATATGTATACCCTTGATGAAAGGAGGGACAGGGGGGACATGATAGAAACTTAAGTACCTCAAGGGAATCAACAAAGTCCAGGAGGGTAGCTTCTTTCAGAAAAAGAGATGTGTAAGAATGAGGGCACAATTTAAAGTTAGAGGGGACGGCTCAGGGTAATGTGAGGAAATTCTTTTCATGGAGAGAGAGTGGTGGACGATGGAACCGCCTTCCTGAGAGGTTGGGGTCTAAAACAGTGGGGATCTCAAATATTCATGGACAGACTATAAGGCAATTATGGAGGTAGGAAGTAGGCTCTTGGTTAACTAGAATCTGCAGCTTATCCAATAGGTAGAGAAATGGGCAGACTGGGTGGGCCAAGTGGTCCTTATATGCTGTCAAAGTCTATGTTTCTGTGTTTCTAAAACACTCTGCATAACATATGTTTTTTTGCAAATTCTGGGTGGACTACTCCTTTAAGCTGGAAACTATGGCTTCTCAAGTATGTCTCCCCCTCTATTAAAAATCCAGTAGATGGATCCTCCTTTCATCAAAAGTCTAAAGATGGGTCCTCCAAGGACCCTATATAAAATAAGTCTGATAAAAATAATAATAATGACCAAGCTAAACAGAAAAGATATTCACAGCAGGTTACTGATTCAGGGCCTGTTAAAAAGAAAAACCTAACACTGCCCCTCCCGCTGAAAAGGAAAGGGAGATGTCCGTGTTACAAGAAGATATACTCTCTGCTGAGGAAATTGCAAAGGCTTGGCAACTATATCAGACTTTTCAGGCTGTGGGTTCCCTACTGTGTGCCCCACCTGGTGGTACTGGTACTCCTATTCCCCGACTCTGGTCTTGGCCAGGGCATTTTCTTTGAGAGGGGTGATGATGAAACAAAGAACATAGAAACGTAGACGACTTTGACGGCAGATGAGGACCGATTGGCCCACCTAGTCTATCCATTTCCCTACCTACAGGATAAGCTGCAGATCCTAGTTAACCAACAGCCTATTTCTTGCTACCCCCCACTATAATTGCCTTATGTCTGTCCCATGCATTCTTGAATTCTTCCACAGTTTTAGACCCCACAACGTCCTCTGGGAGGCTGTTCCATGCATCGACCACCCTCTCTGTGAAAAAATACTTCCTCACATTGCCTCTGAGCCGTCCTTGCTCTGTCTTCAAATTTGTGTCCCCTTGTTCTTGCACATCTTTTTTTCTGAAAGATTTTTATTTATTTATTGAATAGAATCGGAATTACAATCCTTTGAGTCACAGACTCTTTTGCAAAGGCTCCACGTCAGATACATGGGGTGGAGGGTAAACAAGTACAGGAATAAACATACAATCATTATTGACAGTACAGTACTGGAGACACAGTCCAGGCATTAACTTAGATAAAAACTGGTGACAGACGTAGGCAGCAGTCTGTAGGTCACTTGAATAGAAAAGACACGAAGGCAATAGAAAAGACATGAAGGCAATGCTTATTCGTGGGATCTAGAGAGATCCTGTGTCGGAGGAAGGAGGGTACGGGGAAAACAAGCATTGGGCAGGGTTAGCCAGAGTCGCATATGGCAGATTCAAGAAGTTGAGCTTTGAGGCCTGCTTTGAAATGGTAGATGCTATGGGTCAGAGAGAGGCCCAGTGGAGGTAACGTGTAAGGCAAAGTGAAGACACGGTAGTAGAAGGATCTTTGGCCAAGGGATGTTCTACAGCGGGGATAAGAAATGAGGGGTTGGCAGTGAGCCTTGTATTGCGCCTGATGGGGGCAGCACTGACAATGGGGAGAAGGCCGGCTGGGGCTTGCTGGAGATGTATCTTTTTTGCAAGGATGCAGGTGTGGTACTTTAGCCTTTGTTGGAAGTTAAGCCAACCAGCTAGAGCATAGAGCTCACAGGTATGGGTAAGTCTGTCGCAGCCAGTGACTAGACGGCAGGCTTTATTCATGGCAAAGTTAATGTAACGTAGTGTGGTGGTTTTCTTATCCCCCACTGTAGAACATCCCTTGGCCAAAGATCCTTCTACTACCATGCCCCACTTTGGCTCAATACGTTACCTCCACCACTCTCTCTGACCCATAGCATCTACCATTTCAAAGCAGGCCTCAAAGCTCAACTTCTTGAATCTGCTACCCTCTTGGACTTTTTTGATTCCACTGTGATACTTAAAAGTTTCTATCATGCCCCCCTTCCCTCCTTACCTCAAGGGTATACATATTACGCTTTTTTAGACTTTCCTCGTATGGCTTCTGTTGTGGACCCTGCACCATTTTAGTTGTCCTCCTCTGGACTGCCTCCATCCTGTCTATGTCCTTGTAGAGATGGGGTCTCCAGAACTGGATGCAGTACTCTAGATGGGGTCTCACCAACTGTCTGTACAGAGGGATAACAACTTCCTGTTTTCTGCTGGTGATGCCTCTCCTTATACATTGCAGTATCCCCTCAGCCCTCCGTACTGCATTCGCACATTGTTTGCCAACCTTAAGGTCATCTGATATGATTACCCCCAGGTCCCTTTCCATTTTTGTTGTTACTACCTCCCCCACCCCATTGTGTACTCTTCCCCTGGGTTTTTGTTTCCCAGGTGCATTATTTTGCACTTCTTTGCATTGAATCCAAGCTGCCATACTTCTGACAATTCCTCCAACCTTGCTAAGTCCCTTCTCATTCTTTCCATGCCTCCTTGTGTAACAACCCTGTTGCAGATCTGCAAAGAGGCATACTTTTCCTTCCAGTCCCTCTGCAATGTAACTTATAAAGACATTAAAAAGGACTGGACCCAGTACTGAACCCTGTGGTACCCCACTAGTAACCCCCCTTTCAAACAACATGAAGTCTTGCTGTATTCTGACATATGCAGTTAGGGCCTGCCTTTCAACTGCTCCAGAGAACAAAGAGTTAAACTTTCCATGGCTAGCATGGAATGTTCACCGTGAGCTCAGTTAAAGCCCATGTCTGCTGCTGTTTAAACTCCGACTGTCAGATTCTTTACTCCGCCTCACTGAACAGTCACTCCGGAGATTTTTCCTTTGCTCGGTTCAAAAAAGTCGGTTAAAGTGTTGTTTTATCGCTCGGTTTCTACCGAATTGCTACCACCGATTTGTCAGTTTAAGTTTCTGTCTGTGGTACCGTGAGTACTAGATAGGTTTTTTTGTATAGTTTCTGTGTGGAACTTGTAAATTGTGGATCGGTTTGGCTGAACTGATCAGTTTTCAGGTAAAAAAGTTTGTGATTTACTTAGAGTGTGGTGTCCGGTCTGTATCGGTTCTAAACAAAACGGATTTTATTACATGTTTTTTCCAGACCAGTGACACGGTCAGGAACCGATAGGGAGTCTTGCTCATGGATTGCTCAAAAAGGTACGTTTTGGTTAGGATTGGCCATGTCTGAGAAACCCAAGAAAAAAAACAGGCCCACTGGGTTTCAACACTGCAGTGTGTGTGGGGAAGTCTTTGCCAAGGCCAATCCCCACACCACCTGTGTTTGTCTGGGGTTTGACCACCTTGATTCAGACCGCCAAATTTGTAAGAATTTTCCCAAATCTACCCTGGAAAAGAGATTAGGTAGACTGAGGGAAGGGGAGGCAGAGAAGTCCACTGACCCGGATGGCCAGCCCGGTTCGTGTCTGACCGAACCAGGAGGAGTGCCCTTTGACCAGGGTGATACTTCTTTGGGCAAAAGGAGAGCCGATTCTGAGGAGTCGGTTCCAATAAAAGGAAAAAGATAAATCATCCAGTTTGGACCCAGAAATTCATACTCCGACCGTCGATGAGATAGCCAAGGCGATAAGGATAGTGCAGTCGCTTACTTTGGTTCTGACCGAACCGGCACCATCTGGCAGGGGTTCGGTTCAGTCAGTTCCCACGGTTCCAAATTACACCTTGGAAGAATTTTATGAACCGGATGAGGAGGAAGGAGAGAGGATGATGGTGATTATGAAAGTCTGGATGTGCCTATTGACCCAGACATCTCCCCAGACAGACCTTCAGGTGTTTCTCCTCCTCGGCTTTCTGAGTCCTCTTCTCACTTTGTTTTACAAAAAAGTGGCTGAGACCCTCTAGCTTTTAATGGAGGAAGCAGTAGAGGATCAGGAGGAGCCTGATTTTGTTGAAATGATGGACATCCCAGAGTCTAGGAGACTGTCTGTTCCTCTCCACAAATCCTTTGGCAAACAGACACATAAAATTAAGATTCCTAATTCCATACCTCCTGTGGACAGACGAATGGACAAGAGGTATACTCTTTCAGGCTCAGACGCTGAGTTCCTTTCCCAGCAGTGCAGCCATGTTGGGGTAGTGCTGGCTGCTGCCTGTGATAAGCAGTCCAAAGAAAGGCAAGCTCCTCCTCAAAGGCAGCGGGGCAGGGACAGGCCTTTCCAACGGCCTTTTTACCAAGCTCAGGCCTCCTTTTCTTACTCTCAGAGGGAGTTCTTTAGAGGGAGAGGCAGACGGGGGGTGAGCAGGCCTGCATCCATCCCTCAGCCTAAAGCCCTTGCTGAGCAGACACCCTGATGGGTCTGCCTGGGCCCATTCTCCAATACCAGTAGGGGGCAGGCTGGCTTACTTTATCCAGAACTGGAATTCTCTGACATCAGACAAGTGGGTCCAGGAATTAGTAAGCCAGGGACTGGTTCTCAGCTTCAAAAAATTTCTCAGGATGAGAACCAGATCCTTTCCACCTGCAAATCCATCAGAGACCCTTGCCTTAGAGGCAGAGGTTTCTTCCCTCCTAGCTCTCAGAGCTATAGAGAAGGTTCCCACCCTACACAAGGGCAAAGGATTGTACTCCAGGTACTTCCTAACCCCCCAAAATGACAGGAGAATGGCAGTCCATCCTGGACCTAAGATATCTGAACAAACACCTTTTAAAACGAAAGTTCAAAATGGTCACTCTGGGAATAATCCTTCCCTCTCTAAGGCCAGGGGACTGGCTAGCCTCCCTGGACCTTAAAGATGCCTGTTTTAACATTCCCTTCAGGTGGTCCCACAGAAAGTATCTCAGGTTCGAGTTGCCCTCAGGACACTATCAATTCAGAGCAATGTGCTTTGGCCTGACATCAGCCCCAAGGGTTTTCGCAAAGTGCCTGGAAGTAGTGGTTGCTTTCCTAAGGAGAAAAAAGATCTCCAGCTTCCCATACTTGGACGACTGGCTCATAGTAGGTCAGTCTCCAGACCAAGTCAAGTCACATTTACAAATAACTCAGCAAGTGCTCACTTCCTTAGGATTCCTTCTCAACCTTCCAAAGTCAGTTCTCGAACCAGTACAGCTCCTCACCTTCATAGGGGTGGAGCTGGATACAATAAAGGCAAGAGCCTTCCTTCACCTGGACAGGGCAAGGACCCTTATGGAACTGGCTTCTTCATTCACCCTGCAGGTGTCTCGACCAGCAAGACATTTCCTTCAACTTTTGGGCCACATGGCAGCTTCCACAGCAGTGGTCCAAGGAGCAAGATTCCAGATGAGGGACATTCAATTCCGCTTAAGAGCCTTCTGGTCCCAAAGAAAGGGATTCCCTTACCAAACTAGTCCCAGTGACTTGAACCCTGATCCAGGCCTTGCATTGGTGGCAGGATCAGGACAATTTGAGACAAGGGGTTCCTTTTGTCACTCAGTCTCATTCTGTGATACTCACCACAGATGCTTCCCTGCTGGGCTTGGGTGCCCATCTGGGGGATCTTACCACCCATGGGCTGTGGTCACCTCAGGAATCTCTGCTTCACATCAATCTCTTGGAACTCAGAGCAGTGTTTTTGGCACTGCAAGCCTTTTCCAAATCTGTGCAGAACAAGGTGGTCCATGTCAGAACAGACACCATCACCACGACGTGGTATATCAGCAAGCAGGGAGGCACTCGGTCTACGGCCTTGTGCACGTGGTTTATCAGCAAGCAGGGAGGCACTCAGTCTGCAGCCTTGTGCACAGAAGCAATTATGTTGTCATCCCTGGCTTATTCCCTGCAAACCTCTCTGATAGCAGTTCACCTCCCAGGGAAGGACGATGTCCTAGCAGATGCTCTGAGCAGAATATCCCAGGGCCATCACGGATGGACCCTAGATCCCCTGGTTTTGAAAGTGATTTTCTTGAGATGAGGCACTCCACAGATAGATCTTTTTGCAGCCCCTGACAATCACCAACTTCCTCTCTTTTGTTGCAGAGCCCCAGTCTTGGGCACAGTCCCCCTGGATGCTCCGATCCTGAATTGGGAAGGGAAATTTCTGTATGCTTTTCCCCTCTTCTCTCTCCTGTTTAGAGTATTAGTCAAGATAGGGTCACAACCATGCAAAGTGATTCTGATTGCTCCAGACTGGGCCAGACAGCTCTGGTATCCCCTGTTGCTGTCCCTAGCAGTCCACCTTCCCCTGTCGCTTCCCAGGAATTACAACCTGTTGACATCCCCTCAGGGGAGGATTTGGTACCAGAACCTTCGGTCTCTCAATCTCAAGGCATGGCTCTTGAAGAGTAGAGTTTGCTGACCTGCATCTTTCCCAAGGGGTTCTGGATATCCTTAAGGCTTCTCGAAATCCTTCCACCAGAAAGGCTTACAACTCCAAATGGAAAAGATTCACTATTTTGTGTTCTAAGAAGACTATTTCTCCAGATTCTGCTGGGTTGCCTACGGTTCTGGACTATATGGTCCATCTCAGTGGCCTAGGCCTTAGGCCAGCTACACTTAAAGTGCATTTGGCAGCTGTTTCTGCTTTCCTGTCAGTAGGCAAGCAATCCCCTCTGTCAGCCCATCCTGTGTTTTGTAAGTTCTTCAAGGGATTGCTGCACACCAATCCCCCCTTTAGGGATCCTGCTGCTGCTTGGGACCTTAATGTTTGCATTGCTCAGCTTATGCAACCCCCCCTTTCAGCCTTTGTCCTCTGCAGAGCTTAAGTACTTGACTTGGAAAACTGTGTTTTTGGTGGCCATTACCTCTGCCAGGTGTATCAGTGAATTGCAAGCCCTGTCAGTGGAACCTGATTTCATCTCTTTCCATAGAGATAAAATGGTCCTAAGAACTAACAGAAAGTTTTTGCCTAAAGTGGTTTCAGATTTCCACCTCAACCAGTCTGTCTCTCCCTGTTTTCTTCACTGACCATTCCTCCTCTGGAGAGTGGAGGCTACACAACTTCGATGTTAAAAGGGCCCTCAGTTACTACATAGAGCGCACCAAGGGTCACAGGTTTGAATCCCTCTAGTTGTTCCTCACGTATGGAGAGGTTGGTAAGGGCAAACCTGCCACTAAGAGATCTATTGCCAGGTGGATTGTTTCTTGTATACAATTCTGCTATGAGAAACTGGGTAGAACTCCACCCTCAGTCCTGAGGGCTCACTTCACTAGAGGTACAGCTGCTTCCCTGGCTGCTGCCAGAGATATTCCTATCTTAGAAATCTGTCAAGCAGTCAGCTGGAAAACAGTCCATACATTCACCAAGCATTACTCTCTGGATATCCAGGCTAGGAGTGATGCTCGGTTTGGCACAGCAGTACTTCAGAACCTGTTTCCAAAGTAGGTTCTGTCCCTTCTCTTTGGAGGTACTGCTTGGTAGTCTGCATGTGTCAGAATACAGCAAGACTTCATGTTGTTTGAAGAAAAAATTACTCACCTTAATAATGTTGTTTATTCAAATGGAGTCTTGCTGTATTCTGACCCCACCCCCCCCCACCTCCCTTCTCAGAACCTAGTTTTTGGGATGTGGGTGGGCAGGAGCAGTGTTGGCACCCTAGGGGTGTCCCTTTTTTACCCTCCTTTATTCTGGGTGAGTGTTGTGTTTTGGGATGTGTTTGGTTTTTTGTGTTTCCTGACTTGAGTCTTTTTTGAAACCAAAAAACCATTTTATATAGATATAGTTGCCAGTTGCCCACTTTTGAGTTTTACAGTTTCCACACAGAACTTCTAGTGAGTATTGCTCATAAAGCTCTGATGGTTGGAGTTTAAACAGCAGCAGACAGGGTCTTCAACCGAGCTCGCGGTGAACATTCCATGCTGGCCATGGAAAGTTTAACTCTTTGTTCTCCGGGGCAGTTGAAAGGCAGGACCTAACTGCATATGTCAGAATACAGCAAGACTCCATTAGAAGAAACAACATTACTAAGGTGAGTAATTTTTTCTTCTAGGGACATGGATATGTTGTTCATCCACACTATCTGGCAGGTTCCTTGCCGCTTTAAATCTTGCCGGAAGGTCTTCAAGCTGGCTTCTCCCACCCACCCGGGTGGTAAAACTCTCGGCTCCGCCCCATGACGCCAGATCTTCCTTACCGCTTGGAAGCTCAGGTTCCCTCCTTAACGCTCTGCGTATAAGACTGGTTCATAATTCTTCGAATCTTCGAAATTAAAAGTTTTTTGCTAAAAAGACTTTGGTCTTCTCTCCCTCACGGCTGCGATGGACAAATCGACTCCCGGTTTCTGGAGATGCCCTTGCGGGCAGAAGATGTCTCGGACGGATCCGCACTCCACGTGCGTTTACTGCTTAGGCCTTGAGCACGACCTGCAGGCTTGTGACCTGTGCTCTTCTTTTTCGGCCTACGTCCTCGAAGACCGTGCTGCCTGTTTACAGCTGGGGCGTCCCGAGAAAAGATTTCCTCCGGTTAAGTCTGAAGAGGCCCGGTTGGCGGTGTCCGTCGGCGGGCTCGGCGGATCAGCTCGAGCAGATGATCGCCCTCGAAGAGGAGTCGGCGCGGGCCGCTTCTACCTCGGCTGCGGCATTTGTCCCGCTCTCTCTCGGTGCCTCGTATTCGGCTTCTTTTAAGGAGCTTTGTCTGACCCTCTCGACGAAAGGTGAGGGTCCAACTTCTTCTGGACTGTTTTCTCGGTCCAAAAAGAGCAAAAGTAAGTCTCACGGTCGACGCTCTTGGGAGCGGGAAAGATCCCCCTCCCCCAGTAGTCGACAGTCGACTTCGGTCAACCCCTTGGCTTCGGCCGCTGGCTTCACGGTGTCCCCGTCAGGCCAGTTGACCGAGACTCCCGTCGACGTGGTCGAGATTTTTCGACCCGTTGGAGCGGAGTTGTCGGCTGGAGAAGCTGAATTCCCTCCCGGTTCCCCGGTGGGAGTTGAGGTCCGTCGGCTCGTCTGTGCTCCGGTTCCGGAGCCTTCGGTGGAATCTTCCGAACCGAGGGGAGTGCTGATTCCCGACACCTCCCCGCACCGTCCTTGGCCTAGCCGAGGTTCTTGGTCTCGGACGTCTTCGCGGTCCAGCCGATCCCGCCGTCATAGGCGGTCTCAGCACTGCGGCAAGCGGCGCCGCCGCTCTTCCTCTTCCTCCTCGGACGAGGGGAGACTTCGGCGCGAGTTGCGTCGGAGGTATGAGGAACTCATGTGGCAACAGCTCCTTCTGACCGGGAATAAGCCGACCCAGTCGTCTTCCCTGGCCATTAAGTGGCTGTCACCGGAGCGGCCGAAACAACCCCTCGTTGTGGCGAGAGCCTGTTCCCAGGCGGTTGTTTGGCAAATTCCAGCTGCCCACGATTCTGGTGGAACCTCCGCCTCCACAGCCGTTATTTGGGGCTCCGACCAAAAATTCTCGGTCGGCTCAGGGACTGCCCGGTAGGCTGTCTGTCACCCTCATTCCCGATAAGCCTCGGCAGGTGGAGAGTGGCTCAGGCCCGAGGCAGCTCTTTGAGGACTCTTCCGAGTCCGAGGATGATTCCTCCCTTTTCTCCAAGCGAATGGACTTTTAGTCCTCAGGAGGACAGTCGGTGGACGATAGCCCTTCGTCCTTCCTAGGATTGCTTCGGCTCATCTCGGAGTCCACCGGGATGAAGCTCGAACCCGTTTCTAAACGGGCCAGGTATCCCCTCACGGAGATTCTGGACCGAGGGGATTCTCCTAGGGAGGCCTTTCCGGTGGCCGAGGCCATAGTGGGCCCTGCCTTGGAGCTTTGGCAGCACCCTTCTTCCTGCCCTGCGCCTTCGGCCAGGATGGCCAGGAAGTATGCGGTCCCTACCGGTTCCCTGTCCGGTTTTTCGGAACACCCCTCTGCTGAGGGGTTGGTTACCGACATCGTTTTCCGGCGCGCCGGGAACGCCAGGGATGTGGACAAACCTGATGACAAGGAATCCAAGAAATTGGATTATGCCGAGCGAAAAGTCTATGCTGCGTCCTCTCTCGGCCTTCATCAGGCCAGTTCGGCCGTCCTCATGGCACATTTTTCTCATGCCCTGTTGGGCTCCCTGGATGAGGTCGTCCCTCATTTTCCCGCGGATCTGCAGACTACCGTCAGGCAGGTGCGGGACCAGGGCAGTGGCCAAACAGCAGCTCCAGACTGCTTTAGACATTGGGGACTCATGTGCTAGGTCTGTGGCGGCCACAGTGGCCATGCGTCATCGGGCTTGGCTGAGGATATCCACCTTTACTTCGGATACCCAGCACAAGTTGGCGGACGTTCCCTTTTTGGGGACTGACCTCTTTGGCCCTGGGGTGGAAGGTCACCTGCAGAGGATCAGGAAGTCCAATGCTACCTTGGACTCTGTCTCTTCCGCTCAGAAGGACAAAGGCCGCAAGCCTCAGCCTAAGCCCTTTCATCCTTCTGCGCCCCGGCGCGCCTGGCCCAGCAACGTCAGGGCCAGCAGGCTGGGCTTGGCATCCCAAACCCAAGCTGTCGGCTTCCTCCAACAGGAAGCAGGGAGGTAAAGGCCCAGGAGGTCCCTCGGCCGGTCCCTCCTCCAAGCCTGCCCAGTGACGGGCTGAGGGGTGTCGCCCCCATCCCCGTCACCTCACCCCTGGTTCCCCCCGTGGGGGGACGGCTCCGACATTTCCTTTCCGCCTGGTCCGTTATTACCACGGACAGGTGGGTACTGGAGGTGGTGGGAAAAGGCCTGCCTCTAGAATTCGAGCAGGCCCCACCCTTCAGAGCCGTCGCACCGGGGCCTCGGGGTCCGCAGCCTCACTGTCGGCTTGTCGGGCCGACATCGCTCTCCTCCTCCAAAAGGAGGTGATCAGGGAGGTAGCGGATCCCCCCTCAGACCCGGGGTTTGTGTCCAGGTACTTCCTGGTTCCGAAACGGACGGGGGGCTGGCGCCCCATTCTCGATCTACACGACCTGAACAAGTTCCTAAGGTCTCGAACCTTCAGGATGGTCACTTTGGCTCAGATAATACCATCTCTGGAACACGGCGTGTGGTTCTGCTCTCTGGACCTGCAGGACGTGTTCTTTCACGTCCCTATCCATCAGTCACATTGGAGATTCCTTCGCTTTCGAGCGGAGGGATCCCTCTTCGAGTTCCGAGCCATGCCCTTCGGCCTGTCTTCAGCTCCAGGGTCTTCACCAAATGCATTGCAGTGGTGACAGCTTTCCTTGCGCGCGGGGTCAGGTGTACCCTTACCTGGACGATTGGCTTGATAGCAGCCCCCTCCAGACAGGAGGTGGAGCGGTCCAGAGATCTGGCCCTCCAGGTTTGCTCTCAAGTCGGCCTTCTCATCAACGAGGCCAAGTTGGAACTCGAGCCGAAGCAGGTGATTGTGTTTATCGGGGCAGAGCTCGACTCTCTTCGAGCCAGAGCACGGCTCCCGGCGGACAGGGCCGAGGTTCTTACCTCCTTTGCCCAATCATTTCTGGTTGGGCAATCGCGCCCTGCCCGGGACTTCCTGCGCCTCCTGGGTCTCATGGCGGCCTGTACCAGCGTGGTCCGTTGGGCACGCTGGCACATGCGCCCCCTTCAGTGGGGTCTGGCCAGCCAGTGGTCACAGCGCTGCGATCCATTGGACCAACTAGTGATGGTGACCCAGGAGATGTGGAACGCTCTCCGGTGGTGGACCATTCCATCTCATCTGCAGGAGGGCATCCCGTTTGTCCGCCCCGAGCCGACGGTCTCTCTATCGACCGATGCCTCTCTGATGGGTTGGGGTACCCATCTGGGGGAACACCGAGTGCATGGCCTCTGGTCCCCGCGGGAGTCCCGATGCCACATCAACCTGCTGGAGCTCCGAGCGTTCCGCCTAGCTCTCCACCACCTTTGCTCCGTTCTCCGGGGTCAAGTGGTCCGAGTCCAGACGGACAATACCCGACCATATACTACCTAAACACGCCAGGGCAGGGGCCCGCGTTCCATGCTTCTATGCAAGAAGCTCTTGCATTTGGTCACTCGTCGCAGCTGGAGGCCCATCTCCCAGCTATTCGTGTGGCAGGAGCTCCAACACCCTGGCCGATGCCCTGAGCCGGATAGGGGCTGCATCTCATGAGTGGTCTCTCCTGCCGGAGGTAGTACAAGATCTGTTCTCCCACTGGGGCACACCTCAGGTGGCCCTGTTTGCCTCAAGGGAGAACGCGAAGCTGAGGCTGTTTCATGCCCGCCCCCCTCAGCAGGGCTCGCTGCAGGGGGATGCCTTCTCGAGGCTATGGACCCCGGGCCTCTTTTACGCCTTTCCCCCATTTCCCTTGATCCACAAGGTGCTTCTCAAGGCAAGGAGGGACAAGGCGCTAATGATTCTGATAGCCCCAGACTGGCCCCGCCAGTTCTGGTACCCAGATCTCCTCAGCCTCAGCTCCAGGCTCCCAAGGGCAGCTTCCAGCTCGCCCGGACCTGCTCTCAGTCAATCAGGGGAAGGTGTTCCATCCGGACCTTCAATCCCTGCACCTGACGGCCTGGTTCCTGAGTGGCTAGAGTTCCAGGCCTTGGGTCTTTCCGACGAGGTCCTCAATGTTGTTGAGGCGTCCCGTAAGGAGTCGACCGGGAAATGCTATGCTTTCAAATGGAAGAGATTTTCCATCTGGTGTCAGGGCAAGGGCTTGGACCCTTCCTCCTGTTCTTTGGGAAGCATTTTGGACTATTTATGGTCCCTTTCTAGTCAAGGGCTTAGGTCGACGACCCTAAAGGTGCACCTGGCAGCCATCTCTGCTTACCGGGCGCGGGCCGGGGAGCAGTCGGTGGCAGAGGAGAAGGTGGTCTGGCGCTTTTCCAAAGGCTTTGATCACATTTCCCCTCTGGTGCGAGAACCTCCATCTCCGTGGGATTTACTGCTGGTACTGGCAAAGCTCATGGGCAAGCCATTCGAACCAGTGCACAGGTGTGAACTCTCACCTGTCGTGGAAGACCGCCTTCTTGGTGGTTATCACATCAGCCAGAAGGATGGGAGAACTCCAGGTGCTCTGCATCGAGTCTCCTTACCTGTTCTTCCACAGGGACAAGGTTGTCCCTGCCCCACCCGAAATTCCTTCCGAAGGTGGTGTCGGAGTTTTACCTTAACCAGGTGTTGACTCTGCGGTGTTCTACCCCAATCACACCTCGGAGGCGAATACAGGCTCCATACTTTGGACCCTAGAAGGGCGCTAGCTTATTATAAGGAAGCGCCCGCTGAAACGGGAGAGGTTGGCCAGCTGTTTGTCACCTCGCTGAAGCCGGCACCTGGCAGACCTGCAGCCAAGTGGGACGATAAGCAGGTGGGTCACCTCCTGCATAGATCTCTGCTATAAGTTGGCGGGCATGGAGCCTCCCAGAGGATAAGAGCTCATTCTACCCGTCATACTGCTGCATCAGGTGGCTGTTTCAGGGACGTCCCTATCCAGGAAATCTGCAGGGCTGCTACCTGGAAGTCAGCACACACCTTCATTACCCATTACTACATCGACCTTGAGTCACGCCGGGATGCTGGTTTTGGGCCTCTGGTTCTCCAGTCTTTATTCCCTAAGTAGGGGTGTGCACCTTGCCTCCTCCCAGAGAACTGCTAGGAGTCTGCCAGACAGTGTGGATGAACAACATATCCATGTCCCTAAGTACAGGTTACTCACCTATAACAGGAGTTCTAGGAATGGTATATGTTGTTCATCCACACGACCCACCCGACCTCCCCGGCTTCGACGCAGAACCTGAGCTTCCAGCGGGCCAGATCTGGCGTCATGGGGCGGAGCCGAGAGTTTTACCACCTGGGTGGGTGGGAGGAGCCAGCTTGAAGACCTTCCGGCAAGATTTAAAGCGGCAAGGAACCTGCCAGACAGTGTGGATGAACAACATATACCATTCCTAGAACTCCTGTTACAGGCGAGTAACCTGTATTTTCTTCAGAGTGGACTCAGTTTACAATTACCTTCTATGTCCTGTTGTCCAGTCAATGTTTTACCCAGGCTACCACCCTGGGACCCACTCCCAGGCTGGTTAACTTGTATAATAATCTTTTGTGTGGGACTGTGTCAAATGCCTTGCTAAAGTCTAGGTAGGCCATGTCCTCCGCCCCTCCCTGGTCTGCTGCTTTAGTCACTCAGTCAAAGAAATCTACTGTAGAACTGATTATAATTGCGCTCTGTTTATTTTCGCTATATTCGCTGTGTTGACTTTTTTTAAGTGAAAATAAGCAGATAGTGATTAAATTGGGTAACCGATAATGGTAAATGAGGATGAAACAAAGCAAATCCAAGATTCATACTAAGTGTTTTATTCACTTGACTTAAAGTCCTTTATTTTAAGACAACCAAAGAAGATGTTAAAAATAAAATAAATGAAAGTTTCTTCCTTCATGCAGCACCAGCGTCTTTGTTGCGTAAGGCAGTGTCTCTCTAAGCCAGAGGCTCTTGAAGTTTATCTTGTGCCTGCTCCCTTTGCTGTGTCTGCAATACATAAGAATGCAGATAAGCCTTAGAATGAAGCATTATACATTAAATTAAAATCCAATCAAACCAAATTGAAACATTACTGCACCTTACCGTGTTTAGGCAGTTGGCGTGCGCGTCCAGAATCCCTGCTTGTCTAAATCCACGAATAATGACATCCGGTTTTACTTCGAGCGATTCAGTGCTTGCTTGCAGCCACCTTGCATGATGTTGCTTTAATACCAACAGTCTTAGATCGATGTTTAGTTCTGCATTGCCAGCCCCTGAAACAAGCTTGGCCGAAATGAGTGCCACATACCAAGAAGTGAAGTGACCTTTCATCAGGACCTTGAAAACTTTGTTAACCGAGATGTCCAGTGGTTGTAGGGAGTCAGTGCAAGATGCTGGGATGTACACGGGTATAACACCAACCTCTTCCAGCTTCTGTAAAATGGGAGAGGTGTGGTGAGCTGTATACAGGTCGAAAATTAGAAGGGCCTTTTGTTCCTTTGGCAAGTTGAGTTGTGCTTTCACATTCTCACAGTAAGGGACAGTAATCCCTTCAATGTAGCGGATCGTCGTTTCCTCATTTGCACAGTGATTCACTGATTGCATGATGTCCCATTGTGCTGGAAATTTGTACTGGGGATGGCATACTGTTGTCTTCTCCTGGTAGATGAGCGGGGTTTGGGGTGGCATTTTGCCAGCAAGCGTACAGGCAAGAACCAGGGTGACTTTCCTTTTATCCCCAAACCCAGTCAGTGAGACTTGACGCGAACCCATGTCCTCCATTGTCCACTCTGATGTGGGCACAATTTTAACTCTGGTCTCATCTAGGTTGATTAATAGCTGAGGAGGTATGAGCTGCTGTGCACAACAATTTGTTATTCATTTTAAAACAGCTGCCTTTAGAGTTATGAAATCAGAAGGCGCCTTGCATGCTACTTTGGTGCCTTTGCGTTTACTGTAGCCCATTCTATGTAGGAAACCCCATGCCCATTTACCGCTCAGTTGTAGATGCCCCCCATTCTCCACCAAAACATGAGGGTTGGTTGCCTTAACGATTCCCACTGCAATAGCCTGAATCACACGGCCATTCACTACTGCGCCCTCGAGCCTGAATGACTGAATGATTTCCTTTAGTTGATCTTCCAGTTCTGCTACCAAATGTGTGGGACGACCTCTTGACTTTCTGGGCAGAATGGGGGAGAGAGAGAGCTGTGGGGTCAGGGTTTGTCTGCAACGCAGTTTTATAGTCCAGCTTAAATTTCCCGAATTGTGCTCTTGTTCAAAGTCACGCTAGTGAAAGAGGGATGAAATCGTACTGCGGACATGACACCGTGTTCAGCCGCATACTTGCCCAGCTGAAACCGAACCTCTGGTGTGTAATTTCCATAGTTTGCAGGTCTGCTACGTTTGGAGGGAGGAGGGGTGGCTATGATCTCTTGTACAACAGAGGCTGCTACATGGGGTTCTACGCCGGAGATTGCAGCTAGTTCTTACGAATCCATTTCTGAAGTGTCAAGTGGGTATTTGCGTTTCTGCTGGGAGGGCTTTAACCACTTGATGAAAGACTTTGTCAGTGCTGTCTATAGTATGGATTTACTTACTAATTCACTGGCTGTATACTAGCTGTGTTAATTGCCTACACGCTCTGTTACCAGGAAGGCGCTAATTCAGTCAGCCACGATTAAGTCTGCTCACAGCTGATTGCGAATACTGGCTCCCGCTAATATAATCAGTTCTACAGTATTAGATTCGTCTGACATGACCTTCCCGCTGTGAACCCGTGCTGCCTTGGGTCCTGTGCCCCACTGTCCTCTAGGTACTCAACAGTTCTTTCCTTCAGAAGCGATTCCATCACTTTCCCTACCACAGAGGTCAAACTTATAGGTCTGTAGTTTCCTGCCTCTGTCTTGCTCCCACTTTTGTGAAGGGGAATCGAATCTGCCTTCCTCCAGTCCTCAGTTACCACACCATCCTCCCATGATTTGTTAAAAAGGGTAGTCACTGGTGTCACTAGTTCTCCCCTTAATTCTTTTAGAATTCTGGGGTGAATCCTGTCTGGCCTCACTGCTTTGTCCACCTTCAGTTTTAGGAGTTCTTTCAGAACCCTTTCTTCTGTGAAAGGACTGGGATCAACCCCTCTATCCAGAGTGCTTCTGTTAATTGGATTAGGTACCTCCCCCTCCTCCTCTTTTGTGAATACTGAGCAGAAGTAATCATTCAGTATTCCTGTGTTTTCACTGACCCTCTTTGCCCACCCACTGTCCATTCTAGTCAGCCTCACTATCCCTCCCTTTGTCTTTTTACGCTCCCTGATGTACCTATAAAAGGTTTTATCCTCCTTCTTAACCGAGTTGGCTATCTTTTCCTCAGTTTTGTCCTTTGCTATTCTGACTTTCCTCCCTGCTTCCTTCTGCCTTAACTGGTACAGTTCTCTGTCCTGCTCCTTCTGTGTGTCCTTGCACTTCCTTAATGCTGTCTTTTTCTCCTAACGTTCACTGCCACCTCTTTTGAGAACCATAGTGGCTTTTTCTTTCGTTTTGATTTATTTGCTTCACACAAAGGCTTGTTGCCTCTGATGGCAGTTTTGATGTTTCCCCATTGTTGCTCCACCCCTCTTTCTTGCCTGTTTGCTAGTGCTTTTCTAAGGTACACTCCCATCTTACCAGACTCCAAAGGGTGAGCCTTTAGAGCCTGATGAAACTCCTGACCAAGAATTTGGCTCACATTTTTCCTTTGTCAAGCACATGGTGGACACTCTCTTGCCCTTTTTATACAAGAGTTCACTGAGGAGGAAGATTTTGTAGATATGATGGGTCTCCCTCCTACTAAAACATTATTCCTTCTAGTTCACAAGTCCCTTCATAGGGCTACTTTCAGGTTACTTCAGAATCCCTCCGCCATACCTTGGTGGATAAGAAATTAGAGAAAAAGTACCAGTTAGATAAATCTAATGCTGAGTACCTTTACATACATCCAGACCATGAAGGGGTAATGCGTGCTGCAGCATATGATAAAGTAAAAATGCCTCTTTCTTCCCAACCTCCAGAAAAAGAATCCAGAAACTGGATGCTATGGATAAGAAATATTACACCAGAGCGTCACTGCTGCTTCGCCTGTGTACGTGTATGGTGTACACAGCTCAGTACCAAAAGGCTCTCTGGAGCTCTGTCCTGGCGATCAGTCAGAAGCTTCCAGATAATGGCATAAACTGTTAAAACTACCTTAGAAGCCACAAAATGACCAGTTCCATATGTCTGTAGATGCCAGTGACATTGCCTCCATGGCTGTGTCTGAGTCCATTTCTCTCGGAAGGTTTGCCTGGCTGAGAACTACCAGTCTCTTCCAGGACACCCAGACTAAAGCTATGGATTTCCTTTGTGAGAACAGTTCTCTTTCTGGGGACAAAACAGAGACTTACATGAAAAAGGTGGAGGAATTCAGAACCACCTATCAAAGCAATGCAGCTAAAGAGAAACTCTCTACCTCCTAGAGACCGCAAAGAGGGGGTAGAGGTAGAGGCTACTATCTCCTGGCCTTCTACCCTATTCCAGTGCCCTTGGATTACTCTGAGGATTATTTAGGGGAAGAGGTATGAGGGCTTAGAAACGTACTGATCTCACTCTTCCAACAAAAGTACAAACAAAACAACTGACGTGAAAGCCCAGGTCGCCTTCCCTCTGCCAGTAGGAGGAAGGCTGACCTACTACCTCCACCAGTGGCACCACATCACCCCAGAAAAGTGGACACTGGAGGTGGCGAATCAAGCTAATCAAGGTTCAAAGCAGCTTGGGACAGACTCGAGGGAATTGTCTCACAGAAATCCTAAAGAGGGGTGTAGGGCTTAGGGCAGATTAGATGGATCTTTGGTCCCCATCTGCCGTCATTTTCTGTGTATGTCTATGTATGTGTTAAGGACTTACCCTGCAGTTAAAGTTTCCTACCCAGAAGGGTCACATGAGTGTAAAACCTCTAACCCCCACATATAAATTTCTGCTAGAGTTAGTGGTAAAGTCTCTTCTGGTCGGAAATGCAGTGGAAAGAGTTCCTCTCTCCCAATGAGGAAAATGACTCTATTCCAGATATTTTCTAACCAAAAAGAAAAACAGAGATTGGCAACCAGTTCTAGACCTCGGGTACCTAAACAAGTACCTGCACCATACCAAATTCTTGTTGGAAACCTTCGCAGTGATGATTCCCTCTTTACAACAGGGGGACTGGCTAGCCTCCCTAGACCTAAAAGATGACTCTCCTCACATTCCAACCAGGTCCTTGAGACCTTAACTTTATGTTGGAGAAACTCACTTTACCTCCCTTTGAACCGGCCGCTGTGCTTCCTGTCGTGGAAAGCACTTTTTCTGGTTGCTGTTACTTCTGCTTGAAGTATTTCCAAACTTCAGGCTCTTATGTGCAAGGAACCTCATTTGATTTTCCACAGAAACAGGGGGTCTTTGCGTACTATTCCCAAGTTCCTTCCTTAGGTGCTGTTGGAGTTTACTTCGAGGCAATCCATCCACCTTCCAGTTTATTTTCCTGAATACTCTATTCAGGGGGAGGCTTTGCTCCACACTTTGAATGTACATAGAGGTTTGAGGTACTGTATGCACCGAACTAAGACTTCCAGAGTGAACGACCAGTTGTTTCGTTCGCCCCAAGAGTGAGTGCACTTCTGTTTCTAAACAGTGTTTGTCTAAGTGGTTATCCAATTGTGTTATTTGTTACCATAAGTACAACAAGGACCTTCTGGGAGTGGTTAAGGGTCATTCTACCAGGGGTATGGCTGCCTCCACAGCTTGTTTCAAAAATGTCTGCTGCGGATATTTGTGCAGCTGCCACCTGGAGCTCTGTCCACACTTTTACCAAGCACTACAGTCTGGACATTGGCTCTCAGCACAGGGCCAATTTCGGCCTAGCAGTTCTTAAGGGCCTCCTTTCATGAGCTCATGGCTGCTGATCTGTATTCCTCCCAGTGCTGTTCTCGTGCTTCTGCTCGATACTGCTGGGGACTCAGTCCTACCAGTCAGGGCTCCAGATGAGGTGAGTACTGACCTATTTTACTCACCTCATTTTAGGAAATACTTTTCAGAAATTTTTTTTAATGAGTACCAGTACTCATCCAACATGTGTAAATTTGCTACACTCTATAGAATAGTGTTTCATAACATAACTGGTGATTAAAAAGGAGTATTTTTTTTCCAGATTTATAGCACTCTTACCCATCCTGATTTTGTTTTATTCACTGTATTTTAAAAACTACTCCTACCTGCCAGCCTGCTGGCGTTGAGGGTTCAGGCGCTGGTGCCTTACCTCGTCCCACGTTGGTGACCCGTGTTCAGGAAGTAGCCCGGGTTGTTGGAGGTCAGCAATGTGGATGGGGGGTGGAGTTTATATGAAGCTGCTGGCAGGCAAGCTCTTCACTCCGGGGAGGAAGTGTGGCATCCCTCGACTGATGGCGACCCCCAGTGAAGGCTAGGGGAAGCATGGGTGTAGAGGGTGCCCAGGCATTAGGCCATGGGGTGGGGAAAAAGGGTCATGACTGGGGCTGTATGGCTCATGCGTGCCTCCACGTACATGCATTCATACTCCTGGTTCCCTTGGAGAAAATCGGAGGAGAAAACACGCCAGCAGCAGGATGAAGACAGACCCTCAGGTAGGCACTGCTCCCGGCCGGGCAAGGAAAGTGCCAGTAATTCCGGGGGATGGTTGGTTGGGTGAGAGCTGCTGGCGAGGCGCATAAACAGCAGCAGTGATTACCAAAAAATAAAATAAAATAAATAAATACTTCTACCTGCAACATTATCTGGAGCACTGTTGGCATCTGATCAGTTCTTATCTAGAAAGAAACTACATTGTTTTTAAAAATGTACTCCTCACTCCACTCCGTCCAGACATTTGTACACATCTGAATTTGGTTTTACTCATCTCACTTTCAAAAAGAGGAGTACAGTACTTATCTAAAAAATCTTATCAGGAGCCTTGCTACAGGTGTCGGCCTGCTGTAAGAGCCTTTCTCGAAGTAAGATAGTACAGTTACAGAGAACTTAACCTTAAGAGTAGCTCTTCGAGAGAAGCTTTGCAGCTGGCCCTGATTTCCCTCCCATCTTTCTTCTGCTGTTCCTTCTTCCACTCACACTGCTTCTCCTTTTCTTGCCTTTTGGGATCCCTCTCGGTTCTTCAGTTCGCTGCCTGCTTTGGGTCTCTGATGGAGAACTGAGGGTGGTGTGGGGGACCGCCCTCCTCCTTACGATACGTTGACGTCTGTGGTGGGCGGTCCCCCGTGGTAGACTGCATTTCAGGGGGTGCATTACAAGTTCAGGGTACTGCCCTTTGGCTTATCCTCTGCGCCACGAGTATTTACCAAGTGCTTAGCAGCTATAGAAGCAGCCCTTTGGTGTGAAGGCCTGTATGTGTTCCCTTATCTGGACGACTGGTTCCTGAAAGTCCAGTCCTGGGAGCCCCTACTGTTGACTCTAGAATGCACGCTGGAGTTATTCCAGTCCTTGGGCATCAGTCAGTGGGCCCAAGTCTGTGCTGACCCCTTCTCAGCAGCTGTAGTACATACTCTGGGCAGGGCCTTATTCCCTTCGGACAGGGTAGTCTGCCTTATTGCTCGGGCACAGGAGGTGGCTCAGAATCGGCATGTCCCAGCAAGGACATTCCTCAGGCTATTACACCTCATGGCTACTGCCATTTTTATGTCCCCTCTGGCTAGGTTGCACATGAGGATTCTGCTGTGGACCCTCTGGGTTCAGTGAGATCAGCATTCAGGTGATCTAGATTAGCTGGTCCTGGTCTCCTTGCCAGTACACAAAGTGCTTCACTGGTGGATGGACCCAGCAAGTCTCTTAAAGGGGGTCCTCTGTCTCATCCCCACTCCTCACCACGGATGCTTCAGGTTTGGGTTGGGGAAGCCCATCTAGGTCCTTCTCAGACCCAGGGCCTCTGGTCCCACTGGGAGACTCACCTCCACATAGACATTTTAGAAATGAGGGCAGTTTTGTATGCCTTCCAGGCCTTCCAGAATCATCTCTTTCCGGGCCTCCTTCTGGTGCAGTCTGACAATCTCATTGTGGTTTATTACATCAGTAAGCAAGGGGGAACCCATTTCTATCCTCTGTGCAGGGAAGCAATGAGGGTCTTGTTCTGGATCTAGATCATGGTCTAGAACTGTCAGCCGTCCATGTGCCCAAAACGCCTTAGCGGACAGCCTCAGCAGGTTGAAGTCCAAAATGCATGGTCAGGGAGCTGCGACCTCTGATCGCTTGGAGAAAGAGCTGTTGGTGGGGTCGTTGAGGGGCTCCCTGTGGGGCAGCTGTGAACCCGGCACTGGACCCAGAGGTTGAAGAGGTCGACATTGAGGAGGAGTACTACCCTGACCTCATGCTTCCTGATGATGTGGAGGATGAAGAGGAGGAAATCCTGCTTTCTGACAAGTCCACAGTCTTTTCTGCTATACGAACATACGAAGAAGCCATTTGGTCTGTCAAGTCTGCTCATATTGCAGGGTCCACAGCTTAAGCTACTGTCCCTCCCCTCCCTCCCCACTCCTTCCATCCTCCCTATGCATGCTCCTTACCTTCCCCCATGCCTATCCCAGCGCCTCTTTTTTTTAAAATTTACTTACTATTCATGCTCCTCTGTGTCTCCACGTCCACGCCCTTTCTTGAGGTCCCCAGTGCGCGCACAGCTACACGAGCAGGATCCGAAGGACACTAGCTCCCATGAGTTCCCTGCTCCCAAGTGACCCATTATCCCCGGATGACCCCCCCCGGCGGGGTGGAGGAGGTTCTGGAGCTGCATCCCTGTGCACCCTCAGGCCCCACCCGGTCATTTCTGTTCAGCCTCTCTTAAAGCTGTCCACTGTCTTCGAGATGACTTCTTCCGGCAGTGCATTCCAAGTGTCCATCACCGTCTCTGTGAAGAAGTGCTTCCTGACCTTCCTCCTAAATCTCCCACCCCCCCAGCTTATTTATTTATTTAGCTTTTGTTTACCGGGTAAGTACACTAGACAAGTAGTATGCCTATTTTCAGGAACGACCTGGGAGAGCACAAAAGATACAGTATACATACATGGCAACATTGGAGAAACAGCATGATACAGTAAAAAACAGCTATAACAACGCTTGTATAAGGGCAGAGATACTGCCACATATAGTACAAATTGTTACAGGACATACATAGACATTAGAATCACTGAATACATACTTAAGACTGTGCCCCCTTGTGTTATGGTTGCCATTCAGCTTAGAGACTCTACTAATCCACCTTATTTATCCCTTTCAGGTACTTGAAGGTCCCAGTCATGTCCCCTCACTCTTCTGTCTTCCAGGGAGTACATGTTTAGTGCTGTCAGCCTCTTTTTATATGCCTTACTCTGCAGACCCGCTAACACTGTCAGTGAGGACTCTGTGAAGCATACTCCCAGGTCACTTCCTGAGGACTCCACATTTTTTAATGTGATGAAGTAGTTGTTCTCCACTATGGACCTTCACACTGAGGAAGAGGATGCACCAGGAAAGATCTGGTGGACTTCCTGGAAATTCCTGAATCTTCCCCAAAGAAGATTCCTCCAGTGCTTCCAGCGTTGAAGAATGCAGCCACTGCAGTATGGCACAGACCAGACATGGAGCTATGCCACATAGGATGGACAAACTTTACCTTAGTTCACTTCCCCCAGACAAGGAATCTCAAAGGATTGACCTCTGGTTAAAAAGTTTATGCTTCCTCCACCTTAGGCTTGAGGATTGCAAATGATCTGTCTCACATGGTCGGATATCAAAATGCCAACTGGAAGAAAAGCAAAGATACAGCCCAGGCCCTTCTTGATGGCTCACAGAAACAGGAATTGCTTCAGTGCTTCCTGGTGGCTGAGGATGTTAGCAAATATCTCCTCAGAGCTCTGTATGAAACGTCTGATAGAGCTGCCAGAGCAGCTGCCACTGGCATGTGCCTCTGTAGGCACTCCTGATTCAGTTTCTGGATTTGCAGCTGATGTGCAACACAAAGTGCTTAATCCCCCTTTCAGTGGCACTAAGCTGTTAGGCCCTGATGTCTGGTAAGTCATAAATGATCTGCAGACTTCGAGCACGGCCATCAAATCAGTCCATTCCCTCTTCCACACCCAGCCAAGGGGCAGAGGGCATCCTACTTTTCGTAAACAAAACAGTAGGCCTGGATCAGCTTCCCGTACCCAGGGAAAGTGTAGAGCCCATGCTCCCTTGCTTGCCCCCTCAGGTGCTGGAGCAGCGGCCAATCACCCTAGAGGTGATGGACCAGCCTCTGCGGCTGGCTTCACCGCTGACTGACTCCTTGCTAGACCCCCAAATCTCTGGTCCAGCCCCAGTAGGTGGTGATCAGAGGTCGGTTCCCCCTCCATCTGAATCACTGGAGGACCATAACTTTGGATGCAAGGATTCTGCAGATCATAGAAAAGGGTTACACCTTGGAGCTCGTAGAGCAACCTTCAGACAACCTGCCTCCACCTTCTAATTAACCCCCTTCCCCCCGGCTCACTTGTCTGTTCTCCGGGAGGAGGTACATTCTCTACTGCGCAAGCAGGCCATCAAATCAGTGCCCAGGCACAAGAAGAGTCAAGAGTTTTATTCCAGGTTTTTCTTGGTCCCCAAAAAGACCAAAGAAGTGAAGTCTTTTCTGGATCTAAAGGACCACAATCTATATATCCAGTACAGAAAGTTCCAGATGGTAACTTTGCCAGGCCTAATGTCCCTGCACAAGGCTGGGGACTGGCTCTGTTCACTGGACATGCAGGATGCCTACTTGCGCATCTCAGTCTTTCCTCTGTGCTGGAAGTTTCTTCATTTTGTCTTTCAGGGCAAGCATTACCAGATCTTACTTCGAGACAGCTCTT
This sequence comes from Neoceratodus forsteri, assembly GCA_016271365.2. Classification (NCBI taxonomy): domain Eukaryota; kingdom Metazoa; phylum Chordata; order Ceratodontiformes; family Ceratodontidae; genus Neoceratodus; species Neoceratodus forsteri. The sequence continues at coordinate 678,767,210 of CM028133.1, read as the reverse complement.
GCAGCAGGTTACACCATTAGTACTCAAGCCGGCAGGCATCAGGCTCCCACGGAAAAATTCTAGCTAGCTACCTTCAGCGGGGACCGCCCCCGCCGTCGGTCCCACCTCCGGTGTCAGGCGTAGTATATAATGAGGCGTCCTGCCAGATTCCGATTCTTTCCGCCCGTCGACTTGCATGTCTTGACCCTTTGCTTCAGTTTCTGGCCAGCGTGGTAAAGTTTTTCTCTGCGGAAATTAGTTTCTCTTCAATCAAGCCTTTTCTCTGATGTTCTATCCGACCTTCAGTCACTCCTCGAAGTGCGCCTGTGGGAAGCAGATCCCGTTTAAGGATCCGCTCTCAGCCTGGGTCCGGTGCCTAGGCCCAGACCACGACACCCAGTCCTGCACCTTTTGCCAGGGTTTCAACAGCAGAACCCGGATCCGTCGCCAGAAGGCCCTCCTGGCGTTCCTGCTCGAGGAACAACTCAAGTCCATGGCTTCCAAGGGGGAATCTTCACAGAAGGCCCACAAGAATGCTGAAAAGCATAGGGAGAAGGCTCCTTCCAGGTCCCCATCTAGGGCCTCCGACTCACGCAGTTCCGGCTCCAGGTCCGACCGCTCTCCTTCCCGGGCCAGCTCTCAGCCTCCCCCTGCTGTGGTGAGAAAATCTTCAGGCTCCTCTTCCCAGGCCTCCTCCTTCCTCCAAGGCCCTGGCGGAGTCGGGGGACCATCATCACCTTCACAAGTCGGGTTCCCGCCATTCTGAACCCGACGTCAGGTCTGCCTCTTTGCCGCCTCCTCTTCCCCAGTGGAAGACCAAGGAGCTCACCTCACTCAAGAGGCCATTGGACCCGACGCCGGTTCGCCCAACGTCGGCTTCTCGCCACAGGTCCCCAGAGCCGTCGTCCGTCAGGAGACCGTCGCCGGCCAGGCCAACTCATCACCGGACGCCGGTAGGGGGACTGATGCCAGTTCCAATCGAGAAGAGGACCCCGACGCCTCCGACCGACGTCGGTCAGGAGACCATCACTGAGGAGGAGTTAACCCAGCCCGAGGACCAGACGGGCGACCCCGGTCCTGTTGAGACTCCCAGGGAACCCTCGCCCCCTGTGGAGCCGACGCCGGGTCCCGATAACCGTCCACCGGCACCCGGACCGTCGTCGGGCCTTTCCTTTTCAGAGGTGAAGGAGCTTTTCACTTACTGGTGGGATACCATCAAAAAGGACATGGTCCCCACTCCTTCTCCTCTTCCACTGGTTGCTCCTTCGGTTCCTGCGCCCCCGTCTCCATCTGGGTCTGCAGGCCGGTTACCTCCTCCCCGGAAGCCCAGTACCCCTCCAAGGGGGAGACTCGATAAAAGGAGACCTCCGTCCAGATCCTCTTCTAGGTCACCCACTCCCAAGAGACCCAGAAGACGCCGCTGTTCGCCTTCAACTGAGGACACGGGATCAGAGTTTTCTACATCCAGATCCCCATCTCCCCTCTCCATCCCTTCTCTGGACCCACGTGAACTGCCAAAGTCTCCTCCGGATGACCCTTCGTTCTCGGATATCATGAGACACATCCAGGAGAACATGGGATGGGATGCGGAAGAGTTAGACCCGGAAAGGCTGCGCCTTGCGAAGTATCTTCGGCAGAAGGACCGCAAGCCTGTGGTGGTGCCACCCTTGGTGAACACTGCGTGGGCGTCACCCAGGCAGTGTGGAGCGTCCACATTCGCTCCCAGCGATGGCGAAAAGCTGACCGCTTGTACAAGGCTCCAAGAAGACCAGTACTTGACTCCAGCATCCTCAGGCCGACTCTCTGGTCATAACAGCCTCTCATGACTGGTCCCAGAGACCTAACATCTGAGCACCCTGCCACGGACCCAGAGTCCAAACAGCTGGACTCCATGGGTGGCGCCGATGCTTTCCGCTTACCTGCGCCATCAGATCCCTGAATTATTTGACCCACATGGTGCAGTTCCAAAATGCCCTGTGGGAGCAGGATCTGGATGCGGCCGAGAAATTGCCGGAAGGTGAGCAGAAGGAGGAGATGTTACAGCTCCTCTGTACGGGTTCGGACTTGGGAACCCAGGTGCTACGAGCCACGTACGATTCCGCGGACTCCTCGGCCCGAGCAGCAGCTTCAGGCGTATGCCTCGGAGGCACTCTTGGCTCCGTGTCTCCGGTTTTACCCCGGTTGTCCAGAAAAACATCATGGACTCCCCATCTGAGGAGAAGTTTTGTTTGGTAACCCTCAGAGAAGATAATTACCAAACCCAAGAGCGGGGAAACGGTAGAGTCGGTTCAGGCCATGTATCGACCCAAGCTTAGTTCCTTCAGAGGAACCAAAGTGATTTCGGAACGGACGCAGAGACAACAGTCCTGCCCTGCCACAGCAGAGGGGCCCGTCTCGAAAGAGCCCAGGAAAACAACCCGCAGATCGGAGCCAGCGGCTCCTAAGCCGGTCCAGCCGAGGGACCCTCAGCAGCCACAGCCTGACTCCTTCCGGCCCCTGCCCCTCAGGATCAACAGGGACGTCATGGTCGAGAAGTCGCATTGAATTTCATGCCGGGATGGCAGACTATAACCACCGACAGGTGGGTTCTACAGTTGGTCGGAAGAGGCCACTTTATAGAATTTGCGGAAAAGCCACCCTCGAGGCCTCCGTTGCTCTCTCGGTACCCGGGTCAGCACAGATCATTGATGAGGCAAGAGGTGCTCACGCTTCTGCAAAAGGGAGAGACAGAGTACGTCCCAGAGAACCAGAGGGGACACGGATACTATTCCCACTTCTTCCTGGTTCCAAAGAAGACAGGGGACCTCCGTCTGATTCTGGACCTCAGCGACCTCAATTTGTCAGTCGCCTACAAAAGATTCCGCATGGTAACTCTTCCGGGTCTTATTCCCATGCTGAAGCAGGATGCCTTTTTAGCGTCTCTAGATATGCAGGACGCTTACCTGAACATCCCTATAGCTCAAGCACACAAGAGGTTCCTGCGCTTCGAGTTTCTCTGCCATCATCTTCAGTTCCGAGCCCTTCCATTTGGGCTGTCTTTGGCACCCAGGGTCTTTACCAAATGCATGGCAGTCGTGGCAGCGTCTCTAAGGAGACAGGGCCATTATGTGTTCCCGTACCTGGATGATTGGCTTCTCATGGCCGCCTCAACAGAGGCGTTGTTACTGGCGATTCGGAGCACCCAGGACCTGTTTCGATCTCTGGGTATCCTAATCAACCACGAGAAGTCCCTCCTGGTACCGTCGCAGAAACTGCAGTTTATAGGCGCAGTACTGGACACCCGTTCAGGGAAGAGCATTTCTTCAGACGACAGGCGGAGGGAATCAGATCCTCATCAGGAGCTTCATGTAACAAGACCGCCCCAGCCAGAGGTCGGTCCTTCAACCTTGCTCGGACACATGGCTGCGCCATCTCACTGTCCCTTGCAAGGCCTCAGATGGGTAACTCAGTGGATGCTCAAGGTGCAATGGGACCAAAGGCAGACCACATGCGGCGTCGGTCAGAATCCACGAATCCCGCGATTCGAGACTGGTGGTAGTAGCTAGACCCAGGGACACTCTCTATGGGCGTCCCTTTCATATCGCCATCCCCGGAGGTAATCCTCACCACAGACGCCTCAGGTCTAGGGTGGGGAGCACACCTGGACGGGGTGAAATCCCAGGGTACGTAGACCCCTCTGGAGGCCCACCTCCATATCAACGTCCTAGAGATGAGGGCGGTCCTTTATGCCCTGCAGGCCTTTCAGTCAGAAATCCCGCCGAGTACTCTCCTACTTCAGACAGACAACACGGTGGTGATGTATTACCTCAACAAACAAGGAGGCGCACACTCTTACCCCCTTTGCAGGAAGGCCACGAGGGTGTGGGATTGCGTAATCCGGCTACGGCGAACCTGATCACAAGCAGTACATGCTCCCGGGTGGACAACACAATCTGCAGACGGCCTGAGCGCCCCAGGCCAGAGTCCGTGAGTGGGAACTTCTCCAGGAGGTAGCAGAGGATCTGTTTCTTCGATGGGGAACTCCAGAATTTGGACTTGTTCGCCTCCCTATCCAACGCAAAACTGCCCAATTTTTGCTCGCTAGATCCAGGGCCTGGTGTTTTCTGGCGAGACGCGTTGTCCCTCTCCTGGGCGGACAGATTCCTCTACGCTTTCCCTCCCTTCCCGTTGATCCAGAGAGTTCTTCTCAAACTACGCAGGGAGCACGCAACAATGATCTTGGTGGCCCCATTCTGGCCCAGGCAGATCTGGTTCCCTTTGCTAATTCAGCTGTCCCGGGAACCTCCGCTCCCGTTGCCATTCAGCTCCCACTTCTTGTCTCAGGAGAAGGTTCACTGGTCCACAGATTCGCTCACTGAACCTGCACGCATGGCTCCTAGAGACATAGCCGTCTTCGTCGCACGGGGTCTCACAAGAGGTTGCGGAAGTCCTTCTGCAGCCAGAAGCGACGCAACGATGCGACGTATGCCATTAAATGGCGCCGTTTTTGTCTATAGTCGCAAGCACATGGCCTTTCCCCTTTAGGTTGTCCGGTGAAAGCGGTGTTAGAGTACCTGCTCTCCCTTTTCCGTTCGGGTCTCGCCTACTCCTAGATTAAAGTGCACCTCTGTGCCATTTCAGCTTATCACCTCCCGATGGGACAGTGCACAGTGGCACAATTAGATGCCTGTCGAGAATTCTTAAGAGGGTTGTTACACCTTAGGCCGCCCATTAAGGACCCAGTGCCTCCTTGGGACTTGCCCATTGTCTGGAGCAACTCATGCTCTCTCCCCCCCCTTTGAACCTGCCGCGGATTGCGGGCTGCGTTTTCTGTCATGGAAAACGTTATTTTTGGTTGCTGTTACATCAGCGAGAAGAGTTTCTGAGCTTCAGGCTTTCATGTGCAAAGAGCCCTATTTGATTTTCCACCGGGACAGAGTATCCCTGAGGATGAATCCTAAATTTTTGCCTAAGGTGGTTTCCACACTCACTCTCAACCAGGATATTGACCTGCTGGTCTACTTTCCTAATTACTCTAACAGAGGAGAGGCTCTGCTTCACACCCTGGGGTACTACCTGAGCAGAACTAAGCAGCTTCGCACTTCGGAGCAGCTTGTCGTCTCCTTTACCGAAAGGATAAAGGGCCAACCAGTATCCAAACAGTCCCTGTCTTGCTGGCTTGTCCAGTGTATCTCATACTGTTATGATATCAAACAAAAGCCCCTCCCGAGATCAGTCCGGGGCCATTCCACTAGGGGTGTGGCCACCTCCTTTGCAGCACTTCGAAACTTCTCCACTTCTGCCATTTGTGCTGCAGCCACTTGGAGCTCTGGACATCACTTCACGGCGAAGAGCAGGCTTCGGCCTGGCTGTGCTACAGGGTCTCCTGTCCTAGATTCAGGACCTGGAATGTTCCTTCCAATTTCCTCCTCCCAGAGTGTTTGCAAGCGCTGCTGCTTGGGAATCAGTCCTAATGGTGTAACCTGCTGCAAGAGCTGTGTCTCGAAGTAAGATAGTACAGTTACGTAAGAACTTACTGTAACAGTAGATCTCCGAGAACAGCTCTTGCAGCAGGTACCTTCCCGCCCACCTTCCCCCTTGGAGGAGGCACGGCTTAAGCCTTTGCCAACAGGGATTTTTCCTTTTTGTCTTCTGACGGTGGATCCTCGGTCTCCCATTCCAATGTCACCTGCAACCGGAAGTCTCCGGCGGGAGAACTGGGGAATCTGGTGGGACCGCCTCCTTATATACTACGCCTGACGTCGGAGGCGGTCCCCGCTGAAGATAGCTAGCTAGAATTTTTCCGTGGGGTCCTGATGCCTGCCAGCTTCAGTCCTAATGGTGTAACCTGCTGCAAGAGCTGTTCTTGAAGATCTACTGTTACGGCAAGTTCTTGCGTAACTGTACTTTCAGAGTGCTGGCCTTTGACTTATCCTCTACGATTCTTTACCAAGTGCTTGACAGCGGTCACAGCGGCTCTCAGAAGAGAGGGGACTGTGCGTCTTCCTTTACCTGGGCGATTGGCTGTTAAAGGCCCTGTCCCAGGGAACAGCTTCTGCTTACTCTGGAGCGCACTCTTCAGCTCTTCTACTCCCTGGGCATTACCGCTAACCTGCCCAAGTAGGTTCTAGTGCCATCCCAAAGGCTGCAATATATAGGGGCAGTCCATGACTCAGTACAGGGGAGGGTCTTTCTGCTCCAGAACAGGGCAGAGTGCCTCATCGCCCAAGCTCAGGAGGTTGCTCAGAGTCTCTACATTCATGCCAGGGTGTACCTCAGATTGTTGGGCCTAATGGCAGCAGCCATACCTACCGTTCTGCTAGCCAGGCTTTATATGTGTACCCTTCAGTGGACCCTCTGGGTACAATAGGACCAGCGTATGGATGAATTGGACCATTTAGTTCTGGACTGTTCCCCAGTATGGAAGGTACTGCAGTGGTGGATGGACCTCTTGAACTTGCTTCAAGGTGTTCCATTCCAAATCTCCTCCCCGCATCCGATTCTAAACATGAATGCATCAGGTCTGGGCTGTGGAGCACACGTGGGTCCCGTCCAGACCCAGGACTCCTGGTCCCGGTGGGAAGCCTCCCCACAGATCAATATCCTGGAAATGAGAGCTGTGCTCTACTCCATTCAGGCTTTTCAGAAGCATCCTGTTCCATGTCAGCTGTTGGTCCAGTTGGACAATTTGAATGTAGTGTACTCCACTCTATGCAGAACTGCCAGTTTCTTCCCTCTAGATCCAGGGCCCAGAGTTTTCTGTCAAGATGCATTGTCCCTCTCTTGGAACGGTAGGTTTTACGCATTCCCTCTGTTTCCTCTGATACAGGGGGCTAATCAAATTGCAGATGGAAGGTGCCAGTATGATTCTGGTGGCTCCCATCTGGCCCTGCCAGATATGGTTCCCTCTACTTCAGCAGCTGGCAGAGGAACCTTTGGTCCCTCTTCTTTTCTGCAGGAACCTGCTGACACAGGATCAGGAGACCTTGGTCTGTTCCATCCTAAGGTCCCTTCATCTGCATTCCTGGCTCCTGAGCAAGTAGCCATCGCCAGACTCAAGGTCTCTAATGAGGTAACAGATGTCCTGGTGGCCACCTGGAATCCTTCCACTCGTACCACATATGCCATGAAGTGGAAGCAGTTTGCCATCTGGGCTGCTAAACCTGACCTGGAAGCTTTCACTTGATCGGTGAATCATATCCTGGACTTTCTGATCTCATTGTCAGACTCCAACTTCCAGTTTTAAACATAGACTTTGACGGCAGATAAGGACCGCTAGGCCCATCTAGTCTGCCCATTTCCCTACCTACAGGATAGGCCGCAGATCCTAGTTAACCAACAGCCTATTTCTTCCTACCCACCACAAGAATTGCCTTATGTCTGTCCCATGCATTCTTGAATTCTCCCACAGTTTTAGACCCCACAACCTCCTCAGGAAGGCTGTTCCATGCATCCACTACCCTCTCTGTGAAATAATATCCTCACATTGCCCCTGAACGCCCCTCCTTCTATCTTTTAAATTGTGTCCCCTTGTTCTTGCAAGTCTCTTTTCTGAAAAATGCTACCCTCTTGGACTTTGTTGATTCCACTGAGGTACTTAAAAGTTTCTATCATGTCCCCTCTCCCTTCTTTCCTCAGGGGTATACATATTAAGCTCATTTAGTCTCTTCATAACGGCTTCTCTTGCAGACCCTGCACCATTTTAGTTGCCCTCCTCTGGACTGCCTCTATCCTGTCTATGTCCTTGCAGAGATGGGGTCTCCAGAACTGGACACAGTAGTCCAGATGGGGTCTCACCAACTGTCTGTACAGAGGGATAACAACTTCCTGTTTTCTGCTGCTGATGCCTCTCCCTATACATCCCAGTTTTCCCCTCTCAAGGTCCGTCTTTTGGCTATTTGTGCCTTTCATGAGCCCGTGGGTGACTGCATGATTGCTTAGCTGGATATCTCCCGTACTTTTCTTAGGGGCATCCTGCATCTGAAACCTTCAGTCTTTTCCCGGTCATGGTTTGGGAGTTGAATTTTGCTTTAAAAAAGTTGACCCTGTCTCCTTTTGAGTCAGTCGTGACTTGTGCAATCTTTCTTGGAGAGCACTATTTTTAGTTGCAATTAGAATTTCAGAGCTTTAGGCTCTCTGGTGCGAGGAGCCTTACTTTATTTTTCCCAAATCTTTACGCACAAATCCTAAGTTTCTGCCTAAGGTGGTTTCTGAGTTCACACAAAATCGGTCTCTAGTCTCCACCTTCCTATTTATTTTCCTGAGTGTGCCAATCCAGGGGAAGCATTGCTCCACATGTTAGATATGTGCAGAACTTTGAAGTACTACCTGCTTCGGACTAGAGTCCAGAAAGTCTGAGCAGTTGTTTGTTTCCTTCGCCCCAGGTAGAGAGGGCACTTCAGATTTTAAGCATTGTTTATCCAAATGGTTGGCAAATTGCATTGTGTTCTGCTACAACAAGTATGGCAAACAATTGCCTGGTGCTGTCAAAACTCATTCCACCAGAGGCATGGCTACCTCAGTGACTTGTTTCAGAGGTGTCTTAGCCACTGACGTTTATGCTACTGCCTCCTGGAGTACAGTCCATACTTTCACCAAGCACAACAGTCTGGACATTGCCTCAGGAGCCCGTGCAGGATTTGGCAGGGCTGTGTTGAGGAACTCTTATCTTAAGCTTATGGAGTGCCCTCCTCCCAGACTGTCTGTTTACACTTGTCACTGCTTGGTACTCATTTCTACAGTGTTTCCTGATGATTGAGATACCTCCAAAAAAGATAGAACCGTTACGTAAGAACTTACACAGTAGATCCTCAAGAGGTCTCGGTCATCAGGTATATTTTCCCTTCCACCATCCCCCTTCTTGGGGCTCCTCTCTAGGAACTAGCTATCTGTTGTATCCAGCGTTTTTTTAGTTCTGGGTACCTCTTTCTCTCCTCTGTCCCCTGGGATGAGGGCCTTGCTCCTTTAGTCTCCAGGGGGAAAGAACAGGGGAGGGGGCGGGGATGCTCACACCTGTATAGGGTTGGTGATGTTGGCTGAAGTCGATTGCCCCAGTTGTACTGCTAAAAATCTGTGTGGATTCCCCTTCATTAACGGCGAAGGTTCCTGCGGTGTTACCTGATGACTGAGATCCCTTCGAAGATCTACTGTTACAGTAAGTTCTTTACGTAACTGTTTCCTCTGCCGGGGCCTGCTGACTGAGGCCCAGGGAACCCTGCACCATCCAGACCTCCAGTCCATCTACCTGCATGCATTGCTCCTGAGGATATAGCCATTGCTTGGTTTGGGGTATCTCACAAAGTGGCTGCTGTCCTGGTGGCAGCCAGAAAACCTTCCACCAGGGACACTTGCTCTATGAATTGGAAGTGGTTTGCTATCTGGCTGCTTCTTCATATCCTGGATCCTTTCACCTATCCAGTGAATCAGGTTTTGGACCATCTCCTGACCTTGTCTGATGTGGGACCCAAATACTCCTCCCTTAAAGTACACCTGTCGGATATATCAGCATTTCATGTGCCCATTGATGGACATACTGTGGCACAGCTGGTGGCGGCTCGTACTTTTCGAAGCGGCATTCTCCACTTGAAGCCTCCTATCCGTAACCCATTTCTGGCTTTGGGCCTGAATTTTGTTTTGGAGAAGCTGACCCTGCCTCCTTTTAAGCCAGCCACGTCCTGTGAGCTACACTTTGTCGTGGAAAGCATTATTTTTAGTTTTCCATTACTTCTGCTTGAAGAATTTCAGAGATACAGGCTCTCATATGTGAGCAGCCTTATTTGATTTTCCACAAAGACAGTCTTTTTGCGTACTGACCCTAAGTTTCTTCCTTAGGTGGTTTTGGAATTTACCCTAAATCAATTCATCCACCTGCCTGTTTACTATCCAGAGCATGAAGCATTGCTCCATACTTTCAATGTGCATAGAATTTTGTGTTACTATACACCATACGAGGGACTGCAGAAGTCCTCTCAGTTGTTTGTTCTTAGCCCCTGGTGAGGCGGATGTAGTTTGAGCAGTGCTTGTCAAAATGGTTCCAACTGTATTATTTTTTGTTACCGGAAGTCATGGCGAGGAACTCCTGGCGTTGTCAAGGCCATCCCACCAAGGGCATGGCCACTTCAATTGCCTGTTTAAGGGATGTGTCTATGGCCGAAATTTGTGTGTCTGCCACTTGGAGAACTGTCCACACATACACCAAGCACTACAGTTTGAGCATTGCATCCAGAAGGAGGGCAGGTTTTGGACTTGCTGTACTTCAGAGCCTTCTTTCTTAGGCCTTTTACCTCCTGCTGCCCAGACTGTCCTTGCTCTCAGCACTGCTTGGGGCCCGTTACATAGGTGTGACCTAATGATGGAGATATCCCTGAAGAAGATAGAACAGTTATGTGAGAACTTACTTTAACAGTAGATCTTCGAGGGAATCTCTGACATCAGGTCATGCTGTCCCTCCTTCCCTCCCTCCATCCCCCTTTTTCATTACAGCTTAGCCAGCCTGTTGCTCCAGCCTTTCTGCTAGCTGGGCACCTTCTCCCCCGGTTCCCTGGTGGGACTCCTGTCTCTCATGGGCTCCGGCTAGGGAAAGAACTGAGGAAGGGGTGACATCAGAGCCCGATATCGGCGTAGGTGGCCCTTACTAGACTGCTGCAGAAGTTGTTTCTGTGGGACCCTGATGTCTAAGTTCGATAGGTGTGATCTGATGACAAAGATTCTCTCGAAGATCTACTGTTACAGTAAGTTCTTACATAACTGTTCTTTCCCAGGCCAGGCAGAATGGGGCCTTGCCACTGGGGTTGAGGGGTGGGGGGGCAGAGGTGTTAAGATATGGGGGTTTTGGAGGCAGAGAAGGAGGAGTTATATGGTCTGCTGATTTCCTGGTCCAGTATGTGTGCCACAGAAAAAGTGCCGCTACCGCGACCATGTGAAGTGGAAGGAGGAGAGATGATTGCATCAGCTTGTTGGCTGGCAAATAGAATGGTTGATTTGGGGGATGGGGGCAAATACACATAACGTTTCCTAAAGCACTTTTCAAGCCTGCTTTGCTAGACTATACAACTGTTTTATGATTGTATTGTATCTGGATTATTTTGACCAACTAGATATTTTTAATTTAATTTTCTTAGAATGCCAACTCCTGTCCAGTTGATCGGATTGCTTTTAACCACGTCTGTCTTCGGAGTCGCTATGGTGGAACAGTTGTGAAAAAGGTTTGTGTATATAGGAACTCTTTACCTCTTTACTAGGCTTTAACAAGCTAGTAGTACCGAAAATGACAAACAGGAAGTGTTAATATTTAAGTGTCCTGTTAGTTTTCATTTCTCAAGTATTTTCCTTTTATCTAACTAAAGGAACTTGAACAGCCTAGTTCAGGGGTTCTCAAATGGTGAGGCCAGCCTCCTTGGGGAGGCTCCAACCTGTTCCAGGGGAGGCTCAAGCAAGTCTTGAAAAAGTATTATATTTCACTTTTGAACTTTATAGATTTCATGTGAAGGGATAAGGCAAACTGAAAGAGGATAATAGTAGGTGAATTTATGTATTTATTCACACGTCTGTGACCAGGGAAGGTACTGTACACTGAGCCATGGCTTATTTCCAGGTGTACCCAGGGAAGAGTAGTGAGAGAATAAAATTCAAAATGTAACTGCAAAACACTCGAGCAATACAAAATGAATAAAAGTGGAAGCAAATTAAGAACAATACACTAACAATAGGAACAATTGATCAATTAGACTGGCAGCAGAACTGTCCAAATACAAGAGTTAACCATACAGGTACTAGGAATAAGAGCAGGAGGGAGCAAAATGATCCCTGAGAAGTTGCTTAAGAGCAGGAGGAGAGGGGGGGGAGGCAGAGGTCATCAGGAAGGTTAGTCCAGTTAGAGGAGAAACAGAAAAGCAGTCTGATCCATGAAGGTATGGCAGTAAGGGGTAACAATGGTTCGAGAGTCAAAATATTGGAGAAAGTAGATTGTCCTGTTGGGGGTGGGGGTTACAATAAGCTTAATAACATGAGAGCCAGCAATGCAAAGAGGTTTCAATTTATTCCTGATGTACCTGTGAAAAGTAGGCTATTTTTCTATGGGGAAGCCCAAAAATATTTCAGTATTTTGGGGGAGGCTCAAGATCTTTTCCATGGCTTAGGGGAGGCTCACTATGACAAAGTTTAAGAACTGTTGGCCTAGTTGAACTGTGCATCATCTTCAAGAGGTGTATGCTCATTGGAGGAGTTTCTACTTTCTATTAAGTGTGCTGCGAGAACAGTACTTCACCTGGATGCTGACATTTCTGGTTCAGTTCCTCTTCATGCCTCATCAGCATTGTGACCTCGCTCATTGTGGCATCTCAACTGACTGATCCTGCAATTGATGAGTGGCTCTGCTTGGTACATTATCATGCCACAATCCTTGGGGTCAAAATTATTTATTTGAAAATAAGTAACCAGAAAAGGGCACACTGAGCCACGGCACGTGTCCATGTGTGTCCAGAGGGAAAGGGATATATAGTAAATTAAAAACAGTAGTAGGGAAGCATTCCAAAGATAAGGTGCAAAAATTATGATATTGTACGAAGAGAAATACAGTTAGCTATGCCAGCCTCCTGGTAAGTACTTTCCAGTAGAAAATCTTCTGATCAGCAAAAGGGAAACGAAAAAGTCCTTTCGTGGATACATTGGTGAGTGCCCAAAAAGCCACATTGTCCATCATGTCTGCCCGGTAAAGTCTATCAACTGCGTGAAGTCCCGTAGGCTTGAACACCTGCTGGGCTAGCCCTCATCCCTTTGTGTGCTGCTCATACATCTTATTATATCCCTTTGTATCTATCGCACCCCACCTTGAACCCGTGGATGGTCGCTGTCTCGACCGCCTCCTTGGGCAGCCCATTCCAGTGTTCCACTACATTTGGTCTGTACAGAAGAACTTCCAGACATCTTTCCTTACCCCCTCAATTTCTACCCATGCCCCATTTATATTATTTTAATTTCTAGTGAATAGTACCCCGTCCACCTTATTTGTCTCTCATAGTTGCTTATGTGTTTTGATTGTGTCCCGCCACTCTCTTCTTTTCTCTGTTTGGGGGAGTTTGTGATGCAGCTGAGTGTTTCTAGGGGGTTTTGCTGGCATAGCTGATTCTCTGCTGGTCAGGAGGGGCCCAACCCCGCACCCCCACAGCCACCCATCCCTAGCGCATCCCTTCCTTTATGCCATTAGCCTGTAACACCACATGCTACCAGCTGACTGCATACACACACTGTTAGCCATCTCCTTGCAGTACACAACACAGCCACACTCCACACCCTGACATAAATTGAGTAGAGACTTTACTGTGATCTACTGAATTAGGTGAGGTCATGAAGTAAATTACAGTACTGCTTGATTAGCCAGGGGTGCAAGGAAGGTGTGCAGAAAAGAAAGAACCAGTCTTAATGGTCTGTGATAAACAGATTTGTTTGGACTCCCTCTGGGATCAAAGTATTGTCCTTTGAACTGTGTAGGAAAATACTGTATCTTTGGGGTGAAATCGAGGTACTGTGGCTCTGTGATTTGGGTGTTGGTCAAATGAAATCAAGCTAATACGATTCTAGAACTGTTATTGTGGTACGTTGTCTATAAGTCTGGGAATCTGAGGCAGATTACTGTGGGATCAAGGAACTGTGACTCTGGGGACTTGGGGCTGAGTAAGTATAATCAAGGTACAGGGAATCTAATACTGTGAGAAGGGAAATCTGGGAATTTGAAGCTGATTGGGTAATTGTGATTCTTATACCACTGTAATAATAGAGGGCTAAGGCAGCATCGTAGAAGGAAAATGGAGCAGGACAGGGAAGTACGTACTAGAGGGGGGTATGGCAACTTGTGGGATGGTTGGGGACAGTGGAAAGGTAGGTGGGCCAGGGGGCAGCAGGACATCTGGAGGGCTAACATGTGTGTAGAGTAGCTGTAGGCAGGAGGACACAGAGGGAGAATGGATAGGGTAAAATGATTGGGAAGTTGGTGGAAAGTATAGGAAAGGGTGGTGCACCAGGTGGAGGAACAGTGGCCACATAAGTGGAGGGGGGGGGGGATCAGTGCCAGGAGGGGAGTAGTGGATATGGAAGAGGGAGGATCATGGAGTGTAATAACTGTGGAGCAGCCATATTCATGGACACAATGTGGAGGTGGGGGGGAGTGCTCAGTTTGCAAAGGCTGGGGAGGCTGGAGGATGAGATTTTAAGGTGAAAGAGGGAAATGTCTTGAACAGAAAGAGAAAAGGAAATGGGAAGCACAGACTGTAGCTGGGTAAACAGAAGAATGGACAGGGGTAGGGACTGGAGATGGAGAGAACAATCCACAATGGGGACAAGGGGGAAGATACAAGTACAGGAGATAGGGGGACAAAAGGAACGGGGGCCAGAATTACTGCACATAGGCATACAGGAGGCTCAAACAGGTACCGGCCATTGATGGGAATGTTGGATGGGGGAGAAGTTGCTGTGGAAGAGTCGTCCAGGGTAATAGAGAGAAATGGGACAGAGAGGGGGAGTGAGAAGGGGGAAAAGAACCTGTGTGTGTCAAGATAGAATGAGCATAGAAGGGAATACTGATGAGTAGTATTTATTTATTTGTTTTTGTTAACCAGGTAAGCACACTAGACGAGTGCCTATTTTCAGGAGCGACCCGGGAGGTTACAGTACAGAGAAACAAGATACAAACACAGGGCAGCATACAGGCCCACCACAAGTGGATGAGAGTGGAAAACAGTACCCAGGACATTGAATGGACAATAGAACATTCACGCCCACACACAGGTGGGGCCAGGGTATAACTGGACAAAAGGGAGGAACAGTGTGCAGGAGAAAGGAGGAGTTAGGATGGGGAGTGAAAGGGAGGATGGAAGCGGTGACGGGAGAAAGGGGTGACATCTTAGTGTTAGGGGACTCAATACTGAGAGGGGCGGTCAGATGGGATAGCAAGGGAGAGAGGCATAGTCTGGTCTGGTTGGAAGCCATGCCAGAAATGAAGGTGGAAAGGGAGGGGCAATCAGTAATAAAAATATGCTAGAAAGGGCAGGGAAAAAACACATGTAATTCTGCACCTGGGGACGAATGAGGTGAAGAGGAGGGCTGAGGATTTAGGTTCAGTTTGCGAGAGGGCAGGAAGATCAGTTACCTTCTCAGAAGTGCTTCCAGTCCCAAGGGCAAGTATGGCAAGAAAACTGAAGATTCAGGGAGTTTAATGAATAGCTGGTAACCTGGTGTCGGGGGAGGGTAGGGTTGTTTAGGAGGGTAGGGAGGACCTTGGAGGACAGCAGTCTATATGCTAAAGATAGACAGCACTAAAATGAAGAGGAGAAGAAAGTACTGAAGCAAAAGTTTGTTGAGTATATTGAGAAGAATTTAAGCTAGGAGAGGGAGGTAGCAGAAGGGATCGAGGTGATCAGAGGCCTCAAGATGGGAAACCATATGGGCTTACCCCCCCGTAACAGTGAGATAAGGTGAGGAGCAAACAATACAGGGAAGGCCATAAAGGGAGAGGAGAAAGAAAGAGGATGGACAGTGGTATCTTTAAATGCTACAAGCCTGGGGAATAAAAATGCAAAACTACAGGCTCTTGTGGTGGAGGGAGGGGTGAACATGGCAGCAATCACCAAGACATGGGTCACCCAAAACCATGACTGGGACCTGGCGGTTCCAGGTTCCAGACTATTCCACAAGGATAGAGTTAAGGTGAAAGGAGTGGGGTAGCGCTGTACGTGAGGGAGGGGCTAAAGTGCGGTAGGGAAGAGGGGAAGGAGGGTAGATACAAAGGCTTTATGGCTGCAAATCCAAGATCCAAAAAATAGGGCACTATGGCTGCGGATGGTGTTCAGGCCACCCTCCCAGTCGGAAAAGACAGGTAGTGTATTGGCAGAACAGATCCGGAGGAACTGTGAGAAGGGTGGAGTAGTGATAGCAGGTGACTTCAACCTGCCTGGAGTGGAACGGGGGACACCTGCCACCAAGTGTAGAAGGGAACAGATAATGCTAGACACCTCCCAGGATAACTTCTCAATGCAGTTTGTCAGCAAACCAGTGAGGGATGGGAATACCCTTGACTTCATACTGGCGGGGAGTGGGTGAGGGATCTGTGGGTGGAGGAACTACTGGTGGGGAGTGACCACTGGACAGTATGGTTCCAGTTGCAGCTGGGCAGCGAGAAGGGGCATCTGGCACAAAGGTGCTAGACTTTAGAAAGGCTGACTTCAAAAAGATGGGTGAAGCTGTGCAAGGGTTCCTGCACAGAATTCAGCCTAATATGGACACGAATTAGAGGTGGTAACTCATTAAGCTAGGGATTGTGGAGGCAACAAATTCCTGCAGTAAGGCCTGAAGTAAAAAGGCTAGGGTGAAGAAACCTAGTTGGATGAGCAAAGATGTCATAGGGTGAGGAGGAAAAGTCGCCTATAGGAGATACAGGAGAACAGGGAGGAGTACCTGAAAGAAGCAAAGGAGGTGACCAGGGAAGTAAGGCAGCAAAGGCGTCAAGGGATTTCAGGCTGGCGAAGGGAATTAAGGAGGTGGAAAAGACTTCTTCATGTACATCAGGGAGAAAAGGGGTTGTAAGGACCAAATAATAAGGATTAAGAAGGAGGGGGAATGGGTGGAAAAAGGGGACAAAAAGGCAGAAACACTTAACGACTACTTCTTGGTTTTTACTAAAGAGAAGGTGGGGGATACTTAAGGTTGGGGGGGAGGATAGGATCAGAGGGGGTGATGAACAGGGCAATCACAAAAAGTAGAGTGCTAGAGGGGTTACGGGCATTGAGGGTGGACAAGGCACCGGAACCGGATGGCATACACCCCAGGGTACTGAAGAAGTTGGCAGAGGTCCTGGCTGGCCCATTGGCAACCCTATTTAATGCCACTCTGGACTTACGGTGTGTACCTCAGGATTGGAGGATGGCTCACGTGGTTTCACTCCATAAGTGGTCCCAAAGATGAACATGGGAACTATACACCAGTGAGTCTCATGTCCATAGTGGGAAACTGATGGAAGCAATTCTGAAGGAGAGGCTGGTGACCTGCTGGAGGTCAGTAGGGTGCAGGACAGTCAGCAGCATGACTTTGTCAAGGGCAGATCTTGCCCGAACAACCTAGTGGACTACTATGACTGGGTGACAAGAGAAATGGACAAAGGGCATGCGGTGGATGTCCTCTATCTGGACTTCAGTAAAGCATTTGACTCTATGCCACTTGGGAGACTAGCATATACGCTAAGGGGCACAGGGCCAAAATTGGTGGGATGGGTGTAGAACTGGCTGTAGCAACGGCAGCAGAGGGTGGAGGTGGGAGGTGAATTATCATCCCCAAGGGCAATGACAAGCAGGGTCAGTGCTGGGACCTGTGTTTTCTGGGATATTTTTTGCAAACATCTTGGTAAGCATAAATAGCAAGATCAGTCTATTTGTGAACGACACCAAGATGGGAGCAGTGGTGAATGACGGGGGGGCAGGGATTGCAGGAAGATCCAACAAGGCTGGAAGAATGATCTGACACCTGCCAACTTGGTTTCAATGCCAAAAAATGCAAGGTGCTGCATTTCTGGGGAAAGAATTCAAAGAGGAACTACCATCGAGGAGGAGTGCAGCTAGCTGTGACTGAGGAGGAGAAAGATCTGGGGGATGCTCGTTACAGGAGCAATGAACAACTCAGCACAGTTTAGGAAAGCAGCAGCAGTGGCCAACAGGATGCTTGGTTGTATTGCAAGGGGTATAACCTCTAGGAGGAGGGAAGTGATTCTGCTGTTATACAGATCGCTTGTCATACCCCACCTGGAGTACTGCACTCAGTTTTGACGCCCTTACCAAAAGAGGGACATTAGCTTGCTGGAAAGGGTGCAATGCAGAGCAACAAAGATGATCATGGTTCAGGGGGAGTCGCCATATGAGGTTAGACTGAGGGAGTTAAACATATACTCTCTGGAGGAGAGGAGGGACAGGGGGACTATGATTGAGACCTTTAAGTACATGAGAGGAATAAACAGGGCAGGCACGGAGGGACTGTTCAAGGGGAGGGTGGAGAGACACTCTGGGTCATGACATGAACTTGGAGGGTGGAAGGTTTAGGAGGGAGATGAGGAGGCATTCCTTTACGGAAAGGGCGATGATAGAGTGGAATGCACTGCCGGCAGAGGTGGTGGCCTGTAAAACAGTGGGATGCTTCAAGAGGGACTGGGATAGGGCAAAAGGAAGGGTCGTTGGGGGTAGGGTGGGAGGGGCAGCTGCAGAGTAGGGTGCAGGCTGCTAAATCAAACAGACTCGATAGACCAAATGGCCTTTTTCTGCTGGCAGTTTCGTATGTTTGTAAGAATGCACATTAAGATCTTTTAGTAGTTTCTCTTATGACTTACCCTGCTGCCTCTGGATCATCCTTGTGGCCCTTTTCTGTACCGTCTCCAGCCTGTCAGTTTCTCAGATTTGGCCTTCAGAACTAGACATGGTTCTCGAGATGAGGTCTCAACAGTGACTTGTGCAAGGGCAGAATCACCTCCTCCCTTTAACAAAGCCCTTGCTAATGCACCCCAACATATTTATTGCCATACTTTAAGTGTTGTTGCATTGTGCAGAGACTTTTGAGCTGTGACCAGTATCTACCCCAAGGTCAACTCTCTTCCCTTCTCTCGGCAGTCTTCTCTCTCTCTCACACACACACACAATCCCGAACAGTGTTCCTTGTGAAGGTTTTTCCTTCTAGTGTACTTCAGCTTTCATTTCTTTGCATTGAAATGCAACTGCCATTTCTTAGACCATTTTTCCAGTTGCTCCAGTTCCTGGCACAACTCTCTGGCCCCCTCCTTATCATCCACTCTACAGAAAGTTGTGTCTTCGCAAAGAGAGACTTCCTCTTAAAGATTCTCCAATTATGGAGTATATATTATTGAACTGGACTATTCCTTAAACTGTCCCCCTGCGGCACCCCACTTGTGACTCCACTCGCTTCCGATTCTTTTCCGTTTACCACCACCTTTTTGTCTCCCTTTCAACCAGTTTGTAACCCAAGTAGTCCTTCCCTCAGTCCCAAATCTTGCATCTTTTTCAGTAGCTTTCTTTGCAGTACTGTGTTGAAGGCGTTACTGAAGTCCGGATATAGGATATCGACAGCCTGACCCCTGTCCGCAGGCTTGATGACCCAGGCGAATATATCAGTCAGGTTTGTGCGACAGTCTTCCTGCTACAGAACCATGCTGTTTGTTATCTTGTGATATATGAATATACAAATGTGCCAGCAGATAAAGGTCTTACCTTATCTAGTCTGCTTGAGTGTGCAGTTTTGACTGCGTTTACAGAGGGAACTGCCCTCCCCATATCCCTCTTGACCCCTGTCAGATACCCTCCCCCCACATGCAGCTTCCCCCTCACCCTTTCCCAAACTCTCTTGAAGCTGTTCACTGTTTGTATGGATACCACCTCCTCTGGCAACTCATTCCACATAGCCACCACTCTCTTGGTGAAAAAGTGCCTCCCTATCTCCTTCTGAATCCCCCAACCACACACACACCAGCTTTAGGCTATTACCCGTAGTGGTCTTGTTTCTGCTGAGGAGGTTCTTGGTGCTCACCTTTTTTATACCTTCAAGGTACTTTTCATGCCCCCTTCCTTCTGTCCTTGGGAGAGTAGATATTGAGCCCTCCTTGCAGGTCTTGCCTTGCTGACCCCGGATTATCTTGGTTGCCCTTCTCTGGATTGCTTCCAGCAAGTTGATATCCTTGAGATGAGAGCACCAGTACTTCACACTGTACTGCAGGTGTGATCTCACTAGAGACCTGTACAGTGGCAAAATGACCTCCACTTCCCTACTGGTGATTCCTCTGGCTGCGCAGCCCAGGAACTGATTTACTTTGGCTGCAACCTTCTTGCATCGTGCACCGTTTCAGGTCACTCTTGATAATTACATTCAGGTCCTTTTCCTCCTCTAACCTGCTTACCTGCACACCACCCAACCAGTTTTTGGTCACTGGATTTTTTGTCCCCAAGTGCCTAACTTAACACTTTTTAATGTTGAAGCCCAGTTGCCAAATGCCAGACCACTTCTCTAGCCTAACCAGGTCTTACCTGAGTTCCCGTCTCCCTTCCTCCGTGTCCACCCTTCCACAGAGTTTTGTGTCATCTGCAAACAGGCATATCTTACCCCTGATCCCATCCACAGTGTCACTTATGAATATGTTAAACACCCGACTGAGCACAGAGCTCTGTGGGACGCCACTAGTCACATGCATAGTTTCTGAGAATCTCTGCGCCCCCACCCACCCACTACCACCTTTTGGCTTCTTTCTTGTAGCCAACTTCTGACCCACCCAACAAGCTTAGCCCCCACACCTAGGTATTCTACCTTCCTGACCATTCTCCTGTGAGGTACAGAGTTGAAGGCCTTGTTGAAACATAGACTTTGACGGCAGATAAGGACCACTTGGCCCACCCAGTCTGCCCATTTCCCTACCTATTGGATAAGCTGCAGATTCTAGTTAACCAACAGCCTACTTCCTGCAACCCCCCACTATAATTGCCTTATGTCTGTCCCATGCATGTTTGAATTCCCCCACTGTTTTAGAACCCACAACCTCTCCAGGAAGGCGGTTCCATGCGTCCACCACTCTCTCCGTGAAAAAGAATTTCCTCACATTACCCCTAAGCTGTCCCCCCTCTAACTTTAAATTGTGCCCCCTCGTTCTTACACATCTCTCTTTCTGAAAGATGCTACCCTCCTGGACTTTGTATCAACTGCATGGCGATTGTGCACTGTCCTGGTGACCCAGTTGAAGAAGTCAATCCAGTTCATCTGGCATGACCTCGACACAAACCCTTGCTGTCTCATGTCCTAGACCCCATTTTCCTCCAGAAAGCTCACCAGTCTCTCTTTCAGGATGGACTACATCAGCTTGCCCATTATTGAGGTAAGACTGACTGGCCTGTAGTTCCCTGGTTCATTCTTTGGACCATTTTGGGGTGAGGCACCATTTGTGTAGCTCTCCAATCCTGGGGCACGATCCCTGATTCCAGAGAAGTGTTAAAACAAATCTGCCAGTGAATTCCCTGGAGCCTCCACCAGTTCCACAGTTCCATTAGGACTCTGGGGCGCACGCCATCAGGCCCTGGGAATTAATCCAGCTTCTGGGCTCTTAAGCCCTTAAGTACCCCATCAGCATGAATAATACCATCCGTGACACTCCCCCTTGTCTCCACCCTGTTTCCCTGTGGTATTGATCCGCCTTTCTCACTAGTGAAGACTGAACAGAAGTACTTCGTAAGTATTTCTGCATTCTCTTCACTATCCCCTGCCAAAGCACCCTCTTTATTTTGAATCTTTCATTCCTGGTGTTCCTTTACCCCCGTACTAGCTGCAGTTTCTTCTTAGCCTTTGCCCACCCTAACTGCTCTGCTCGCGCCTCTTGACTTAGCAGAGTACTCTACAGTATCCTATTCCTTCTGAGTAGGTTTGTACTTTTGGAAGGCTGTCCTCTTTTTACCTACAGCTTTTGCCACCTCATTTCTGAACCAGATGGGCTTTTTGGCTTTAGTTTTCTTAACTTTGATTTTGGCACATTCACTAGTGGCCTCAGTCAGTCTCTCCTTTTTATTGCCCATTTCTTTTCTTTTTTTTTTAATTACTGTTTATTCTCCCCCTTCCCCTCCAGAGTCGCCTCTTTAGGAGAGCCAATTGAGCCTGTCCTTACACCCGTCCTACTCACCGGTCGGGATCCTCCATCATGCTCCCCCCCTCCCGGGCATCCCCAAACCTTCAAGTCTCATCAGGACCCGATCCGGCTGGTGGGCGGGCGGCAAAGGTGGGACCCGGCTCAGCTCTTCATCTACCCGACTTTGAAGGGGCTTTTCGATTTTCGTAAGTGGACTTTTCACGTGCCCCCAGCGTCAAGGTGAAGGCGCCACGCCCCAAAGTCCCACCCCAAGTTCCTCTTCTGAAGCTGATTGGGCCATGGTTCATCCTCAGCCAATCGCGCCCCAGTGACTCCAGCAGCTGTTGCCCCCAGCCTCCGCCAGGGGTCACCGCTGCTGGTGGCATCCACCTCCCCGAGAAGGCAAACCGCCTCAGACACTCAAGTCTCTCCCGGCTCGCCGGCATGGAGCGAGGTGTGGAGTCCAGCGCCAACCCTCAGCATCACTAGGGCCGGCTTTTATTGCCCATATCTGTTCTGCATACATTTTCTTTTCTGCATATGTTTCCCTTCTGACCCCAGCAAGGTGACTTGCTAGAATTTCTCCCATCCTACCAAAGTCTGCCCTCATCCAGTCCAGAACCCTTATCCTCATTCCCGTTTAGGTATTCTACCCCTTGCTCCGCGATTATGGTCTCCTTGGGCTTCCCCACAAGCAAGGTCAAGCCGATGGGCCTGTATTACCCGCCCTTGCAGTTACAATTCCACCGCCGTCCTCCAGTCTTGTGACATTCTCTGTGACTCAATAGAACACTTCAACAGATTTATGTGGTGGGGACGCCAGCTCTTGGCTCACCTCCTTAAGAGTCACTGGATGCAGGCCATGTGGCCCCAGTGCCTATTCCACTGTAGTGCTACCAGACTTTCCTTACTGTGTCCTCACTGATCTGCACTGGCCACATTTTTTCTCACACCCCTCTGAGACCTTGATGCGACTCCTCAGTGGTTGTAGCCCCAGTTCTGCTGCAAATACTGTACAAAATGGGGGGGAACAAGACAGAGACCTATACATACTTCACTGGGGTAAATAAGGTAAAGGAACTGGCCTGCCGGTGTAGTGGTAGTGCTGCCCCTTGCGACACTAATGACCTGGCCTGGAAGTGAGCCTGAGGTATCAGTGGGCCAGCTGGGGGAAGAAGAGTTAAGCATCCATGGACTGCTCTTCTCTGGGGAGGTAGGAAAAAGAGCTTGGTACTCAACACTGCCCCTGGTGAAGCCAAGGAGAGGCAGCCTGAACAAAGAGGTGGGGAGTGCATGATACATGTCAGTGCATGCCTTGATAACAGCACATACCACGCCTTCCATGGGGAGAAAAGGAAAACTCCTGATCAAGATGGATGATCATGCTGGCCTCTGCAGGCCCCTCACCCAGGACTCTAGGCTCCTCCCGGAATCTGGATTCAGTCCTGGCAGGTCATAAGACTCCCTGCCACAGGGAACAAGCCGTGGGGGACTGCGGAGAGGTAGGCCCTGGGGGAAGCTGGGATGACTATGCTTAGAGGACTGGTGGGAAGGAGGGTTGTCCCAGGCCGTGAGTATTTAAAAGAAAAAAGTTATGGAATGGAGTATTTTTCAGAGGAGAAGATGCACTAGAGCAGGGGACATGCAATGAAGCTGGTAGGGGGTAAATTTAAGAAAAATATGAGAAAGTACTTCAGTGAAAGAGTGGTGGATTCCTGGAACAGTCTGTCAGCAGACATAGTGGGGTGAAAACAGTGGTGCAATTAAAGAATGCATGGGATAAGCGTAGGAAATCTTAGTGGAATATAAAGTGGGTGGAGATTAAGTAGGGTCTGCAATGTCAGTATAGTTAGGGGGGGAAATGGGCAGACTGGGTGGGCCAAGTGGTCCTTATTTGCCATCAGATTCTGTGTTTCTGTTGAGCAGATAAGCCTTCTGTTTGTCATCTTCCTCCCAGCACCCTTACTTAAGATAAAACATGTAACAGCTGATTACTTAATTCCAGACAGTGTACTAGCTCATTAATATATTTCACCCACAAGTGCTAGGGAGCAGGTTATGCTGGGGGCATTCCAGGATAACTTCTTGGTGCAGTTGGTGCATAGGCCAACTAGGTTGGGAAGGACTCTGGAGTTTGTACTATCAAACGGGGAAGCTGTAAGGGACCTGGACGTTGAGGACCCCCTGGTTGGGAGTGATCACCACTCAGTGTGGTTCACACTCAGAAGGAGGAAGCAAACTGGAGGGTTGGGTATCAGGGTGATTGACTTTAGGGCGGCAGCCTTTAACAAGGTGGGGGAAATCCTGATAAGGCATCTATCTGCAGAGAATCCAACCAACCATGAATGCCAAAATTGGGGTGTTATTAAGGCAGGGCTAGCAGTGGCTACAGGACATGTACTAGGGCACAGAGTAAGAAGGGAAGGACAAAGAAGCCCAGTTGGCTGATCAATGAGGTAATGGAGGGAGTGAGAGCCAAGAGGAGAGCTTTTCATGATTCATGAGATCAGGGAAGGGGGAAGATGGGGAGTAGTATAGAGAGAAGTCCAGTGAGGTTACAAGACTAATCAGAGCTGCCAAGGCATCTAGAGAGCTGAGGCTGGCACAGGGCATTAAAGACGGAGAGAAGGATGACTTCTGATACATTGGTGAGAAAAGGAAGAACAGGGACCAGATAGTGAGAATTAGGAAGGATGGGGGTGGGGTGGTAGAGCCGGAGGAGGAGCAGGCAGAGGCATTAAATGAGTACTCTGCTCTGTATTCACCGCTGGGGGGGAGATACCTCTTGGAGGATGGGTGACAGATGGAGAAATTACAGAGGGCAGAGTACTGGAAGAACTGAGGACACTGCGCGTGGACAAGGCACCGGGACCTGACTGCATTCACCCTTGAGTACTCAAGGAACTGACAAGGAGCCTGGCAGGACCACTGGCTGACCTGTTGAATACCTCTCTGCACACAGGATGCGTACCATAGGACTGGAGGTTGATCCATGTGGTACCCATTCACAAAGGTGGCCCAAAGGATGATCCAGGTAAATACAGACTAGTGAGACTTGCATCAATTGTGGGTAAGCTCATGGAGGCGATCCTTAAAGAAAGGCTGATGACATTTTTGGAGGACAGTGGTCTCCAGGACAGGCAACAGAATGGGTTTGTCTCAGGCAGGTCCTGCCAGACAAACCTGATTGGGTGACCAGGGAACTGGACAAGGGCCGTGCAGTGGATGTCCTATACTTGGACTTCAGCAAGGCCTTTGATTCCGTGCTGCATGGGAGGCTGCCGGGGGAGCTGGAATATGTAGGGGTGGGTATTAAGTTAGTCAAATGGATCACGAACTGGCTGAAGAGCAGGCAGTAAAGGGTGGTGAAACTCTCATCGCCAAGAGTGGTAACAAGTGGCGTGCCACAGGGATCAGTACTGGGACCAGTGCTATTTGGGATATTCATAGCTGATATCTCACACGGGACCCAGAGTAAGATCAGTCTGTTCACAGACGATACCAAGATAGGAGCTGTGGTATATGACATTGAGGGGTGGAGAGGACTGCAGGGAAACCTGACTAAACTACAGGAGTGATTGGAAACATGGCAGTTGGGGTTCAGTGCCAAGGTACTGCACTTCAGATCTGAGAACTAGAGGAGGAGGAGGAGCAGTCAGCTGGGAGGGGTACAGTTCAGGAGCACAGAGGTGGAAAAGGACCTGGGGATGATCATAAGGGGGAATCTGAACAACTTCGCTCAGTGCAGGAAGGGAGCAGCGAAAGCCAACAAGATGCTGGGTTGTATTTTATTTATTTAGTTTTTATTGACCGTGAAGGAGAACTAGACAATTTTTTGCCTGTTTTCAGCCTCATCGGGGGATACAGATGGATGCCAACTGACCTGGAACCAGATAAACTGCTGGTGGTATTTTTTAGTGAGTGGGGGAATTTGGGGAAATCTGACCAGGACACTGGGGGAAATTCCCCTACTCTTTTCGAGAAGTGCCATGGCATCTTTGACATCCACCTGAACTACCATCAGAACAGGCAGATAGGACCTCGGTTTGCCGTCTCATCTGAAAGACCGACACAGATGTATAGCAAGGGGGATCTCCTCTACATGTAGTGAGGTGATTCTTTCCTTGTACAGGTCACTGGTCAGACCACACCTGGAATACTACGTGCAGTACTGGCGCCCATTTGTGAAGAACATCAGGCTGTTGGAGAGGGTGTAGCGCAGAGCGACTAAGATGATTCAGGGTTCGGAGGGGAAATCCTATGAAGAAAGGCTATACATGTATTCCCTGTAGGAGAGAGAGGGGAGATATGATCGAGACTTTTTAGTGCCTGAAGGGGATAAACAAGGCTAATACAGGAGAGATAGCCGGATCAGAAGAGGAGAGGAATACTAGAGGGCATCGACTGAGGTTGGAAGGGGGGAAATCAGGAGACATTATTTCACGAAGAGGGTGGTGGACAAGTGGAACACACACTATCTGAGGAGGTGGTTTCCTGCAGGGCTGTGGGATGCTTCAAGAGGGAATGGGACAGAGTGAGGGGGAGAGTGATGGTGAGGAGGGGAGGGAAGGGTGGGGCAGCTGCATGTTGAGTGGCTAGCGGCACAGTTATTGAGCAGATTCGATAGACCATGTGGCCTGTTTCTGGTGGCATTTTGAATGTTCGTATGTTCAGTATTAAATGAAATATTTTAAATTGTGCTGCATAATAGGAGTCCCAAGCGCAAGACAGGATTTGTGGTCCTTAATCCCTTGACCACTTGAGGATGCACATGATAAAGAAGAGATTCATGTTCTGTCTTTGGTAATGGTGAATCTCTGTGCATCACATGAAAATGCTGATGGGGTGGCCAAGGACTTGCATTGCAAAAGCAGCTAAATTCTTGCCTTCCTAGAAATGAAGCACGCAGCAAAGTTTGAAGGGGATAAGATAATCATTTTTGTTTAATACTTGTGCATATTTTTAAGATTCCAGTTGAAAATCGCTCTGCTGAGAAAGAGGAGGAAGACATAACAAACTGTGAGGTGTGTGGTAGATGCGATAGAGAGGATCGCCTTCTTCTTTGTGATGGCTGTGATGCAGGGTATGTTTTCATATACAATATATGTGTGTGTGTGTGTGTGTGTGTGCGCGCGCTTCAGTTATAGTAGCGGGCAGCGCCATTATTAGGGTTGCCTGACAGTTGTTTTTTTCTTTTTTCAACCTCTAACTTTTTGCCTTAACAGCTTTGGGCGTTGCTCAATGAAATTGCCTGAAATTTGGCATGCAATGTCTAAAATGTGGAAAGTTTCGTGATGGCAGCTTGTGCGGTTTCTGAGATCAGCATGTGCCATTTTACTGTAGATGCCTAATTTTTTTCCTATACTTAAAGGAGAACTACTGGCAGATGGGAAGCCCTGACCACTGCACAGATCGGGCTTCACCCTCACAGATCCCCCCACCCACCTCTCGAGGCATCATATTAATTAAAAGGTTTTTGATCTGAATGCTCATAAAAGTAACTAAACCTGGGTAGCTGTCATGTTTAAATATGGCGCCTCACCCCGCAGCTGCGCCTGCAAA
Organism: Neoceratodus forsteri; assembly: GCA_016271365.2. Lineage (NCBI taxonomy): Eukaryota > Metazoa > Chordata > Ceratodontiformes > Ceratodontidae > Neoceratodus > Neoceratodus forsteri. The sequence goes on along the minus strand of CM028133.1, from coordinate 678,740,047 downwards.
CACTATGACATGACACTGCACTACCCCTTCCTTAGTTAATGTTTCATGTACAGATATTTAATAATCAGGCTCTGACACCCAGCTATTTGTGCAGAATTTCTAACTGCCATGGACACGTAGCATTTAGGCAAATTCTATAAAATAGCGCTACGCCGAGAGATAATGTGAGAGATTAGTAAATCTCTGTACATAAGGGCACCAGCAAGGAAGGGGCAGTGCTGCGTCGTTATATTTTTGCTGTGCTTGCAGCATGATTGCAAGGGGCGGAGGGGGAGGAGCGCCATATTTAAACATGCCAGCTGCATCGGGGGTTTTGTTTTTATGAGCGCATTCATATAAAAAATGTTTTAAAATGGTGCCTGCAAGGGGGATTGGTGAGGTAAAGTGCCAATCTGTGCAGCAGGCAGGCCTTCACAGCTGCCTGTAGATCTCCTTTAACGTAGGATCTTACTTCGAGGGTTTCTGCAGTAGGTCTTCACATATAGGACTGCGCCCCCTGGTATCCGGTTCCAGTGGCAAACTTGTAGATAGCAATCAGCGGGGACTGCCCTGACATCAGGTGACGCAACTTCAGCTTGACTATAAAAGGGGCGGTCCTGCACCCACCCTCCCGTTCTTTCCTGCCGTCGCCTTAGTTCATTTGGCAGACGAGTTAGAACTGCGATCAGTCGCCCGCTTTATATTCAGCGTTTTAGTCATTTCCCTTAAACACTTTTTCTGAATGAGTGTATGTCTGCTCGTCCAAAAAAGAAGTGCACCAAGTGCAGCGCCCAAATCCCGCACGGGTACGACCACTCTCATTGCCTCCTTTGTCTGGGGCCTAAGCATAATTCGGCTGAGTGCCATCTGCCCGGGATTCAACCAGGCCACCCAGACCCGACGCAAGCAGACCCTTGAGGCTCACCTTCTCACCAGTCGGCTAGCTGCTATGGAAAAGAGCCCCAGGAGCTTAGGGAGAGGTCTTTGTCGCTGGCCCCAGGAAAGAAAAAGGTCAAGGAGAAGCGCCAGGAGAGGAGCCTGTTGCCACGAGGAAGGCCTTACTCCTCCAAGACCATGAATACCAGTCTTCCAGGCCCTCTGTCCGCTTCTGCGAGCTGCCCCCCCCCCCGCTAAGTCACCCTCCAGCCCTTCTGCCGGGCGCCTGGCCCAGACCGATCAGCCTGTCTGCAGTTTCTCTGCTGCAGCCAGCCTGGTCGCGACTGATAAGTCGGACAACGGACTCCCTGTCGACCGCACAGTCGTATTTACTTGCCAGTCGGGCTCCCTTGAGGACTCCGATGACGGCACGAGTGTGCTCGCTGGAGACCCATCATCGCTGCCGGTTTCATCCCCAAGGGATTCGCCACCTGGTTCTGACTTGTCTCTTCTTTCGGGATCGTTACCTGACCTGTCTTTTGGGTCTCTCCCAGAGCTCCCCCCTTGCCAGGTGTCACTCAGACCCCAGACTTCCCTCCACTGAGCGGTCTGTCACTGGACCGGGATCTGTTAGGCATGGAGCCCCCTCCTTCGGGACCCTCTGGCACCACTCCTGATCCCCTGCCACTTCCCAATGGACCTGTGACACCCCCACCAGCCAGTCCTTTGGAACCCTTGGGCGGTTTTCCGGGGCTTGTCCTCCGCATTCCGCCGCTGGGGTGCCCTCCGACGGATCCTTCATATCCGACGTGGGGCATTGTGCAGCCAACGCCAGCAAACCCGACACTGGGATATCAGACACCCAGATATCCACCTTCAAACACCATGAAGTCTTGCTATATTATGACTATATGCAGTCAGCCACTGCAGCTGAACTGCCCCGGAGAGGAAAGAGTTAACTCCAGAGAGTCTGGAGTTCCACAGCGCGAGGGTGCTATACCAAAGCTCTATCTGGCCAGTTTCAAATGAAACTGTCAGATTCTTTACTCCGCTTCACTGAACAGTCACTCTGGAGATCAGCTCCTTCACATCGGTTCATTTCTCGGTTCAAGCGAGTATTTTTGGTTCATTTGAACGGCAAAAGTATTTATTTTACGCATTTGCGTTAAAAGCTCTATCTGGTAAACCGTAAGTAGAAAATTTAAAGTCTGTGTGGAAATTCAATTATCGGTTCGGTTTTGAACCGATCGGTTTGCTTAATTTAACGCTTTAAAGTGTGGTTGGGCTTTTAGAGTGCGGTTCTTATCGGTTCTAAAAAACCTTGCTTTTAAAATAGGTTTTCAAATACCCGTGACTACGGTTAGGAACCGATAAGGTGTCTTGCCTGCACTGCCATCAAAAGGGCAAGTTTTTGGTTAGGCTGGCATTATGTCTGAGAAACCCAAAGAAAAACCGGGCCCACTGGGTTTCAACACTGTGATGTCTGTGGGAAGCCTTTGCCAAGGCTGACCCACACCACTTGTGTTTATTGTCTGGGGCTGACCACCTCCTGTCAGACTGCCAGGTGTGTAAAATTTCCCTGCAGCCACCCTGGAAAAGAGATTGGGCCGGCTCAGGGAACGAGAGGCCAAGAAGTCCGCTGACCCGGATGGCCAGCCCGGTCCAGTACCCACTGGACCAGAGGGAGTGCCCTCTGACCAGGGTGAGACTTCCTCGGGCAAAAGGAAGGCTGGTTCAGGGGAACCAGTCTCAGTGAAAAAGACAAAGAAATCAGTAGGTTTGGAGTCCAAAATTGTCTCTCCAACTGCGGCAGAAATAGCTAAAGCCATACAGATTGTCCAGTCATTGTCTCAGGGTCCTGCCGAACCACCTACAGTTGGTAAAAGGTTGGTTCGTTCAGTGCCAGTGGTTCAGGAGTATGATGTTGAGGAATTTTATGAACCACAGGAGAGGGAGGACGAATTTGATCATTACATGTGTGGCTGGGAGGGTCTGGACGTGCCCATTGAACCGGACATTTCTCCAGACAGACCTATAGAATCTCCTCCTATTCTGTCTGAGTCCCTTTTCTTTTATGTTTTACAAAAAGGTTGTAGAACTCCTCCAGCTTCCTTTAGAGGAAGCTGTGGATGAGCAAGAGGAGCCTGATTATGTAGAAATGATGGATATACCAGAGTCTAGAGGTTGTCTATTCCTTTGCATAAGTCATTTAGGAAGCAAACAACAAAGATTTAAAAAAATCCTCATTATGTCCCTCCTGTAGATAAAAAAATGGACAGAAGATATACCTTGTCAGGCTCTGATACAGACTTCCTCACTGAGCAGTGTAGTCATGTAGGTGTGGTACAAGCTGCAGCCTGTGACAAGGCTAATATTCCTCTGGCCTCACATCCTCCTGATAAGGATTCCAGGAAGATTGATGCCATGGCGAAAAACAGTATATGGCAGCTTCTTTGGGACTCAGGCAGGCAAATTATATGGCTTATGTGGCTAGATATCAGAAATCTAGGTGGGACACAGTATTGTAGTTAGCCAAGCAGGCCCATGGCCAGCTGGCTAGTGAGTTGGAACAGGTGGCTGCTGATGGCATTGAAGCCTCTAAAGTTCAATTTCATACTGCTGTTGATGTTAATGATGTTTCCTCTAGGGTCATGGCCACTTGTAGCTTCAGTAGGTTGGCATGGCTCAGATGCACTAATCTGTCCCAAGATACTCAGTCAAAGGCTATGGATTTTCCTGTTGTGGGTAATTCTTTGTTTGGGAACAAACAGAAAACTATATGAAAAGATGGATGAATACAGAACTACCTACAAAAGTGCCCAAGCTAAGGAGAGGCATGCCACTCCACAGAGGCACGCTCCCAGAGGTAGGGGCAGGCCTTTCCACCAATTTCAGGCCTCCTCTGCATTTGCACAGAGGGGTTTCTTTTGAGGCAGAGGTAGACGGGGCACAAGTAAACCGTCCCCTTCCCCTCAGCCTAAGGCTACTGCCAAGCAGGCACCCTGATGGGGTGCCCAGGGCTGATTCTCCTGTACCAGTGGGGGGGCAGGTTGGTTTATTTCAGCCAGAACTGGGTGTCCCTAACTCGGACAGGTGGGTTCTTGAGGTATTAGACAGGGTCTGGTTCTCAGCTTCAAACAGTTTCCAAGATGAGAGCCAGACATTTTCACCTGCAAATCCTTCAGAAGCCCTTACTTTGGAAGCAGAGGTTTCTTCTCTTTTGGACTGCAAAGCAGTAGAAAGGGTCCCTCCTTGCCATCAGGGCAAGGGGCTGTATTCAAGATACTTTCTTACCCCAAAAAAGACAGGAGAATGGCGGCCCATTTTAGATTTAAGGTACCTGAACAAGCATCTTTTGAAACCAAAGTTCAAAATGTTAACTCTGATAATGATTTTGCCCTCCCTGAGGCCAGGGGACTGGTTAGCTTCCCTGGACCTCAAGGATGCCTATTTTCATGTTCTGATCAGGCCTTCTCGCGAATACCTCAGGTTAGAACTACCCTCAGGCCACTACCAGTTCAGGGCAATGCCCTTCGGCCTTACCTCTGCGCCAAGGGTATTCACTGAAATGTCTAGCTGTGGTAGTGGCTCATTTAAGAAGGCAAGGATTGCTGTGTTTCCCTACCTGGACGACTGGCTCATAGTGGGTCAGTCCCCAGATCAGGTAAAATCCACTTGCAAGTCACCCAGCAGCTTCTCACTTCCTGGGATTCCTGCTGAATTTACCAAAGTCAGTTCTCGAACCAGTTCAGGTACTAACTTTCATAGGTGCAGAATTGAACACAAAGTTAGCCAGGGCATTTCTCCCTCGGAAGGGTAGACAGACTCATTGCCCTGGCATCCTCCTTTACCCTCGGGTCTCTCGACCAGCAAGGCATTTTCTGCAACTCCTAGGGCACATGGCTGCTTCCACAGCTGTAGTGCAAGGAGCAAGATTCCAGATGAGGGACAATTCAGTTCCATTTGAGGGCCTATTGGTCTCAAAGGAGGGACCCCCTTTCCAAATTGGTTCCAGTGACCCAAACCCTGATCCTGGCCTTACACTGGTGGCAGGATCAAAGCAATCTAAAACAAGGGGTTCCTTTCATTCCCGTTTCCTCCCTCATCCTCACCACGGATGCTTCCCTGTTAGGGTGGGAGCTCACTTGGGCGACCTGTCCACTCAGGGAGTGTGGTCTCCCAGGAATCTCTGCTCCACATCAATCTATTGGAACTCAGAGCTGTCCTTTTAGCTCTTCAGGCGTTTTCAGCTTCTGTCCAGAACAAAGTAGTTCAAGTCAGGACAGACAACACCACAACAATGTGGTACATCAACAAGCAAAGGGCACTCGGTCATCAGCCTTGTGCACGAAGCAATGAAGTTGTGGTCTCTGGCTTACTCCTGAACACCTCCTGATAGCAGTTCACCTTCCAGGAAGGACAATGTCCTGGCGGATGCCCTCAGCAGGATTTCTCAGGGCCATCACGAATGGGCTCTGAATCCTCAGGTGCTGGGGTCAGTCTTTGCCAGATGGGGCACCCTCAGATAGATCTTTCGCAGCCCCAGACAACCACCAACTTCCTCTGTTTGGTTGCAGGCCTCCAGTGCTGGGATCAGTCCCCCTGGACGCCTTTCAGTTGGATTGGAAAGGGAAGTTCCTGTATGCCTTTCCCCCCTTTCCCCTTCTTTTCAGGGTACTAGTAAAATCAGATCTCAGCCCTGCAAGTGATTCTGATTGCTCCAGATTGGGCCAGACAGCCCTGGTACCCACTGCTTCTGTCCTTGACAGTTCACTCCTGCCCTGAGCTTGCCCAGAGTCCACGACTTACTGGCCTGTGCACAGGAGAGTGTGGTATCCGGACCTCAAATCCCTCCATCTCAAGGCATGGCTGTTGAGGAGTTAGAATTTGCTGACTTACACCTTTCTCAAGGTGTTTTGGATATTTAAAGGCTTCAAGGAAGCCTTCCACGAGGACCACTTACAATTCTAAGTGGAAAAGGTTTTCCATCTGGTGCTCTGAAGCAGATTGTCCAGAATCTGCTGATCTGCCCATTTTACTGGACTATTTGGTCCATTTAAATTCCTTAGGCCTTAGGCCAGCTACCTAAAGGTTCATCTGGCAGCTGTCTCTGCTTTTCTGTCAGCAGGAAGCCTGCTTCCTTTTCTTCTCACCCTGTGCTTTCCAAGTTTTTAAGGGTTACTTCAGCAACCCTCCTTTGAGAACTAGCTCCTTGGTACCTGAATGTTTGCATTGCTCAGTTAATGCAACTCCTCTTTGAGCCTCTGTCTCAGCAGAGCTCAAGTTTCTGACTTGGAAAACTGTTTTCCTAGTGGCTATCACTTCTGCCAGGCATAAGTGAACTACAGGCCCTGTCAGTGGAAGAAGATTTTATCTCTTTCCACAGAGATAAGGTAGTCCTCAGGACTAACAGAAAGTTTTGCCTAAAGTGGTTTCAGATTTCCACCTGAACCAATCCATCTCTCTTCCAGTATTTTTCACCGAGCATTCTTCCTCAGGTGAGAGGAGTCTGCACAACGGGCGTCAAAGAGCCTTAAGCTACTATTTGGAGCAGCACCAAGGGTCTACAGTTCGAATCCCTCCAACTCTTCCTTACCTATGGCGAGGTTGGCAAAGGGAAACCTGCCACTAAGAGGACAATTGCAAGGTGGATTGTCTCTTGTATCCAATTTTGTTATCAAAAACTAGGTAGAGAACCCCCCTTAGGACTGAGGGCTCACTCTACCAGGGGTACAGCTGCATCTCTAGCGGCTGCTAGAGATAGTCCCATTCTGGAAATCTGTCAAGCTGCTACTTGGAAAACAGTTCACACTTTTACCAAGCATTATTCCCTGGATATTCAGTCCAGGAGAGATGCTCGTTTGGCACAGCTGTGCTTCAGAGCCTATTTCTAAGTAGGTTCTGACCCTCCTCCATGGAGAGTACTGCTGTGTAATCTGCATATAGTCATAATATAGCAAGACTTCATGGTGTTTGAAGAAAAATTACTCACCTTAGTAATTGCTTTTCTTCTCATGGAGTCTTACATATTCACTCCCCTCCTGCCCTCTCAGAACTTCTACTTGGGTAGGGGTGGCAAATTAGTGCAAGCACTGTCATGCCATTTAGTTCTTCCCTTCACCCCTTTATTTAGGGTTAGGAATTAGGTATTTCTGTTTTAAGTAATATGTTGGCCCCTTCCTGGACTTGAGTCTTGGGGAAGGGGGTCTAATAGTGCTGATTAGGAGAAACTAATAATACTATTATTCATTGTTGTTGTTATTATTGCTGTTTATATTGTTGTTATTCCTACTAGTAGGTAGCCACTTGGCTAGTGTAGAGCTTTCCACACAGACTTGTTGCTTGTGTTAGCATAAAGATCTGACAGTTTCATTTGAAACTGGCCAGATAGAGCTTTGGTATAGCGCCCTCGCGCTGTGGAACTCCAGACTCTCTGGAGTTAACTCTTTCCTCTCCGGGGCAGTTCAGCTGCAGTGGCTGACTGCATATAGTCATAATATAGCAAGACTCCATGAGAAGAAAAGCAATTACTAAGGTGAGTAATTTTTTCTTTAGGCTATCTTTTGGGGCTGCCCCAGGTATCAATACCCTTACTGGCACCACCTGACTTACCAGGGGTGTCCAGGGTACCAACCTCCTCCACCGCCACCTGATCGTGAGTCAGTTCCGGTGTGATGGCAGGATGCCAGTACACAGCTCATCACCGAAATCACAGTCCCAACCATTGGGGGCTATTTCTCTACCCAGGGACATCCCCTCCGGTCCCTCTGGGCCGAGCTGAGGGGCTGCACTGGGCAGGACCCCTCCCAGTGGCTCCGAGCCCTCTGATTCGGACATCAATGATTTGGACCCTTGATCACCAGTCGAAGTTCCTCCAAAAGAATCACCCAAATCCTTTCCAGAGGATCCTTAGTTCGGGGATTTGTTCAGAACTATCCAGACAGCGGGAGACTGGCCTTGTAAGGAGATAGATCCTCGGCGCAAAAGATTGGCTGAGCACTTGGATCTAGCGACTACAGATCTTACTTCGAGATACAGCTCTTGCAGCAAGTAACACCATTAGGGCTGATGCCAGCAGGCGTCAGGACCCCACAGAAATCTTCTAGCTAGCAGTCTTCAGCGGGGACCGCCTCCGACGTCGGTCCTGCCCCCCGACGTCAGTCGTAGTACATAAGGAGGCAGTCCCGCCAGATTCCCTAGTTCTTTCACACCGTCGACTTGCATGTCTCGACCCTTCGGTTCGTTTCTAGCGCGTGACGCCTGGTTAAGTTCTTCCTTTGGGGAAAAGTTTGTTTTCTGCTCGGATTCTGTCTGATGTCTCTCCAACTAGATTTGAGGCCATCCGTCAGTGCGCCTGTGGAAACAAATCCCATTCAAAGACCGCATTCGGCCTCGTCCGGTGCCTAGGCCCAGACCACGACACCCGGGCCTGCTCCTTCTGCCAGGGGTTCAACAGCTGGACCCGTCGCTAGAAGACCCTTCAGGCGTTCCTGCTCGAGGAAAAGATTAAAGCCATGGACGCAGCCTCCAAGGGGGAATCATCCGACAAGGCCCGGCGACACCTCGAGAAGCATAGGGAGAGAATGAGATCCAGGTCCCCGTCTAGGGCCTCTGACTCCCGTAGCTCCGGTTCCTGGTCCGACCGCTCCCCTTCCCGGGCCCGCTCTCAGCCTCCCCCTGCAGCGGTGAAGACTTCTTCGGGTTCCTCCTCCTCTTCCTCAGGCCAAGACCTCCAGACCTTCTTCGTCCTTGGCCCCTAAGGCCCTGTCATGGTCGGGGGACCATCATCACCATCACAAGTCCGGTTCCCGTCATTTGGAATCAGACGCCAGGACAGTTTCTTTGCCTCCTCCTCCTTAGCGGAAGACCAAAGAACTGACATCACTTAAGAGATCGTCGGACCCGACGCCGGCCCACCCGACGTCGGCCAAACCCCATTGGTCCCAAGAACCGACGACTGCCAGATGCCTATCACTGTTAAGCCCTCGTCTCCACGGACGCCGGCTGGGGGACCGACGTCCATACCTACTGAGAAGAGGACCCCTTCGCCTCCCACCGTCAGTCAAGAGGCGATCATGGAGGAGGAGCTGACCCAGCCCGAGGACCAGACGGGCAAACCCGGTCCTGTCACACCCCCATGGAACCCTTGCCGGAACGTGAGACCTCCGAGAGCAGACGCCGGAACCCGGCGACCGGCCATCGGCGCCCGGTCCGTCGTCGGGCCTCAGCATATCCGAGGTCAAGGAGTTGTTTACTTACTGGTGGGACACCATAAAGAAGGATGTGGTTCCCACACCACCTCCTCCTCCTCCACCACCTGCGACTCCGCCGGCCCCCGTGCCTCCTACTTCACCCAGGGATGTGGGCCGAGTACCTCCCAACCAGGAGCCTACGTATCCTCCTAGGGGTAGACCAGAGAAAAGGAGACCTCCGTCCAGATCTTCTTCAGGGTCACCCAGCCCCAAGAGACCCAGAGCGCGCCATTGCCTGACGGAGGACACGGATCGGACTTCCGGACGGATCCAGATCCCCTCTCCGATCAACGTCCCTTCTCCGGACCCGTGAGCTTCAAGATCTCCGGATGACCCATCGTTCTTAGAGATTATGAGGCATATCCAGGAGAACATGGGCTGGGACGCAGAGGAACTAGACCCTGAGAGATTACGCCTTGCCAGATATCTTCGGCAAAAATATCCTAAACCTGTGGTGGTGCCACCCTTGGTGGACACATTCGTGGACGTCACCAAGGCAGCGTGGAAACGTCCACACTCGCTTCCGGCGATGCCGAAGAAAGCTGACCGCCCTACAAGGCCCTAGGGAGGACCAGTGCTTGGCATCACATCCTCTGGCCGATTCTCTGGTCATTACAGCCTCTCATGACCGGTCCCAGAGGCCGCAACATTTGAGCACCCTGCCACTGGACCCAGAGTCCAAACAGCTGGACGCTATGGGCAGGTGCACGTATGCATCCACTACCTGCGCCATCAGATCCCTTAACTACTTTACCCACATGGTACAGTTTCAAACGCCTTGTGGGAGCAGGGACTGGATCTGGCAGAAAAGATGCCAGAAGGTGAGCAGAAGGAGGAGTTGCTACAACTCCTTCGTACGAGTTCGGACGTGGGAACCCAGGTGCTGCGAGCCGCGTATGATTCCGCGGACTCCTCGGCCAGAGTGTCAGCTTCAGGCATATGCCTCCGGAGACGCTCATGGCTCCGCGTCTCCAGATTCGCCCCGGACGTCCAGAAGAACATCCTGGACGCCTCATTTCATGGAGAAGTTCTTTTTGGTGAGTCCTCGGAAAAGGTCCTCACCAAACATTTAAGAGGCTGGGAAGGCGGTACGGTCTGTCCAGGCCATGTACAGACCCAAGCTTAGTTCCTTTCGTAGGAACCAAAGCCGTTTTCGAGGCCAGATGCAGAGACAGCAGTCCCGCGCTGGTCCACAACAGAGGGGCTCCTTCTCCTGCAGAGCCCAGGGGAAGTCGTCCGCAGGCTGAAGACAACGACCAGCTAAGTCGGCCCAGCCCGCTGGACCCTCAGCCGCCACAGCATGACTCCTTCCCGGCCCCCGCCCCTCAGGATCAACGGGACACCAAGGTTGGGGGCCGCATTGTGGACCTCCTGCCAGGGTGGCAGTCCATAACCACCGACAGGTGGGTCCTTCAGTTGGTCGAAAGAGGCCACTTTATAGAATTTGTGGACAAGCCACCCACAAGGCCTCCTCTGCTCTCCGGTTACTCGGGTCAGCACAGATCACTCATCAGGCAAGTGGTACTCGTGCTCCTGCAAAAGGGAGCGGTGGAGTATGTCCCAGAGAACCAGAGAGGATCCGGATACTATTCCCACTTCTTTCTGGTTCCAAAGAAAACAGGGGACCTCCGTCCAATCCTGGACCTCAGCGACCTCAAGATGTCGGTCGCCTACAAATATTTTCGCATGGTGACCCTCCAAGGACTCATTCCCATGCTGAAAAAGGACGCTTTCTTAGCGTCCCTGGACATGCAGGACGCCTACCTGCACATCCCAGTAGCTCAAGCGCACAGGAGGTTCCTACGCTTTGAGTTTCTTGGCCACCACTTTCAGTTCCGGGCTCTTCTGTTCAGACTGTCTTTGGCCCCCAGGGTCTTTACCAAGTGTATGGCAGTCGTGGCAGCGTCTCTGAGGAGACAGGGCCACTACGTGTTCCCGTACCTGGACGACTGGCTTCTCATGGCCGCCTCCAAAGAGGCACTGTTGATAGCTATTCAGAGCACCCAGGACCTGTTCCAGTCTCTGGGCATTCTTATCAACTACGAGAAGTCTGTCCTCATACCGTCCCAGAAGCTGCAGTTCATAGGCGCAGTTCTGGACACCGTCCAAGGGAAAGCCTTTCTTCCCGACGAAAGAGCGGAATACATCAGATCCCTCATCAGGGATCTTTTGGCGAAAAAGACCGTCCCCGCCAGGCTGGTCCTTCGCTTGCTCGGACACATGGCTGCGGCCGTTCCAACCGTCCCTTTGGCAAGGCTCCACATGCGGGTAACTCAGTGGATGTTCAAGGTGCAGTGGGACCAAAGGCAAGACCACATGCAGCATCTGGTCAGAATCATGAACGCCATGATTCGAGACTGGCAATGGTGGCTAGACCCAGGGACACTTTCTGCAGGTGTCCCATTTACAGCGCCATCCCCGAAGGCAATCCTCTCCACGGACGCCTCAGGGCTGGGGTGGGGAGCGCACCTGAACGGGGTGAGGGTCCCAGGGAACATGGACCCCTCAGGAAGCCCACCTCCACATCAGTGTGCTGGAGATGAGGGTGGTCCTTTACGCCCTGCAGGCCTTTCAGTCAGAAATACCGTCCAGTACCCTTCTGCTTCAGACAGACAACATGGCGTGATGATGTACCTCAACAAACAAGGGCGCACTCTTACCCCTCTGCAGGAGGCTATGAGGGTGTGGGATTGGGTAATCCGACAGCGGCACGAGCCTGATTGCAGTTCACGTTCCCAGAGTGGACAACACAATACGCAGACGGCCTGAGTCGTTCCCAGTCCAGAGTCCACAGTGGGAACTTCTTCAGGAGGTAGCAGAGGATCTGTTTCTTCGATGGGGCACTCCAGAGTTGGACTTATTCGCTTCCCCATCCAACGCAAAACTGCCAAATTTATGCTCGCTAGATCCAGGGCCTGGTGTTTTCTGGCGAGACACGTTGTCCCTCTCCGTTGCGGACCGATTCCTCTACACTTTCCCTCCCTTCCCGTTGATCCAGAGAGTTCTTCTCAAACTGCGCAGGGAGCACGCAACAATGATCCTGGTAGCGCCTTTCTGGCCCAGGCAGTTCTGGTTCCCCATGCTGGCATTGGTGTCCGGGAACCTCCAGTTCCGTTGCCTTTCAGCTCCCACCTATTGTCTCAGGAGGAGGTTCACTAGTCCACCGGACTTACGCACACTGAACCTGCATGCATGGCTCCTAGAGACATAGCCATTATGCGATAAGGGGTCCTACTAGAGGTGGCGGAAGTCCTTTCCGAGGCCAGAAAGCCGGCAACACATGCGACGTACGCCATGAAGTGGCGCCGTGTTTGCTTATGGTCACAGGCACGTGGCCTTTCCCCTTTAGAATGCCCGGTGAAAGGGGTGCTGGAATACCTTCTTTCCCTATTCCATTGGGGTCTCGCCTACTCCTCCATTAAAGTGCACCTCTGCGCGATCTCTGCATACCATTTCCTGGTGGGACAGTGCACAGTGGCACAGCTTGGTGCCTCTCGAGACTTCCTGAGAGGGGTGTTACACCTTAGGCCACCCATCAAGGATCCCTTTCCTCCTTGGGACCTACTCTTTGTCCTGGAACAACTCACGCTTCCCCCCTTGAACCTGCCGCGGATTGCGAGCTGCGTTTTCTGTCATGGAAAACGTTGTTTTTAGTTGCTGTCACGTCAGCAAGGAGAGTTTCGAGCTTCACGCTCTCATGTAAGGAGCCTTATTTAATTTTTCACCAGGACAGAGTGTCTCTGAGGACGAATCCTAAATTCCTGCCTAAGGTGGTCTCTGCCCTCACTCTCAACCAGGACATCGATTTGCCTGTGTATTTCAACAAGTACTCCTCCATTAATAGAGGAGTTGCTTCACACCCTGGATGTTCACGCTCCTTAAGGTTCTGCTGGAATAGAAGCTAAACAACCATGAAGTCGGAGCAACTGTTTGCTTCCATCGCTGAGAGGATGCTGGGCCAACCAGTCTCTAAGCAGACCCTTTCTCACTGGCTTGTCCAGTGTATTTCATTTTGCTACGACAACAAGCATAAACCCTTCCCGGGTACAGTCCGGGGCCATTTGACAAGGGGGGGGTGGCTAGCTCCTTTGCAGCACTGCGAAACGTTTCCACCTCGGCCATTTGTGCTGCAGCTACTTGGAGCTCAGTGCACACATTTATTAGGCACTATAGCATGGATATTACATCTCGGCGGAGAGCTGGTTTCGGCCTGGCCGTTCTACAGGGTCTCCTGTCCTAGAGTCAGGACGTGTTCTAGATCTCTCCTATTTTCCTCTTCCCAGAATGCTTTCAGGCACTATTGCTTGGGAATCGGTCCTAATGGTGTTACCTGCTGCAAAAGCTGTATCTCAAAGTAAGATAGTACAGTTACATAAGAACTTACCGTAACAGTAGATCTTGAGAACAGCTCTTGCAGCAGTATCCACCACCATTCCCCCTTGGAGGAGTATGGCCTCACCAGGCCTTGGCAGGGCTTTAGCTCTTTCTTCTGATGGCGGATCTCGGTCTCCCCTTCTGATGTCATCCTGCGGCCGGAGTCTCTGGTGGAAGAACTGGAGAATCTGGCGGGACTGCCTCCTTATGTACTACGTCTGACGTAGGGGGCGGGACCGACGTCGGAGGCGGTCCTCGCTGAAGACTGCTAGCTAGAAGATTTCCGTGGGGTCCTGACACCTGCCGGCTTCAGTCCTAATGGTGTTACTTGCTGCAAGAGCTGTTCTCGAAGATCTACTGTTACGGTAAGTTCTTACGTAACTGTACTTTCTAGGGACATGGATATGTTGTTCATCCACACTGTCTGGCAGGTTCCTGGCCGCTTTAAATCTTGCCGGAAGGTCTTCAAGCTGGCTTCTCCTCCCACCACCGGGTGGTAAAACTCGGCTCCGCCCCGGCGTAGATCTTCCTTACGCTTGGAGCTCAGGTTCCCTCCTTAGCAGCTCTGCGTATAAGACTAGTTCCTAATTCTTAATTTTGAAATCAAAAGTTTTTGCTAAAAGACTTGGTCTTCTCTCCCTCGCGGCTACGATGGACAATCGTCCTCCCGGTTTCGGAGGTGTATGGGCGAAGATGTCTTGAGCGGATCCACACTCCACGTCGTCTACTGCTTGGGCCTTGAGCACGACCTGCAGGCTTGTGACCTGTGCTCTTCTTTTTCGGCCTACGTCCTCGAAGACCGTGCTGCCCGTTTACAGCTGGGGCGTCCCGAGAAAAGATTTCCTCCGGTTAAATCTAAAGAGGCCCGGTTGGCGGTGTCCGGCAGCGGGCTCGGCGGATCAGCTCGAGCAGATGATCGCCCTCGAAGAAAGGATGCGGTGGCTGCTTCTACCTCGGCTGCGGCATTTGTCCGCTCTCCGGTGCCTCGTATTAGGCTTCTTTAGGAGCTTTGTCTGACCCTCGGCGAAGGTGAGGTCCAACTACTTCTGGACCTTTTCTGGTCAAAGAGACAAAGTAAGTCTCACTGTAAGCGCTCTTGGGGCGGGAAGATCCCCCTCTGGTTGTCGACTTGGTCAAACCTCCTTACCTTGACCTACGGGTCCCGGTCAGCCAGTTGGCCGAGACTCCGTCGACATGTCGAGATGATTCTCGACCCGTTAGGCGGAGTTAGTCAACTGGAGAAGCTGAATCCCCTCTCCCGGTTCCCCGGTGGGAGTTGAGGATCCCGTCGGCCTGTCTGTGCCTCCGGTTCCGAACCTTGGTGGAATCGTCCGAACCAAAGGGAGTGCGATTCCGACACCTCCAGCACCGTCTCGGCCCTGGCGAAGTTCTCGGTCTCCAGACTTATTCGGCGTTCCAGCCCGATCCGCGGCGTCATAAGCGGTCCTCTATCGGCACCAGCGACAAGCGGCGCCGCTGCTCTTCCTCTTCCTCCTCCTCGGACGAGGAGGCTTGGCCTGAGATTGCGTCGGGTATGAGAACTCATGGCAACAACTCCTTCTGACCCGGGAATAAGCCGACCTCGTCGTCTTCCCGGCCATTAAGTAGCTGTCACTGGGCGGCGAAACAACCCCTCGTTGTAGCCGAGGTGCCTGTTCCCAGGCCGGTTGTTTGGCCAAATCCAGCTGCCCCACCGATTCTGGTGGAACCTCTGCTTCCACAGCCGTTAGTTGGGGCTCCGACCAAAAATTCACGGTCGGCTCAGGGACTGCCCCATAGGCTGTCTGTCACCCTCACTCCCGATAGACCTCGGCAGGTGGAGGGTGGCTCAGGCCCGAGGCAGCTCTTTGAGGACTTCTCCAAGCGAATGGACTTGGAGTCCTCGGGAGGACAGTCAGTGGACGATAGCCCTTCGTCCTTCCTAGGATTGCTTCGGCTCATCTCGGAGTCCACCAGGATGAAGCTCGAACCCGTTTCTAAACGGGCCAGGTATCCCCTCACGGAGATTCTGGACCGAGGGATTCCCCTGGAGGCCTTTCGGTGTGCGAGGCCATAAATGGATGCCGGCCTTGGAACTTTGGCGGCGCCCTGCTTCCTGCCCTGCGCCTTCGGCCAGGATGGCCAGAAGTCATCGGTCCCCACGGTTCCCTGTCCGGTTTTGAACACCCCCTCTGCTGAGGGTTGGTTGCAACAGCGTTTTCCAGGGCGAAGGCATGCAAGGATGTGGACAAACCTCCGACAAGGAATCCAAGAAGTGGATTATGCCAGCGAAAAGTCTATGCTCGTCCTCTCTTGGCCTTCCGTCAGGCCAGTTCGGCCGTCCTCATGGCACATTTTGTCATGCCCTGTTGGGCTCCCTGGATGAGTCGTCCCTCATCTTCCAGCGGATCTGCAGACTACGGTCAGGCAGGTGGGACCAGAAGCGGAGCAGTGGCCAAACAGCAGCTCAGACTGCTTTAGACATTGGGGACTCATGTGCCAGGTCTGTGGCGGCCGCAGTGGCCATGCGTCGTCGGGCTTGGCTGAGGATATCCACCTTTACTTCGGATACCCAGCACAAGTTGGCGGACATTCCCTTTTTGGGGACTGACCTCTTCGGCCCTGGGGTGGAAGGTCACCTGCAGAGGATCGAGAAGTCCAATGCTACCTTGGACTCGGTCTCTTCCGCTCAGAAGGACAAAGGCCGCAAGCCACAGCCTAAGCCCTTTCGTCCTTCTGCGCCCAGCAATCTTGTCCCGGCAACGCGTCAGGGCCCAGCAGGCTAGGGCTTGGCATCCAAACCCAAACCGTCGGCTTCCCTCCAACATGAAGCAGGGAGGTAAAGGCCCAGGAGGTCCCTCGGCCGGTCCCTCCTCCAAGCCTGCTCAGTGACGGGCTGAGGGGTGTCGCCCCCATCCCCTCACCCCTGGTTCCCCCCGTGGGGGGACGGCTCTGACACTTCCTTTCTGCCTGGCCCGCTGTTACCACGGACAGGTGGGTACTGGAGGTGGTGTGAAAAGGCCTGCCTCTGGGTGAACAGGCCCTGCCCTTCAGAGCACGTCGCACCTGGGGGCCTCGGGATCACAGCCTCACTGTCGGCTCATCGAGCGACGCCATCCTCCTCCAAAGGAGGTGATCAGGAGGTAGGACCCCCCCCCTCAGACCGGGTTTGTGTCCAGGTATTTCCTGGTTCCGAAGCAGACGGGGCTGGCGCCCCATTCTAGAGCCTACGACCTGAACAAGTTCTAAGGTCTCGAACCTTCAGGATATGGTCACTCTGGCGCGAATAATACCATCTCTGGAACACGTCTTGGTTCTGCTCTCTGGACCACCATGGGGCCAGCGTTCTTTCAAGTCCCTATCAGTCTGTCCGCCGGAGATTCCTTCGCTTCCAGTGGAGGGATCCTTTTGATTCGAGCCATGCCCTTGACCTGTCTTCCAGCTCCCAGGGTCTTCACAAATGCATTGCAGTGGTGACAGCTTTCCCTCTTGGCCGAGGGGTCCGGGTGTGCACTTACCTGGACGATTGGCTGATAGCAGCCCCTCCAGACAGGAGGTAGGCGGTCCAGAGATCTGGCCTCAGGTTTGCTCTCAAGTCGGCCTTCTCATCAGCGAGGCCAGTCAGACTTCGAGCGAAACAGGTGATTCTGTTTATCGGGCAGAGCTCGACTCTCTTGAGCCAGAGCACGGCTCCCAGTGGACAGGGCCGAGGTTCTTACCTCCTTTGCCCAATCATTTCTGGTTGGGCAATCGCGCCCTGCCTGGGACTTCCTGCGTCTCCTGGGTCTCATGGCGGCCTGCACCAGCGTGGTCCGTTGGGCACGCTGGCGCATGCGCTTCTTCAGTGGGGACTGGCCAACCACTGGTCACGACGCTGCGATCTGTTGGACCAGCTTGTGGTGGTGACCCAGGAGATGTGGAATGCTCTCCGATGGTGGACCGTTCCATCGCATCTGCAGGAGGGTATCCCGTTTGTCCGCCCTGAGCCGACGGTCTCTCTATCGACCGATGCCTCTCTGATGGGTTGGGGTGCCCATCTGGGGAACACGGCGCATGGCCTCTGGTCCCGCAGCGAGTCCCGATGCCACATCAACCTGCTGGAGCTCGGCGGTCTGCCTAGCTCTCGCCTTTGCTCCGTTCCTCCGGGGTCAAGTGGTCCGAGTCAGGCGGACAATACCCCGACCATGTACTACCTAAACCGCCAGGGTGGGGCGCGTTCCATGCTTCTGTGCGAGAGCTCTCCTCATTTGGTCACTCCCGTGCACAGCCTGTAGGCGGATCTCCTAGCCATTCATGTGGCAGGAGCCGCCAACACCCTGACCAATGCCCTGAGCCGGATAGGGGCTGCATCCCACGAGTGGTCTCTCCTGCTGGAGGTAGTACATGATCTGTTCTCCCACTGGGGCACACCTCAGGTGGACCTGTTTGCCTCCAGGGAGAAAGCGAAGCTGAGGCTGTTCCATGCCCGCCCCCCTCAGCAGGGCTCGCTGCATGGGGATACCTTCTCGAGACTGTGGACCCCGGGCCTCTTTTACGCCTTTCCCCCATTTCCCTTGGTTCACAAGGTGCTTCTCAAGGCAAGGAGGGACAAGGTGCAGGTGATTCTGATAGCCCCAGACTGGCCCGCCAGTGATCAATTTACCAGATCTCCTCAGCCTCAGCTCCAGGCTCCCAGGCAGCTTCCAGCTCCCGGACCTGCTCTCAGTCAGTCAGGGAAGGTGTTCCATCCGGACCTTCAATCCCTGCACCTGACGGCCTGGTTCCTGATGACTAGAGTTCCAGGCCTTGGGTCTTTCCGACGAGGTCCTCAATGTTGTTGAGGCATCCCGTGAGGAGTCAACCAGGAAATGCTATGCCTTCAAATGGAAGAGATTTTCCATTTGGTGTCCAGAGACAAGGGCTTGGACCCTTCCTCCTGTTCTTTGGCAAGCATTTTGGACTATTTATGGTCCCTTTCTAGTCAAGGGCTTAGGGTCGAGCGACCCTAAAGGTGCACCTGGCAGCCATCTCTGCTTACCAGGCGCGGGCGGGGAGCAGTGGGTGGCGCAGGAGAAAAGTGGTCTGGCGCTTTCAAGGTCTTGATCACATTTCCCCTCGGTGCGAGAACCTCCATCTCCGTGGGATTTACTGCTGGTACTGGCAAAGCTCATGGGCAAGCCATTCGAACCAATGCACAGGTGTGAACTCTCTCACCTGTCGTGGAAGACCCGCCTTCTTGGTGGCTATCCGTCCAGCCAGAAGGATGGGAGAACTCCAGCGCTCTGCATTGAGTCTCTTACCTGGTCTTCCACAGGGACCAGGTTGTCCTCTTGCACCCCACCATTCCTTCCGAAGGTGGTGTGGAGTTTCACCTTAACAGGTGTTGACTCTGCGGTGTTCTACCCCAATCACACCTCGGAGGCCGAATACAGGCTCATACTTTGGACCCTAGAAGGGCGGCTACCGCTTATCATAAGGGCCCCACGGCTGAAATTCGGGAGAGGTTAAGCAGCTGTTGTCACCTACGCTGAAGCCGCACCTGGCAGACCTACAGCCCAGCGGACGATGAGGCAGGTGGGTCACCTCCTGCATAGATCTCTACTATAAGTTGGCGGGCATGGAGCCTCCCAGAGGATAAGAGCTCATTCTACCGCCATACTGCTGCATCGGTGGCTGCTTTCCAGGGGCGTCCCTATCCAGGAAATCTGCAGGGCTGCTACCTGAAGTCAGCACATACCTTTAATACCCATTACCACATCGACCTTGAGTCATGCGGGGATGCTGGTTTTGGGGCCTCGGTTCTCAGTCTCTATTTCCTAAGTAGGGGTGTCGCCTTGCCTCCCTCCTCCTGGAGAACTGCTAGGAGTCTGCCAGGCAGTGTGGATGAACAACATATCCATGTCCCTAGAAATACAGGTTATTCACCTGTAACAGGAGTTCTAGGAATGGTATATGTTGTTCATCCCTGCATTCCATAACCTCCCGACTTGACCTTACAACCTAGAGCTTCCAGCCGGCCAGATCTGGCCATAGGTTGAGCCGAGTTTACCACCCGGTGGGTGGGAGGAGCCAGCTTGAAGACCTTCCGGCAAGATTTAAAGCGGCAAGGAACCTGCCAGACAGTGTGGATGAACAACATATACCATTCCTAGAACTCCTGTTACAGGTGAGTAACCTGTATATTCTCTACGCATCCCCCCTTGGATGGGCCCTCATGAGGACCTGGTCACTACCATGTGGCAACAGCCTTCCTCCATCCCGGCTGTTTCCAGGAAAGCCGATAGAACTTATTCTACCCCCAAAGGGATATCTCACTTAACGTCACACCCCAAAGCCGACTCCATGGTCATCACAGCCACACATGACAGGTCAGCTCAACCCAAGCACCTGAGTTCATTCCCACCAGAAAAGGACTCACGGCAACTGGATCAATTTGGTGGAAAGATCTACTCTTCCACTTCTTGTGCCATCCGGTCACTAAATTGTGTGTCCCAAATGGTGGCCTTTCAGAAGGCTTCCCTTGTGGAGCTGGAGAGGGAC
Source organism: Neoceratodus forsteri (assembly GCA_016271365.2). Taxonomy (NCBI): domain Eukaryota; kingdom Metazoa; phylum Chordata; order Ceratodontiformes; family Ceratodontidae; genus Neoceratodus; species Neoceratodus forsteri. The sequence continues at coordinate 678,720,068 of CM028133.1, read as the reverse complement.
CTTCAGGCTATCCCTGACGAAAACCTCAGGGCCAAGTTGTTGGACAAAGTCCATATGAAAAAGTCCTCTTGCCGTCACGCTCTCCTAGCCACGTATGATTCCGTGGACTCAGTGGCTTGGGCTGCGGCCACTGGGATCTGCCTTCGTCGCCTGTCATGGCTCTGTATTGCAGGTCTGGCAAAGGACGTCCAGTCATTCCTTCTGGTTGCACCCTTCAGGGGTTCCGTCCTCTTTGGCGGTGACGTGAAGGATATTATAACAGGGCTGCAGGAGAGTGGACAATCTCTTCGGGACGTCCGCTCGATGTATCCGACCGGTCAAAAGGAAGCAGCTATTTTGTCACCATAGATGATGGAATAAGACCCAGAATAAGCATCAAGGCAAAAGACGCGCCACTGGCTCTGAAGCTCAAACCCCTCAGGCAGAGTTTGCCAAACCAGCCTCAGGGGCCAAAGATCCCCTCCTTCCGCTACCTCCATTCCTCTCAGAGGAACCGGTAGGAGGGAGGTTCGGCCTCCACTTGGCAGGGTAGAAGTCCATCACCGCAGACACATGGGTTCTTCAGCTCATACAACGAGGTCCGTCTGTTGAGTTCCTGGAGATTTCACCTCCACATCCTCCGGGAAGGTCCTCTTACTCACCGGGTCAGATCCCCATTGTCCACCAGGAAATCCAGGCCTTGCTGCAAAGAGAGGCCATAGAACCCATCCCGCCAGACAACTAGGAAGGGAATTCTACTCCCATTTCTTCCTGGTGCCAAAGACGATGGGGGGTCTGTGACCTATCTTGGATCTCAGGACGCTCAACCTCTTTGTGGAATACTAGAGATTCCACATGCTGACCCTTCATGGACTTCTACCCCTGCTCCAGTCAAGCACACGGCTGTTCTTCCTGGATATGCAGGATGCTTATCTGCATAGCCCTATCCTCCTGGCCTACCGCTGCTTCCTTTGGTTCTCCTTTTGGGAGAACCATTTCCAGTTCAGGGCACTTCCTTTTGGCCTGTCCTCAGCACCCCAGGTTTTCACCAAGTGCCTACCTGTAGTAGCGGCGTTTCTCCGTCGCAAGGGCATATATGTGCGCCCGTACCTAGAAGACTTGCTTTTTTCAGCCCCCTCCCCAGTCTGAAAGAATGTCTCTTTCACGCTGGGCTTGTTTATCAAGCTGGGCATCTCGGTCAACCTCCCCAAGTCTCAGCTAGTACCCTCTCAGTGCCCCCAGTTTATTGGGGCGGTACTGGACGCACTCCAGTGCAAGGCCTTCTTGTCATTGGATCGAGCCGAGACCTTAGTTTCCCAGGCCACTTTGTTGGCCAAGGCTCGATGGACCCCAGCACACTCGGTGCTCTGTCTGTTGGGGCTTATGGCAGTGGCCAGTCCTACTGTCCCCATGGCCAGATTGCACATGAGTCACCCAGGGGTCTCTTCGACTCCAGTGGGACCAGCGGTTGGACGACATGAACCAACTGGTCATGATCTCCAACAGCCTGCAGAAGGATCATCTTTGGTGGCAGGATCTCTCCAGCCTGTTACGTGGGAGCTCCTTTTCACTCTCAGGGACCCTACCCAGACCCTCACATCAGATGCCTTCGGCATGGGTTGGGGAGCCCATCTGGGGGGACCACAAAACCCAAGGTTTGTGGTTCCCCCAGGGGCAGCAGCTTCATATCAACGTCCTGGAGAGCAGAGCAGTACTCTGTGCTCTCCAGACCTTCCAGTCGTTCCTCCCGGGAACACTTCTGGTCCAGACAGACAACATGGCGACTGTCTGGTATGTCAACAAACAGGGAGGAACCTGGTCGTACCCTCTTTGCAGGGAAGGAATGAGAGTATGATACTGGGCGATTCAGCACAGTCTATTTCTGACAGCAGTCCACGTCCCAAGCGTGCACAATGTCCTGGCGAGCAGTTTCAGCCAAACAGAAGCCAGGACTCACGAGTGGAAATTAAAGCAGAAAGTAGTCAAAGACCTGTTTCTTAGATGGGGCCGGCCAGACCTAGATCTGTTTACCTCCCCATTCAACACAAAACTACCCCTTGCTCGCTTGTTCCTGGGCATGGTGCTTTTTGGCCAGACGCACAGTCTCTCTCTTGGACAGAGAGGTTTCTATACGCGTTTTCTCCCTTTCCTCTTATTCAGAAGGTTCTTTTGAAACTTCAGGCGGAAGGGGCCCACTTAATTCTGATCGCCCCTCTGTGGCCTTGGCAGATTTGGTTCCCGCTGTTGCAACAACTGGCTCTAGAACCAACGGTCATCTGTCGATATCTCACGACCTTCTGTCTCGGGAGCATGGCACTCTGGTACATCAAAGTCTTCAGTCTTTCCACTTGCATGTGTGGCACCTGTGGACATAGTGGTTTCCCGTTATGGAGTTTCTCCCAAGGTTGCTCGGGTCCTGGTAGAAGCCAGAAAACTCTCTACCAGTGCCATGAAGTGGAAGAGATTTTCTATCTGGGCCACAGCTAAATGCTTGGATCCCTTTTCTTGCTCGGCCTCCCAGGTGTTTGAGTATCTCATACATCTTTCTGAGTTGGGCCTTAGTTACTCCTCGATTAAGGTCAATCTGTCTGCGGTGTCAGCCTACCACCTCCCGGTGGAGGGCAAAACCCTAGTGCAGCTAGAGGTTTCAAAAACCTTCTTGAAGGGCATCCTTCACATTAAACCTCCAGTCCGGAACCCCTGTTTTCCCTGGGATCTTAATTTTATGTTGGAGAAACTTACTTTACCCCCTTTTGAACCGATAGCAAGTTACGATCTATGCTTCCTGTCCTGGAAGACTTTATTTTTAGTTGTGGTTACCTTAGCTTGAAGAGTTTCAGAGCTTCAGGCCTTTGTTTGCAGAGAGCCTTATTTGATTTTTCACAAGGACAGGGAGGTCCTGAGGACTAATGCTTCCTTTCTTCCGAAAGTTGTTTTGGAAACAGCTCTCAACCAGTGTGTTGAAATGCCGGGCTATTATCCTATCCTCAGCATTCCAATGGGGGGGGTGTGTTATCTGTTGCACACCTTGGATGTGCATCGGATCTTGAGGTACTATACCTCCCGGACTAAGGCGGTTCGAAAGTCGAACCAACTCTTTGCCCCCCAGTGGCAGGGCAAGGCCATCTCAAAGCAGACTATTTCTAGGTGGCTGGCTAACTGTATTCATTACACTCACCAGAAACATGGAAAGACCCTTCCGGGGTCGGTTAAAGGCCACTCCACTAGAAGCGTAGCCACCTCTACTGCTTTTTTCAGGAATGTGTCAACTGCAGTAATCTGTGCAGCAGCCATTTGGTCGTCTTCTGTCCATGCCTTCACTAAACACAACAGTCTGAACATTGCCTCTAGGCGTAGAGCTGGTTTCGGTCTTGCAGTTTTGCAAGGTCTTCTGTCCTAAGGCAGAACCTTAGTTGGTGGACATTTTTCTCCTCCCGGAACCTCTTCTCAGACTCTTCCTTCTTAGACTGCTTGGTATTCAGTCGTATATGTGAAGACCTACTGTAGGAACCCTCTCTAAGTAAGATATAGCAGTTACCTAAGAACTTACTGTAACAGTAGATCTTGGAGAGAGGTTCCTGCAATAGGTTTAGTTTCCCATCCATCTTCCCTCAGCGCCTGAAAATTTTCCTTTTTCATCCTACCTAGCCCATAGGTCTAGAAAGGGCACTAGGTCCCAGGAGTTGTTACACCTTCCTTTCTACTTACCTTTCTTTAGGTCTCCGGTGGAAAAGAACTGGAGGGCGTGCGCGGGACCACTCCTTTTATAGTTGGGCTGATGTCGCGTTACCTGACTGGGGCAGTCCCTGCTGATTGCTAGCTACAAGTTTGCATTGGAACCTGACTCCAGGGGGCGCAGTCCTATATGTGAAGACCTACTGCAGGAACCTCTCTCGAAGATCTACTGTTATGATAAGTACTTACAGAACTGCTGTTTTTGGTTTTGCTCTCGTGTGCAGCCTAGACGGTATGGAATTTTTTTCCAAAATGCTGTGCCAAGGTAGTGCCTTTCGAAGGTTTTGTGAAAAAAATATTAAACCATTCCAGAGTTCTAAGGATTTAAAGTTTGAGGTTTTATCTCTTCTGAGCATAGTCGGTAGGGTTTTTGAGATAATCTTCTGATACAGCAGGAAAAATTGTCTGTAGACCATTTTTGGTTTCTCACCACTTGACTCTCACAACACAATTTTTTTTTCATGGCAGCAAAAAAAAAGAAGGAAAATGCATAAAATTGTGTATTTTTAAAAAACAAACATCTGAACCTAGCTAAACAGGGCCCATTTAGTTAGATCCTGTTTTTTTTTTTTTTTCATAAAACCTTCAGAAAATGCTTATTCTGGGCACCCCAAAATCCAGGATGTCCAGGTTTTAATAGCAGGACTTTCTTGACTTGTGAAACCACAGCTGTAGTTGTGCTGTTGGCTTCAGTTTGAGCAGTGAGCCGACGATTGTGATCTCTCTTTTCTTATCAGTCTGTCTGTTTCTAGTTTGCAAATGTCCACAATTCCCCCTTTGACTTTTCTGAACATAATAAAGGCTTGTAATAACTGCAGGAGCACATATAAAACATTATGGTACCCTGACTTGCCAGCTACGAAATGATAGAAGATTACACGCACACAAATAAGGGACTATAAGCATTAAAAATGGGGGTAGGTTCATAGGAGAATTACAAGATCGAGGGTCTCGCCCATTGTGATCTCGCCACCTACCTTGGGTGGTGATCGTATTTTGATTCATCCATATGTAAGTCTAATTTTTGTTTAAATTGGTATAAATTTTCACTTTGCACAACCTCACGTGGAAGGGAGTTCTAAACAGAAATTATTCTCTGAGTGAAAAAATTATTTCTCTTTGAGGTCTTATTTATATTAGCCTTTAATTTCATATCATGAGATCTCGTTGTCCACACTGAAGGATGCAAATCCAAATATATGGATTCGAACAGAACTTTATCTGTCTTGGCCCTATATAGTAAACATAGGTCTCCTCTCAGAGAGCGATAATTCTAGTGAGTAGAGATTTCATTTTTTTAGTCCTATCTTTATGAGAGAATACATGTTCACAATATGTTTAGTGAATCTCCCTTGTACTTTTTCTCTAGATTGTTTGTCTTGTACTAATGTTGGAGCACAAAACGAGGAACAATAACCAAAATTAGATCTCACTGTGCTACTGTACAAGGGAATTAATACCTCCGGCTCCCTGCTTTTTATATTTTTCAGAATACAATTAAGCGATTACATTTTTTGACTGTATTGTTAAAATTTTCGGAGAATTTCTAATTGTTTGTGATAAATACTCCTAGATCTTTTTCAGAACTTACTTTGCATTATCATTATCATTTCTAGGGACATGGATATGATGATCAATCCACACTTACTGGCAGGTTCCTTGCCACTTTAAATCTTGCCGGAAGGTCTTCAAACTGGCTCCTCCCACCCACCTAGGTGGTAAAACTCTCAACTCCGCCCCATGATGCCAGATCTTCCTTACCGCTTTGAAGCTCAGTTTCCCTCCTTGGCGCTCTGCGTTTTAGGCCTGGATCCTAACTCATCTGTTAATCCGAAACTCATTTTAAAGTTTAAAAGACTTTGGTCATCCTTTTCCCTCGTGGCTGCGATGGACAAATCTACTCCCGGATTTCAGCGGTGACCTTGTGGGCAGAAGATGTCTTGGACCGATCCGCACTCCACGTGCGTTTACTGCCTTGGCCTCGAACATGATCCGCAGGCCTGTGAATTGTACAAGTCCTTTTTGGTCAACAATCTCGAAGACTGTGCTGCCAGGCTTTAATTTGGGTGCCCAGAGAGATGTATTCCTCCGGTTAAGTCGAAGGAGGCCTGTTGGGCAGTGGGCTTGGCTGAGCAACTCGAGCAAATGATCGCCTTCGAGGAGGAGGCGTCCCAGGCCACATCTTCTGCTTCCTCGGTCGCTACATTTATCCCACTCTCCTTGGGCTCCTCCTATTCAGCTTCTTTTAAGGAGCTTTGTCAGTCCCTCTCTACTAAAAGAGAGGGGCCATTGGGACACTCCTCTCGGTCCAAGAAAAAGTACTCTAAAGGTAAGTCCCACCGTCGACGTTCGTGCGAGCGGGAAGGTCCCCTTCCCCGGATAGTCGACGCTCTACTTTGGTCGAGATTGTGGCTAAGGCCGCTGGCTTCATGGTGTCCCTGTTGGGTCAGCCGGCTGAGACACCCGTCGATGCAGTTGAGATTTTTCTCAACCCATCGGACGGGCTGTCGACTGGAGAAACTGACAGCCCATCTTCACCGGTTTCCCCAGTGGAAACAGAGGACTTTCCCGCACCTCTTGTGCTAGAGTCCCCGGTTAAGGTCCCTGAGCCGGGAGAGGAACGAGTTTCCCCCCGCTCCCTCCCAAACCCACCTTCGGAGACACCGAGGATCTCAGTTTCGGTCTCGGACTTCCTCTCGGTCCAGCCGAACCTGCAGCATCAGCACAGTGGGAAGTGGCGGCGCCGCTCATCGTTGTCATCGTCCTTCTCGGAGGATAGGCTCTGGTGCAAGTTGCATCGGTGCTACGAGGATCTTATGTGGCAGCAGCTCCTTTTGTCTGGGAGCAAGCCGACTGTCGCTTTCCCCGGCCATTAAGTGGCTGTCACCTGAGCAGCCGAAACAACCCCTCGTGGTCATCGAGGAGCCGAAGCCGGCACCGGTTGTTTGTCCGAAACCAGCTGCACCACCCATCGTGGTGGAACCCCCGCCTCCACACCAAACACTGTGGCCCCGACCAAGGATTCTCGATCGGGTCATGGGTTGCCCCATTGGTTGTCTGTCACCCTCACTCCCGATCGCCCTTGGCAGGTGGAGGGTGGCTCAGGCCCTCGGCAGCTGTTTGCAGACTCCTCGGAGTCTGACAATGACTCTTCCCTGTTCTCCAGGCCTCTCAACCTGGAGTCCTGTGGTGGACAGCCAGTGGATGAGAGCCGTCCTTGTTCATGGGATTACTTCGGCTCATCTCAGAATCTACTGAGATGAAGCTTGAACCCGTGTCCAAGCGGGCCAGGTATCCCCTCATGGAGATACTGGACCGAGGGGATTCTCATACGGAGGCCTTTCCTGTGGCGGAAGCCATTGTTGGCCCGGCCCTGGAGCTATGGCAGCGGCCGGCGTCTTGTCCAGCTCCCTCGGCCAGGATGGTCAGGAAGTGTGCCGTTCCCATCGGCTCACTCTTCGGATTCTTGGAGCACCCCTCTGCGGAGGGGTTGGTGACCGACAGTGTTTTCTGGCGCTCCGGAAACGCTCGGGACGTGGACAAGCCACCGGATAAAGAGCCCAAGAAACTGGTCTATTCCGGGCGCAAAGTTTACGCTACATCCTCCTTAGGCATTTGTCAGGCCAGTTTGGCCGTACTGATGGCACACTTTTCCCACACCCTTTTGGGCTCCCTGGATGAGGTGATTCCTCGTCTCCTGGCTGACCTCCAGAGTATGGTCAAGCAGGTGCTGGATCAGGGAAGGGCGGTGGCAAAGCAGCCGCTCCAAACTGCTCTTGACATTGGAGATTCTTGTGCCTGGTCAGTAGCGGCTGCAGTAGCCATGCGCCGCAGAGCTTGGCTGCGGATCTCCACCTTCATGGTGTATACCCAACACAAGCTGGCAGACGTTCCCTTCCTGAGTACCGACTTGTTTGGTCCCGGGGTGGAGGGTCACTTGCAGAGGATCGGGAAGTCCAGTGCCACCTTGGACACGGTCACGTCTGCCCAGAAGGACAAAGGCCACCAGCAGCAGCGTAAGCCCTTTCGGCCTTCTGCCCCTGCGGCACGTCCGGCCCAGCAACACAAGCATCAGGGCCAGCAGGCTTGCACTTGGCACCCCAGAGCCAAGCCTGCAGCTTCCTCCAGCTGGAAGCCGGGAGGAAAAGGCCCAGGAGGTCCCTTGGCCGGTCCTTCCTCCAAGCCTGCCCAGTGACGGGTTGAGGGGTGTCGCCCCCAACCTCGTCACCTCCTCCTGGGTTCCCCCCGTGGGGGGACAGCTCTGCCACTTCTTTTTCACCTGGTCTGCTATCACCGCGGACTGCTGAGTGTTGGAAGTGGTAGGGAAATGTCTGCCTCTGGAATTCGAGCAGACCCCACCCTATCGGGCCATCGCCCCACGGGGGGCTTTGGGGTCTGCAGCACCTCTGTCGTCTCGTTGAGCCGACATTGATCTGCTCCTCCAAAAGGAGGTGATCAAGGAGGTATCGGATCCTCCGCCAGACCCAGAGTTTGTGTCCAGGTATTTCCTGGTCCCAAAACGGACGGGGGGCTGGCGCCCCATTCTAGACCTACACGACCTGAACAAGTTCCTAAGGTCCTGAACCTTCAGGATGGTCACTCTGGCACAGATCATTCCATCCTTGGAACGAGGCATGTGGTTCTGTTCTCTGGACCTCCAGGACGCATTCTTTCACGTCCCAATCCGTACATCCCACTAGCGATTCCTTCGCTTCAGAGCGGAGTGGTCCCTTTACGAGTTCCGGGCCATGCAGTTCAGCCTCTCTTCAACTCCCAGGGTCTTCACCAAATGCATGGCAGTGGTGACAGCATTCCTGTGGTGCCGAAGGGTCCGGGTGTACCGTACCCTTACCTGGACGACTGGCTGATTGCAGCCCCCTCCAGGCTGGAGATGGAGCAGTCCAGGGATCTGGCCCTCCAGGTCTGCTCTCAGATTGGTCTTCTCATCAACGAGGCCAAATCTGAACTCATGCCAATGCAGGTGATTCAATTCACCGGGGCAGAGCTCGACTCTCTTTGAGCCAGAGCACGGCTCCCAGTGGACAGGGCTGAGGTTCTCTCCTCCTTTGCCCAGTCATTTCTGGTTGGGCAATTGCACCCTTCCCGGGACTTCCTGCGCCTCCTGGGCCTCATGGCGGCCTGCACCATCGTGGTCCGTTGGGCCCGTTGGTACGTGCGTCCCCTTCAATGGGAACTGGCCAGCCAGTGGTCACAGCAGTTCAATCTGCTGGTTCAGCTAGTGACAGTGACCCAGGGGATGTGGAATGCTCTCCAGTGGTGGACCGTTCCAGCACATCTGCAGGAGGGCATCCCGTTTGTCTGCCCCGAGCCGACGGTCTCTCTATCGACCAATGCCTCTCTGAGTTGGGGTGCCCATCTGGGGGAGGACAGAACACACAGCCTCTGGTCCCATTGGGAGTCCCGATGCCACATCAAGCTGCTGGAGCTTCGAGCAGTTTGTCTAGCCCTCACTGCCTTCGCTCCGTTTCTACGGGGTCAAGTGGTTCAGGTCCAGATGGACAATATCACGACCATGTACTACTTAAACCACCAGGGCGGACGCGCTCCATGCCTCTGTGCAGGGAAGCTCTCCGCATTTGGTCACTCGTGCGCAGCCTGGAGGCGGATCTGCTTGCCATCCATGTGGCTTGAGCCTCCAACACCCTGGCCGATGCCCCAAGCCGGATAGGGGCTGCATCCCACGAGTGGTCTCTCCTGCCGGAGGTAGTACAAGATCTGTTCTCCTACTGGGGCATGCCTCAGATGGACCTGTTTGCCTCCAGGGAGAATGCAAAGCTGAGACTGTTTCATGCCCGCCTCCTCAGCAGGACTCGCTGCAGCGAGATGCCTTCTCGAGGCTGTGGACCCCGGGCCTCTTCTGTGCCTTTCCCCCATTTCCCTTGATCCACGAGGTGCTTCTCAAGGCGAGGAGGGACAAGGCGCAGGTGATTCTGGTAGCTCCAGACTGGCCCCGCCAGTTCTGGTATCCACATCTCCTCAGGCTCAGCTCCAGGCTCCCGAGGTGGCTTCCAGCCCGCCCAGATCTGATCTCAGTCAATCAGGGGAAGGTATTCCACCCGGACCTTCAATCCCTGCCCCTGACGGCCTGGTTCCTGAGCGGCTAGAGTTCCAGGCCTTGGGTCTTTCTGACGAGGTCCTCAGCGTCGTTGAGGCGTCCCGTAAGGAGTCGACCAGAAAATGCTACGCCTTCAAATGGAAGAGATTCTCCATTTGGTGTCAGGACAAGGGCCTGGACCCTTCCTCCTGTTCCTTGGCAAGCATTCTGGACTACCTGTGGTCCCTTTCTCAGCAAGGGCTTCGGTTGATGACCTGTAAGGTGCACCTGGCACGGGCTGGGAAGCAGTCGGTGGCACAGGAGAAGGTGGTCGGGCGCTTTTTCAAAAGCCTTGATCACATATCCCTTCCGGTGCGAGAACCTCCACCCCTGTGGGATGTACTGCTGGTATTGGCTAAGCTCATGGGCAAGCCATTCGAACCGATGCACAGGTGTGACATCTCTCACCTGTCGTGAAAGACCGCCTTCTTGGTGGCTATCACGTCAGCCAGAAGGATGGTAGAGCTCCAGGTGCTTTCCATCGAGTCTCCCTATCTGATCTTCCACAGGGACAAGGTTGTCCTGCGCCCCCACCCGAAGTTCCTTCTGCAGGTGGTGTCGGAGTTTCACCTTAACCAGGTGTTGACTTTGGCGGTGTTCTACCCCAGTCACACCTTGGAGGCCGAATATAGGCTCCATACTTTGGACCCTAGAAGAGTGCTCGCTTACTACAAGGAGCGGACGGCTGAAGTTCGGGGAGAGGTTCACCAGTTGTTTGTCACCTACGCAGAGCCACACCTGGCAGACCTGCAGCCAAGTGGACAGTAGGCAGGTGAGTCACCTCCTGCATAGATCTCTGCTATAGGTTGGCGGGCATGGAGCCTCCCAGAGGGTTAAGAGCTCACTCTATCCGCCATACCACTGCATCGGTGGCTTCTTCCAGGGACGTCCCTATCCAGGAAATCTGCAGGGCTGCTACCTGGAAGTCAGCACACATGTTCATCACCCACTGCCACATCGACCTTGAGTCACGCTGGGATGCTGGTTTTGGGGTGTCGGTTCTCCAGTCTTTATTTCCCAAGTAGGGGATGTGCGCCTTGCCTCCCTCCTCCCAGAGAACTGCTAGGAGCCTGCCAGACAGTGTGGATGAACAACATATCCATGTCCCTAGAATTACAGATTACTCACCTATAACATGAGTTCTAGGAATGGTATATGTTGTTCATCCACACGACCCACCTGGCCTCTCTGGCTTCGACGCATAACCTGGCTTCCAGCGGGCTAGATCTGGCGTCATGGGGCGGAGCCGAGAGTTTTACCACCCGGGTGAGTGGGAGGAGCCTACTTGAAGACCTTCCGGCAAGATTTAAAGCGGCAAGGAACCTGCCAGACAGTGTGAATGAACAACATATACTATTCCTGGAACTCCTGTTATGGGTGAGTAACCTGTATTTTTCACATCTCACCCAAAATGTGTTTTCGCACATGTAGCACACAATGGCACGGTCGGTGTGCGAAATCAATGTTCGGGGCAGATTAAGAAAATCACAGTGATACTGTTCATGAGCAGAGGTCTTAAACTGGCTATGTTAAATTTGATGACAAACGCCCTTAAAATGACTGCGTTAAGAGCGTGCATTGTGTCAGATACGGCAAAAAAAAAAAAGGGAAAAAAATTAAGGGTAAAAATGTGCCACAGAATAAATGAGAACCCTGCCGCAGAACTTTGCTCCGATGTGCCACAGAAAAATCGGGGCCCTGCCTAGAAGAGCGCTCGCTTATAATAAGGAGCAGACAGCTGAAGTTCGGGGAGAGGTTCACCAGCTGTTTGTCACATATGCTGAAGCCGCACCTGACAGACCTGCAGCCAAGTGGACGATAAGCAGGTGGGTCACCTCCTGCATAGATCTCTGCTATAGGTTGGCGGGCATGGAGCCTCTCAGAGGGATAAGAGCTCATTCTACCCGACATATCGCTGCTTTGGTGGCTGCTTCTAATGACATCCCTGTCCAGGAAATCTGCAGGGCTGCCACCTGGAAGTCCTCACACACCTTTATTTCCCATTACCACATTGACCTTAAGTCACGCCGGGATGCTGGTTTGGGGACCTCTGTTCTCCAGTCCTTATTCCCTAAGTAGAAAGTGCACCCCTTGCCTCCCTCTTCCTGGAGAACTGCTAGGAGTCTGCCACAAATTGTGGCTAGAACAACATATCCACATTCCTAGAAATATAGGTTACTCACCTGTAACACGAGTTCTAGGAGTGGTATATGTTCATCCACACGACCCACCCGACCTCTCTGGATTGCAGCGGGCTAGATCTGGCGTCATGGGGTGGAGTCGACGGTTTTACCACCCGGGTGGGTGGTAGGAGCCAGCTTGAAGACCTTCCGGCAGGATTTAAAGTGGCAAGGAACCTGCCACAGAGTGTGGATGAACAACATATACCATTCCGAGAACTCCTATTACAGGTGAGTAACCTGTATTTGCTTAATATTATAGTTGCGCTGTTGTAAAACTGACTCTAAACTAGCATCTGCTGAATCCATGGTCCTGGATACACCACTGTCACATGGGACAGGAGGCCTTGTAGGAACCGGAAGAGCAATAAACTATCAGCTAGAGATCCCCAGGAGCCATAAAACTAGCAGGATAATTTAGAAAAAACTAAAAGCAGGCAAAGAAAAGGAGGCACCAGCACTACACATACAAAACACTCTGTACAACATTTATTTTTGCTAATTCTAATTGTAGTGCTCTTTAATGCAGTTCTTGGAGGTTACAGCTTCGCCTACTGTTGTGGTGCCTCCTGTGTGTCCTGCTTTGTAGGATGCCACCTTTTGCTGCCTGGCAGAGATCTAACACATTGCCTGCTGTTCCTGTAAAGGCTAGGCACTACACCTGCAGCCACAGTGGCAACCCAGGTTCGATAGCAGACCCGGGTTGCTGTGGCCAGCACCTTAACCGTCTGTACCACTGAGTTGGCATCTATTAGCCTTTAAAAAACAACAAGCTTTCTCAAAATTCTCTTCTACTTAGGGTTTTTCACAAGATGTCACAAAACTTTACTCATATTTTAAATACAGTTAAAATTCTGTGCATATAGGTCAGATATTCAAAATGTATATATTTGCCATTTGATTGCTTCTATAAATTTGAAAACGCTGTTTGGCAACTGCATGGGTGTTCAGATTCTTCCAAGGACACCAACATTTTTCTGGTGAAGTCTGGATCCCCAATTTAAAGAAAAAAGTTGTCTGAAAATGTGTTACCAGCACTAAGCTGCACATACAGGTGTTTTCAGTGACTGGCCCAGTATCTTCTGCAGAGTTGTATGCATTACATAAAGTTTATTAGTTCTGTTATACAAATAAAATGTTTGCTAGGAAAATGTTATCTCGTAGACTCACGTTTACTGTAATTGATCTTGTAGATACCATATGGAGTGTCTTGATCCACCTCTCAGTGCAGTTCCAGTCGAAGAATGGTTTTGTCCAGAATGTGCAGTGAATTCTCCTGAAGCTGGTAACTGTTTGTAAATTGCCTTTTTCTCGTTTGTTTTTCCTGTTTCTTATTTTTGTGATATTAAGTCTCTCTTCATTTTATTGGAAAATGCATGATCTTACTTTGAGAGGGTTCCTGTAGTAGGTCATAACATATAGGACTGCACCCACTGGCGTCAGGACCGTATGGCAAACTTTTGCTAGCAGTGTCTGGCAGGGGACCACCCACCCGATGTCACGTGATGGACATCAGCATGACCATATATAATGGTTGGTCCCCACGCCCACCTGGCTCACAAGCTCCATCCTTGAGCCAGTGAGGGAAAGGGGATAACTTGTGGCATAGGGCAAAATCCTCCTGTAGTGCATCAGATCTCATCAAGTATAAGTCCGCAAGCATTCCTGTTTCAAACTCATCCACCAGACTAAGGCAGCATACTACAATGACCTATTAATAAAGAGTTGGGGTGAGGTAAGGAGTTCTGGGACTCTCTTAAATATCTCACTGGCAAACCCCCTAAAGCCCAACTGGGCCTTATAGAAACTGCAGCCAGGACACTGCGGGAGTCCATAGACATTGCCAGTGCCTTCAGTTGGGCCTTCACAGATCTAAGCAATGTACTTCCCAGTGACTACCTATCCCCCACTCCCCCTGCTCGCACTGATATCTTCCCACAGCCCAGGTTTGTCCATCCCCCTCCCTTTCTACCTTAAGCAGCTGACCAGGAAAGACACTATCAAGTATGTAAAGCATGATCTAGGGAAGTCGAGAATGGGAAGTGACCTTGTAGACATGAAAACGGTGGCACTTACTGTCACCGAACTGGCAGAACTGCTAACGAAGGTCTTCAGTGCCTCACTCAGATCAGGAGTGTTCCCTGACAAATGGAAGAAGGCACTTGTCACTTCGGTCCACAAGGCATAGGATGCTTCCAATTTATCTAACTACAGGTCCATCTCCATTCTCCCTCCCTTTTCCAAAGCACTCGAACGAACAGTCTCTGACAAGCTGAGTACCTTCTGAAGCAGATCCTACTCTGTGCTCAGCAACATGGGTTCCAGAAAAACCATTACTGTACTGGGTATATTCACCACCCAAATCTGCAGTGCCTTTGATGCTGGTCTTGCAGTGGGGTCTATCTATATTGATCTCACAAAAGCAATTGACTGTCAACCATCAAATCCTCCTTCAATAATTGACCTTACTAGGCCTGTCCAGGGACACGGTCACCTTCTTCAGTAGCTATCTCTTGCAGGACACAGTGCGTCAGTCAGTGGTGCTGTATCTGAATCCATGAAGGTGATGCTTGGAGTCCCCCGAGGCTTGATTTTGGGCCTGCTGCTATTTAGCCTTTTCATCAACCCTTTGCCCTCTGTCTGCCAAGCCCATATCGTGCTATATGCACACGATGCGGTCATGTCTGTGAGTGGTAAACACCTGCAAGCAATCACCAGTGGCAGAAGTCTCCTCTCTTCTGCTCCTGCTTGCAGTATAGAAGGTACCTGTTTGTCACAGGGGAAAAGGACTGTATTCCAGATACTTCCTTACCCCAAAAAAGACAGTGGAGTGGTGACCCATCCTAGATTTAAGGTACCTGAACAAACATTTAACAAAGCCAAAATTCAAGATGGTGACTCTGGGTGTAATTCTTCCCTCTCTGAGACCAGGAGACTGGCTAGCCTCTCTGGATCTCAAGGATGCTTACTTCCACATACATATCGGACATTCCTACAGAAAGTACCTACCTCAGGTTCAAGTTGCCCTCAGGCCATTACCAGTTCAGAGCGATGCCTTTTGGCCTAACATCTGCTCCAGGAGTGTTCACCAAGTGCCTTGCAGTAGTAGTGGCATTTCTCAGGAGACAGGGTATCCTGTTCCCATACCTGGACGACTGGCTCCCAGTAGGCCAGTCCTCAGACCAAGTCATGTCAGCGTTAGAGGTCACTCAAAGACTTCTGGAGTCCTTGGGCTTCATTCTGAACCTAGAAAAGTTGGTTCTGGAACCAGCTCAGCTTCTCACCTTCATAGGGGTGGAAACAGACACTCTTCAGGCAAGAGCATTTCTCCCCTTCTCAGTTGTTCAGTCCCTCATCACTCTGGCTTCCTCTTTCAGTCCTCTAGTTTCTCGTCCAGACACTTTCTACAGTTACTGGGTCACATGCAGCATCCACAGCTGTGGTCCAGGGAGCAAGGTTTCAGATGTGAGAGATTCAGTTTCATCTGTAATCTTATTGGTCTCAGAAAAGAAATCCTCTCTCCAAATTGGTTCCAGTGTCTCAAACTCTAGTTCAGGCCATCCAGTGGTGGCTGGAGGAGGACAGTCTTCGACAAGGTGTCCCATTTGGTCAGTTAGGCTCCTTCAGTTACCCTCACCACAGATGCACCTCTGCTAGGCTGGGGGGGCTCATCTAGATCAGCTTACAGCTCAGGGAACCTGGTCTCACCAGGAGTCCCTTCTACACATAAATCTTCTCGAATCGAGAGCTGTCTTTCTAGCACTTGAGACATTATCAACTGCTGTTCAAGGGAAAGTAATGCAGATCAGAACAGTCAATACCACAACCATGTGGTATATCAACAAGTAGGGAGGCACTCGGTCCTTGGCCTTGTGCACAGAGGTCATGAAGATATGGTCTCTGGCTTATTCCCTTCAGTCTTCTCTGATGGCTGTGCATCTTCCAGGGAAGGACACCATTTTAGCAGATGCTCTCAGCAGGATTTCTCGGGGTCATCACGAATGGACCCTGAATCCCCTGATTCTTCAGATCATTTTCTAGAGGCGGGGTACTCCAGAGATGGATCTCTTCGCCACCCTGGACAATCACCAACTTCCTCTCTTTTGTTGCAGACCTCCTCTTCTGGGCTCTGTCCATCAGGATGTTCTGTTGTTGAATTGGACAAGCAGGTTCCTGTATGCATTTTCTCCTTTTCCCCTGATATTCAGGGTCCTGATCAAGTGTCAGCCTTGCAGGGTGATTCTAGTGGCTCCAGACTGGGCCAGACAGCCTTGGTATCCTCTTCTGTTGTCACTGTCAGTAACAGTGCCTTTGTGTCTTCCCAGATGGTTCAATCTTCTTACCTTCTCTCGGGAGGATCCTTTACCCCAATCTTCAGACTCTCAGGCTCAAGGCCTGGCTCTTGAAGAGCTAGAATATGCAAGCCTACACCTTTCTTAGTCGGTCTTGGACATTTTAAAAGTTAGCAGAAAACCTGCTACCAGAAATACCTGCAACTCCAAATGGAAAAAATTTGGGTTTTGATGTTCCCAGAAACAGGTTTAGCCAGAATTGGCTGATTACCACTGTACCGGACTATCTGGTGCATCTTAATAGTTTAGGCCTCCGGCCTACTACTCTCAAGGTACATTTGGCAGCTGTGTCTGCCTTTCTTTCTGCTGGTAAGGGCGCTTTCCTAGCTTCTCGTGCAGTTTTCAGGAATTTTTTTCAAAGGTTTAGTACATGTTAATCCTCCCTTTAGGGAGCATGCTCCTTCTTGGGATCTGAATGTCTGTATAACACAGCTTGTGCAGCCCCCTTTTGAGCCTTTATCTTCAGCAGAGCTGAAGTACTTGACTTGGAAAACTGTATTCCTGGTAGTCATTACCTCTGCCAGGAGAATCCGTGAATTACAGGCCTTATTAGTGGAACCTGATTTCATTTAATTCCACAGGGATAAGGTGATCCTTCGAACTAACAGAAAGTTTCTTCCCAAGGTGGTATCAGACTTTACTCTGAGTCAGTCTGTCATTGCCTGTATTTTTCACTGACCATTCTTCCACTGGGGAGAGAAGATTACACAGTCTTGATGTAAAGAGGGCTGTTAGTTACTATGTGGCACATACTAAGGCCCATAGGAATGGTTGTTCTCAGTTGTTTCTCACCTATGGAAAAGTGGGAAATGGCAAACGAGCCACCAAGAGAACTACTGCCAGGTGAATTGTCTTCTGTATCCAGTTCTACTATTAAAGCTTGGGAAGGAGCCTCCCTGAGGCCTGAGGGCTCATTCTCCCAGAGGTACAGCTGCTTCGGTTGCAGCAGCTAGCGAATACAGGTTACTCACCTGTAACAGGAGTTCTAGGAATGGTATATGTTGTTCATCCACACTGTCTGGCAGGTATCCTTGCCGCTTTAAATCTTGCCGGAAGGTCTTCAAGCTGGCTCCTCCCACCCACCTGGGTGGTAAAACTCTCGGCTCCACCCCATGACGTCAGATCTAGCCCGCTGGAAGCTCAGGTCGTGCTGTGCGTGCCGAAGCCGGGGAGGTCAGGGGTGTGTGGATGAACAACATATACCATTCCTAGAACTCCTGTTACAGGTGAGTAACCTGTATTTCTAGGGACATGGATATGTTGTTCATCCACACTGTCTGGCAGACTCCTAGCAGTTCTCCGGGAGGAGGGAGTCAAGGCACACACCACCTACTTGGGGAATAGAGACTGGAGAACCGAGGCCCCAAAACCAGCATCCTGGCGTGACTCAAGGTCGATGTGGTAGTGGGTGATGAAGGTGTGTGCTGACTTCCAGGTAGCAGCCCTGCAGATTTCCTGGATAGGGATGTCCCTGGAAGCAGCCACCGATGCAGCAGTATGGCGGGTAGAATGAGCTCTTATCCCTCTGAGAGGCTCCATGCCCGCCAACTTATAGCAGAGATCTATGCAGGAGGTGACCCACCTGCCTGTCATCCGCTTGGCTGCAGGTCTGCCAGGTGCGGCTTCAGCATAGGTGACAAACAGCTGGTGGCGAACCTCTCCCCGAATTTCAGCCGTGCGCTTCTTATAGTAAGCGAGCACCCTTCTAGGGTCCAGAGTATGGAGCCTATATTCGGCCTCCGAGGTGTGATTGGGGTAGAACACCGTCAGAGTCAACACTTGGTTAAGGTGAAACTCCGACACCACCTTCGGAAGGAATTTCGGGTGGGGGCGCAGGACAACCTTGTCCCTATGGAAGACCAGGTAAGGAGACTCGATGGAGAGCGCCTGGAGCTCTCCCATCCTTCTGGCTGGCGTAATAGCCACCAAGAAGGCGGTCTTCCACGACAGGTGAGAGAGATCACATCTGTTCATTGGTTCAAATGGCTTGTCCATGAGCTTTGCCAGTACCAGCACTAGATCCCATGGAGGTGGAGGTTCTGGCACCGGAGGGGAAATCTGATCAAGGCCTTTGAAAAAGCGCCAGACCACTTTTTCCTGTGCCACCGACTGCTTCCCAGCCCGCGGCCGGTAACCGGAGATGGCTGCCAGGTGCACCTTAAGGGTCATCGACCTAAGCCCTTGCTGAGAAAGGGACCATAGGTAGTCCAAAATGCTCGCCAAGGAACAGGAGGAAGGGTCCAGGCCCTTGCCCTGACACCAAATGGAAAATCTCTTCCATTTGAAGGCGTAGCATTTTCTGGTCAACTCCTTCCGGGACGCCTCAACTACATTGAGGACCTCGTCGGAAAGACCCAAGGCCTGGAACTCTAGCCGCTCAGGAACCAGGCCGTCAGGTGCAGGGATTGAAGGTCCTGATGGAAGGGTCCTGAAGGAACTGGAAGTAATAAGAGCTGATAAAGCAATGGGGCCAGATGGGGTGCACCCCAGGGTCCTTAAAGAACTAAGAGAGGTGGTGGCTGAACCTCTGGCTATCCTGTTCAGCCAATCACTGGAAACAGGGGAGGTACCCAAAGACTGGAGGACAGCAGATGTAGTCCCCTTATACAAAAGTGGGAACAAAGAGGAAGCAGGGAACTGCAGACCAGTCAGCCTCACCTCGGTAGTGGGAAAGATCATGGAAGCACTACTGAAGGAGATTGGTGGAACATCTGGTTGTCAATGGACTACAGGACCCAAGGCAGCATGGTTTCACCAGGGGAGGTCATGTCAGACCAACCTCATTGAATTTTTGACTGGGTGACTAGGGAGGTGGATCAGGGAAGGCAGTGGACATGGCCTATCTGGACTTCAGCAAGGCCTTTGACACTGTGCCACATAGAAGACTATTACACAAACTGGGAATATGGGTGTGGGCAGGACAGTAGTGTGGTGGGTAGGTAACTGGCTGGGTGGCAGGACACAGAGGGTGGTGGTAAATGGCTGTCACTCCACAGAGGGAAGAGTGACCAGTGGGGTCCCACAGGGATCAGTGCTGGGACCGGTCCTATTCAACATCTTCATCAGTGACATTGCACAGGATATAGAAGGCAGAATTTCACTGTTCGCTGATGACACAAAGCTCTGTAACAGAGTAGACACACCAGAGGGTGTAGACAGAATGAGAAGGACCTGCAGAAACTTGAAGAATGGTCAGGGGTTTGCAGTTGAAATTCAATGCAAAGAAGTGCAAGATAATGCATATGGGGACAAAAACCCTGGCACAGTATATCAGTTGGGGGTGAGGATATAGCATGCACCAAGCAGGAAAGGGATCTTGGGGTTGTCATCTCTGATGACCTCAAGGTGGGAAACAGTGTGACAAGGCATCAGGTAAAGCAAATAGGATGCTGGGATGTATAGGCAGGGCATCACCAGCAGGAAAAGGGAGGTCATAATTCCGCTATACAAGACACTAGTGAGGCCCCACCTGGAGTACAGTGTACAGTTCTGGAGACCATACCTACGTGAAGGACATAGGGTGAGAAGGTTCAGAGGAGGGCAACAAAGACGGTGCATGGGTTGCATCACAAGTCCTATGAAGACAGGTTGAAGGAACTGAACATGTACTCCTGGAGGAGAGGAGGGAGAGGGGATATGATAGAGACATACAAGTATCTTACAGGGAGGAACAGGGTGCAGGAAAACACTATTTTAAGCGAAAAAGATGTTTCAGGACTAGAGGCATGGGATGAAGTTGGAGGAGGACGATTCTGAAGAAACATGAGAAAGAATTTCTTCACAGAGCGGGTGGTGGACAAGTGGAACACCCTGCCAGAGGAAGTGGTGGGGGCTGAAACAATCACGGATTTAAGAATGCATGGGATAGACATAAAGGAATTCTAGAGGTCAGGGGTAAGGGGAAATAGACTTCTAGGAAAACAAACTGAACTTACAAGCTCAAATGGGCAGACTAGGTGAGCCATAGGCCCTTATCTGCCGACACTGTCTATGTATCTATGTAACACCTTCCCCTGATTGACTGAGAGCAGGTCCGGGCGGGCTGGAGCTGAGGCTGAGATCATCTGGGTACCAGTACTGGCGGGGCCAGTCTGGGGTTATCAGAATCACCTGCGCCTTGTCCCTCCTTGCTTTGAGAAGCACCTTGTGAATCAAGGGGAATGGGGGAAAGGCGTAGAAGAGGCCCGGGGTCCATGGCCTCGAGAAGGAATCCCACTGCAGCGAGCCCTGCTGAGGGGGGCGGGCATGGAATAGCCTCAGCTTCGAATTCTCCCTGGAGGCAAACAGGTCCACCTGAGGTGTACCCCAATGGGAGAACAGATCTTGTACTTCCTCCGGCAGGAGAGACCACTCGTGGGACACAGCCCCTATCCGGCTTAGGGCATCGGCCAGGGTATTGGAGGCTCCTGCCACAGAATGGCTAGAGATCCGCCTCCAGGCTGCGCACAAGTGACCAAATGCGAGAGCTTCCTTGCATAGAAGCATGGAGCATGTCCCGCCCTGGCGGTTTAGGTAGTACATGGCCGTGGTATTGTCCGTCTGGACCCGAACCACTTGACCCCGAAGAAATGGAGCGAAGGCGGTGAGAGCTAGGCGGACCGCTCAGAGCTCCAGCAGGTTGATATGGCATCGGGACTCCCGCGGGCACCAGAGGCCGTGCGCTTGGTGTTCCCCTAGATGGGCACCCCAACCCATCAGAGGCGCATTGGTCGATAGAGAGACCGTCGGCTCGGGGCGGACAAACGGGATGCCCTCCTGCAGATGAGCTGGAACGATCCACCACTGGAGAGCGTTCCACATCCCCTGGGTCACCGTCACTAGCTGGTCCAATGGATTGCAGTGTTGAGACCACTGGCTGGCCAGTCCCATTTGAAGGGGGCACATGTTCCAGCGGGCCCAACGGACCATGCTGGTGCAGGCCGCCATGAGACCCAGGAGGTGCAGGAAGTCCCGGGCAGGACGCGATTGCCAACAGAAATGATTGGGCAAGGAGGAAGAACCTGACCCTGTCCGCCCGGGAGCAGTTACTCTGCTCGAAGGAGTCAAGCTCTGCCCCGATGAAGAGAATCACCTGCTTCGGTTCGAAGTTCGACTTGGCCTCGATTGGAGGAGGCTGAGTTGAGAGCAAACCTGGAGGTCCAGATCCCTGGACCGCTCCACCTCCCGTCTGGAAGGGGCTGCTCTCAGCCAATTGTCCAGGTAAGGGTACACTCGGACCCCTCGGCGCCTCAGGAATGCTGTCACCACTGCCATGCATTTGGTGAAGACCCTGGGAGCAGGAGACAAGCTGAAGGGCATGGCTCGAACTCGAAAAGGGATCCTTCCGCTCGAAAGCGAAGGAATCTCTGATGTGACGGACGGATAGGGAAGTGAAAGAACCCGTCCTGCAGGTCCAGAGAGCAGAACCACACGCCACGTTCCAAGGATGGTATTATCTGAGCCAGAGTGACCATCCTGAAGGTCCGAGACCTTAGGAACTTGTTTAGGTTGTGCAGGTCGAGAATGGGGCACCAGCCCCCCCGTCCGTTCCGGAACCAGGAAGTACCTGGACACAAACCCCAGGTCTGAGGGAGGATCCACCACCTCTCTGATCACCTCATTCTCGAGGAGGATAGTGATGTCGGCTCGGCGAGGTGACAGTGAGGCTACGGACCCCGAGGCCCCCCGAGGTGCGACGGCTCTGAAGGGCGGGACTTGCTTGAACTCCAGAGGCAGGCCCTTTCCCACCACTTCCAACACCCACCGGTCTGTGGTAATAACGGACCAGGCGGAAAGAAAGTGGTGGCGCCACCCCCCCACGGGGGAAACCTGGGGTGAGGCGACGAGGTTGGTGGCGACACCCCTCAACCCTTCACTGGGCAGGCTTGGAGGGGGGACTGGCCAAGGGACCTCCTGGGCCTTTATCCCCCTACTTCCTGGAGGAGGAAGCTGCGGACTTGGGTTTGGGATGCCAAGCGCGAGCCTGCTGGCACAGACGTTGCTGGGCTGGACGTGCCTCGGGCGCAGACGGACGAAAGGGCTTAGGCTGTGGTCTGCAGCCCTTGTCCCTCTGAGCGGATGAGACCGAGTCCAAAGTGGCATTGGACTTCTCGATCCTCTGGAGGTGGCCTCCCAAGAAGGGGACATCCGCCAACTTGTGCTGGGTATCCGATGTGAAAGTGGATATCCTCAGCCATGCCCGACGGCGCATGGCCACTGCAGCCGCGACTGACCTGGCGCATGAGTCTCCAATGTCCAGAGCAGTCTGAAGTTGCTGCTTGGCCACTGCCCTGCCCTGGTCCCGACCTGCCTAACCGTGGTCTGCAGGTCAGCCGGGAGATGAGGACTACCTCGTCCAGGGAGCCCAACAGGGCATGGAGAAATGTGCCATAAGCACGGCCGAGCTGGCCTGTGAAGGCCAAGGAGGACGCATAGCGTGTTTCGCCCGGCATAGTCAATTTCTTGGACTCCTTGTCGGAGGTTTGTCCACGCCCCTAGCGCTTCCGGCACTCGGAAAATGCTGTCGGTAACTAAACCCTCGGCTGAGGGATGTTCCGAGAAACCGGACAGGGAACCGGTAGGGACCGGATACTTCTTGGCCATCCTGGCCGAAGGCGCAGGGCAGGAAGCAGGGCGCTGCCAGAGCTCCAAGGCTGGGCCCACAATGGCCTCGGCCACAGGAAAGGCCTCCGTAGGGGAATCTCCTCTGTCCAATATCTCCGTGAGGGGGTACTTGGCCCGCTTGGATACGGGCTCGAGCTGCATCCTGGTGGACTCCGAGATGAACCTAAGCAAACCCAGGAAGGACAAAGGGCTATCGTCCAGCGACTGACCTCCAGAGGACTCCAAGTCCACTCGCCTGGAGAAAAGGGAGGAATCGTCGTCGGACTCAGAAGAGTCCGCAAAGAGCTGCCTCGGGCCTGAGCCACCCTCCACCTGCCGAGGGCGATCAGGAGTGAGGGTGACAGACAGCCTATGGGGCAGGCCCTGAGCCAACCGAGAGTTCTTGGTCGGAGCCCGAAACAACGGCTGTGGAGGTGGAGGTTCCACCAGAATCGGTGGCGCAGCTGGTTTTGGCTGAGCAACAGGCCTGGAAACAGGCGCCTCGACTAAAGCGAGGGGTTGCTTCGGCCGCTCCGGTGACAGCCATTTAATGGCGGGGAAGGCTGAATGATGTCGGCTTGTTCCCAGCCAGCAGAAGCTGTTCCCACATGAGGTCCCTCGTATCGTCGACGCAATTGCGTTGAAGCCTCCCTGTCCGAGAAGAGACAAAGATGAGCTGGCAATGCTGCTTAGCCAGCGGTGCCGACTGAGTCCACCTGTGGGCGGCGGGATCGCTGGACTGCAAAGAAGTCCGAGACCGCCAACCTCGGCTTTTCTGAGGAGGGTGCGGGGAAGGGGTGGGGGAACCCGCCTTCCCCTTGGCTCGGAGGGGTCACCCGAGGGCTCCGGAACCGGAGGCACTGGCAAGCCCATGGGATCCTCAGCCACCACCGGGGAGAGAGGATTTCCGGCTTCGCCGGTCGATAACCCGTCTAACGGGTCGAGAAAGATCTCGACTGCATCGACAGGAGTCTCGGTCAACTGACCTGACGGGGACACCATGAAGCCAGTGGCCGAAGGATCGACCGAAGTCGATTGTCGACCACTCTGGGAGGGGGACCTCTCCCGCTCCCAAGAGCGTAGACGGAGGGACTTACCCTTCTTTTTGGACCGAGAGGAAGGTCCAGCAGATGATGGTCCCTCTCCCTTAGTGGAGAGAGACAGACTAAGCTCCTTAAAGGAAGCAGAATATGAGGATCCCAGGGAGAGCGGGATAAATGCCGTGGCCGAGGAAGATGCGACCCGCGCTGCCTTCTCTTCAAGGGCGATCTGCTCTAGCTGTTCACTTGAAGCCATGGCAGCGAAACACCGTAACCGGGCATCCTTGACTTTACGGAGGGTAGCGCTTTTGGGTCACCCAAGTTGCAGGCGGGCAGCACGGTCTTCAGGGCGTAGGCGAGAAAGTAGAGCACAGGTCGCAAGCCTGCGGGTCGTGCTCAAGGCCCAAGCAGTAGACGCACGTGGAGTGCGGATCCGTCTGAGACATCTTCTGCCTGCATGGGCATCTCCGGAAACCGGGAGTCGATTTTTCCATCGCAGCCGCGAGGGAAATAGTTGACTGAAGTCTAGAAAACCTTAGTTTAATTTCGGAAAACCGAAGAGTTAAGGAGGGAACCTGAGCTTCCAAGCGGTAAGGAAGATCTGGCGTCATGGGGCGGAGCTGAGAGTTTTACCACCCGGGTGGGTGGGAGGAGCCAGCTTGAAGACCTTCCGGCAAGATTTGAAGTGGCAAGGATACCTGCCATACAGTGTGGATGAACAACATATCCATGTCCCTAGAATATACCTTTAGTGGAAATCTGTAAAACAGCCACCTGGAAAACTGTTCACACATTTACCAAGCATTACTCTTTGGACATTCAGTCTAGAAGTGATGCTAGGTTTGGTACAGCTTTGCTGCAGAGCCTGTTCCCAAAATAGGTTCTGTTACTCCCTCCTCCAAGGGGGTACTGCTTGGTAGTCTGCACATAGTCAAAATACAGCAAGACTTAGTGTTGTTTTAAGACATTACTCACCATAGTAATATTGTTTCTTCTAATGGAGTCTTGCTGTATTCTGACCTCCCTCCCTGCCTCCCCTCCTGGAACCTAGTAGTTTTGGGATGTGGGTGGGCAGGCACAGTGATGCACCCCAGAGGTGTACTTGACATGCCTTTTATTTTAAGGGTTTTATTATGAACGTTTTTCTTGTTTCACGATCTACTTTTTTTCATTTTGGGTTTTTGACTTGAGTCTTTTGACCCTAAAAATCTGTTGTTGCCATTTGTCACAACAATTTTAGAGACCATTTCTACCTGTTGAATTAGTTTAGTGGTCATAAGAATCTGATGGTTACACTGCAGAGTACCAGAGACAGAGGTTTGAAAACCGAGCTCGAGCTCAACATTCTGTGCTTCTGCAGAGAGTTAACTCTTTCCTCTCCGGGGCAGTTCAAGTGCTGGGATTAACTGCATATAGTCAGAATACAGCAAGACTCCATTAGAAGAAACATTACTATGGTGAGTAATTTTTTCTTCATGTCCAGAAAGTAGTTCTCATCTTTCTACGTCACAACAATATATCATCTCCTCTCAGGAGTCCAACTCCCTTACGACAGACATTACGTCACGGGAAATCTTGATGTCATACAAACTAGGAAATTAGGGTCTGCTGCTGGAGTGGACGGCCTTCCTTATGAGTTCTATAAAACATTTGGCCCTGCACTGGCGTTATGTTTAGAGAAGGTTTTTAATTTTTTCTTTTTTCATAATTTGGTGCCTAGTTCATTTCTGAAATGTTTTACTATATGCATCTATAAATCTGAGGGTCGATTCCTTCTCCAGAATTGGAGGCCAGTTAGTCTTGAATGGAGATTTTAAGATATTAGCACAAATTTTACATCTTCGATTAAGAAAAATTGCTGTACAGATTATCCACCCCCTGTAATATTGTAGTCTCCCAAATAGATCTGATCATCATCCTTTGATCATACTGAAAGAAATTTGGGACTATTATAATAAAAAACATCTCCCAAGGTGGGTAATATCCCTTGATCAACAAAAAGCTTTTGATACCATGGGCCATCATTTTCAATTCAGTGTCTTGAAAGCATATGGTATTTCCCCCCCCTTATTTATTAATAAAATACATCTGTTATATGCCACAGCTAGTTGGAGCCCGTATATACAGGGGATGATGGGCTCAGAGAGGGGCATTAGGAAGGGCGTCCGCTAGGGGGTGCCCTTTAAGTCCCCTATTGTATATCTTCTTCTCTCAGTCCTCCTCTTCAAAAGATTACAGATAACTCAGTAATACAGTGTGCTTGACAGGGGACTTTCCAGGAGATGAGGTTAAAATCTTGGCGTATGCTGATGATACTTGTCATCTTCTTAAGGATATGTCTAGTATCCAAACAGCTAGTAAAGAACTTCAAGATTTTTTGGGTGCATCTGGAGCTCAGCTGAACATTTCTAAATGCAAAGCATTTCCTTTGACTATACGGGGCACTCCTCTTAGGGTGGAGAATTTTCTGGTAGTAAATGACTCCATTAAAATTTTGGGGATACGGTTTTCATCTCAAAATATAGCGTACAGTAACTGGATGACGACCTTACAGAAATGTGAAGTAAAAGTAAACGCCTGGAAAGGCTGGAAAACGACTTAACTGAATCGAATAGCTATTATCAAAAAATGTATAATTCCTAGCCTACAGGACGTGGGTTATATATTTTCACTTCCATTATTATTAGACACAAAATTGTACAGTCTATTTTTTAATATGTTTTGGGGCAGTACTTCTTAACCCTATTAAACAAGGGTTTACTTATTTGGCCAAGGGACTTGGAATGGTAGATCCAGTCATTTCTTTCATTTGCTTTTCTGGGTCCATTCAGTCAACGTCCATGGATCATGCTGCATGCTCCGGTTAATTTATGGTCCGGAATAGTTAGAATATTTTTATGTTAAGATGGGATGATCAATCCCTGAAACTTGTGCTTTCTTTATCCCTGCCAGAAGCTTATAGACCCTTGGTTCAGAAACTGTTCAAATGGCATATTTCTAAACCTGTGTTTGTGGCATCCTCCCAGATGCAGTTATATTATCATGTGTTAAATATCATAGACCCCTCTGCTCCCGAATTTAAGAATTGCCTCCCAGAAAAGCAGGAAATGGTTATAAAATTACTAAACGAGAAAAGGATCCCAAAAAATATGTGGGAAATTGTATGGTTGAGTGTGTATGGGAGATTATTTGTGAGGGGCAACAAGAAAAACAAGCCTGTAGAGGAGCGGTCCTGCCCATACCTGGGGTGTGGAGCTCCGGAAGAAACTATAGAGCATTTTTCATTACTTTGTATCTATTCTTGCAGCCTGTGGGTATTCTTGGCTATGGTTTGGAAGATCCCTTGGTTGCAAAATATTACCTGTGAGGCACTGGAGCTGGGAGAGTATACCAATTGATTATTAAAATATAAATCAGGGTCTTTATCTTTTTTTTTTTTTTGCTGTGTTAAAATATCATATACGGAATGCCCGGGTGCAGTGGATACTTGGGCAACAACAAATGCCGTTTGTGGTATTTAGAGTGATTTGTGAAAAAAACACTACAGTCAGTCTGGAAGGTGAAAGTGGAGAAATTTGGGGTACATGTCACAAATTTGAGATGGAAAGGGTTGTCTTTCTTTATCAAATTTAAATGAACCTAGGTTTTTGAAGCATTAAGATAAAGTTGTTATTTTAGGTATTTTGTTAGTACAAGTTTTTTTTTTGAATAACTGTTTATTCGCCTTCTTAAGTAAGAATTACTTGTTTCTTGTAGTAATGGATTAATGCTTCTTGCTATATGTATGCCGCATGTCTTTGTTTGTTGCGGTCCTTTTATTCACAGATTTTGAGTGTATTCTTTATTTTATTTTCCTTTATTGTACTATATATGTTGTTGTACTGATTAATAAAAATCACCCCTACTCTTTTTAAGAAGTGCCATTGGATCTTTAACATCCACTGAATAGGCAGACAGAAGAGAGAGAGAAGCACCGCCCCCTCCAATGCGACACTACAGTGTCAGTATTGGGATTTAAAGAGCTAGTGGAGCCAAACCAGGCAGACAGGAAAATATAAATTTTTGGAAGTAATCAGTTATAAAATTTTATTTCTGAAGTACCTTTCGCCCATCAGAGAGTCTTCTGTGTCATAATGTTGTGGTGGATGTGAGGAACAGCTCTTAGCACAGCAACGGACATATCTAGCTCTCCTGGCCCCACTAAATCATCAGCATTGTGATTTTGCTGACCGTAAAATCACATGTGAATGACCTGGCAGTCACTGAATTGCTGTTCCTAAGTAGCTGCGATGTCACAGTCAGTGAAGTCACGATGCTGGTGATGTAGTGGGGGAAGTATAGCTAGCTATGTCAGCTGCCACACACAGTGCTGTTCCACACATCACATATTAACATCAGGTAAACAATCTTCTAATTAAACAAAGGCAAAAGATGAAGTACTTCAAATATAAAAGGTAATGGTTGACTGCATTTAAAATCTAATATTAGTTTTAGGCAGTACACAAGCTCTTTAACCTGCATGCTTAGTGTGTGGATAGAACCCTTAGCCTTCTGATCTTCCAGTGTCAGAGGCCAGTGCATGCTATTTTTTTGCATCTTTCATTTGTTAGTTTTTACACAAATTCTCTCAGACTTTTTTCTGATCACCTGATAGGATCTTGAATGAGTTCTATAAATGTTATTTTCTTCAAGGTTGTGACCCTGCAAATACACACTCAGTACATCATATTATAAAATAAGAAAAAGTATTTTGTTTCCACTTCTTGCCTCCAATCTGTCCTGTGGAAAGGAATGTCAGGCAGCTAATAGTAACGATCTACATTCCACTGTCTGTAATCTGACACTGAGCCTGACTTTCATTTTCACAAAAAAACAAGAGGACATTAGTCCCCTAGGTTGCTGAAAGGAATATTACAAATCTGTTAGAATGAGCTGGACAGATGATAGAAACAGCAGTTTAAAACTTTTTTTTGTTAATATCCTGAGAAGTTCTGAGGTACAATACAGTAGCATCCCCCTTCCCCCTTCAGATGCCGTTAACATAGAGCAACAAATATTTATTTATTTAGCTTTTGTTAACCAAGTAAGTACACTAGACAAACACATGCCTATTTTCAGGTACGACCCGGGAGAGTATGGGAAATCAAAGAACATAGTACAATTTGAATCAAGTAGGGCAGATACACAGTTGTCAGGAGAAGCATAACATACATAGTAAGATATATCAGGTCACGACAGTAATCATAGTCAGTATGCTAAGGTACAGCATCACTGACACAACGTCACCAGCAATATATATATACAGATATGTACAAAATTTACACATTTGCAAGATACATGGAATGAGTACACTCAAGTATACTGTGCAGAGGACCAGTCTAGTCAGGGAGAGTTAAGAGTCACATACTGATGAGAGCTTCAAGTGGTTCCACAGGGAGGTGCGTAGGCCTGACTTTGGGGGAGGTCCGGACCTGGACAGGAAAGGAGTTCCACAGTCTAGGGGCACATGACGCAAAGTCCATGTCCCCCATTTTGGTACTAGTAGAAGGGACCTTAATGATAGCAGGCCCAGTGACCTTAGGGGGTAGGTAGTGGGGCTGCTGGCACAAGAGAGCTCCATCCAGTCGAGAAGCGGTACCCAGTACCTTACCGTGAAACTAGCAAATATCAGAGGGGTGCACTACTTTGCAGCTGTGGAGGAATACATACACATGTCTAAAATGGAAGTTCCAAGAAAAGCCGTTTTTAGAGCTACAGATGACAGGAGGACTGTAGGCTCCTCCCACAGCCCTCCCTATCCAGAAACAATTTCCTATCCGAAATCACATTTTGATTTTGAAACTTTGCTAAATCCCAGAAGTACTCATTAAACAGTTTAGATACATAATTAGGATCACTCACTAAATAGTCCCCATCCTGAAGTATAATTACTGTTTCATTAACATTCCTTCTCATTAAATTTAATTAAATTGTTGAGTGTGAGCCATGTTTGTTTTGAATTACCCCAAGGATGACACTTGTTTAATTTTAAAAAATTCTACTTTTGCTTTCCTTATGGCTGCCTTACATTTATTCGTAAGTATCTTATAGTCTAATAGTAAGTTGGGGTCATTACTTTTTAAAATAATTTCCAGGCTGTGTCTGTTTGACTCCTTAATACTGATAGTTCTGACTTCCGGTGATGTCAGCGGCCCTAATGGCGGCTTAGCTCCATTCTCCGCATTGCCCAAAACACAATCTGATAGCATCCAAGCTAAATAAACATGCATTCTCCAGCAAAATCGACAAGGTCGAAAGTGCTATTTACTAAGAACTTGCAGACCCCTGTACATAAGCTTTTTAACATGCTGCAACAGGAGAAATCGGGTGTGTCTACGGAGACTGCGTGTGAGGAGACCAGAACAAACCTGACTGGCCCAGAGGAAGAGGAAGAGGAGTGCTCTCAGTTGGTCACATCTGTTGTACAAACGGCCAAAACAGTTAAAAAAAAAAAAAAAAAAATTCGACAATACACTTACGGAGCTTAGAGAAGACATCAGCAAGATCAGTCACCAGGCAGACCAAATTGAAGTGGGCCTCGCGAATGTTACAGAGCAGGCCGACCGTCATGACCTGCTACTTTACCCTCTTGCAAGAGCCGAGCTTGATAAGCAAGTTGGGATTTATGCTCAAGGAGGGAGACGTTGGCAGAATATTCAGGTGTATGGGATTCCGAGGGTGCCGAGGAGGTAGCTGCAGACCAAATAACCTTCCTACAAGGAGTGCCCCGAGAGGCTTTAAATCTTCCCACAGATTATGATCTGGCCTTGGACAGAGCTCACCGTTCATTAGTGCGGCGGCACATAAAACCGGGGGCTTGGCTGCGCTCCTTTGTAGCCAAGCTAACCTCCTATAATACAAAAGAAGACCACCATAAACATTCATGGAGGAGGAAAACTATTTCCTTTAGAGAAAATCGCATTCAACTAGACAACTTACACTACCTTAGTGCAGGAGGGCAGGAAAACCTTATGGCCAATCATGAGGCAACTGAGAAATAAGAATATAAAGCCCAGATCCCGTATCCAGCACAGTTGAAAATTGAAACAGAGAAGGGGCTAAACATCTGCGATGATTTAGTGGCAGCCTCACAATTCCTGGAGAGCATCGGAATTATAGTTCTACACTTGATTAAAGAATGACTCGAAAAGGAGCTGATCCGTTTGGCCTGGTCGGTGGCAGGAAGAGGAACCTCAACTGGGATTCATGCCAACGAGACTGCCTCTCTGACTCTGAGGATGGACATTTGCACAACTCTGAGGCGGTACTCATCTACAGTCTAGATTGACTCCATTGTGGCAAGGGAGAAGAGAGGGAGGACATATAACTCGTCTGAAGCTTGGCCAGTAGCAGCGGAACATGTGCCCTGAGACTCTTTCTAATTCTAGTAGGTATACACAAGGTGGTGGGCCCCCAGTCCAGGAGACACACGGGACTTGCATAGAAACATAGAATTTGATGGCAGATAAGGACCACTTGGCCCACACAGTCTGTCCATTTCCCTACCTAATGGATAAGCTGCAGATCCTAGTTAACCAGCAGCCTACTTCTTCCTACCCCAACCCCCTAGAATTGCCTTATGACTGTCCCATGCATGCTCGAATTCCACCACTGTTTTTGACTCCACAACCTTCTCCGGAAGGCCGCTCCATGCATCCACAAACCTCTGTGAAAAAATACTTCCAATTACCTCTGAGCCGCCACCCCCCAATCTTCAAATTGTGCCCCTTGTTCTTGCACACCTTTTTTTTGAAAGATGCTACCTCTTGGACTTTGTTGATTCCTTGAGGTACTTGAACGTTTCTATCATGTCCCCCCTCTCCCTCCTTTCCTCGAGGCTATACATATTAAGCTCCTTAAGTCTCTCTCTTCATATGTCTTCTGGTGCAGACCCTGCATCATTTTAGTTGCCCTCCTCTGGACAGCTTCCATCCTGTCTGTCTTTGCAGAGATTGGGTCTGCAGAACTGCACGCAGTACTCCAGATGTTGTCTCACCAGCTGTCTGTACAGAGGGATAATAACTTCCTGTTTTCTACTGGTGATGCCTTTCCCTATGCATCCCAATATCCCCCAGCCCTCCTTGCTGCCCTCTCACATTGCTTGCCCACCTTTAGGTCATCTGATATGACTACCCCAGGTCCCTTTCCATTTTTGTTGTTAGTATCTCACCCCCCATTGTGTACTCTTCCCCTGGGTTTTTGTTTCCCAGGTGCAACAGACTTCTAGGAAAACAAACTGAACTTACAAGCTCAAATGGGCAGACTGGGTGGGCCATAGGCCCTTATCTGCCGACACTGTCTATGTATCTATGTAGGTGCATTACCTTGCAATTCTTAGCATTGAATCTAAGCTGCCATACATTTGACCATTCCTCTAACCTTGCCAAGTCCCTTCTCATCCTTTCCACCCCACCTTGTGCAGCAACTGTGTTGCAGATCTTTGTGTCATCTGCAAAGAGACATACTTTTCCTTCCAGTTCCTCTGCAGTGTCACTTATAAAGACATTGAAGAGGACCGTCCTAATACTGAACCCCAGTAGTAACCCCCCTTTCTTCATAGTGGACTCCATTTACTATTACTGTCTGTGTCCTATTCTCCAGCCAATTCTTTACCCAGGCTGTCATCTTGGGACCCACTCCCAGGCTGGCTAACTTGTATATTAATCTTTTGTGTGGGACTGTGTCAAATGCCTTGCTAAAGTCTAGGTAGGCCATATCCACAGCCCTCCTGATCTACTACTTTGGTCACCTAGTCAAAGAAATCTATCAGATTTGTCTGGCATGACCTTCCGCTGTGAATCCATGCTGCCTAGGGTCCTGTGCCCTCTGGCCTCTAGATACCGACAGTTCTTTCCTTCAGAAGTGATTCCATCATGTTCCCTACCACTGAGGTTAAACTAACAGGTCTGTAGTTTTCTGCTTCTGCCTTGCTCCCACTTTTGTGAAGGGGAATCACATCTGCCCTCCTCCACTCCTCGGGTACCACCCCATCCTCCCATGATTTGTTAAAGAGGGTAGTCAGTGGTGTCACTAGTTCTACCCTTAGTTCTTTTAGAATTCTGGGATGAATCCCATCAGGCCCCATTGCTTTGTCCACCTTCAGTTTTAAGAGTTCTTTCAGAACCCTTTCTTCTGTAAATGGGCTGGTATCAACTTCTGTATCCAGAGTGTTTCCACTGTTTGTTTTAGGTACCTCCCCCTCTTCCTTTGTAAATACTGAGCAAAAATATTTGTTTAGTATCTCTGCCTTTCACAGTCACCTCTCCCACCTCTCCTCCCTTTATTAAGGCTCATTATCCCTCCCTTGGTCTTCCTTCGGCTCCCTGATGTACCTATAAAAGGTTTTATCCCCCTTCTTATCTGAGTTGGCTATCTTTTCCTCGGTTTTGGCCTTTGCTGTTCTGACTGCCTTCCCAGCCTCCTTTTGCTTTAACTGATACAGTTCTCTGTCCTGCTCCTTCTGCGATTCCTTGTACTTCCTGAATGCTTTCTTTTTCTCTTGAACCTTCACTGCCACTTCCTTTGAGAACGATAGTGGTTTCTTGCATCGTTTTGTTTTATTTGCTTCACACAAAGGCTTGTTACCTCTGTGATGGCAGTTTTTATTATTCCCCATTGTTCTTCCACCCCTCCTTCCTGCCCATTTGCTAGTGCATTCCTTAGGCACACACCCATTTTGGCAAAGTCAGCCCTCCTAAAGTCCAGTACTTTTGCCTTTGTATGGCTTGACTTTATTGCTGTGTTTATTGTGAACCATACTGTTTGATGGTCGCTAGTTCCCAGATGGCTACCCACTTCTACATCTGTGATCCTCTCTTCATCTCCATTTGAGAGAACCAGGTCTAAGATTGCTCCCTCTCGAGTGGGCTCCAATACTAGTTGTCTAAGGCATGCCCCCTGTAGGGCATCTAGAATAACCCCACTCTTCAGTGGCTGCTGCAACTGCACTCCAGTTAACATCTGGCATATTCAGATCACCCATCAGCAATATCTCCCCTTTTTCTGCCATTCTAAGTATACTTTCTATCATTTCCTTGTCCATTTCCTCCCCTGAGAAGGGTGTCTGCACAACCCCTGTGCGGATTGTGGTGCCATTGCCGGTCTCCAAATTTACCCACAGTGCTTCTTCTCCTCCCTGTTTACCTTTTTTGTTCTGTTGCTTTGATTCCTTCCCTTATGTAAAGAGCTACTCCTCCTCTTTTACCCTCCTGTAGATAGTGTATCCTGGTATGTTTACGTCCCAGTCATGGTTTTGTGTGTACCATGTTTCTGTGACTGCCACGATATCCAGATATTCCTCCTCCATCAAGGCCACTAATTCAGGAAGCTTGTTACTCAGACTACGGGCATTGGTACTCATTGCTGTCCATTTTTTGATGGCTTTACCTTCTTTTGCAGCATCCCCCACTGACCTTTCTACCTCGGTCTTTTTCTCATTTAGTACCCTGTTTTGTAGGGAGAGGCTAGGATTTTCCTGCTGCTTATCAGTGCCTCCCCCCTTGACTAGTTTAAAAGCTTGCCAATGAAGCATTTAAACCGATTGCTCAAAAGACTTGTTCCCTTCCTGGACAGATGCAGACCATCCTGCCAGTATAGGCTAGTGTCCCTCCAGGTGGAACCCCAGTCCCCAATGAAGCCAAACCCCTGTGCTCCACACCATTTTTTTCAACCATTCATTAAACTGCATGGTGCAAAGTACCCTCGCCTCACTCATGCCATTGACAGGCAGCACCTCAGAGAAGGATACTGTGTGTGCTACTTGTCTTAGGCCCCTCCCCAATTCTACAAAGTCCTCCTGCACTGCTCTAATCTCATGATGAGCCAAGTCATTTGTCCCTAGGTGGACAATGTCATCCAGCTCAAGACTCCTGTGCAGCTGTTCTCGTAGACTCTCATCGGGTACAGCAATATGCAGGGCTGCCCTGGGTGAACGCCCGTTGGGGTGGGGTGGGGTGGGGGTGGAAAGAATCTCGGACTAATGCTCAGATGATTGTCTTATTTTCTGAGACCACAGTGGAGGGGCCCTGGCCCACCTTAACCCAAGACAAAACCTGAAACCTGAGCCATAAGGACTAATAGTCTACTGGATAAACTGATGCTCACTGTCATTTGGGGCAGATTTTTTTGAACTGCATGCCACAAACAAATAGTAGTAGGGGCAGCCAAATAGTAAACCTAAAGATGGCTTGTTTTAGTTGACATGGAGAGGTGGGGGGCTTGGTGCTTAAGGTGGGTCCAGTATACCATGACCCTGAAACTACAGGGGCAAAGCAAAATAATGACTATCACGGGACATAAGAACTCTTAGGGGTAAAGCTTAGAACAACTAGAAGAGATGATGATAAAGCTAATACAAGTGGAAAGGGCTGCATAATTACAGAAGTGGGAATGATGAATCAAATCACGAAATGCTCATTATTATGACTTCCCCTTCAGCTGTCGATTGTCTAAAAGGGCATACATATAACCTATAAATGACAGCAAAAACTGGGTGGCGGAGAGTGGACGGAGTGCTGCTGTTGGGGGCTACTTACCTTGGAGGTGGGCTAAGACCCAGGGATACCTCCACCAGAAGGCAACACCCCATATTACATCTGGTGATAAATGTCCCTCTAGGGACAATACGTGGCTGGGGAATGTTTTCCCAGGCCGACCTAGGAAGTCGGAGACAGAATGTGTGGGACTCCTTATGGCATTCATGTAAAATGCTGCAGGTGGAAGGGCGCTTCCCAACCTGAGCAATAACAAAAGAACAGAGACGTTCGCTGCAACCAAAGTCCTCCACGACAGGATACCCTTGGGGGAAGCAATGGATAGAAGCTGGGGGGGGGAGGATTCCCCTATAAATAATTTCAACGGGCAAATGAGGTTAAAATTCCCCACTAGGGGCTCTGATGCTAAAGAACTGGTTACTGAGTTTTCTGAGTTCGTACTCCCATCTAGTGGAGAAAGTTTGAATTGCTTTACAACTTTAATGCGTTATAAGTTTCTGTTTAGAATGTATTGGAATTTTCAAAGTTTAGGAATTCTAGAAAAGCATATCAACATCTGGAAAAGAGGCACTGTAACTTTTTATAGTATTAGGATAGGCAGGATAAATAAAGATGCAGAGAGAAGATGGGCTTGGGGAAGAAAGACATAAATGGAAGGAGCTTGGTAGAAAGGACTGGGAGGGAATCTGGCAGCCCCTGGAAATGACCTGGCACACTTATAAAACTTTCTTAAATGGCTACGATTCAAACTGAAGTCCTGTCCTTTATTATAAATGGGATAACACATCCGATTAAGATAAAACAGGTACAGAGATGTATACGGATCCAGAATTGTGAGATAAATTTCCTACAGGAAACCCATCTCTCCCCTAAAGAAGTAGTGAGGCTAAAGACCAGGGGTTATCCGGTTCTGTATTATGCTTCCCTTGAGAAAGGCAGGAAGAGAGGGGTGGTGTCAATACTGTCACAGAATGTGCCATTTGAGGAGGGGGAGGTGATAGAGAATCCTGAGGCCTGCTACTTAATAGTCTTAGGAAAAATACAAGAGACATTGGTGACTCTGGTCAATGTATATGCCCCCCTGGGGTCACCATCCACATTTTATGCAGTGCTATTACAGTTGGTGACACAGAAAGCTCGGGGGCTGGTGATAGCTGGCGGAGACTGGAATCTGGTTTTAAATAAAGAGATGGGACTCTACCTCGGGCATCCCCGCTGCAGAACGAAAAGTGGCAGTATAATTCTCTAGACTGATGAAAGACTGCAGCCTTGTGGACCTCTGGAGAGAAAAGTACCCTAACTTAAAAAAAAATTACTTATTACTCGCCTAGGCACAATCTTTACTCTAGGCTAGACATGTTTCAGACATACGGTAAGGACCTAGAAACATAGACTTTGACAGCAGATAAGGACTGCTTGGCCCACCCAATCTGCCCATTTCCCTACCTATTGAATAAATTGCAGATTCTAGTTAACTAACAGCCTACTTCCTCCAACCCCCCCTATAGTTGCCTTATGTCTGTCCCATGCATGTTTGAATTCTCCCACTGTTTTAGTCCCCACAACCTCCCCAGGAAGGCGGTTCCATGCGTCCACCACTCTCTCCATGAAAAAAAAATGTCCTCGCATTGCCCCTGAGCACCCCCCATCTTTAAATTGTGCCCCCTTGTTCTTGCACATCACTTTTTCTGAAAGATGCTATCCTCCTGGACTTTGTGGATTCCCTTGAGGTACTTGAAAGATTACATCATGTACCCCCTGTCCCTCCTTTCGTCAAGGGTATACATGTTAAGCTCTGTGTCTCTCTTTTCATATGGCTTCTGATGCAGACCCTGCACCATTTAAGTTGCCCTCCT
This sequence comes from Neoceratodus forsteri, assembly GCA_016271365.2. Lineage (NCBI taxonomy): Eukaryota > Metazoa > Chordata > Ceratodontiformes > Ceratodontidae > Neoceratodus > Neoceratodus forsteri. The sequence goes on along the minus strand of CM028133.1, from coordinate 678,682,698 downwards.
CTGGACTGCCTCCATTCCTGTCTATGTCCTTGCGGAGATGGGGTCTCCAAAACTGCACACAGTACTCCAGATGGGGTCTCAGCAGCTGTCTGTACAGAGGGATAACCACTTCCCATTTTCTACTTGTGATGCCTCTCCCTATGCATCCCAGTATCCCCCTGGCTCGCCTTACTGACCTCACACATTGCTTGCCCACTTCAAACAACATGAAGTCTTGCTATATTATGACAATTGCAGTTTGTCCCACCATTAGAACTGCTCCGGAGGTGAAAGAGTTAACTTCCATGCCAGGCATGGAGCTTAGAGTGCGAGCTCGGTTAGAGAAGCTCTGTCTGGATAATTTCAAACTGAAACTGTCAGATTCTTTACTCCGCCTCACTGAACAGTCGCTCCGGATTTCTCCTACTGCTCAGTTCATTTCTCGGTTTAAACAGTATTTTCTCAGTTAAATTCAACTTGAGTATTATTATTTTAACCGCAAACCGATCGGTTCAAGCTCTGTCTGTATTGTAAGTAATAGACAGGTTTATTTCTGTGGAACTTGTAAATGTTTATCGTTCGAACCGATCAGGTTGTTTAAAACTTTAAAAAGTAAGCATTTTAAAGCTTTAGAGTGCGGTTCCCGGTTCTTATCGGTTCTAAAAAAAACTGATTTCATTACGGTTTTTTCCACGACCCGTGACATGGTTGGGAACCGATAAGGGTGTCTTGCCTGGCACTGCCGTTCAAAGGGCAAGTTTGTTGGTTAGGCTGGGATCACGTCTGAGAAACCCAAAAGAAAACCCGGGCCCACTGGTTTCAACACTGTAGTGTCTGTGGGGAAGCCTTTGCCAAGGCTGACCCACACACCACATGTGTCTATTGTCTGGTGTTTGACCACCTCATTCAGACTGCCAGATTTGCAAGAATTTCCCTGCAGCCACCCTGGATAAGAGTTGGCAGGCTCAGGGAGCGAGAGGCCAAAAAGTCCGCTGACCCGGATGGCCAGCCCGGTTCGGTGCCAACCGGAGGGAGTGCCCTCTGACCAGGGCGAAACTTCCTCGGCCAAACGTAAAGCTGACTCTGAGGAGCCAGTTCCAGCAACGAAAACTAGAAAATCAGCAGGTGTGGAGTCCAAAATTCCTTCTCCAACTGCTGCAGAAATAGCAAAAGCTATACAGATTGTACAGTCACTTTCTCTGGTTCCATCCGAACCGCCACTGTCTGGTAAAAGGTCGGTTCGGCCGGTTCCACCGGTTCAAGAATATGATATTGAAGAGTTTTATGAACCAGAGGAGGGGGAGGAGGATTATGAACAGTGTGAATGTGACTTTGAGAGTCTGGATGTGCCCATTGAACCGGACATCTCCCCAGACAGACCTTTAGAATCTCCCCCTATGCTTTCTGAGTCCCCTTCTCACTTTCTGTTTTATAAAAAGGTTGCTGAAACCCTCCAGCTCCCATTAGAGGAAGCTGTGGATGAGCAAGAGGAACCTGATTTTGTGGAAATGATGGATATCCCAGAGTCTAGGAGATTCTGTCCCCTTACATAAATCATTTAGGAAACAAACAATAAAAATTTTAAAAGCTCCTAATTCTGTGCCTCCTGTTGACAAGAAGATGGACAGGAGGTACACTTTGTCAGGTCCTGATACAGACTGACTTTCACAGCAATGCAGTCATGTTGGAGTAGTTCAGGCTGCAGCCTGTGATAAAGGCTAACATTCCCTGGCCTCACATCCTCCTGACAAGGACTCAGGAAGATTGATGCCATGGCTAAATAATAATACATGGCAGCGTCCTTGGGACTCAGACAAGCAAATTACATGGCTTATGTGGCAAGATACAAAAATCTAGATGGGACACTGTCATGGCTTTAGCAAACAGGCCCCGCAGCTTGCCAAGGAGCTGGAGCAGGTGGCTGCTGATGGTATTGAGGCATCCAAGGTGCAATTCCATGCTGCTGTGGATTCTAATGATGTATCCTCTAGAGTCATGGCTACATCTGTGGTCTTTCGTAGGTTGGCTTGGCTCAGATGTACTAGTTTGTCACAGGATACCCAGACTAAGGCTATGGATTTTCCTGTGGTAGGAAATTCTCTGTTTGGGGAGCAGACAGAGAATTACTTGAAGAAAATGGATGAATATAGAACAACTTATAGGAGTGCACAAGCCAAGGAGCGGCAAGCCACTCCTCAGAGGCACACCCCCAGGGGTAGAGGTAGGCCTTTTCACAGTCCTTTTTACCAAACCCAGGCTTCTTCTGCTTATGCTCAGAGGGGGTTCTTCAGAGAGAGAGAGGCAGACGGGGTGCAAGCAGGCCTGCTCCCACCCCTCAGCCTAAAGCCCCTGCCAAACAGGCACCCTGATGGGATGCCCAGGGCCGGTTCTGCATTACCTGTAGGGGGCAGGCTGGCTTACTTCGTTTAGGACTGGGAGTCTCTAACATCAGACAGGTGGGTCCTGGAAGTAGTAAGCCAGGGTCTGGTTCTCCGCTTCAAAAATTTTCCAAAGATGAGAATCAGATCTTTTTTTCCACCTGCAAATCCTCTAGAGACCTTTGCCTTAGAAACAGAAGTCTCATCCCTCCTGGCTCTCAGAGCTGTAGAAAGGGTTTCTCCCCTACACCAGGGCAAGGGTCTGTACTCCAGGTACTTCCTTGCCCCAAAAAAGACAGGAGAATGGCGGCCCATTTTGGACCTAAGATATCTGAACAAGCACCTTTTGAAACCAAAATTCAAAATGGTGACTCTGGCAATGATTTTACCTTCTTTAAGGCCAGGGGACTGGCTAGCTTCCCTGGACCTCAAGGATGCCTATTTCCGTGTTCTAATCAGAAGCTCCCACCAAAAGTACCTCAGATTCGAACTGCCCTCAGGCCATTACCAGTTCAGAGACCGGTCCTCTTCAATGTCTTTATAAGCGACATTGCAGAGGGGCTGGAAGGAAAAGTATGTCTCTTTGAAGATGACACAAAGATCTGCAACAGAGTTGATTTACAAGGTGGTGTGGAAAGGATGAGAAGGGACTTGGCAAGGTTAGAGGAATGGTCAAATGTATGGCAGCTTAGATTCGATGCTAAGAAGTGCAAGGTAATGCACCTGGGAAACAAAAACCCAGGGGAAGAGTACACAATGGGGGTGAGATACTAACAACAACAAAAATGGAAAGGGACCTGGGGGTAGTCATATCAGATGACCTAAAGGTGGGCAAGCAATGTGAGAGGGCAGCAAGGAGGGCTGGGGGATACTGGGATGCATAGGGAGAGGCATCACCAGTAGAAAACAAGTTATTATCCCTCTGTACAGACAGCTGGTGAGACAACATCTGGAGTACTGCGTGCAGTTCTGGAGACCCAGTCTCCATAAAGACATAGACAGGATGGAAGCTGTCCAGAGGAGGGCAACTAAAATGGTGCAGGGTCTGCACGGAGATATATGAAGAGAGAGACTTAAGGAGCTTAATATGTATATCCTCGAGGAAAGGAGGGGACATGATAGAAACTTTCAAGTACCTCAAGGGAATCAACAAAGTCGAAGAGGGTAGCATCTTTCAAAAAGAGGTGTGCAAGAACAAGGGGCACAATTTGAAGATAGAAGGGGCGGCTCAGAGGTAATTTAAGGAAGTATTTTTCACAGAGAGGGTTGTGGATGTATGGAACAGCCTTCCAGAGGAGGTTGTGGAGTCAAAACAGTGGTGGAATTCAAGCATGCATGGGACAGTCATAAGGCAATTCTAGGGGTGGGGTAGGAAGAAGTAGGCTGCTGGTTAACTAGGATCTGCAGCTTATCCATCAGGTAGGGAAATGGGCAGACTGGGTGGGCCAAGCGGTCCTTATCTGCCGTCAAATTCTATGTTTCTATGTTAGAGCAATGCCCTTCGGCCTTACCTCTGCCCCAAGGGTATTCACAAAATGTCTAGCAGTAGCAGTTGCTCATTTAAGAAGGCAAAAGATTGCCATCTTTCCCTACCTAGACGACTGGCTCATTGTAGGCCAGTCTCCAGAACAGGTCAAATCACACCTGCAAGTTACCCAGCAGCTGCTCACCTCTCTGGGTTTTCTGCTCAATCTTCAAAGTCAGTTCTGGAACCTATCCAGGTACTCACCTTTATAGGTGCAGAATTGGACACAAAGCAGGCCAGAGCCTTCCTACCCTTAGAGAGGGTAAGGAACCTAGTGGCCCTGGCCTCCTTCACTTTGCAGGTCTCTTGACCAGCAAGGCACTTCTTATAGCTCCTAGGACACATGGCTGCTTCCACAGCTGTAGTGCAAGGAGCAAGATTTCAGATGAGGGACATTCAGTTTCACTTGAGAGCCTTTTGGTCTCAAAGAAAAGATCCCCTATCCAAGTAGATCCCAGTGACTCGAACCCTGATCCAGGCCCTTCAGTGGTGGCAGGATCAGAGCAATTTGAGACTAGGGGTCCCCTTCATCCCTCTATCTCACTCCTTGACCCTTACTACAGATGCGTCCCTTCTGGGATGGGGAGCTCACATGGGCGACCTCTCCACCCAGGGAGTGTGGTCCCCTCAGGAATCTCTGCTCCACAACAATTTGTTGGAACTCAGAGCTGTCTTTCTAGCACTTCAGGTGTTTTTTGCATCTGTTCAGAACAAAGTGGTACAAGTCAGAACAGACAACACCACCACAATGTGGTACATCAACAAACAAGAGGGCACTCTGTCTTCGGCCTTGTCCACCGAGGCAATGAAGTTGTGGTCTCTGGCTTATTCCCTGAACACTTCCCTCATAGCAGTTCACCTCCCAGGAAAGGACAATATCCTGGCAGATGCTCTCAGCAGGATTTCCCAGTGCCATCACGAATGGTCACTGGATCCCCAAGTACTGGGGATAGTTTTTGCCAGATGGGCAACCCTCAGATAGATCTTTTCGCAGCCTCAGACAATCAGCAACTTCCACTGTTTTGTTGCAGGCCCCCAGTGATGGGCTCAGTCCCCCTGGATGCCTTTCTCCTTGATTGGAAAGGGAAGTTTCTATATGCCTTTCCCCCCTCTTCCCTCTCCTATTCAAGGTACTACTCAAAATCAGATCCCAGCCTTGCAAGATGTTTCTGATTGCTCCGGATTGGGCCAGGCAGCCCTGGTACCCACTCCTCCTGTCCTTAGCAGTCCATCTTCCCCTGTGTCTCCCCAGGAATCACAACCTGTTATCTTGTGCCCAGGGGAGAGTTTGGCATCCGAATCTAAAATCCCTCAACCTCAAGGCCTGGCTCTTGAGGAGTTAGAGTTTGCTGACCTACACCTTTCTCAAGGTGTTCTCGAAATCCTGAAAGCTTCTAGGAAGCCTTCCACTAGGGCTACTTATAATTCTAAAGGGAAAAGGTTTTCCATCTGGTGCTCTGGGAAGCATATTTCCCCGGAATCTGCTGATTTGCCTATTGTTTTGGACTATATGGTCCATCTTAATTATTTGGGCCTGAGACCAGCTACCCTGAAAGTACATTTGGCAGCTGTCTCTGCTTTAATTTCAGCAGGAAAGCCCTCTTCTCTTTCCACTCACCCTGTATTTTCCAAGTTTTTCAAAGGATTACTTCATACTAATACACCTTTCAGGGACCCGGCCCCTGCCTGGAATCTTAATGTTTGCATTGCTCAGTTGATGCAACCCCCCCCTTTGAACCTCTGTCTTCTGCAGAGCTTAAGTATTTGACTTGGAAAACTGTTTTTCTAGTAGCCATCACTTCTGCCAGGTGCATAAGTGAGTTACAAGCCTTGTCAGTGGAGACTGACTTTATTTCCTTTCACAGGGATAAAGTAGTCCTTAGGACTAACAGGAAGTTTTTGCCTAAGGTGGTTTCAGATTTCCATCTTAACCAATCTATCTCCCTTCCAGTGTTCTTCACTGACCATTCCTCCTCTGGTGAGAGGAGGCTGCACAGCTTAAATTTTAAGAGGGCCCTAAGTTACTATATAGAGCGTACCAAGGGTCATAGGTTCGAATCCCTCCTACTTTCTCACTTATGGTGAGGTTGGGAAATGTAAACCTGCCACTAAGAGATCCATTGCCAGGTGGATTGTCTCTTGTATCCAATTTTGTTATCAAAAACTGGGAAAGGTTCCCCCTTCAGGCCTGAGGGCTCACTCTACCAGAGGTACAGCTGCGTCTCTAGCTGCTGCCAGAGGCATCCCTATCTTAGAGATATGTCAAACAGCTACTTGGAAAACGGTACACACTTTCACCAAGCATTACTCCTTGGATATCCAGGCCAGTAGGGATGCTAGATTTGGCACAGCTGTGCTTCAGAGCCTATTCCCTAAGTAGGTTCTGTCCCTCCTCCATGGAGGTACTGCTGTGTATTCTGCAATTGTCATAATATAGCAAGACTTCATGTTTGAAGAAAAAATTACTCACCTTGGTAATGTTGTTTCTTGTAATGGAGTCTTGCTATATTATAACCTCCCCCTCTCAGAACTTCTACTTGGGGTATGGGGTGGGCAGTCCAGTGTTGGCACTTATTTATGCCCACTATATGTTTTTGCACCCCTTCTTGGGGTTTTGGGGTGTTGTGTTTTTATTTTCTTATCTTATTTGTTTTCTGGTCCCCTGACTTGAGTCTTGGTGTTGGGACCAGGAATGTGTGTTAATATTTAGGTGGCCAGTTGGCTAGTGTAGGTTACAGCTTCCACACAGAACCTTAGTGAGTTTTTGCTCGTAAAGATCTGACAGTTTCAGTTTGAAATTATCCAGACAGAGCTTCTCTAACCGAGCTCGCTTCTAAGCCATGCCTGGCATGGAAGTTAACTCTTTCACCTCTGGAGCAGTTCTAATGGTGGGACAAACTGCAATTGTCATAATATAGTAAGACTCCATTAGAAGAAACAACATTACTAAGGTGAGTAATTTTTCTTCTTTACTCCCCTCACTGAACAGTCGCTCCGGAGATTCCTCCTCCTGCTCGGTTCATTTCTCGGTTTAAACAGTATTTTCTCAGTTAAATTCAACCGCGATTATTATTATTTTAACCTCAAACCGATCGGTTCAAGCTCTGTCTGTGGTATTGTAAGTAATAGACAGGTTTATTTCTGTGTGGAACTTGTAAATGTTTATCGGTTCGAACCGATCAGGTTGTTTTAAAACGTTATTCTAAAGCTTTTAGAGTGCGGTTCCCGGTTCTTATCGGTTGTAAAAAAAACGGATTTCATTATGGTTTTTTCCACGACCCGTGACACAGTTGGGAACCGATAAGGGTGTCTTGCCTGGCACTGCCGTTAAAAGGGCAAGTTTTTGGTTAGGCTGGCATTATGTCTGAAAAACCCAAAAGAAAAACCGGGCCCACTGGGTTTCAGCACTGTAGTGTCTGTGGGGAAGCCTTTGCCAAGGCTGACCCACACACCACATGTGTATATTGTCTGGTGTTTGACCACCTCAATTGAGACTGCCTGATTTGTAAGAACTTCCCTGCAGCTATCCTAGATAAGAGAGTTGGTAGGCTCAAGGAACGAGAGGCCAAAAAGTCCGCTGACCCGGATGGCCAGCCCGGTTCGGTGCCAACCGAAGCGGAGGGAGTGCCCTCTGACCAGTGCGAGACTTCCTCGAGCAAACGTAAAGCTGACTCTTAGGAGCCGGTTCCAGCAAAGAAAACTAGAAAATCAGCAGGTGTGGAGTCAAAATTCCTTCTCCAACTGCTGCAGCGATAACTAAAGCAATACAAATTGTCCAGTCACTTTCTCCGGTTCCGTCCGAACCGCCACTATCTGGCAAAAGGTCGGTTCGGCTGGTTCCACCGGTTCAAGAATATGATATAGAAGAGTTTTATGAACCAGAGGAGGGGAAGGATGATTATGAACAGTGTGAATGTGACTTTGAGAGTCTGGATGTGCCCATTGAATTGGACATCTCCCCACACAGACCTTTAGAATCTCCCCCTACGCTTTCTGAGTCCCCTTCTCGTTTTCTGTTTTATAAAAAGGTTGCTGAAACCCTCCAGCTCCCATTAGAGGAAGCTGTGGATGAGCAAGAGGAACCTGACTTTGTGGAAATGATGGATATCCCAGAGTCCAGGAGATTGTCTATTCCTTTACATAAATCATTTAGAAACAAACAAAAATTTTAAAAGCTCCTAACTCTGTGCCTCCTGTGGACAAAAGATGGACAGGAGGTACACTTTGTCAGAGTCTGATACAGAATTTCTTTCACAGCAATGCAGTCATGTTGGGGTAGTTCAGGCTGCAGCCTGCGATAAAGCTAATATTCCCTGGCTTCACATCCTCCTGACAAGAACTCCAGGAAGATTGATGCCATGGCTAAAACAATACATGGCAGTGTCCTTGGGACTCAGACAAGCAAATTACATGGCTTATGTGGCAAGATACCAAAAATCTAGATGGGACACTGTCATGGCTTTAGCCAAACAGGCCCCTGGCCAGCTTGCCAAGGAGCTGGAGCAGGTGGCTGCTGATGGTATTGAGGCATCCAAGGTGCAATTCCGTGCTGCTGTGGATTCTAATGATGTATCCTCTAGAGTCATGGCTACATCTGTGGCCTTCAGTAGATTGGCTTGGCTCAGGTGTACTAGTTTGTCACAGGATACCCAGACTAAGGCTATGGATTTTCCGTGGTGGGAAATTCTCTGTTTGGGAAGCAGACAGAGAATTATATGAAGAAAATGGATGAATATAGAACCACTTGTAGGAGTGCACAAGCCAAGGAGCGGCAAGCCACTCCTCAGAGACAGACCCCCAGGGGTAGAGGCAGGCCTTTTCATAGGCCTTTTGACCAAACCCAGGCCTCCTCTTCGGCTTTTGCTCAGAGGGGGGTTCTTCAGAGGGAGAGGCAGACGGGGTGCACGCAGGCCTGCTCCCACCTCTCAGCCTAAAGCCCTTGCCAAACAGGCACCCTGATGGGGTGCCCAGGGCTGGTTCTCCATTACCTGTGGGGGGCAGGCTGGCTTACTTGGTTCAGGACTGGGAATCTTTAACATCAGACAAGTGGGTCCTGGAAGTAGTAAGCCAGGGTCTGGTTCTCAGCTTCAAAAATTTCCAAAGATGAGAATCAGATCTTTTCCACCTGCAAATCCTCTAGAGACTTTTGCCTTGGAAACAGAAGTCTCATCCTCCTGGCTCTCAGAGCTGTGAAAAGGTTTCTCCCTACACCAGGGCAGGGTCTGTACTCCAGGTACTTTGCCCCAAAACAGGAGAATGGCGGCCCATTCTGGACCTAAGATATCTGAACAAGCACCTTTTAAAACCAAAATTCAAAATGGTGACTCTGGCAATGATTTTACCTTCTCTAAGGCCTGGGGACTGGCTAGCTTCCCTGGACCTCAAGGATGCCTACTTCCATGTTCTTATCAGAAGCTCCCACCGAAAGTACCTCAGATTCGAGCTGCCCTCAGGCCATTACCAGTTTAGAGCAATGCCCTTTGGCCTTACCTCTGCCCCAAGGGTATTCACAAAATACCTGGCAGTAGCAGTTGCTCATTTAAGAAGGCAAAGGATTGCCATCTTTCCCTACCTAGATGACTGGCTCATTGTAGGTCAGTCTCCGGACCAGGTCAAATCACACCTGCAAGTTATCCAGCAGCTGCTCACCTCTCTGGGCTTTCTTCTCAATCTTCCAAAGTCAGTTCTGGAACCTGTCCAGGTACTTACCTTTATAGGTGCAGAATTGGACACAAAGCAGGCCAGAGCCTTCCTTCCCCTAGAAAGGGTAAGGAACCTAGTGGCCCTGGCCTCCTCCTTCACTCTGCAGGTCTCTCGACCAGCAAGGCATTTCCTACAGCTCCTAGGACACATGGCTGCTTCCACAGCTGTAGTGCAAGGAGCAAGATTTCAGATGAGGGACATTCAGTTCCACTTGAGAGCTTTTTGGTCTCAAAGAAAAGATCCCCTATCCAAGTTGATTCCAGTGACTCGAACCCTGATCCAGGCCCTTCACTGGTGGCAGGATGAGAGCAATCTGAGACAAGGGGTCCCCTTCATCCCTCTGTCTCACTCCTTGACCCTTACTACAGATGCGTCCCTTCTGGGATGGGGAGGTCACATGGGCGACCTCTCCACCCAGGGAGTGTGGTCCCGTCAGGAATCTCTGCTCCACATCAATCTGTTGGAACTCAGAGCTGTTTTTCTAGCACTTCAGGTTTTTTCTGCATCTGTTCAGAACAAAGTGGTACAGATCAGAGCAGACAACACCACTACAATGTGGTACATCAACAAACAAGGGGGCACTCGGTCTTCGGCCTTGTGCACCGAGGCAGTGAAGTTGTGGTCTCTGGCTTATTCCCTGAACACTTCCCTCATAGCAGTTCACCTCCCAGGCAAGGACAATGTCCTGGCAGATGCTCTCAGCAGGATTTCCCAGGTCCGTCACAAATGGTCACTGGATCCCCCGAGTTCTGGGGATAGTTTTTTGTCAGATGGGGCACCCCTCAGATAGATCTTTTTGCAGCCCCAGACAATCATCAACTTCCACTGTTTTGTTGCAGGCCCCCAGTGATGGGCTTAGTCCCCCGGATGCCTTTCTCCTCGATTGGGAAGGGAAGTTTCTATATGCCTTCCCCCCCATTCCCTCTCCTGTTCAAGGTGCTAGTCAAAATCAGATCTCAGCCCTGCAAGATGATTCTGATTGCTCCAGTTTGGGCCAGGCAGCCCTAGTACCCACTCCTTCTGTCCTTAGTAGTCCATCTTCCCCTGTGTCTCCCCAGGAACCACAACCTGTTAACTTGTGCCCAGGGGAGAGTTTGGTATCCGAATCTCAAATCCCTCAACCTCAAGGCCTGGCTCTTGAGGAGTTAGAATTTTGCTGACCTACACCTTTCTCAAGGTGTTCTCGAAATCCTGAAAGCTTCTAGGAAGCCTTCCACTAGGGCTACTTATAACTCTAAATGGAAAAGGTTTTCCATATGGTGTTCTGGGAAGCATATTTCCCCGGAATCTGCTGATTTGCCCATTGTTTTGGACTATATGGTCCATCTTAATTCTTTGGGACTGAGACCAGCTACCCTGAAAGTGCATTTGGCAGCTGTCTCTGCTTTTATTTCAGCAGGAAAGCCTTCTTCTCTTTCCACTCACCCTGTATTTTCCAAGTTTTTCAAAGGATTACTTCATACTAATCCACCTTTCAGGGACCCTGCTCCTGCCGGGGATCTTAATGTTTGCATTGCTCAGTTGATGCAACCCCCCTTTGAACCTCTGTCTTCGGCAGAGCTTAAGTACTTGGAAAACTGTTCTTCTAGTAGCCATCACTTCTGCCAGGCGCATAAGTGAGTTACAAGCTTTGTCAGTGGAGACTGACTTTATTTCCTTTTACAGGGATAAGGTAGTCCTCAGGACTAACAGGAAGTTTTTGCCTAAGGTGGTTTCAGATTTCCACCTTAATCAATCTATTTCCCTTCCAGTGTTCTTCACTGATCATTCCTCCTCTGATGAGAGGAGGTTGCACAGCTTAGATGTTAAGAGGGCCCTAAGTTACTACATCGGCGTACCAAGGGTCCTGAGGTTGAATCCCTCCAACTATTTCTCACTTAGGGTGAGGTTGGAATAGGAAACCTGCCACTAAGAGATCCATTGCCAGGTGGATTGTCTCTTGTATCAATTTTGCTATCAAAAACTGGGAAAGGTTCCCCTTCAGGCCTGAGGGCTCACTCTACCAGAGGTACAGCTGCGTCTCTAGCTGCTGCCAGAGACATCCTATCTTAGAGATATGTCAAGCAGCTACTTGGAAAAGCGGTACACTTTCACCAAGCATTGCTCCCTGGATTACCAGGCCAGGAGGTATGCTCGGTTTGGCATAGCCGCTTCAGAGCCTATTCCCTAAGTTGGTTCTGTCCCTCCTCCATGGGAGGTACTGCTACAAGAGTTTCGTATTAGTCATAATATAGCAAGACTTCATGTTGTTTGAAGAAAAATTACTCACCTTGGTAATGTTGTTTCTTCTAATGGAGTCTTGCTATTATGTATACCCAACCTGCCCCTCTCTGAACTTCTACTTGGGGTATGGGGTGGGCATTCCAGTGTTGGCACTTTTTGATGCCCATTTTTTGTTTTCCACCCTTCTTTTGGGGTGTTTGGGTTTTATGTTTTATATTATCTTATCTCATATTATTTTATTTTTCTGGTCCCTGACTTGAGTCTTATTGTTGGGACCAGGAAAATGTGTTAATATTTAAGTAGCCAGTTGGCTAGTGTAGGTTACAGCTTCCACACAGAACCTTAGTGAGTTTTGCTCATAAAGATCTGACAGTTTCAGTTTGAAATCTTCCAGACAGAGCTTCTCTAACCGAGCTCGCGCTCCAAGTTCCATGCCTGGCATGGAAGTTAACTCTTTCACCTCCGGAGCAGTTCTAATGGTGGAACAAACTGCAATAGTCATAATATAGCAAGACTCCGTTAGAAGAAACAACATTGCTAAGGTGAGTAATTTTTTTCTTTTAGGTCATCTGATATGACTACCCCCATGTCCCTTTCCATTATTATTGTTGTTAGAACCTCCCCTGCTATTGTGTACTCATCTCCTGGGTTTTTGTTTCCCAGGTGCATTACTTTGCACTTCTTTGCATTGAATCTAAGTTGCCATACGTCTGACCATTCCTTCAACCTTGCCAAGTCCCTTCTCATCCTTTCCACCCTCCTTTTCTATCAACTCTGTTACAGATCTTTGTGTCATCTGCAAAGAGGCAACCTTTCCTTTCAGACCCTCTGCAAAGTCGCCTATAAAGACACAGAGGACTTGACCCAGTACTGAACCCTGAGGTGCTCCACTAGTAAGCCCCCTTTCTTCGGAGTGAGTTCCATTCACTGTTACCTATACACATATCCCTGTTTCCATCTATGTGGGTGGGCACGGCTACATTGTCAGACCACCACCCCATTTTTCTTGAAGTGGAACTACAGCTCCCCAAGAATCAGACACACTGGCAACTCAATGAAAGCCTACTAAAGGATGAGATAACTACGGAAGAAGTCCAAAAAAATAACTCGAACAGTAGAGCTAAATGACAAACTGGGTACTACGGTCCAAATACTCTGGGATATTGTAAAAACTATGGTTGGGGAAATTAATTTTGATAACCTGATATAAGAAAAGGGAGAGGTTAAAACAATTACTCTAACATAACAGTTGAGGACTTTGTAAACATCACAGAAACATCAGTGGACCAGGGATAGGGATTTAGAGGTTAAAGAAACAAGAAGTGAGATATAGAAGATACAACAGATAGAGACTGAAAGGGCATTGCACTATCTAAAGCAAATCTACTACCGGGGGGGGCGCAAGGCTGCAAAGCTACTGGCATATCGCTTAAGACAGAGGGCTGCCAGAGCGACTATCAGAGGAATTAGAGAACCGACTATGGGGATACTTAGACACAGGTGGGACCAAATAACAGGATAATTTGTCTCATACTACAAATCCCTATATAAGTCAGAAAGACTGGCCTCGGGGGAGGAGAAGGCTGAATTCCTGAGGAATTTGGGACTCCCCAAAATTAGCACAGATCAGGCACAGTCCCTGATGACACCAATTAACGCAACTGAAATTACAGCTGCTATTAAAAAAACAAACCTGGGTAAATGCCCAGGCCCCATTGGGTTCAGTGGGGAGTTTTTAAAGTCCTTTACCACAGAATTAGCCCCTCTCTTAAAGAGGGTATATAATCTGATATGGCTAGAGGGGGAATCTGTACCTCCATCATGGAACTACAACACCATAACTGTAATACTCAAAGAAGGAAAAGACTCTAACGAGTGCAGTTCATACCGGCCCATATCTCTACTAAATGTAGATTATAAATTATTTACAAGCATACTGGCAAATAGAATAAACCCATTGCTCCCACAGTTAATAAAACAGGAACAAACAGAGTTCATCGAAGGAAGACAGGCCCAAGGGAGGGTTAGGAGAACAATAAACATCGTAGACCTCATAAATAGACACCATACCCCTGCATGCCTTCTCGGACTTGACGCAGAGAAGGCATTCAACAGGGTGGTCTGGAATTTTTATTTGTGGTGGTAGAACAGATGGGATTCCCGAGGCCATTCCTGGAAGCAATTCAGTCCCTCTATGCAGCCCCACAAGTCTTTGTTAGAATCAATGGTGGAGTATGTCAGAGGTTTCCACTCCAAAGAGGTACCAGACGGGGCTGTCTGATGTCCCTGTTACTGTTTGCCATGTACATTGAGCCGTTGGCGCAGGCTATTAGGGAGGACCCCAACATAAAAGGCTTCATGGCAGGGGGCACAGAACAGAAAATTCTACTTTACGCAGATGACGTCCTCCCTCATATTAAAAAAACCATGAAAAGTCACTGCTGAGGGTATGGGATCTGCTAAATAAATTTGGTAGGCTTTCAGGATACACCCTAAATAAAAATAAAACAAATTCTTTCTTTTTTTTTTACACCCCCTCCCTAACCATTTGCCAGCTGCTACCCCTAAAATGGAATACTGCCAAAATAAAATACCTTGGGACCTTTATCCCTAGGAATTTGAATCACTTGTTTAGTAGCAACTTTAACCCCTTGTTCTCATAAATTAAACAAGATATCAAAAAATGGGATCTCCTAAACCTACCCTGTACTCCTGGATAGAAACGGTCTCTATGAATACCCTCCCCAGATTTTTATATCTTTTTCAATGATTACCTATAAAGATTTCCACAGAACAATTTAGGGCCTGGCAGGGAACAATTATGAGATTTATTTGGGCCAATAAGAAGCCACGGATTTAAAGCTCACTCCTACAAACTAATAAGAAATTTGGGGGCAGAGTGGTACCTAACCTCGAGGACTATTACCTGGCATCCCAACTAAGAAACGCATTATTGTGGCTGAAACCAGAGTACAGGGCCCTGTGGAAGGCAATAAAGAGGGAGGTAACGGAGGGATCTCTGCTAGAGGTAAGGGTATTTACACCACAGCTGGCGAATCAGATGGCAAATCTTACGTTATATACGGTAAGGAATATGCACGCTGCGCTGCAAAGACTGTGGGGTAAGTATAACTGCCTGGGGGAGCTTTGGCTCTTGAGGCAGTTTGCTTGGGATAGGGACTTTGAACCAGCAGGACAGCAATTTAGAAAATGGAATGGGTTGAGTCTAAACTCCTTAGGACAACTGATGGATGGGGTGACGATACGGGAATTTGCAGATATTAAAACACAATACCAGCTGAGAAAACTGATCATTTTCAATTTCTTCAATTAAGGACCCACATTCCGAAACTGCAGAAACAGTATGAACCAGAGCAATCGAAACTGTTACAATGAAGGAGATATTGAACTCCCAACACATTAAAGGGCACATATCTGCCCTTTATGGGGCACTTAGAGACACAGGGAGGGGACACTCAGCCTCACTTAAGAGCAGGTGAGATAGAGAGACAGGAGAACAACTAACTGAGGGGGAGTGGGAGAGCTTATTTTCTCAGGCCCACCTTACCACATGCTCCTAGAGATGGAAGGAAATTGAATGTAAAATAAAATCACGTTTCTTTATAACCCATTTAGTTAAAAATAAGTGGTATGCAGACTATAGCTCAGCTTGCTGGAGAGAATGTGGGGAAGGGCAGGCGGGCCATCTGTACATCCCCAGACTGACCCAGTTTTGGCAGGGAGTGGTGAGGGCCATGGAAGGCATGTTCTCTCTGGAAGAGACCCTCTCAGTAAAGCACCAGGTTTTAGGATTAATACCTAAAGGAATAAAAGGGAGAGGAGAGACCAAGTATATCTCTGGAATATCCTGGTGGTGGCCGAACATAAGGCAGTCACCAGGAAGGAGGTGGCTGTCACTAGATCTGCCCACACTGGAACAATGGAGGGAAATAGTCTGTAAAGTTCAGGACATGGAGGAACTTACAGACACGATCAACTCTAGGTCCTTTTTGTTTATAAACAGATGGACCAGACGGACCTTAGGATACAGGGCTAGGGCTGGGGTGGTTTGTGATCGAGAATGTGCAACAGAAACCGAAGGAGACGAAACATCAGAACCCTCCCTATAGTAGGAAAAGAGCCACAGAGGTATTCTGACAGTTAAGTTAAATAAACTGAATATAAAAGACTTAGGAAAGTGAGCCAGGGCAATGATATCAGGTCTGTTGCATCTAAAGGAGAAGAATCTGAAACTAAAGATGGGAAAAATGATGAAATAGAATGAGAGAAGTTTCTACTGCCTATGATTAATTAACTCACTTTATTTTTTACGAAAAGTGTATGAACTCATAAGAAGTGACTTGTGTATATATGCCTAGTTTTTCAATAAAGATGAATTTAAAACAAATACTGATAGTTCTATAGTAACCCATTCTTTTTTTATTAGCTCTGATTCTCATTTTTTAAGAGGGGCTATTTGATTAACCTGATTAAATAACTCACTGATATTTTTTTATAATAACATTTTTATTATGCACGAGGACATTTATACATTATACAAGACATTTTACATAGATATATTCATTTAATTTATATAATTATACATTGAACTTTAATAAAAAAAAATAAATAAAAAAAACTCTCTCTCACCCAGCATCAGGACTAATTAATCACATGAACTAGGCAAGTCTCGTTTTAACATTTCTCCAGGATTGATTTGATTAGCTTCAGGGAACAAAGTCTGAATAAGTGCTTAACTGATACATAATCCATTTTCTCCATTTTGTATCAAAGACCTCCACTCTATCCCGTACTCTGGACGCCATCCTCTCCATCCCATATATCGCTCTTGTCAAGTTTAGCCACTCTCCCTTAGTTGGCAGCCTATTTGTTCTGTATACTCTGGTTATTCCCTTTTTTGCTGCCAGTATTAGCAATGTAGTTTGCAGGCATACATTCTTCTCTACTTTTGGACCAAATGAGGTAGTAGCTGTCAGTATATACCCAGAGGTAAAAAGACCTGGGTTTTTATATATAGCCATCAGCTCCTGCACTACCTCCCCCAGTGAGGACCCAGCAGTCTGCAATTCCCAAAATGAGTCTGGTCTGCATGTACTGCTCCACATCCCCTCCAGCACTTTCCTTCAGGATCACCTGTAAAACTAGCTACCACAGCAGGAATGCGGAAAAATGTATATCGTAATTTCCATGCAAACTCTTTCCAATATGGGGATCCCGAGGTCTTAAGCATAAGTGGGGAGGCCATCTTCCAGTTAGTAACTGGTAGGTCAGTCCCCAATTTCAAGGACCAATGGGCTCTAATCAACTCTATAGTCTCTTCTGGTTTCTCTCCCAAAGCAAGGTAGGCCAGACTGATACCGTGGTCTAGAGTGGTACCTTGTCTCTGAGATGGAAGTAATTTTATTATTAGTGGGGGCTTTTCAGCTACTGCTGCCAGTGCTCCCTCCATTTGCTGCAAATAAGATTTTAGCTGCAAATACTTATGAAAGAAGCCCTGGGGTATTTTATACTGAGCTTGGAGCTGGACAAATGAATAAAGGCCCTGTGGGCCTGATTGAAAAATATGTTTGATATTATATCTATACCATAGAGTTAAGGATCTATCCAAAGAATTGGGTGGAAAGGCACTGTTCATCGCAAGGGATCTCAGAAAAAGTGCCTCCATGGGCACTAATCTTTTATTGAGTATAGTCAGCCACTGCTTAAACACCTCTGCAGTATATTGTGGGAATCTAGAGAGAGGTATGCAACCAGGAGGATGTCCAAAGAGACAGTCCGTCAGGTCTTCTATGCCATTCCAAGTCATCTCAAATTGCTTCCAGGGCATAATATAATTGGGGTTCGTCCAGGAGAATAAGATCTTTAATGTAGAAGCTCGGGCATAATTCAGGAGATTCAGTAAATTTAACCCACCTCTGTCTTTTGATAACTGTAATAGAGAGTACCGAATCCTGGGAGGTTTCCCTTGCCATATAAAGCGAGAGATCAACCTATTCCAAGCTTGAAAATAAGTCTGTGTTGGAAATAATGGGAGTGTCTGCAGATGGAACAAAATCCGGGGAAATATGTTTTGTTTAATAGTGTCTATTTGAGCTAGGAAATTCAAAGGTATCTGTGACCATTGTGTGAGGTCCTCAGTTATGTTTTGGGTTAGGGGTTCAAAATATGCAATATCTGCATGTATCTGATTCTTAGTAAGATGGATCCCATTGATTGTTTATACCACTTAAGGGGAAATGCATGTTTTAAAGCAGGAGAAGGGATGTAGTTACACAGTAGTACCTCTGTTTTTTGTTGGTTAATTTTATACCCTGAGATTTTACCGTACATCTCCAGTTGTTCCCAGACCCTTGGGATTGATATATCCGAGGAGGACAAAGTGAGAAAGATGTCGTCCGCAAATAGTGAAATATGGTTTGTGCCTCCCATAGATATGCCCTGAATCTCCGGGTGAGCTCTAATGGCTTGGGCTAATGGCTTGAGATACAGAGCAAATAACAGGGGTGAGAGGGGGCATCCCTGACGAGTTCTCCTCTGTAGAGGAAAAGGGTCAGAGATAGAGCCATCTAATTTTAAGTAAGCCCGAGGGTGTTTATACGTATTTTGCAGTTGTTGTATGATCTCCAGGGGAAAGCCAAAACTAGACAAGGTAGCCCATAGAAATGGCCAGGCCACCCTGTCAAATGCTTTTTCGGTGTCCAGTCCAATGAGTGCCAGGGGAATCGAACGTGTTGCTGCGTACTCTAAGTAGATGTGTTCATTGCACTGCACTGTGAACCTGTCGTCCCTTAATAAAGCCCATCTGATCATGATTGATCAACAGAGGCATGATGTTTTCAAGCCTGCGTGCTAGCACAGACACATAAATTTTGTAATCAAAATCTAACATTGTAATTGGCCTGTATGATGAGGGTAAGGTAGAGTTTTTGTTTTAAGTATGGCAGATATCACTGCGTATTGCCAAGAGGGGGGAGGAATACCGCCTTCCTGTATCTCATGGATAGCCTGGAATAATAGTGGTAGTATTTCTTCTTTATGAATTTTATAGCACTCCAATGGATATCCATCTGGTCCTGGAGCTCTCTGGGTCTTAGCTCTCTTCAACACTCCCGCTATCTCAGTCAAGGTAGTAGGGGCTCTCAAAGTATCCATCTGGGAGGCAGTCAATTTGGGAAGATTTAAGTTGTTAAAGTATACCTCTATCTGTTGACTACGTTCTTCAGACTCAGCCGTATATAAATCCCAATAATAATCAGCCATGACTCGTCTAATGATCTTAGGGTGATGTTCTAGCTTCCCCCTAGTAGGGTCTTGCATGGCCATAACACAGGCTCTAGCTTGTGCATTCTAGGTTTATGGGCCAGATTCCTGGCTCCTTTAGGGCCCCCCTCATGTGCTGCGAGCTTGAGATAAAAGAGCTGCTGCTCTACTTTCTGATCTAGGCATTTTTGAATTTTTTGTTTTATTGTTAGTAGTACCTTTACAGTTCCATCACCCGGGCATATAAAGACTGCAGTACTTTCAACTCCCCCTGGAGCTTAATATGCTGTGCTTCTCTCTCTATTTTTCCTCGATGAATAAGCAATAATATCCCCACTCAACACTGTCTTAAGGGTATCCCACTGAATCATTGCCGAAACATCTAGGTCACCATTCTCCCCCAGGATCTGTGGGATCCTGTCTTTAACCATTTGATTAAACTCTGGAGCTCTCAAGTGCATCAAGTTGAAGCACCAGAAATTCGTTTTATGTCCCCCGCCCAAATCAAATTTGACATGTATTGGGTAATGATCTGATAATATGGTCGCCCCATGCCACACGTCATGTAATGTTTCTAGATGTTCTGCTGTGGTAAACATATAGTCTAGTCGAGACGCCACCCCTGGTCCCGGTGCTATATGGGTATATTCTCTCTGTGTGGGGTAACATTGACGCCAGATGTCTACCAGCCCCAAAGAAGCAAATGTACCCCGCAAGTACTTCTGAAGCGGGTTAACCCTGTGAAGGAAGATGGACTGAGACATCCCCTGCAGTGTTTAGAGTAATATTCAGGTCGCCCCCAACCCCCCCATCAGAAGTTGCCTCTGGAGGATCTCCAAAAGCCGTGCCAAAAAAAAAAGTCTGAGCCAATCTCTTTGAGGTCCCTGGGGTAAAATAAACGGATGCCAGAGTAACCGGGTGAGCATGAAACATACCCATTGCAATAGCGAATCCCTCTGGGTCTATTATCTTCTGATGGAGGTCAAATGGTACCCCACGTCTGATCAGGATGGCCACTCCCCATCTCCTACCCGAGCTGTGAGATGAAGCTATCACCGTGGGAAACCCCCATTTGGTGAATTGTTAATGCTCAGGAGAGGACAGGTGAGTCTCCTACAAAAATATGATTTCAGGATTGTCTCTCTTAAATTGTATCAAACGGGATCTCTTAACTGGGCTTTGGATCCCGTTAATATTAAGGGACAATATCAGTGATGATTTCCCCATTTTGTATCAAGTAGTTTATATTGCATACGCCCAGTTTCCTAATTGTCACCCAATATAGTAAACATCTCCTCCCCATACGTTCTCAGCCCAAATTGCTGGTAAGCAGTTTCAGTCCAAAGCAAACGCACCAAAATAGCCTCTTGTATGTTCGAGTCCTCATTGCCTAATTTTAACATATACAAAATAATATACCCATAAGATAGGGTACAAATGTTCAACATTTATTTGTATACCTTACAAAATATCAGTACTAAATTACAGTATTTATCCCCCTCTAATAGTGATTTGGTGGTACTCCCAACCATGTATTGTTTCCAGCTAGGTTTAATACATATATTAATTCGTGTTAGCCTGTGGGAGTAACTAAAGTAAAAGAATATTGGTTCGGGAGAGAATTTGTAACTTTCATGCCTAGTCTTCTCATTATAACAGTGTAACATTAACTTATTTACATGGATTACAGAACAAGTCTGTAATGACTCCCTAGGTAGGAAGGGATCTGTATTCCCTCTTGTGCAGGGATGAATGTTATTTCCCTGTGGGGGACGCTCACGAGGCGAACGTGGACCCCCAGCACCATGTACAAAAATTAGTAACATGAAGCAGGCAAACGCGCTCAGCTCTGGACTGCACCAAATTAATTGATGCTGTCCCGATATCCGCTGCACGTGACTGTCGCCATGTTGCCGTCTAGCTGAATGCATCTCCATTAGCTCGCCACATGGGACCCAACAGTATTATTTAAAAACTTGGTTTTAATAGGGGAGCTCGTCAACAAATGAAGAATGGTAGCCAAGGCTATTTACAGAGGTAGATATAAATGGGGGGGGGTTAAGATAGTTTTCAGTTGTTTCACCATAATTGTCCCAGACTCTTTTTTTTTTAAACATTAAACAATAAAAAGAAATCAGATTACTGTGCATAGATCGCTTGAGTCTGTACTTCAGCCCCCATTTCCCTTGATCAATATCTCTGACTAGCATTCTAAATTACAAAGATTCAGCCCTTATAACATCGCACCACCTTGGCTAGTTTTTTAGATGGCTCAAAAGTTTTTGAAAAAAATGTTATCAGCCGCTCTAAAAGTAAGTGCATGCCCAGATTCTCGTCGTGGGCTGAAAAGATTACCAGAGCCCCTGTCTCAGACAGTCAATCCGGGGCAGTCCTCTGGAACTTGAGAAAAAAGTTTTTTAACATCCTGTAATGTGGAGTAGCCTTGTCTCTTTCTGGTTTGCATGCTCTGCGCCTTCTCCCACACGATTCCTGACTTGAGTGCCTCTAGGTTCCGAGTTTCCGATGTTATCCGCTGGGGTACCACAATGTTCTTGGCCTGGAGAGCTTTGCTGGCTTCCTCTGGAGTTTCAAATGTTTGTGGGCCTTCAGGAAACATTATTATAAGCTTTGCAGGATATGGTATATCGAACTTCAACTGCTGCTGTCTCAGGGTGCGAAGTATCGGGGCATAGGCCCTTCCTCATGCTGCTATTTGTGGGGAGTAGTCATTATCGAAATAAAGACGTCTGCCCTTGTATTGAATGTCCCCCATGCGCCATGCTCTTGACAACAGCTGCTGTTTTACTGTGTAGTTTAATAGCTTGATCACTATGGATCGCGGCCTCTGATCAGTATGTTGAGGTATCAGGGTGAGGACTTTGTAAGCGCGTTCTGTGTCTAGTTTGGTGGCTGGATCAAGTTGTAGAACCTCTCGTAATAAAGTATCCACAAATTTAAGCATATCATGTCCTTCTTCCTTCTCTGGTACTCCATGAATGCGTAGATTATTTCTCCTTGATCTATTCTCAGGGTGTTCACATTTGTCTGTTAATGACTTTTTGTCCATTTATTAAATGCACTACTGCTTCCTCCAGGCTATCAGTTCTTGTATCAATTTCTGTGTGAGCCGACTCCAATTCAGATACCTTCTGATTTATTTTAGCCAGTTCTGTGGATAGTTCAGTGTGAAAGGAGCGAACTTCATCTCTTAATCGTTTGAGTTCTGCCAGGATTGCAGCATTGCTGGGTTGTCCATTAGGAGATAGTGGGGGCTCCGCCATGTCTGGTAGGCTGGAATCACCAGTCTGAGTCTTTTCACTTGTCTGGTCTGCTGTGCAGCTAAAGCAGTTGATTTTTTTCTTTTTTCGCGCTCCCATTCAGTTCTTTAAACTCCTCTAGCCTCTTGTATAAAAAGGGTTTGCTGGTTTTGATTTGTTTTTACTGATTCTGAGTTTTTTTGCTGGGTCCCTGGAGCTTGATCTTTCAGTGCTGCATTCCATCCGACAGCTCAACCGGAGGTCCTCACTAATACTTTCTAACATCAAATTCCTATCATAAACATTTTCAAGGCAGGTCCAATCAACTAACTCACAAACAGCATTCACATCATCAGTTGTAAACCTACTAATGCTTCTTGTTTCTTTATAGCATGGTAGGCTATGGATTTGTTTAGATGACCACAAACAAAATACAGGGCAGTGGTCACTAACCACATCAGACAGCACTCAAGAGTCGATTATCTTGAAGGGGTGAGTGACCACAACCCAATAGAGTATGGACCCACAATTGAATCTGGTTGTATGTGAAATTACCTGTTAAACACCTAACTCCTGGAATAATTCTACCCCAAGAGTTCTGATCAATACTCCAGTTAAGGTTAAAATCCCCCATGAAAATCCACTCCCTGTTGGCAGTGATTTTTTTTAAACACAGATATTAAATCTAAACCTTGCTTAATCAAGCTAGGTGGGAAATAAATCAAGGTAATTATGAGATGTTTGTCAGAGCCAAAACGTAGGTCTGCTGAAATTATATCACACCCTGATCCATTTGGTTGGGATGCCATTTTGAATGCCTTAAACTTAACTTTATTATAAATTGCGCCCCCACACACAGACACACCTTTCTTTCCTACTCTATTCTGTGTAAAGAAGTTATAATTAGGAAGAGGTATCTCATTGTTAAGAATCTTGTCAGTTAACCAAATTACAGATAATGTTGTATCAAAATCATGCTGGGCTACCCAGACCTCAAATGGTGTCCACTTGGCAACAAGACTCAGCCCAGAATGAGCTGACTTATCCTGAACATAATTCTGAGATGGGCCAGGATGAGGGTGGACTGAACCTGGTATTAAAAGTAGTAGTAGAATTATCCTTCTAAACATCATCTTGAATTTAAAGCAGTCTGATTTTTTTTCAGTAAACCCCTCAAGCTTTTACTTCTTAAGGGGATACCAAAACGAAACGGAGCAAGGGTATCAAACTGAGAAAACCTAAAGAATACACAGCCTGACTCATGATTAACAATAGAATTACTCAAATGGGCAAAACTGAAAGGATTATTGTAAAACTCCAGTTATGCTTAAACGAGGCATATAGGTGACTGTGTTTGTAATATCATGGATCCCAACTATAGCCTTAGGCCAATAGACACCACATAGAAGCAGCAGAAATAGGACCAGCAATCTCATTTAAAAAACAAACTATAGTTTGCTAGATAAACTTCAGTGTAAATATCAAAACAATTGCTAAAATAGTATGTCCTAAACAGAACACTTTCCTACAAAACATTAAAATTTAACGCTGATTTAAATTTCATTATAGTGCAAAACTACAAGTTAAAATGTAATGGATTCCAGGGAGTGAGGCTGCAACGTTCTCCAAGGCAAACCACACAAGACTAATTCATGAATCAAACATACCTTAATCACTGGAGACTGGAGGAACAAAACACCCTTAAGAAGAGTAAAACTCTTTCTAAGTGCAAGATTTTTTCTGAATGGCACAGCCACTCATGCTGGCGCCTCAGGCCAGCACAAGCTTTTAATTGTGCCCAGCCCCTCCCCTTCTTGTGCCTGATTGCCTGCTGGCTCGTCACCGAGCCTCCTTCAATAACAACAAATGGCAGCTGACCGGAGCACAAGGAGACCGATCTAGGAAAGTCTGGGCTGTAATTTAGCCTGATAGAGGCTCTGGATGGCAAAGCAGGCAAAACTAGCTGGAGTCTGTGCAGAAATTGCAGCAGGAACAGCAAGGCACTGATGTTGAGGACACTGCTCTGGACACTGATGTTCCTCTTTGGGCCGGCACAAGCTTTTTATTGTGCCCAGCCTTGCCCCTTCTTGCGCCCGATTGGCTGCTGGCTCGCCACCGAGCCCCCTTGACTAAAAACAAATGGGTGCCGACTGGAGTACAAGGAGACAGTTCTAGGAAAGTCGAGTGCAAACTCTGGCTGTTACTTAGCCTGACAGAAGCTCTGGATGGCAAAGCAGACAAAACTGGCTGGAGTCCATGCAGAAATTGCAGCAGGAACAGCAAGGCACTGATGCTGAGTGAGGATGCTGGTGTTCCTCTTTAGACTGGCACAAGCTTTTTATTTTGCCCAGCCCTGCCCCTTCTTGCGCTGATTGGCTGCTGGTTCGCCGCTGAGCCCCCTTCACTAACAACAAACAGCAGTCAACTGGAGAACAAGGAGACAGTTCAAGGAAAGTCCGGTCCAGAAGCTCTGGATGGCAAAGCAAGCAAAACTGGCTAGAGTCTGTGCAGAAATTGCAGCAGGATCAGCAAGGCACTGATGTTCAGGATTCTGCACTGGACTCCTGTGACGCTTCAGTTGATAAGACAAGGCCACACTCTGGAGTTTCTCGAGAGACCCCTCTCCCCCCCAGACAAACCCCCAGGGGTGTCTCATTATCCAAAGGCACGCACTCCCCTCATAGGGGAAGAAATTGAGGGCTGTTCTGTAAAAAGAAGCAATAGAGCCCATTCCGTCAAACCAGGAAGGAGTTATTACTCCCACTTCTTCCTGGCTCCAAAGAAGATGGGAGATTTGTGTCCCATCTTGGACCTCAGCGCTCTAAAACTGTTCATAGAAAACAAACTGTTTTGAATGCTGACTCTCCCAGGTCTGCTCCTCCTCCTGCTCAAGGGACAGTGGCTCTGTGCCCTGGATATGCAAGATACCTACCTACCTACACATCTCGGACTTTCAGGCCCATTGCCGCTACCTCATGTTCTCCTTTCAGGGGGAACATTACCAGTTCAAGGCCCTTCCCTTTGGCCTGTCCTCCACACCTCAGGTGTTTACCAAGTGCCTTGCGGTAGTGGCTGCAGCCCTGAGATGCCAGGGGCCACTACGTGTTCCTCTCCCTCAACGACTGGCTTCTGTTAGCCCCGTCAAGGGAGCAACTGGAACTTTCGATCTTACTTCGAGTGGGAGCTCTTGCAGCAGGCTATTACAATCAGGACTGCGTCACAGGCACTAGGACCCTCCGGTGAAACTTCTGCCAGCAGTACACAGCAGGAACCGCCCCGACGCCGGTCCCGCCCCAGTGTCTGTCAGGGTACAAGAGGGGGCGGACCCAGCTCCACCTCAGTTCTTTCCTGCCGCATCCTGCACATGAAGTCGAAGGAACAGCTTCTGCTTGCAGTTGCAGCTAAAGGTTTGATCTCCCAGTCAACTCTTAATTCTTCAGTTTTCTCGTACTCTGGTACCAGACGTCAGTCCGCTGGCCGTCGGTTGTTTTCCCCACTTTAGAGAGTTGTTTTCCTTGCTGTCAGCCATTTTTCCCAGCCGAGTTCGATGTCTTCCCGGGCGTCTGCATCTCCTGAACACTTAAACAAGTGTGACTGTGGGAGGCAGATCTCAGCTAAGGACGGCCATCGGCGGTGCGTTTTTTTTTGTCTGGGCCCGGACCACGACACCGCCAATTGCGCAAATTGCCAGGCCTTTACCAGCCGGACCCGCGGCCGCCGCCTGAAGGCGCTTAAAGCCTACCTGCTGGAGCAAAAGATGGATCTGCACTCCTCGAAGGGTAAGCGGAAGGAGAAGAAACGTCACAGCAAGGACCGTAGTCGGTCCCGGTCACGCTCGCACTCATGGCCTTCTCCCAAAAAGGCCCGTCCCTCGGGTTCTGGAGATCCTCCAAAGACTTCTCAGGCTAAGGCCGGCCCATCGGGGGTGAAGCCGGCCAAGCCAAAGGTGACCCTGCTAAGGGTCATAGCTAAGCCCTTAGTGGTCCCTGCTTAGGCACGGACGCCACCTGCAAAGCGCGCCTCCGAAGACAAAGGACTCTCCGGCGCTTCAGGCGCCGGTCCTTAACCAGCGCCGGTCGAGGGTGAAGGATGCAGTGAAGGTCGCGGAGGAACTGACGTCCCCATCGCCCAAGTCCTCCTCCCACCCGGGCCCTCGGGAGAGCTCTCCTTCACGCACCGATGTTCCGGAGACTTCCTTCCCGAAACAAGTGGCTGAAATATTCACCACGGATGAGCTCAAGGATCTTTTCTCCTTTTGGTGGGGGCAGGTCCACAAGCGGTCCTCCCCGTCGTCGGCCCAGACACCGGTACCGGACCCTGCGGGAAAACCCGAGGAAGTTACTGGAGCGCCAGCCTTCATCTCCCTCCAGGGCTCGTTCCCACACAAGGTCTCAGGACCACCGATGTCGCTCCTGGGACTCGGGTGACCGACGTCGGTCTAGGTCACGCTCCAGGAGCCTTTCTCGCTCTAGGTGAGAACGCTCCCGACGTCTGTACAGGGACCGGATTCGGCCTTCGGACCGACGTCAGCCCCCTACTTACCGACATCAGCAAAGGCATGGTCATAGGATGGGGTCAGACTACTCTAAATCGGGTAGGCGATCCTCCTCCCCAACGTCTACCTCTTCTTCCTCTCTCAGCCTCAAGCGCTCCCTGGGAGAGAAGTACCAGCCTCGCTCGCCTCCGGACGATCCTGCCTTTATGGACGTCATGAGGCACATACTGGCCTCCGAGTGGGACACGGAGGAACTGGATCCGGAACACCGGAGATTGGCTAAGTACCTGAGGCAAAAGGAGCCAAAGCCTCTGGTTATCCCTCCTTTAGTCGATACATTCCAGGACCTTACCAGAACCACCTGGATGCATCCGGCCTCAATCCTGGCAGTTCCCAAAAAGTCAGACAGGCTGTATAAGGCCCCGAGGGCAGAACCCTTTCTAGCGGAGCACCCTCAGGCCGATTCATCGGTGATCAGGGCTGCCCATGACAAGTCTTGGCAACCGAAGCACCTCAGCTCCCAGCCTCCTGACCCGGAGTCCTGCTACCTGGACCTGGTGGGCAAGAATGTATATGCTGCCTCCACCTGTTCCATCCATTCCCTCAGTTTCCTAACGCATATGGTACAGTTCCAGAATGCGATGTGGGAAAGGAGACTGGAGCTGGCAAAGAGCGTGCCAGACTCTGACCAAAAGGCAGAGCTCCTGACCCTCTCCAGTCGGGCTCAGACGTAGGCTTCCATGTACTGAGGGCCTCATATGACACGACAGCCAGGGCAGCCGCTTCCGGGGTGTGCCTCCGATGCCATGCCTGGTTGAGAGTCTTAGGCTTTCACCAGGATCTGCGGGCCGGTATCAAGGATCTGCCCTTCCAAGGTACCATGCTGCTTGGGCAGGAGACGGAGGCTTTGATCTCCCGCCTCCAGGAGTCGGGCAAGTCGATCTGGTCGGTCCACCAGATGTATCGTGGCGACCAGCGACGACAGCACCGTGGACGGCCCTTTCGTAAGTCCTCAGGCAGTCAAGGTCCAGCCCATGGCAACCAACAGGGGCAGAGAGGAGGCTTCTGCAGGAGATCCGGGAACCAGCATTCTAGTGGACCTCCTGCCCGTGGGCCCAAATCCTCCCAGGCCCCTCTCCCCACTCCCAGCTCTGCCCAGTGACTCCCTTCCGTGCCCCCCCCTTCCGCGGGAAGACCCGGGGAGCCAGTTGGGGGGCCGCTTCTCTATCACCGCAGACCAGTGGGTCTTGGATATTATACGGAGAGGACACACGCTAGAGTTCCGAGTTTCCACCGCATACTCTGCCAAAGCTCTCCCGTTATCCTCTTTCTCACATCCCACTAATAGAAGAAGAGATATAGGCCCTCCTGCACAATAGAGCAATAGAGAGGGTCCCCTTGCATCAGCAAGGGCAGGGGTTCTATTCCCACTTCTTCCTGATCCCAAAAAAGACTCAGGACCTTCATCCCATTCTGGATCTCAGTCCTCTAAACCTCTTTCTTGAGTACAAAAGGTTCAGGATGGTGACTCTTCAAGGACTCCTTCCCTTGCTGCACCAAGGGGACTGGCTATGTTCTTTCGACATGCAGGATGCATATATGCATATCGGGGTCTATCCTCCCCACAGGAAGTTCCTGAGGTTCCACTTCCAAGGGGAGCACTTTCAGTATCGATTGCTTCCGTTCGGCCTCTCTTCCGCTCCACGAGTCTTCACCAAATGCCTAGCAGTGGTGGCTGCGGCTCTAAGGCGTATGGGACACTGTGTTCCCCTACCTCGACGATTGGCTACTTATGGCCCCGTCAAGAGTAGGCCTCTTATGAGCTCTCGAAGACACTTATACTCTGTTCTGAGAGCTGGGGATCACCCTGAACTTACGAAAATCATCCCCGGAGCCCAGACAAAAGCTTGCCTTCATAGGAGCGATCCTGGATTCCGTCCAGGGCATGGCCTTCCTCCCACAGGACAGGGGAGTTCGCTTGTGAGAGATGGCAGAATGGATCTCCATAACTGCTCGAGTTCCGGCTCGGAACTTCCTCAGTTTACTGGGGCACATGGCAGCGGCCATTCCTGTCACTGCTTTGGCCCGCCTCCACATGAGTCCCGCAGTGGATGCTCAGAGTGCAGTGGGACCAAAGCTACGACGATCTAGACTCCCCAGTCAAGATCTCGGAGCCAGTCAGCAGAACTCTGCTTTGGTGGATAGACCCCAACAACCTGGAGAAAGGGGTCAGCTTTCGTCCGGAGCCACCAGGTCAAACTCTGACAACAGATGCCTCGGACCTGGGTTGGGGGGGCGCACCTGGGTGCATGTCGAACGCAGGGGGTTTGATTACCCGAGGAGCAGTCCCTCCACATCAATGTACTGGAAATGCGAGCGGTCCTCTGCGCCCTCCAGGCTTTTCGAGAGGACCTGGTGCCAGGCTCTCCTAGTTCAGACAGACAACATGGCGCTCGTCTTTTACATCAACAAACAAGGGGCACTCATTCCTATCCTCTTTGCAGGGAGGCGATGAGAGTCTGGTACTGGGCGCTGGAGCGGGGCATCCTGTCCGCAATGCACATTCCAGGCATCCTAAACAATCTGGCCGACAGCCTCAGCAGGTCGCCTTCCAGAGCGCACGAGTGGGAGCTGCTACAATCCGTAGCGGACCAGCTTTTCGACAGGTGGGGTCTTCCAGAGCTGGATCTCTTTGCATAACCACGCAACGCCAAACTGCCAGCGTTCTGCTCGCGAGAGCACGCGCCTGGAGTTTTCTGGTCAGACGCGTTATCCCTTTGCTGGGCAGGGAGGTTTCTCTATGCCTTTCCGCCCTTCCCTCTCATTCAGAGAGTACTGCTCAAGTTACAGGCAGAAGGGGCCCGAATGATCCTAGTGGCCCCCAAATGGCCTCAGCAGATTTGGTTCCCACTTCTGCAGCGGTTATCCACGGAACCTCCAATTCTGCTGCCGAAATGCTCGCAGTTACTATCCCAGGACCAAAGGTTGCTGGTCCATCCAGATCTTCGATCCTTACACCTACATACTTGGCTCTTTCAGACGTAACGCAACATAGATACGGGGTTACCCCGGAAGTGGCGGCAGTCCTAGTATCAGCAAGGAAGCCCTTTACTCGCTCCACCTACGCTATGAAGTGGAAGCGTTTCTGTCTTTGGACATTGCCGCAACTTTTGAATCCCATCACCTGCCCTGTGAACTCAGCTTTACGGTATCTCCTCTCCTTGTACGATGGCCCGAGTTACTCTTCTATCAAGGTGCACATGTGGGCAATCTCCGCCTATCATGGTCTCATGGGAGAGAGAGAGAGCATTAGCACAACTGGATGTAGCCCGCACCTTTCTTAGAGGAATTCTACATATGAGATCTTCCATTCGGGACCCTGTCCCACCCTGGGACCTCCTATTTGTGTTGGAGAAACTCACCCTCCCTCCTTTTGAACCAGCAGCGGATTGTGAGCTGCGTTACCTTTCTTGGAAGGTTTGCTTTTTAGTTGCTGTTAATTCAGCTCGAAGGATTTCCGAGCTTCAGGTTCTAATGTGTAAAGAGCCCTATTTGGTTTTCCACAGGGAAAGTGTTTCCCTCAGAACAAATCCTAAGTTTCTTCCGAAAGTGGTCTCAGAATTGACTCTCAACCAGTCGGTTGACCTTCCTGTTTATTTTCCTTCCCCTTCCAATAGAGAGGAGGCTCTCCTCCACAAATTGGATGTCCACAGGACTCTGAGGTATTACCTCAAAAGGACGGTTCAGCACCGTAAATCGAAGCAGCTCTTTGTGGCTTTTGCACCACATTGCTTGGGTCAACCTGTGTCCAAGCAAACTATCTCTAAATGGATAGTTCGCTGTGTCTCGTTTTGCTAGGAGCATCACAATAAACCCCTGATGGGCCCGGTTGGGGTCACTCCACCAGAGGAGTGTCAGCTTCTTTCGCTGCCCTGCGAAATGTTACTATACAGGACATTTGTGCGGCTGCAGCCTGGAACTTGGTGCATACCTTTGTCAAGCATTACAGCTTGGATGTCGTCTGTTGATGCCGAGCTGGCTTCGGCCTAGCTGTATTACAAGGGCTTTTGTCCTAAGGTCTCTGGAGTCAGCATATTCCACCTCCTGGGGTTGTCTGCCTCCTTGTTGTGGGACTGCGTCCTGATTGTAATAGCCTGCTGCAAGAGCTCCCGCTCGAAGTAAGATAGTACAGTTATGTAAGAAATTACCGTAACAATATATCTTCGAGAGGAGCTCTTGCAGCAGGCACTGCTTCCCACCCACCTTCCCCCTCAAGGTGTGCAGATCCATTTTCATTTTTTATTCTCTGATTCTCTTCATGGTAAGCTTCGTCTCCTTCTCTTGTCAGGCCTTCTTCTGGGTCTTGGCTGGAGAACTGAGGTGGAGCTGGGTCCACCCCGTCTTGTACCCTGACCGACGTCGGAGTGGGGCCGGTGATGGGGGCAGTCCCTGCTGTGTATTGCTGGCAGAAGTTTCACCGGAGGGTCCTAGTGCCTGTGGCGTAATCCTGATTGTAATAGCCTGCTGCAAGAGCTCCTCTCGAAGATCTACTGTTACAGTAAGTTCTTATGTAACTGTACTTTTTCTGGTCCTTTTTTCGCAAGTGGGAATTGTCAGCTATCCCAAGTCCCAACTTGCTCCTTCCCAATGCCTCCAGTTTATTGGAGTGGTGTTGGACACAGCCAAGGGTATGGTCTTCCTCCCTTTGGACAGGGTAGAAACCTTACAGAAGCAGGCTTATTTAGTAGCCTCCAGCAGGTGGGTTCTGGCAAGGTCAGTTCTTTGGCTTCTTGGCCTTATGGCAGCGGCCATACCCACTGTCCTCTAGCCAGGCTCCACATGCAAATTTCGCAGTGGACACTCCGAGCGCAGTGGGATCAGAGGTCAGATAACCTAGACCACATGGTCATGGTCTCCAGTTTGATGCAGCGGGCTCTCCTATGGTGGCAGGATCGCAACAACATCTCCAAGGGTTCCTGTACAGTCCCCTCCTCCCACCCAGACTCTGACTACAGATGTGTCAGGGATGGGTTGGGGCTGTCACCTAGGGAGCTGCGGGACTCAAGGGGATGTGTGGGCTGGGCTGTGGTCTCTGTCCGAGCTTTCTCTGCACATCAGTGTGTTGGAGATGAGGGCAGTGCTGTATGCTCTTCAAGCCGTCCAGCACTTGCTCCTCTAGGGTCCACTATTAGTCCAGTCGGACAATCTGTGTAGTCTGGTACCTCAACAAATGGGGGCACTCGCTCATATCCCCTCTGCACGGAAGGGATGCGGGTGTGGAACTGGGCAATTCTGCAGAGGATGCAACTCTCTCTTGTTCATGTTCCGGGTGTGCAAAATGTCCTAGCAGACAGTCTCAGCCGCACCACAGTAAGAGCCCATGAATGGGAGCTCAAGCAGGCTGTGGTTGTCGACATATTCAAGATATGGGGGTCATCCAGACCTGGATCTGTTTGCCTCCCCATACAATGCAAAACTACCCAGGTTTTGCTCGCTCGTTCTCGGGCATGGTATTTTTTTGCAAGATGCGCTATGCTATCTCTCTGCTGGACAGGGTGGTTTTTGTACGCCTTCCCTCCCTTTCTTGTCCTGCAGAGGGTTCCGCTCAAACTTCAAGCTGAGGGGGCCCACATGATCCTGATCGCCCTGTATTGGCCTCGCCAAATATGGTTTCTGCTTCAGCAGCTTACAGTGGAGCTTCCGGTTCCCCTGCCCCTCTGCCACTGTCTCCTGACTCAGAAGAGGGGCACGCTGGTCCATTCAGGACCGAAATCCCTTCACCTTCAGGCACAGCACCTCATGACATAGCTGCTTCACATTATGAAGTTTACTCTAGAGTGGCTCAGGACCTTGTAGCGCTCAGAAGGCCTTCTACAAGGATGACATATGCCATGAAATGGAAGCATTTCTCCATTTAGGCCACTTGGAAGGGTTGGGACCCTTTCTCGTGCCCCATTTCTCAGGTGATGGATTATTTACTTCACCTCTTTGACCTGGGCCCGAGTTACTTTTCGTTGAATGTTCACTTGTCTGGAAGTCCCCTTTCTTGACTTGACTTGAGCAAGGCGTTTGACTCTCTTCCTCATGGGGGCCTGTTGGATAAGCTGGGGAAAATGGGGGTGGGGAACCAGATGACCAGTTGGATAGGGAATTAACTCCAGGACCAAACCCAGAGGGTCGTGGTTGGCGGGATAATCTCATCCCCAAGGAGGGTCATTAGTGGGGTACCTCAGGGATTGGTCCTTGGGCCCCACCTGTTCAGTGCCTATGTCTCTGACATAAGGAAGGGTATTAGGAGTGAGATGAGTCTCTTTGCGGATGACTCAACACTGTGGGCAGTGGTGGATGGGGAGGAGGGGAGGGTGGCCCTACAGGGGGACCTGGAGGCTCTGGAAAGGTGGTCTAGAAAGTGGAAGCTGAGGTTCAATGCAGGGAAATGCAAGGTACTGCACCTGGGAACCAGAAACCCGGCCAAGTGTACACTGGGGTGGGGGGGGGATGCTACAAGTTTCGATGGCTGAGAGGGACCTGGGAGTGGTGGTGGATGTCAAGATGAACAACTCGGAGACTTGTAGGAGGGCAGCGGCCAAGGCCAACAGCATGCTGGAATGCATCACTAGGGATCGCCTCAGAGGAGGAAGTGATACTCCTCTGTTTAACTTTCTTGGTGAGGCCTTTCAGTGTTGTGTACAATTTTGGAGGCCACACTTAAAGAGGGATATTGAACTCTTGCAGAAGGTCCAAGGAGGCAACCAAAATGATCTGGGGCTTGGGGAACAGGACCTATAGGGAGATGCTGGAAGAGCTAAATATGTACACATTGGAAGAGAGAAGGGACCGGGGGGGGGGGACATTATAGAGGTCTTCAGGTACATGAAGGGGGTAAATAGGGGAGGAACAGTCAGGGTGCTCCGAAGGAAGGAAGGGGTGGCAACTAGAGGGCATGGGTGGAAGCTGGAGGGGAGAGAAAGGAGGAGGTGCTACTTCACTGAGAGGGTGGTGGAGCCATGGAATGCGCTGCCCAGGGGGCTGGTGGAGGAGAGTCAGTGGAGGGGTTCAAGAGGGGGTGGGACAGGTACAGGGGAAGGGTTCTGGAAGCACAGTTCAGTGCAGCAAGAATATTCAGGACTGGGAAGGGAGAAGCCAGAGAGGGCGAGGGGGGCAGCAGGGTCAGCTCCCAGGGTGGGGGCTGAATAAACGAGCAGATGCAAAAGACCGTTAGGCCTTTTCTGCGGCTATGTTAGTATGTCTGCTATTTCTGCCTACCACGCCTTAGTGGAGGGCAAAACTGAAAGGGATCCTCCACCTGAAACCCCTAGTGCGCAGTCCCACGCCACCTTGGGATCTGAATTTTATTTTGGAAAAACTGACCTTGCCTCCTTTCGAATGGGCTGGTGGTTGTGATATGCACTGTTTATCATGGAATTCATGCTTTTTATTTGCAATTACTTCAGCTCGAAGGATTTCCGCGCTTCAGGCCCTGATGTGTAAGGAGCCTTATTTGATTTTTCGCAGATACCGGGTGGTTCTGCGTACCAGTGTTCCGTTTTTACCGAAGTTGGTTTCTGAGTTCACGTTGAATTCAATCTCTTCAACTCCCAGTGTATTACCTTGAGCATTCCAATCAGGGGGAGCAAGTCTGCAAACCTTAGATGTTCACAGAATCTTGCATTATTATAATAACTAAACTAGCGTCTGTCCGGAAAACAGACCAACTTTTTGTTTCATTTGCACCTAAGAGAGAAGGTGCGGCAGTTTCCAAACAGTGTTTATCCAAATGGTTGGCAAACTGTATTGTTTTCTGTTACCAGAAGTATGGTAAATCCCTCCCAGGGGAGGTTAAGGGTCATTCTACCAGAAGCATGGCTGCTGCTACTGCTCGTTTCAGGAATGTGTCTACTGCGGACATTTATGCGGTGGCCATTTGGAGCTCTGTCCACACTTTTACCAGGCATTAGTCTAGACATTTCCTCTAGGCTCAGGACTGGCTTTGGACTAGCTGTCCTCCGAAGCCTTTTGTCCTAAACTCCCTACCTTTATGCAGACTGTTCCTGCCTCCTGTGTTTCAGTTCTTTTGATTCACACTGCTTGGAACTCTGTCCTCAAGGTTATTACCTACAGTAAGAGCCCTCTCGAAATAAGATAGTACAATTACGTAAGGACTTACCATAACAGTAGATCTTCGAGAGAGGCTCTTGCAGTAGGCAAGTTTTTTCCCTCCTGCCCCTCCCTGCTGTTGATGCATTTCAGCCTATCTTTGGCTCCAGGAGCCCACTCTTTTCTCCTGTTGCACCTTCTTAGGTCTCCGGGAGAACTGGAGGGCGGGCGTGGGGACCACCCACTATCTAACACTGGACTGACGTCTGTCACGTGATGCTGGGTGAGTGGTCCCCCACCAGACGCTGCTAGCTAAAGTTTTCTGCGTAATCCTAGTGCTTGCGGCTCAGTCCTAACAGTTCTAGGGACATGGATATGTTGTTCATCCACACTGTCTGGCAGGTTCCTTGCCGCTTTAAATCTTGCCAGAAGGTCTTCAAGCTGGCTCCTCCCACCCACCCGGGTGGTAAAACTCTCGGCTCCGCCCCATGATGCCAGATCTTCCTTACCGCTTGGAAGCTCAGGTTCCCTCCTTAACACTCTGCGTATAAGACTGGTTCCTAATTCTTCGAATCTTCGAAATCAAAGGTTTTTTGCTATAAAGACTTTGGTCTTCTCTCCCTCGCGGCTGCGATGGACAAATCGACTCCCGGTTTCCGGAGATGCCCTTGCGGGCAGAAGATGTCTCAGACGGATCCGCACTCCACGTGCGTCTACTGCTTAGGCCTTGAGCACGACCCGCAGGCTTGCGACCTGTGCTCTTCTTTTTCGCCTACGTCCTCGAAGACAGTGCTGCCCGTTTACAGCTGGGGCGTCCCGAGAAAAGATTTCCTCCGGTTAAGTCTAAAGAGGCCCGGTTGGTGGTGTCCGGCGGCGGGCTCGGCAGATCAGCTCGAGCAGATGATCGCCCTCGAAGAGGAGGCGGCGCGGGCCGCTTCTACCTCGGCTCTCGGCTGGCCGCTTCGATTGCCTCGTATTCGGCTTCTTTTAAGGAGCTTTGTCTGACCCTCTCGAGGAAAGGTGAGGGTCCAACTTCTAGACCTTTTTCTCGGTCCAAAAAGAGCAAAAGTAAGTCTCACCGTCGACGCTCTTGGGAGCGGGAAAGATCCCCTTCCCCCAGTAGTCGACAGTCGACTTCAGCCACTGGCTTCACGGTGTCCCCGTCAGGCCAGTTGACCGAGACTCCCGTCGACGCGGTCGAGATTTTTCTCGACCCGTTGGACGGGTTGTCGGCTGGAGAAGCTGAGAATCCCTTCTCCCCGGTTCCCCCGGTGGGAGTTGAGGGTCCCGTCGGCTCGTCTGTGCCTCCGGTTCCGGAGCCTTCGGTGGAATCGTCCTAACCGAGGGGATTGCCGATTCCCGACACCTCCCCGCACCGTCCTCGGCCTAGCCAAGATTCTCGGTCTTGGACGTCTTCGCGGTCCAGCCGATCCCGCCGCCATAGGCGGTCTCGGCACCGCGGCAAGCGGCGCCGCTGCTCTTCCTCCTCCTCGGACGAGGGGAGACTTCAGCGCAAGTTGCGTCGGAGGTATGAGGAACTCATGTGGCAACAGCTCCTTCTGACCGGGAATAAACCAACCCAGTTGTCTTCCCCGGCCATTAAGTGGCTGTCACCGGAGCGGCCGAAACAACCCCTCGTTTTAGCTGTGGAGCCTGTTCCCAGGCCGGTTGTTTGGCCAATTCTGGTGGAACCTCCGCCTCCACAGCCGTTATTTGGAGCTCCGACCAAAAATTCTCGGTCGGCTCAGGGACTGCCCCATAGGCTGTCTGTCATCCTCACTCCCGATAAGCCTCGGCAGATGGAGGGTGGCTCAGGCCCGAGGCATCTCTTTGAGGACTCTTCCCAGTCCGAGGATGATTCCTCCCTTTTCTCCAAGCGAATGGACTTGGAGTCCTCAGGAGGACAGTCGGTGGACGATAGCCCTTCGTCCTTCCTAGGATTGCTTCGGCTCATCTCGGAGTCCACCGGGATGAAGCTCGAACCCGTTTCTAAACGGGCCAGGTATCCTCTCACGGAGATTCTGGACCGAGGGGATTCCCCTACGGAGGCCTTTCCGGTGGCCGAGGCCATAGTGGAGTCCGGCCTTGGAGCTTTGGCAGCGCCCTGCTTCCTGCCCTGCGCCTTGGCCAGGGATGGCCAGGAAGTATCACGGATCTACCGGTTCCCTGTCTGGTTTTGGAACACCCCTCTGCTGAGGGGTTGGTTACCGACAGCGTTTTCCGGCGCGCGGGGAGCGCCAGGGATGTGGACAAACCTCCCGACAAGGAATCCAAGAAATTGGATTATGCCGGGCGAAAAGTCTATGCTGCGTCCTCTCTCGGCCTTCGTCAGGCCAGTTCGGCCATCCTCATGGCACATCTTTCTCATGCCTTGTTGGGCTCCCTGGATGAGGTCGTCCCTCATCTTCCCGCGGATCTGCAGACTACGGTCAGGCAGGTGCAGGACCAGGGCAGGGCAGTGGCCAAACAGCAGCTCCAGACTGCTTTAGACATTGGGGACTCATGTGCCAAGTCTGTGGCGGCCGCAGTGGCCATGTGTCGTCGGGCTTGGCTGAGGATATCCACCTTTACGTCGGATACCCAGCACAAGTTGGCGGATGTTCCCTTTTTGGGGACTGACCTCTTCGGCCCTGGGGTGGAAGGTCACCTGCAGAGGATCGAGAAGTCCAATGCTAACTTGGACTCGGTCTCTTCCGCTCAGAAGGACAAAGGCCGCAAGCCTCAGCCTAAGCCCTTTCGTCCTTCTGCGCCTCCGGCTCGCCCGGCCCAGCAACGTCAGGGCCAGCAGGCTCGGGCTTGGCATCCCAAACCCAAGCCGTCGGCTTCCTCCAACAGGAAGCAGGGAGGTAAAGGCCCAGGAGGTCCCTCCTCCAAGCCTGCCCAGTGACGGGCTGAGGGGTGTCGCCCCCATCCCCTTCACCTCACCCTTGGTTCCCCCCGTGGGGGAACGGCTCCGACACTTCCTTTCCGCCTGGTCCGTTATTACCAAGGACAGGTGGGTACTGGAGGTGGTGGGAAAAGGCCTGCCTCTAGAATTCGAGCAGGCCCCACCCTTCAGAGCCGTCGCACCTTGGGGAGCCTCGGGGTCCGCAGCCTCACTGTTGGCTCGTCGGGCCGACATCGCTCTCCTCCTCCAAAAGGAGGTGATCAGGGAGGTAGCGGACCCCCCCAGACCCGGGGTTTGTGTCCAGGTACTTCCTGGTTCCGAAACGGACGGGGGGCTGGCGCCCCATTCTCGACCTACACGACCTGAACAAGTTCCTAAGGTCTCGAACCTTCAGGATGATCACTCTGGCGCAGATAATACCATCTCTGGAACACGGCGTGTGGTTCTGCTCTCTGGACCTGCAGGGCCGCGTTCTTTCACATCCTATCCGTCCGTCACATCGGAGATTCCTTCGCTTTCGAGCGGAGGGATCCCTTTTCGAGTTCCGAGCCATGCCCTTCAGCCTGTCTTCAGCTCCCAGGGTCTTCACCAAATGCATTGCAGTGGTGACAGCTTTCCTGCGGCGCCGGGGGTCCGGGTGTACCCTTACCTGGATGACTGGCTGATAGCAGCCCTCTCCAGACAGGAGGTGGAGCGGTCCAGAGATCTGGCCCTCCAGGTTTGCTCTCAAGTCGGCCTTCTCATCAACGAGGCCAAGTCGGAACTCGAACCCAAGCAGGTGATTCTGTTTATCGGGGCAGAGCTCGACTCTCTTCGAGCCAGAGCACGGCTCCCGGCGGACAGGGCCGAGGTTCTTACCTCCTTTGCCCAATCATTTCTGGTTGGGCACTCGCGCACTGCCCGGGACTTCCTGCGCCTCCTGGGTCTCATGGCGGCCTGTACCAGTGTGGTCCATTGGGCACGGCTGCACATCGCCCCTTCAGTGAGGTCTGGCCAGCCAGTGGTCACAACGCTGCAATCCATTGGACCAGCTAGTGATGGTGACCCAGGATGTGGAGCGCTCTGGTGGTGGACGTTCCATCTCATCTGCAGGAGGGCATCCCGTTTGTCCGCCCGAGCCGACAGTCTCTCATCGACCGATGCCTCTCTGATGGGTTGGGGTGCCCATCTGGGGGAACACCGGCGCCACGGCCTCTGGTCCCCGCGGGAGTCCCGATGCCACATCAACCTGCTGGAGCTCCGAGCGGTCCGCCTAGCTCTCACCGCCTTTGCTCCGTTTCTCCGGGGTCAAGTGGTCCGAGTCCAGACGGACAATACCACGACCATGTACTACCTAAACCGCCAGGGCGGGACGCGTTCCATGCTTCTATGCAAGGAAGCTCTCCGCATTTGGTCACTCATGCGCAGCCTGGAGGCCGATCTCCTAGCCATTCATGTGGCAGGAGCCTCCAACACCCTGGCCGATGCCCTGAGCCGGATAGGGGCTGCATCTCACGAGTGGTCTCTCCTGCCGGGTAGTACAAGATCTGTTCTCCCACTGGGGCACACCTCAGGTGGACCTGTTTGCCTCAAGGGAGAACGCGAAGCTGAGGCTGTTTCATGCCGGCCCCCCCTCAGCAGGGCTCGCTGCAGTGGGATGCCTTCTCGAGGCTGTGGACCCCGGGCCTCTCTTATACCTTTCCCCCATTTCCCTTGATCCACAAGGTGCTTCTCAAGGCAAGGAGGGACAAGGCGCAGGTGATTCTGATAGCTCCAGACTGGCCCCACCAGTTCTGGTACCCAGATCTCCTCAGCCTCAGCTCCAGGCTCCCGAGGCAGCTTCCAGCTCGCCTGGACCTGCTCTCAGTCAATCAGGGGAAGGTGTTCCATCCGGTCCTTCAATCCCTGCACCTGACGGCCTGGTTCCTGAGCAGCTAGAGTTCCAGGCCTTGGGTCTTTCCGACGAGGTCCTCAATGTTGTTGAGGCGTCCCGTAAGGAGTCGACCAGGAAATGCTATGCCTTCAAATGGAAGAGGTTTTCCATCTGGTGTCAGGGCAAGGGCTTGGACCCTTCCTCCTGTTCTTTGGCAAGCATTTTGGACTATTTATGGTCCCTTTCTAGTCAAGGGCTTAGGTCGACGACCCTAAAGGTGCACCTGGCAGCCATCTCTGCTTACCGGGCGCGGGCGGGGAGCAGTCGGTGGCGCAGGAGAAGGTGGTCTGGCACTTTTCAAAGGTCTTGATCACATTTCCCCTCGATGCGAGAACCTCCACCTCCGTGGATTACTGCTGATACTGGCAAAGTTCATGGGCAAGCCATTCGAACCAATGCACAGGTGTGAACTCTCTCCCTGTTGGAAGACCGCCTTCTTGGTGGCTATCACGTCAGCCAGAAGGATGGGAGAACTCCAGGCACTCTGCATCGAGTCTCCTTACCTGGTCTTCCACAGGGACAGGGTTGTCCTGCGCCCCCACCCGAAATTCCTTCCGAAGGTGGTGTCGGAGTTTCACCTTAACCAGGTGTTGACTCTGCCGGTGTTCTACCCCAATCACACATCGGAGGCCGAATACAGGCTCCATACTTTGGACCCTAGAAGGGTGCTCGCTTATTATAAGGAGCGCACGGCTGAAATTTTCGGAGAGGTTCGCCAGCTGTTTGTCACCCACGCTGAAGGCCGCACCTGGCAGACCTGCAGCCAAGCGGACGATAAGCAGGTGGGTCACCTCCTGCATACATCTCTGCTATAAGTTGGTGGGCATGGAGCCTCCCAGAGGGATAACAGCTCATTCTACCCGTCATACTGTTGCATCGGTGGCTGCTTCCAGGGACGTCCCTATCCAGGAAATCTGCAGGGCTGCTACCTGGAAGTCAGCACACACCTTCATTACTCATTACCACATCGACCTTGAGTCACGCAGGGATGCTGGTTTTGGGGCCTCGGTTCTCCAGTCTTTATTCCCTAAGTAGGGGGTGTGCGCCTTGCCTCCCTCCTCCCGGAGAACAGCTAGGAGTCTGCCAGACAGTGTGGATGAACAACATATCCATGTCCCTAGAAATACAGGTTACTCACCTGTACCAGGAGTTCTAGGAATGGTATATGTTGTTCATCCACACGACCCACCCGACCTCCCCGGCTTTGACGCACAACCTGAGCTTCCAGCGGGCCAGATCTGGCGTCATGGGGCGGAACCGAGAGTTTTACCACCCGGGTGGGTGGGAGGAGCCAGCTTGAGGACCTTCCGGCAAGATTTAAAGCAGCAAGGAAACTGCCAGACAGTGTGGATGAACAACATATACCATTCCTAGAACACCTGTCACAGGTGAGTAACCTGTATTTATTGCCTACTACAAGAGCCTCTCTCGAAGATCTGCTGTAACAGTAAGTTCTTATGTAACTGTACTTTCTCAGGACCAACAGTAGATTTCTTCCCAAAGTGGTGTCTGAATTTCACCTTAACCAATCTAAAATGCACTCTCTTTTTCACAGACAAATCCACTCCTGGTGAGTGCAGGCTTCACAGCCTGGATGTCAAGAAGGCATTGACCTACTACCTGGAGCACACCAAGCAGCTAAGGTCCTCACACACAGCTTTTCCTCACCTATGGTGAGGTGGGCAAAGGCAGGCCGGCCCCCAAGAGAATTATCTCACACTGGATAGTCTCTTGCATCCAGTTCTGCTACAGTAAGACTGGCAGACAGCCACTTCAAGGCCTCTGAGTCCACTCTACCAGGGGCACTGCAGCCTCAGTGGCAGCACAGAAGGACATAACGTTGCTTGATATTTGCAAAGCAGCTGCTTGAAAGACTGCACATACCTTTACAAAGCACTACTGCTCGGATGTACAGTCCAGATCGGATGCAGATTGGGCACTGCAATCCTGC
Source organism: Neoceratodus forsteri (assembly GCA_016271365.2). NCBI lineage: Eukaryota > Metazoa > Chordata > Ceratodontiformes > Ceratodontidae > Neoceratodus > Neoceratodus forsteri. The sequence goes on along the minus strand of CM028133.1, from coordinate 678,641,010 downwards.
AGAACCTGTTCCCTCCTCCCAACGACACTGCTTTGTAAGCTGCATTAGTCAAGCATACTGGGGGATTCCTGGGGTGAGACGAAAAATTCTAGGAACGTGCATAATGATGTACTATCAACACTTCTGGCTGGCAGTGTCCTTCCCCTTTAAGGCTTACCAGAAAGTATTCAAGCTGGCTTCTCCCACCCATGTGGGTGGTAACTCCCTCGGCACTGCCCCGTGATGCCAGATCTTCCTTTATGCTGAAAAAAGAAGGTTCCCTCCTTATTGTTCTCCATGCTGAGTAGGCTCTTTGCTTCCCAACTTTTGTGATTGCGAATTTCTTCATCTTCTGGTGATTTTCTTCACTTCTGTGTGATGGCCAACTCGAAGTTTGCACTGGGATTCAAAAAATGTGCGTGAGGGCAGAAGATGTCCCGGACGAATCTGCACACCACATGCATCTGCTGCCTAGGCCACAAACACGATCCCCAGGTGTGTGGCCTGTTTTGCACTTTGCATCCTACAACTTGGATGACCAGCATGCTCGGCTACTGCTGGGGCATCCTGATGAATGGGATCCTACGGTTAAATCAGAAGACACCTGTTGGGTGCTCTCCACGGCTGCGGGGTCTGTTAAACAGCTTGCGGTGTTTGAAGAGGCTGCAGCTCAGGCTGCGAAGCATGCCTTATCTGCTTCGGCCTTTCTACTGCTTCCTTTAGGCAGCACCTTTTTTGGGGCGTTTTGGGATGTGTGCCAGTCCCTTCCCACTTTCGGGCAGGGCCCCTCTCTGAGCACTAAATCCAAATCCTCTTAAAAAAAAAAAAAAAGACTAAAAAGAAGTCTCGTCGTCAGTCATGGGATTGCAACCTCTCTCGGGCCTCAGATTCCCGTGCTTCTATGGAGGTTTCAACCATGGTCGATCCTTCAGCCCTGTCGGCTGGCTCCATGGTTCCCCCATCGGGCCAGTTGGTCGAGGTGCCCATCGACCAACCTTTCAAGATATTTCTTGAGCCGGTTGACCTGTTGTCGCCAGATTAGGCAGATACCTCCCTCTGTAGGACTCTTGTACTGCCTGTCACCTCCCAGGGAGGGTCGAACCAGCCTTCTGATCTGGTTCCTGACCCTCAGGATCCAGTGAACCCAGAGGATCCTCTACTTTGCTGGTTCCCTCCAAGACCCACCATTGGCCCCGATGGTCGAGGTCACAGTCCTGATCCCGAAGCCCTGAGTCGAGCAGCCCACATTTACATTGGTGTTCCCGTTCTGCACATTTGGTCAAGTGGTGTCACTGCTACTCCTCCTCGTCTTTTTCCTTGGAGAAGAAGCTCTGTCTCAGTATGCATTGGCGCTACGAGGAGCTTACGTGGCACCAGCTCATGTTCACTAGGGTTAAGGCGATTCTGGCTTCCACCCTGGCTGTTGCATGTCTCCCGCCACCGAGGACTCTGCCTTCCCTGGCTTGGCCAGAACTGGCTCAGTCTCCCCCAGTTCCCCCACCTATTCAGGTGGAGTTGCCTCCTATACAGCCAAAGGAGGGGCCCCCTCCCAAGGATGCCTGCACTGCTTCAGGGTTTCCTCATCAGCTGTCTCTTACTGTGACTCCTGACAGCCCTGGTCAGTGGGGACTCAGGAGGTCGACCTTTATTCGACGAGTCCTCAGAGTCTCAGTGCTCCTCCCTACCCTCTTGTCCATGGGATATTGAGTCAGGAGAGGACTTGTCGACGGAGCGCGGTCCCACTTCTTTTGCGGGCCTGCTCTGTTTAATCTCTGAATCTACAGGTCTTCATATGGAGCCTGTCCAGAAACTGGCTAAATACCCCCTGACCAAGATTCTCGACTGGGGTGACTCCCCTGTGGAGGTCTTCCCAGTCACTGAGGCCATTCTTGGCCCTACTCTGGAGCCTTTGCTACACCCTGCCTCTTGCCCTGCGCCATCAACTGCAGGTATGCAGTCTCTACTGGTTCCCTGTCTAGTTTGACCATACACCCCTCAGCTGAGGGTCTGGTGGCAGACTCTGTCTTTTGGTGTACTGGCAATGTCGGGGACATGGATAAACCTCCCAACAAGGAATCCAAGAAGTGGAATCATATGGCCAAGAAGGTCTATGCGGCCTCCTTCGGCAAGCGGGTTTGACCCTTTTAATGGCCCACTTTGCTCACTCCTTCCTGGGCACCCTTACTGAGGTGCTTCCTCACCTCCTTGCGGACTAACAGACCATGGTCAAGCAGGTCCGAGACCAGGGCCGAGCAGTGGATAAGCAGCAGCTCCAGATGGCCATGGATATCGGTGACTCCCGCGCCCTGTCTGTGGCCACGTGCTGCAGGGCCGGACTGAGGATCTCAGCCTTCATGGCAGATACCCAGCATAAAGTGGTGGATGTCCCCTTTTTGGGCAGCGACTTGTTTGGTCCGGGGGTCAAACGGTACCTTACTCGCATTAAATCCGGTGCTACTCTGGACTCTGTGACGACCACCCAGAGGCATCCCAAGGGCTCTAAGGCTCAAACGAAGAAGCCCTTTTGGCTCTTCTCTGCTCCTGCGGCCAAGCCGTCCCAGTCCCCAGCTGGGCAGCAGGCCCCTCATTGGTAAGACTCGACAGCTAGTTCCTAGTGCTTGTATGGCCTTTATAGTGTCCACCTTCCTAGCTTCACTTTGTAGTCTGTCCTGCTCTCTTTGCTTCTCTAAGTCCAGTTGTTTAATACAGAGCCATCTTAGTAAATCCTGTATCTCAGAGGGGAGCATGTCGTCTTCCTCCTCGTCCTGGGAATCAGAATCTCCTCCTGCGCCTTCCTCCTTTAATTCCTTCTTGGAATCAGTCCTGACCACCTTCCGCCTCACGTCACCCAGACCACTGCATAAGGCTAGTTGATACTTCTCTACCATGGTTCTTGTGGAAACTCCCCCTGGAATGGGCACCTCTGCCTTGGCCTGCTGCTTCTGGTCATCCATGATTTTTTTAGCACCAAAATCCACCAAGAGCTTCACTTGCCTCTCAAATCCCATTGCTAACACCAAGTGTGATCGTGGGTACAAATGGAGTCCAGGCAATGTTCAGGATGCAACAACTTCAACTTAAATTTATTATTCAGCAGACAAAAAAAAGCAGACCGACTATGGAAAATAAAGTAAAATAACACGAAAGAGGTCTAATATTGGCTTCTCAAACAGCTTCAGTCATCCACCTAGTAGCATGCTAGGGGACAGGTAAGGTAGCGCTCCTACCAACAACTGACTTGCTCTACTATTACAAGAACATTTATTAAGCAATAAGGCATGACCAAGGGTTATGGTAATGGTCTGTTAATCACCTTCTAGGGGTGTACTGTGGCACGAGGTGTAGCCGAGTGCCACATGCCCCTAGAGGGTGATTAACTGACCATTAACATAATCCTTGGGAGTGCCTTATTGCTATTGTACAGTCGTAGCCAAAAATATTGGCACCCCTGCAGTTTTTTCTAATAATGCACCATTCCTTCCAGAAAATTGTTGAAATTAAAATATTTTGGTATCCACATATGTATTTCTTTGGTTTGCAGTGGAATAAAACAAACAGAAAAATTTACTAAGTCTTAGCTTTTCCACACAGAAATCCTTAAATGGCCCGGACAAAATTATTGGCAGCTTTTAGAAGTAGTTAGAAATAATTAGATTTCAAGCAGGTGATTCTTCTTCACTTTGGAACTGAACTCACCTGTGGTGAGTTGCAGGTGCCTGCAATATAAAAATCACTCATTCAACCAGTTTGAATAGAGAAAATGACTCATTCTCCTGTTTTGTGTCACTGTGTGTACTGCAGTGAGCATGGAGAAAAGAGACAGCCAGATAATTGTCTGAGGAGGTCAGACAGAAGATTGTAGCCAAGCATGGACAATCTCAAGGCTACAAATCAATCTCCAGAGACCTTGATGTTCCCTGTTTCCACCATACGTAATGTTATCAGGATGTTTAAGGCCCATGGCACTGTAGCCAACCTCCCTGGACGTGGCCGCAAGAGAAAACTTGATCGAAGATTGAAGCGCAGGATTGTTCGAATGGTGGAGAAAGCACCTTGATCAACTGCCAAACAGATTCAAGCTGACCTTTAGACACAAGGTACGACAGTTTCAACTCACACCATCCGTCTCCAACTCAATAAAAGGGGGTTATATGGTAGGAGGCCCAGGAGGACCCCACTGCTGAGAGAGAGACATAAGAAAGCCCGACTGGGGTTTGCCAAAACACACCTGAACAAGCCAAAATCCTTGTGGGAGAATGTCCTGTGGACAGATGAGACCAAATTAGAGCTTTTTTGGTAAAGCACATCATCTCTATGTTTACAGAAAACAAAATGAAGCCTTCAAAGAAAAGAACACCTTCCCTACAGTCAAACATGGAGGAGGTTCAGTGATGTTTTGGGGTTGCTGTGCTGCCTCTGGCACTGGGTGCCTTGAGCGTGTGCATGGCATCATGAAATCTAGAGATTACCAGGCCATTTTTGGAGCGCAATGTTGAACCCAGTGTCAGAAAGCTGGGTCTCCGTCGAAGGTCATGGGTCTTCCAGCAGGACAATGACCCCAAACACACTTCAAAAAGCACTCAGGAATGGTTCAAGACAAGACACTAGACTGTTCTGAAGTGGCCAGCAATGAGTCCAGATCTAAATCCCATTGAAAACCTGTGGAGAGATCTGAAAACAGCAGTTGGAGGAAGGCACCCTTCAAATCTGGGAGAACTGGAGCAGTTTGCACAAGAAGAGTGGGCCAAACTGCCAGTAGAGAGGTGCAGGAAGCTCATCCATGGCTATAGGAAGCGGTTGATTGCAGTTATTTTGACCAAAGGCTGTGCTACCAAATATTAAGTCTAGGGTGTCAATAATTTTGTCAATGCCATTCCTTTTCATTTTCTGATTTAAAAGGATATATCAAATTCTGAATCAAAAACAAAGGTTCTGTAATATTAACAGAGAAATAAAGAATTGTGGAGACCAAATACTGTACTGTTGTTAATTTCAACTTATGTTTAGACGAAATTGTGAGTTATTTGAAAAAGTGCAAGGGCGCCAATATTTTTGGCCACGACTGTAATAAAAAATATTTTTAAACCGTGTTAAACCTTGTTCAGCATATGGCTAAGCTCTACATGTATGTTAATAAAAGATTAACATAAGGCTGTTAGAATGTTTGCAGCCAATCAGAAAACTCCATTTCTCAGACCATTTTTATAATACTAGTTACAAGTCTCATGACCCACTAAGCAAGTCCTACATTATACCTTAAACCAAAAAAATAACTTTAAAGGCTAAAAAATTATATCTCAATACATAAACATCTCATATTATACTGTTTTACAAAGATAGGAACACATCAGTACAAATAATAAGGCTTATTAAAAGAAAAACAAAGAATATGCCAGGAAGTCAGGCTCCTCCCAGCTGTGACTGTTATAAATAGGAAGAAGACATGGCCGGCTGCCCCTGAGTAACACAGTCATTCTGCAGGGAGGCCCTGAGGTTCTACAAACAGTTTGCTACCTAGAACACAGGTACATATACAATTGCTTTTTCTTTTTCACCTGAAGTTTCTAAACAGCAGAGTACAATGATAAAAACCCTTCTGTACTCTGTATTTCTTAAAAGAAGTTTCATTGCAGCTATTTTATCTACATTTATCTGTCTTTTTAAAGGCAGTTCTCATACACCATGCTGTACAGCCTAATTAGTAAGGTGTGTCCCTGCACAAGCTAGCATAAGCTCTGCTGCACTATTAACTCCTTTATCACAAAAAAACAAACAAAAAGGAGTACTTGCAAGGCAGAAAAGGAGTCTCCTGTTCTTCTTTAGGCACTGTTTTTGCCTTTTGCGAGGTTTATCCAGTTTGCACAATCGGCCATTCTCAATAATCCTGGGGCTTTTTATTTATTTTTTGTTGACGGGGTAAGTGCACTAGACAGATTCTGCCTATTTTCAGGCACGACCCAGGGGAAGGGGATACAGATGAATGCCAACTGACTTTTGAACCAGATTAAGCTGTTGGTGGTATTTTAGTGAATTTGGGGGGGGGATTGGCCGCTGCACTGGGGAAATTCCCCTACCCTTTTCGAGAAGTGCCATGGGATCTTTAACATCCACCTAAACTACCACCAGAACAGGCAGATGGGACCTTGGTTTAACGTCTCATCCGAAAGATGGCACCTCAGGAGTGCAGCACCCACCTCGTGCTGCAGTGTAGTGTCAGTATTGGGCTATTAACCCAAGTGCCTGGTGTGGGGATAGAACCCACAGCCTTCTGATCTCCCAGCCTCAGAGGCGAGTGTGCTGCCTGCTGAGCCACTGACACTGCTTTTACAGGCAGTGAGAGGGCTACAGGAGTGACAATGAAATGAAAAGGGATAGGTAGAATACCCACATGTGGGCAGTGTGTGGGTAGGGAAAATACAGAAAGAGCAAAGGGGCAGAGGAAAGCTAGTGGATAGCAGAAAATAACATTATAGGGCACTGTTGCAACAGTTTTTACTGGAAAAGAAGGAAATATCACTTCAACAGCACAGAGTCTTCTAGCTGACTGTAAATAAGCATAGTTTAACGGCTGGACTAGCAAAACACAGCCCTCTCTACATTTGGGCAGTGTAGCTAGATTTTGGGGGGGTAATAACTAAACCTAAGCCCATTTTACATGAGGGATCCCCTGGAAGAAACAGAATTCCTATGGTAAGTAATTTTTTCATGTAGAGCATGTCTGAGGTACTTAATAGTGATATATGTTTGCATTTCATGAATTTAATTTATTGTATTTTGTTTACACCATGGAAGTTAAAAGTGGTTGAGTTAATTGAGGGAGACACTTATGGTTACTAATAATCGAAAAGCACTTGTTATTGAACTGTTTAGAATCTTGTATAGTAACATTGCTCTTATGAAGTTGTAACAAAACTGTTTTGAAATATGCCAATTACTCGTCTAAAATAATACTTTGCTCTACTCTCCCAATGTGTGTTGACTTGTACATGAAGCATTTTAGTCTTTTTTTTTTTTTTCCCCCTCCCCCTCTCTGGCAGCCCACGTTCTGGAGGGTGGTCCAGTCCCATCCCCCTGACATCCACCAGGTTCATCGAACATCTTCTCCCAGGGTTGGTGGGGGGTCCCCAGGCTCCCACCGAGGACCTGATCCATTTCTTGTCTGCACCCGGCTGGTCAGGGAGCGGAAACTGTGAGCCCCTCCTTCATCCAGCTGACATAGACTTTTTCTTACTTTTTTTCCCCTCCGAGGAAGGGCTTGCAGTGACAATAATAGTGGTGTTGTGCATGCTCCCATGGCCTCTGCCCACTATGTAGTGTCGGTGTGCAAGCCCCCAGCCTCTACTAGGGGCCAGGCAAGTATCGATTGCTGACCCTCCTCGGCTCGGTGACCTGCTTGTTCTACAACACGGGTCACCGCGATTTTAGTGTCTTTAACAAAAGAAAAACAAAATGCCTAATGCCTTTCAGGTTTCTGGAGTGTGTACTTTAATGGCTTTAGATTAGTATACTTTTTTCTTTTAAGATAGTGGAAATGTAAGTGAAGATGAAGTGACAGCTATCTTGGCTGATGTAGTTCCCACCATTACCAGACTGCGCAGCTCCGTAAGAAGCCGTGTCATTGCTAGGACTCGCCAGAGTGAGAGAGTGAGGGCAACTGTGAACAGAAACAGGATTACAGATGCACGAAGAAGTCAGGTACTATATTTTTAATAATATGAATGTCTTGATTGTTCTGCAGAAAAACAATACATTTCTAGGGATGTGGATATGTTCAATCCACAGTTCTTGGCAGGTACCTTGCCACTTTAAGAGATGCCAGAAAGTCTTCAAGCTAGCTCCTCCCACCCACCCGGGTGATGTAACCCTCGGCTCTGCCCCATGACGCCAGATGTTCCTTACCACTTGGAAGTTCAGATTCCCTCCTTACTGTGCTCGCATTTTACAGGCCCTGGCTTTTCAGTCTTCGGATTTTCATCTGAAACTTACCTTAAAACTTATCAGACTTTGGTCTTACGTCTTCTCTCGCGGTTTGCGATGGAAAAGGATCCGTTCAGGTTCCGGCGCTGGTGCCCTGCGGGCAGATGGCGTCCTGAACTGATCCTCACGCCATGCGCCTATTGCCTTGACATGGCCACGAACTGCAGGCCTGTGAAATGTCTGTCCTTCTTGCTGTCGGTACTTGAGGACCGCTACCCGACTCCAGCTGGGGTGACCGGAGAAACGGTACCCACCGGTAAAATCAAAGGAGGCCCTTTGGGTGATGTCTGCAGTGGCGTGCTCTGTGGAACAACTTGAGCAACTAATGGCTCCTCCTCAGCCTCAGACTTTATTTAGCTCCAGTTGGGTTCCTCCTACACTGCTTCCTTTTGGGAGCTGTGCTAGTCCCTCTCCACCAAAGAGGAGGGCCCTTTGGGGTGTCACACCCCTCATTCCCGTAAAAAGGAACTGAAAAAAGATGAATCTCAACATAGACGCTCTTAGGAGCGGGAGAGGTCCCATTCCCAGGACGACTGAATCTCGACTTAGGTTGAAGTTGCGGCCAGGCTGCTGGTTTTACGGTGCCTCTGTCAGGCCAGTCAACCGAGATGCTTGTCGAGGCGGCCAAGATCTTTCTCAAGACCATCAACAGGTTGTTGACCGAGGAGGCCAACAACTCTTTGTCTCAGACACTGGTGCTTCTGGTGCCTTCCAAGGATTTGTCTCAGCCCCCTGAGCCGAAGTCCCTGGTTCCAGACCCTGAACCGGAGGAGTAGCGTGTTTCCCCCACTCCTTCCTTGATTCTCCGCTGGCGCCGCTGATGGTCGAGATCGCGGTCTCTGTCCATGTCGGGCAGTTCCCTATGACATTGGCGCTGCCAGTCCTGACATCACGGAAAGCGGCGCCGCCACTCTTCTTCCTCATCCTCCTCGGCTGAGGAGAGGCTTCAACACAAATTGCGTCGGCGCTATGAGAACTTAATGTGGCAACAGCTCATTTTGACCGGCTCTAATCCGACGCCGGCCTCTACTCCTGCTATTAAGTGGCTGTTGCCCGAACGGCTGACGTTGACTCTCGCGGCCATTCCCTCGACTGAGGATTCGATCCCGGCCCTGCCGACTCAGCCAAAGCCGGCCCCTCCGCCCATTGTGGTGGAACTTCCACCCCCTCAGCCGAAAGTTGAAGCGCCGACCAAGGATTCTTGGCTGGCTGAAGCCCTGCCACCTCGACTGTCGGTCACTCTCACCCTGATCACCCTCGGCGAGTGGAGAGTGATCTGGGTTGTCGCCAGCTTTACATGGACTCCTCTGTGCATTCATGTCTGGTGGACCTGGAGTCCTTGGTGGGGGTTTGTCTAAGGCCGAGAGCCCCACCTCGTTCCTTGGTATCCTTCAGCTCATCTCCAAATCCACCAGGATGCAGCTCGAACCTGTGCAAAAGTGGGCCAGATATCCCCTTATGGAGATTCTGGGCAAGGGGATTCCCCCACGGAGGCCTTCCCTGTGGCCAAGGCCATAGTGGGTCCGGGGCTTAGATCTATGGCAGCATCCAGCTTCTTGCCCGGCGCAGTCTGCCTGGATGGCCCGCAGGTATGCTGTCCCCACAGATTTCCTCTCGGGGTTTATGGAGCACCCCTCAGCCTAGGGGTTGGTGGTGTTTTTAGGTGCTCTGGCAATACTCAGGACGTGGACAAGACCCAGATAGAGAGTCCAAGAAGTTGGACCGCTCTGGTAAAAAGGGTCTACGCTGCCTCCTCTTTAGGCCTCCGCCAGGCCAGCTCAGCCGTTATGATGGCACAATTTTCACATGGCCTGTTGGGCCCCCTGGATGAGGTGCTTCCTCATCTCCAGACTGACCCTTCAGATGACGTCTCAAGCATATCCGGGATCAGGGTAGGGCTGTGACTAAGCAGCAACTCCAGACTGCTCTGGATATTGGCGACTCTTGTGCCTATTCGTAGTGGCCACAGTGGCCATGCACCACAGGGTTTAAGCGCAGGATCTTTACCTTCACGGGGGATACTCAGCACAAGCTGGCAGATGTCCCCTTTCTGGGCACTGACTTGTTTGGGCCCAGGGTGGAGGGCCACCTTTAACGCATTGAGAAGTCCAGTGCCACCTTGGACTATGTGACATCTGCACAGTAGGACAAAGGCACCCGCTGTCAGCAGTGTAAGCCCTTTTGTCCCTCTGCTCCTGTGGCTAGACCAGCCCAGCAGCAGAGCCAGCAGGCTCAGACTTGGCACCCTAGAGCCAAGACTGTGGCTTCCTCTGTCAGGAAGTCCAGAGGGAAGGGTCCCAGTGGCTCCTCTGCCGGCTTCTCCTCCTTGAAGCCTGCCAAGTGACAGGTTGCAGGGTGCCGTCCCCAACCCCATCACACCTCCCCTGGGTCCCCCGATTGGGGGCTGGTTCATCCACTTCCTTTCCGCCTGGTCCGCTCTCACCACGGACTGCTGGGTGTTAGAAGTGGTCGGCAGAGGCCTGTCTCTAAAGTTCGAGCAGGTCCCACCATTCCGGGGCGGCTAAGTAGTCCGTCGCTTCCCAGTCTGCTCTGAGTTGACATCTATCAGCTCCTCCGACAGGAGGTCATCTGCAGGGTGGCAGATCCTCTCCCAGGTCTAGGGTTAGTCTCCAGGTACTTCCTGGCCCCAAAACGGACAGGGGGCTGGCGTCCCATTGTCAATCTGCACAACCTGAACAGGTTCATAAGGCTGCGCAGCTTCCAGATGGTAACTATGGCTCAGATCATACCATCTTTGGAGCAGGGCATGTGGTTCTGCTCCCTGGATCTTCAGGACACGTTCTTTCATGTCCCAATCCGTCTGTTCCATCGTTGGTTCCTCTGCTTTCGGGCAGAGAGAACCCTTTACGAGTTGCGAGCCATGCCCTTCGGCCTCTCATCCGACCCTTAGGGTCTTCACCAAATGCACTGCAGTGGTGGCAGCATTCCTGTGGCATAGAGGGGTCCGGGTCTACCCTTAGCTGAACGACTGGCTGATAGCAGACCCCCTCCAGGCAGGAGGTGGAATGGTCCAGGGATCTGGCCCTCCATGCTTGCTCCCAGCTTAGTTTCTTCATGAACGAGACCAAGTTGGAACTCGTGCCTTCGTAGGTGGTTCAGTTCATTAGGGCGGAGCTCGACCCTCTCTGAGCCAGAGCTCGGCTCCTGGCGGAAAGGGCCGAGGTTCTTTCCTCCTTTGCCCAATCATGTCAGCTTGGGCAATTTCGTCCTGCCTGGGACTTCCTGTGACTTCTTGGTTACATGGTGGCTTGCACTATCATGGTCTGTTGGGCTCGCTGGCATATGCTTCCCCACCAGTGGGGAATGGCCAGCCAGTGGTCTCAGTGCTTGGGTCATCTTTACCAGCTAGTCACTGTGACCCAGAAGATGTGGGACGGCCTTCAATGGTGGCTCATCCCAGCTCATCTGCGGGGAGGGGATCCTGTTTGTCCGCCCGAGCCGACGGTCTTCCTGGCAGCTGATGCCTTTCTGATGGGTTGGGGTGCCCTCAGACTCTGGTCTCCTCAGGAGTCCCGATGTCACACCAACCTGCTGGAGCTCCAAGTGGTCCAGCTGGCCCTGACCACCTTCGCTCTTTTTGTTCAGGATCAAGTGATTCAAGTCCAGACAGACAGCACCATGACCATGTACTATCTCAATAGGCAGGGCGGGACACACTCCTTGTCTCTGTGCAAGGAAGCTCTTTGCATTTGGTCTCTCGTACTGAGCCTGGAGGTGGATCTCCTAGCCATTCATGTGGCAGGAGCCTCGAACAGTCTGGCTGATGCTCTCAGCTGGATGGGCGAAGCATCTCACAAATGGTCTCTCTTGACGGATGTAGTACAAGATCTGTTCTCCTGCTGGGGCACCCCACAGGTGGACCTGTTTGCCTCCAGGGAGAATGTGAAGTTAAGGCTGTATCATGCCTGCCCCCCTAAGTGGGGCTCACTGTAGGGAGATGCCTTCTCGAGGCCATGGACCCCAGGCCTCTTCTGTGCCTTCCCTCCTCTGCCTTTGATACACAAGGTGCTCCTCAAGATCAGGAGGGACAAGGCACAGGTGATCCTGGTAGCCTCCCGACTGGCCCCGCCAGTACTGGTATCCGAATCTCCTTAGCTCCAGGCTCCCAAGGCGGCTACGAGAGTTCCAGAAATATCCAGAAAACATCCACGGTAATGATCCTTGTATGCTTAAATTACTACTGCAGCCACTCCTGATGTGTTCAATTAAATGCAAGTCTCACTTAAAGATGGGGTTGGGAGGGTGCAAACACACAACACCTGTAGACAGATCCTTTTATAAAAAGTTTATTCTTTATTTACATTCGGCCCATAACCTCAACGTTTCACCAAACAAAGTTGGCTTCATCAGGAGACACCTTTAAATCCCTTAAAAGCATACAAAATTACAAATATCGGTGACCTGTCCACATAAATTATTTATGGCAGCAATATATGATAAATCTCCTGTTTAAGACACAATCTGCCACTCATTTTGCATAAGGCCAACCAGACTGCTCTTCTGCTTCCTTTCACAATCCAGAAATGTTATATTCCTTCAATCAAGCATGTGAAAAATAGTTTACTTTGCTTAGGTCTTGTACAACAAGGTGGTCTGCTTTGCCACTCAGTCCCACTCTAGGAGCACCACTGTGACTCTCTAGCACTTATCAGCTGGCCTTCGTTTGAAGCCCATCTCAGGTACCCAGTGCTCTGCCTAGCACATAAGCTAATTAGCTCAACACCTCCCCCAATCCTCTCAGGGTTCATAACTGTCAACCAAAATCCTCGCAACCTACGGACCTCAGGCTAAACTCTTCTCGAAGTCCCAAGGGTAAGGACCAAGGCAGGGGGCATGTCCTTTTCCCACACTGCCCCTTCCCTATGGAACAGCCTTCCTTCTGAGGTACGGGAAGCTTCATCACCTTGAGCTTCCGAACAAGACTCAAGCCACACATGCTCACCACGAGTGAATGCCAATGCTATGTTACCTGACACTTCCACTCTACCCTCCTGCCTGAGCACTTACCTCATACCTACTAAAGCTGGGAGCCCTAATCCTTCTCTACTAGCTCTCCTCCTAACATACAAGAGTTAGAGTGGTCAGGCAGAGGCACATCCTAGATCCTATTCCACTCAAGAACTCATATGTCACACTGGCAAATGGGGACAATCAAATAGAGGTACCCAGAGAAGTGGAAGGAAAGGATGTGGAGGTTAGCCAAGGAGGTGACCTCAGCGGGGAGAGCAGTGGACCCCAGAGGAGGAGGAAGCGAATCCTGGTGGGGGACTCCATCGTAAGAGGGATACAGCTAGGAACACAGGAGGGGGAGGACAGGGAGATGAGGTGCCTATCAGGTGCCACGGCATGGAGGGATGGAAGGAAGATCCTGGGGATCACTGGGAAGGCAAGACGGGAGGGTGAGCTGGATGTCATTATCTACCTAGGTACTGATGACCTGGCAAATGGGGAGCCAAAGGAAGTTCAGGAAGAGTTTAGGAAATTGGGGAGGGGTGTCAAGCAAGTAGCTACTTCTGTCACTTTCTCAGAAGTACTACCTACAAGAGGCAAGGGAGAGCATAGTGCATGCACCAGGAACTTTAACTCATGGTTGAAGAACTGGTGCCGTGATGAAGGGTTTGGATTCATTGGTGACTGGGGACCCACCTGGAGGATGGAGGTTTGTTCAAGCCTGACGGCCTGCATCCATCCTGGAAGGGAATCCAAGCACTCAATGATAAGTTTAAATGCTACATTGGCAAGCATTTAAACTAGCAAAGTGGGGTGGAAGGCCAGCAAGGAGGGTACCTACTTGCTCACCCCCTACAGCTAGCAGTGGAACCAGTGAACCGGAGGAGTGGCTATCTCTATAAAGCAGTGTGCAAAAGATGGAGATTAGCGCCCAAGAGGTGGATAGGCAGAAAAGGGGCAAAATTCAGCAGAAGGGAAGACAGCAAGGAGAACTAGTGATAAAGGACAACCAAGGAAGGGGCTGGAGTAGCACAGCGAAACAGTCTAGGGAGGTCAAATCATGGAAAGCCATGTGTGCCAATGCCAGGAGCCTTAGCAACAAGATGAAAGATCTGGAGGCTGTCATGGTGCAGTCAGACCTGGACAGTGTGGCCATCACTGAAATCTGGTGTAATTATAACCACGACTGGGAGATGGCCATACCTGGCTACAACGTATTCAGAAGAGACAGGGCAGGTAGGAAGGGAGGAGGAGTGGCACTGTATGTGAAAAATGACATAAGGGCCACAGAGATCCAGGAGGAACAAAATGGGGGAGAGATACTGTGGGTTAAGCTGAAAAGGAAAATGGGGCCAGCCATCCCAGCAGGTGTGGCTATAGAACACCAGCCCAGGAGGAAGAAACAGATAGAGTTGATGCTAGCCATCCAAAGGATGGCAGACAAGGGTGAGGTAGTACTGGTTGGAGACTTCAATATTCCAGACGGACTGGCGCTCCAGCAGCAGCATCAACTAAGAGATTTATCCTGGACTCTTCAGGGTGCCTTCCTCAAGCAACTGGTCATGGAACCAACTCTGCAGAAGGCAATGCTGGACCTTGTGCTCACAAACAGGGACAGTGTGATGGGAGTAACAGTGGGGAGCACCTGGGTAACAGTGACCACCAGTCATTGTGGTTTGAAATCACAGAAAGAGCAGAACCAAACCACACAAAAACATGTATCCTGGATTTTAGGGGGGCAGACTTTGGGAAAATGGGGAGATACTTGAAAGCGGCATTAAGGGGAATGGGACAGGAATCAGGGGTTGAGGAACAGTGGGCAGTATTTAAAATGGGGATTATAAGAACAACAGAATTATGCATTCATTAGCAAGAGGAAGGAAGAGGAGACCATTATGGTTTTCCAAAGAGGTAGCAAAGAAAGTGAAAGCCAAAAAGATTGCATTCAGGCAATACAAAAGACACAGGCAGAAGGTGATAGGGAGAAGTACCAGGAGAAGCAAAGGAGGAGGAGGTCAGTAAGGGAAGCCAAAGCTCAGACAGAAGAACACATTGCAAAATCAGTGGGTAGAGGGACAAGACCTTTACAGGTACATAAGTGAAAAAAGAAAGGCAAAGGGAGGGATAGTGAGACTGAAGGGAGAGGATGGGGGCCGCGTGGAGGATGACAACAGTAAAGCAGACATATTGAAGAGGTATTTCTGCTCAGTCTTTTGAGGAGGGTAATGGGTCTGAAGGGGGTACAAGAGGTGAGAATGGTGCAGAAATGGACACAAGTCCCTTTACACGAGAAAGGGTCCTGAAGGAACTGGTAGTAATGAGTTGATAAAGCAGTGGGGCCAGATGAGGTGCACCCCAGGGTCCTTAAAGAACTAAGAGAGGTGGTGGCTGAGCCTCTGGCTATCCTGTTTAGCTGATCACTGGAAACAGGGGAGGTACCCAAAGACTGGAGGACAGCGGATGTGGTCCCCTTATACAAAAGTGGGAACAAAGAGGAAGCGGGTAACTACAGACCAGTCAGCCTCACCTCAGTAGTGGGGAAGACCATGGAAGCACTGCTGAAGGAGAAATTGGTGGAACATCTGGTTGTCAGTGGACTACAGGACCCAAGGCAGCATGGTTTCACCAAGGGAAGGTCATGTCAGACCAGCCTTCATTTAATTTTTTGACTGGGTGACTAGGGAGGTGGATCAGGGGAGGGCAGTGGACGTGGCCTGTCTGGACTTCAGCAAGGCCTTTGACACTGTGCCACAGAAGACTATTGCACAAACTGGGGAATATTGGTGTGGGCAGGACAGTAGTGTGGTGGGTAGGTAACTGGCTGGGCCAGGACACAGAGGGTGGTGGTAAATGGTCACTCCCAGAGGGAAGAGTGACCAGTGGGTACCACAGGGATCAGTGCTGGACCGGTCCTATTCAACATCTTCATCAGTGACATTGCGCAGGACCTAGAAGGCAGAATTTCACTGTTCACTGATGACACAAAGCTCTAACAGAGTAGACACACCAGAGGGTGTAGACTGAATGAGAAGGGCCCTGCAGAAACTTGAAGAATGGTCAGGGGTTTGGCAGTTGAAATTCAATGCAAAGAAGTGCAAGATGATGCATATGGGGCACAAAAACCCTGGCACAATATATCAGTTAGGGGGTGAGGATATAGCATGCACCAAGCAGGAAAGGGATCTTGGGGTTATCTCTGATGACCTCAAGGTAGGGAAACAGTGTGACAAGGCAGCAGGTAAAGCAAATAGGATGCTGGGATGCATAGGCAGGGGCATCACCAGCAGGAAAAGGGAGGTCATAATTCCACTATACAAGCCACTAGTGAGGCCCCACCTGGAGTACAGTGTACAGTTCTGGAGACCTTACTTACGTAAGGACAAAGACAGGGTAGAGAAGGTTCAGATGAGGGCAACAAAGATGGTACATGGATTGCATCACAAGTCCTATGAGGACAGGTTGAAGGAACTGAATATGTACTCCCTGGAGGAGAGGAGGGAGGGAGGGATATGAGAGACACAAGTATCTTATAGGGAGGAACGTGGTGCAGGAATACACTATTTTTAAGCGAAAAATATGTTCCAGGACTAGAGGGCATGGGATGAAGTTGGAGGGAGGACGATTCAGAGGAAATGTGAGGAAGAATTTCTTCACAGAACGGGTGGTGGACAAGTGGAACACCCTGCCAGAGGAAGTGGTGAGTGCTGAAGCAATTACGGGATTTAAGAATGCATGGGATAGACATAAAGGAATTCTGGAGGTCAGGGGTAAAGGGCAGCAGACTTCTAGGAAAACATAAACTGAACTTACAAGCTCAAATGGGCAGACTGGGTGGGCCATAGGCCCTTATCTGCCGACACTGTCTATGTATCTATGGCGCCCTAATGGGCCATGAAAAGGAGAACATATGTTGTTTAGATGATCACCATGTGCCAGGTCCATGGGTCAGTGAGTCTACATACTAAAGAGTAGTGTTGAAATCCTTAACATAAGACAGGAACTCATCAGCCTAAGGCCCAAATAATGCTGATCCATTAAAAAGAAATTAGCCATCTTCTTCTGGATATATCTAGCAAAACTTTATGAGGAGCAGATTCTGCAAAACCAAGCTGATCACATTCTTTGAGGAGAGACTAGGGAGGTGGACCGGGGGCAGGGAAACAGATATAATTTATTTGGACTTCAGCACGGCCTTTGACACTGTGATGCATGATACGCTTCTGATTAAAGTACATCACTGTGATTTACCTGAGCATACCAAAAGATCCATAAGATACTGACTTGCAAGCAGAAAACAGAAGGTTGTGGTTGATGGACACTGCTTTCCATGGAGGGTACACAGCAGTGTCCCATGGGGATCAGTGCTGAGGTCACTGCTTTTCAACATTTTCATCAATGATCTGGAAGTTGGAGTCTTCAGCAGGCTGCTTATGTTTGTTGTTGACACTAAGCTGACTTGGGTGATGGACGCACTTGAGGATGGGGACAAACATCAATATGGTCTGGGTGACTGGTCAGACACTGAGAGTTGTAGATTCAAAGTAGCCAAATGCAAGGTGCTACACTTGGGAAGGAGAAACACAGACGGACCTACACAGTGTGGGGGCCACGCGCAGCAAAGTAATAGCAAAAGGGCCTGTGGTCATAACAGACAAAGAGATACCGCATAGCAAGCAGTGCACAGCTGCTGTCAAGAAAGCTGAAAGAACTCTGGGGCATGGGGGGGGGCAGTAGAGAAGGGGAAATAACTGTACTACTTCACAATGTTCTGGTCTAGCCTCACCTGGAGCATTGTGTGCAGTTCTGGGCTCCCAAATACAAAAAGGGAAATGAAATAATAGAGATGGTGCAAAGCTGGGCCACCAAAATTATTAGGGTATGGAGGATGAAAGTTATGAGGAGCAAAGGAGGCTGGAGGGGTCTAATCTCAGTCTTCTCTATACTGAAGGGTAGAGACAAGGTCAAACAGATAGGGATGTTTTATCTGGTGTGCTCTAGCAGGAAGTGGTAATACACACAAACTCAAAGATGGTGAATTCAGAGGTAAAACTAGGAGGTACTTTTTCCCAGAGGGTGGTAAAGCTATGAGGCAGCCTACCAGCCAAGACAGTGGACATGAAGACAGTACAGGTCTTCAAGGCAAGTCTGGAGAAATTTCTTCTTACCAAGGGAAACACAGGGAACCCTGGGAAGTAGGGTCAGTGGGAAATCCCTATATCAGTACCTGTTTGGACAGCATACTTGTTGGTCCATATTTATAAAGGGAGGGTAGACTTCATGGATATAGTA
Organism: Neoceratodus forsteri; assembly: GCA_016271365.2. Lineage (NCBI taxonomy): Eukaryota > Metazoa > Chordata > Ceratodontiformes > Ceratodontidae > Neoceratodus > Neoceratodus forsteri. Next base: position 678,622,794 of record CM028133.1, on the reverse strand, counting down.
TCTCTTTTTACCTTAAATTACTATGTTAATATGTATATCCTGGGAAAAGAGCAAAAGCACGGACGTACATGCCATTTCATAAACAACCCAGTGACTACCCACAGAGCTGGCATCTGCTTGATTCATGGCCATTTACAAATGCTGCATAGCTGTGGCCATCACACATGCGATCACATGGAAACATCTTCCCTATAATCATTAAAGACAGAGTCCAGGATCTTAGATGCCCTGCCACAAATAAAGGGAATAGTGGCCCATACAAACTACACAGGCATACAGTATGCCCAGTATGCACAAGGCATAAACCTTCATAACCCACTGGTCTGGCTACTTCAGATTCTTGTTAAAAGGATTAGGAAGTGGCATTATGTACTTAGAACTTTTGAACACTGCAGAAGCCACTAACCCTGCAAAGAAATGTGCTGCAATAAGGCATTGTACCTCTGAGTAATCAGCATAAAAGGGCTATACCACTAGGAGAGGAAACCAACAAGGTAGGGCTGGAACAGATATCCTGCACTAGTTTCATAATAACCTCATGGGAACCTACTTTAAATCTCCGGTAGGGGGACTTTCAGTGTATTGGACATAAAGCCCCAGATACAAAAGGACTCCAAGTCCTCAGAGGGACAGGTTTTGAAGGCCCAAACCCCAGTTCAGTTCTGCTAAAATCTGATTCTGGGTGCCTCAAGTTTCTAACCAAATAGGAGACAGATCGTAACTGAGGACAAGCATATAAAGTGAAACTGAGAGGCTTTCCACCAGGGGCAAAGTGGAAAATGTAGTCTCCATGAAGGTAACTTATCTTGGGGGTGGTGAGAGTAGATCTCACTGTGTCTGTGTCTGTGTGTGTGTGTGTGTGGGGGGGGGGGGTAGTGTTGGGTAAATTTTTTTCTATTACTTTCTACTACATTTGGAAACTTGTTCCAGGAAGCTCTGTGCAGTCACTAGCAAGGATGGTTAAGTACTAGAAAAAGTAATACATCTTAGAATTATAGTTACTTATTCTTTTTGTACAAAAACAATAAATAACTATAAAAGATTACATTTTTTTAAAGTAATAGGTTAGTTACTAGTTACTTTCAAATAAATGTAATCAGTTAAGGTAACGTATTTCTTTTGTATAAAAATACATAAGTAATTATAACTGTAAGGCGTATTACATTTTCCAGTACTTCTCCATCCTTGCTAGTGACTGCACAGAGCTTTCTGGAACAAGTTTCCAAAAGTAATAGAGAGTAATAGAAAAAGTAACTTACCCAACACTGGTGTGTGAGCGTGGGGGGGGTGTCTATGGAGGATGATTTACTGAGAAAAATCTATTTTGTGGTGCTTACCCCATTAATGACCTGAGAGAGTTGAGAACTCGCCGAAGGATTAACCCATCTGCACTTGAGCTTGAAGGAACTCCAACACCAACCTCTAGAACAGTAATTTTGGGTGGAAAACCCATACAGAGCTCTGAATACAATTCCTTGAATATAGCTTTGATGTTATAGGTCCTCAGACTCCTCGTCCTCATAGACTAAAGACTGAAACTTAATATTGATCATCACCTTCTGCTGCCTAGCAGCATTTTTAAGACTTCCAATCAGGGAACCCAAAACACTCAATTCTAAGGTGAGGACAGCACCCCAGCACACACAACTGCCCTTAGATTTGGGCTGCAAGGTGGTGTCCTGCCTGCCAAGAAGCCAGGCCAACTGATGGTCCAGGAACTTTGATTGCATAGCCTAGTATCTGTCACAATGTTTTAACACTGTACTCAAGACCTCACCAGGACAAATAGGTGTCATACCTGTAGGTCACAGACATTCTATGGTAGTAAGAAGGAGAAGCAGACATCCAGTTAAAAACTCCAAAATCTAAAGGAAACACTGACAGCGTGACAAGGTTTGAGGGTCAACCTGAAAAGAATAAAATGTTAAAGTCAAAACAATTCTCACAAAACAGAAAGGACTTGCATCTTTCAGAACCGGGGACATGGAGAGGATGGAGACTCAAAGATAGAGTATGGAGTAGGATGTCAATATTCAACTAAGTGCCTTTTGTGAACTTTGCATATGCACCCAGGTGAATATACAGACTCATCCAAAGTACAGTAGTTAGAAATCTAGGTTTCTGATAACAGAGGTTCTTAGAGGTGTCAACTAGTCTATTGGTGATGGAGTTAAGACCATACAAACTCTTTCAATAATGAATTTTAAACCTAATGTGAGTTTCAGTATCCCTCCATCAAAAAGCAAACAATATCCCAGCCACCCTTTAGGTTCTGTGCCATAGCTCCTCGTGTCAGACTTTCAGGCATGATTTTTATGCTCCTTAAACTTCCTTTGCAGATAGTTTCTGCTTTTGATACTGAAGCTAAAACATTCTGGGAGTTGCAGCATCCCATCGAAATCTCTAAATAAAGCCAATATAAATAAAACATTTTCAGATTACTTTGATTTTTCCAAGACATAAAACAAAACATTCTGAAAACTGCATCACAGTAGCACTACCTCTAGTGCACAGAAGTAGAAGGACATTCACGGACTAGGTGCTTTTGGGCATGCCCCCTAGTATAAATATCTGGATACACAGTATATTTATTCTTGCCTGTATATGTAGAGTAATGTATAGATCCTACACACTTCCATAAAGGCTTTACTGTGTTTTATCATACTATATTGTGTATCTATCGTTGCACCTGGAAATGACAAAACAAGAAAGCATGCACCCCTGATGCAGGGACCTGGTGCTTTTTTGGGGGTTACTGAACCCCAACCCCCAATCAAGGCATGTTCCAAAAGTAATTGCACTTGAGTAGGGAAAGAGTTGGCCAAGTAAAAATTAATTAAAAGTCACAGAAGATCATCAAAGTGTTTAAAGTGACTTTAAGCTTTCAAAAAAAACCAAGCACAGATCAAATCAGATCAACTGATTAATGATGCTGTGAAACCTGATTCAGCATATAATGCTTAAAACTGAAACCAGCTTCAGTGACCAGATGCTGCAGTGCTTCACTAAGAAAGAGCTTTGTCAGGGTAACTTATGGACAGCAAAGCTAAACTAAACTGTATTCTACTTTCTATGTTAAAAATGTGCAAACTATAGTTTGAAAATAGATGTGTGCCATTTTCTGCACCCAGTCTCTAATAAAGCATGTATTTTGTGTCAACAAACAAATAAGCAATGACCTGATTGGCACCCCATTTATATATATATATATGTTTTTTAAAGCATCCTTAAGATTCATTATTGTGTTTTCAAACACTCTCGATCATAAAAACACTGCTTATGGTTACATACAAACATACTAAATTACTGGCAGAAAAAGGCTCATAGGTCTATCACGTCTGCCCGATTGTGTAGCTCTTAGTTTCATATTACCACAGCTGCCCCAGCCCTACCCAAACCCTTCCCTTTCTCCCTTTCCTGGTCTCCCCACCTTTGTGTTCTTGTCTGTACTAATCCTGCCCTTGACTCTGTCCCAACCCGTTTAAAGCTATCCACTGCCCTCAGTTTGATTAACTCCTATGGCAGTGCATTCCAGCCTGCTTCCACTCTCTTTGTAAAGTAGTGCTTCTCATCTCCGTCCTGAACCTTCCCCTTCCAACTTCAGACTGTGCCCCTAGTGACCCTCCTCCTTTTAAGCGGAACAATCCTAACTCTCTGACTTTGTTTATACCTTCTCAAGTAACTTAAAGGTCTCTATCATGTCCCCTCTTTTCCCTACTCCCTTCCAGGGAATACATGTTGAGCTTCCTCAATCTTTCCTCATATGACAACTCCTCCAGTTCCATGATCATTTTCAGAGCCTGCACTGCACCCCTCCAGTAAGCTCACATCCTTTTTGAGGTATGGGCACCAGTACTGCACACAGTACTCTAAGTGTGGCCTCACCAGTGATCTATACAAGAGCTGGATGACCTCCTTCTTTCTAAAGGTGATCCCTCTGGCAATGCACCCTAGCATCCTATTTGCCCTTGTTCCTGCCCTCCTACACTGTGCTGATACCTTCATGTCCCCTGTGACTATTGCCAGATCCCTTTCCTCCTCTAAGTTGTTACCTGCACTCCCCCAAGCCAGTAGCTGGTCCTGGGATTTCTTGCTCTGAGGTGCATGACCTTGCACTTTTTTTTTTTATTTACACTTTCTTTATGCACTCTACAGCCCGGGCATCCTTCTGAGGTACTCAATCGACATGGCCTCTGCTCCATGCCTGAACCTCTTGCTACCAGCTTCCTCCCCTGAACACCCAGGCAGATCTAGCCCACCGGATCACCCACGTGGTGGGCCCACCCTCCCATGGTAGCCTTTCTGAAATTAGAGAGGCCTACCTGAGCGTCAGGTCAGCCATGGAGTACCCTGGAGCACTGGGCTGACGTTGGGATGTGGGCTTTCCCTTGGAGTCCTCATCATCTCTGCGGTCCCGTAGAGGTTTTTTTCTTGTTTTTCCCCCCTTGAAGTGTGGCATGCAATGACACCAGCACATGGCTACCCTGCTGGTGTCTGCCACACTCAATCCCTTACGCTGGCTGGCGTACCTGCAGTGTCCTGATCTCCATTGGAGGCAGCAGGACACGAGGCGACCCTGGATCCCTCCCATGGAGGAGAGCTGTCCTCCAGATGCTCTATCCTCTCCCTCCCATGCCAACCCCTGGCAACCCGAGTCCATCACCGAACCCGGGTCACCGGTGTAGCGCGAGGTGTGGTGTCCAGCGCCTCAACCCTCAGCGCCATCAGGCAGGCACTACCTTGCACTTCTTAGCATTAAATCCCAATTGCCACTCCCTAGACCAGTGTTCAAGTTTAGCTAGATCCTCTCTGAATACCTGCCTCCCTTCCTCATTGTCCACTTTTGCACAAATCTTAGTGTCATCTGCAAACAGGCTGATCTTACTATTGACCCCTCTGCAATGTCTCCAATGAGGACATTGAACAAAACAGGGCCCAGTACTGAACCCTACGGTATCCATTTGTTACTGGCCTTGGATTGGAAGTCTACCCTCTTACAACTACCCTCTGTTGTCTACTCTGCAACCAACTCTCAACCCACTCCACCAGTTTCTCCCCATCCCCATGTCCCTCAGCCTGCTCATTAACCTCCCATGGGGCACTGGTGGAAAGCCTTGCTGAAGTCTAGGTACAAGACATCCACAGCGTGGCGCCTGTCAACTGTCCTAGTGACCTAGTCAAGGAAGTAGATCAGGGTAGTTTGGCACGATCTTCCCAAGACAAACCCATGCTGTCTCTCATCCTGTAGACCATTATTATTGAGAAAGGTTATCAAGCTCTTCTTTAGAATGATCTCCATCAACTTCCCCACTATGGAAGTCAAGCAGTTGCCTGGTTGGTCCTTGGGTCCTCTCTTGTAAGGGACACGTGAGCCATCCTCCAGTCCCTGGGTACCTTTCCCATCTCCAAGGAGGTGTTGAAGAGGTCTGTCAGAAGGCCTGCCAACACCTCCGCCAGTTCCTTCAGGACCCTTGGGTGTACACCATCTGGACCTGGTGCCTTGTCCACCCGCAAGACTTTAAGGCTCTTCAGAACTCTGTCCTCTTGGATGACCCCATCTGTTATCTCTGCCCCCCTTCACCCTTGGCCCCTTTCCCCTGCGGTATTGGGCCATCTCTTTCTTTTGTGAACACCGAGCAGAAGTACTCATTGAGTGCCTCTGCCTGTTCTTCTCCTTGTTCTGTCCATCCCCCATCCCTTTTGATTCTAACAATGTCATCTGTACAACTCCTCTTCTCCCTTATGTATTTAAAGAATCCCTTTCCTCCCTTCTCTGATCCCCTGAGCCAACTTCAGCTCATTTGTTGCCTTGGCTGCCCTGACTGATTTGGTCACTTCCCTAGATGACTTTGTGAACACTTCTCTATCTTCCTCATGCCCCAATTTTTTGAACTTAATGAAGGCCACTCTTTTCTCCTTCACCTTCCACTCCACTTTCTTGCAGAGCCAGCTAGGTTTTTTGGACCTGGACTGCTTACTCTGAGATTTGGCACACATGTTCGTGGCCTCAATCAGCCCCTTCCTAATGATTGCCCACATCTGTTCAGCATCCATTGCTCAGTAAATTTTAGCTAGTTGGCCCAGTGATGAACGGGGATGGATCATAAGGCACCTTGTGCCTTACCTTTTCCATGCTGGCGACCCAGGTTTGGGAATGGACCTGTGTCATACGGGGTTGGCTGGGAAAGGAGAAGATTGAGCATCCGAGTGACTGCTTTCCTCTCCTGGGAAGGGAGGTCTGTTGGCCAGGCCTAGGTTGCCCCCAGGTGGAGGCCCGGAGGCAGAGCAGTGTCAAAGAGGCAAGTACTGGAAGAACTGTGGGGGACACGTTGGGCAAGTGCACTCCATGCATACACATAATGCTCTGCAATGGGGAAGGGAGAAAAATGGCTTGGAGGATCTTAATGAAGCCCAGCATGGCCACGCCCTGCACGCACTGTCACAGGTCACCTATGGTCCACTTTGGATTTGTTGCATCGGGGTGGCCTCCTCTTGGTCCTGCCATGAGAAGGAAGCCTGGGAAAAACCTAGACCAGGTAGGAGACCAGGCAGTCAGATTGCTCCTGGGGAGGAGACCAGGGACTGGGTTGATAAGCCACCCCTCCAGAGACAGGGAGGATAAGCATCTATATGGGACAAAATACACTGCTTATCCAAAGGTGCACAGTAACAAACCGTACTGCGATGACGGAAGGGACCTAGGGTCCATCTGGCTCAGCCCTGTTGCCGTAAAGCAGTGACAACAACAGAGGAGCTGGCAACATTGGGAAACTTTACAATTCTAGTCAATTTCACAATGGTGCTGGACTGCTGATACTTAGGGAAGCAGTATTCAGCTGGGTCTGGAGTGCATTTTTACCCACTCCAAACAGATACTACTCTTCTGATTGTAACTGCTCTTATCTGCAGCACTGTGTGTGTGTGTGTCCAACTGGGTAGGTGCATAAACCATTAGTTTCTTATCTGTTTTAAATGACATGGCAGAACAAACTGCAAACTTGTTAAATTTGATGATAATACAAAACCTGGCAGAGTAACAGGCACTCAAGACGCTACAAGGAAGATCAGGAAAGGTTTGCATTTCTTATGTAATCGGGCTGACACATGGCAAATGAAATGTAAAACCTATAAGACTTAGACTAAAGTAATACACTCTGGTCATAAACTTGCAAAATACAAGTACAAAATGACTAGGCTTTAACTAGAGCTGGGAGACTGCAGAACAGATCTCAGAAGTGAAAGTGGATACCGCTCTACAATATGGAGACCATGTGGAAAATCAGTTGGAAAACCCCAGATGAACGCATGGATATAGTGCACAGTTAAACACAGAGGAGTACAAATCTAAGACAGTTATGCTGAGATTACATGGTGCACTGGTCAGAGGTAAGAACCAATTTAGGATACTGTGTTCAGTTCTTGTCATCACAGAATAGAAAAAACATTACAGTGCTTAAAAGATGCAATACTGTACTAGACAAGTCTACATCAGTGAGAGTCACCGAAAGTGCTGTAAAACCAAAACTGAGGAACGCTCCTTTTCATACATAACAAGGCCTTATTTACTCAACCACTTGCCATCAGATGTAAACCTTTGAATGTCCTTTGCTTATTTGAAACCAAAAAGTTTCGATAATCTACTCACCAGTAGAAATATCATTGTGCAAATCACTAAATTGTGCCCATACATAACTGACTTGCTTTCTATGTGCAACTGCTTTACTTCATAGGTTGTATGATGTCAGTTATAATTGATTGTACCTCCTTGTATAAACGTGTATTGTACTATAATTATTAGTGCCCCCATACTACACGTGAAAATCATGTGTATTATTTTCTGTCACAACTGTTTTCTCGTGTATAATGGACAACATGAGCTACAGTGCACTGCACTGCAGGTGCATGACACCAACACCGTAGAGCTGAAACTCACAATTCAGCACCAAGTTTTAACTCAAAAAAGTCTGAGTTCATTGTTGTCACATTGCATTTTGTTTTTCCATATTGAAACCCAACAAACTTTCCCTCATAGAGTCATCTTCAAAAGCTGTACATTTTTTTTTCCACTAGCAAAAATCACTTATACTTAACTGCGAATAGTCATTGATTGTCTATGCTGGCACATCAGTAACTAACTAAAGCATAGCATTCCGCTAGCTCACAGAAGTAGCGGTCAGTAGTGCTACCGCTTGCGGCACCATCAACCCGGGTTCGGGAATGACCCTGGAGCATCGGAGGGTTGGCCGGGGGAGGTAGATTGAGAGTCCCTTGGATATTCTCCACCTCTACAGGGGAAGGGGGGTGATGTGCCTCCGGTGCTGTGCCACAGCCTGGGTGACCATGGGTGGCAGTTGAGCACTGGAGCCAGGAGCGGGTGTGCTGATGGCGTCATACAAGGAGTGAGGATGCACGCATGCCCTGACATCATGGGTTGGGGGTGGAACATGGAAAAAGCTCCCAGCCTGCAGGATGGCACCACCTTTCCATGCAGGCTCTGCACTCACCTACTGGCCCGCAACCAAACTAGAGGTCCTCCAGGGTTAAGAGGCGGCCCAGCCACGGGGGGAGGGGGAAAGCTGTGGGGCACTGCAAAGGTCAGACAGGTAAGTCCTCGAGATGGCAGGGTGACAGGGCTGGGGTGTGTAGGGCAGATGGGGCAGGCTAGGCGATCAAGGGGGGTATATAGTATAGTAAGTAAAAAAAAAAAAATAAATACAGCGTCCCCTTTCACTTACATACGAACATAAGATGAAGCCAGCAGATATAGGCCTAGCAGTCTATCAAGTCTGCTTGAGTGTGCAGCTTTTAGTGTTGGGCAATGATCCTGCCCCCCATCCTCCTCTGCCCCATTCATACTGTTATCTCCAGCTGAATTTCCCCAATCTCCTCCTTCCCCATTCTGATTTTGCCTTTATGCCTATCCCACCCACCCCTTAAATCCCCCAATTGATGTTAGCGAAACCAGTTCCTCAGGCAGAGCAATCCATGCTGTCATTACTTTCTCAGTGAGAAAGTTACTCCGCAGCTCCCTTCTGAACCTCCCCCCTACCAGCTTCATGCTATGCCCTCTTGTAATCTGTGACCCCTTCCCTTAAATTTAAAGCAGCCCTCATGGCCTGAAGGAAAAAACTGTTGAGTACTTAGAGGCCAGTGGGACATAGGACCCAAGGCAGCATGGGTTCACAGCGGGAAGGTCATGTCAGACGAATCTAATTGATTTCTTTGACTGGGTGACCAAAATAGTAGACCAGGGAGGGGCTGTGGACATGGCCTACCTAGACTCTAGCAAGGCATTTGACACAGTCCCACACAAAAGATTAATAGTCAAATTAACCAGCCTGGGAGTGGGTCCTAGGGTGGTAGCCTGGATAAAACACTAGTTGGACAACAGGACACAGCAGGTCATAGTAAATGGAGTCTACAATGAAGAAAGGAGGATTACTAGTGGGGTACCGAGGTTCAGTACTGCGTCCAGTCCTTTGTAATGTCTTTATAAGTGACATTGCAGAGGGACTTGAAGTGACTGGTTGCTTGTTCCCAGATGGCTACCCACTTCAAGATCAGAAATCCTCTCTCCATCCCCATTTGAGAGTACCAGGTCTAAGATTGCTCCCTCCTGAGTGGGTTCCAAAACTAGCTGTCTGAGGCATGCCCCCTGTAGGGCATCGAGAATGGCCCTGCTCTTGGATGTGGCTGCAGCAAAGGTGCTGCAGTCAACATCTGGTGTATTCAGGTCCCCCATCAGCAATATCTCCCCTTTCTCTGCCATCCCAAGGATGCCTTCTATCATTTCCTTGTCCATTTCCTCCCCCGAGACATGGGTCTCTATACAACCCCTGTGCGGATTATGGAGCCATTTCCAGTCTCCAGGGTGACCCACAGTGCCTCTCTCTCCTCCCTGTTTACCCTTTAGTTCTGTTGCTTTGATCCCTTCCCTTACATAGAGAGCTACTCCTCCTCCTCTTCTTCCCTCCCTGTCCCTCCAGTAGATTGTGTACCCTGGTATGTGGACATCCCAGTCATGGTTCTCTGTGTACCATGTTTCTGTGACTGCCACAATATCCAGGCATCCCTCTTCCACCAAGGCCACCATTTCAGGGAGCTTTTTACCTAGATTACGGGCATTGGTACTCATTACCCTCCATTTTTCATGGCTTTATTTCTTTTTGCCCCATCCCTGTCCCTACTGCCTTTGTCTTTTTTTCCATTTACCCCTGCCCTTCTCCCTATCAACTGCTCTATTTTGGTATTTACTTCACTAATTACCCTGATTTTTTTGGGGGGGATAGGATATCCCTTCTCCTCTTCAGTGCCTCCCCCCTTGGCTAGTTTAAATGCTTGCCACTGAAGCATTTAAACCTATCACCTAGGATCCTGGCTCCCTCCAGGATAGATGCAGATCATCATGCCTGTATAGGCCTGCATCCCTCCAGGTGAACCCCAGTCCCAAATTAAGCCAAATCCCTGAGCTCTACATCAGCTTTTCAACCAGTCATTGAATCCCATGGTGCAGAGTGCCCTAGCCTCATCCATGCCATAGACAGGTAGCACTTACGAGAAAGTTACCATGTGTGCTACTTGTCTAAGGCCCTTCCCCAACTCCACAAACACCTGTTGACTGCTCTGATCCCATTCTCAGCCAGATCATTTGTCCCTAGGTGGATAATGATATCCAGCTCCCTCCCTCCCTCTTGCGGCTGTTCCCACAATCCTGAGGATTCAAACAGCCTTCCTGAGGAGGATGTGGGGTCTAAAACTGTGGGAGAATTCAAGAATGTATGGGACAGACATAAGGCAATTTTTGTGGGGGGGTAGGAAGAAATAGGCTGTTGGTTAAATAGGATCTGCAGCTTATGCTCTAGGTAGGGAAATGGGCAGACTAGGTGGGCCAAGCAGTCCTTATCTGCCATCAAAGTCTATGTTTCCATGTTTCTAACCCTGTTTATGCCCTTCAAGTATCTGAAGGTTTCAATCATATCGCCTCTGTTCCTTCTGTCCTCCAATGAGTACAGTGTAACCTAACCTCATAGGGCTTTTCCCTCATCCCACTCAGCATCTTGGTCGCTCTTCTCTGTACTCTCTCCAGCAATATCAACTACACGCAGTACTCCACATGAGACCTCACCAATGCCCTGTACAGCAGCAGGATCACCCCCCTCACTCCTTGAGGTAATTCCGCTTGCTATGCACCCCAGGATCCTACTGGCCTTCGCTGCCGCTTTCCTACACTGTGCAGAGTGATTCATGTGGTCTGTTACCAACACACCCAGATCTTTTTCCTCAACGGATACTGACAACTGCACACCTCCCAGATTGTACTTGAATCCAGGATTCATATTCCCAAAGTGCATAATTTATTACTTATTCATTTAAACTTTTGTTAACCAGATAAATGTAATGAGTCAAGGCTAGCTTTCATGCATGACCCGGGGTTTTTTAGGTAGCCAAAAAGGTGTTTACAAAAAATATACATACAGACAAAAACAACAATACAAACTATACAAAACATTTACAGACAAGCTGGGCATATATGTCATGAGCAGTTGCTTAAAACTATTATGACTTGCACAGTTACGTGAGTAAGCAAACAATTCCAATTTCTAGCAGCACATAAAGATATTGCATGTTCTCCCGTATTACTTGAGACTCTAGGGACTGTTAAGGAAAAAGAATCACTGGACCTTAAAGGTCAAACTTCTCTTCTTTGGTCAATTAAGTTAAAAAAGGAGGGATTCAGTTTTCAAACATAGTGTCTTGGTTAATCAATTCAAGTTATACTCTTGGATAAACTTTGGTGGCAACCAACCCAATAAGTTATATAAGGTGTAATGGTGGGTTTTGTAAAGTAATCTTAATACAAATCTACAAATTGCATTAAAGGTAGTATTCAATAATGATACATTTGCTTTGGCAAGTTTAGCAAACAAAAAGAAATTATAATTTAAAATTGGTAAAAGAACATTTCTACCAAGACCAGTCCTGGCAGGCAAAGTCAACAAATTCTGCAACCTAAACAATGCCCCAAGTTTATTGTTAGCTTGTCAACAAATTGATTCGATATGTACAGTAAAAGTTAAATTCAGGTCCAAAACCATTCCTAAATATTTGAAACAGACCACTTGTTCAACAATATCCCGAGTTCTTGCCAATTTTCAGAATAGGTGATTTAGCAATCTTTGGCCTAGAACCAAAAATCATACTTTTTGTCTTCTTACTATTGAGTAAGAGTCTAGATTTTAATGACCAATCCTCCAAAATTAGATAATCCCCACCCAGGATCCTGTCAGGTCATCCACCAAGGGAAAGCAGTCATACAAAATAATGTCATCCGCATACATTAAAGTATGCATGTTGGTAAGTACAGATGGCAAAGTATCTATAAATAATGAGGACAACAAAGGCCCCATTATTGATCCCTGGGGGACGCTCTGTTCCATAAGGACAACGTGGGACAGGACTCCCCCATTATACACCCTCAAATGACATTGGGTTAGACAGCTCAAAACCCATTCGAGAGAAGAACCCCACCAATCCGACGCTCCCCAGTCTCCTGAGCAGCAACTGGTGATTAACCAGGTCAAAGGCCTTTGACAGGCCCACGAACACTGCACCAGTGAACATGTGTTTATCCACCACCCTACTGATACAGCCCCTGAACACTGCCAAGACTGTGCTTGTACCATGATTTTTTCGAAATCCATGCTGCTCAGGAGACCAGAGACCTCTGGAATCCAGGTACTCTGTTAACTGGTCATTAACTATTTTTTCAAACAGCATCCCCAAGATAGGCAAGATTGAAATAGGATGATAGTTGTCCACTAAATCCCACCGTGCATCTTTAAAGATCGGAACAATTGTGGTTTGCTTCTACTGGGAAGGAAACTGACAGTGATTGAGGATAATTTAAAAATTTTAGTCAATGTTATATAGATGTATTCAGAAACCAATTTTAAAACCGTGGTTCCAGACCATCTCCACCAGAACTTTTATGTATAACAATGTTGTTTAGCAATTTAAAACATGCCTAGCTTGACTATGCGGAAACAGAATGAAGGTCTTAGTGGTTTACTAGTCACTGTTGAATACTGCACTTGTTTGCATTACAGCCCACCTGCTAGATGCATGACCATCCCTCCAATGTTTCCAAATCCTTCTGTAGTACCCTTCCCCCTCCACCCCATCCACCAGTGCTCCCAGTTTGGTGTCATCAGCAAACATACTTATCCAACTCTGAACTTCAACTGCCATATCTGCTACATAGATGTTGAATAACATTGGTCCCAGCACACAGCCCTGCAGGACCCAACTGGTGACTGCTTGTGGTGAAGATAGTTCCCACCTTACCATAGCTCTCTGCTGCCTGTTTTCCAGCCAGTTCCCAATCCATCTGACCACCCTATCCCCTACCCCCAGTCCCTTAGCTTGCCTATCAGACACATGGGTGGCACACAGTCGAAGGCCTTGCTGAAGTCCAAGTACAGGACATCCACCACCTTTCCTTCATCCAGAGTCCTAGTCACCCAGTCATTAAAGACCACAGGGTTGATCTGTCAAGACCTTCGCTGTGTGAATCCATGTTGCCGATCATCAAGAAGACCATTTACCTCCAGAAATGCCAATATTTTGTCCTTCAGGATAGTCTCCATTAGCTTACCCACAACCAATGTGAGGTTAACTGGCTTATAATTCCCTGGATCATCCCAATAGCTATTTTTTGTGGATGGGCACCACATGTGCCGCCCTCCAGTCCTGGGGTACACATCCTAATTTAAGGGAAGAGTTGAATACATCTGCCAGAGGCTCCTTTGGGACCTCTGCAAGCTCCCTCTGCACCCTTGGGTGCAACCCATCTGGTCCTGGTGCTTTATCTGTCCTCAGAGCCTTTAGACCATATAGCACCCTCTGCCTTGGGATCCCCCTCATCAACTATCCCACCGCACCAGTAGTTTGTCACTGGCATACATGGACTCCATGCAGACCACCAGACCAGCATTATGGAGCTCCCCAATCAAATTTGGAAAGGACCAGCAGAGGGCACTAGTCTGCCCCTAAATATCCTATCATGTAAGGGTCCCCCATCAGGCAGGTAAGGAGCAGCTTCCAGGGGTCTGGGACAGCAATGGAGTTAGGTGGTAGCTAAGCAGATGGGGGCCAGAATGGTACAGGCAGGAGCAGAAAGAACAAGCATTTGTCAAAACTGAATGTTTGCTTGCTAGTATTAGCATTGGAAATGCAGGAGTTAGACAGATGCAGACTAGGAATGGCAGTGAAGTATTGAACTTCACACCAACCCCACCTCCAACCTGCAGAGAGGGACAGACATTGGGACATGTGTTTGGGTTGTTGCCCATAACATTCATGACATTTCACCTCACTCTATAGTGCAGACACCGACAAGTGTTGAGAGGTGTGACCTTGGGTGTTCAGCTTTTTAGTCACCCTCAATAAGGACATATGCTGGAAATGGGTGCAATATAGGAGAAGGGTGAACTCTGGGGCCGAAGAGTCCAAGGCACACTCGATGCCTGTCACTGGCTGCAGGGTGGGGGTGGGGTGGAACAGCATAGACATTACAGTCGGCAATCCAAAGGCACAACCCTGGATGCCTGTCAGTCTCTACAGGGTGGGACGTTATGGTTAGAAACCCTAACGTCCCAGGTGTTTGTTGGTATTTGCACTAAAAATTTTCAACATGACCTTTTTGTGACTCCCACCTCATGAAAGCACTTGGGACTTCTTCTCATGAACAGTGGCACTGTGAGTTTGTCAGTGTGTCCCCAACTTTGAGTTCCCACAGAAACCATGCCATTGTGAGCCAGATGTAAGAAAACATAGGTTGGGCAGGTTGTGAAGAATGACAGCTGCACCATTCATAGTGAGGTGTGAAGAGATGGCAATGTTGAAAATCAGTAGTGAAAATATTAAAAATGCTAGAACTTCCGCGTGTACGTGGAAACTGCGCAACGCATGCGCATAACACAGTCATTTAGTGGAATTATTTTGCCAAATTTTCAACACAGGCATTTTGTGACCTCTGCTCAAGAACACTGTCAGTATGATTTTCTTAATCTGTCCTGAACATTGATTTCTCACAGCAACTGCGCTATGCTCCGCCAGAAGTGTAAACGCATATTTCGGGCAGGATGTAAAAAATGACAGCTGTACTGTTCATAAGGAGGTCAGAAATAAATGCCAATGTTGGAAATCTGGAGTGAAAGTACTACAAATTTGCAAAGTTACTTATGAGAGTGCGGAAACTACTGCACGACTTACTCTTGTAACACAGTTATTTTATGGACGTTGCCACCAAATTTTCAACATAGGCATTTAGGACTTCTGCTCATGAACAAAGTCACTGTGATTTTACATATGAATATACTGTACATACGAATCTGCCAGCAGAACAGACCAATCAGTCTATCTAAATCTGCCCAAATGTGCAGCTAGCACCCTAGATTGCAGCTGCCCCAGCCTCCTCCCCCTCAGTTCCTCCCCCGCTTGTCCCAGCCCCTGCCCCCCTGACTCTTCCTCTTGCGTTATCCCAGTCCTTCTTAAAGCTACTCACTGTCCTACATGTTACCACTGCCTCTGGCAGCACATGCCAACTAGACACCACCCTCTCAATGAAGTAGTGCCTCCTCATTCCCTCTAGAAACGTCTCCCTTCCAAGCTTAGTCCGTGTCCCCTCATCTCTCTTCCACTCCTCAGATTAAACACCCCCTCGGTGCTAGGGTTATTTACCCCCCTCAGTTATTTAAATGCTTCAATCATATCCCCCATCCCTTCTCTCCTCCAGTATGTACAATGTTCAGCCCATTCAGCCTAACATCATATTCCTTTCCTTCCATCTCCTTTAACATTTTTGTTGCCCTCCTTTGCACCCCCTCCAGTAACTTTGTATCTCTCCTCAGGAATGGCCTCCAGTATTGCACACAGTACTCCAGGTGTGGTATGACCAATGATCTGTAGAGAGATAGGATCACATCCCTGTGTCTGGATGAGAACCCCCTTGCGATGCATCCCAGCATCCCGTTTGCCTTTGCTGCTGCTCTCCTACACTGGGCTGAGTCGTTCATGCTCCCAGTTACCAACACCCCTAGATCCTTCTCCTCCTCTGTGATCCCCAACCTCACCCCCCCAACCAATAGTCCCTCTTCTGGTTCTGAGGCCCAAAGTTCATCACCTTACACTTGTTTGCACTGAATCCTAGTTACCACTCCACCGACCATGTCTCTACTTTGGTTAGGTCCTCCTGCAGTTTTTCCCATCCGTCCTCTTTGTCCACCACTGCCCCCAATTTGGTATCATCTGTGAACAGACTAACCCTGCTCCCCACTCCACGTGCTATATTGGAGATAAAGAACCCAAATAGCACCAGACCCAGGACTGACCCCTGCAGCACCCTGCTTGTCACTGCTCTAGGTGCTGAGAGCTCCCCACCAGCACCACCTTCTGCACCTTCCCTGTAACCAGGTCTCTATCCATTTAGTCAGCTTTTTTTCCACCCCCACTGCCGTCACCTTCCTTACTGAAGTCCGAGTACAGGACATGTACCGCACGGCCCCTGTCCAACTCCCTTGTCACCCAGTCATAATACTCTATTAGGTTGGTTTCAGAAGACCTCACTGAGATGAACCTGTATTGCTGCCCATCTTGGAGGCCATTCCTCTCTAGGAATGCCACCAGCCTCTGCTTCAGTATTGCCTCCATAAGCTTACCCACTATGGACGTGAGACTGACCGTCCAATAATTTCCTGGCTCCTCCCTAGGCCCACTCTTGTGTATGGGCACCACATGGTCCACCCTCCACTCCTGGGGCGCACACCCCATTTCCAGGGAGGTGTTGAACAGATCTGCCAGTGGCTCAGCCAGCAGCTCTGCCATCTCCCTCAGCACCCTGGGGTGGATGCCATCTGGACCTGGTGCCTTGTCCGCTCTTACTGCCCTCAGCCCCCAAGCACCCTAGTCTGTGTGATCACTTTGTCCATCACCTCCTCCCCCCTAGCCCATGCTGGTAGTAGACCATCCCTCTCCTTACTCATTTAGAATTTCTACTTCCTCCTCCCCCTTTTCCACCAAATCCACTCCCCACTTTATCCTCACAATATGTTTGTTGCACTTCCTTTTTTCCCTGACATACCTTAAAAAGTCCTTTTCCCCTCCCTTTATGCCCTGTGCTAACCTTAAAGTGAGTTTCCGATGTTGCGGAGGGCAGCTACCACTCACATACATTGGTGGTTGTCCTCAGCACTAGCTATTCCAGCCTGGTTTAAATAATAAATTATGTCCCTGTACCTTTGTATTTGCACTCGTAATTCTGTATTTCTCAATGCAGCCTGGACGGTTCTGAAAGTCCTGGTACTTGCAACATGCCCCCGTGCTCAAGCACATAATGACGTGTGACTAGGGAGAGCACAGAGTCGTGCCCCATTGAAATGAATGGGCCGGGATTTTTCATTCAGTTTTAAGATCAAGAATGACCACCTAAAGATTAATGAAGGACCCGCTCGACTAACAAGGGTCATGTATGGGGTGAGGTGGTGTGGGGAGACAGGGTGTGCAGAGGGTGGCGTGGGTTGGGGAGGGGCAGGAGGACGCAAGGGACCATTTCTTGTTTTAGGTAAAAAAAAAAAAAGACAACACAGGTCAGTTATCTTCTTTCACAGGTATTGTTTGGTACACTAGGGTGGACTCCCAGTGTGCCACATGGATTTGTGGGGAGGGGACCAAAACATAGGATTGGGCCCCCTGTCAGCACAGAAATGGGGGAGTGCATGATGCCGAGGGGACTGGGCACCCTCGCACACAGCAGAAATCATGGGGTGAAACATTATGCCGACAGGGGAGGGCCTCTGCTGGCAAACTGAACTGGGAAGGGGAGGACTGAAGCTGATGGGGATTGGCCCCCATCAACAAAGAAAGACTGCTGGGGGGCACATGATGCCGAGGGGGATTGGGCACCCCCTCGGCACACAACAGAAACCTGGGGGTGGGGACATGATGCCGACAGGGACTAGGCTCCCCGTCAGCAAATGAAGGGGGTTGGGGGCATGCCAACAGGGGGATTGAGCACCCCCTCGGCACACAACAGAAACTTGGCGGTGGGGACATTATGCCAATGGGGACTAGGCTCCCCGTCAGCAAATAAAGGGGGTCAGGGGCATGCCGACTGGGGGATTGGGCAACCCCGGTGGCTCTGAGGCAGCTGCATAGAGCCGCCATGTTTCTGGTACTGTTACACCAGGTGAGGTACTGCCCTGCAATGATGGGTCGCTCCCTCATTGCAGCGGAATTGCTGATGCTGGAATGACGAGGTGGTCCCTCATCGTTGAGGCCAAATCATTTCAAGTTAGTGGCACTTCTGCAGAACCAGTGTCATCAGGACACTGGGCCTGCATTGAGTGCCACCACCAAGCCCACAAATGCAGTGCAGGCACATAGATACATAGATACATAGACAGTGTCAGCAGATAAGGCCTATGGCCCACCCAGTCTGCCCATTTGAGCTTGTAAGTTCAGTTTGTTTTCCTAGAAGTCTGTTGCCTTACCCTGACCTCCAGAATTCCTTTATGTCTATCCCATGCATTCTTAAATCCCGTGATTGTTTCAGCCCCACCACTTCCTCTGGCAGGTGTTCCACTTGTCCACCACCCGTTCTGTGAAGAAATTCTTTCTCATGTTTCCTCTGAATCGTCCTCCCTTCAACTTCATCCCATGCCCTCTAGTCCTGGAACATCTTTTTCGCTTAAAAATAGTGTTTTCCTGCACCCTGTTCCTCCCTGTAAGATACCTGTATGTCTCTAGCATATCCCCTCTCTCCCTCCTCTCCTCCAGAGAGTACATGTTCAGTTCCTTCAACCTGTCTTCATAGGACTTGTGATGCAATCCATGTACCATCTTTGTTGCCCTCCTCTGAACCTTTACCCTGTCTATGTCCTTACGTAGGTATAGTCTCCAGAACTGTACACTGTACTCCAGGTGGGGCCTCACTAGTGTCTTGTATAGAGGAATTATGACCTCCCTTTTTCGCTGGTGATGCCCTGCCTATACATCCCAGCATTCTATTTGCTTTACCTGCTGCCTTGTCACACTGTTTCCTACCTTGAGGTCATCAGAGATGACAACCCCAAGATCCCTTTCCTGCTTGGTGCATGCTATATCCTCACCCCCCAACTGATATATTGTGCCAGGGTTTTTGTGCCCCATATGCATTATCTTGCACTTCTTTGCATTGAATTTCAACTGCCAAACCCCTGACCATTCTTCAAGTTTCTGTAGGTCGCTTCTCATTCTGTCTACACCCTCTGGTGTGTCTACTCTGTTACAGAGCTTTGTGTCATCAGCGAACAGTGAAATTCTGCCTTCTAGATCCTGCTAATGTCACTGATGAAGATGTTGAATAGGACCGGTCCCAGCACTGATCCCTGTGGTACCCACTGGTCACTCTTCCCTCTGTATGGCACTGACCGCATACACTGCCACACCTCCACAACCCTTCTCTCCTAAGCTGCGCATGAATGTTTCTTGCCAGTCATGCAAGCAAACATAAAATTAAGAAAAGAAAAAAAATGGACATTGACCTTAATAAACTGCTCAATTATGTTAAATAAGAAACTTTCTGATGGAATCCCTGCAACAAAGTATATTACTAACCACAGTATGTGGAAAAAAGTATCCAGAGGCTTATCTGTTTGGAGATTCCTGCAAATATTTACAGCAAATTTTAGGGCACCCTAACATACAGAGTATCAACCTGGTGTCAGGCTGAGACAAACATAGGCTCTCCTCAGATCTGGAGTGAGTTAGATCCAGTGGGGGTGGAAGAGGTCAGTGGGATTGTCTTGAAGTTGTGGCCAGCATACTGTGATCTGGACCCAGGCCCAACACGCCTCCTAGTGGGTTGTGTTGAGTACACTGGGCCAGTATTCGCCGAGACAGTCCAGTGTTTTCTTTCCTTTGGGATTTTTCCCTGGGATCCTGAAAGAGGCTTTCATGAAATGTCTCTTGAAAAAAACTTCATTGGACCTGGATTGTCTGGTGAACTACACACACATCCAACCTTCCTTTTGGGAAGGTTATTGAAAATCGTGACTGTACAATCTGATGTGCGTCTTGTTGCCTTTGAGCCACACCAGTCTAGATTTAGGTCGAGACATAGTACGAAGACTATGCTTCGTCAAGGTGCAAAATCATCTCCTCATGGCAAGAGATAGGGGTGAACAGTCTATTCTTGTTCTTCTTGATCTCTCTGTGGCATTTGATACCATGGACCAAGGGGTGTGATTGGATCTCCTTCGAGGCGTTGTGGACTTGCCGCAGAGTTAGCTGGTTAAGTTCTTTCTCACAGGCAGGATGCAAAAGAGTGGTTATGAAATTTTTCCTCCGCCTGATGCCTCTGTCCTGTGGATTTCGTAGGACTCAATCCTGTCATCCATCCTGTTTGCGGAGTGTGAGTGTGTGTGTGTATATATATATATATGTATATATTATATATATATATATATATACATATATACACATATATATATATACACACACACACACATGCATACTGCCCCTGGGAGATATTATTAGATGTTACATCATGGGGTTTTCACTGTTATGCCGATGACACCCAGCTGTAAATGTCCTTTGTGCCAGGACAACAGGGTGCAGTCTTTGTATTTAATTCTTGCCTGGCTGAGGTCCAGGACTGGATGTCCTCTAACTAGTTAAGGCTCACTCCAGATAAGACAGAGGTATTGGTGATTGAGCCTGGTCAGCAGTGGGATGCTGAGAGGGCAAGGGAGATCTCAGGTCAGGTTACTTGGTGACTCCCAGTTGACTGTTTCCACAAAGGTGAAAAATCTGGACAAGATGGTGGTGGGCAAGGTGATGGAGGGTATTGTCAAGGAAAGGCTAGGGGGAGCAAATGGGGTGCCTGGACGACAGACAGCATCGCTTCGTCCCGGGAAGATTGCGTCACACAAACCTTGTGGAGTTCTACGACTGGGTGATGAGTGCCCTGGACCAGGGTAGGCCAGTGGATGTCCTCTTTCTAGCCTTCAGCAAGCGTTTGGTTCGGTACCTCATGGTGGCCTGTTGGCTAAGCTGGGGGAAATGGGGGTGGGGATGTAGATGATCAGATGGATGGGAAATTGGCTCTCAGTGTGTACTCAGAGGGTGGTGGTTGGGGGGCTAGTCTCATCTCCAAGGACAGTCATTAGTGGTGTCCCCAGGGATCAGTCCCAGGGCCCCTCCTGTTTAACACCTATGTCTCTGACATAAGGAAGGGTATCAAGAGTGAAATGAGTCTCTTTGCGGATGACTCGAAGCTGGGAGCGGTGGTGTATGGGGAGGAGGGGAGAGTGACCCTGCAGGAGGACATGGAGGCTCTGGAGAGGTGGTCGAGGAAGTGGAAACTGAAGTTCAATGCAGGGTTCTGCACCTGGGGCCAGAAACCTGGGCCAAGTGTATATCCTGGGGTGGAGACACATTATAAGTCAAAAAGGGCAAGAGGGACCTGGGGGTGATGGTGGATGTCAGAATGAACAACTCTTGAGACTTGAAGGAGGGAAGCGGCCAAAGCCAATTGGATGCTGGGATGCATCGCTAGTGGGGTTACATCCAGAAGGAGGGACGTGATCCTTCATCTGTAGGACTGCTTGGTTAGGCCACACTTCGAGTACTGTGTGCAGTTTTGGAGACTGCACTTAAAAAAGGACATTGCACTCCTTGAGAGGGTCCAAAGGAGGGCAACCAAAATTATCTGGGGCTTGGGGGAAAGGACCTATGGGAGAGACTCGATGAGCTCAACATGTACACTCTGGAGGAGAGGAGAGGTGACAGGGGGACATGATAGAGGTCTTCAAGAACAAAAGGGATTAATAAGGAAGCTCAGTCAGGGTGCTCCAAAGGAAAGGGGGCAAGTAGAGGACACGGGTGGAAGCTGGGGGAGACTCAGTGGCAGAGGAGGAGGTGTTACTTCACTGAGAGGGTGGTAGAACCATGGAATGCACTGCCCAAGGGACTGGTGGAGGCAGAGACTGTTGAGGAGTTTAAGAGGCGCTAGAACAGGTATTGGGGGAGGGTGAAGCTGATAAAGTCTAATACAAGGGGAACATCTTGGACTGGGGATAGAGTGACCCAAGGGGTTGGGGGGGACAGCAAAGTCGGCACCCAGTATGGGTGCTGACTATTGAGCAGACACGAAAGACCAATAGGCCTCCTCTGCTGGCATTTTAGAATGTTAGTATGATTCTCGACAGCAGTCTGACACTAGAGGCGTAGGTGTCAGCCATTGTACAAAGTGGATTTTACCACTTGAGGAATATCACCCGGCTTAAATCTTTCATCCTTTCTGACAACCTGCCCCCACTGATACATGCCTTTGTGACATCCAGGCTTGACAGGGTAAATGGAGGTTCTCTGCATCGCCTGCAGCCAGTGCAGAATGCTGACCAGGTTGTTGTTAGGCCGTCCTAGGTCCTGCCATATAACTCTAGTCCTCAGCGATCTTCTCTGGCTGACAGTGAGGTGGCGGACTGCGTTTAAGGATGGACTACTGACTTACAAAGCCCTGCAAGGACTGGAACCTAGCTACTTGTGTGTTTCTACTGTCTCCGTACCAACCCTCTCATCTTCTCCATTTCTCTGAGGAGGGCCTCCTAGTGGTTTCCAGGGTCCAGCTGAAATCATCTGGTGAGCGTGCTGTCTCAGTGGCTGGCCCAATCCTGTGGAACTCACTCCCAAGGTCCATGAGAGGGGGCCCCCCCCCCCCACTGGAAGCCTATGAGAGGTCCAAGTCCTAAATATGTAGGAGGCCTTTTCCTTACATTAATTGTTCGACAATCATTTTGTTTACATTGTTTAAATTCAGTCTCATCTAATTTCAGTTTGCTATATTTTTTACTTATTTGATTATTCCTATTGTCATTTCATATTGTATCTTTTATTGTTCAGCGTCTAGAGCCTCCAGGGATGGACGCTTTAGAAATAAAATCTTACTTTCTTACTTATTTACTTAATAACAACTACCCTGTATGATATGAAAAAAGGCAAATAAAATATCAAGTACCCTGAAAAATATAGTTATGTAACTAACAACCTAGTGCATCGAAAGCAACTGTCCGTGGAGCTCAGACAATGGCTGTAGAGCCAGCAGTGAGCATCAGTCTGCAGTTGCTTTTCAGACCATTGTATCGTTCATCATGAGATAATGGTTCTAGGGCCAGATTTTCAGGCCTCCCTGAACTGAGTACTGCTTTGCACTGGCTGGTGTAGACTGAAATCTTCGCACCTGTGGACATCTGTATTTTCAGTCCTCAACGTTGTGGGAGATGGTACCACTGGTTTCACTAGGTGTACCATTTTGGTGCAGATAAGACGAATAGCTGACCACAAGCTGCCATCATTCAGACAGCCAGTTGTAAACCGGCTCCTGCTTTGAAAATACAGAGTGTGTGGGGGAAAGCTACAAGTGAAGCCCCATTTGCTGTAGTTTCTCCCTGCAGCTGTGTCGACTGCGGAAGGGATGAAACTCCAGCCCTTAATCTACAACACTGAGCAACCTAAGAAAAAAACATCAAGGGTGATGTATGAAACAAAGCGTAAAGGTACACACATTTTTTTTTCTCTCACTCTCTTACTCCTAAACTTAGAAAGTAATCACAAAGTTCCTTTCTTTTGCATTCTCTTTAAGATGCAGCTCTGATTCAGACTGCCTTGCACCTCATCTAACACTGAAATGCAGCAAAACAACTAAGATACCTGTCTGCAGCCTGGACTTCATTTTCACACGTAAACTATAAAATGAAAAATAAAATCATGCTGCACTTTTAAAAGCCATATCCTTTAATGTTTAAACTGTTACAGTTCTGCAATGCTCAGTGTTATGTCTCATGAAAAGTTAATAATGTTTTGTTAGCTCTTACTGGAATGTTGCAATTTCATCTTATTTACAAACTCTAGTCAAAATGTTAAGTAACATAGAAACATAGAAGTTGATGGCAGATAAGGACCATAAGGCCCATCCAGTCTGCCCAGTTTTCTACCTTATGAATGTGCCATCACGTCTGTCCTGTCAATGGCCTATCTATTCATACTCATCTGTATTGCTCCTTATGCCTTTCCATGTCTGTTTGAAGCCCTGCACTGTACTCATATCCACCACTTCCTAAGGTAGGCCATTCGATGCATCCACCACCCTTTCTTTGAAAAAGAACTTCCTCACATTTCCCCTTAATCGGCCTCCCTCTAATCTCATGCTGTGTCCTCTTGTCCTGCTATTTTTCTTATATTGAAACATGTTAGACTCTTTCACCTTGTTAATGCCCTTAAGATGTTTGAATGTTTCGATCATATCACCTCTCTCCCTACTTTGCTCTAGGGTATACTTATTGAGCTCCGTTAATCTGCCCTCATTTTTTCTGATGCAGTCCCTGTACCATTCTGGTTGTCCTTCTCTGGACTGCCTCCATGTTGTTAATGTCTTGTGAAGGTGTGCCCTCCAGTACTGCATGCAGTACTCCAGATGGGAGCCTAACCAGTATCTTGTAAAGAGGGATTATTACCTCCCTCTTACGACTTGTGATACCCTTACTAATACACCCCCACATCCCTCTAGCCTTACCTACTGCTTTAAAGGCCTGCTTGGAGGATTTCAGATCATCTATGATTATGATGCCCAAGTCTCTTTCTTCCCTTGTGATTGCCAGCAACTCCCCTCCCAACCTATAGGTGGCTTCAGGGTTTCTCTTCCCTATATGCATGATCTTACACTTCTTTGCATTAAACCCCAGTTGCCACTCTTCTGACCATTTTGCTAGTTTATCCAGATCTCTTCTCATTCTGCCCACCCCATCTGGATCATCTACTCTGTTGCAGATCTTGGTGTCATCTACAGACAGACAAACCTTACCCTCCAGTCCATCTGCACTGTCACTGATGAAGATATTGAAGAGGACTGGCCCCAGGACTGATCCCTGAGGTACCCCACTTGTGACTTGCATCTCTTCTGACTGTATACCATTTACCCCTACACTGTTTTCTGCCCGCCAACCAGTTGACCAACTTCTGACCCACCCTGAGCCTACCCAGCTTATTAATCAATCTTCTATGTGGAACAGTATCGAAAAGCTTCTGCTGAAGTCAAGGTAGGCGACATCAGCTGTAAAATTTCTGGTCCACCACTCTAGCTACCCAATCAAAGAAATCTATGAGATTAGTTTAACAGGACCTTCCTGGTGTACACCCATGCTGTCTTGGATCCTGTGCTCTTATGGATTCCAGGTGTTGCAGTATCCTTTCCTTAAGGAGTGCCTCCATAATCTTGCCCACTACTGAAGTAAGACTGACTGGTCTGTAGTTCCCTGCCTCCTCCTGCTACCACTCTTGTGGGCGGGATCCCATGAGACCTTCTCCAGTCTTCTGGGACCTCTCCTGTGCTCAGAGACTCACTAAACAGTTCTGATAATGGCTCTGCTAGTTCCACCCTTAGTTCCTCTAGTACCCTAGGATGAATGCCATCTGGTCCCATTGCCTTGTCCACCCTGAGCTTAGTGAGCTCTTGTAGGACCCTTTCTTCTGCGAAGGGACATGAGCACACCTCCTTCCCCCTGTGTCCACGGTGCTGAGCTGTGGGCCCTACTCTACTTTCTCCTCAGGAAATACTGAACAGAAGTATTTATTTAGGATAGATGCTTTTCCTTGGTCCTCCTCCACACACTCCCCCATATCCCCTTTGATCTTAGCAATATCCCCTCTGGACTTTCTCCTTTCACTAATGTATCTATAGAAAGTCTTGTCCCTTTCTTTTACAGTTCATGCTAGTGTTTCCTCAGTTTGGGCCTTTGCCTGCCTTACTGCTTTCCCTGCTTCCCTTAGGGAAGTTTGGTATGCCTCCCTATCTTCGTCCTGCTGCGTTCCCATATATTTCCTGAAGGCCAGCCTTTTGGCTCTAACCTTTTCTGCTACTGTTTTTGAGAACCAAAGTGGTTTCTCCTTCTTTTGCTCTTGCCTTTCTTTCTAACACAAAGGGATGTTGCTTTAAGTACTGCATCCTTAATGCTTGCCCACTTTGCCTGTACCCCCTCACCTGTATTTTTACTTGCCAGGGCTAGCTTAACTCTGTTGGCCATCTTATCAAAGTCAGCTCCTCTGAAGTCCCATATTTTGCCTTAGAATGGGATGATTTAGTTCTAGTGGCCAAACTGAATCATACCATTGTGATGGTCACTGCCTGGTGACCTTCTACCTGGAGATCGGTGATCCTTTCCCCGTTAGTCAGTACTAGATCTAGGATAGCCCTGTCTCTTGTGTGTTGTTGTACCAGTTGTTTGGGGCCCTCCCCCTGCAGGGAATTCACTATGTGTCTAGTTCTGGCGGATGTTCCTGCTGGTATTGACCAATCTGTATCTGGCATGTTGATGTCTCCATTATCAGAACCTCTCCATTACCTGTCATGTTTTGTATATCTTCTAACAGTAATGTGTCTATGTCCTCCCCCTGGTCTGGAGGCCTGTAGACAACCCCAGTTCATATGGCTGTCCCATTTCCTGTTTCCAGGGTGACTCACAGTTCTTCTGGCTCCTTATGTGTATTCTGAATTTCTGTAGCTTTTATATTTTCATTGTCATAAAGGGCAACTCCCCCCCCAGTCTCTTCTGAACAATACGTAGCCGGGGACTGAAGTCTCCCAAGTGTTGTTACTGGTGAGCCATGTCTCGCTAATGGCTACTATGTCCAGTTTAGCAACTGTCATTGTTGCCTGCAGGTCAAGGATCTTGTTTCCCAGACTGCAGGCAGTTGTGTACATGATTTTACATTGGCCAGATTTCAGTGTGTTAGTTGTTGGGCGAGGTCCGGTGTTTCTCCTGCGTGTCGTATGGGGAGCCGGACCTTTTTCCTTACCTGGTGATGAAATGAACTAAAAACCTGCTGAACTCCTGTTTGATCACTAGCTGAGGGGGAGGAGTGTTCTGCCCATTCGATGTATCGGGTTCTTTTACTTAACTTTGAGGTACTCTTGACTTTACGTTTTAATCTTTGGCTAATGTTTTTAAGGTATGCTAAATTCAATGACTAAGTTGTTATGCTAAATTCAATGACTCAGCAATTATAAAAAAAAACATGGTGAGGTAGTGTATAACTGGGAATTTTACATACCTTTGAAGTAGGATGACTCTATAAAGCACTCAAGCGTCCCTTTGGTCGTTTATGTGCCATCCCACACCTCAGGTGTAAACAAATATTGTAATACAACTCCCATGTATTATTCTCCAAATATTCACTGTCAGGCCCCCATGTTTTTAACTCAGCCCACCTCCAGGTTAAACAAATTAAGTAGATAAAAATAAAATAAATACATTTAAAAAGAATAAGTTGACATGTATGTCTTATGATAACATGGTAAGAACTAAGACGAGAGGCAGAAAGAAAATGCTCAACCCATATAGTATGGTCAGACTAAAAAAGACCGAGACCGAGGGATGTCTCAGTGAAACACAGTATATATAATCTTAAATGAAGTAAACAAAGTCAACTTGTGTTACTATTTTAAGCATAACACGGAGGATAGGACCACTGGGGCTTGAATGGAAACCATAAAAAAAGGGGATAAACAATTAAGAACAGATGGTAGGAAGCACTGTGTCACTCCAAGAGTAATATATGTGTGGGCTGGTCTTCTAGGCAAATCCGATGAGGTACAGACATCAGGGCCATTCAAGAAACAGTAAGATGCAACCCTGTGGGCGAACACAAAATAAAAAGGAACTGCTCTTAATGTGCTGCCTGGCCTTTTCTCATTCTCATTCCCAATATTTCTTTTGTATCAGTGGGTAACATGGCTTTAGATGACAAGTATAATCACTGAACTAGTTACAGATAAAATCCAGGCTGCTTTCAATCAGAAAGAAAATGCCAGTCAAAGCAAAGTACCTATTAAACAACACAGCACAAAGAAACACCTAGACTTCTGTAGTATAAATACTTACAATGTCTATGTGTCCTAATGGGATCACATAAGAAGTCAGAAAATGGATTCTCAAACAAAAATTCTTGGGGCAGCATATTTCTTATTCTAGTATAGGTTTATTTCCTGGGGAAGGACTGCCATACCTCAATCACCTTCCCATGCCAACTCCTGTCCAGTTATTACTACCCTACCAGTTCCAGACATCCTTCAACTGCCAATCCTTATGGCTTTACATGGTAGTATTAGGCACAAGTGAAGCAAGCAGTCACTTGGGGAACTACCACAATAAGGGCTTTTTAATTTAGAATGTTTAACTAGGGAGCAACTTGAAATACAATTAAAAAAATCAATAAAATAAAAAAAAGAGGTGTCACCTTTGTGTCCAAGGTATACTTTCACATTTTTGAGTGCGAGTTGGGTCAAAGGGGAGGGAGTGGGGGCAGTGAAGGGGGAGGTGCACCACAATGTGTCAGCATGGAGTACCATCATGTGCAAAACCAACCCTGTGCCGTTATCATGCAGTGGCTCTACCCCCATCCCTGGAAGTAGAATCTTTACTTGCCCTCACACAGATCCAGTGCAGGGGGCCAGTGCTCCAGAATGTTGGCCTAGACAATGGAATGTTGGAAGCTGAAGAAGTTTATGTTATCCCCCTTCTACAACTGATGCCGCCCCATCATGTCTGACCTTACTGTAGGTGGGGTAGGGCTGACTTGGTGCCAGTCCTGGAACCCACTGAAGGAGATGCTGCAGCAGTGGGATGAATGTTGCTCACCCCTTTTCCTTTTTTTTTTTTTTTTTTTTTTACATACATGTTATTCTCCTTGCTTCTCCGGGGCTGACCCCTTCTGACTGACTCTCCCAGCCCCATCACCCCACAACTTACCTTCCTGCCCAGTCCGGGTGCAGACCCTTTGAAAGGTCGGGCCGTCATCCTGCAGCCCGAGGGGTTTTTCATCATTTTTTCTCCCATTCCCCTGCTGGGGCACACACAGCCCGATTGTGTGCGTGGAGGCACATGCTTGTCTGTGAAAGTCCCACAGCACCCTCCCTTCCACTGGTGTCCTCAGACCTGCACTGCCCTCTGGCCTCCATCTGGGGGCAGACATTTGGCGTGAGTGCCAGTCCTCCCTCCCCAGGAGGGGAAAGCTGCCCTCCAGATGCTTGATCCTCTCCCTCCCCTGCCGACCCCCGGTGGCTAGTGCGCGTTCCTGAACACAGGTCGCTGTCGTGGCGTGAGGTGTGGCATCCAGCGCCTCAACCCTCAGCGCCACTGGGCCAGATGCCCACCCCTTTTCCAAGGAGTATCAGCACGCCATGCATACACCATGCCTAGAGTACTCCTCCAGGCTGCTATAGAGGTTGAGTTCTGGATAAAAACCCAGGTTTCCTGCTTGGTATCAGGATGCCTTACTCCTAACTCCATCAGGCCATGCATAGCAGCATATTTTGTTTTTATTATCCAATCCTCTTTTTTTAAAGTTCCTGTTTTTTCCCCCCTTGCACTGGCCATGCCCCCTTCCAATCCGGCCTCCCAGCCCTATTACCTGGCTTCTCTCAGGCTTACCTCTTTGCTTTAATCTGACAAATCTCCAGGGCTGTAGACTCAAGTGTAAAAATGCTAAAGCCAAACAGTGTGGTTCTGTGCATACCAGTAGACAGGGCCCCGTGTTTACTGTGGCAAACTGGACCTACATTCTGTAGCAGGACCTTATGCTTGCTGCGGCTAGACTATAAGCAATTCTGTGGTGATTCTGCTGCAATTTTATGATGGGCTTTACATTCTCTGGCAACTCAAATGAGCCCCAAAATAAAATATGGTTACTCAGAAAGAATGCTCAGAAAAAAGGCAGCCTGGGGCAGTTTGGCAGATGCACAGGTAAGGCAAAGCAAATCAATTCTGTCATCATGATTTGGTTTGGATGTAGAGCATAGGGGAATTGAAGGGTTATTTATTTATTTTTACTGCAGTCTGTTTTTTTTCTTATAGCTGTTTGGTCCCCGTTGCCTCTTCCCGCCAACTGGTGACGGGACACATAAGTATTTACAAGTTTTTCTCCCTGAACCCCCAGGACACGGCGCATGCAGCATGTGGAGACACACTCATCTCGTGGTACCAGCTCAGCTCCTTCCACCCCCCATAGTTGTTTGCCACTCCCTCTCCACCTACGCTACCCACCGGATCTCCACTAGCTGGCAGCGGAACTATGGGTGGGCGCCAACCCACTCTCACCACCCTCAGGAGAGGAGAGCTGCCCATCGGCATGCTCAATCCTCCTCTGCTCTCCCCCCACACTGGCACCCCGACGTCCCGAGGTTGTTCCTGAACCCGGGTAGCATGAGGGGTGGCGCCCAGTGTCTCAACCCTCAGCGCCACCGGGCCGGATACTGCAGTTTGTTTTATCATCTTATGGCTCTCTCCCACCTGCCCAGTGCTGGTTTACCACAGCCATGCTCCTGAGAATTTCTTCCCTGCCTGCCCACTTGCTTGAAGATCAGTATTGCCTGTGTAACCCCTAGATGGCGCTATCCCAGGGGCTACTACCCCTGCCTGATTTGCCACTAAAAGGTTGAGGGGCCTGGATCCAATGGCGGGTGCCTCCACCCAGAGGTCAGGGTTTGCAATAGTTAAACTAACTTGGTCACAGCCCTCTGGGACACTGCAACCCCTTTCTTCCACTAGTGGCCCACACAATATATCAGAATTACCTTCACAGTATACACTTACCCCCAGGTCTGGTTCCGCACTGGGACCTCCTGTGAAATGAGATACAGTGCAACAATCACAGTACAGTACTTAACATAGACAAATACCTCAGGCAGTATAACTTTGCTGAAACAAGCAGCTCTGATTTATTTAGGGGATATAACAAGGACAGGGGAAATCAGGTTAATTAGCTTATCACTCTAATAATCTACTTATGGCTCTGTGCACAGGCTTATCCCTATCAGTTACTGTCCCTGGGTACCCAAGCCCTTAGTGGCTAGTCCAAACCGTGGCAGCTGGTAGGGGCCCTTTCACACAGAGAAAAGGAGAATTAAACAGTCAGCAGTACAGTAATTCCATTTGGATTTAATGTGGCAATTCAACAGGGAGCGACCCTGAATTAGTACTCACGACCTCCAAATAAGATAGGGTCCTTCAATGTCAGCAGGCTCACTTGAGGTACACAAACCTCTTCACACATCCATATAAAGAAAGCACTATACCAGGCAGGCTGCATCTGTATCCCGATGCAATTACTGCACAATACCGGGAGAACACACAGCAGATTCAGTTCCTGACAGACCGGTGCAATTTTCAGCAATTCCTCCAGTCTTCTACAGGGTGAGCCTGGTTTCTACTCTTCAGAGATCCTTTGATTCTTTCAGGGACGTTCAGTCCTAACAAGCTGTTACAAAGCTGCAGACCGAACTCTGGGCCTTACCACGTTTTTGACTAAAACTGCACACTGAAAAGCACAGGGCTCCTTCCTTCTTCACTGCCAAAGCTCAACTGAAACTCCAACCGACAAAACCAGGCACTTCCTTTGAGTTCCTCCCAGTTCTTGACTGGATTGGCTGTCACTCACAATAGACTGCTGCTGTTGGTCCAAAAGGCACTGAAGTCTAAACTACATCTCCCAGAGTCACTGCCCATACAATCCTCTTGTGGCTGGCTCAGATTATGAGTCCAAGTTCTGATTCGTCCAAGGCACCATTTTAGAGCTAGCTTACCCCACACTGATTGGTCCAGTTCAGCAGTTCAAAACTAGAATGGGGAACTAGCAGACACAGTTCTGACTGAAAAGAAAGCAGGTTAGACAAACTGTAATTTCATTATTACTCTAAATAATTTCTGGCAAACAGTTACATCTTTCAGATAGGTTCCCTTTGCACTCCTAGTGACTGCAAAAATGAAGTGAATTGGCAGCAGCTCGAGTGGTACTCAGAGAAGCACACAGTCCCCCATACAAACTAATTATGTCTGCAAGCAGACAGCTCTTAAAGAGACAGTACCAGAGGCTCTAAAAACACTCACTGATAAATGGCTTAAATGCCAAACACCATTCAGGCTTGGAGCATTCAAGCAAGCTCCTGGAAGTCTTTTGGGAACCCCCATTTGCAGGGGGGTTACACCTGGTTGCAAAATAGTGCTGCTCCAGTGGCTCTCTCCCACCTACTTGCTTGAAGATCAGTATTGCCTGGTTGCAAAATAGTGCTGCTCCAGTGGCTCTCTCCCACCTACTTGCTTGAAGATCAGTATTGCCTGGTTGTAAAATAGTGCTGCTCCAGTGGCTCTCTCCCACCTACTTGCTTGAAGATCAGTATTGCCTGGTTGCAAAATAGTGCTGCTCCAGTGGCTCTCTCCCATCTACTTGCTTGAAGATCAGTATTGCCTGGTTGCAAAATAGTGCTGCTCCAGTGGCTCTCTCCCACCTACTTGCTTGAAGATCAGTATTGCCTGGTTGCAAAATAGTGCTGCTCCAGTGGCTCTCTTCCACCTACTGCTTGAAGCATGGTGGTGATGGTTTGTTCTTAATGCTGCTCTGGAAGCTTCCTCCTGCTCATGCAGTTCTGCAACATTGGTACTGTTTGTGTCAATGCCGCTTAGCTTCCACATCTTCTCTTCACCCACTCTGTAAGGATTTGCTGTGAGGCTAGAGAGTAGCTGGACTGTTTTACATTAGACAAAGGTCCAGAAAGCCTACCACATTTTGTCTGCAATAATAACTAATACTTTTCATTCCAAAATTCTGCAGTTGGCAAATAGAAACACCATTCTTTCTAATGAAATAGACTTCCTGAAGTTCCCTCAGTGTTTGTAGAAGGTCACCATGGCCAAAAGCTTCAGGGCTGAGTGCCAGTGGATTGGAAAGGGGTGGCTCCACTCACTTCTGCAACCCAGCGGGGATGGATATATAATGGAGCTGCCAACTCACACTAATGCTATATTAAGTTTGCTCACAATCACTTTAGTCATTTTAGTCAGTAGGGGTTTTCAGTGGTGACAGCCATTTTTACTGCACCAGAAAATGCTGTTTCTGCTGTAGAGGCTTGTTTCTGCAGCAGGACCATCTTTCTGTGGCAGCTGCTGCAACCGCAGAAAACACGGGGCCCTGCCAGTAGAGCACCGTAAGGAAATTTGAAAACTAATAAGAAGAGGTGACTGTCTTGTGTATAGAGACAGGAGTATTTTTGTGATACTGCCCAAACACAATCGCCAAACTGCATATGAAGTTTAGTCATGCAGCAGAACATTTTTGTAAGTATTGTCCCTTTTGCAACATGCATGGCAGGTAAGGTACAGTTCTCACACATGGCCCCCAGCTGCTCATCTTTGAGGCAGTACACTCAAAAATAATGATCAAACCTCTACTGAAAGCACAGAAAGAATGGGAGGGAATCTGGAAAACTTCATTTAAAACATCCTCGGCACCCAAATGGCATGAGTTCTGGTAGGAAGTTAAAATTCAATATTTAGCAGTTCCTGCCATAGCTGTCAAATGTGGTACTACTCTTACAGGGGAGTGCTGGTGAGGATGTGGGGAAAGGGTGGGGACTCATACACACATTTTCTGGTCTTGGGCAAAACTAAGGCCCTTCCGGGACAGCATTAAAGAGAGACTTCGAGATACATTTAGAGTATCTGAGGATATCTCAGCTACACAATTACTCCTAGGCCTTAAACCTAGAACAGTAACAGGAAAATAATCTATTTATCTTTAGAATATCCTAGTAGCAGCTGTGCTAAATGAAATCACAAGTAAGCACTTAAGTTATACTTTTTACCCTTTGGGCCACCAGTCTGCCTACCTCGTCACGTCAGGCATCCTCCTCTGGTCTCAGGCCGCCATCTCTGGGGATTCTCCTTGGCTCCTAGTTGGGTCCTGCAGCTATCCCCATGGCTTGTCCACCACGGAGGGGTGGAGGGGAGCTCTTCCCCTAGCTCTACCCCCCCCCACCGAGTCAGGATCCAGTATTGTTGCTGCATTCTTTGGCGCTTCTAACTGGTGCCCTATTTTCCACTTTCCACCTCTGACATCTGTGAGTGCAATGACGCCTAAGGTCCAGAGCATGCACGCTCTCTGATCCAGGCGTCCGCCCCAGTATGTCCCCATAGGTCTTGCCAGTGCTCTTGAGAGTACCCCCAGCCACCGCCAGGGGCCACCAGAGTACCGATGGCAGCCCTCTCCCCTCCCCAGAGGAGGAGAGCAGTCCTATGGATGCTCAATCCTTCCCCTCCCCTGCCGACCCCCGACGACCCAGGCTCGTTCCTGAACCCCGGTCGCCGGCATGGGAGTGAGGAGTGGCATCCCAGCCAACCCTCAGCACCACCAGGCCAGCCACAAGTAAGCAGTTAAAGCCCCCCCAAACATCTCAGGAGTGGGAGGAAGTAGTGCACGAAGTTGCGGAATGGGAAAGAATAACTTTTCAGATTCAAGATAGGGGTGAAGCTCATATATATATATATTTTTTTTTTTAAACTTTCTTTTATTGCTTTTACAATAAACAGTTGCATATTGTACAATCATCTGCCAGGTATCAAGCATCTGTTGTAACAAATACATCCAATGTACATTAGGATACAAAGAGCCTAGACAGCATGGATTCAGGATAGGGCGGAAAGCAAAACAGGTTATTTATTCAAGTAATGTGCCTAAATAAGCTACAGCTAACTAAGGCTTTTGGGGTCAAATCCAAAATGTTCCAAGTCCAGAGATTTTACTCAACATCCAGTGCTGATATGAACCCTAATCTTGTTATGAAAAGATACTCCGAAAACTGTTGCACTACATCTGCAGTTCTAGACATCCAAAAAACATTTTCTCTGATGCTAGTGGGGAAACCAGAAGCTTAACATATCTTAAGAAATGTAAGCTCGAAGCTCATAAACTAATATTATAATCAAGAACAAGTTCTTTTA
This sequence comes from Neoceratodus forsteri, assembly GCA_016271365.2. Lineage (NCBI taxonomy): Eukaryota > Metazoa > Chordata > Ceratodontiformes > Ceratodontidae > Neoceratodus > Neoceratodus forsteri. The sequence goes on along the minus strand of CM028133.1, from coordinate 678,587,932 downwards.
AATGTGAACAGTCAAGTTTCTTGATCAGAGTCTAGATCACTAATAGTGCAGCCCTCAGACAACTGAAACTCCCAGGCAATTAATTCCACCTTCTTACCCGCTTCCAGAGGGTCCGAAAATTGAAAAGTCTTACCACCATAATGAATTCGAAGTCTGGCTGGCATCAGGAGCGAGTGTGACACCCTAGGCCATGGAGCCGAGCTCTTACCGCGTCAGATTTCTTCTGTCTGGTATGAGTTGCAAATGAAAGATCTGGGAATAGGTGGATGGTTGATCCATTGAAGGCTAACCCTCCTGACGACCTCAGTGCCTGAAGGAGCTGATCTCGAACATTAGAGCTGGTAGTCACCATCAGAATCACTCTTGGGGCCCGTCACGTGGCCCAACAGATCGACAGTAAGCTGAAAAGCTTTTAGGAGCTGACCCACTAGAGTTCCTGGTGGAAGCTTAAGAGCTTCAGGTAACCACAAGTGCAAAAAAGTAAGGAGGTCACCCTCTTCACAGCCCTCCGGGAGACTAATTATACGAATGTGTGAAGCCCTGTTTGAGTTCACCAGCGCCTCTAATCAAGCAGTCTAATCTAATCTTAGCAGTGTCAGTGGCTCAGTAGGTAGCACACTCGCCTCTGAGGCCGGGAGATCAGAGGGCTGTGGGTTCAGTTCCCACATCTGGCACTTGGGTTAATATCCCAGTACTGACACTGTAGTGCAGCATGAGAGGGGTGCTGCACTTCTGAGGTGCCGCCTTTTGGATGAGACGTTATACCGAGTTCCCATCTGTCTGGATTGGTGGCAGTTCAGGTGGATGTTAAAGATCCCATAACACTTATCGAAAAGAGTAGGGGCAATTTTATTGTAATGAACACATAAATACAATTCCACAAAAACATTGGTTGATAAACAGAACACAGAAAGAAAGTAAGCCAAACCTATGGAAACAAAAGATCACTATACCTAGCTCTACACATTGTCTACCCAAAGTCCCATAATAGATTCCCCCCCAAAAAAAAACCATAGTGTACCACAAGAGCCCCAATGGGATAGAAAACCAAGAAAAGGAAACTCAAAAACAACTCCCTTTATTCAAAAAAAATTCATAAACCAATCCCTCCTTCCCCCAGACCCTGTAAATAATTACCAACCCATCTCCCAACACCACCAAATGCAATTGACACCTCAACTAGAGAGAAAAAAAAGGAAGAGGGGTGTAGGTGGGAAAACCAGTTTCACTACCTACTATTTATATTTAATAATATGAAAACCCCTTCCACCATATCCTAACTTTATCCACATTGTACAATTGCATATCTGATAAAAAAACTTTACTCAAAACATTTGTCACATAACATCTAAATCCTTCTAAGGTGGTTTCCTTTGATATAATACCCATTGACATCTTATTTGCCATAGACAATACCTTAAACATGCAAAAAATACTCGCAAAGTACCCTTCTCATACCGTTGCAAGGACGGGGAAAACTCCCAATCACCAAAATGTCATAATTTAACTTAGCCAACCAAGGTAGTTCCCATATTTTTGCCAAATATTCCCACAATTTAATCGGAAAAGAGCACTGTAGAAAAAAATGTTCCATTGTTTCCTCCTGGTTTATACATTCCAAATAAGGACAAGACCTCTCTTCCTTTGCTTTATATTTCGCAGTTCCCCTAACATTTAATCTCCCATACATCATGAGCCATTGAACCTCCCACATATAAACTGGCAATCTGGGATTATTCAGTTGTTCCAATACGTCCGAATTCCGCCCTATAGGGCAATTTTTGAAGCTTGGCTCAGAAGGATAAATCAAGGTCATAAAGTCATTATATAATGTCCTCGGAGAACCCCTTATAATTTGATTTTTGGTTACTTTCCATTTATATAATTTCTGTGCCACAGGCTTAAAATATTCCGGCAAAGATAAGTGTGGGGATAATTTAGGTGCACAATGCAACCAAGTTGTTAGATAACGCTTCATTAAACTTTTAAAGAAGAAAATCTCCTGAAACCCTGAAGGGCCTAAACCATATTTTAATGAAAAGGAAAAAAATAACGAAAAACAAAAAACTACTGGGTCCACCATTCCCAAACCTCGTTTCCTATCCAGATAAGTGAAACCTCTTTTAACGGGGTTCAATCTATTGCCCCATAACAACTGGAAACAAATACTATAAAGTCTAGTCTCGTACTGAGCAGGCAGGGGGTAAATAACTGCCAAGTACTGTAGACTTGGCAAAATAAATTGCTTTAAAACTTGAATTCATTTAATTTTATCAAATTTAAACCTTTTCCATCTATTTACTTTAGCTTCTATTTTATCCAAAACCAATTTCCAATTATCCTCTAGAGGTTCTAGGGCCCAAAAGTACTCAAAATTGTCAAAGGCTCAGTAGCAATCAATATAGAATTAAAATACACTGGGTCTTGATGGGACATACCCAATAACAAACCTTTAGACTTATTTAAATTAATCTTTGCATTAGATAAACTTGCATATATATCAAACACGGAAAAAAAAGCCTCTATTTGTGAGTATTTTGAAAAAAAAAAGGCATACATCGTCAGCATATGCCGGAATGGTGATAAATGACTTTGTACCAGGAATGCTCACCCCCGACCACAAAGGAAGCGAGCTCACTGCTCTAAGCAGAGGTTCCAAAGAGAAATTATAAAGAAGGGGGCTTAAGGGGCATCCCTGTCGTACTCCACATTTCATTTTAAAACCTCTTCCCAATTCTCGTTTGATAAGTGGGTACACTTGAGCAGAGGCATATAACCCTTTAATTAAATTCAATAACCCCCCCAGGACCTTAAAAAATTCTGAAGTGGAAAACAAAAAAAAATGACTAACTCTATCAAAAGCCTTTTCTAAATCCAACGACAATATATACCCTTTCTCCCCTAAGTCATTCACCTGCTCAATTATATCCCTAATCAGACACAGAACTGACTGAATTCTCCTATTGGGTATACCACAATGCTGAGCAGGAGTAAACATAACCTCAGACATGACTTTCAGTCTATTGTTGATCAAAGTAGTAAGAATTTTATAATCAGAGTTCAGCAAAGTAATTGGCCTCCAATTCTGAAACTCCCCCTTATCCCTGACTTAAATATATATATCTGCAAACCCTCTGAAAAGGACCGCGGACTCACGGCCCCCTCCAAAAAATAATTAAAGACCAAAACCAAACAATGCAATAATTCTGACTGAAAAATTTTATAAAATAAATTAGATAATCCATCTAAACCTGGGGATACATTGGATTTCAGAGTATTTATAACCTCCTTAATCTCGGAATAAGAAAAGGGTTGCTTAATGCTTTTAAGAATCTCAGGATCCAATTCTTTTGCTACAGGAGGGCCCAAAAACTGCTTAACCTGTCGTAAAGTAGGAGCATGATGGGAACCCAGCTCCCGAAAATGCTCTGTAATCTTATCCCCTATAGCCTGAACTGTAGACACTTTCCCATTCCCTTGATTTAAAAAATCCAAAGAGGCATGATCCTTTAAAGATTTACAAAGTTCAAAGGGGTCCCCAACCACAGATTTTGTCATATGATTTGAAATCACAGCTTGTAAGGTTTTTGTACGGTCATATTGTAACACCCTCATTTGTGCTTTAATAGCTGCAATTTGTATCGAAAAGTCCTCACAAGAGGAATTTGCCAATGTAAGTACTTGTAATTGAGTCCTTAATTTTAAATAGGCAAAAAACTCAGTTTTCTGACGCCTTTTCCCATACTTTTTAAACCATGAAATACAATCATCCTTTGTTTCCTGCCACCATTTCCCCAAATCCAGATACAAAAAACCCACCGATAATCTGGCTTGTAAAATCAGTCTAATAGAATTCAGTACTAGTTTTTCTTGTAGGATGGAGGTGTTTAATTTCCACCTAGTCCACTGTCTACCATGTCCCTCTATTTCTCCTACCTTTACCTGCAAAAGAGCATGATCCGAAAATTCAACCGGAATAATCTGTGGACTAGATGTCGGAATTATTTTGGAAATAAATAGGTAATCAATTGTAAAGCTTTTCCCACCTTTAAAGAAGGTACCCCTAGGACCAGTAGTCCTGTTATCATTACAGGACACTAACTCTGCTGTTTAGTAATCTCCCTTAAACAGTGTGTGTCACAATATATTTTTTTTCCTTCCAACTCCCTCCTGGCCTCCATGCTACAGTTAAATCCCCACAAAGGATAAGGATAGTCGTCACCAAGAAAGGCTGGAACCCTTTCAAACAAGTTACCCTCCCTAACTTTGTTTGGGGGTTATAAATATTAATCAATCGTAGAGTGTGAGTATAACAATTCCCCTCTAAAATCAGTACTCTGCCAGGGCTTAAATCGATTAATTTATGCAAAACAAAATTATAAGAATTGAAAAGAATCCCTACCCCATCCGCCCTATCTTCCCCGAACGACCAAAAGGATGGTCCCCATGGCCAATCCTTAGTAAAAGCAGCAATGTGGTCTTTGGAGAACATCCATGTTTCTTGTAAGAAACAAACAGAGATTTGCAGATCATGTATTAACTGGAACACCGCCTGTCTCTTCTGTACCTTTAAAAGACTATGGGTGTTTAATGTAGCCCATAAAAAAAACATTACAAGTAACCAAACGACTCAACAACCCCTAAACTTCTGTTCATTTTTTCCTTCTTTTTTTCTTCTTTTCCTTATACTCCTCCCTAGGCGGCGCCAAGGCATCCTGTAACGACAATTGTGAATCTGTATCCCCAATGTCCATTTCCGAATCCCCCCAAAATAAAGCTGCATAGGAGTTTTTAGTTTCAATGGACTCTGGTTCCAGAGGCAAAAGTGATTTAGAAGTCCTACTTGACCTTCTAGGGCAGGGGTTCTCAAATGGTGAGGCCAGCCTCCTTGGGGAGGCCCCAGCCTCTTCAAGGGGAGGCTCAAGCAAGTCTGAAAAAGTACAGTATTTAAATTTTGAGTTTTATGTATTTTGTGTGAAGAGATTAAGCAAACTGAAAGAGGATAATAGTAGGTGAATTTATGTATTTATTTACTAATAGGTGACAAGGGAAGGTGAATAAGCCAAGGCTCATGTCAGGTGTACCGGGGAAGGGTAGTGTGAATACATTTCAAAAGGTAACTACAAAACAATCAAGAAATACACAGTGAACAATAGTGCAAACAAATATGAGCAATAAACTAATAATGAGTGCTGAAATTGATCAATTTGTAGACTGATATAGAACAACCCAAATACAAAATTGAGCATAGAAGTGCTAAGAGCAATAGCAGGAAGGAACAAAGTAATCCCAGAGAGTTGCTTGGAGCAGGAAAGAGGGAGAGGCAAAGTATGCAGGAAGGTTATTTCATATAGAGAGAAACAGAGAAAGTAGTGTGACCCATGAAGGTAATGCAACAAGGGATAACAATGGTTCAAGAATGAAAATAGTGAGCAAGTAGGTTTAGGGGTTTACAATAAACTGAATAATAATATTTATTTTATTTATTTGTTATTCAGATAACACCTTTGAGCACAAGAGCTCTTTTTAAGGTTCCACATCAGTATAAGACAAAAGAACTGAGTGTGAGCCAAGTACTCAAAGGGATTTCAATTTATTCGTGGTATACTGCGCAAAGTACAGCATGTTATTTTTCCTTGGGGAGGCCCAAGATTATTTCAGTTTTTGGGGAAGGCTCAAAATCATTTCCATGAATTTGGGGAGGCTCACTGTGGCAAAGTCTAAGAACCATTGTTCTAGGGGCAATGGTGGTTGCAAAGGTGGAACCGAAACAACTGCTAAATCCTCATTTGGGGCTATATAACACACCGGCTGCAATAGATCAGAAACTTCCTCTACCAATTCCTTTTTCAGCACTTTAGGAGGAGCAGTTGTAGCCCTACTAGCCCCTACTTTTACCTGAGTTTCTACAGTGCTCTGAGGTACCGAAGGGGCCTTTGCAATATTCCCCACCCCCTGCTGATATTCTCTGACATCTTGTGCTTTTTGGATGATCAAATCCAAATTCCCACAGCTGGTCTTATTCTGTGCCGCCCATGGACAATCCCTAAAAGCATGGTTCTGTTCTTCACAAAGATTGCATTTTATTGAGTTTACACAAAACATGGTGACATGACCCACTTTCCCACAATTATCACACTTGGACTAGTCACATGTACTGGATAAGTGCGTCCGAGCTCCACATTTATAACATGCTCTGGGCTGCCCGCTGTAAAAACAGACCCCCCTATCCCTTCCCAACAAGAAGGAGTTAGGGATATGCTCAACCCCCAAGGCCGTTTGTCGTAATTTGACTTTAAATCTCCACCCTCCTGTCCAAAACTGCTCAGAATCCAAAATCGGCTCTGGATCACTCTGAACTTCACATTTCTGGGAGAGCCAGTATACAATATCTTCTACATGTACCCCCTCATTTCTAAACATTACCGTCACATACTTAATTAAAGGCTTTGAGAGAGGGATAATCACAAAGAGGACCATAAAGAAGAGAACTTCACCTGATTATACCTCTCCCAAAAAAGCTCTAACAAAGCAGGGAAACTAATATCATAGTTATCCTCTCCTGAGATGTTTATAAAGCAAAAACATCCGAGGGAAAAGCAAGAACTCTTTATTAAAAGTTTTGCCTACAAAATACCTATTAGGCCTTTCCTTTAATCCACCCTTATATCTAACATGCACTGCATTCCTCCGGGGTGCAGCTTCCCTCTTACTCTGTGCAAATAAACTAGACATAAGGGGTTTCTCAGGAGTAGGCCTTGACACATCATTTCTGTTCCCAGTACTTAGGTTTTGTAATGCTGCACGTTCACCCTGTTTAACTAAAATATCCACATTTTCCCCTTTGTTATTCTCCATTTCTTCTCTACTTTCCATAGGTTTCACTTTAACCATCCCCAGGTTGCCATCCTGGAGATGATTTATCTAAATCTAGAAGGATCCATGCCAAATCCGGCGTCCATATCCCTGCCTAATTTCTTCTACCCTGCTGCCACCAAAGCTGATTGTGGGGACCAATTTTCATCATGAACTAAAGGTTGCATGGTTGAAACAGGATATTCCTTAAGATTTACAGAGAAAAAAGTATGAGCCTCCTCAGACAATTCCGACACTCTTTGTCCCTGCTGTTCAGATTTTTTAAAACTGAATTCCATCACCCCATCTTGCACATCAGCCTTAGTTTGATAAGTCACTGGGGACTTTCCTTCTAATCCCACCACACCCACTTTAGCGGGTTTAAACACGAAACCAGTCTCTCTGTTGATGTGAAACGTGGGGAAGCCCTCTTTGGGCCATACAGTACTCACGGCCCTTGGCTGGGTGACAGATCCTTAGCCAAAACGGTCCCAGTCTCTTTCCGCATCAAATGCCTTCGGATCGCAAGACGTCCTCTTTCCACCGCCCCCACTGCTTCCTTATTCAGCCACAACGTAAAGTTTCCAACCCGTTGTTCCTCCGTCAGTTTCAGAGCAGCCCACGAAATCACAGATAAACGGGCAACCTCTTTCCAGCCCGACCGCACTTCCGCATTCACTGAACCCAGCGCAGCTTCACAAGCCAGTTTTAAAGGCACAGCACTTTCCGATAACTGCAAACTTGCAAAGGGATCCTCGGCATATCCAGCCTTGAAGGAACTCCCTGCTCCACTCACCAAAACATCCTGCTCCAGCGCCTCCGTTGTAGCCACAGCATCGTGAAACAATTCATTCACATCCAACTCCACCCCGGCGCTCATACTTGCCGCCGAGTGCCGTTCCAGCTTCGTCTCCGTGTCCGTATTCGACACAACCTCCTCCTCCGCGGACTTAGCCACAGTGGCCATCCTGCCAACAGAAACAAACCCCCCTACTGGCCACAGAGCACCAGCAGAGTAGGGGAATTTCCCCGGTGTCCTGGCTAAATTTCCCTCATTCACTAAAAATACCATCAACAGCTTAATCTGGTTCAAGGTTAGTTGACATTCATCTGTATCCCCCTCCCCCCGGGTCGTGCCTGAAAATAGGTAGGATTTGTCTAGTGCACTTACCCAGTCAACAAAAACTAAATAAAAATAAATAAATAAATACCAGAATTGAGTATTTTCCTGCACAAGTTTGGTTGTGGCTGACAGAGCTTATATAGCTGTTTTCTCAGCGGTTGCTGCAGTTTGGGTGACAGTCTCCAATTTCACGTCCTGTTCAGCGAATCGTTGGATGATCAACTCTATTTTAGAGTCGATCGCTTGCATGGAGGTCTGAAATGCTCTCCACGGGGGCTCTCCACCGGCTATAGTCAATGAGGAAGACGTGGCCTGCTCATTTGTTGTCACCGTCTGCTTGTGTCCGCTACTCGCATTCTTCTGGTTATGACACATGGCAATCTGGTATCCCTCGACACCGGATGATCTATACTGTTCACTGCTGCAATTAGTTTTAGGTTTTCTCTACAGCAAATCGTGATTTTTGTTAAAATATAGCAGTAGATGTGCACAGCTGCATTCAGGTGCATCTTGTCAGTTTGCTGTTCCACATCACCCCTTCCCCCCCCCGGTGAAGCATATTTTAATAGTTGGACTAGATACCTTATGTCAAAAGAGAAATCAAGATATGCACAATGAGGACCAGGGAGACACCCTTAGTGAAACTTGAGCGGGATTACGGTGGACAATAGAGACCAGGGACAGGATTCACAAAAATTGCAAAGCACAGTGCAAAAGTATGCGCTGCGCTTTTCGGTTGCACAGGTATGAAATACTGCTATTCACAGTCGACTGTGAATAGGACTAGGATGAGGCAGCACTAACCCAGTAAAACTACTGCTAACCCCACTAGTGCTGCTTCGACAGACAGCCAGGAGAATGGCCCCACAATGAATAGCGCAGGTGCACTATTTCCTGTTCACTAAAGCAGCCATGCAAATAAGCCCAATGGGCATGCAAGGTACTAGGTGGTGATTTGCATGCCCATTACGGGCCCATCTGCATAGGCTGTGGGTGGCTTCATGCCTCCCACCCCAAGCCCTTGGCTGACACACAGCCATAGTCCGGTGTCTAGTGCCCCCCCCCTCACCAATCGCCGTCCCTTTAATAATAAAAGTGATGTTTTCTGTGGTGGTCCAGTGGTCAACTCCCATTTCCCAATCACCAATTACCCTGATGGTCATAAATAAAAAAGATGTACCTGGTGGTCTTGTGGTCCCTTCCCTGCCTGATCACCAATCACCCTGCCGGTCAGAAAGAAATAAGATTTATCTGGTAGTGCAGTGGTCCCTCCCTGTCCCTGATCACTGCTGAATAGTGTTAAAAAACACAAGTATGCCATGGTGGTTGTGCCCCCCCCCCGACTGCCGCTGTATAGTGGAAAAACAAACAAGCATGCCCTGGTGGTAGTTGCTTCCCCTTCCCCTATCGCCAGTAACCGTCTCTATAGGTTAAAAAAACACAAGTATGCCCTGGTGGTATTGTTCCTCCACCCCTCCCTGTGATCGCCGACAGCCAGTCCGGTATCACAGATAAGTACACCCTGGTGGCAAGCAGTCCCACCCCCCACCAAATCACCCGCCCAGTGGTGGCAACATATATCTTGTAACACCCCCAAACCTTATGCCCTGTAGTGTCAACAGACATGTCCCTGGTGGTCAAGTGAACCTCCCTCCCTATCCCCAATCTCCAGTACATAGCGTAACAGCTATTTCCTGGTGGTCCAGTTCACCCCCACTCTGGAAGGTAGTGTCCCATCCCGAACCCTAGCTGGCGACCAGCACAGCCCTCCTCTCACCACCACGGCTGGCTGCCGATTGAGCTGTGAATGTGCGCGTACTGTATACAATACTGTTACTACAGTTGTACCCATTTCTTCACATACTTCAAGTTGGAAAACAGAGTGATTGCAATGACTTTGAAAATAAAAATGTAAGCTTCTGAGTAACAGGCTTTTAGAAAATGCACGCTGCCCCATGCCACTTTTACTTTCTCTCTCTCTCTCTCATATTGGCTAGACAGTTTGCTGGGGCAGTTATTGGTTCCTAAAAAGGGTTAGCAGCACATACTTGGAACAACTTCTGCTTTGAAAACTACTAACTGAAATACAAGTCACCAAACTGGATGACTAAGGACATAACATTAACAAACAAGTTCATGTTTAAAGACCAATTTATTTCAAGCATCACTGCAAGTTAGTGGTGAAAATGGTGGCCTACAAAATACTCTTTTATCATATTTTAGATTGCTCCATATCTCCTGTCTTTTAGATTGCTCCATATCTCCTGTCTTGTATGATACAGTACCTTTTTCCCCATTTGGAGTTTGCTTTTTGGATTTTGTTTACATTGGAAATAATAAAAGGAGCACTCTTTTTAACATGGCTTGGTCCTAGGTTGCATCAGTAGTCTCTAACATTCATCATTTAACAGCATCCATCTTTCTTTCTTATTAAAATTTTACACGTCTGCATTATCCAACAGTGTACATAACAAAGACAAGTTACTGATACAACTGCAGTGGTCTTGAGTCATTACAATTTCACATTTCTTGTGAGAAATGCTCCATGTTAAACAATAGTTCAGTCACCTCTTATGCTATTGTCGGGGGGAGTTCAAAGCTATATTTTGTGGTTGGACATTCTTCAGCCTACAACAGTGTGGAGTTTTTTGTTTATACAAGATGACCCTTCACTGCAGTGGGAGAGAGGAGGGAGACTGACTGTGGGTCCGGGTTCCCTCAGTTCTTGAGGGGGAGAGGGGGCTTACGGAGGAGGTCAGCCAGTTCTACTATGGCTGTGTGTTTGATAATTTTGAGTGGGTCCCAAGAGGAGGGCTTAGACAGGGCTAATCTAGATTGGTGGGTGGTGTATACCGGTGTACTGGATGTATATCCCTATGGAACAAACTCCTGGTCTTTGCACAGTACATGCAGCAGACATCTGTTCCAGCATGGGGAACAGGGTTTGACGTATCATTCAGGGAGTGTGTAATTCTCTCCATTTTATCAATTTGGTTGACTGGTGTGTGCCAAGCTAGAACACCTGGAGGTAGGGGTGTAAGACAGGCTCTGGTGTTTTTTTTTTTGGCTGCTGTAAGCAGGATGCCTAAGAGGTATCACAAACATAAGTTTTCTTTTTAAGCACAGAACCAGCACTGAGGAACAGGCCACAAAGAAGATTCTTTCTCTAGTCTGGAACAGTTAGGGTTGCCACCTTTGGATGAGGCAAAAAAACGGAAACTCCATGTTAAAATCAGAAAAAGATAAGTTGTAGTCTTTTTTTCTGTGTTCTAACCAGTTCCCAGTGTTTTCTTTTCCTCTGGCTGTGAGAGATGTTTTTTCTAACTTTCCCTAACTGTTTTATTGCCCTTGGAGGTTGCCATTCTGATTTCTTATATGGCCTCTTGTTCCAAATAGTCTTCCCAGAGTGCCCTTTGGTGTGATGTCTAATTGCCCCTGCAGGAAGCCAGTGTCTTGTTACAGGGTCTGTCACAGCTCAGCCACAGATAAAATACTTCTTCCAGAGAAGAGACACTGCTAGATTTTGGGTGAGTGTAATTATTATTATTTTTTGATATCAGTACCTTGTCCTGCTATGTTCTGGTGTGTGTGTGTGTTTGAATCATGTCACTGTGTACTCTATTTCTCTCAATCACTTTCAGTTTTTGCACCAGTACTAAGTAGCAAAAATTGAACATCACCTTATAGGTTATAACATAACAGGACAAGGTACTAATATCAAAAAATAATAATGATTACACTCACCAAATAATCTAATGACTTTCTCTGAAAGAAGTATTATCTTTGTAGCTGAGCTGTGACAGACTCCCAAGCAAATCTAAGGGCATAGCTACAACACTGTCACATGAGCCAAGGTGCATTGTAGGAGAAAGAAAGCCAATTAACCTATTTGTGATGGAGATCCACAGGGGTCGTAAAACTGCCATACAGCTAGCAGAATAATTTAGGAAAAACTCCCAATAGCAGATAGAGGGAATGACACACTAGGACTTAACATACATATCAAAACACTCTACATAACATATGTTTTTACACATTCTGGGTGGACTTCTCCTTTAAGTCTCACCCCTAGCCCCACCCCTTTTCATGACTCATCATGCATTGTTCCTCCTAGAAAGCCATTTGTTGTATCAATAATATACATTTAAAGTAGCAGTTCAACAAAGATGTTAAGATACTGTACTGTACCTATTAAAGTTACTTTCCTAGATTCTTCCTAGTTATGTATTTACTTATGTATTGATGTATTTATTGACATTGGTTTACCAGATAAACATACAGAGATAAAATAAATCTCATTTACAGATATGATCTGGTGGGAGACAAGGGAAGTACTGTAAATAGCATACAACAGCATACATGGTCTATAATAATACATAATGAATTGTTTCCTGTCATGTGTACTTTATATCTTTTTCTGGCTCCATTCCCTGTTCATGTCCACAGTACTATTTCAAAGCTAAAGAAGTGACCATACTTTTATTCTTGAGGAAAAAAATGATTTAAAATATTTAAAAATGCCTGAATTCTGTTTGAGATGAAAATGTTTACCAGCAAATGAAAGTAGAAGACAACTGGTTCTGTTACTGTTACGAAGGTGGGAGGTGTAAAGTATGGCCATTAGATTGAGTGCTAATAGTGTTAGTCACCATACTTTACACCTCCCAGGCTGATTGCTTTCACAAACAACGGGCTATAGTGACAACAGAACTTGTCTATAACCTGGTCATGTAGCTGAAACAAGGAACGATATCACAGCATTTGTTTCAAAAGTATGTGACCACTCAAAATGGCTCAAAAACCTGATCAGCAGAGAGCAAAACCGGATTACCTGATAGGGACCTTGAAAACCTGATCACCCAGTAACAAACCTGACAGGTGGCAACCCTAGAAACAGTATTTCAGCTAACAATTACTTTTCCATATGGTTGGGCCCTTGTCCCCATTGAAAAAGCCATCATGTATTTCCCCATATATGATAGTAGCCAATTGGGTTTTATGGTCCCAGTTAGCTAACTACACTGCATTAATGTGCTATCAACACCTTAATAACACATTAAAACCTAACTCACTACAAACCACCCCAATAACACATAACAAGCCCCTTAATAACATGTCACAGCCTCCTTAACCTCCCAGCCTATCTGCAGAAAGCTAACTTGCATTACAGAAACACCCACACAGCATCCTCCCTCCCATACCACTCACCAAAGCAATTTCCAGCTGCAAAGTCCTCCATGCTGCTGTTAGTCGGCTCCCATTGCGTGCTGTGCCCTGATCCTGAACATCACTCCTGACTGTAAAGCACTGCTTCAGCCCACTGCCGACTGCATGCACTCTTGGGATCACAGAGACTGCCATATAGATGCCGCCATCCATGCCTAAGGGGGAGGGGGGTGCCAGAGCCATGCCTCCATTTATAGGAGGCCTCTGCACTAAGGAAACACTAAAGGGACAAAACAGAGAGTCCCTCACTGCAGAAAATACCTATACTTACTGCATTATACTAAATACAAGTAGAAAAGGCCTGTGTACTCAGGAAATAATACCACCACAGAGGCTTATGAGCTTAGTTCATAAAGACCACTTGCCCTTCAGGCTTAAGACTTTATGAGCTCATTAGCCCCTTTGATGGTATTATCTCTTTGTGCACAACCCTTTCCTAGCATTTTATATTCTCTACCTCTCTCTACATGTGATATATACATCTATCTATCTATCTATCTATCTATCTATCTATCTATCTATCTATCTATCCATCTATCTCTATCTCTATTTATATTTGTATTTATCTATCTCTATCTATATATCTCTATTTAGCTATATTGTTCTATCTATAGCTATCTCTATATCTATTTCTATTTATATCTATCTATCTATATCTATCTATATCGTTCTATCTATATCTATCTATACCTTCCTACCTTACTGCCTTCCTATACCTTCCTATTGTACTTCCCTTTTATGCTTTCCCTCAGCGCCCTGCTATCCCCTACATAATATTGCTTCTAATTCCCTCACTATTCCTTCTAGGAGATCTACAGCTGGTCAATCTGCTTTCTTTTATCACTTTCCTAAACTTTGATCTTCCCTTCACTTGTCTATTTGCTCTGCCTCTTTGGCTTTCTCCTTCATGACTTTTTTCTCCCTCCTTCGACTGCCCTTGACCCTCTTCCTTCACTCCGTCGCTAGCTTTGCTCTATCTGTTTTTCCGTTACCTATGCATATGCTATGCTGATTTGTATTTAAAGTTTTATTGTTTCTTCATTTAATAGCATTACTGTATTCTCTATATACATATCATAAATGCTTTATATAATGTTCCCCATCCCCTTCCCCCAGGACGCATCTGGAAACAAGCTGCTACCAGCTCCGTATGTCTATCCTGGTGAAATTTTAGAAAAATATTTATTTTTACAAAAAACTTTGTTACTGCACCAGTTAGGATTCAACATAATGCCACAAAACTAAGGAAATGTGGTGTTAGCGTTTCCAACCTTAACTCCCCCCCCCCACCCCCCAGCAGCAAAAGGAAAAAAAATGAGGGTTTTGGGTCTCTGGAGTCTTAGTGAATCAGTGGTGGGGACTTCCTTGGGCTTGTTAACCCTAATGCTCACCCTCACCCCATAGCATCCTGTCCAAAGCACAAGGTACAGCTCTAAACCAGTGCCTCAAAGTGATACATTCTTCAAAGGTAGACATTTGTATCAGCACATATTGCCAGCATAACTGCAGGGCCCTGTGTGAAGAAAGGATATTTTATTTTTGTTTTATTTAAACACTTGATAACTGGGAAAAGCACTCTGAGCCGAGGCTCATTTCCAGGTGCAACCCGGGGGTGAGGGGGAGGGAATTGGGACTGAGAGATCACGGCTGACATTGTTTGTTCCGGGAATGGGGTGGGCATTAGGGTTGACAACCCCAAGGAAGATCCCACCACTAATTTGACAAGACTCTGGAGACCCAAAACCCTAACATTTGTTCCTTTTGCTGTTTTGGGGGTGGGCACTTAGGGTTGGAAACCCTAATGCCACATTACCCTACTTTTATAGTGTTAAGTTGAACTTTAACTGGTGTTTTTTTGTAAAGAATTTCCTTTCTTTTTGAGATAGTGGAATTGTATCCTCATTCACGGAGGTCCCTTCAGAACCTGCACCAACAAATGCAGATGTACAGGGCCCTTTGGGCACTGTGTCAAGAGAAGATTCTGCCTACAGAAGTGTAGGGCTCATGCAGGACCTACACTTCCGTGAAGTAAAGGATGTTAAGAATTTATGGGGTTGTCTGGTGAGCTGCACTTCCAGGTGTCCACGGATGCAGATGGCACAGGGCAAAGAGTCCATCTATCAGCCAACATACAGGGCCCTCTGCCACCCACGGCTGCAGAGGTGCAGGGCCCAATGCCAAGAGGACAGCTGTCTTCACTGTATGGTACTCAGGCTTCAGCGGACAACCCTGCAGCTTTCATTTCCTGGCTGGGGTGGGTATCACATAACAGTGCTATGCCCCCAGCCTCACTCCATCCAGCTGGGTCACTGAGCTTGTCTCTGAACTCAGCTCACTGGCATGAGATCACAAAGTAGTCCTGCTGGGGTCAAGACAAACACAATTTCTTAACAACTATACTTTTAATTTTTTGTTTTTTATTTTGACCCCAAATTTTCAAGATACTGTAGTCGTTTAATGACTCCCCTTATAAACATGATATGGCTCCTTGGAGCCACTGTTACTTGTCTATGATTGTATCTACATAGTCATATTGTATATGCTGACTATGTAGCACTGGAGCTGCAGGTCTTGTCTCTGTGGTATACTGAGACCAGGTATAGACTGGTAGTCCATACCTGGTCTCGGTATACCACCAGGACATGTAGTTTGGAAACCGAAGCTGTTAATAGCTCCATTTATATAGGCTATCTATGGCTGTGCCCCCCCCCAGCTGCTCCCCATGTGAAATGTCATACTGGGGCAGCTGTGAGTGGTTGTGGGTGTGCCGTGTGGTTCTAAATGCTGGCAGGACACAGGCAGGATCGACCAGATATGAGCAAAATATTTCAGCACTGGTAAGTTAACAAAAATATATTTTGTGAAAAAGCTAATAGGGCTATGCCTTGCAGCCAGGCATGGCCTGATAGACAGACAGACAGAGAAAGAGAGAGCAGGGGATCACCGGCTCACTGCTTGAACTGAAGCCGGTGGCACAACTCCAACTGCACCTTCAGCATTCAAGAAAGTCCTGCTCTTCTCGTACAGAGAATTCAGATGAATGTCTCCTCTCACTAAGCTGGGCACCCTGGAATTTGCAGTGCCCTGAAAAGGTATTTCTAGCAATTGTTTAAAAAAAAAAACAGCAGAATCTAGCTAAATGGGTCCCATTTAGCTAGGTTCAGGCGTTTTTTATTTAAAAATATATCATTGTTATGTATTTTCAATATTTGTGAGTTAAAAAAATGGTGGCTGTCATGATTGGTATTTTTTTCCACACAAGTGAATCATGAAATTAAGCACTCACAGTAGTTTTTTTAAACTGTTCACATTTCTCGGTTATCCATAAAATCCTTATAGCTCTAGAACCATACAATATTTTTTCATGGATCCATCCAATGCCCATCCAATGCACACTCTTGGTATAGGCCCCTTTAACCCTGAAACTTTCATGAAAAAATTCCAAACTGTCTAGGCTGTTGGTGAGAGCAAAAAAAAACTAAATGTGTTTCTTTCTGTTTTTTTGGCGCTCCATATCTCAAAAACCGAACAAGATGCCATCACAAAACTTTCCATGTCATGAGACTGATAGATTGATCACACATGCCAAACTTTAGGCCATTTTGTCAAATGATGCCAAAGTTATTAAGGTGCAAAAATTAGGGTTTAACATTAAACAGTCTACTCAACCCTAACTATAGGAGCGCTATCTTCGTATATAGGATTTATACTGACATTACTCCATGCCAAGGGGAGTGCAAGAGCCCAACACCACAGGTGGAGGGTCTTACTGCCTGTGGCAGTGCAATAATCTCAGTATAAATCCAACAGAGAAATGTCTTATTGTGCTTGTAAAATGGGTTTTGTTTCACACTTACATTTTTTTAAATGTTTATAAATGTATTTTTTTTTAGCTAAATAGTTCTGCTCGAAGACTGTCGCTAAAGGGTGCTATAGGAAAATATTTTCTGTGTTCTGGTGTTCCTTCTTTAGAGAGTCATTCTTGGTTTTAATTTGTTTTCTTTTAGTTTCTTCAGTTTTACTTTTCTTTACAAAAACGTTGCAGAGAGAGTGGGTGGGCCACAGCAAGCTAAACAACTATATAAAAACGTAACACTACATTTTCTGTTTTGTAACTGCTTGGGTGATAGGGGTTGTAGAAATTCTGAAGACACAGGGATATGCTTGGTCATGATGCAGGCTGGTACCGGTACTTTTCTCCAGGAGAATCTATGCTGAGATAAGGTTACGAGTGATAGCCTGCCTCAGCCAATCACCATCCAGGATTTAACCTATGTGCCTATTTTCTAAACCACTGTAAATACAGTACTTCCCAGGATGCATTTGCTTGACGCGTTCTGCAACATCCTAAATACCAATCTAAATTGGCTAATGCATGTTTTGAATCTCACTTTTATCTTAGGATTTCTTTGTTGAATATGCAATGGACTTATGTTTTATCGTTGGCTCTAAGTGGGAGTACTACACTTTATTTTCCTTCCTACTTTCAGTAGCCAGTCTGGATTCTGATTGTAAGCAACTCTGTTCCAATAATTGTCCTGTGCCAAGGCTAGCGAGACCCTAGATTTCAACGTCCTGTATTTGAATTTGTCTCTTCCATGGGGGTGAGGGTGGGGGTCGATGAGGAGGTGCACTGGAGTTATTGTACAAATGCAACATGTACAGATTACCTAGCTAGGGCCAGAAATTTCATTTTAAATTTTGTGTTTCTAATTTTGGTATACCGTTCAAAAAATTGGCATACCTGCTCTACCGCTCTTTTACATACAATACACTGCACAAATCAGTGTTATTATTATGATTTTATTATATGTGCTGTATGATCTGCTTAACTGTATGGTTTATTGCCTGTATTGTACAGCACTCAGAGTCTTATGAATTGAGCGCTTTATAAATAAAATATCTATCTATCTATTTAAAAAAAATAACAGTATTTCAAACATAATTACTAGTAGCTGGGATCTGGTATTCTGAACACAATCTTTGTTATTCTCAAAATAACCAATTAAATATAAAGATCGAGTCCTGTTATTTGTTATAACTTTTAAAAATATAAGACATCTCATTAACTCAATTGAGTTCAATAGAGGTACATTATTAGTATTACAATTTGTAATAATAAAAGAAGTCATATGCCTCCAATGAGGCTTCAGTAATTGTCCTTTATTGAACGGCAAAATTAGTAAAAAGAAAACTGACAATGTATGTGATTACATGCTAGTGACAGTACACTATGCTACACAACAGAGTTTACATGTATCTGGTAGCTGTCATAAACAGTACAAGCAGAGTTTATACAAAAACTTTAAAACCTGTATGTCTCACTTTTTATATTCATACAAACATAGAAATTGATGGCAGATAAGGACCTCTAGGCCCATCCAGTCAGCCCATTTTCCCTACCTACTCCAAAAGCCACAGACCCTACTTGATCTCCAGCTATACCTTCTCGTTCCTGTCGCTAGGGTTCCCCTATGCTTGTCCCATGCATTGTTGAATTCCTCCACTGGGTTTTCCCCCACCACGTCTGCTGGGAGTCTATTTCATACATCCACCACCCTTTCCATGAAGAAATATTTCCTCACGTTACCCCTTAGTCTACCCCCTTCCAGCCTCATGTCATGCCTCCCTGTTCCTGAACATCTCCTTTTCTGAAAGATGCTACCCTCCAGTACCTTATTTATGCCCTTTAGATATCTGTAGGTTTCTATCATATCTCCCCTGTCTCTCGTCTCCTCCAGGATATACATACTGAGGTCGCCCAGTCTCTCCTCATATGACTTTTGGTGCAGGCCCTGCACCATCTCTGTTGCCTTTCTTCAAAGTGCCTCCACCCTGCCAATGTCCTTACAGAGATGCAGCCTCCAGAACTGGCCACACTACTCCAGATGAGACCTCACCAATGATCTGTACAGTGGCATCGCCACCTCTTTTCTCCTGCTGGTGATACCTCTCCCTATCCACCCCAGCATTCCACTGGCTCTCCCCACAGCCTTGGCACATTGTTTGGCCATTTTTAGGTCATCAGATACGATTCCCATCAAATTCCCTCTTCCTGTTTGGTGACTGTCAGTATCCCCCCCCCATCATGTAATCCTCCCCAGTGTTCTTGCACCCCAGATACGCGATTTAACACTTTTTCACATTGAATCTCAGCTGCCACACTCTAGACTATTCCTCCAGTTTACCTAGGTCCCTCCTCAGTTTTTCCACACCTCCTGAAGTGTCCACCCTGTTGCAGATCTTAGTGCCATCTGCAAAGAGGCACAACTTCCCTTCCAGACCCTCTCTGCAATGTCACTTATGAAGACATTAAACAGGACTGGCCCCAGAACTGATCCCTGTGGCACCCTTTTCATATGGTTATAGGTTTTTAACTGGAATCCTGTTTGTCGGTATACAGTTGTTAGTGAATGCCAGCTACATATGCTTGTTACCAGTTTACAAGTTGCTGAGATTTAGTGATAACTGGAGCCACTATTTTACTAATGAACAGTAAAGTATATTTTAAAACTTATAAAATGTGATTCTGTTTCTAAACCTGTAGCAATATCAAGAGACACAAGTGAGAAATAAAGTCATTTTTTAAAGCTTTTCTAAAATACTTGGTAACAATTGCATGACACACATGAGCTACATGTTAATTCTGTAGTGTTGCATAGTGCAGCATAGTGTGGTGTCAATTATACGGAAACTCCTTCGGTGTCCCTCTGCTTTGCAGGAACACTGCTGTGACAAGTCATGATACAGTAATTAAGAACTCAATACAATGAGAGTAAATATCTTCCATTTAAGTATTTATTTCGATTGAGATGATGATGATACAAGTTTTATTGTATACAGGGATAAACATGTTAGAGCAACTTAGTTTTGTTTACAAGCGTAATTCTGTTGCAACTTACAAAAACTTAATTGGAAAAAATATAACAGGAAACGAATAAGAATAAAATCAATGAAAAATAAAGTGGTAAATAAAAATAAATGAACATTGTACAATAAAACCATCTGAGAAACAACAAACAATGGGCCCTATGCATGATGCCTACGTGCTGCAGAAACCGGGCATGCAGGCATGGATACGTGTGAATGCCATGCAGCGGGGTCTCGTGGACCCCCAGTGGCATTCACAAATGGCGTGCAAGTAGGTTATGTGTCGGATCCCCCAGCTGTGTGGACAGCAATAAGCTGGGGGTGGGCGGGGGTGTGCTGTGGGCATGCCTGCACTACGCCCCATTCACTAAGACATGCAGTGCTATGCACTGGGCAGCGTAGGAGAGTGGCAGTTACACCAGGGGGACCCTGCCATAACCACTGTATGCACCCAGCCCCGCGTACACAGGACACCGGTATGGCCCCATCAGCACTAAGGCAGCCAGCCACACACATCTGAGTACCTGCACAGGCCCTGGCAGGAAGTCCAAACACCCCCAACACAACTGGACCCCCACCCTGGACCGTATGCCAGTTCCCCTGAACACGTCCGCCCTGTCCCTGTACATTCCCTGTATACCCCCCTCCCCAACACATGAGTTCCCCATCCCAGACTGAGTAGATCACACACACCCCACCACCACATGACAGCCCATCTCCGGTGAAGTAAATGTCAAGCAGACCCCACCACTCCATGGCACCGACATCACCACCCCCTCCCCAGTCCACGTACCTGCCAGTCGATGCCACAGCAATGGATGGCAAGCGGCACAGTACTCCACACGCCTCCTCGGCTGCCGGCTGTCCAACTAACGTTGGGAGCATGCTGCCTTATATAGCAGTGCACTTCCAGCATCATTCTAGGTAGCGAGGACCAGTCCTGTACACACCCTCTCCCCACCTCTAACATTTCTCAGCCACCATCCCCACACCAGTTTCTCAAACACATGTTGCAGTACACATACATGCTGGTACCCGTCACTCCACTGATGATATCCTTTGAAGACCTCCTTCCCAACACAGTCACCCACTCCCTTAAACAACCCTGCTGATTTGGTGCCCTACTCAGAACCACACTCCCTGATGTCAGAAAGGGGAGGTGCACCAGTAGATATAACTGGCAAGCTCAGAGGACACCCCATCTACAGCATGCCCATTCCATATGTCAATAGAGATGGAATAAAGCAACTGGATGCATGATTGGGGGAAGGGGCAAAGCATGCCCATTACCAAGGTAGCGTGTCCTCAGCAAGTGACCAATGACTCACTTGTAGACCTGACATACACTCCTGCAGATTACTATTCATCCCACTGATGGCTGGACCAGGCTTAGTAGGTGCATCTGGGCTATGATACTATATGACTACACTCATTACCTGTCCCATGCACGTTAACATCACAGAGGAGACCCTGGCTTCAGCTTGCATATTTACCGATGTTTGTAACCATAGTGTTTGAGACTAGTATAGACACATAGCTCCTTTTATATGGCCATGCAATATAACATATGGTTGGCGTAGTGCCTCCATGAGGAAAAGCGTACCGTTTCATGCAGTGCATGTTACTGTAGTGGCACAGCATGGGACTTATGTATCCCTTCATTTGTACAATATAATGATACATAGATACACAGATGTTGATGGCAGACAAGGGCCTATGGCCCACCTAGTCTGCCCATCTGCGCACGTAACTGTGCTTCCACAAGCTTCCCTAGAACTAGGTTGTCTCCTTCCCCCCCGACCACCAGGATCCCCTGATGCCTATCAATAATGAGTGTGTATCGGGGCTCCTCTGTGGGTGTGGGGTTGATGTATTGTTCAACAATGGGTGCAGGGCTGACATGTGTGGGGGTAGGTTTGCTGTGCTACAAGCGTGATAGGGTAGCCATGTGTTGGGGGGGTGGTTCGGTAATAATAATCAACACGAAGAATACATAAGTCCCATGATGGGGACAATACAATATCATGCACTGCATGAAACAGTATGCATTCTTCTTGGAGGTAATATGCCACTCATAAGTTATATTGCTTGGCCATATAAAATGTGTTATGTCTCTATACTAGCTTCAGTCATTACGGTTATGAACATCGGTAATATTGCAAACTGATACCCATACTCTGAGGTGGCCGCGGTGTACCGGAGGCTCAGGCAGGGGGCACACCACGCAGGTTCGGGTGCCTGCATTGGCAATTCATGCATCTGGACCTGCACATACTCGTGTAGGTGATCCATTCAGGGACCCAGTCTGGGCATCTGATTGGATGCTTGCCTGGGTCTGCTACTCTACCCCTGGCCACCCTGCACAGTCCTGTATGCCTGGGGGGGGCCATGGACAGGTGGTGACTGTTTGTGCATACCAGCCTGTGCTCACCTGTCCGAGGGTGCGGAGCTACATGGGCGGGGTATGCACTTCTGGCATGTGCTTTCCGTACTTTTGTGCATAGCCCCCAATAAGAATAAACCTAATATTTATAAACAATTACATGTATGATTTAATATGACATCAAGTTTCGATTTGAATGAACCTATTAAGTTTGAATTGTGAATATCTGTGTGATGTCTATTCTAAGAGCTAGTTAATATCTTGGGGCAATATCTTGCAATTAATTTAGGGTAGGTGTTCATACCCTTTGGGGATATCTTGAGTTAGTCAACATTCCTTTAGTTAGGATATTTTGCAGTTGGTGAAACATAGTAAAAAAAAAAAAAACCCTTTGTAAGAAACATAACCAATTCTTCTCTCCTCCAATGTTTAATGGTTGGCATTCTAATAGCATACATCTCACAACGGTGAGTTCAGCAGTAACATCGTAGAACAAACCTAGCAAACTTATTGCAACATACACTGCACCCAGCTTGGTCAAGTCAGTTCTACTTGCAGCTTGGCATATAACACTACCATACTCAATACAGGGCAATTACATAGTCTGTGCCACTTGCAGTCTATTGGTCTGCAGTAAGCATGTGGCTATCCTACGGAATGCCCCCAGTTTTTTATTCAGTTTTGTAATGATGGACTGAGTATGACAGGAATAATTTAGTTGCCAATCTATGAGTACACCTAAGTACTTATATTCAGATACACTGGTAACCTTTATGCCTGTGTTTGACTAGAGACCTGTTTTATGGATGTTATTAGTAAGAGAATTGGTGGGAATGCACAGTGCATTTTTGGTATTTGGGACTTGCCCAGAATCCTTGTACCAGTTTTGGCCAATGCTGGTCTAGTTTCATTGATTTTGTGTTCTGGCAAATAATAAATACGACAGTTAGTAATACTAACTGGACTGGGACTGGACTTGCACCTAAAAATCGCTGGCATCTGAGTGCAGTATTGGGGGGTGCTGTACTGCTGGGGTGGGCCGTCCTTCAGATGAGATGTTAAACCAAGGTCCCTTCTGCCCATCCTGGTGTTGTCCTGGTGGGTGTCCAGGTAGAAGTAAAAGAACCCAGGGCACTCTTCGTAAAGAGTAGAGAACATTCCCGGTGTCCTGGCCAACATTCCCCTTCCCATAAAACCAGTTCATGCAATTATCCAGGCTGTGTGTGGGTGATGATGTGCGATATGGCCGCCAACACACATTCAGTCACTTCACTACCAGTCTACCACTGCTTGTAAAGCGCTTTGGATGTATGAAAAGCGCTATATAAATGCTGATTCTTCTTCTTCTTCTAAGGTGCCCCCCCCACACACACACACATAAACACAAATCTGGTATAAATTAGCAGTGTTATTTTCTACCCTGTATGGCTTTAGTGAAATGCAGCACAGAGCTTGCAGAGAAACCGAATATTTGGAAAAAAAAATACCAATTGCATTCAGTTCTAAGTATAAATTCTCGATAGTACGATTAAGGGCAAATAATACCATGGGTTTCATAAATATTGTTTACGTGATACTTAAAAAAATAATCACGCCCTTTCAGTGACCAGTATGTTAAAAAAGATAAAGAGACTATTAAATTCTGACCTTTAACTTTCATGTGGCGGACATCACTCATTTCATCACATACTGAACACAGCTATTCACTTTGTGAAGATATGACATTAAAAAGAAATGACACTGGAAGATCTCCGTCTCTCCAGCCTTTCATCCACCACATGTGGAAGAGAGATACAGTAATTTAAATGTGCAAGAAAGGAATGAAATACAACATGTAACTTGTCAGAGTCAAGAGACGTCTCCTTCCCATCAACTGCCTTCCTTGTTTGTTTTATGCTTCCTTCATTCCGTCTGTTCCCCCTTCCCCCTAATGCTTTCTGCATCCCCTCTTTGCTCTCCTGTTACCTTCCCTTTACCTACTCCCTTGATCTGAACTGGTTGTTTCTGTTCTTGACATACTGCAGCTCCTTTAGTCAGTTATTCTGCGATGTTACTTCTATCTGTATAAGCTGCTTTTTGCACCATAACTTAAGTACACTCTTTGTATATTTTTGGTTCATAAATTTTGCTTTCGATCATTTGAATTTGTCTGCACCTCTGATTTTTGCCCCTTTCCCTGAAATTGTAATCAATTGCTGATTTTTGTCAATTGCCTAACTTTTGACCGTATTGTCGGATTTTTGTCCATTCTACTCTGTAACCCCTACTTTGGGTTGTACATACAAGTAAGTCTAAGCTCACTGTGCCTTTTCCAGTCATCAGTCTATAAAAAAAAAAAAAAAATAATAAAAGGTATCACGGATCAGTGGGAATACAGGGCTCAAAAGCTGATTAGGCACAGGATGTCTTTCTCCAAAACCAGAACCACTAGGTGTAAGCAACTGGGAACTAGGCTTATGCACTATGTTGGAAGTATCTTCCTGTTCCTGTTGCTGCTAGCAGATGGAGATACTCACCCGAACCCGAGACCTCATGCCACCCCCCTCTCCGGGGGTGTTCACGTGGGTGGTATAAAGATAGTTGCCAAGAACATCTGCAGCCTGCTTCCTAAGATGACTCAATTCCAGGCATGGACCAGTTGCACAACCCAGATATCATCTGCCTGACTGAAACGTGGCTCACCCTCAAGGTCAAGGACTCACTCATTGCCTTAACAGGGTTTGAATCTTTCAGACTAGATAGACTGGGGAAGCGGGGCTGGGGTTGCCTGATATATGTGAAGGATAACTTAAGGGGGTGTGTTCTGCCAATCTCAGGCAATGCTTGTGATTATGAACTATTAGCAGTTCAGCTCTTGCTAGGAAAGCAGAACAGGATGCTCACCATTGCCTCGGTGTACCTACCACCCACAAAAGCAAACCAGGGGCTAGGTGTTGTCCTGAAGGCCCTATCTAAACTGAAGAAAAGCTCAGAGGTTATTGTCACTGGAGATTTCAATATTAATTGGACTAACAAAGGCACTGACCATCTTAAGGATCAAGTTGCAGAGTTGTACCTCACATAGATGATTTGTTCGGACACCAGGCTAAACCGCAAAACAGGAAAGGGCACCCTGCTTGACTGGATCCTGACCAACTGCCCCAAAAGAATCAAAAATGTCCAAGTGCTCCCTGATTGCCTCAGTGACCACTCACCAGTTGCATGTATGTGGGTTAATAAGGTAAAAAAGGACCCCCCCACTCTGGTTTTTAGCCAAGTCCTGGAGAGGGGTGCAAAACACAACTTTAAGATAGCTTTGGCCAACACTGACTGGTCTCCTCTCAATAGTCTCCAAGACATTGACCAGGTTTTGCAATTTCTTGTGTCCACAGTCAATGGTATTTGTGATGCCTACACCCCCCCCCCGAAAAAAAGAAAGATAAGGGCTGCTTCCAATGGATGGATTTCCAAGGACTTCCTTGATCTGACGAAGGAGCAGGACAACCTCTGGGAACTTGCCAGAGGTACGGGCAACCAATCTGACTTCCAAAAGTATCGGGCAGCCAGGAACAAGTGTACTGCTCTTGCCAGGTAAGCCAAGGCGGCTTACTACAAAGAGCAATTGGAACATAACTGGGGCAATGGGAAGCAATTCTGGGATAACATTATGGAGCTGCTGGGCAGGGAAGAGAGAAGGCACTCCTCCATGCTCAATTTATATGGCACCCCCACCCTAGATCTACACACAATTGCTGAAGCCTTCAATGTGGCCTTCTCCAACCTCAATTCTGTCCTCCTGCCCAGCTACCTTGACCCTCTCCACAACACCCGCCCAAAGTCTGAGACAATTTGACCCATCCAAATTTTTACTTCAGGTCTGTCACAACTAAGGAAGCTAGGACCTACATTATTAAGGTGCTGGGTAAAACCAGACTTGGTAGTGACTCACTCGACATGAAATTGGTGGAAGTTGCCTTGGACAAGTTGGTGGTTCCCATCACCAAGATCTTTAACAAGTCTCTTGCCCTGGCTAAATTCCATGTAGCCTGGAAGGTAGCTCTAGTCACCCATCCTAAAAAGTGGGGACTGGTCTTGCACTGTTAACTATAGACCAGTATCGATCCTCTCCTCCTCTCTAAGGCACTTGAAAGGATTGTGGCTGACCAGGTCGCGGAGCACCTTCAGAAGTACAGTCTACTGTGCACAAAACAGCACAAATTCTATCAGTGCCATAGCACAGCTACGGCCTTAATTGAATTCACAGACTACATTCACAAAGCCTTGGATGGGGCAGCCTGGTGGGATCTATCTTTATAGATCTCACCAAAGCCTTTGATATGGTCAACCATCACATCTTGCGTGACCAGCTTCAGCACCTCAGGCTAGCCTCTGAAGCCATTCTCTGGTTTCAGGATTACCTAACCAGAAGAGCACAGGGTGTAAAAATTGGGACAACTGTCTCCTCGTCTAAGGATATAGTACTAGCTGTCCCACAAGGGTCTATACTGGGCCCCCTCCTCTTTAGTCTGTTCATCAACAGGCTTCCAGAGGTCTGCAACAGCAAGATTATTCTGTATGCAGATGATGCTGTCATCCTTAGTAGTAGTGCCCAGCTTCAGCACCTACAGGATGCTCTGCAGTACTCAATTCATAGCTTGCAGGACTGGTTCAGCTCTCAGAAATTGCTTCTCAATTACAAGAAGATGAAGACGATGCTGATAACCACTCACCAGCGCAAGAGATCTCTTCTGTCCCTTACTATTACTAACAACAAGGCTGCTCCACTCGAGTAGGTCAACTCTTTTAAATTCTTGGGCACGATCATTGATGACACCCTCTCGTACGTGCAGCACATCGATAAGGTCATCAAAACAGTGAACACCAAACTTGGGAGTTCTCTACAGGCACAGACAGTACCTAACTCCTGAGGCATTCAGGTTGGCAGTTTTCTCTTCCATCTTGTCTGTTATTGACTACAGACTCCTGGTCTATGGGTTGGCATCAGACACTGCGCTAAAAATAAAAATTACGTACCTACCGTAATTATGATCTTTCTGTGTATCTTCACCATTCATCACAGATGGGTACTGGCCGGAGATCAGGACCCCGCGGGAGCCTTTTTTTTTTTTAATTTTTTAAAGGATAGGCAGAGTCGACGCAGCATCGGCGCCGCCCTCGAGGCCGACGCATTACGTGGTGCTCGAGGATTAGCCATTAGGCTGTGTCGACTCCGCCTGCCTACCAGTTCTGAGTCGCCGGAGAGGTAAGAGGAAGGGATGGAGGGTGGGACAAGAGAGTCCAAGGGACAGAAAAAGGAGGAGAAAACTGAACTAAAAGGAGAAATAATGACTGAGAGGACAGCATAGAAGAAATAAGACTAAGGGCACTGGGTAGGGGCCCCAATCTCTGGAAAGCGGAAGAGGGAGGAGCAGGGGAGAAAATTTAGGAGAGAGGGAGGTAATAAGGATCCAGGACCCTTGTCCGTCACCAGACTTGTATAGGAACTAAAGGGGTATAAAGCTCTCTTGCCAGAATTCAAGGCACAGAATAACTGGCAATACTCCAAAAGCAGAGTCGGCTATTCTGGAGAAGGACAGGTACAGGGACTCAGTACTCTCTCTGTAAAGATATTTGGTGAAAAAGGGAACTTTTTTTTTAAAACAGTTAGATGGATAACAGAAGGAGGGCAACCATCAGCTCCACCCGTGAGGTGAAGATATATAGAAGAGAAGAGTGCCACTCGAACTGTACCCTTAGGGAAGAAACTGCCCCCGTGTGTCCCAACTTTACCCCGCTGAAGAGAGGGGTAGGCACAGAGGGAGGAGGATCCAGAGACTGGAGCCCCAAGGGGATGGCGGGAGGGATTGTGATGAATGGTGAAGATACACAGAAAGATCATAATTATGGTAGGTACGTAATTTTTATATCTTATCTGTGTCAGTCTTCACCATTCATCACAGATGGGTGAGTACCAAGCCCCCCGAAGGGGGTTGATTCATTGCACCCTAAGGGACAGTGTCCCTTAGCCCTCAGTGGGTGACACACTAAGGGGGGGAACCTTCTGGGCCTGGAGAGGCCCGAGAGTGGGGAGAGCGAGGCAGGGTCCCCGGAGGGAGGAAGGTTTGCCCCGACAGACGTCCGATCGCCCCTCACGGGAAAAGAGATAGGTTCCCTGGTGAGCGGAGCAAATCACCCTACGCCGGGCCAAGGGTGACAACCGGGAAAGGCGAAGCCATGCCGATCTCCTGGTGCAGATCGCTGTCCCTACGACCCTGGTAGCTACCTCACTGGCGTCGTAAGATGCCCTTGCTTGGTGCCTTGCTAGCTCCAGGCCACATGCAGAGAGTGCGATGGCTTGCCTGGTTTGCTCCGAGTCAGGCAAAGCAGGTAGGATCTGACCTAGCGCTGACCACAAGAACCTGTTGTAGGCTGCATAGTGGGCCTGATGAGCTGAGATGGAGAGAAGCAACCGTGCCGAGTAGAAAGTCCTTCTCCCCAGAATTCAAAACCAAGGAGTCTTGATCTGGGGGCCGGTCCACGAGGGAGCAAAGCCTCGCCAGGAGTGTCCAGGTGCGCTAATCCGATCTGGATGAGGCATAGAACCTGGAGACTGGGAGCGAATACCTCTGGCTGAGGTCCCCTAGGGGCAGGAACTCCGAGAAGGGCCTCTGCCAGAAACGCATGGATGCCTCCCGAAAGGGAGCAGGCCAGGGGGGCACCACAAGGGTGGCCGCACCGAAATCGCCTAGAAAGGCGTGCGCCGCATGCTCTGGATTGCTCACGGACAGGGGAGAAAGGTGAAGGTCCTCCAACATCCTCACGAGGAAACGCTGATACTCGGAGAGATCAGCGGCAGGAGAGATGTGGACAGATGGTTCCTGTCCCCCAGAAGAGGGGGATGAGGAGCTGGAGGTCACCATGTGTTCCGAGGGTAGCTGCTCGGGGAGGTTGAAAAACCTGGCTGTCCATGGCCCTAACGTAGGCAGGGAACCGAGCAGCCACCGCTCTGAACTGCTCCCAGGTGAGAGGGCGGTCAGGACCAAAAATGCCTGGGAGCCTGGAGAACGCGGCAGAGGGATAGGGGCAGAGCCGAGAGAAGGAATCGGCTGACCTCTGCCAGGGCTAGGGAGCGGACCATGGACACCCAAGGAGGGTGTCCCGGAAGACTCCGCAGCCGACAGCTGTACAACCACGTTGGTACTGCCTAGGCTGCGCCCAGAAGAATCCCCCCAGTGAGGCGACCGGGCCAGATAGGTCCAGAAGGACGTTCCCCTGCCTCCAAAGAATGGGACCCCCTCAAGGAACCGGAAGGGGAAGGGCGGAAGTCCGCACTTCGGCTTCGTCCAGGGCCCGGGTGGACCCCAGAGAAAGGCCGATGCGCCGACCCCACACCCTTGACCCCTCAGAGTCCGAGAGGGTCCTGGTCCTCGAGAGGGCCAGCCTAGGTAGCTGGCAGCTCTGGGCTGCCCCCGAAGGGGAGACCCAGGGAGCAGCACCCTCCCCTCCTGTAGACTTCCCGATGGGCCCCAAAGTTGGGCGATCGAGACACACTACGGGAGGAGGTACCACCGCCGAGGGGTCAAGAAACCCCCCCCAGGCCAGGTTGCATGGCTATGGTGGCACGCACCATAGCCTGCTGGTCAGTACCACTGACCCCGACCTCGGGGGGACCCCGACGGCCCTCAGAAGGGGGCTGACTGTGACTTGTCGTGGAGACCACCGGTTCGCCCTCCTCTGCAGGCAACCCCGAAGGGTGTGACTGCTCGTCTGACTCCAAGCCCGACTCCGACTCTGAAGAGGTAGAGTCTGAGGCCCTAAGCCAAACGGTAGGAGGGTGAGGGAACGCGACCTTTACGAAGGGCCCAGAAGTCGCAGCAGTGGCCGAGGCGGCACCCGTGCCCTCCACAGCCCCGCAGGCGGGGCTGGCGGAAGGCGGCAGGGCAGCTCGGACCAAAGGTCCAGAGCTAGGGCCAGCCGTGGCGCCGTCAAAGTCCACCGCACGGGGCGGTATCAGGAACAGAGCGGTGCCGACGGCAGCCCCAGCAACAACCTCGGCGCTGACGACTACCACCGAGCCCCCTGGCACGAAGCGGCACCGAGGACGAAGCGGCGCCGACGGCTCGAAGTGGGACTCGGTGCCGAACAGCAGCCGCCAGGCCCCTCGGGCGCTGTGAACGGCACCAACAGCACCAACGGCGCCGCCGAGGACGATGTCGACAGACAGCCCGGCGGCCCCACGGGCGCCGTGCTCAACTCCTCGGCGCCAAGCGAGACATAGCGAAAAACAGCGCCGAATCAAGAATCGCGGTGCGCGAGCGATTAGCCGAAGCCACGACGGCACCGACAAAGCCCCGGCGCCAAGAGATGAGTCGGAGCGCATCGCGAACCGAGCCAGGGCATCGACCGATGGCGTCGACCTGGGCCTTCCAGACCACGGGCAACACCGTGAGCCTTCACCCCGAAGGAGCGACTGCCATAGCGGCGCCTCCCGCCCGCCTCCCGGAGGCGGAGGACGGGCCTCCCGCGCCGTGGGAGGAACCTAGCCAGGGCTAGGCTGCAAGAAGCCGAGGCTCCTCCTTCGGTCTGTATAGAACCGGAGGAGACCCGGAGGAAGGCCCGACGAGTGCAAACCCTACCCCGAAAGTCGGCCAGGAGTTCGCCTACTTTGAACGCAAGGCTGTTCGAGGGACGAGGCGGTTCCACGGAGAAGCAGGCGTCGATGAATCCACGTCGTGAAGCGGGCCAAGACACGCGAGACACCGGTCATGCTGGTCGGTAACGGAGTACTTGCGGCCGCACGGGCACCGACGCATAGGGGGCCGCCCTGCCTTAGAAAATTTCTTGCCCTCCGACCGCGACATGACCTACGGGAAAAAAAACACTAGAAACAGACTCTACGCCGCTTAAACTTTAAAATAAATGGAAAGATCTTACCGCACGCCGAGTGGAGGCAGAACCCAGAACTAGCAGGATGACCGACGGACTATCGATTAACAACACGAAAGTCTAAAGCCTAAAGTTTTCAAACTTCTT
This sequence comes from Neoceratodus forsteri, assembly GCA_016271365.2. NCBI lineage: Eukaryota > Metazoa > Chordata > Ceratodontiformes > Ceratodontidae > Neoceratodus > Neoceratodus forsteri. Next base: position 678,556,463 of record CM028133.1, on the reverse strand, counting down.
CAAATTCTTCAACGGCTTCCCACGAGGCGACCTCGATGGCGGGGAGATGAAGAACTGGTAGGCAGTGGTCGACACAGCCTAGCAGCTAATCTCGGCGCCACATAATGCGTCGGCCTCGAGGGCGGTGCTGACATGCTGCGTCGACTCCGCCTATCCTTTTTAAAAAAAAAAAAAGGCTCCCGCGGGGTCCTGATCTCCAGCCAGTACCCATCTGTGATAAATGGTGAAGAGTGACACAGATAAGATCAAGTAAGCATGGCCCTCAACAAGGCCTGCAGGCTGACTCTAGGGGCTGATAATCTTCTACACGCCCGCTCCCTCTACGAGCACACTAACTGGCTCAGTCTTGCCAGCAGAATCAAATATCAAATGTGCCTGCTTGGCATGAAATCTCTCCTAGGTAAAGCTCCATTGGCCTTCAAAGAACTGCTCCAGCGAGGTAGATCCAGGTACCGCACTAGACGGCAGACTCGCAGCCCACTTGCTATCCCCTACAGAAAAATGGCGCTTAGCCAACAGTCCTTCAAATACAAGGCTCCTTCCTGGCTAAATGAGATCCCAGCATTCCTTTTACTCATTAAGAGTCTCCCCATCTTCAAGGTGGAACTAAGACATCACCTTGCCAAGGCTGAGGTATGTAGCTGCAGGTAACCTGTAGCGTAGCATCTGGTAGCTTGGAGTCAGCCTGCTCCTGGGATGCATTCTCCGATTTGCTACCCTACTGTCCAGTAACCCTGAGTTTAAACTCCTACTTCCTACTACTACTTGCCAGCCCTCAAATGTGAGCCTTCCATAGTTAGCCACAGCCTGTCGACAAGCCTTGTATCTACTGTCCTTAACTCAGCGCTTTGTTTTAAGTCCTTCCCCTGCCATTGACCCTTCACAAATGTGATTGTCTCAAAGCACCTATCTTCCCCCCAGCTTATTCTGTGTACGGTCCTCCCTCACAGTGCTCTCTAGTATGTTTCTACTAGGTCAGTCCTGCACAGAAAATTAACCCCCCCCCCCGAATTGAATTAACGACAAAGCATCCTCTTTGCTGCATTAACATACAGGGTGTGAAAGCCAATTTTGAGTCTCTCCCCTCCTGACTTTATATGAAATAACGACAATGCCTCCCCTGGCTGCTTAACCTCCTGCCAATATGTACCTCTATATACGATAGCTTACAACTGTAAATAGACAGACCGACTGCTGTTATTTCTTGTATTTTTAGTCTCTGTACTTGTGCACCCATACTCTGTAACTACCTTTCTGTGTTGTCCTCCTGTCACGACGTGGAACCTTTGAAAAAGAGCATTTTCCTCAAAGGTTATGTCTGATTGATGAAATAAATAAAAAAAAAAAAAAGAAAAACTGTGGAAATTAATGTTTTGCTGCACGTAAAGTGTACTGTAACAGCTCAACACTGTCTTCCTCTCTCTGTGCATAGTGAAAAAACAAGTGGAATACAGGCAAGATTATCTATAAAATAGCAAAGTGATGCTGTACTGGCATTTTCTGCAATCATAAAGCAGAGGCATATATTGCCACATAAATAAGAGGAAAAAGTATCAAATAGCCGGCCCAGTGGCACTGAGGGTTGAGGTGCTGGACACCACACCTCGCACCATGCCAGTGACCCAGGTTCAGGAACGAGCCCGGGTCATCAGGGGTCGGCAGGGGCAGTAGAGGATTGAGCATCCACAGGACAGTTCTCCTCTCCTGGGAGGGAAGGGGTCTGTGCTTGGTGCTCGACTGGCCTCTAACTGAAGCTGGTGGCATGGCAAGCGCAGAGCTAACGTCAGGTGATGGGGGAGTGGCGATGCCGGCAATGTCTTGGCATAGGGGTGCATGCCACTCCTCCACTAGATAACAGGAAAATGCCTGCAGACGCCAGGAAGAAGGAGCATCTGGAGGGTGCCTCCTATGTGCCCCTGCCTGCTTGACTACCTCCGGTCTGATGAAACTTGCAGTATTGGGCTGCTTGCCCAACCCCACCTCGGCCCCGCTTGGGGGGGGGAGGCCCACAGCTCCATGGAGACTGGGAGGTGAGTATGGATAGGGCAGGAGAGACAGGAGAAGGACTCCTTGGCGGTCCCGAAGGGGTGGGGTCTGCAGGATGTAGGAGGAGATAAACAGTAATTAAAAAAAAAAGTATAAAAGAAAGAGAAACACAAAATGTTGTGCTCCTGATAGTTAAGTATGCTACATGTGCTATAGCTGGATCCTGGCAATAATACCCAAGCAGCATTTTTCCTGCTTTGACCTCACTGCTGACAGACAAGCAGAACAAAAGATATGCAGATATTAAAGCACCTGTGGCATAAGACAAAAAAAAACTACTAAAAAAGCAGCAGGTGGGACAAAAATGACAGATCCTGGGATAACAGGGGACTTGACACCCCTTACTTTCTCAGGACCAAATACTAAGAGTCAGATTGTGAATAATGTAAATAAATGTCTTGTAATGCCCAAAAGTGCTGGTTTACGCTCTGGGTCCTGTCCTTGTTTTAGGTACCTATGTAATCTGGTGAGGGTTCTGTGTTCATGGGAGGCATGTAAAGCTGTATTTAGGTCAATGTGATGGGCACACAGAATGTGGTGTGCACCCCTCCAGCGTTTTCTATATCTGTTGACCCTGCCATACATGGGTATCGTCCGTGTCCTATGCATTTCCTTTTCGAGTAAGCCAATCGAAACAGCCTTATGAGATGGCTTTCCTGAGCACCAACTCGATGACTGAAAGACACCCATCAGAGAAATATTAAAAGGAGTTGTCTTGATTTTCAAGGAATCAATGGAAACACTGCTCCACAGATGTTGTGCCTGTCCCAAAGTCCAGTACCAGAAAACAAACAGGGGACAGCACCAGCAACGGGCGTGTCATACGGAACTGCATACAAAAGGCAGGATACCACAAAGTAACACAATGAACACTAACGCATGTTGTTGTGTCCCCCTCACACAGATGTTACACTGTTTAACAAAACACGAGCCAGCAGTGAAAAACATGGCAGGTGTGAATGGGAAGACACCCACCAGCAAGGTTAGCACTGAACCTGCGGAAAAGAAGGTAAGCCTAGCTGTGGTGCACCAGTGAGTAGTGGTGCCAGACACAGTACCAAACAACATGTGACTAGGCCACCAGACTCAGTAGCTATTCCTCCTGGACTGCAGTTGGAATGGTTGACCGAAGAGGAACAGGTGAGGGAGTACAGCTTGCAGCACAAGAACAGTCCTGTTCGAGGGATGACAGTAGCACAATCCAGCCCAAATGCCAGTGTATCCAGCACATCACCACAATCCAAAATACTACCAAACTATTCTTCCCTACAACCACACACTCTTTTAGCTTCACCCTTACTAAAACAATACAAGCATTATGCAAGGCATGCAACACATGAATTTAAGCTTAACATACAGTAAGAGTTTATGAGGAAAATTCAAGAATATGTGCAAAATCAATGCATAATTTGCTTCATTTAGGCATAATCCTTACGTGTTTTTCTCTTAGATGCCTTTCCATGCCAACAAAAGATTATACTTGAATGATACAAAGTATGCAAGACATTTCCTAGCAAAACCCATGTAAAACTTGCGTTTTTGTCTCTTGAATGATTCATACATTTGTTTTTTTTTTGGGGGGGGGGGAGCGTCAACTTCCAAGTGTGAGTACTGGTTTGGAGAAAACCTCAGGATTGCACCAAACAACAGTGCTACAACTGCAACAGTCGCAGATGGCAAAGATGCCCCATTGTCAACAACTGACATCACACATGGGGAATGTATGCCAGGGTGATGGTGGGTTTAGCACAGTGTAATGCTGGTTGTGTGCCAGCAGGGAGCAGTCAACTACCATTCCCCTGGAATAAAGAAGGCTGATGCCAAGGTTAATACTATGGTTTCTATTATTGACTATAGGCAGAAATAGGCCTTGTGACCCCTCGCGACTGCCCCTCCACTTACTGGTAGTACCCTGAGATGAAACTGCGACTGATTAGTCTATCTATGTTGTTTTAAATGTATTTGTATTCTTATTATCTATAATGTGCTGTGGCAGGCTATTCCAAATGCCCCTTAAACCATGTTGTGAGCCAGCATGGCACGATACCTGACTGGAAAGTTTTCACTACTGTCTTGACACTGGACCATGTAGGAGATGCTCGAACCTGTGTCATTAGGCGCATGGGGGATAAGTTCTCCCAAGCTCCAGACCCCATGGCACTGGACATCCAGTAGACCAAGCAGGGAAACCTGCAGGCAAGTTGTATAGGGAGTGCTCTGCAGCAACCTACACAAACAATTGCAATAGCTCATGATCAACCAACTAGTTCACAGGGACATTTGCACAATGTGCCTTGCCTGCTGCACAGCACGACAGCAGTGCTGGTAAAGGGCATGGATGCCAGGGAGGGGCCGGAAAATGGAAAGCAGGACCCTGCAAAGGGACCACAACTAAAGTGGTATAATGGCCGCCACATTAGTTGCATGTGGGATAGGTCTGCAATGATACTGATGTTTAGTGTTGCTCACATAGTGCTTTGGTGGATCTGACTGTCCTCCATCAAATAGTGCTGCTATCTGACTTAGGATCCGAGGATCCGATGGATAGTTGGATCAGGTGGTCAGATCCATCGGATCCAACCTCGGACAGTTGGATCTGAGGGCTGGATCCCTGGATTTAACGGTTGGATCCAGGTCGGATCCACGGATACCTCGGATATTTACAGTGGCTCCTAGGAGGTCGGATCCTTGGTCAGATGTCTATGCCATCCAAGCTTATCCAATATACAACCAAAATGATGGTACCCGATGGTATCCAATCTGGTAGGATACTTTCTGAGTAACACTAAGAATGTTGTAACAGCAACCACCACCTCAGGCACTGGGGTAAGGGGAAGAGGGCAGAAAAGATATACAACTTGGGCACCACATCCACCGAAAGGAAGAAAACGACTGCTATCAACAGGCAAAGGATGCCAGCCAGACAAAGAGCACACTGGACTGTGCCAGAATGAGGCAGACTTACACAGATTTGGTCATGGGGGGCCTGCCCTACCTCAGACTGACATAGCTTCCGTGAACATGTCTGTGTACCTAAACACAGACCTCAACTGCTCTTCAGTCTGACACTGAATTAACATGTATATGCCAACCTTATATTGCATCTGTATTTACTATCCATGAAAACCCAGCTGAGAGGGTGTCATAGCAACGTACTCCTAAGAATTAGAAATATAACAACGTGTACTGCCATGTCATCTCTGATGGGGTCGCAGAGTGTCTGCTATGGGAAGCCGAGGGCATGGTATAAATTTAATTGGCGCCTGGGGGTGGGGTGGTCCACTTGGGGGCTCAACATGCCCCATGGCTTGGGATGGGTAGGCACAGTCTGCATATTCCCATCAGGTTCCTGTCCAATACTCCCATCAATATCAGGATTACATTCCTGCATCTTGTAGCCAACTGCTTGGCAGAACATGTAGAATGCTGGCCTGCCAACTCCATCGAGTGGCAGTGTGACCAATATTTGGATATACCTGTTGCCATACATGTGATCTGGGGATATTGCTTCTGATGAGGAAGGTATATCCTATATGGATACGTTATCATATGAGGATGCTACATTGTACAGTAATACGGCATTTTTAAGGAAGACTATTTCATGCATCGTGAACATTTCAGTTGCACTCGGGGAGTGGGGTATCAGCTTGCATGTAGCAAGGCTTGTAAATGTGATCATCCAGCAATCTGTGCAAAAGCAGTAGCTCTGCATACCCTTGCAAGCGCCCACAAAGTAGGCCCCAAAACTGAGGCATAGAGAGAGGGGATTAATGAGAAGGAGGTTTTTAGATTAGGCACTGTTATACATAAGTTTTATGCACTGGCAACTGCGTGCCAAAAACACACATACTGTACCAATTCACATAAACATCCAGAACTGTGCCTGCACCAGCAGTTTGCAGCTCTTTAACAAAGAATAATATTAATGTAGGTTTGTTTCTGTCTGTATAATTTGTTAATTCTGTTCTTTTTTTTCACTCTGGCACGGGTCGATCCTGGAAATGGCCTTTTCTAGTGCAGTGTTCTAACCTGGTTGAAAAATAAAATGATACATTATAAAACTAGAATGAAAAAAAAACTCTTCGTTGATTTTAAAAGTTCTAAGTGTACACATGTTGTTCCCACTAGTTTTATGCCATGCTAAACAGCAAAGATTTTACACCCATCAAGAGTTTTTTTCTTCCATTTAGAAACAAGCGCTACAAGCAGTATACTGTTGCACATGCAGAACAAATGGAGCCTTTAACCTGAAAGGAAAGAACAATCTGTTCTTTACTAAGAAAATGCACCAGTCACTCCTTCAGGCATCAGACACAATGTTTTGGAGCAGGAAATCAGTTTAATGTCTCCGGACACATCTCTCGGCAACCTCATAAAAATGTACAGTCAATTATATTCCACTACGTCGACTCGCGTTCTAAGCCTCTTTTTAAATACAGCACCAGGAATTAATGAACTCCACGTGCTGTGCCGGAACCACATCAATGCTGTGTGGGTTCCTGTTCAGCAGATCTGGTAAGACAAAACCGCCTGAAACTGGTTTGCATCTCTCCTATTGATAGTAACCATTTACCTCAGATCTGACCTTTTTTCCTTCCTATATAACCCATGCAACCACACTCATTATGACACAGATGCATGGTTTCAGGGTGAGAGCAGTGTTACAGGAGGCTGCCTAGCACAAACGGTGCTTAAAAAACTACAGCCTTTAGTTACGAAAGATGATCAAGAGTAGTATGGCTGGTTCTTGATAAATGCCATACTCCTCTGAGGGTCACAGGATTGTTGTGCTTGGCTCTTTCTGGGTATGGATAACTCAGCAGTGCTACTCTGTGCTGCAGTGATGCAAGCTACAGAATAATTCCATCAACATATCTCACAGACTGCAAATGTTCTGCTTTTAAACAAATCATTAGAACAAGACCCTGGCCAGCCTATGGCACATGTGGCGGGGTAGCTTAGCAAGCTGGCCACCTGGCTTCACACCCTATGCCAAGGATGCTGGTCAGGTCAGCAGAAGAAGGTAAAAAAGTCTCAAGGAGGAGATGGCTGCAGCATTTCACTTCCTGGCTAGTTTGGTGAAGTGACAAGAGGTGCTTTTGAGAGGAAGGGGAGATACCAAGGAGGCTGCATGTGCGTCATAATGTGTCTTGTCTAGCTCAGCATCTCCAGAGAAGGAGGCGAGGGACATTGTTAATATAGCCTCCCCCTCCTCTAAGCAAATTAAGGCAACTCCCCCCACCCAGTAGAATTGGAGCAATCCAACTCTGTTTCTTTTTAACTTAGTGTGCTATATCTCCTTCAGCCGATGCCCCCATTGATGTTACCATCTCACCCCCCCCCCATCACTCACATTTTCCGAGACTCACCTCTTACTTCTCAGTACATCATGGCCTACCCCCAGGGCTGGGCCACCAGGGGGACCCTACCCCGGACCGAGTCTTGGTCAATGATCAGAAGAGAATACTTTGTTGGTGGTGTGGGTCTTGCGATGAGGTGTGGATGTCCTCCTGAATCAGTCAGCAGCATTTCCTTTTTCTTCCTTCCCCTAGGATGCCAAGGAAGCTTTCCCAATACAGGCACATGAGGTGCATGCGCTCACATCAGAGTGTGGCGATGTCCTCCCTCCCAGCTCTTCTGCTTCACATGCACCACCACCTGTGATCACCCATGTGGCGGTACAGCATTGGAGACCAAGCACTCTCGCTTCCCGAAGTGTAGAGCGTCCAGATGCACATCTCATCTCCCCCAGCTGGCCCGCCAATGACTCGGGCTAATTTCCGAACCTGGATTGTCAGCATCGTGATAGTAGCGCTACTACTACAGTGGCAGACTGGCCCCATCAAGCTCATTTTTCTTGGTCTCTCTTTCTGGGAGGGCACTCACCTTATACGATAGTGCAGTCTACAGCAGTTCAAAAGGACTAAGCCACATCTAGGGGTAAGGTGCTTACAATACGGTCATGTGGTGGGAGGAGGATGCGTTGATGACCCTATGTAGGGTGGGGAGAAAGACACAGGCAGGGCCAAAGTGAACCCTAAGTAGGGGTTTGAAAGAGAAAGGGAAGGAGGAGAGGTGAATGGGGAGTGGGAGGTTGTTTCAGAGTTAAGGAAGGCTGCCTGACCAGAAGAGGTTTTAGAGCAGAGGATAACAAAGGATGCAGCATCAGTGGAGAAAGAAAGTAGAAGGTAGGATGGCTGGAAAGAAGAAAAGAACAGAAGGAGGCGAAAGTGAAGAACCAGAATTTAGCTAGAAAAGAGGAGCAATGAGACAGCTGGCAGGATTCTTGGGAGGGAACAGCGAGGGACTGGTATAGGGAGTATTATATGCAGGCATTCTAGATGGATATCCTTTCTTCATTATACAGTGCAAAGACATATTTTGCAAGCAGTGCAAAACTGAAAATAGAAACCAATGAATAAATAAAGGGAAGGAAACAACCAAACCATAATGTAATGTGTATAATTTGTCTTTACTAAAACTGTACTGAATGACCACTCGATGGCCTGAACTGTTGCACCTTACCATGCTGAATGAAATTCCATGAAGAACTGTTGAAGTTCCAAGCCTGGATTGTCACACATTGGGGGTGGGGGGCAGGGAGAAGGACTGCTCCGTCCTAGATACTTCCTACTTTGGGGGATCCTGACATTACACAAATATGCCCTGTTGGCCAGGGAAAAAGTCATATGGGCAGAAATACATGGTTCCACATGGGAGGGGTGACAACCAGTGTTGCCCAACTTAGCAGGCCGCCTCTCATTGGGGGTAGTATCTTGTTTTAGAATACAACCCTGGAAAATAAAGGTAGCTTGCTAAGTTGAGGAAAGCTATCAACAATGCCCCCCCCCCATTCCACTACATTTTACAATGAACATGTTGTAGTTCTTATAGCATCATAAAAATGTAATTGAACACAAACAGAGGTGGAAGTCACTCGAAAGAAGCAGACCAGACAGCTCAATTGAAGATATCTCAAAGGTACTAATACCTCACTTATTTTGAGCAACAGCAAGAAGTTGAAAATCCAGAGCAGCAGATTGCAGTTCACCACAGAGAGGACACTCACTAACACCCCAGCAGCTTCAGGCTACACTGATTCTTCCTCAGGGGGCCCCCTGAGGAAGAGCCAGTGAGGCTAAAAGCCTCAGGGAGCCTCCTGTGGAGCAGCCACTGTGTCTCAAAGCTGCTGGGGTGTTAGTGAGTGTCCTTTCTGTGGGGAGCTGCCATCTGTTGCTTTGGGTTTTTAACTTCTTACTTTTGCTCATAATAAATGAGGTATTTGTACCTTTGATATCTTCAATTGAGCTGTCCAGTGTGCTTTTTTGAGTGCCTTCTAGCTTAGTTTGCATGCCACTCTAGTACTAGTCAGACTGCAATCTCTCTAAATAATGTCTGCTATCTCAAGGGCTGCACCCATGTTTCCCCTGCTCCTCCCTCATCCCAGGAATTTGCCCACCCATGCTTGAAAGCATCTACCGTCTGAGTACTAACGAGCCCCTGCAGTAGGTGGTTCCATTTGTCTACCACCCTCTTTGTAGAGAAGTACTTAACTGTATCCCTCCTGATCTTGCGACCCAGTAGCTTCAGGTTCTGCTCCCTCATGATACTGCCCTTGTTCAGCTCAAACAGCCCCTGGCAGTCTGCCCTGTTGATACTGTTCAGGTACTTAGAGGTTTTGACCATGTTACCCCTCTCCCTTCTAGTCTCCAACACATACATGCTGAGGTCTTCTAGTCTCTCCTTGCAGGATCTACCATGCTGGCCCTTGATCAACCTGGTCACTCTTCACTGAACAGACTCCAGGCAGTCCCTGCCCTTTAAAAAATGATCAAGGTTGTGAGTTTCTTTAAATAAAATGTAGACACTCAGCCGTATCCATTTCCAATCTTTATTTTCCTTTCATTTTTCTTTTTTTGGTCCAGCCCCCGATCCTCCCTAATGGAGCTCAGTTCCACCCTGCCAATCACCCCCACCATGCCAAGGCTTACCCCCTGGTTGGGGCGGGCGCCCCTCCCAAGGACACTATTTGGTAAGCCCAGGCTTACCACCAGGGTCAGGGCCACGGGAGCAGGACCCCCCCAGCAGACACTATTTGGCAATGGGGGCAGCAGCAGAGTTAGGCTTCATACTCAGGGGCTGGCTGCTTCTTCTGAATGCTGCTATAGTTCTCCCTTGGAGGCAGGATGTGCAATGACATCAGTGGGGCTAACCTGGCATCTGTTCCGCCTCCACATGTCTTGAGTGTTGATCGCGACGGGTCCCCCGGCCTCTGCCGGGGGTCACTAATGCATAAGACATTTGCCCCCCTCCTCCCTGGAAAAGGAGAGCTGTCCCCTGGATGTTCAATCCTTCTCCACTGGCTGGCCTCCAACTCCTGGGTCATGCAGACCCAGGATATTTGGTGTCATAGCAGACGCCTTGATGCTGTGCTGGCAGGCCAACATTGCTTCTAGATTTTCAAAAAACCCCAACGTTTCGCCTGCTATACCAGGCTTTTTCAAGGAGATTTCATTTAAGTATTATGTAAGAAAATTTTAAAAAATATACATAAATACTATTCATTTTTTTACAAAAATTGTAAATTAAATATTTTAATTCATCACACTACCTTGTACATATAAATGTATTCCTAAAGGGTATTGTTAAATGCATCTGCGTATTGAAAAATGAATAATCATATGTTCACATTTCAAATTTAATGAAACATTTAACAAAACCGTTATAAATCCTCAGTATCATATGCTTACAGTGCACCAGATAGTGTGCTTACACCCCATAGCTGCACCAGGTATCATATAATTTCCTTTACAAATCTGTTATACTCGTATTTTATTTTCTAGTGTCTTAATAACTGGGTCACTCTGTTGGACAGACTTCAGGCAGTTCCTGTCCTTTCTCAGGTGTGGATTCCAAAGCTGGACACAGTACTTCAGGTGATGTCTAACCTGTAACCTGTACAGGGGCAGGATCACTTTCTTTCTCCTGCTTGAGAAGTGCCTCCCTATGTATCCCAGCATTCCGTTTGCTTTGCTGTACTCCTTATGACAGTGTGCCAAGTTCCTCAGGCTGTCACTGACCGAGTAAAATCAGAAGTTTTATTTTATTTATTGATTAAATTTTGATAATCGGGTGAGCCCGCTGGGCCCCGAAGGTCCCTTTTTCAGGGGCGACCCGAGGGTTACAAAATACATTACATGGGATTGTTTCGACAAGATACATAACAAATGTCATATATTATTACATGGGATAGTATACAACTAGATACATTAAATACATCACATAGATACATAGAAGGGCAGAAAATTGTGGCAGTGTAATAAGTACGAGCGTATAAAGGAGTAAAACGCTTTGGAGTACCTTATCCTAACAAATACACTTTGTGGAGGTAGCCAGGTGCGCCTTAAGCCTGGTGCGGAAGGTATAGGCGGAGGTGGTTTCCTGAATGCCTTTGGGGAGGGAGTTCCATAAAGTGGGGGAAATAAAGGCAAATGACTTCCCACCCGCCTTTGTTCTGACCCTTGGCACCGAGAGGAGTGTCCTGTTGGTCGTACGGAGTTGCCTGGGGTTCCTCTTTGTGGAGATGAGCCCAGCGAGGCTGGGTGGGGGGGAGTGGAGAAGTTTGTAGGTGAGGCAAAGGGAGGGGTACTGAAGCCTGTCCTCCCAGGGGGGCCAGTCTAGGTGGGACAGCAGGTCACAGTGGTGGGTCCTCGGGCCAGCTAAGGAGGCAAAGCGGGCCACTTTGTGGTACAGAACCTGTAATTTATTTAGCTCTTGTCTAGCTGCTCCCTGGATAACAGGGGCCGCATAGGTGAGTGTGGGGAGCAGAACACTCGTGGCAATGGAGACCCGGGCCGCTGGTATCAACTAGTCTTTCAGCCTGTACAGGGTCCCAAGTTTAGAGTGGATATTTTTGGTTACCTGTTCAACGTGCCCTTGAGGGTGAAGCCCTGATCCAGGGTGAGTCCCAGGTATTTTATGGAGGGGACCACCTCGATAAACTCACCTGAGGTGGTCATCAGTTTGAGGAGTTGACTTCTATCCCGATAGCCAGATCTGGGGCCAAACAGCATGGCCTTAGTCTTGTTCAGATTGATGACCATTCTATTAGTGACTAGCCACTCCTCTAGGGACTCCAAGTCATCTTGGAGCCCAGAGCAGAGTTCTCCCATGTTGGTGGAGGGCCGATAGAGGACTGTGTCATCAGCATATTGTACCACTGAACTCCCACCACAGTGGTTGCTGAGGTCATTGGTAAATAGCGAGAAAAGAAGTGGGCGAGTATTGACCCTTGGGGCACCCTTCAGTTGAGGGAAGAGGCTCAGACAGAGAGTCTTTCCATTTACCCTCTGTGACCTGCCAGAAGGTAGCTGGAAACCACGATAGGGAGTGCCTGTCTAGTCCAACCTGCCTCAGTTTGGAGAGCAGCAGGTTGTGGTTAACGAGGTCAAATGCTTTAGAAAAGTCTATAAAGACTGCCCCTGTGGGGTTCCCCTTGTCCAGCTCTCTGAGTACATCTGTTGAGAACTAGATGAGAGCAGTGTCAGTCCCGTGATTGGTTCTGAAGCCATGCTGTGAGGGGGTTAGAAGTTGGTGGGTTTGTAGGTAGTCACGGAGTTGACCGTAAATCAACCTCTCTTGTATCTTACCAAGGCTACAAAGTAGGGAGATAGGCCTGTAATTATTGGTTGATTCCCTCATACCTCCCTTATGGACAGGGACTATGTGAGCCATTTTCCAAGGACTGGGGATCGCCCCTTCTGCAATGGAGCGGTTGAGGAGCCAGGTTAGGGGCCTAGCGAGTGCTGGGGTCCCTTCCTTGAGAATTCAGGAGGGAATACCATCAGGTCCTGCGGGTCCCGTTGCTCTAAGGGCTTTTAGTAGAGGAAGGACTTCCTTAGGTCTAACTAGCCTAAGGTGGAAGGAGGGATGGTCATGTAAGATGGGGGAGGGGTCAAAAGGGGCGGGTAGGCAGACCAGCTTTGATCTGTTCCAGGTTGGTGAACTGATGGTTGAGTGCCATAGCGATGATGGTATTATCACTAGTTAGCTGGCCATTTACCTCCATGGGGCCGTGTTCGGCCTTGCCGGTACCCTTTAGTAGCCCATTTATGTGGGCCCAAAAGAGTCTAGGGTTCCCTAGATTCTTTTTCTGTAGGTCAGTGACATACTCTCGTTTTGCCACTTTTATGGCCAGTTTGCACCTATTTCGAAGAGCCTTGTAAGTTGTGAGATCAGCTGGTAGTGAGGATAGTTTGTATTTCTTCCAAGCTGAGTCCCTGTGTTTCATCAGGGTTTTCACATTGGGGGTGATCCACTTATAGCAGCTCCCCTTGGTGCGGAATTTCTTCACGGGGGCCAGCTGGTCAGCCACCATGGTGAGTGCTCCCTGGAAGAAGGCAGTGGCTTCATCCCATGTTGGGAGAAGTTTGATGGGACTCCAGTCTATACTGTTAAGACATCCTAACAGGTGCAGTGGCCGTAGGTGAGAGAAGTCCCGTGCTGCCAGGATTCGCGGGCGGGCTCTGGGGGCCCTGTTTTTCCAGATGCAGAAAATGGGGTAGTGGTCACTCAGTGCATCAGCTAGTATGCCTCCCACCTGTACATTGGAGGGTTTGCTCATGAGTATCCAGTCTAGAGTGGTATGGTTACCCGTTTTGTAATTCATGCGGATGGGCCCAGCGATGATCTGTTCTAGGTTAGCATCCTGGACCAGTCCTATTAAGGAATGGCTGCCTTGAGTGACCCAATTTAGATTGAAGTCCCCCAGTAGGAGTACTTCTGTGGAAAACTCCTCGGCTAAGTCCTTTAGAACCGTTTCAAGGGAGATCCTCGCGTTCATTGGGGGATTGTAAACGCATCCTATATTGAGGTGCTTTCCGGAACCAAGGGTGATCCTCACAAACCTTCCGTACAGGTGGATAGTTTTGGGGATAGCTGTACGGTGTTCAGGGTTATCTACTTAATAACTAAAAAACGAAAAACTTCTTATTTAAACCATGGGGCAGGTAGTGCCTTGGTGTGACTTACTGTACCTGCCCTGATCATGTCAGCTGCTCTTTAAGGAGGTTCAACACAGAAAAGAAGTGAGAGAGACAGATGGCGGAGACTAAGCAACTTGCTAGAACACAGTAAGCTGTGGAGGCAGTATTCACATCAGTTTCTCCAGGCACAGCCCTGCACTGTAATCACTAGACTACTCTTCCACAGTAAAATACTCCCTAAAGTTTTTATCTTAATAAACTCCTAGAAATGTTGGCACTGCCCATAAATGGAGAAGCATGTGGGACTCTTACTCTGTGAAATATCAATCATGGAGCTGAGACCTGGCCATGAACTACAAACCCTTTGAGTGGAAAAGACTGGAACTGGCTGATACAACTTTTATTTTGATGTTCTTGGGGCTTTCTTACAAGGGAGGGTGGAACAGTGGAGTGAAGGCTGTGAAAGAGACGCAGCAGGCAGCAAGATGGCCACTCTGCTGCTCCGCTCATCTGCTCTGCCTCTGATGCTATTTTCACTACTAAATTACTGGCATATCGCTTTCAGAAGTTTTTGTTTTGTGTGTTTGCTCTCAGTTTGTCATATTATGGTAAGCACTTTTTAAATCTAATAAGAGAGCTGAGTGTTGAGGGAACAGATAGTTGGTTTGTACTCTGAAGCGCTTGTATAAACAGAAAGGCAGTATTTCCACATGCATTTTTATATGCCCTGGCTTTTGGAATTGATTTTGTGTGGTCTCTGAATGACCAACCACAACTTTTTGCCCTGGAGAGTTTCTGAAAGATTATAACAGATGTTTTATGGATATGAGGAATGGGAACAGGAGCGAACACTATAGTGCTCCCAGTGATAGAACAGTAGCATTCTTTGAAAAAGTACCTTGAAAGGTAACTCAGCAGTATGACTTATTCTCAAAGCTACCGTTCAGAAAAATTAAGAGCCCGAGTCACTGATCAGATTGCCAGTGACTTCTATTAATACAAAGCACTTAAAGCATGTTATACTACAAACGCTGAACTCAAAGTGACTGAGAGAAGGGGCCCATAGTGGTAGGTCCACATATTCTGTCCTTTATTATAAGGCATTTTAAAGAATTGTGGAGTTTGCCTGAGCCTGAAAAACTCCATGGAGTTTGCCTGAGCCTGGAAAACTCAGACAGAGAAAGAAATGCAGATCCTCGCACGTGGAAGCTCTTGACCAAGCAAAGAAGGGTAGAACTGTCCGGACACATCAGACAAGCGACAATACCTGCTGAACTCACCACACAATCCATCAAGTACATACCCAGTCATACCCCTTTCTACTAGCCAGTCTTGATGCTGAAAAGGCATTTGATAGGGTTTCTTTTCCCAAGCTGTATGCTGCCTTAAGACAAACTTGGATTTTTGGCAGCCTTTCTTACTCTCCTTCAGAGGCTCTATAGCACCCCGCAGGCCTTTTTCAACGTTAACGGCCATGCCTCTCCAACCTTTCGGTTAGGAAGAGGAATGCAACAGGGCTGCCCTCTTCCCCCCTCCTTTTTGCCCTTTATACTGAACCTTTGGAATAGGCACTGAGGGGTAGCACTGGGTTCTTGGCTATCCAAGTGGGGGAAGGGGGGATAGAACATCGGGTGGCCCTGTATGCAGATGATGTGCTGTTATATACTGTCAACCCGACAACTTCCCTAGCAGCCATTTTTCCCCTTTTACAAGAGTTTAGCGAGGTGTCTGTTTATAAAATGAAGACCGGCAAGATGGAGGTCCTTTCATTCCACTGGTCTTCCTCACAGTCTCTGCGGAAAAAATATCCCTTCTGCTGGGACCTAAGTGCCCTTAAATATCTGAGTATCACCCTGACCTCTTCGAGAGAAGAGCTTTATCAGGCCAACTGTGGACCAGTGTCGACCCAGATGTTGGCAAACCTGCAGCAAAGGCAATATTTAGCATTAAGCCTGATCCACAGGATGGATATTATTTGGATGGTAACTTCCTTGCTTTCTTTACTACTTTCAAAATGTCCCAATCCCTATAACAGAGCAAAACTGGAAAAGGTGGGAAACTGCGGTCTCCCATTTTGTCTGGAATAGGCAGAGTCTGACTATGAACCCTGATGCTCCTGAAGGCCTGGGTTGGGCGGTCTCTCCCTGATCTTAGAATCTATTTTACAGCCTCCCAACTTCAGGTTCTCTTCGACTGGCATCAACCAGGGCTAAGACCACAATGGCTCGACATGGACTATGTCTTAGTCTCCTTGTGGGACATGACTGGAAATGTTTTTACCCCAGAGGACCCAGAGTGCACTGCAGTACACTAAAACCCTTATACTGCTCAGGTCCACCAACTCACTAGTACTGAAAGATGGGTTTGTCCAATAGCCCAGATGAACAATTTCCGCCTGTCCATCTGAACCCAGCATGCCGGAGGTGGGGTAGGAGTAACCTGTATCTGAATCAGTTTTGCTCGGTGGGGATGGTGTGCCCATTTCAGGAGATGTGAGACCATTATGGCTTAGACAGAAGGGACTTTTTTCTCTATCTCCAGATTCGACATTATATCAAATCCAACACACTGATGGAGAGAACCCCATCAGGCTCCCCCACTTGTTCTTGCCCTGATGACACGCATTTGTTTCCTAAATGTGGCACATTTAATTTCTCACTTATACAAGGCATTCCACACTACACAACCCAGTATTACCTTATATGTAGCAGAGAAATGAGGAACAGAACTTGGACTGGTCAGAGACCATGCAATGTGAAAGAGAGGCTGCTCAGAAACGGATAAGATCACCTCATTCAATATCTGGCATAAATATGCCTGGAAACACTTGCTCCAGTTTTTCTGAAACCTGGTGATTATGGCTAAATATAGTGGGCATAGCAGCCCTGCCTGTTGGAGGCAATGTGGAGGACCACAAAGGACCCACACCCATATCCTGTGGACCTGTCCGGTAGTGGGACCTTTTCTCAGAGTTAGAGGCTGCGACGGCAAAAATCCTGCACACCAGAATACCACTCACCCCAGAAATCTACCTCCCACATCAATTCCCTAGGGCCTTTAAGGATAGGAGGGAGAAATATAGTCTTGGTATCCTCCTCTTGGCTGCCAAAAACAGCATGATCCATAAGTTCCTGACAGCCCAGGTGCCAGATTTGGGCCAGTGGTAGGAAGCCGTGAATTCCATTTACCATATGGAAAGAATCACGTTTGGCCTCACTGACAGATCTGAGCTGTTCATATCCAGGTGGAACTCTTGGGTCATCTACGTTGTGCAGCATGACCCTAACTTTGTCCCTTGATTGCATGAACAGCTGAGGGGGTGACGGGGGGAGAGGACCACTGGAGGAGTGGAATGGCCAGAATGTAGGGTCTGGGATGAAGGATGGAGTATGAGGGAACAGATGTCCCCCTCCAACACCTTTTATATATGATATAAATGGTAGCTGGAGATAGCTATACATGCAACAGGGGCCCTCACTCCCAAAGCTGTGTTGAGGGATCTGGGGAGCCTTTGCGTACTTTACTGCAGATGGTACAGTATTATTTTGTATATACTGTGATATTTGCTGCTTCCACTGTCACTGTTCTGGATGATGTACTTGTGCAACTCAGTATGTTTCTTAATAAAAATATATTTTAAAAAAGAAGGGGAGAACATTGGGAAAGAACAAAAATGCACTATAAGTGCCGAGATGAGTTTCTTAAGTTTACAAAAAGTATGCCAGCTATACATTAGGGTGGGGGTTATTGGTTTCTGTTTGTGATCTTGAAAATACTACACTCGGCAGAGCAATTCTCTTTTCTTCTTTTTGCTGGTGGTTATAATGAAAATGCAACTCCAACAGAGATGAAATTCAGTTATACAGACACATAATATCACATAATATAACAGCAAACTCCTGATATACATATAGAAGGGTAAATTCCCCCCCTCTCCTGGAGTCCTCTACTAAAATTAGGGTGCTGGACTACATACATTTTTAAGTTTGTCCTGTTTTCAAATGGCTAGTGCTCGTCAGTCAGTGGGGGATATTGGACCCCATTTTGGAGATAAATGGAAATTACGTACTTACCGTAATTGTTAATCTTCTTGGACTCAGTCTCCATCACTCATTCACACTAGTGGAATAGCGCCGGAGGTGCTAGGACCAAACGGGAGCCAAATATTTTCTGAAGGGTCAGCACCAAGACAGGACCACGTATGTGCGGCACCACGAGACTAGCTCGCGCCTGTGTAGGCTATCTTGGCGTCGACCCTCCAACCACCTCAGTACCTTTTCGACCGATGAGGTGCAGCATAACTAATGAAAGTAACTTATCCTGACTTTCTGAGCCTGAGCGAGCTCGGATGGCCCTTGCAAGAAGGGTCAAAGAACAAGGTCTTCACAGCCTGAACCATAGGACCGTGAAGATCAGGAAAGAAAATGAGTGAGACCAGGGGATGGATGGCGGCGTGTGAATGAGTGATGGAGATTGTGTCTAAGATGATCAACATTTCGGCAAGTATGTAATTTCCATATCTTCCTGGATTGAAGTCTCCACCACTCATTCACACTAGTGGGAGAGTACCAAGCTAAAACCAACAACCCTGAGGAGGGTGGTAAGAGATAGGGCTCACTCAGAAAGGACGGCCAAGGACTGTCCTGCTAATAAAAAGAGCTGTCTTGGAAAGATCATCTAGAACATAGTGCTTACAAGATAAGTGCTTGAGTTCTAACTCACCACTGTGCAGAAAACTGCAATGGACACGAAATGAAACTCTGCCAGGAGGCCTCAACCACTCTAGGAGAGCAGCGAGAACCCGGACCTACAATTTGGTCTAGGACAAAAATTAATGGCATCAAAGACATATACTAATCTAACGTAAAGGGACCTCAGGAACTGAAAGAGTCGGAGGTAAAGTCTACTGGTTCAGGGTAGAGCGGAAAGCGCAGATGGAAACCCCCACTACCGAGTACGGCTGACCTGTGACCAACAGGCCCAGGGGCACTTGAACCCCTTACTTGATGAGCAAAGGGAGTCCAGGTGAGGTTAGCCCATCAAGGAGAATGGTTTCCACTTAGTCACTGAAACCTTCCTGATGGAAGGCCAAGCGCGACCTAGAAGCTTCTTGTGGTGGTCTAGTAGAACCAGATCCTAGCCACTTTATATTCCAAAAGGAATCATTCTGCCCCAGTGTGCCTACAACTGTAGTAGCAGTCTCTGAACTAAGGGAAGAGAAGGAAAGTGTACAGGAGGACATGTCCACTGTGGAAAAACATTACAACAGAATAAAACAGAGTCTGGATTTCTAAGGCAAATAGAGGCAGATGTGCATCGAGGGAGGACACAGCAGGACCAAATTTGGGCTAACCCATTCATTGAAAGTGACAGAATAATGGCAGAAGTGACTCAGTGCGGTGAGGCACCACTCGCTCCGGCCTTCCTGAAAGGGAGTAGGAAAGGATTCTACTTTACTTGCTGATAAAAAACAAACATCACAGTTTCGTCGCCCACTCGAAGTGGGTAACTTCATGAGCGACTGGCACAGAACCAGTGCACAGGAACCAAAGGTGTGAATATCAAGAAGCCATCTCTGAAAAAAGACCTACTTGAGCTATGGTCAAGAAAGGAGCATGCCGTTTGTTAACTTGAAGCAAGCAAGGAATTAGGAACCCGAGTTCCGACTCGCTGGAGAAGCACTTCTGTTACTGTGAGGCTCTGATCAAGAGAAGAACGAAAACAGGGAAACCAACAGACTGGGTAGCCGCCTAGGCCTAGGGAATATCTCTGAATAAGAGAAATCTCTCTTGGAGAAAAGAGATGACCCATACCTCAGCTGGATCAGACTCACCCTAAGGGTAGAAGAAGTCAGGTACTCTTTACCATACTTTAGAGATGACCGCCTCAGGGGCTAAGGCGGAACCTGGCCAGATCCAAAAGGATGGTATCAGGTAATTCTGGGCTAGGCCCTGTGCTGTGATTTTTTTTTTTACCATTAGTCCAAGCCTGACAAGGCTTTCAGGCTGCTATCTAACAAGGACTGCCTGATACAAAAATGACGAAGATGTCATCCATCTGAGGAGCAGGAGGAGCCTGAGTGTCCATAACTGAAACTGTGACTGGACCAATAATCACAGCTGAAGAGATGTTAACCACCTGTTGCCGATTAAGCCACCGGAGAAATAGTATCAGAAGGGGGCTATATACCCCTATCAAAGGAGCACAAAAGCCTGTACGACTCCCAACCACTGAATTAGAATGTTCCACAGAGTGTAATTGCCCTGACGACTAAAAAGAGTCTAGACACAGAAGCGTTTGGTCCATGGATGCAGTCTGAAATACTATAGTGGACCCCATCACAGAGGAACAACTGAAAAGATCTTCTATCGCAGACTCTGGTGACAGAGAAGGCTTGCCCTCCAGTCTATAAAATGAGTCATCCGCTGTATCACCGACAAGTAGGACAGTGAGAGAGATTCAGCCAGATGCACTGCTACCCAAGAACCCCTAAAGGGAGGTCTAGGTCAGAGCCACTAGAGACTCCACCACCAGGAAGGGTATCGAGGAACTCGACACCACATAAGGAGTCGAGAAAGGGCTGAGCAGAATGAGGGATTCCGCTGGCAGAACAGCACAGAAGAGTTCCATCAGCAGAAAACCGCTGGATGTCACAAGATCCCATGCAGACCGCCACTCTCTAAGATCTGTGAAAAAATAATCTGCAGAACAGGACTTCATTCTGCGAAAAACATCTCGCCACAAGCTCTGCGGAAGAGGAGGTCTGCAGAAGTAAAAATCCGGCACTAGTTCTGCCGGACAGCACCAACTGGCACCCCCTGTGGCACCAGCATCCCTTGTGGCACAGGATGGCACCAAGCAGTGCCTATGCCATCCTGGGTGACACTTGAGGGCACCCATGGCAGTATCCATAGACACCCTCGGCAGCCAGGGCACCCGTGGCTGCACCCATAGGCACCCATGGCACCCTGGCATTCATGGCACCATGGCACCATCCACGGGTGCCCTTGGCACCACCCGCAGCACCTGCAGGTGCATGGCACCGCCTGCGGTATCGCCCATGGCGCCACACGACACCCATGGCACCGCCAGCGATGCTGAGAAGCAATGGCACCAACAACAGCACCCACAGCATTGAGCGGCACCAACACCCACGGCGCCACTGGGCAGCAACCGCACCACACACAGCGCTGACACCAATGGTGCCACCTATGGCACCGATGCCAATTCCAGCGGTGCCACTCCATGGCACCGGACCTGCAGTGTCACCCATGGCATCGGAACAGCACCGTGGAGAATGCCAATGGAGAAAATCCTGAGGAGAAAGGAAAAAGTGGTGTCCATGCCGGCCCCTGCATGGAAAGAGGGAGGGGGGTAGGCACGAGGGGTCAATGTGATGGCGAAGGCACCAGAAGGACACCGCGCACATCCTGATCCAATTGACCCAGCCACAGTCCAGCGACTCCGAGGCCTGGAGGTCCCGAAATCGGGAACACTGGCCAGGAAAACTGGACAGATGTCAAACCTCCTGTTCCATAGGAGCGGCCCAGAGGTGAAACTACTTACCAGAACTCCATCGAGGGCGGAGGTGGAGTCCGGACTTGAAGAACGTGGCGGTTAAGAGCAGGACCAAGGGGAACCCACCAAAGTCGGTTCAGGCCTATCACCCCTTCCGACCGACAATCCCCATGCAGACATACCAGAGGGCGACCTCAAGCGGCACCGATTCTTCCTCCCCAATGAGGAAGAAGAGGTTACATGGAGCCAGATCCCCAGAACCGCCAGCTTCGTGCTTCGGTGGACTGTCCTCCCCGCCAAGCACAGGACTGTCCGTAATCAGACCCCCCCCCTTTAGCAAAGGGCAGCAGACCGGACACACCCCTTCTGCCATAACAACTTTCAAACAAGTATTCCTAATGTCACCACTACCTTCTAAGGATGACTCTGTTGATGGCAGGTGAGAATTTCTTTTTCTTCTTCGTAGAATAAGAAAATACTATTAAAAATGTTAAATAAAATGAATACTAAATGGCTAAAAGCTGCTGTCGTATAGACGAAAACTTTGACTCCGGCAGACGAGCGACGTCGACATATAAGTGCACTCGACGGCGGAAGAAAAGGAACTGAGGTGGTTCAAGGGTCGACACTGATATAGCCTACACAGGCGCGAGCTAGTGTCATGGTGCAGCGCATGCGTGGTCCTGTCTCAGCATTGACCCTTCAGAAAATTTTTGGCTCCTGTTCGGTCCTAGCGCCTCCAGCGCTATCCCACTAGTGTGAATGAATGGTGGAAACTTGGGTCCAGGAAGATCATTTTCTTTCTTATGTGATAAAATAGTGGGTCACTGGATGTCAAAAGGGCCTCTACTGACGGCACACCTCTCAACCTCCTGCCTCATAAATCAGGGACAAGGCTTAAAAAAAATCAGAGACAAAGGTTTAAAATCAGGGACAGATCTTATAAATTGGTGGCATTCACTCAGGAAGATGGTAGAATAAGTGGTGTAGTGTAAAATGCATTTTCTAAGGAAGAACACGTTTGTAACATTAATGTTTGACGTTATTTTATGCTTACAACCCCCACTGTTTGGTCATGGAAACACAATTTTCAGGAGGGACAGAGTAAAACTTTGAGGTAAAATCAGGGACGTCCCTGAAAATCAGGGACAGTTGAGAGGTATGACTGACAGTGGCCATAGACTTCGATACAAGCCTAGACTTTGTACAGTAACTGGACTGACTGTGATCTGAGGAGGTCTGATATTTCTTTAACTGGATGTACCCTATACTTATTTACCCTGCAAGGATCTTTATAGTCATGGGAGAACCCTGCTAATTTTGAAGGGTGAAAGTAACAAAGACAACCTTTGAAAAGGAACTTTTTATAAAATTTCAATTGAAGTCAAATTCTCTTTTCTTCTACTTTTCTTTTCATTCTTAAACACACATTTGATATGTGAATAATTTGTGTGAGTGTGCATACACACTACTATGTCCCCTGATACTGCATGAATAAAGCCAAGGGTAACAGAAGAACATGACATTTTTAAATAAAACAGGGATGGTACAGTGAAGCATTACAGTTTAACTTTGCAAGTTCAATTCTGAAATTTTACAACTATATTCATCTATCTGTGGGTTAACCATTTCAGATTAAAATAACTTGATTTCTCTAAATTTCAGTTTGACCACCAGGAAACCAGCTTTGACCTAGCCTCTCAAATTGTTCCTGCCTTTCTTTTTAGCAGTAGCCTGCTTGGGATAGGGTCATGCCTGGCTCTGTTCAGAAAGTAAGGTGAGGCATTTTCTGTAAACTATCACAAGTTTTGGTCACGATTTACCTAGTATGAAAATTCTAAGGCTAAGCAATGTCAAATGGGTCATAATGTCCACATTGGTATAAGATCAGTCACTGCCCTGTACCTTGCTAGCATTTGGGTTACTCAGGGTCCCTATTCCAAAGTTTTGCAGTCAACGACCATACATGGCTTAATTGGAAAGTCAGCCTTGACTTTTTTCAGCCAGAATAGACTAGTACCCAGGCCTAATTTGGTTTAAACCCCGGGCATGGATTAATGCTCAGTAAACCCATACCCTGTCATGGGTTAATCCCTTCATAGTACTGCTCAAGGGACATGGGATGCCACAGAGATGTTGCCCCTGCCGGCATGCAGTGGGTCTTAAAACTGCTGGAGTCCCCAACAGTGTACATGTCGACTAGTAGTGCAATGTAATGGCTGTGGGGCAGCAGTCTTCCGGGAGTCTTTCTGGAGGCTGAGATGCTGCCCTATTTGCAGACAACTCTCTGCCCTGAGGGAGGAAGTTGCCCGTCTTCAGGCCACACTGGACAGTAGTAAGGGGACCTTCCCCCAGGCCACACTGGATGGTAGGAAGGGAACCTCCCCCATCCAGGGAGCACCAGAGCCACCACCACTACCTCAGAGGTTGAAGAAAGCACAGCAGTTGGACCACAGTGGGCTCAGGGAGGGTGAGGATGGTGGAACAGAGGCACACCCAGTCAGTTGTTCCACACCACAATCCATACACCATTCTGGGGGAGCATAGCTCCCCTATGGATGCACCTGCAGAGGAGACTAAGGAGGCTGAGGACAACTGTCACAAGGGAGGCCCACAGGAAGGAGGCAGAGGACACCACAAGGAAAGGAAGCAGCTCCTGGTGGGGGACTCAATTATTAGGGGGATAGAACTGGGGGGAGCAGGGAAAACTGAAGTAAGGTGCCTGCCTGGTGCCATGGCTTGGAGAGACAGGAAGCGCATCCTCAGGATCACGAGAACAGCTGCACGGGAGTCTGAGCTGGACGTCATTGTCCACCTAGGGACAAATGACTTGGCTAATCATGAGATTAGAGCAGTGCAGAAGGACTTTGTAGAATTGGGAGGGCCTAAGACAAGTAGCACACACAATATCCTTCTCTGAGGTGCTGCCTGTCAATGGCATGAGTGAGGCAGGGTACTTTGCACCATGCAGTTTAATGAATGGTTGAAAAAATGGTGTGGAGCACAGGGGTTTAGCTTCATTGGGGACTGGGGTTCCACCTGGAGGACACCAGCCTATACTGGCAGGATGGTCTGCATCTGTCAGGAAGGAACAAGTCTTTTGAGCAATCGGTTTAAATGCTTCATTGGCAAGCTTTTAAACTAGTCAAGGGAGGCACTGATAAGCAGCAGGAAAATCCCAGCCTCTCCTACAAAACAGGGTACTAAATGAGAAAAAGACCGAGGTAGACAGGTCAGTGGGGGATGCTGCAAAAGAAGGTAAAGCCATCAAAAAATGGAGAGCAATGAGTACCAATGCCCGTAGTCTGAGTAACAAGCTTCCTGAATTAGTGGCCTTGATGGAGGAGGAACATCTGGATATCATGGCAGTCACAGAAACATGGTACACACAAAACCATGACTGGGACATAAACATACCAGGATACACTATCTACAGGAGGGACAAGGAGGGTAAAAGAGGAGGAGGAGGAGGAGTAGCTCTTTACATAAGGGAAGGAATCAAAGCAACAAAACAAAATGGAAAACAGGGAGGAGAAGAAGCACTGTGGGTCAATTTGGAGACCGGCAATGGCACCACAATCTGCACAGGGGTTGTATACAGACCCCCTTCTCAGGGGGAGGAAATGGACAAGGAAATTATAGAAAGAATACTTAGAATGGCAGAAAAAGGGGCGCTATTGCTGATGCGTGATCTGAATATGCCAGATGTTAACTGGAGTGCAGTTGCAGCAGCCACTTCAAGAGTGGGGTTATTCTAGATGCCCTACAGGGGGCATGCCTTAGACAACTAGTATTGGAGCCCACTCGAGAGGGAGCAATCTTAGACCTGGTTCTCTCAAATGGAGATGAAGAGAGGATCACAGATGTAGAAGTGGGTAGCCATCTGGGAACTAGCGACCATCGAACAGTATGGTTCACAATAAACAGCAATAGAGTCAAGCCATACAAAGGCAAAAGTACTGGACTTTAGGAGGGCTGACTTTGCCAAAATGGGTGAGTGCCTAAGGAATGCACTAGCAAATGGGCAGGAAGGAGGGGTGGAAGAACAATGGGGAATAATAAAAACTGCCATCACAGAGGTAACAAGCCTTTGTGTGAAGCAAATTAACAAAATGAAATGATGTAAGAAACCACTATGGTTCTCAAAGAAGTGGCAGTGAAGGTTCAAGAGAAAAAGCATTCAGGAAGTACAAGGAATCACAGAAGGAGCAGGACAGAGAACTGTATCAGTTAAAGCAAAAGGAAGCTGGGAAGGCAGTCAGAACAACAAAGGCCCAAACCGAGGAAAAGATAGCCAACTCAGTTAAGAAGGGGGATAAAACCTTTTATAGGTACATCAGGGAGCGAAGGAAGACCAAGGGAGGTCTAGTGAGGCTTAATAAAGAGGAGGAAGGGTGGGCAGAGGGTGACTGTGAAAAGGCAGAGATACTAAACAAATATTTTTGCTCAGTATTTACAAAGGAAGTGGGGGAGGTACCTAAAACAAACAGTAGAAACACTCTGGATACAGAAGTTGATACCAGCCCATTTACAGAAGAAAGGGCTCTGAAAGAACTCTTAAAACTGAAGGTGGACAAAGCAATGGGGCCTGATGGGATTCATCCCAGAATTCTAAAAGAACTAAGGGTAGAACTAGTGACACCACTGACTATCCTCTTTAACAAATCATGGGAGGATGGGGTGGTACCCGAGGACTGGAGGAGGGCAGATGTGATTCCCTTCACAAAGTGGGAGCAAGGCAGAAGCAGAAAACTACAGACCTGTTAGTTTAACCTCAGTGGTAGGAAAATGATGGAATCACTTCTGAGGAAAAGAATTGTTAGTATCTAGAGGCCAGAGGGCTCAGGACCCAAGGCAGCATGGATTCACAGCGGGAAGGTCATGCCAGACAAATCTGATAGATTTCTTTGACTGGGTGACCAAAGTAGTAGATCAGGGAGGGGCTGTGGACATGGCCTACCTAGACTTTAGCAAGGCATTTAACACAGTCCCACACAAAGATTAATATACAAGTTAGCCAGCATGGGAGTGGGTCCCAAGATGACAGCCTGGGTAAGGGTGGCTGGAGAATAGGACACAGAGGTAATAGTAAATGGAGTCCACTCTGAAGAAAGGGGTTACTAGTGGGGTACATGAGAGTTCAGTATTAGGACCGGTCCTCTTCAATGTCTTTATAAGCGACATTGCAGAGGGACTGGAAGAAAAATATGTCTCTTTGCAGATGACACAAAGATCTGCAACAGAGTTGATGCACAAGGTGGGGTGGAAAGGATGAGAAGGGACTTGGCAAGGTTAGAGGAATGGTCAAATGTGTGCAGCTTAGATTCAATGCTAAGAAATGCAAGGTAATGCACCTGGGAAACAAAACCCAGGGAAGAGTACACAATGGGGGTGAGATACTAACAACAACAAAAATGGAAAGGGACCTGGGGTAGTCATATCAGATGACCTAAAGGTGGGCAAGCAATGTGACAGGGCAGCAAGGAGGGCTGGGGATACTGGGATGCATAGGGAGAGGCATCACCAGTAGAAAACAGGAAGTTATTATCCCTCTGTACAGACAGTTGGTGAGACCTCATCTGGAGTACTGTGTGCAGTTCTGGAGACCCAATCTCCACAAAGACATAGACAGGATGGAGGCTGTCCAGAGGAGGGCAACTAAAATGGTGCAGGGTCTGCACCGGAAGACATATGAAGAGACTTAGGAGCTGAATATGTATAGCCTCAAGGAAAGGAGGAGAGGGGGACATGATAGAAACTTTCAAGTATCTCAAGGGAATCAACAAAGTCCAAGAGGGTAGCATCTTTCAAAAAGAGGTGTGCAAGAACAAGAGGCACAATTTGAAGATAGAAGGGGTGGCTCAGAGGTAATTTAGGAAGTATTTTTTCAGAGAGGTTGTGGATGCATGGAGCGGCCTTCGGAGGAAGGTTGTGGAGTCAAAAACAGTGGTGGAATTCAAGTATGCATGGGACAGTCATAAGGCAATTCTAGGGGGTGGGGGTAGGAAGAAGTAGGCTGCTGGTTAACTAGGACCTGCAGCTTATCCATTAGATAGGGAAATGGGCAGACTGGGGGGCCAAGCGGTCCTTATCTGCCGTCAAAATCTATGTTTCTATATACGATAAAGTGGGCCCTTGAAGAGTATCAGAAAAATTAACTGTAACTTGGCAACATGTGCATGTCTGATGAAGTTTTTCTCCTCTGACCATTGGCCACTTTGCTATATGCCCTTTCACCCCAGTGTGCTCCCCTTGTCAGTTAGGTTGAGACATATGTATGTGCTTTTTCTTCCCTGTTATCCAGTGTGGTCCTAGTGGGAATATAATAAATAGTTTCTGGACTGAATTTTAAAAATCAGAAAAGGATTATGTTGTAATAGGTGAAACTAATCAGGGAGTATGTTGAAGTATAATGAACTGTTTTGTTTTCAACATGAAGGTACAAATTAGAGACATGTAATAATTTCCCACTGAATGCCTCTTGTTATAGTCCTTGAGATATGTAATGTCTACATTATCCTGTTTACTGTGTTTTTCTTATTGCATTTTACTGTCTAATGACCTAACAGTTGAACAAATAAACTGACTGATGATTGATCGAAGGAAGGGTGACACTGACTTGATCGGGAAAAATACGATCATTAACAAAATGTCTACCCGCTTCAAAAACCCAAGATCCTCCCTGCAAATATTCCATACCCATACCTGTCCCAAGAAGAAGGAATGATCCAAACAACACTTCCTACAAGCATTCAAACTTAAGAAATTATGGGAACATTAAAAGACCGAGTGGCCCAACAAGCCAACCTATGCTGACTGATTAACCAACTACTGTACTTACTCTCTCTTCAGATCCCTCTACCCCTTTTCTCCGAAGCTACAGATCTAGTGCTCTCTCTGAAAATTGCATGTATCTATTTTAATGGTCTGTACTCTCAGTTTATTTTTATAGGTTTGTAACTGTGCATAAAAAACTATGTGTCCTCCAATTCGACTTTATTCTGTACTCCAATGTTCCAGTGCATCTTCATTAATTATTAATTCCCCTAAGCAAAGCTCTTTCCTGTGGTCAGTGATGTGGGCGAAAATGAAAAAGGCGACACCCGGAATCGCGCCACAAAAAGGGCAAAACCAGAACGGCAACAAATGTTTTATCCCTTCCCAAGGTGCTACGACCTCAGAGTTAGTTATATTAGTAAGGGGGGGGGGTGCTGGGACAAAGCCCCCTGCAAAAAGAAAAAGTTGGCGTTCCAGTTTCACCCTTTGTGCCTCGCGATTCAAGGTTCGCGCTTTAAGTTTCGCCCATATCACGTAAAACCACTTTTTCCTGATCCACAACAGAACTTTCTTTGAGTCACAAGTTTATTTTCTGTTCAGTTAATTCATATTTTTCAGAAAGAGAGAGCACAGCTGAGATATATTTTAAAAAATCGAGGTTTTTCTCCCCCATACACCAGGATGCTGCCTACCCCTAGCCTCAGACTACATCAGCCTCCAAGCTCCAACACCACAGGTTGCATACGACCTAATCTGGGCAGTATGGGGCCCGACAGTACTGTTGTCCATCATGTGACTGGCCTTGTGGTGTTTTGCCCTGTATTTCTTCTGTCCCTCCCATCTCCTACCATCCTAATAGCACTGCGCCATCCCCTCTTGTGGTCATGAGGATCCTCAGGTATTCCCCTGCAGAGGAGGGCAAACCTTCCACAGGCAACTGCAGGGGTGGCTGTCACCACCCACTTTAGTAATGGAAGAGCTGCTGCTGGCAAAACCCTCCTGATCACGTCACCCCCCAGCGAAGTGCCACCTGATCAAAACGCCGGGGTACCTGGACTGTGGGTTTGTGGTTTTCTGACACATGGTAAACTCAGTTGTCCGAACTGTTTTCTTGCAGTAAATTTCAGCACAGACAACAATTACTTGAAGTTGTACTTGCTGCCTAAAGGTTTTTCTGTGAGCCCGGAGCGGCATGTTGTTTCTTTCTGATTTCCTGCTTGAGTCTTTGTCAAGTGTGACTCCCAGCAGCAGCAGCACCCAGCTCCTGCAGCGGTGAGTACGTACAATTCTGGATTGTACGTGTCCACCCATTCCCTGACAGCCCTAGCTTGCCCTTGAACCCTGGTCATTCTTGCTACTGTTGGGCCATTAGACTGCCAGCCCAGCTGAGTTATGACCTCATTAAAGGGCCCACTAGTTTATTTGCCTGGATCCCTTTGCACATAAGATGTATATTTTAGGGGTCCTTTATCCTGGTTAAATAAATAAACTTGAACCTTGAATTTTTCTGTTTCTGATAGCCTCCAGAAGAGCCTTCAGATTAATATTTCTGGCTCTCACAGAAATGGGAATAGGTTTGGTTTTCCCCAGATCTTCTTACAGCACAGTGGGGAAGCAATGAGTCAGATCTTGAGCTATCAGCATTGGCCTGGTGCCTCTCTGCATGAGTCGAATGGTTATGGAATTTCTCCAAGAGTGTAACTTCAGAATCCTGGAGATACCACCCTGCTTTTTTTTGTCATTCATTATTTCAGCTTAGTTTACTGCTCTGGTACACTAAATCACTACATTTGAGAGTATACAAGGAAACAGCAATGTTCTTGCTCCCTGTGTCTGTCTGTATCAGGCGTCAGCTCTACGTCCCTTTAACTCCTTATGCCCAGTGAAGAATTAGAGCTGAATTTTGAAAGATGTCCACTAGACATTAAATGCAGTGGCATGTATTACAACAATTAGTGGTGCTCAGAAACTTGTTGGCACTCAATGCTGATACGCATGCCGAGTATCACAATTTGACTTTCAGGCTGTGATTTTCTTAAGTTTGAGTGCTAATTTCAAATAAAGAAATACTTACCTGGGTTCAGCTTGCTTTCTACTATTAGAAACTGTGTTCAGATGAATTTGAATAAAACAGTCAGGGAACGAGTCTTATGGTGCTTCAACGCCATTTACAAATGTGAGCACGCTTCAGCATTGGGCGTGGCAAATTCGAGCGTTCTGACAGGGTTTCATTTTTTCAATAAAACTGATAAAACTAGATATTATTTGGGGGAACACGTTACTGCATACACACTGAATCACAAGATAGACTGCTGCAGGGAGTTGGAAATACCTGCAAAAAAAGTAAGCAAAAGACTGACAATGTCCCTTTAAAGAGCTAAGAGGATGTGGAACAACAGGGAGGAAAAGAAAAACTACAGCGGTAACAATTTAAAAAAATAATGGTTGGAAGCGAAGAAGAATTCGTCGAGGGCTGGGAGCAGGATTGAGCAGCCAATAAAAATTACTCACCTGAAGTAATCTTATTTCTTCCCAGGGATCCACTAATATTATTACTCTTTGCAGTGCCCATTTAAGTCAGCACTGCCCCGTTGCCAAATAGAATGCTATACTAATTATGGAATGTTTAGCTCATGCATTCATTTTCAAACTGCCTTATTCTAACTGCCTGGATTCTACCTCAGATTTCTGTGAAGCCTGCAAAGAGGCCATAATATATATAGAACCATTAATAATTAGAAAGGTAATGGCCAATAGGGCCATAAAAAGAGAAGTAATAGGCCAAGAAAAGGCCAACAAAAACAGCAAATAACGAGTCCTCTTTTCTGAGCCAGATATACCCTTAGTAAAGAACCAACCAGCTAAGTATTAGAAAATGTGACAGTAGATGACATACACATCATACTGAGAGACAGCTTAGCTGTATAGAGTATTTTTCTGAGATTCTAAGGGGAGGACCGGGGCGGGGAGTAATAATAGTGGTCCTGGGAAAATAAAGATTACTACAGGTGAGTAATTTTTTCTTCTAACCCAGGAATCCCAGTATTATTACTCGTTGCAGACTATGCAGCAGTACCACTAGGAGGTGGGCAGAATCTGTTTATTAAAAAGACTCTGCAAAACAGCCCTTCCAAAATTAGCATCACTCCTGGCCTGGGAATCCAGGCTGTAATGCTTAGTAAAGGTGTGGACTGATCTCCAGGTAGCTGCTTTACAAATCTCCAAAAGAGGAACATCTCTAGCAGATGCAATGGTGGCAGCTGTGCCCCTTGTGGAATGGGCCAGAAAACCTGAAGGAGGGACCTTGCCCACCTTTGTATAGCAAAACTGAATACACTGGACTATCCATCGAGATACAGTCCTCTTGGAAGCAGGAGATCCCTTACCTACTTCCCTATAGGTAAGGAACAGTTGTTCCTTGCCCTGCCTATGTTCCTTGATATTTGCTATATAATAGCGATATTTGCTATATAATAGCTCAATGCTCTCTTCACATCCAAACTATGCAGCCTACGCTCATCAGAACTGGCGTGTGCTGTAAAGAATATTGGTAGGGTAATAGACTGATTTAAATGAAAGTCAGAAACTACTTTGGGAAGGAATTTTTCTATTAGTTCTCAACACCACCTTTATCATTATGGAAAGAAATACAGTCTTTTTCCACACATAGGGCTTGTACCTCACTTATCCTCCTAGCAGAGGATTCCACACATAGGGCTTGTACCTCACTTATCCTCCTAGCAGAGGTAAGTGCCATAAGGAAAACTACCTTTCAGGTAAGAAATTTTAGCTCTGAAGTAGCTAAAGGTTCAAATGGGGGTGCATAAGCTTGGCTATGCAAATGTTAAGGTCCCAAGCTGGCACTGGTTCCCTATGAGCGGGAAACAGGTGTAGAAGGCCCTTAAAGAACCTTCTAAATATGGTGTTTGAGGCTAAAGATACCTCTTTCCCTACAGAGAGATAAGCTGAAACTGAAGCCAGATGAACTTTTAGGGTTGAATGCTGCAACGCCAGGGAATGCAGATAAGACAAATAATCTAGGAGGGTTGGAATGCCAGCCGGTACTGGGATTAAGCCCTTTTCTGTACACCAAATATAAAATCTTTTCCATTTTGAAGCATAAATCTTCTTAGTAGAAGGCTTTCTGTAACGTCTAAGGACTTCTAAAACTGTCTGAGAGTATTGTGAGTCTGAATACTCTAAGTCCTCAAAAGCCAAGCTTTGAGTCTGAGAGACCTGAGATTGGGATATACCACTCTGTCTTGGAAGGAAGTCAGCAGACTGTACCTCTGAGGGAGGTAGATCGGTTCGCTCACTGACATTGAGAGTAACAGGGAGTACCAAGGCTGTCTTGGCCAGTCTGGTGCTATCAGAATCATCAAGGCCGGCTGTGACCTGAGCTTGATGAGCACTCTGAGAATCAAAGGGAAAGGAGGAAAAGCATAAAGGTATTTGCCTGTCCAATCGAGAATCAGGGCATCCATAGGGACAGTTCCTTTCACTGGACCCCTGCTGCAATAAAGGGGTAGATGGTGATCCTGGTGGGAAGCAAAAAGACCCAGCTGTGGGGTTCCCCACTGCCTGAATAGGACCTGTACTACTTGGCTGTTCAGTGCCCATTCATGATGGGCCTGGTTTATCCTGCTCAAAGCATCTGCCAGTGTATTGTCCTTCCCTGGCAGATGAATTGCTTGTAAGGAGGCATTTATGGAGTAAATCAGGCTCCATATTTTCATTGCCTCTGTGCATAGTGGAGTGGCTCTTGTCCCTCCTTGCTTGTTGATATAGTACATTGTGGTGGTGTTGTCGGTTCTGACCTGAACCATTTTTCCCTTTATAAGATGAACGAAAACCTGAATGGCCAGGTACTCTGCTCTTAACTCTAAGAGATTTAGTGCAGAAGTGACTCAGCACTCCGGCACCCATGAACTGTGTGATCCCCTAGGTGGGCACTCCATCCTAGGAGGGAGGCATCTGTTGTGAGCATCAAGGAGGGGGGTTCCTGTAGGAAGGAAACTCCTTCCTGTAGGTTGTCTGGATCCTTCCACCACTGGAGGGGCCGTAGAAGAGTTTTTGTTACAGGGATTAGTTTTGAAAGTGGATCTCGTTTCTGGGACCAATGGGCCCTGATGTGAAACTGAATATCCCTCATTTGGAATCTGGCACCCATGACTGTGCTTGTTACTGCAGTCATGTCTCCTAACAGCTGTAAAAACTGACTTGCTGGTTTTGGCCTGCCCAGGATGAATGAGTTTGCTAGAAGCTGAACAGCCTATACCCTTTCCAAGGGAAGAAAGGTCTTTCCCAGAATTGTATCGAGTCCTGCCCCATGAACTGCAATACTTGGACTGGGGTGAGAACTGATTTCTTTAAATTGAGAAGAAACCTCAGGGAGGAGAGAACACACTGAGCTAGCCGCAAGTGTTCTGACACTTGTGGGGATTTTCCTACAATCAGCCAGTCGTCCAGATAAGGAAAAACTGTGACACCCAGTTTCTGAGATGTGCCACTACTACTGCTATGCACTTTGTGAACACCCTTGGTGCAGAGGTAAGGCTGAAAGAAAGTGTTGAGAACTGGTAGTGGCCTGAGGGGAGTGAACCTGAGATATCTTCTGTGTGATTCTCTGACAGGGATGTGAAAACATGCATCTTTCAAATCCAGAGAGGCCAACCAGTTCCCTTTTTGTAGTGTTGGCAGAATTATTACCATTGTGATAATTTTGAATTTGGGTTTGTCCAAATACTTGTTTAGACTTCTGAGGTCTAGTATAGGCCGTCACTCTCCAATCTTTTTTATTGTTAGGAAGTACCTGGAGTAGACCCCTTGCCCTCTTTGATTGTGTGGAATAGGCTCGACTGCTTTTATCAATAATAAGTTTTTTACCTCTTGCTCCAGCAGTCCTCTTTGTGGTGGAGGAACTGATGCAAAACGTTTTACCCTTAGAGAGGGAAGGGACTGGAAACAAAGGGAGAGACCCTGACCCACTACTTCCAGGACTCACTTGTCTGATGTTATTTTTGACCAGTCCTGAAAATAATGGGAGAGCCTGTCCCCTACTGGATAAGAGGCAGCCTGAAGGGAAGAGTCAAGGATTCTGCTTTTGCTGTTGTTGAGGTTGGGTAAAATTGGTCCCTCTGCGGGAGCCCCTTCTGCCCCTGGCCCTATAGAAACCCATCTGCTGGGGTTGGTACTGAATCTACTTGCACACAAAGAAAGGTCTTCTAAAAGTAGATCTGCCCCTGCCTCCCCTAGAATAAGAAGTGGAGGGAGAAGGTTTGTCTCTGGTGGAATTACTCCTGAAAGCAGCCTTGTATTTGTCTACTTTCTTCATGTAGGTTTCGGTTTGTGCACCAAAAAGGGAATGGCCCTCAACTGGGAAATCCATTGCTTTGGTTTGAGTGTCCTGGGTGAGGTTAGTATCCCTCAGCCAGGCAAACCTTCTCATGAATATAGTACCAGCCAACCATCTGGCAGCAGTGTCATTTGTATCTGCTGCCATCTGGAACTGGTATTTGGAAGCTTCCAAACCGAATTTGGCTGTCTCTAATAATTCAGAAACAGTGAGAGAAGGATTTGCCTCTGTATTATCCACCACAGACTGCCATAAAGCCTTTTGGTAGAGAGCAGCATATGCTGATAAGTGGCTTGCCTGAGGGCAAGGGATGCTGAGAGGTAACCCCTCTTAGCCATACTGTCCACCTTTCTGGAGTCTTTGTCAGGTGGATGAGAAGACAAAGGGGTTTTGGCCTTCTCACAGGCTGCCTGCTACATAATACTCTGATAATCTGGGTAGCTGAATAAAAACTCAGCACCAGATCTCTCCAGTTGGTACTTTTTGTCACATTTTTATCAGTAGGTGTGACTGTCTAAGGAGCTTTTAAGATTCCAGAATGTCTTTTTGGAAAAATGTAAAAAGAGGAAGGAGAAGTTGTTTTGAGGGTGTTAACTCCATTAGTTCCATATATTGAACCTCTTCTTCATCCTGCACTTCCTCAATTGTCTGGAGGTCCAGTGTTTCCACCATTTTCTTGATAAAAGAAAAATGGGAGGAAAATTCCTCTGAAGGCCTAGGAGGGGAACCAAAGTCTTGCTCCAGTGACACCTCAGGCTCTGTTCCTTCCTCCTCCTCCTCATCATCAACTTCACCACCCATAGTGGAAACAGGCACCAGGGAGGTAGCAGCAGCAGTAGTTTTATCAGATGGAGCAGTTATACGTTGCTGGGGGAGGGGGCAGGCCCAGCACCTGTAACAAAGCCAGAGCTTGTGAAATGTCAGCAGGAGGGGAGTATGTATAGGCACCTGAGGGATCCCTTGAAGCGTTTCAGCAAGGGTGACAGTGTGCTTACTTTTTCTTAGTTTCTTGGCAGGCACCGGAGAGTCAGCCGGCTGACTGCCTCTCTTACTAGAGCCCTCACCCGTATCAGGGGTGGATCTGGAGGCTCTAGAAGGAATTGCCACATTTTTTGAGGGGTCGACTGGTCAGAGCCCGAGCCTTAAGTCTCTCCCTGCGCTTCTCCACAGTTTTTTCAGGGAAAGACTTGCAAAGCTCATAATCTTCACACTGAAATGCTTAACACCAAGACAGAGCAGACAAAGGTCATGTTTGTCAGCTCTTGCAAATACCTCTGCACATTTAATACAGTTCTTAAAACCTGTAGGTCCTACTAGGATTACTGGGATATACAGGACAAAAGGGAGCAGCCAATGCCCATAAGTACTGCCCTCCACACCATGTGGGCATTTAAACCATAATACCATCTTTATAATATAATCTATTTAAAGTAGACTTGAATTTACCAAAATCTTCAATTTCCACTACTGTTTGTGTCAGTCTATTCCAAGTCCTAGCACTCCTAACTGTGTAAAATTTATCTCTTTTTGTGGTATTTACCCTAGGTATGATTAATTTCCTACCATGGGATCTAAAATTCTCTCAAGATTTACTAAATTCAAAGCCGCATAGATCCATTAAATCTGGAGAATGCATTATTTTATGGAGCAAAAGCAGGTCCCCTCTCTGCCTTCTTAGTTCCAAGGAATACAGTCCAGTTTCTTTTAACCTAGAGTCATATGGCAGTCGCTTTAAAAGATGAAGCAGTCTGGTCACAGTGCGTTGTACCCCTTCTATCATTGTGGTATCCTAGAATAGTAAGGAGACCAGAATGGTGACCCAAAATCAAGCATGGGCCTAATGTAACTCTTATACAGTGGTATAATACACTGCTCAGATCTACTAACAAAGGAGCATTTGATCCTTTTAATAAGAACCCTTGCTTTAAAAGAAACATGTCTACAATGTTCAGTAGAAGTAAATGAGGTAGATATTGTAACCCCTAAATCACGTTCTGATGTTACTGCTTGTGAGATCTGGTCTCCTAATATAAATTTGTATCTTGGATTTTTATGACCAAAATGCAGGACTACACATTTTTCAGTATTAAACTTCTTTCCATTTTCATTAGCCTATTTCATAATTTTGTTTAGATCATTGACCATAGTTAATGCTTTTGAAAGGTGTCTACCTCCCCACCTAATTTCAAATCATCTGCAAATTTAACCATTTTATTATTAATATTATGATGAATGTCGCACATATAGATACAGTACCAAAAATAACCGGGCCCAATACCAACCCCTGCGGCACTCCACTAGTAACCTCTCTCTTGTCAGATACTAGGCCATTTAGTCTAATCATTTGCGCATGTTCTAGTAACCAGTTTTTAATCCATCTGATTAGTATACTACTAAACCCCAAACTTATCAATTTATTTACCAAGTTTATATGTGGTACTTTATTGAAGACTTTGGAGAAGTCTATCAGAGTCACATCTGATGTACATTTTCTATCCAGACTAGCACTTATGTTCTCATAAAAAGAGATCAAATTTGTTGTGCAAGATTTCTCCTTTTGGAATCCATGCTGAATATTATACTTAATATTTAATGAGACAATCACTTGTTCCATTCGATTTTTAATCAATCTCTCCATGATTTTACGGGGGATAGAAGTTAGGTTGATAAGTATATAGTTAGTTACAAGATTCCTATCTCCCTTCTTAAATATAGGGGTCACAATAGAAAGTCTCCAATCCAACAGTACAATCCCACTTCGCAGTGATCTATTAATAATTTTAATCAATGGAACAGCTAATGTATGTGCTCCGGTTTTGAGTATTTTTGGATGTAAATCATCAGGACCAGGTGTAGTTGTTATTTTGACATTCTGAAGTTCTAATCTCTCCTCTTCTTCCGAAAATGAATACTCATGTTCTGTGACATTTATCAATAAATTGGGTTCTTCTACTCTGGGACTAAATATCGATGCAAAGTAACTGTTAAAACAGTCCATAATGTCACTAGGATCACTGAACATATTACCATCTGATTTAATTTTATCAATGACCTTAAAAGATGATTTATTAGTATTAAGATCCATTTTATGTCTTGTTCTCATAATCAATTTTTTTTAGTTCTTTTTGTTTGTTGACATATTTGACCTTATTTGTATTGGATGGGTATTTCTTAAAATTCCTATATGCTTTAAGTTTATGTTTAAGTGTTTTCTTTATTTCCCCTGTCATCCAATTCAGAATCTTACCATCTTTATTATATTTTTTTCCTAAATGTACAAATTTATCAACAGCCATATGTACAGTATTTTTGAAGAACAACCAATATTCTTCCACCCCCATATTGGATAACAGACTATTCCAGTTAACTTTACTAAGACAATTGTTCACCAGTGCTACATTGGTCGCATTATATTTTCTAATTCTAGTGTTTATGTTCAATGTTTTAAATGCACCATAACTCAATGAACATGTTATCATATTGTGGACACTACTTCCTATTGGTGGTAGAATGCTAACATGATTTATAAGATGGCTAACATTTGTTAGAATTAAATCCAAAATATTTAATCCCCTAGTGGGCTCTTGGACTAACTACTCACAACTACAGTTAATAGAGTTATCCAAAAACAAGGTCTCTACATACGAATTAGCCCTTAGATTAGTCCAATCGATACCTGGAAAATTAAAGTCTCCCAATATGATAACATTCCCAAGTTCTTCCGCTTCCAAGATTTCATAGCAAAGACTGACTGTCTTGTTATAACTGCATGTAGGAGGCCTGAAACAGTTGCCCAAAATCACAAGTGGATGGCCCTGTGGTTCAAATTTTATCCAGATTGATTCATTATTGCTACTCATTAATTCAGTATGCTGAACCAAGTGTGATGGAATTTTATTTGACACATATATGCACCCCCCCCCCACCTTCCCTATCTATGCTACAGAGTTTAAATACTGAAATGTCTTTAATCCACTCCACCGAGTCATCCCACCAAGTCTCAGTTACAGACACCACATGAAGGTCAAGAAGCTTTATAAGTATTTCCAGTTCACTTTTCTTTTCAAGATTTAAACTCCTAGCATTTAACAACAAAAGGTTATAATTACCTAATTTTTGTTTCAGTGATTCCTTGCCTAATTTAGTGTGCGAATCAATAACTCCAGGTAACACCCCTTCCCCTTGTTTTCTTTTTAGGTTTATCCATTCTAGAAAACAGGACTCAAAACCGCTAAAATCTGAAAGATTTTAAGATTTTGTGGTCGGTTTAAATAAAAAAAATGATTGGTTCAGAAACCAACAATTTTTAAACAGAACCATGGTTCCAATCGGTTCAGGAACCGAGAACCGCGAATCGCTCCTGGAACCGGAACACCTCGGTTTAAAATGAATAAAATTACATTTTTAGAAGAAAAAACACACGGAAACTTAATTAAAAGTTTCCCTTGAAATTTACAAACAATCTGTTCGCCCTCGGTTCAAATAACCGCGAAGTACCGATAAAAAAAAAAACTAAAGAACTTACATAAGAGGTAAAATTACTAAATAAGAATAAGGCAGTAATGAAAAAATAAGACAAAATACTTAAGTTTTTTTGTTCTTATGCACAATTTAGATGATCTTGATAGAGAGAGATCTCCAAGGTGTCTGAACTTTGCAGTGGAGACAGAAAATCTGAGGTAGAATCCAGGCAGTTAGAATAGGGCAGTTTGCAAATGAATGCACAAGCTAAACATTCCATAATTAGCATAGCATTCTATTTGGCTCCGGGGCAGTGCTGACTTGAAGGGGCACTGCAAAGAGTAATAATATTAGTGGATTCCTGAGGTTAGAATGGCAGCTCTTCTCTCCAAGGGAGGATCTGAGTCACCACCCCCATAGTTCCACTGCCCTCGGGTGGAGGCCCGAAGGGCAGTGTAGGCAGGTGGGGATGGTAAATAGCGGGAGGATGCTTTGGAGCCGTGGCATGCGCATGCCTTCACATGCACATGCGACCGAGGCATTGGGGGGAGGTGAAAACGAGGAGAAAAAAATGGGGCATAAAATATATATATTTATATAGAAAGTAATGAGCAGGATTTTCAATAGGATCAGACGTGGACAAAATTTCATGTTGCACCTGCACCTGCATCTGCATGAATGTGTCCAAGTCACCCTGCTGTGATTTTCAAAAGGCATGCCTGTTTGCAACAGAAAGTCACAATTTGTGCCAAAAAATGATACGAATGTGGTCTGTGTTATTTTTTTGCCGCAACTACATCTTTTTTGCCATACAATTCAGACACTGTTAGACCATTTAATAGATGGTCTAACAGTTTGGACAGAATTAGCATATGAAAATAGTGGCAAGTGGATCTCGGATGGATTGTTTTGAAAATTTCTACTCAATGTTGTTTTCTTTGTACTACTGAGCACAGTGCTGATATTATACTTTGGGGAGCTTCCAGTGGGGTTAGTTCTTGGGGGCTGGCCTGTACTCAAACTGCTATTCTGCCTCTAATTTGTTGATTTGTACCTTGGTAGGTAACATCAAACATTCTGTGGACATTTTGAAAGTTGCTGTCTAGCTCAATGATGACTTCTGTGTACTATTTCAACAGGGCCCTGTGACAGAAATAAATACATTAAAACATTTTTACATTTCAAATACTGAGAAAATGCACTAGCTCAGACTGAGGATCACATGATTACGGAGTCTCCAGCAATCATTGAGACTGAGGGTGTCTAAGACTGCCTTTGAAAGAAATGAAAATTACTTACCTACCATATTTCTTGATCTTTCTATGTATCCTCACCATTCATCACTATTTGGGGTACCAGCTGGAGGCTAGGGCCCTGCAGGAGGTTTTTTTATTTTTTGGAGGTGGAGCCAACGAAGGGGCAGTGCCGCCCTCGAGGCCGACATGCTACATGACACTCATGGGTTGGTCGCTACCAGGCGTTGACTCCGCCCTGGCTCCAGTTCTGTAAGCAATCGATAAGGAAAGGAAGGGATGGTGGCGGGGGGCAAGAGATATAAAAGGGAAAGGATGTAAAACCAAAAGGAGGAATAACAACTGAGAGGACAGCAAAAGAGAGAGAGAGAAGCCTAAGGGATTGGGAAGGGAGGGGGACCCCAATCTCTGGGCAAAAGGAAAGGGTGGAGAAGGGAGGGTAGAAAGGGGAAGAAAAGGGAGGAGTAGGAGACACCGCCCACCCCCCAGGCAATGACCTAGGCCTTTTGAGGGAGCAGATTGAAACCCAAAGCTGTCAGAATTAATCCTGAAGGATTACAGGGCATGAGAACATGACAACGGTGCAGCATGGGATGAAGTAGAAGCAAGCTAGGGTTGAGGAGAACCCATCACTTAGAGGTTGAGGCAGGCTACAGGATTACGGTGGGCGTCGTCTTCCCCTCCTGCCAACCAATGAGACAATAGGAGTGAAAAAGGAAGTGTTATAAAACACCTTGGGTAAGAGAGAGAGAAACAGATCACCCCCAAAGAGGGTTGCAAAATAAACTTTAGGAGAAAACTGAAGGTTCGAGAGGTCCCCTTCTCCCCCCACCGGCTCCACCCGAGAAGGAGCCAGAGGTTCAACCCATGAGGGAGAGGGAGAGGAGGGAAAACTCCAGAATCCCTGAAACACAACTGTCTCTGTCTGCCTCCCCAGAGGAAATCTCCCGCAATCCAAGGGAGGGGGAGATGGGGAGGTGCTGATCAACAAGGGAGACAAACAGGGAGGAGGATCGCTCAGAGACTGAGGTCCCGGGGGGAAAAGGGCAGGATTTAGTGATGAATGGTGAAGATACACAGAAAGATCAAGAATTACGGTAGGTACGTAATTTTCATATCTTATATGTGTCAATCTTCACCATTCATCACTATTTGGGTACCGAGCCCCCCGAAGGGGGCCCAGCACCTCCCTATGGGACAGTGTCCCTTAGCCACCAGTGGGGGAGACACCAGAGGGGAAAACCCTCTACAGGCCTTGCTAGGCCTGGGACTGGTCTGGGTGAGGCGGGGATCTCCTCACAGGAGATGGATGGCGCCCTTGAATCTTCCACCTCACCCTACGGGAGAAAAGGTGGGTTTTCTGGAAAGCAGAGGAAATCACCCTACACCGGGCCAAAGATAACAACCGGGATAGACGAAGCCATGTTGACCGCCTAATGCGTTCGCTGTCCCCACCAGCCTGGAAGCCACCTCACTGGCATCGTACAATGCCCTTGCTTGGTGCCTTGCAAGCTCCAGGTCCTGAGCGGTGAGGGCAATGGCTTGTCTGGTTTCCTCTGAATCAGGCAGGGAAGCTAGAATTTGTCCTAGCCGTGACCACAAGTACCTGTTGTAGGTGGCATGGTGGGCCTAATGCACCTGCCACGCACAGCAAAATCCGTGCCAAGGAGAACATCCTCCTGCCCCAGAAATCAAAGTAAGAAGAGTCTGCATCTGGGGGACAGTCATGGCCTGGGTTTCTCTGCCCAGAGGAGGTATCCAAAATCGTCACACCTGAAGGGGGGTGAGGCAGAGTTCCTGAAGACCCCGGGGGCTGCAATACCTCTGGCTAAGGTCCCTAAGGGCTGGAACTGAAGAAAAGGGATATTGCCAGACCCAGTGCGATGCCTCCTGGAAGGAAACAGGCCAGGCGGGAACCGAGAGGTTGACCACACTGAACTTGCTGAGGAAGGCTCGTGCTGACCGGTCCGGATTGCGCTCTCCAAGGGTGGAGATATGGAGCTCTTTGAGCAACCCCAACAGGAAGTGCTGAGATCAGTCACTGGAGAAAAGTGGACGAATGTATCCTTTCCCTCGGAGGAGAAAGACGAGGAAGCTGACGAGTCTGAAGATTCATGGTCAGGCTACACTGGGGAGTGGTGAAATACCTACTCGTCCATGGCTCTAAAGTAGGCAGGGAAAAGTGCAGATGAGGCCCTGAACTGCTCCCAGGTAAGGGGCCCCATAGGGCAGAGAACACCTGGGAGAGGAGAAGGAGTTGGCAGAGGAACGACAGCCAAGCACCTCCGAGGAGGAGCACAGCCTCTGCTCGGACAGGAGGACCAAATGGATGATCCCAAAGGAGAGGAAGA
Source organism: Neoceratodus forsteri (assembly GCA_016271365.2). Lineage (NCBI taxonomy): Eukaryota > Metazoa > Chordata > Ceratodontiformes > Ceratodontidae > Neoceratodus > Neoceratodus forsteri. Next base: position 678,513,718 of record CM028133.1, on the reverse strand, counting down.
CCCAGTGGTCCCAGCAGACAGGGGCAGTTCAACCGGACTGGAACAGAAGATGGAAGAAATCCCCCTGCGAGGTGACCAGGATTGTGTGGATCCAAAAGAACGACCCCTGACCTCCTGAGAAGATATGCCTCTTGAAGAGACATCAGGGGCGATGTGCAGATCCACACTATAACTCCTCTCGGCACCTGTCTGGGTCCCCGGAAGAGGCCACTGTGCTGAACCCTGGCTACTCAACCCTTCAGACTCCAAAAAGACCCTCTTCCTCACCACTAGCTGAGGCAGCTCACACCCCCTGGCTGATTCCTGGGAGGCAGCCAGAGGTGCAGAGCCCTCCTCTGCCTGGGACGCCTGGCTGGCCCAGAAGTCGGGCTAGCCAGGACAGCCACAGAAGGGGGAGCGCCCACCAGAGAAGCAGACAGACCTCTGGCTCCTGGGTGCCCCATGGTGTCCACCTGGGCACCCAAAGGCTGATCAGCACCACCGACCCAAGAACCAGAGGAATCTGTCCACTCCCTAGCAGGGGGCTGAGTGGGGGCTGAAGCACCAGACCCTGAGGAATCAGAGGAATCCGGGAGCCAATGCGGGTCAGCCTCCACGTCGGACGATGAAGTCCAGACTCACACCACCTTCCCGATCCCTGCCGGACCCAGGACCGTGAGTGGGGCCACTCTCCCTCCTGGCACCATGAATGGCACCGGACACAGAGGCAGCACCACCACCCACAGTGCCGCCCCATCCCCACCACCGTGAACAGCACTGGAGATAGAGATGGCATCACCCATGGTGCATCCCCGGCGCTGCGAGTGGCACCAGAGACAGAAGCGGCACTGCAGACTGGTCTTGCACTGCCCACAGTGCTGCTCCCTTCCCCAGCACCACAAACACTGCCAGAGTCAGAAAAGGCACCATAGGCCGGCCCGGCACTGTCCATGGCACCACCCGGACCTGTGGTGCCACAAGCAACACCGGAGTCAGGGGTGGCACCAACAGACAGCATCAAGGACAGTGCCAGCTCAGACCCGCAGATCCCAGAGCACAACGCTGTGGGGACCTTTGCTTCTGAGTAAGCAACTGCTGAAATGGTGCCTCCTGCACCGTGGAAGAAAGCCCCACCGCAGCAAGGCTAAAAGTGGCAGAGGCCCCCCTCCTCCGTGGGCCATATAAGACTGGGAAGGGGACCAAAGGAAGGGTCAAGAAACCTAACTTTGGCCTTCCAAGTGCGAGCCTGTTCTCCGAAAGTTGGCGGCGCAAGTCCGACCTTAGACGTGTGCATTTCCAACACTTGGCGGTCCACAGAAAAACAGGTGTCGAAACTATCCATATTGTGGTTGCGGCCTAAGCAGGTTAAGCACCGGTAATGCTGGCCTGTAGTGGAAAAAAGTCGGCCGCAGGAACACCGACGCATTGGGGGCCAACCCGCCCGTGAAATACAGGTTACTCACCTGTAACAGGAGTTCTAGGAATGGCATATGTTGTTCATCCACACTTATTGGCAGGTTCCTTGCTGCTTTAAATCTTGCTGGAAGGTCTTCAAGCTGGCTCTTCCCACCCACCGGGTGGTAAAACTCGGCTCACCCTGCCGCAGATCTGGCCGCTGGAAGCTGGGTTGTGCGTTGAAGCTGGGGAGGTCGGGTGGAGTCGTGTGGATGAACAACATATACCATTCCTAGAACTCCTGTTACAGGTGAGTAACCTGTATTTCTAGGACATGGATATGTTGTTCAATCACACTATTGGCAGACTCCAAGCAGTTCTCCGGGAGGAGGGGCAAGGCGCACACCCCGATACTTACTTGGAAATAGGGACTGAGAACCGAGGCCCCAAAACCAGCATCCGGCGTGATTCAAGGTCGATGTGGTAGTGGGTAATAAAGGTATTGCCGACTTCCAGGTAGCAGCCCTGCAGATATCCTGGATAGGGACATCCCTAGAAGCAACTACCGATGCACAGCGGTATGGTGGGTAGAATGAGCTCTTATCCTCTGGGAGCTCCATGCCCGCCAACCTATAGCAGAGCTCTAAGCAGGAGGTGACCCACCTGCTTATCGTCCGCTTGGCTGCAGGTCTGCCAGGTGCGGCTTCAGCGTAGGTGACAAACAGCTGGCAAACCTCTCCCCGAACTTCAGCCATCCGCTCCTTATAATAAGTGAACACTCGTCTAGAGTCCAAAAGATGGAGCCTATATTCGGCCTCCGAGGTGTGATTGGGGTAGAACACCGACAGAGTCAACACCTGGTTAAGGTGAAACTCCGACACCACCTTCGGAAGGAATTTCGGGTGGGGCCGCAGGACAACCTTGTCCCTGTGGAAGACCAGATAAGGAGACTCAATGGAAAGTGCCTGGAGCTCTCCCATCCTTCTGGCTGACGTGATAGCCACCAAGACGACAGTCTTCCATGACAGGTGGGAAAAATCGCACCTGTGCATTGGTTCAAATGGCTTGCCCATGAGCTTGGCCAATACCAGCAGTAGATCCCATGGAGGTGAAGGTTCTCACACCGGAGGGGAAATGTAGTCAAGGCCTTGGAAAAAGCGCCCAACCACCTTCTCCTGCGCCACCACTGCTTCCTGGTCCGCCGTAAGCAGAGATGACTGCCAGTTGCACCTTAAGGGTCGTGACTGAAGCCCTTGCTGAGAAGGGACCACAGGTAGTCCAGAATGCTTGCCAAGGGACAGGTGGAAGAGTCCAAGCCCTCTCTGACACCAAATGGAGAATCTCTTCCATTTGAGGCATAGCATTTCCTGATGGTCCTAGATTACGAGGCGCCTCAATGACGCTGAGGACCTCGTCAGAAAGACCCAAGGCCTGGAACTCCAGCCGCTCAGGAACCAGGCCGTCAGGTGCAGGGATTGAAGGTCCGGATGGAATACCTTCCTCGGTAGACTGAGATCAGGTCCGGGCGGGCTGGAAGCCGCCTCGGGAGCCTGAAGCTGAGGCTGAGGAGATCTGGATACCAGAACTGGTGGGGCCAGTCTGGGGCTACCAGAATCACCTGCTCCTTGTCCCTCCTCACCTTAAGAAGCAGCTTGTGGATCAAGGGAAATGGGGGAAAGGCGTAGAAGAGGCCCGAGGTCCACGGCCTCAAGAAGGCATCCCCCTGCAGCGAGCCCTGCTGAGGCGGGCGGGCATGGAACAGACTCAGCTTTGCATTCTCCCTGGAGGCAAACAGGTCCACATGAGGCGTGCCCCATTGGGAGAACAGATCTTGTACTACCTCTGGCAGGAGAGACCACTCGTGAGACGCAGCCCCTATGCGGCTTAGGGCATCGGACAGGGTGTTGGAGGCTCCTGCCATGTGAATGGCTAGGAGATCCGCCTCCAGGCTGCGCACAAGGGACCATATGCGGAGAGTTTCCTTGCATAACAGCATGGAGCGCGTCCCGCCCTGGTGGTTCAGATAGTACATGGTCATGGTATTGTCCGTCTGGACCGGAACCACTTGACCCCGTAGAAACGGAGCGAAGGCGGTGAGAGCTAGGCAGACCGCTCGGAGCTCCAGCAGGTTGATATGGCATCGGGACTCCCGAGGGGACCAGAGGCCATGCGCTCTGTGCTCCCCCAGATGGGCACCCCAACCCATCAAAGATGCATCGGTCGATAGAGAGACTGTCACCTCGGGGCGGACGAACGGGATGCCCTCCTGCAGATGTGCCAGAACGGTCCACCACTGGAGAGCGTTCCACATCTCCTGGGTCACTGTCACATGCTGGTCCAACAGATCGCAGCGCTGTGACCACTGGCTGGCCAGTCCCCATTGAAGAGGACGCATGTACCGATGGGCCCAACGGACCACGCTGGTGCAGGCTGCCATGAGGCCCAGGAGGCGCAGGAAGTCCCGGGCAGGGCGCGATTGCCCAACCAGAAATGATTGGGCAAAGGAGGAAAGAACCTCGGCCCTGTCCATCGGGAGCCGAGCTCTGGCTCGAAGAGTCGAGCTCTGCCCTGCTGAAGAGTATCACCTGCTTCGGCACGAGTTCCAACTTGGCCTCGTTGAAGAGGAGGCCAATCTGAGAGCAAACCTGGAGGGCCAGATCTCTGGACCGCTCCACCTCCGCTCTGGAAGGGGCTGCAATCAGCCAGTCGTCCAGGTAGGGGTACACCCGGACCCTTCGGTGCCGCAGGAATGCTGTCACCACTGCCATGCATTTGGTGAAGACCCTGGGAGATAGAGAGAGGCTGAACGGCATGGCCTGGAACTCGTAAAGGGACCCCTCCACTCTGAAGCGGAAGAATCTCTGATGAGACGGATGGATCGGGACGTGAAAGAACGCATCCTGGAGGTCCAGGGAACAGAACCACATGCCTCGTTCCAAGGATGGTACTACCTGAGCTAGAGTGACCATCCTGAAGGTCCAAGACCTTAGGAACTTGTTCAGTTCATGCAGGTCGAGAATGGGGCGCCAGCCCCCCGTCCGTTTTGGGACCAGGAAGTACCTGGACACAAACCCCGGGTCTGGAGGAGGACCCGCCACCTTCCTGATCACCTCTTTTTCGAGGAGCAGGGCAATATAAGCTCGGCGGGCCGACAGCGAGGCTACGAACCCTGTGGCCCCCCGAGGGGCGACAGCTCAAAAGGGTGGAGCCTACTCGAACTCCAGAGGCAGGCCTTTTCCTACCACCTCCAACACCCAGTGGTCCGTGGTGATAGCGGACCAGGCGGAAAGGAAGTGGCGGAGCCGTCCCCCTATGGGAGAACCAGGGGAGTGACAAGGCTGGGCGGCACCCTCAACCCGTCACTGGGCAGGCTTGGAGGAGGAACTGGCGAGGACCTCCTGGGCCTTACCTCCTTGCTTCCTGTTGGAGGAAGCCGCCGGCTTGGGTTTGGGACGTCAAGCGCAAGCCTGCTGGCCCTGTTGCTGGTGCTGTTGGGCCGGTCGAGCTGCAGGGGCTGAAGGACGAAAGGACTTCTGCTGTTGCTGACGGTGGCCTTTGTCCCTCTGGGCGGAGATGACCGAGTCCAGAGTGGCATTGGACTTTTTGATCCTCTGGAGGTGTCCCTCCACTCCAGGGCCAAGAGGTCAGTCCCAAGAAGGGGACGTCCACCAACTTGTGCTGGGTATCCGCTGTGAAGAGTGGATATCCTCAGCCACGCCCCTGGCGCAAGGCCACCGCGCCGCTACTGACCTGGCACAGGAATCACCTATGTCCAGAGCAGTCTGAAGCTGCTGCTTCGCCACCACCCTACCCTGGTCCCGCACCTGGTGGACTGTGGTCTGCAGGTCGGTCGGGAGATGAGGGACAACCTCATCCAGGGAGCCCAAGAGGGCGTGGGAGAAGTGTGCCATCAGCATGGCCGGCTGACCTGTCGGAGGCTGAGGGAGGATGCAGCGTACACCTGGTGCCCGGCAAAGTCCAGCTTTCTGGACTCTTTGTCGGGGCTTATCACATCCGAGCATTACGGAATGCCAAGCGCTGTGGGTGACTAACCCCTCGGCAGAGGGTGCTCAAGAATCAGACGAAACCAGTGGGGACCGCATACTTCCTGGCCATCCTTGCTGAGGCGCAGGACAGGAAGCAGGCTGCTGCCAGAGCTCCAAAGCTGGGCCGACAATGGCCTCAGCTACCAGAAAGACCTCCGAGGGGGAATCCCCTCGGTCCAGTATCTCCGTCAGTGGATACTTGGCCTGTTTGGACACGGGCTCGAGCTGCATCCTGGTGGACTCCGAGATGAGTCGAAGCAGACCCAAGAAGGATGATGGGCTATCGTCCAATGACTGGCCCCCAAAGGACTCCATGATGACCTGCCTGGAGAACAGGAAGGAGTCATTGTCGGATTCTGAAGAGTTTGCGAAGAGCTGCCTTGGCCCTGAGCCACCCTCTACCTGCCGAGGATGGTCGGGAGTGAGGGTGACTGACAACCTGTGGGGCAGGCCGTGACCCAACCAAGAATCCTTGGTCGGTGCCCCAGACTTCGGTTGTGGAGGTGGAGGTTCCACCACAATCGGTGGAGCAGCTGGTTTTAGACGAGCAACCGGCCCTGGAACGGGCAACTTGACTGAGGCGGTGGTTGCTTTGGTGGTCAGGCGACAGCCCTTGATGGCTGGGGTCTGGACGGTGGCTTGAACCCGGGACAACAGCAACTGCTGCCACATAAGCTCCTCGTAGCGCCGACATAATTTATGTCGAAGCCTCCCCTCATCGGAGAAAGAGGACGAGGAGGAACGATGTCGCCGCTTACTTCGGTATTGAGACCGAGACCGTCGATGTCGGCAGGAACGGCTTGACCGAGATGATGTCCGAGACCGAGACCCTCGGGGGGACTGAGGGCGAGTCTGGGAAGGGGCGGGGGACACCCACTGTTCCCTCGGCTCGGGCACTTTAACCGGGGACTGCGGCCCCGAAGGCGCAGGCAGATCCTCGGTCTCCACCGGGGGAACTGGTGAAGCTGGGTTGTCGGCTTCACCAGTCGACAGCCTGTCTAACGGATCGAGAAAAATCTCGACTGAGTCAATGGGAGTCTCGGCAGGCTGGCCTGACGGGGACACCGTGAAGCCAGCAGCCTGAGCCGCAACTTCGACCGAAGTCGACAGTCGGCTGCCCAGGGAAGGAGACCTCTCCCGCTCCCACGAACATCGATGGTGGGACTTAACCTTCGACTCCTTCTTCTTGGGCGAGAAAGAATGGCCCGATGGCCCCTCTCCCTTTGTGGAAGGGGCAGCAAGCTCCTTGAGCAGAAGCCGAGCGAGGAACTCAGAGGGCCGAGATAAATGCGCTGACGAGGAGGAGGAAGATCGGCCTGGGCGCCTCCTCCTCGAGGCGATCATCTCGAGCTGCTCAGATGAGCCAGCACGCCACGGACACCGCCCAGCGAGCCTCTTTATTTTTACTGGTGAGGAAGTACTTCTCGGGGTGCCGAGCTTCAATCCAGGCGCCAGGCTTCAGTCGAACAGCGCGATCATCCAGGGCCGTTGGCGAAGGCGGCACAACTCGCGGGCCTGCGGGTCGTGATCTGGGCTGGGCAGTGAGCCGCGTGGAGTGCAGATCCATCCTGGACATTTTCTGCCTGCAAGGGCACCTCCGAAGCTGGGAATAGATTTGTCCGCCATGGCCCGCAAGGGAAGATGAAGACTGAAGTTTAGAAAACTTCAAAACCAGTTTCGGACGAACCGAAGAGTTAGATCCAGTCTAAAACGCAGAGCGCTAAGGAGGGATCCGGAGCTTCCAAGTGGTAAGGAACATCTGGCGTCATGGGGCGGGGCCGAGAGTTTTACCACCCGGGTGGGTGGGAGGAGCCAGCTTGAAGACCTTCCGGCAAGATTTAAAGCAGCAAGGAACCTGCCAATAAGTGCGGATTGAACAACATATCCATGTGCCTAGAAAATTTCTTCTTGTCCCCTGAACAAGACATGACCGTACAACAAAACAAGGTACTCAGCATCGATAGAAAATAAAAGAAAAGGTCTTACCAGGTATTCAGGAGGCGGCTGAAATGTAGGCGAGCAGGAGCTGTGAGAACCCGATTGACAGGGCCGCAATACACAGTACAGAATTCGAGGCTTCCACACGAGGTCCTTTCTCGTTAGCGGGAGAAGCAGATCTGGAGCCAAGGTGGAGTCGACGTCAGGTAACGGCCAATCCGTTAGCGCCACGTAGCATGCTGGCCTTGAGGGCGGCACCACCCCTGCGTCGGCTCCACCGCCCCAAAAAAATCTCCTGCGGTGTCCTAGCCTCTGGCCCATACCCCAAATAGTGATGAATGATGAAGACTGGCACAGATAAGGTCATGCTACTGTTGGACATCCAATTCTTAATATCCAGGAAGTAATGATATATTAATGAGGATCATTTTGACATTAGAAAGATCAGACAAACAATACTCTTGCTTATCCTTACCTTTACAACTCCATAAAGTACTCTGCAAAATTGGGGAGGGCTAACAAACAATGAGATCCTTTTTTTTTTTTTTGTGACACATGCGGGATTCTACAGCAGTAAAAACAGAGACATCCTCCATGTACGCTGACAGTTCCTGTCTCTTTTGCTCTAACTCCCCTTTGTACTACATCCATCATTTGTAAGATAATACTGCTTATAACATGGGTTCCTAAAAACATGCAAGCCCACTGGTGGAGTCCCTCTGCATGGCCATGCATTAAAATCCCTTTTTAATGCATGGTCCTGCAGAGGGACTCAATGGTGGTCCAGACTGCGTTTGCTTTTGAGCTGTGATCGGCAGCCATTTAAAAGTAGGGGGAAGTGAGAGAGCCGTAGTGCTCTTATTCTTATTTCCTCCCAAAGAGATGTAAAGATATGAAAAGTACAGAAGTGTAGCAGAGTCAGAAATCAATGTGTACAGCTGTAAATTGATCCCAGAGTACTGTACAGCGTGAGAAGTGTTCCAAGCCCCTCCCCCCGATGGTGCCCGGCGCACATCTTCCGCTCACCCCTTGTTTTCGCTGGTGAATAAATGCAGAATAGTACCATCAGCAGTCCTTTTTCAGTATTCCAGAGTCATGCAAGGGAAGGTAATGGTCACTGTGTCTGTGTGGAGAGAAGTGCCTTTCTCTGTAACCTGCCCCCCTAATAGTAGTGGCAGCTGTGTGTGCTAGAGACAGCGGAGACAGGACAGAGACTGAGGACGCTGAAGCTCCTTGCCGGCTTCATCTCCCGGAATACATAAGTGCACAGCTGGCACTGGTCACGTACCTGCCAATGATCACTGTACAGTATGCTGGGGGAAGACATCTACAGACCACTGCAGAGCTCCCATTGCCTGTATACTGTTCTCCTTTACCATTGTTTTACTGTGGTCAGCTGTGCCTCTTGCTGCTCCCAATTGGGGGGGACACAGTGTCCCCGTGGTGAGAGGGACAGAGACACAGTTGCTGCGTATACGGTGTTGTGTGGTAAGAGACCGAGCAGGTGACAGATACAGAGAGAGAGAGAGAGAGAGAGAGCGTGTGTGTGCTAGGTGCTGCTGGACAAAATTCCATTTGCTATGTGCGGTCTGTCCTGTGTCTCTCTCACTGTGTGTGGTATGCCCTGTGTGTGTGTGTGTGTGTCTCTCTCTCTCTCTGTCCCTCTCTATGTTTGCCTGGCCATTATTGCCTGTGCAGGGAAGTTGCATGGCGTTGGAGAGTGATTGAGAAACAGGGACACAGCAGTGTTTGTGCGGGCAGCCTGACAGACAGCGTGCGACAGAGAGAGAGAGAGAGAGAACAGTAGCGGGTGTGACATATAGAACACAATTCCTTTGATTTTTTCCCCTCTCTCTCTCTCTCTGTTTGCAACATGGAGAGACTACCTCAAGCAGCTCACTCTGGTCATAAGTGACCGTAGCAGCGTGTTCAGTGGTCGCTCTCTGGCTGTCGGTCAGCAGCGTGAGTGACAAAGCAGAACGAGCTGAAAGCACAAAGTACCAGGGTGAGTAGAGAAAGGGACAGTGACAATGAGACTCTGAGAGCGGAACATGTGTTTGTTGCCCATCTGTGTGTCTTGAAGTTACTGCACATTTTCCTCCCGAGAGAGAGAGAGAGAGACACCTACCATGGTTCATAACAGAAAGTGAGCCACAACAGCCGAGACAGTGACAGAGAGACAGAGACCGCAAGTTGTGTGGACTGGTGCTTGCAGGGAACCCCCCAATTAGCTGCAAAGTACCTGTAGTGAGCGCTCTGTGTCTGTGTGTTGGCTGTAGGAGTGACGGTCTCTGCGTCGGTGCTTGCTCTGGACAGTTGCCCCCGAGTTCTGGGAGGAGCCACTGGGTTGCACAGTTATGTGGTGATTCAGCATGCTTGTGGCCCCAGACTGTGGCTGCGTGTCTGCAGCTGTCAGTGTTAGTTCTGTCCATCTGCCTGTGAACTCTGACGTGCATGTGTGTGTTTGTGTGTTTGGGGGGTAGTTCATGTCCTAGGAAGTGTAGGAAAATATGTTATGCACAAGAAATGTTAGAAATCATGTCATTAATGTATATGTGACATTTCTATGTGCATAACATCGACCTCATATCCATTTTTTTGTTGGGGACTATTTTGCAAGGTGGCAGGATACAGTACCTGTTTTGCATTTTAAACAGGGTAAAAAACCCTTTCTGTGAGTTTTTCCTTTCTTTAAACTTATGTTATAAGTGCAGTAATCCACTTCAGGGTATGGGGTTATGGGATTTAATGCATGGGTGGGGTGCTGTGAGGACCTCGGCCTGCGGCCTTGTGCCTATACGCGCAACAGTACATAAATCCACAACTAACCCTGTTGTGAGATACTGCTCACATATTAAATGCTCCTACCCCCATACACTCCATTCCAGGGAAAATCTGTGTATGCTTTGGGTGGGGAATTCCTCAAAAATGAAGACATTTTAAGCAGCCTGTCATATCATGCGCTTGCCTACATTAGTCTTTGCACCACTTCCTGAATGCTCTCACTGAACTTTTGTAAAAAAGGAAGTAGGCTCAGCTGGTTCAAATGTAATATTTTGTAATAACAACACAATTTTCCATCGGTTGTTCTGCCAGCTGTGTGATTACATCATATTCCAAATTATACATCTGAACAACATTCTAAAAAACAGGAGATGTACACTTTTAACTATTGACTGGCATAAATGGTTTAGTCTCTGCATATATTTGTAAAATTGTCTCTAATCTGAGTCTTAATTTACTAGATTTTTTTTTTTATGTTAATTATAACTTCTGGCTGATTCAGCTTGCTGATTGCAATATAATAGCCACACTATTTTAGTAGCACCATTCAGAGGTTCTGTTTTGCTGGCATTTCAGTTAAACACAATTCCTACCCATGTCGGCTTTTGGTCAGATTTAGAATATGTTTCATAAAGTATTACACCACTTGAAATAGACATAAGAAGCAAAAATACAATTTAAAAAAAATTGAGAGTGCTGTCTGAGACATACAGTACAGGTAACATTAACAGTGGCTGTGGCAACTAATTCTGAGTTCATGCATATAGAAGGGTGTACGTGTGAACGGCGATCACAGAAAGGCAATTGCTGTCAGGGCGCATGTACATCAGTGAAAATCCATTTCGCCAATGTACACTCCCGGTGCAAGGCAAAAGGGCTCTGGGAACTTGAATTTTTTTGTTTATGCCCCTCGCACCTCCCCCTACTAAAGATTTTCAACTCCAGGAAGGTGCATGTGGGGGGACAGGTTACTCACCTGCAACAGTAGTTCTAGGAGTGGTATATGTTGTTCATCCACACTTATTGGCATGTCCCCTTCCACTTTAATTCTCATCGGAAGTCTTCAAGCTGCCTCCTCCCACCCACCTGAGTGGTATATAATTTGACATGATGCCAGATCTTAGCCCGCTGGAAGCGAGGTGTTGTGTGTCCACAGCCGGGGAGGTCGGGTGGGTCCATGTGGATGACCAACATATACCACTCCTAGAACTACTGTTACAGGTGAGTAACCTGTTTTTCTAGGATCGTGGATATGTTGTTCATCCACACTTATTGGCAGACTCCTAGCAGTTCTCCGGGAGGAAGGAGGCAAGGCGCACACCCCCCTACTTAGGGAACAAAGACTGGAGAACTGAGGCCCCAAAACCAGCATCCCGGCGAGACTCAAGGTCGATGTGGTAATGGGTGAATATTGAGATCTTTTAGGCTTTCTTCATATGTCTTCTGGTGCATTCCATTAATCATTTTTGTTGCCCTTCTCTGGACTGCCTCCATTCTGTCAATGTCCTTCTGGAGATACGGTCTCTAGAGCTAAACACAGTATTCCAGATGTGGCTTGACCAATTGCCTGCACAGTGGCATCATCACCTCCTGTTTTCTACTGGTGATGCCCCTCCCTATGCACCCCAGCATCACTCCAGCCCACCCCACTGCCTTTTCACATTGCTTGACCACTTTCAGGTCATCTGTTATGTTTACCTCCAGGTCCCTTTAATAGTTTTGTTGTAAGTATCTCCCCCCCCCCCCCGCCACCAATTTGTATTCCTCTCCAGGATTCCAGTGGCCCAAATGCATGACTTTGCACTTTTTGTATTGAATTTAAGCTGCCACACTCTTGAACACTCTTCCATTTTGCTGAGGTCTCTTCTCATTTTTTCCACTCCGTCTGTAATTTCCAGCCTCCACCTTGCTCCCACTTTTGTGTAGTGGTACCACATTCGCCCTCCTCCAGTACTTTGGTACCACTCCCTCTTCTAGTGATTTGTTAAACTGGACTGTCAGTGCTGCCCCTAGTACCTCCCTGAGTTCTTTCAGTATTCTTGGATGCATCCCATCTGGTCCCATTTCCTTGTCCACTTTTAGTTTCAAAAGTTCCTTTAGGACTCTCTCTTCCGTGAATGGATTGGTGTCCACCCCGCTGTGTGTGTTTCTACCCCCTAACTGTGGTCCCTCTCCTTCCCCTTCTTTTGCAAATACTGCACAGAATATTCATTTAGAATTTATGCTTTTTCTAGGCACCCCCGCACACACACACACATTATTTAACCTCACAATCCCTCCATCGGTCTTTTTTCTTTCCCTGACATACCTGAAGAAGTTTTGTTTTTTTTCAATTGTTTAACCAGGAGTGGCACACTAAGCTGAATGCTTGTTTACAGGTGTGACCTGGGAGCACCAAGAAGTTAAGCGACTTGCTCAGCGTCACACAGTATGCAAGTGGAGGCTGTGGAATTCAAACCCATGTCTCAAGATGTGCAGCTCAGAGCCTTAAACCACTGCACTATACTGCCACCTTCTTTTACTGATTTTGCCATCCCTTCTTCAGTTTGCACCTCTGCACACCTGACTGCCTTCTCCACCTCCTTCAGCTTTGCCTGGTACATTTCCCTGTCTCCCTCCCTCTGTGTTTCCTTGTACTTTCTGAACACCTGTTTTTTTACCCTAACCTTCCCTGCCACTTCTTTTGAAAACCGTAGTGTTTTTTTCTTTATTTTTGCTTTGTTTACTAGCTTTACACAGAAGCCTGTTGTCTCTGCTATGGCTCCTTTAAGTTTCTCCTATTGTTCCTCCACTCCCCCCTTCCCCTATTACCAGGATTCTCAGGAAGTGTTCCCCCATTTTTGCAAAATCTGCCCTCTTGAAGTCCAGGACCTTTACTTTTGAGTGGCTTGACTCTATACTGTCTTCACCTTAAACCACACTATATAGTGATCACTGCACCCTAGATGGCTGCCAGTACTAGCTCCGCTATTCTGTCACCATTTGTGAGAACCAGGTCTAGTAATGCTCCCTCCCATGTGGGCTCCTTCGCCAACTGTCTGAGGCACGCTCCTTCCAGGGCATCCAAGATGTCTCTGCTCCTGGTAATGGCTGCTGCATATTGTTCCAGTTAACATCTGGCATGTTTAGGTCCCCCACCAGCAACACCTCCTCTTTCCCTGCCAATCTGTGTATGGTTTTCACTAATACCCAATTTCTTCTCCCTGTGCTGGAGGTCTATAGATAACTCCAGTGCTTATGGTGGTGCCATTTCCCCTTCTGTAATGTGACCCATAGTGCCTTTTCCCCTTCCTGTCTTCCCCCTAACTCTGTTGTCTTGATCCCATCTCTGATATATATATAGCCACCCCTCTCCCCTTTTTGCCCTCCTTGTCTTTCCTGAAGATTGTGTACCCTGGTATGGTAACATCCTAGTCATGGTTTCCTGTGTATCATGTTTCAGTGACTGCGACAATGTCTAGTTCTTCCTTCACCATCAAGACCACTAGGTCTGGGATCTTGTTTCCCAGGCTCCAGGTATTTGTACACACAGTTTTCCACGTTTTGATGCCCGTGCTTTACCAGCTCCACCCCCCCATCCCGATCCCTATGCCTTCCCTCCATGCCTCCCCTGCTATTACCTCCCTTTGTGTTTCCTTTTGTTGCTTCCATGGCCACAGTATCAGCCTGTTTGTCTACCTTTCTCTGTTGGGGTGAGGGGGCAGTTGTTTTTTCCCTGCTTAATTCTGCCGCCCCCCCCCCCCTTGGCTAATTTAAATGTTCCTTTCTCGGCTTTAGTATCTGTCTGTTTGTCTACCTTAACCTGTGTGTGGGGGGCAGTTGATTCTTTCTTGCTTACTTCCCCCCTTTGGCTAGTTTAAATGTTTGCCAATGAAACATTTAAACCTCTCACTAAGAATCCTGGTCCCCCCTCTCCAGATGCATGCAGGTGCTCCCTCCAGTACAAGCCTGCATCTCTCCAGGTGGTCCCCCAATCCCCAATGAAGCCAAATCCCTCAGCTCTGCACCAGATCTTCAGCCATTCTTTGAATCCCCTGGTGCGGACTACCCTGGCCTCCCTCATGCCATAAACAGGTAGCACTTCTGAGAAAGTTACTGTGCGTGCCACCTGTCTAAGACCCCTCTCCAACTCTTTGAACTCCTCCTGCACTGCCCTCATCTCGTCCCCAGCCAGGTCATTTGTCCCCAGGTGGACAATGACATCTAGCTCGCCCTCCCACGTTGCTGCCTCAGCAATCCTTTGGATTTGCTTCCAATCCCTCCAGGCAGTGGCACCGGGTAGGCACCTGACCTCCCTGTTTCCTGCCCCCAAAAACTACCCTCTACTAATAGAGTCCCCCACTAGGAGTTGCTTACATCTCCTCTGGGGTCCCGTGCCATCCCCCTGGGGTCTCCACTGTGGAGGATCCCTTAATCCACCTTCTCCATCACTGCAGGGGTCTCATTGAGACAGTCCTGCCCTGCAAGAACAGCGTAGAAGTTGTGGATTGGAACCTCAGGTTGGATGCGCTTCTGCCCTACCTCCCTGAGCCCACCTTTGTCCAACTGCCCCTCCTTTCTGACATCCTTTGAGGCAGCAGGTGAGGATTTGATGGTCCCAAGGCGGAGGAGGAGGCCTCCAGAATCCAAGCCAACTCGGCCTGGAGATGAGCAACCTCCTCCCTCAACCCAGAGAGGTGTCTGCAGATGGAACAGCACCACAGTCTCCAGAATGTCTCCCTGAAGACTGCGCCCCACCGCCACTGCGCTGTACCACTCCCAACATGACTATTGTTGACTTCACCCTTTTTTCTTCTCTTCCCTTTTTACTTCTGCCTTAATGCAAGAGTGCAGTTCTAAAGGTGATGAACTTGTGGTTTTATGTGTAGCTCTAAGCTCTAATATATATAGCAATTAGACAGTTATTCAGCAGTCCACAATGGAATACCATACCAGTCACTCTTCTTTCAGTTACCCAAATCAGTGATCATTAGCCATTTCTGCTCTTTAAATAAAAGTCTTGTATTCTCTGAAATGCATAATCAATAAAGCACATTAAATTAAAAAAAAAGATAAAAGTGAATGTATTCTTAAAGAGCATCAGTCAAGCTTGACTTGAACAAATCCCCCCAAAATGACAGTAAAGGCATTACCCACGTCTACAACAGCCAAAGTAATTTACGACATTTTTGAGGATGCCATTTTAAGAAGGAAATAGATTGTATTTTGGCTCTGCATAGTAGGCGGCCCAGTTTCTTTCCTGGAGTGAACAATCCAGTCCGTGCTCAAATGTTTTGTGACGTCTGAATAATTAGAGATGGGAGCATGCTTCAAAGAAGTCAGTAAGGGCTATTTTTCATTCAGGTTTTTTATACTTTAGAGTCCCGTTTGTTGAAAATCAAATCAATGGATAAACTCTTAAGAGCCTTGTTAGTTGAGTGGTGGCTTTTATTGCAGACAAACTGGACTCGAAAATGAAAGGAGCCTCATGGACTTCTATATGCTTCAAGGATAATGGTTGTATTTGCTGGTACTGTATAGTGATCAGTCTATGAACAAATAATGGGAACATATTGAACTCCATATCTGGGGTACAGTTACTAGGACATCAACTGTTAATCAGGTGGGACCAAAAGTCCTACAGTCAGGCAACATACAATCTAGGGTTGAGCTGCACGTTCTGATTTTAGTAATAATGTGCAGTAGAGCTACTAAATAGAAAGTACTGCTCACTAACAAACTAAAAGGGAGTGGGCAGAGCTCAGAACGTGTGAGACAGTCGTGACTCAGAGGGTGCCCTGGATCTATGGCTAGTGCCTCAGCTGTAGGAGGATTCAGCTGTAGGGAGCTAAGCTGGAGGTTGCTACAGTAGCTGAAAATCCAATTCCTAAGAGCCAAGGCCAGCAAGCAACAACAGAGAATACATATATCAGTGCCTCAGCAGGCCCAGAGGTGAATTTGGGGCCAGTGAACCGCAGTTGGAAGGGGGGGTTGGAGATGACATAAAGGCATATCAGCAGGCAGACAGTATCCATCACCAACAGGTTCTTGTCACTATTACAGATGGTCTCCCCAGTTCCCCCCAGGAAGGCCAGGGACAAACACTCTTGATAAAGGGGCTCAAGCCCCCATGCATGAGCCAGGAAAGGGTACAAACTCCAACGGGACAGCATAAGGGTAGTACTGTCACCAGTCTGCTTTTAGACCAGATAATCTGTTTTTTAGGGTCCTAATCCAGTCATCCAGTTTTACTTAACTGTAGCCCAGTTTTGGGGTTAGTTTGAGTGCTCACATACTCTTATAACTGATTGCATCTAATGATTCATTCTTCTGGGTGTTGTCCAGGTTACAAAGAATTTCTGATGTCACAGACCTTTGTAAAACCAGTCTGGGAGGTGTAAAGGATAGCCATTAAGATCATTAGCATCAGCTTAATCTTTTCCACTCTGAATTTCAACTATGCTCTCTTGCTGCCAGGGTCACTGCTGTGTTAGGAAACCATTTTGATACCTTTACATGCTCTTCCGTGTCCCTTTTTGTCCTATATTTTGATGTGTTTTAGACCCAGTCTAATTTTCATTGCCTTTATCACTACATTGATTCCCTCTCCTGAGTCCTATGCTGTAATTTTTTCAGGCTACCTGAAGATTCCATGACATTAGTTTCCCCATTATAGGCCATTCAGAAGAATAGCCTGGAATGGTGTCTCTCAACTTGTGTAATGTCTTAGAAATATGAATAGAAGGGGCTGGCCCGCTGGCACAGCAGCAGGGTTTCCACTTGCAGCGCCGACATCCTGGGTCCAGGAACGGAACCAAGGAGTCAGCGGGCCGGCGGGGAGGATTGAGTGTCCAATGGACTGCTCTACTCCTCTGAGGGGAGGGTGTTCAGCGCGTGCCTGACGTCTTGGGGAGGCCAAAGGGAGCAGCTGCTGATGCCTTAGGCCACACTGTCGACCAATTTTAAAATATTTAAAAAAACATTTTATAAATCAGTCCCTAGCACAATGGTCAGAGGGTCCACACTGCATTCTGACAACTGTGCTTGCCCAAGCTGGTTCCCATGCATGTTTGCAGCATCTGCTCAAAGCATAATGGGTGCCGCAGTGCATGATGGGATACCCATGATCGGGAACCCAAAGGGATCGCGGAAAAAAATACATCGGCAGAATCCACAAGTGATACAGCACAATTTGCATACACACTGCTGTTAAGACAGATTAAGGCAACCATGCTTATCTAAAATCATGCTGAAGACTACCTCTCTAGCAGGGTTTTAGTACCGTTTTAGAACATGGCTGTTTAACCATGTTACAGTGTGTATGCAAGCCGTGTTCCAGGGGCTTAAAATGGTTTAAGGCAGTTAAACCATTTTAAGCTCCCTAGTGTGTACAGGGCCTAAATGGTGTGAAGGTGTGACGGATGTTGGCACTTTGGTGCAGTTATGTCATTGCATGCCATGCCTCCCATATGGGGAAAAAGCATTCAAAAATGCCAACCCCGTATCTGACGCCCTGCTCTGCTGGTCCTGCCCCACCTGCCTGAGGCACTCGGCTGGCGACTAAATTCAGTGTTCTGTTGGGACAGGTTTGACCCCGTGGCCCCGCCCTGGGGGTCAAGCCAGGGAGGCACACCGGTGGCGGTCCGCCGGAAACATGTTTCAGACTCCATCGGGAATGTGCTTGCTCAGCAGTCCCACCATTGGAGGCAAACCTGGGAGGATCTCCACCCGAGGTAAGTCCGGGAGGTGGGGGGCTGTGAGGGAAGCAGTGGAGCGGGGGCTGAGTCTCTGGGAGATTGGCACAAAAAAAAAAAAAAGAAATATGAAAAGATACAGCAGTACTGTAGGTGCTGAGTTAAAGGGAACACAATGCAGAACTAAGAGTACCACAGACATTGATAATTCATTTATCAGCAGCTGCTAAGAGCTTATCAGAATACATGACTGACATGGAAAGGAAAATGGAAGGGTGTTTAACAGAGGTTTTACCAATGAACTGTTATCAAGCTTGGTACATCCAGTAGACTTGAGTTTGAGTCCCACACCTCTACTTGCATACTGTGAGACCTTAAGCAAAATATTTAACCTCGCTGTGCTCACGGATCTCCCCGGTAAATGGGCTTTATGTCTAATGGGTCTTACCTAGTGACCAAAGAATAAAAATAAACAAACAAAACAGTATGAAATGATTTCAAATCACTTTTAAAGTCTTCTCTGACATTACAAATGGCACTGAAGAAGGAGTAATATACTCATCAGTCATAAAAAGGATGGAGTCAGAGGCGAAGTTTGGGGTGTGGTTTAGCAGCCAGCTTTAACCTCATCCAACTGTGGCAACTCTACACAAGGGCCATGGTAACAGAGGGCTCAGCAGTCAGGGGTACAAGTGAGATGGTGGTCTCTCTATCAAGCACCATAAGGGGGTCCACTGCTTACAGTAGCAGGGGCAACAAAGGAACCCTCTGAAGGAAGGTGCTAAAGCTCAACAGGACAGATGGGGAGGAAAGCCAGATATAACAGTGCATGTAGGAACAAATGATGGGGGTCAGCAGAAGAAGTGAAGAAAAGCGTCTACGCCTTAGGCAAAATGCTCGAGGAAAGGGTAGAAATGGTGTCCTTCCCTGAGGTCTTACAATAGATACATTGTTATTGGGAGCCGCTGAAAACAGAGCAGATCAATATGTGGCTGAGGGATGGTGTCAAGGGGAGGGTTTTTAGTTCCTAAGAAATTGGGGCCGCATCTGGTGAGGATGGAGGTTGTTTATGAAGGATAGCCACCCTAACAGGAAGGGCACCTGGGTGCTGGGGAATAGGTTTGCACAACACACAGTAAGAACTTTAAACTAGGCAGGTGACTATAGAGTTGAGGGTAGGTACATCTGTTGAACTTGGGGGGGGGGGGCAGGAGGGCCTTCCCTAAAACTAGTTAAGGCGGGAGCAGCAAACTTTGGGGGAGAAGTGGGAGGTACATAACAGCTGAGCAATCTGTGCTGAACAGTAAAAAGGCTAACAGGAGCATGGGGGGCTATGCATGATAGGAGAAAAAGGCAAAGGGCAGCAAGGGCAATTGGAAGCATTTATCAGAAAAAAAGGCAGAACTCAGGTGGACACAGCAGCTATGAAGGGTGATGGCAGAGGTACACTTGGACATGGTGGCCAGTAAATGCAGCACCATGATTAGGACCTGGAGGTACCAGGACACACACTGTTCAGAAGGAGGGTTGGGACAGAAATGAGGGGAGGTGGAGGAGCATTATACGTGAAGGAGAGTATCACAGAAATATAGAAACTGAAGGCAGATGGGGACCAAAGATCCATCTAGTCTGCCCTGAGCCCTACTCCCCACTTTAGGATTTCTGTGAGACAATCCCCTTGTGTCTATGCCAAGCTGCTTTGAATTCCACTACTGTTCTGGAGTCAATGACTCCAGCCGGTAGACCATTCCATGGGTCAACCACCCACTCTGTAAAGAAAAACTTCTGCATGTTGCCCCTGAATCTTCCTCCCCTCAATTTCATCTCATGCCCTCTTGTCCTACTGGTGCTACTGACTGTGAAGAGCTCCTGAGTGAAGCCTCTGTTTATACCCTTCAGAAACTTGAATGTCTGAATCACGTCCCCTATATCCCTGCATTTTTCCACGGAGTATATGTTGAGTTCCTGTAACCTGCTTTCGCATGGCTACTTATGGAGACTGTGTATCATTTTTATTGCCCTCCTCTGTACTGTCTCCAATCTATGTCCTTCCCAAGATAAGGTCTCTGGAACTGGACTCAGAGATTGAGGATGATGGCAGGGCATAAGGAACCTATACAATCTGGGTACAAGCCATAGTGGGGAGAGAATAACCAGGATAGGAGTAGTCTATAGGCCTCCAGCATAGAGAGAGGAGGAGGAGGCAGATATTGGTTGCGAAATGAAACAAAAAGGATAGTGGAGCTTGACATTAGGGACCTTCAATATGCCAGATGTGGAACAGAGCTCCCCAATTACAGCAAACACAAGAAGTCATGTCCAGGTGGACAGAATGCAAGAGGCATTCCTGACCTAGAAAGTCACAGAACCGACTAGGCAAGGAGCCATACTGCAGCTAATTCTTACAAATGGGACTAACATGGTGTGTCATATGTGAGGTAGCCACTGGGATTGAGTAAACAAAGAACAGTGTACACTGAAGTCATAACTTGGGCTGAGAGGGTGCAATCCAGAAGTCCTGGACTTCAGAAGGACTGATGTTTGGAAATATGAGATAGGTGTCGTGGAACGAATTAAGACAGGTGAATGGAGTGGTAGGAGTAGATAGAAAATGGGTGACAATAAAGAAAGAATCAGTAGAGGAGACTGGTATATGTGCAAAAATGGTGGGGAAGAACAGAAGAAGAAGCAACCATTGTGGCTCATGAAGAGTACTGCTTAGGCAGTGAGAGAAAAGAAAAAATTACTCACCTTAGTAATTATGTTTCTTCTATTAGAGTCTTGCTGTATTCTGACTAATACAGTTAGCCCCAGCCTTTAAACTGCCCCTGAGAACAAAGGGTTAAACTTTCTATGCAGAGCATGGAATGCTGAGCTCGAGCTCGGTTGGTGTCTCTGTCTGTTTCCCTTTGAAATCTAACCGTCAGATCTTTACAGGCAAAAAACTCACTAGCTATCCTAAGTGGAAATTGTACAATTTTACTAGCTAACTAGCAATAAAAAGTTTTGGATTCTCAAAGGATGACTCAAGTCAGGAAACCCAAAACAAAAAAAAAACAATTCAAATAAGAATAATAACAAGATAAACACCCAAGCAAAAAAGCGAAGGGTATACAGGAGCACACCTGAGGTGCAACACTGCACCTGCCCACCCACTTCCCAAAAAACAGGTTCTGAGGGGGGAGGTCAGAATACAGCAAGACTCCAATAGAAGAAACATAATTACTAAGGTGAGTATTTTTTTCTTCAAACAACATGAAGTCTTGCTGTATTCTGACTAATGCAGACTACCAAGAAGTACCTCCATGGAGGAGAGACAGAACCTACTTTGGGAATAAGCTATGAAGTACTGCTGCGCCAAACCGAGCATCACTCCTAGCCTGGATATCCAGAGAGTAATGCTTGGTAAAGGTATGGACTGTTTTCCAGGTGGCTGCTTGACAGATTTCTAAGAGAGGAATATCCCTGGCAGCAGCAGGGAAGCAGCTGTACCTCTTGTAGAGTGAGCCTTCAGACCTGAGGGTGGAACCTTTCCCAGTTTCTCATAGCAGAATTGTATATAAGACACAATCCACCTAGCAATAGTTCTCTTGGTGGCAGGTTTGCCTTTTCTCACTTCTCCATAAGTGAGGAACAACTGGAGGGACTCAAACCTGTGACCCTTGGTATGCTCTATGTAGTAGCTAAGGGCTGTTAACATCTAAACTGTGTAGCCTCCTCTCTCCTGAGGAAGAATGATCTGTGAAGAAAACAGAAAGAACTCTGAAACCACTTTGGGCAAGAGCCTTCTACTGGTTCTAAGGACCACTTTATCTCTGTGAAAGGAGATAAAATCAGGTTCCACTGACAGGGCTTGCAATTCACTGATACATCTGGCAGAGGTAATGGCTACTAAAAAACACAGTTTTCCAAGCCAAGTACTTAAGCTCTGCTGAGGACATAGGCTCAAAAGGAGGTTGCATAAGTTGGGCAATGCAAACATTTAAATCCCAGGCAGGGGCAGGGTCTCTAAAGGGAGGATTGGTATGAAGCAACCCTGGCCTTAGAGAGGGACGGATTATTCCCAGAGTTACCATCTTGAACTTTGGTTTTAAAAGATGTTTGTTTAGGTATCTTAGATCTAGGATAGGTTGCCACTCCCCTGTCTTTTTTTGGGGTAAGGAAGTACCTGGAGTGCAGACCTTTGCCACAGTGTAGGACAGGTACTCTCTCTATGGCTTTCAAAGCCAGCAGAGATGAAACCTCTGCCTCTAGGGCAAGGGTTTCTGAGAGACCTGCAGGTGGAAAAGATCTGGCTCTCATTTTTGGAATTTTTTTGAAGCTGAGAACCAGTCCCTGGCTTACTACTTCCAGGACCCACTTGTCTGATGTAATAGACATCCAGTACTGGATGAAGTAAGTCAGCCTGCCCCCTACTGGTATAGGAGAGTCGACCTGGGCAGGCATATCAGGGTGTTTGCTTGGCAGGGGCCTTACACTGAGGAGTGGATGCAGCCCTGTTCATCCCCCTTCTGCCTCTCCCTCTGAAGAACCCCCTCTGAGAAGAGGCCAGTGCTTGCTAAAAAGGCCTATGAAAAGGCCTGCCCCTGCCCCTAGACTGCTGCCTTTGAGGAGTTGCCTACCTTTCTTTGGCCTGAGCACTCCTGTAAGTGGTCCTGTACTCATCCATTTTCTTCATGTAATTCTCTGTCTGCTCCCCAAACAGAGAATTACCCATTACAGGAAAATCCATGGCCTTAGCCTGGGTATCCAAAGAGAGGCTAGTACATCTGAGCCAAGCCATTCTCTGAAGAGCCACAGATGTAGCAATGACTTTTGATGACACATCATTGGAGTCCACAGCAGCATGAAACTGAACTTTTGATGCCTCAATCCCATCTGCAGCCACCTCCTCCAGCTCCTTGGCTAGCTGGGGGGAGGCCTGTTTAGCCAGTGCCAGTACAGTGTCCCACCTGGACTTCTGGTACCTGACTGTATAGGCCATATAATTCACCTGCCCCAAGGAAGATGCCATGTACTTTTTTTTTGCCATGGCATCAGTCTTCCTGGAGTCTTTGTCTGGGGGGTGCGGAGCCAAGGGAATGTTTTCCTTGTCACAGGCAGCAGCCTGCACAATCCCAACATGGCTGCATTGCTGATATAAAAACTCTGTATCTGAGCCTGAAAGTGTATACCTCTTGTCCATTCTTCTATCCACAGGACGTATAGAATTGGGAGACTTCAAGATTTTTTGTGTCTGCTTCCCAAAAGATTTGTGAAGGGGAACAGACAGTCTCCTGGACTCTGGGATGTGCATCATTTCCACAAAATGAGGCTCCTCTTGATCCTCCATTGCCTCCTCCATAGGAAGCTGGAGGGTCTCAGCCACCTTTCTGTAGAACATAAAGTGGGAAGGGGACTCAGAAAGCCTAGGAGGGGATACACCTGAAGGTCTGTCTGGGTAGATGTCCAGTTCAACAGGCACATCCAGACTTTCACCATCACCATCGTCATCCTCAAACTCCCCCTCCTCCTCAAACTCCGGTTCATAAAATTCTTCTGGTGTACAATCATGAACCGGGGGAACCGACTGAACCAAGCCCCTGCCAAAGGGTGCCAGATTGGTCGGAACCGGGTGAAGCGATTCCATAATCTGAATCGCTCTGGCTATTTCCTCGGCGGTCGGAACATGGGCTTCTGGATCCAAACCGGACGATTTCTCTTTGCTTTCCTTTTGTCGAACCAACCCTTGGAATCGCTCTGTTCAAGAAGTACTGCCCTGGTCAGAGGGCACTTCCTTCTGGTTCGGTAGGAACCAACCGGCTGGCCATCTGAGTCAGCTGGACTTCTCGGCCTCCTTTTCCTCAGTCTACCTAATCTCGCCTCAAGGGTAGATTTGGGAAAGTTTTTACAAATTTGGCAGTCTGAATCGAGATGTTCAAACCCCACACAATAAACACAGGTGGTGTGGGGATCGGCCTTAGCAAAGACCTCCCCACACTCACTGCAGTGTTGAAACCCAGTGGGCCCGTTTTTTTCTTGGGTTTCTCAGACATGGCCAACCACCAGGCAAGACTCCCTTATCGGTTCCTAACCGTGTCATGGATCTTGGAAAAAATGTACCATGCATGTTTTTTTTTAGAACCGATAAGGACCGGTAACCACACACTAAAGTAAGATACAAGATTTAACAACTGATCGGTTCAGCCTAACCGATTCACACTTTTACAAGTTCCACACAGAAAAAACAGTACAAAACCTATCTAGTACTCACGGTACCACAGACAGAGACTGAACCGACTATGCGGAAAATATATTTTGGTTAAAAAACAACAGTAAACCGACACTTCAATGGACTTTCGAACCGAGCTGCAGGAGAAATCTCCGGAGCGACTGTTTAGTGAGGCAGAGTAAAGAATCTGACGGTTAGATTTCAAAGGGAAACAGACAGAGACACCAACCGAGCTCGAGCTCAGCATTCTATCCTCTGCATAGAAAGTTTAACCCTTTGTTCTCCAGGGCAGTTTAAAGGCTGGGGCTAACTGCATTAGTCAGAATACAGCAAGACTTCATGTTGTTTGGAACAGAAGGCATTCATTCAGTATAGGGTAGTCAGATGAGGACAGAGTGACAAGAAAATCCAATGGGGTACTGAGGCAGATAAAGCCTGAAGCAGGAGTAAGGCTGTCGGAGGAAGTCAGGGAAGGTGAAAAGGCACTCTTCTGCTATATTCAGGAGTAACATAAAACAAAAGGGGTGTGGTCAGGCTGTAAAGGGGGAGGACTGTGTAGAAGATGAGATGGGCTCAACGATTATTGCAGTTCAGTATCCATGGTAGAAGACAGGGAGCTTTTACCAGGCTACAAAATAGCAACCAGTAAGGGACTGCAAGTAGGGATCAGCAAGGAGCCCATTCCAGAGGAGACAGTACTGAAGGGACATCATGCACTGGAGGTAATGATAGTGATGGGTCCAAATGGGTTGCACTTGAGGGTGTTGGGGGAAATGGGGCAATTCCTGGCAGGTCCGCTGATGAACCTCTTCAACTGCTCACTAGAGACTTGAAAGGTGCCAGAGGATTGACGGATGACTGATGTGGTCCCCCTACATGAAAATGGGAGTACAGTGGAGCCAAGCAAATACAGACCCATCAGTCAGATGTCTATAGTGGGGGAGATCTTAAAATCCCTTTTAAAGGAGAGGATTGTGGGATTCTTGGAGGTGAGTGGGCTAAAGGATCCTGGAAAACCTGGTTAAACCAGCCAGTTGGAGGTCTATGCCAGATCAACCTGCTCAATCTTTCATTAAGTGTCAAGAGCAGTGGACAAGGGGCAGGCTACAGATATATTACACCTGGAGTTTAGTAAAACCTTTAACTCCATCCCTTGTGGAATGTGGGTGAAGAAACTGGGTGATATGGGGATTGGGGATAAAATAACAAGGTAGGTAAATAACTGAGTGGGCAGAAGAACTCAGAGAGTACTACTGAACAGAGAGTCATCAAGGATAATAGAACAGGGAATCACTAGTGGGGTGCCCCAAAGGTCAGTTTTGGGATGGATTCTCTTCTATATTTTCATTTCTGGCATGGGGTGGGAGCACAAGGGAAGATGTGCCTCTAAGCAGATAACACCAAGATCTGTGGTACAGAGGGCACTAAGGAGAAGGCCAGGGCCATGAAGTAGGACTGAGAGAAACTGGAGGGGTGGTCTAAAGATTCCATGCCTTAAAAAAGCATCAATCTGACCTGAAACAGTGGGGAAGTTGCTTGTTGGCACTAGCAGTGGACGGGAGACATTCATAGAGTTTGTGACACATGTGGAGCTTTTTTTTACCCTCACAGCAAAATGTAAGTAGTATCTGAGTACTTCAACAGTATTTGTGTTTTCCTGTCCCTTTAGAGGTGTGAGTGTGCACTTCAATTTTGTTGGTTTCTTTGACTGATACCATGCAGTAGCAACTCTCCACAGGTTTCCATGGATTGTACGGCAGCATACCCCAATTCACTGTTGTGGTACAAAATGTGGTGGTCATAATAATGCAAAGTAGTATAAAGCCACGCACATAGGGGCCAAAAACCTGAGAACTAAATACAAGACATGGGGGTTGGTGGTAGACAGCACAGCGAAGTAAGAGGATCTGGTAGTTACGGGGACGGATACTTTAAAAGCAGTGGCACAACACAATAAAGTGGTGGAAAAGGTGAACAGAATCCAGGGATGCATGGGTAGCAGGATCACCAGAAGAAGGAGGGAGGGAGGGAGGGAGGTGAGACTGGTCCTGTACAGGTCACTGCTGGTCAGACCTCACGTAGAGTACTGTGTACAGTTTTGGAAACCACACCTTAAGAAGGGCAGGGACAGACTATAAGCAGAGCAGAGGCGGGCTACCAAGATGATTCCAGGGCAGTAGAGGAGGTCATACTAGGAATATCTGGAGGATCTGAACAGGTGTACCTTGGAGGACAGGAGGAAATTGGGAGACATAAGAATTTGCCGGCAGGAGACCTTGTGGTCCATCTAGTCTGCCCGGGATTTCTACCCCTCACTATCAATTTGTCTTGCTAAGGTCACTATACTGTCGGTCCCATGCCTGTTTGAATTCACTGACCATCTTGGCTGCCACTACCTTCAGTGGCAGGCTGTTCCAAGGGTCCACCACCCTCTCCATGAAAAAATACTTCCTAACATTTGTTTTGAATTTACCTCCCACCAGGCACATGCTGTGTCCTCTACTACATGCAACCCTGTTTTCCCGGAAGAGGTTCCTGGTTTGTACTGTGTTGATCCCTTTAACAAATTTAAATGTCTCAGTCATGTCTCCTCTGTTCCTCCTCTGCTTAAGGGAGAATACATTTAGCTGGCTGAGCCACGCTACGTACATTTTCATGATGCAGACCCTGCACCATTTTGGTGGCATGTCTCTGCATGGTTTCCAGATGGTCTACATCTTTTTTTAGGTCATGTCTCCAGAACTGCACACACTACTCCAAGTGAGGTCTCAACAGGGACCAGTACAGCGGGAGGATTACATCACACTTCCTATTGGCAATACCCCTACCAACTCATCCAAGGATGCTGCTTGCCTTTAGTTCCACTTTTTTGCATTGCTTCCCTATCTTTAAATCGTTTGAAATCAAGACACCAAGATCCCGTTCCAACTTAAGATGTTCAGTTTTCTCCATGGTATCAATAGTGGACTCTAGGCACTTATTTAAGTAGTACTGTAATACTTCCACCAGAAGCAACTCAAGAATACTGGCAGGATAGAGGGTTATGGGACAGATACAAGGGAACCTTGGAAATAACACAAGGGGTGGGGACGACCGGAGATTGCGAAGGGTCTTTCGTGGCACAGTAGACAGTGAAAATGGGCAGACTAGATGGGCCAAAGGGTCTTTATCTGCTGACAACTTCTATGTTTCTATGTTTTTATGTATAAGATGTCAGAATGAGCTTTTTACTGAAAGGGTGGTAGCAGAATGGAACAAACTCTCAGATAAAGTCATTCATTCTGAGAGAGTGGGGGGGGGTGGGTTCAAGAGGGGATAAGACCAGCATATCAGAGTAAAGAGGCTGGATACGCTAGGTGGGCAAGAGGTGGTAAGAAAGACAGACACTGTAGGCTTAGTTAATTTGACAGGCAGGCAGGGGCAGACTTGATGGGCCACTGGGACTTTTCTGCTAACATTTTCTATAGTTTTGTGTTTCTACATTTCTATTGAGCGGGATATCTATACAGACATCAAAAGACATCTGAGAAAGGGGGTGAGGCACTCACTCCGGGAATGTAGAAAAAATAGGGATTCCAGCTCCAGGGAGCCAAAATATGATCCTGCCTTGAAAAAGGTTTTTAAATTACTCTGCCTGCTTCAGAAACAGGTGAGGCTACTACTGCAGTGACCTTATGGAATTAAAACTAAATTGGTTCTCTTTAAGGGTAAAATTAATATCTAAGATAACTGGAAAAGATATTCCCTTTAAGAAGAAATTATTGCTTATGGCTGAATCATACTCCCTAGTCCAGTCAAAGAAACTGATGAGCTAAGTACTCTATTTTTCTGAAAGTATATTACTACTGTATTTTGTTGCATTTATATTGTAACCAACGCTATAATTAGGCCAGAGCACTGACAAAAACAACCTTTTTTTATAGAGATTTTTTTACCCCATCCAGCCCCACCACATCATCTGGCTTTGACCAGCTACCACATAATCCCATCCTCCGCTAACCTACAACAGCTGCATTCCCCTACAGCTTGCCCTCCATAGCAGGGTAGAAGGTCTGAGAAAGTGCCATCCTCCCCTCAGTCCAGATCAAGTTCAGTTGCAGGCAACGACTGCATGGTGCGTGGCCCAAGCATGCTGGCAGCCATCAACCTGGTGAGGACTGGAGTTTTTAACCTGTATTTTCTCCCCAAGCCTTCTCTCCCTCCCTTGGCATGGGTATAGCCTATTTCAGCCTTGTGCTCCCACAGCGTGTCACTGTGGAAACACTGTGGCACCAGAGCCCTTCCCCCCCAACACTCACCAGCTGAGGCACATTTCTGAACAGTGGCTCCCCCAGTCTGGGTTGCCTCCCACTACGCTTCTTGAGTTTCTTCTCAAGCCAGGCTCCCTGGCAAGGCAGTGTGACATGCTGCCTCTGGCCCATCAGGGTGGCCATGGACAATGTAACGTCGGATAATCTTTTCTTAACAACAAAGTAGAGCAAGAAGATGACTAAAGTGACTCTGTGTGGGCTGACTGGGTTACACACTACAAAAACTGCTATCATTCTCGCCCTGCATGCTGACAGGAAATGGCTGCTGCCTCATGCTTTAATCTGCCCACGTGCGTCAGAGTCTGCTGGCTGACCACAGACCGGCCTCTGTTCCCCCCATAATTGACAACATCTGCTTTGCAGAGCTCGGAATAATTTTATGACAGAAATTCTTCTGCCGTCTCAAAGCTTCACACAAAACTACACTGATTTGGCACTGCCTTTAAAAACAGGCTCTTGGTTGACAGCCTGGGCTGTAAATAATTAAACATATAATAACAAAGTGGTTATTAGGGCAAAGAGCCTTTTATAGTTTCAAAATAAATAATGGCAAGTCATTTTTTGTAATTTTGGTATGTTATATTTGAAAGGGCTTCTATGCACCTTGACTTTTTTCAGTAGGGTTATTCAAGGCATATGGTTACTTTGAAGGCAAATCTTTCAATATTTGGCAAAGCCAAGCATAGAGTCCTTTTAAACGACTGATGACTGAGCTATTAACACTTTGCAGAAAATTGGCATATTTAAGAACTAACCTGTCTGCACCCTACTGCTCTCAAAATGCTGCCAATGTAACGGAAAGGGTACACTTAAAGCAGCAGGTCCTGCTTAGTCATGTTATAAACTGGTACAGCATTTTTAGTTTAGTTAAAAACAGCTAAGATTAAAAGTCTAATTTTACCTTAGTCATTTCCTTCAGCAGTGGCCCACTCCACATCCCCTCTAGACCACTTACGACAGACACTGAACCGGACACCTACTGGCCTGCCATTGGTCCAGAGTTGCTAGGGCATGCCAGTGCTATCTTTTCTGAGGATCCAGAGAAAATAAGTAAGGTAAAAATGATCTGCTTTACATTAGTTATTGTAGCTTACTGTAGCATGATTCAATAAGGGGGAACAGTTGCTTCTTTACTAAATCTCAAAAAAAAGCCAGTGATGTTGTTTCAGACAGCTAATAAGAACTGTTGCTTTTATTCCCATTTTAAAGGAACTAACTAACCACCAGGGAGTTTTGGCAACATGTTACACAGATTTGCACAAAGGTCACTGGGGACTACTAATTCCTAGAGTTGTAATTGTTGGGGACACCAGAGAGTCCCCCCCGATAAGCCGGATGCTGCAGGCCTGTATGACTACCAAGGCGATATTCTTAAAAAAAAAAAATAGAATTGCACAGAAGAGTTCACTATCCAGGAGGTGTCAGACAGATTGGCTGTTCTAGCAAATTTAGAAAGACTCAAATATATGCAGTAGAGGAGAGACAAGGGGGCAGACACCAGACAATAATCAAATCAATCTTTATTTTTATAGCGCCTTTCAAAAACCAAGGCACTACACAGATTACAAATACATTAAAACAGAGAATATAAAACTGTTAAAATCAACTTAATACAATTCAATTAGTCTGGGAAGGCCAGTGAGAACAAATATGTTTTCAACATAGATTTAAAATTAGTGATGGTCAGGCATTCTCTTAACCGACGAGGTAGAGAGTTCCGCAGGGTCGTGCTGCAAATGAAAAAGCATGCGCTCCAGATGTTTTAAGACGAACCTTGGAAATCTCTAGCACTTCCTCGTCGGTGGATTAGAGAGGGCAACTGGGGGAGAAGGGAGTCAGGAGATCTTTAAGGTAGTCGGGTCCCTGTTTGTGTAGGGCTTTAAAGGTAAGCAAGCCTATCTTATAGGTGATCCGCCACTGAACTGGCAGCCAGTGCAGCTCGTGCAGTACAGGAGTAATATAACTGGACATAGAGATACCAGTCAACAATCTGGCTGCAGTATTCTGCACCATCTGCAAGCGGCAGATATCAATCTCAGACAGCCCTAAGTAGAGGGCATTGCAGTAGTCAAGACGGGTAGTAGTAATAAAGGCGTGGACCAGTGTTGAAAGGTCACCCGGGGGAATCAGGTGTTTCATCCGAACTGAGGTGATAAGCTGGACACCATCAAGCCAAAGGCCTGAAATGTGCCCAGCTCCAACACCTGCCCCTGGGCGGCCCGGATCCATGACCAACACCTCAGTCTTATCCGGATTCAGTCTCAGCCAACTCAAGCTCATCCAGTCTTTGATCTCAGAAAGGCAGCTATTTAGCACGGAAACCGCATCGACCCGTCCGGGCACAAAGGACATATACAGCTGAGTATCATCTGCATAGCAGTGAAAACTCAAGTCGTATTGCCTAATGATATCTCCTAAGGGCAGTATATATACTGCGAACAACACGGGAGCCAGTATGGAGCCCTGTGGTACTCCACAACGACAGGGGGAGGGCACTCGTACCTCAAATGAGTTACACAGGAAGGGGAAATCACTGCCTATCACAGATAATACAGTGAAAGAGGAATTGTGCTTCCAAAAACTCTTCTTCCTTTTCTGTATTCAGTGATAATAACCTTTCACTAGAAATCATGACAGGTTTGGCTTCCAGTGTATGCCATTTACAGAAACATGCATTTAGATAGCTATTTTGAGCCAGCAAAATCTGATTCCTCCTCTGTGTCATGTAGAGTCGAGTCAGCATTGTGACAGTAAAGCCTTTATTAATCAAGTTACCATTTCTCTCATGAGGACCTCAGGGAAGGCAGTGTGTTCTAGTGGTTAAACTGCAAACTGTAAAGGTATGCAGCTCACTCCAGGCCCAACAAAAGGTGCTGCTGTTCTGTACAGGTAAGTCAAATTAAACACTGACAAGGAAAAACAAAAATGCGGCAGACACACCAACATGGTTTGAGGAAGGCTTTATTTGTGTAAGATTTGCATGTTGTAGTACACCATCATGCAGGACACTCAGGAATAGGTGCCTGTGCCAAAGCACCCTGCACGATGGTGTTCTGCAACGTGGATGTCTTATACAAATAAAGACTTCCTCAAACTGAGTTGGTGTGTGCACCACTTTTTTGGTCCTAGTGGTTTGAGCTCTGAACTTTGAACCAAAAAAAGAAAAGGCGAAGTAAGGTTAAGATTTGTTGGGACACTCTGATATTAATAGCATAAATGTGTACCAGAGTTCCCAATTTGTCATACCATACAAACATTCAGTCCATTCCACTTCTGCTTTCTGACTGGCCATGACTAGCAGAACACACAGCCCAGTAGCTCATTAAGAAATAACACCAGCATGTCAGTGTTCTCTCACCATGAACAGATATTTAATTAGTAAAGGGAAAACCTAAGTTTACTTGTGGTACCTTATAGGTCTGAGGGCATGCCAGCCGTTACAATGACACCTGATGGCTATAGATGGTTTGGTGACTACCACTGCCTTATGGACTCTACAAGGTTAAGTAGTCCCGGGGCCCAGTTGTACAAGGTTGACATAGGGATTGCATCAAGCCCTGCCTCAGCTGCAGTATTTGGCCCAGCTGCACCAAAGCCCTCGGATGCAACACAGCCTGCTTTTACAAGGGTGGCGCAGTTGTGACAATTTCCTCACTTTATGGAACTTGCGCCAAAGGTTTGGCACAAACCCCATAAATAGGGCCTCTCGAGGAAGCAAAGTTAGACCGGGATTATCTCCTGTGTTTGGTTCACGGACTTGCAGCAGCACTTCTTTGTGGCAGGCGTTTACATAATCGCTTGTTGCAATGTTTGACGCAAGTCACCACTTGTGTCAAACTCTCTGCTGCAAGTCCCTTGCAGCGATCTAACCACTTTTTAAAATCGGGCCCCAGGTCTTTTGATCTCCTTTGTTATTGGGGAGTTTGTATCTAGGGATAAGCTGAAAATAGCACAGTGCCTCCACCCACCTAATGGTAAAGTGGGCCTGGTGGAAGTATGGTACAACCCCCTGGGATGCAGCACCTCCCCAACTCCCCACTAGTTCACCCCACCCATGAACCAACACACTGCAGTTTAACGTAAATCGTACTAAGATAAGGATTTTAAAGTAAGAACAAGGGATTTTATTTATGGGTAGGAACAAGGCCTTAAATGGGAGAAAAGAGGGAGGGAATAGCAGCAATGAGATAGTACAGTCTAGTAACTCATGGCTAGTCTGCTGTCCCCTTTTAGACCGAGACCACTTCAGTTCTGGCCACTCCTCAGTGCCCTGTAAGGCAAAGACAAATTAATAATCTCTCGGGCTGTAATTATGTGTCCTTCCAGGCACAGCTCTCAAACCATGCCCATCACTACATCACAATGCATAGAAAAGACACTTGCTTCAGCCCTCCTATACTGAGGGCACTGTTCTCTTCCCACTGGCACCAGTGCTTAAACCCTTCATCATAACTAGGGAGCTCCCAATGCTCCACTAGGCATCCAGCCATGAATATAGTGTAGGCCCTATGACATGGCACGTGGTTGCTTGGGGATGGTGCACCTAAACAAAAAGTTACAATGCTTTGTGAATCAGACAGCCCCAAACCCAATGGCCATTCATATAAAGAACCTCCAACTGATGTACTGGTAACTCCTGTCCAGATGGCAAAGTCCAGTAAACACTCCCCAACTATTCTACAGGTTTTTGCATCTTGCAAGTTGCAGGGACAAGCCCTGGATTTACTCACGATTACAGAAGGGATCCTCCTCACTGTACAGGGAATTGAAGGTGCAGTTTATGGTGTCTGGCTTCTCTCTGTATCTCCACTTTCACTTTCCCTCCCATCTGGGATGACGTTCACATCACAGTGTGCCAGCTGTCCTTCGATGCAGGTCAGTCCTCTCCTGACTCCAGTGACTGGCGATTCATAGGGTGACTTCTCCTGTGTCAGTTTTCAGGAATCTGCCCTACTCTGTTTTTCATGGCATCCAGAATGCTGTGATGGTAATGACCAACACTTGCCAATGTTGGTGATCAGGCACATTCAGTCTCAGGCTGTAACACAGCAAAAGTCTCTATTAAGCTGTAGCTATCAGCTTTGTGACTAGGCAGCACATGAATACCTCTCTTCTACAAGCAGGGGAATGGAATCTGCTTCTCACTTCTCATACTCATCAGGTGACTGGCGGAGCTAAAGGTGACTGAATTAATTAGATCATCACAAGTCCAAGAGCTCTTGTGGCTCTTTCACAGGCAGTTCTTTGCAATAAATAATGTTTCAAGTCCATTTATTTCAAGGGTGCCTGAATATTATTATGCGACACAGTCTGCTGATCGAAATTCTACATACAGTGTAGCACTGAGAGACCCAAAGGCCCGGGGGAGCTGGGTGATGGTGCTGGGGAGGTGACTCAGAAGGGGATAGCCGGGGAAAGAAGGAACACAAAATATGTTAGAAAAAAAGAAAAAAAAAATGTCAAAAAGAAAAGTAATGAAGAAACGTTGTGTGCCGGGCTGGCTGTTAGCCTAGCAGGTTGCGTTGTTGCGATCCTGTACCAGTGAGATGAGTTCATGGGCGAGCTCAGTGAGCCAGCTAGATGTGCCAAGGCTTCATGGATGGTGCTGCCACACAGCACTAATCAACAAACACAAAATTAGCAGTACAACCCTTGTTCATT
Organism: Neoceratodus forsteri; assembly: GCA_016271365.2. Classification (NCBI taxonomy): domain Eukaryota; kingdom Metazoa; phylum Chordata; order Ceratodontiformes; family Ceratodontidae; genus Neoceratodus; species Neoceratodus forsteri. The sequence continues at coordinate 678,479,721 of CM028133.1, read as the reverse complement.
CACACACTTTATATGGCTTTTTCATTAGGAGAGCTGCTGCTTTGTATGGCACACATCAGCTAAAACAGAAAATTCAGAGCACACGCCTCCCCACTGCAAATCCTTCAACTATAATAGCCTTTTTGCCTGAATTGTCTACTTACTTATTTTATCTCCAATAGGAGAGAGGGTCTCTTGGTGTTCATATCAGAGTTCTGCTGTGAAGTTGCCCAGCTGCCAAATGCCACGGTAGACCACCCCTCAGCTGGGTCTCTATTTTAAAATATAACTGCCTGAATTGGCTTATTTTATATAAGATGCACTGCCTAAACTTGTTTCCATTAATTAAGGTGCAGTCCCCAACCAACATTTAGGTAACTGGTAAGTAGCTTGCTAATGAAAGAGCCATACATCTCCCAAGCATTAAACAATTCCTCTTAATCCCTTCCACTGTTTCTCCTCACCGGCTTTCCCCCTATCCCCCCTCCCATTATATCTCCTGAGCTCCTTGCTCACTTTAAAATGCTTTGTCCCATACCTTCTCACCTGTGATGAGGCCCTGGGCTGATGCCATCCCTTACCTTGTTGATTATTAGATATTAGGCAGAGTCTGTTCTCATTTTCCTGTAAAGGGTTGTTTCATAAGACCCCACCCCCTCTAATATGACCCTCTGAATTCCAGATTTTAATCAAATATGCACCATGGCATACATTGTACAATGCCACATGTATTGGAACTTTTCTAGTTATACACTCTTGTAATGTCTTGCATAATTCCTTGTTTTGTTTGTTCTCTGTCTCATACTTTCCCAAAATGTATTGCTCGTCTGATGTGGAATCTATGAAATGAGCTTGTTCTCAAAGGGGTTATCCGAAATTTCAATAAATAAATAAATAAAAACACAAAATTAGCAGCTAAACCATTGCTCATTCACAAACTTTAAATGGCTTTTTCATTATGGGTGCTACTGCTTTATGGTATACATCAGTGAAAACAGAGAATTCAGTGCACCTCCCCATGGCAAATCTTTCAAATATAATATTTTTTCTTCCTGAATTGGCTACTTACTTATTTTATCTCCAATAGGAGTGGGGATCTTTTTGGTGTTATATAAGAGCTCAGCTGTGAAGGTGTCCAGCTACCAAACATCCACCCATCAGGTGGGTCCCTATTCTAAAATGTAACTGCTGGAACTGGCTTCTTTTATAAAAGATAAACTGCATAAATTGGCTTCCTTTAATTAAGGTGCAATTCCCAATCAATGTGTAGGTAACTGGTGAGGAGCTTGCTAATGAGAGAGCCATATATCTCCCAAGCATTAAACAAACACAAAATTAGCAAATACACACACACACACACACACACACACACACACACACACACACACACAAAAACCATAATGAAAAGAAAGCTGATCTTGGCATAGTGCCCAGAGGGCCCTGCACATCAACTACAGTTGCATGAAAGGACAGGGTCCAGAAGGCCCTGCGTTTCCACACCCAGATGGACTCTAGACCCTGCTTGTCTGCATCTGTAGCCACATGGAAGTGCAGGACCCAGGCAGACCCATGGATTCTTTGTATCCGTAGTCGCACGAAAGTGTACATCCCACACTTCCGCAAGCAGACAGACTTTTCCCTTGGTGCAGAGTACCCAGCAGGCCCTGCATGTCAGTATTTGTTCACACAAGTCCCAAATGGACCTGCATGAATAAGGATATAATTCCACTATCACAAAAAGAAAGGAAATTTATTGCAAAAAATTAACGAATGCACACATTAGGGTGGAAGACTGCAAAGTGGACAACGTAAGGTGATCCTGGATGGTCCAGGTTGCAGCTGCTTTGGTGGTGCAGCTGACAGTGCAACAGGAATGGTATACCAGGCAGCCTGGGTTCAAGTCCTAGCTAACGCACTTATTTCTTTCTCTCTTCTGTGTATATGTGTTCCATATAAGTGCATGCTGCACTCTCATGATTGAATTGTAATTATCTATGCAGCATCAGGTTGTGCATTTGAGAAAGAGTAAGGTGCTCTTGGACGGCCCAGGTTCCAGTTGCCTTGGTGGTGCAGCTGGTAGCATAATCAGAACGGTATTCCGGGTGGCCTGGGTTCAAGTCCCAGCTGAGACACTTGATCTTTTTCTCATTTCTGTTTGTATGTATTCCATAAATGTGCACACCACACTCTTGTGACTGAAAATGTAATTATCAGGGGTACCAGAGAGCAGCAGTTGAGACAGGATGCATTTCTACTTTGACTCTCTAATTTATAACAAACATTTAAATTCAAAACTGTTATTATAGCGCCTGGTCATTTTTAGATCATTTGACAAGCTACACTTTCTACTCTATCCTATGAATTTTTGAAGAGGCTGGGTCATCAGAAAGGGGCAGCAGCAGGCTCTTCTCCAAAACAGCCAGCTATGCAGCAGGCAGGCCCCAGCAACTTGGTGAAGTGGACAGGAAGCCAGCCATGCAAGCTATTCTGCTCATATGAAGGGGACTGATCAGAAAGTCGAATCCATTCTAGTGCAATTGCAGACTCCCTCAGTGTGTATGGACACACTCCAAACCAAGGTGGATTCAACAAATAAACAGGCTACTAAAGTCTTAAGCTCCACCACAGAGTTAATTAAAGAAAATATGGCTATTAAGCACCAGATGGAGAATTTGAGAAAACCAACTTCGATCTGCGAATATCAGACTTGTGGGGATGCTGGAACAGGCTAATGGTGCTCATCTCACTTCATTTATATAGAACTATTAGAACATTTGCAACTCGAGTCAGCACCTCATTTAAAAGCCATTTATCATGTTCCCCCCGGTTGAAGCCTACCACTGCCAACTACAGCAGAACCATTTTGGCGGTAATCGACAGTATAACCACCTGGGACTTGCTTCTTGCTGCGGGCAGCCAGACATTGTTCCCCTCTTAAATATGATGGTCAGCCTGTGCACGTTTTCCCGGATATAGCTTTGCCACTTGCACTCGGAGGAAGCAATTCAATGGAGTGCAACAACAACTTGGAGCCCTTGGGATCGTTAACTCCTTCTTACTCCCGGGTCGGCTCCGTAACCAGTACAGAGGTAAGACTTTTCAATTTTACAGATGCAGCTGCAGCGGGGAAATGGACTGTAAAGACTGCATAGGAATTTGAACAGAAAGCTGATGAATTGGCAGATAAAGAGGCTACTTCCGAATAATGACTTTTTTCCTAATGTATTTTTCATAGCTTAAAGTTAAAAGTCGTAGCAGTGCTTTCCTAATTCACATCCTGTTTTCTCAGACATAAAATACTGGAGAAACTTGTATCTGCTCAAACGGTTGATTTTCTACTGAAATATGACCTTCTTACCTCTGCCCAGCATGGGTTTTGCAAGCGCCATAGCACTACTACCGCCCTTCTTAAATTCACTTTAGATAGCCTAGTGGCTATGGACTCTGGCCTGCTCATTGGGGCCATTTTCATAGATATGACCAAGGCATTTGACCTTGTCGATCACACCATCCTCCTTGCCTCCCTTACATCACTAGAATTCTCTCAAAATGCTGTAAGGTGGTTTGGCAGCTACCTATCTGACAGGACTCAAACCGTGGAATACAACTCCACCCTCCTGACAAGGCCACCATTAACATTGGGGAGCAGCAAGAGTCCATCCTAGGGCCATTGCTTTTCTCAGTTTTCATCAATAACATCAATTCTAACCTCCATAGGCCTACTTCCCTTCTATATGCTGACGACATTGTCCTTTACACTAGTGATAACAACATTGATGTCATCAATCATAAACTCTCTCGACTTTCAGCAAATCCATCTATGGCTGTCCAGCCATAAACTTGTCTTAAATGAGTCCAAAACCCAATCTATGCTATTTGGTACAAATGCTAAACTCAAACTTTCCCAAACCAAATTTAAAGTCTCCTCCTCCAATGGATCTCTCTTGTGGCAGTGAATGCATTTAAATATCTGGGCATCACACTAGATCGATCTCTAAACTTCAAACAGCACATCCAACAGACCTGCAAGTTTGTTAATGCTAAAACTGGGATAGCCTACTGTACCAGTAATATGCTCACCCCCTCTGCTCGGCTTGCCATTGCTCGTGGTATACTCCTTCCCTCGCTCACTTATGGTGTTGCCACCTACACCTCCGTGTCCAAATCTAGCCTCCGAAAATGGGATGTCACATATAACAACATCTTTCGTTACACATTCTCCTCTCATCGACTGAAAAAAACACTGTCTCCTCTATTCTGAGCTGGGATGGCTTCCTCCTTCAGATCTAAGGCTTTATGCCTATGGCTCTGTCATTGACAATATTGTCCGATTACAAATACCCAGACCCCTGGCGGTTTTTTTCCTGAATCTGGCACCTCACTATAGATTGCGGTCTACTGATAATGCGCCTGTCTTTATCCCCAGACACAATTCCTCCAAAGGTGCTATGGCTTTTGCCTGTCATGCCCCCCAATTCTGGAACTCCCTCCTGCTAGCACTATGCCAATCCTCTACCTACTCCTCCTTTAAAAAAGGGTTACGGAACTATCTTGCCACTACCCACGAATGCGTTTGCTTCAAACCCCCCTAGCCCCATCCTTTCTTCCTAGTCTCTTCCCTCCTGGCATTTCTTTTGTGCACCTTCAAGTAATTTAGCACTTTCCCCTTTTTTCTCCATCCGTCTCACCAAGCTATCCAGACTAACTGTATTTTTCTCCACTCCGGCCTCGCACTTCTATCTCCCATTCTATCTCTCACCACCCTATATAATTTCCTCATAGTTCCTTTATTACTACCATCTTACCTAGTTTTTCACAAATTAGACAATATGTTATTAGCTCTGGTTACTAAAATGCCTCTGTATACTCTGTTCTAGCATATTATTTACACTGTTACTTGTAACTACCTTGCCTATAACGATTTACTCCGTATTCTATTGCATACTATGCCTATTACTTTGCTCTATAGTGTACATTTTGTTTAATTATGTAAAAGTTGTCTTGCATTGTATATTTGCTCTGTTTGTACTGTATCCTCCCGGGTCGTGCCTGAAAACAGTCATTGCTATGGCTAGTGCACTTACCCAGTAAACAAAAACGAAACAAATAAATAAATACATGTTTTCTGGTGGGGGTACGGGTCACTATGTTGGCCATTTAGAGCACAGTATTGAAAGTAACAAAGTTTATTGGATTTTTTATACTATTAGGTTTATTTTATATTTACATGCTCCTAATATGATACTGAAGGTTCTTTCTTGAGACTCAGATTCCTCCCACCATGGACATCTTAGACATGCGCTGTTCACTGACTGCAGTTTCTATATGTTTGGGAACTGATCATATAGTCTGCTGTGTCTTATATTTCTTAACTGACATTATATAGGATAGATTCAAGTTAATAGATCTGTTCTAGACAGTTTTTTTTTCTTTTACAATATTAAACTGCTGCCGGCCCGGTGGCGCTGAGGGTTGAGGCGCTGGATGCCACACCTTGTACCACACTGGTGACCAGGGTTCAGGAGCAGACTCGGGTCGACGGGGTCGGCTGGGAGGGAGAAGGATTGAGCGCCCAATGGCTGCTCTCCTTCTCCGAGGAGGGGGTAACCGTACTCTCCACTGCGATACCACCACCTGTTGGGGGAACCTCAGGGTGGTCAGTGAAGCTGGGAGATGCTTTACGCAAGGGTAGACGTTGGCAGAGGACCGGCTTCGACGTGTGTCTCCATGCCCGCCGGCAGCCTTGTTCCTCATTGCACACCAACGTTGGGGATCCATCAGACACTGGAAAAATCCTGCCCTGATCTAGGCAATGAGCCTCAGCATTAGTTCCAAGGCAGCAACCGAGAAGCAGACTCCGCTTTGTGTGCTCCCAACAATGCTCAGGGGATCTCCGCCACCCTGCCTGGAGGGTAATCCGAGGCCCTGAAGGTACGAGGGGTAGCGTTAGCACTCTAGAGGCAGACTCTTTGGGGCTGCAAATTGGGATCGACAAGGGGAGCTCTGAGAGAGGGATCAGTGGCATCAGTAGGATGATAAAGAAATAGTAAAAAAAAATATATATATGAAACTGCTGAAGTAAAGAGACTGAGAAGTAATAAATACTATTGGGTGGTTGTTTATTATCTATAGAAGCCTTTGGGAATTAATATACAGGTAATGGATATTGCATTTGGGTTAAACCACTTCCCTTTAGTGGATACATTATCTGAATATTATAATTAATCTCTGCTTAATTTTTGCCCCATGTTTGACTGCTTGCGGGCTTATATTGTCAACGTTGTTAGCAATGTTTCATTTATTTTTCTCCTATATGTAGTAGTAATGGAACGGAGACCGACATACACTATATTACTAACATATGATGTATATCCAGAACAGATCGTCTCTCTGAGATTTTGTGCTTGTATTGCATTATTTTATAAAATTAAATATAAATAAAAAAAAAGAAAATGTAATTATCTGTGCAGCACCAGGTTATGCACTGGAGAAAGAGTAAGGTGCTCCTGGATGACCCAGGTTCCAGTTGCCTTGGTGGCACAGCTGGTAGAGCAACCGGAACAGTATTCCAGGCAGCCTGGGTTCAAGTCCCAGCTGAGGCACTTACTTCTTTCTTCTGTTTATATGTGTTCCATAAATGTGCACACCACACTCTTGTGAGTGAATTTTTCTTTACTGTGCCTATGCCATATTTGAATTAGGCAACAGCATGGGTTTGTATGTAAAATGGTTGAATATGCTGCTGTCTCAAGGAAGTTATAGTTAAAGTTCTGTAAGCAGAACTTTCTGAGGACAATGAAGTTTTAGAATGAAATGACGTCAGGCTTCTAATCTGAAGTATTTTTTTATGTTTCCTTTCGAATGCACAAGAAACATATTGCTTTGCTCCAGAGAATGGCATTTGAGAGGTGTGTAACAGACTAGCCCAATTCAGAGCAATCTACATTGGGCTCGTCCCTGACAGACCAATGGCCATGCAAGTAGAGTATGACAGTTGTCATAGTTTCATGGGCGTAAACTTTGTGTACTGGAAAGAACTGAAGCACTCCAATGAGTGAGCACTTCAGCACTTTAATTTGCATAAAGCCGGCTGGCAGGCAGTTGAGCGCAGGACTGGGGTTTGGCTTACCCGTACAATGAGAAGTAACAACTAGCAACAACAAGCAGCCCCAAAGTCGCAGCCGGAGCCAATGGTACTGAAACATATATAACAAAACAAAAACTCCCGCTCCCTCTGTGTGCCGTGCCACCCCCACCCTCTGTTCCCGTCCCGGTAGTAAGAAAAAAAAAAACCTACTGCTCCCTCCCTCCCTCCTCTGTGTGCTGTGCCACCTTCACCCTCCACTTCCATCCTGGTAGTAGGGAAAAACTACACTCCCTCCCTCCCTCTGTTCCACCCTCCGTTCCATCTGTTAACCCCAAGTTGCACCTGGAAATAAGCCTTGGCTCAGCGTGCCTTTCCCGGTTAACCAACTTTAACATAAATAAATAAATATTCAAAACGCTGACATCGAGGGGGCCCAATCCCCGTGTTGGCATTCAGTGCCATCCCCCAGCAGTGTGGGACACTGGGAAGTCCACCCCCACTGTCCCAATATATTTATTTTCTTTAATAAGACCTCAAAAAAAAGAAAACCGTCCCCAATATCTTTTTTTAATCCTGAAAAAAAAAACAGTCCCTCGTTGTCTCCCCTGTCCCCCTTCCCCCATCCCAATCCTCCTACTAAGCACCACCACCCCACCCCACCACACCCATTATGCCATACTTAACACCAGAGGTCATAGCCTGTCATAGTCTGTGGACTGGGACACATCTGCACTCTTCAAAGCCAAACCACGAACTGAGGAATGAAGGTAAATGCTGTATAATGTATTTCAATGGCGTTTTGAACTTATGTTCATAACTTTGCCATTTTTAGGTATTTTTCACCAAATTTTCAACATGGCCATTTTGAGACCCCACCTCATGAACACTGTCACTGTCATTTCATTAATCGGGCCTGGAAGGTGATTTTGTGGTCACTGCATGAAATCACCTTTCAGGACTGAATAACAGAATTTCACTGTCAGTATTCAGGTGGGGTCCCAAAAAGGCCATGTTAAAAATGTGCTGACAAAATTCCTAAAAATGGCTGAGTTACAAGCATTCATTGAAATCTTTCTGCACAGGTGCTTAACTTTGGTATTTTCACTATTTTGACTCCAAATTTTCAACATAGCCATTTTTTCACACCACCTCATGAGCAGTATAGCTGTCATTTTTCACATCCTGTCCGAAATGTGTTTTCACACCTGTGGCATGTAATGGTGTTTTGGCATGGATTTGAACATTTTCACTTATAGGGTTTATGAGGTGGGGTCATAAGAAGAGTATCTTGAAAATTTGGGGTCAAAATATGAAAAAATGCCTAAGTTATGACCATATGTTGCAATTTTGCTATGCCCACTCGTAACTTCTGAAATGTTATATATTTTTACCACAGATTTTCAACATAGCCTTCTTATTACCCCTCATCATGGATGTCACAGCTGTCATTTTTCATATCCTGCCCAAAATTTATGTTCACACCTGTGGAACGGAATGGCGTTGCAGTTGTGCAGAATTACATTTTGGTGGTGATTCGAAAATTTTCTGTATTAAGATGGCTATGTTGACAATTTGGTCACCATTGGAAAAGTTCCTTTTTTACCTAATTTAACAACACGAGGGCCTGGATATTCAAACTGCGCCATTCTGAGGCGCAAGCCCTTGCGCTGCTCAAAATAGTTGCGCAAGGGTGTGGCGGGGCGGTATTCAAAGGAGTTAGCTATTGCAACTCTTTAGAATATCCTCCCAACCACAGCACTTGCGCGGCGCGCAGTGGAACTTGCGCCACCGAAAGTTGCCAGAGATGAGCATTAAACTTGCGGTGGCGCAAGTACCATTGCGCCATGCTCAAATTTCTGATATTCAAAAGGTGACATGCAAATGGGGCCATAATTTATGCAAGGCGCAGGGGGGGTTGCATCTATTTATGGCCCCATTTGCATGCCATTTGCATGTAGGTGCGCCCGATCCTTAGGACTTGCTCCTGGCCACCTGCTGCCAGGCAGCACGTCGAGAATGGCGCACAATGCAGCCGATCGGCGGGCAGTCCAGAATACATGAACACCCCACGCATCTCCCACAGCCCGATGCGGGCTGCGTGTATGACCCCCAGTGCCCGATCGCGGGCAGAATATAACCCCAACGCAAAGATATCTCCCTGGTGGTCCAGTGGACCGTAAAGCCCGATCGGCGGGCAGAATGTCACATCACAACCCCCAAAATCTCCCTGGTGTCTAGTGTCCCCCCACCCACCCGAAGCCCCTCCACCCGCTCCCCCCACCAAAAACTAAATATGTATACCTTAAGAAAGAAGGAGAGAGGACATGATAGAAACCTAAGCACCCCAAGGAACCAACAAAGTCCAAGAGGTAGCATCTTTCAGAAAAAGAGATGTGCAAGAACAAGGGAAACAATCTGAAGATAGAGGGGATGGCTCAGAGGTAACGTGAGGAAGTATTTTTCACAGAGAGGGTTGTGGATGCATGGAACAGCCTCCCTGAGGAGGTCATGGAGTCAAGAACAGTGGGGGAATTCAAGAATGCATGGGACAGAGATAAGGCAGTCCTAGTGGGGGGTAGGAGGAAGTAAGCTGTTGCTTAACTAGGATCTGCAGCTTATCTGTTAAGTAGGAAAATGAGAAGACTAGGTGGGCCAGGCAATCCTTATCTGCCATCAAATTCTTTGTTTCTATGTTTCTCCACAAATCTGCCTTGACTCCATGAATCGCTTTGGAGTGGATTGATCCACTTCACCCACCACTAACTGGAAGGTACTCCTGCCTGGTGGATACCTAAGTACTTATTGATTTCAGAACCCATTGAGTCCAGTGGGTTGTATATCACTCTTAAGGGCTCTGGAGTTTAAGGGGAAGGCTGCTGTCTTTTCAATGTTAAGTTTATAATTTGATAAAGAGCTATATTCCTGAATGACTCTAAGTGCTGCCTTTATGGAAATAGAAGGGTAAGTCAGATGCAGAAGGATATCATCCGCATAAGTAGACAGTTTGACTTCGTGGGGACCTAGCCATAGCCCTTGAACCACCAAGGACATTTTGAGTTTAATTAGAAGGGGTTTGAGATAAAGATTAAATGGGAAAGGGGATGGGGACACCCCTGTCTGGTACCTGAGTAGAGAGGGAAGTTGGGAGAGAACATCCCATTATGGTATATGGGAGCACTGGGCCTGGCATATAAAGCTTGAAGCCAGGTAATAAACTGGGCAGGAAACCAAAAGCGGTGCAGGGTTCGGAACATGACTTGCCAATCTACCGGTCAAAGGCTTTCTCTGCATCCAGGAATACCAACACTGCTGGGAATGGGGCATCTCTGGACACAGAGAAAACATGAGCCAGCTTCCAAAGTGATTCATTGATGATCTGCCTTTCATGAGTCCACCTGCTCAACTTCAATGAGAGATAGGAGAACCATGGCAATCTGCTCCGCCAAGAGCTTAGCTAGTATCTTGACATCGCAAGTTGAAAAGGGAAATCGGTCTGTAACTCATGAAACAACATGGATCCCTCCCTGAATTGTGTAGCACTATAATAAGGGCTTCAAAAGAGAGTGGTCAGAAGTTCCTCAAGTGAGAATATGAAACAATCTGTGGAGCCATGGTGCCAGTGTAGAAGCAGAAGTCCTGTAAAGTTGGGAGGAAAACCCATCAGGACTTGGTGCCTCATCGGAGGAGAGGGTATGGATGGTCCTAGGTATTTCAGCCTCCATAAAGGTGCAGTTAACTGACTACACTGAGTGTCAGAGAGTGTAGGAATGGGATAGGCGCAGTATTCATCAACCAGTTGCTGAGAGGTCTGTCTGGCATTGGGCTATATAGACTATGGTAGTATCCCTCAAATCCTTGGCTATGTCCCAGGGCTCTGTCTTAAGGGAACCATCAGTGGTAGAGTGAATTGCAGTGACCACTCTGGATGCCTTCTGTTGGCATACTCTCAGCACCAATAGCCAGCCAGCCTTGTCTCCTTGCTCTACGTAAGTGCCTTTGTCTTCAGGATGGCCAGTTCAGCCTTCTCCCGTACAGCGTGCCGTACTGTGTCTTAAGCTAACCAGATGCTGACATGCCTGGTTCCCCGTTGTCCTTGAGGTGAGACTCTGCTTCTCTGATTTGGGATAGGAGGGATGCAGCCCATTTTCCTCTCTTTCTTCCTTGTAGAGGTTAATTTGATAAGCTCTCCCTGATAAAACATTTAAGCCCCATTCTACATCAGGTTTCCCAACAGACCCCAAGTTGCCCTGCTCAAATCGGTCCAAACAATCTTCTATGGCATTTCAACAACTTGAGAAAATTGCTTTGAAAGCAAGAACGTGTCATGCTAACAGTATATCTCTAGATAAACTATGTCCCACAGAATCCCACTTTGTTGCAGATAGGAATAATTTTCTGTCCAAGTGGCAACACCACCTATCGGACTCATCAGCAGCACTAATCAAGTTAATTTTACTGGATGCTTAAGATGTGGAAAAAAAGTCCAAGATCTTGAAATCTTAAAAGAGGCTCAATTAAAAGCCTTTGAAATCTATACTGACTACTGGCTTTTCCATCAGCAATTGGATTGTACTACTAAACAATATGACATGAGAATTCATTAGGAAAAGGAAAGAAAATGTGATCAAGACAGGACTATGAACAGGACTGGTGTTTGAGTGCAGCAGAATAAACCCCACAGAAACCCAGCTCTATCCTCGAAAACAACAAAACAACAGTGGAAAACAGATATCGATATGAGTGGCCCTGATTACGATGGCGCTATCCCTGATATTTTTAGAAGAAACAGAGGAGGAAATTCTGTCAAATCAGCTGGCCTTTACAACGGAACCAAGACATTCTATTCAATTGCCACTGAGGAGGATCACCCCACATAGCCAGGTTTGAAGAACCAGGAGGGGCACGAAAGGCAAGAGATCTAAGCTGCAACAACAGCTGAGAATATCAGAACCACCAGTGGAATTGATACAGGAACAACACAGGGCTGGAATAAATCGAAGTGGAGGAAATGCCAGTAGAAACACCATGACTGTCTGGCAAGAACTTTTATAGAATGTTGAGCTATAATGCAACTGTGAACTTTACAGTTGACATTGATAAAATTCTGTATGAAGCCCTTTCTAATGGTATTATTTCAAAAAGCATGTGTAATTGTTTTAAGGTACAACAACCAGTCAGGGCAACCATCTATGGGCTGCCAAAGATCCATAAAACTCTAGAAAACCCTCTGCCAGACCCACTGTGGTTAGCATAGGCTCATTAACTCTACCTTTAGCTCAATTTGAGGATAAACACATTGGCCCAGATATTCAGAGCAGTTGCGATGGCACGATCAAGTTGCACTGGTGCAACTACAGAAATGCACCACCGAGTGATGTTCAAACTGCGGCTGCGCAGCGCAACCTCTATTGCACCATGGCACAACTATAATGTATGCAGCGCGAAGTGCAGGGGGCGCATAATGAATATTCCGCCAACAGGATATTTATCTGGGAACCCATGGCGCAAGTCCGGAGCAAACCCAAGATGCGCTGGCCTGACTTGTTCCTATAAAAATCTGGCTCAAACACACAGATAGCAGATGCACAACATTGTGCTCAGAAAGAGAGGGGGAGAGAGAGAGGTTGTGTGTGAGAGAGAGAGAGAGAGAGAGAGAGAGAGAGAGACACTGAGAGACAGAGAAAGAGAGAGAGAGTGACAGACGGGCAGACAGATTGACACAGGCACCCAGGGAGACACCCACAGTGATGGAGGGATGGAGAGTGCCCCATTCCTATTGGAGGCAGTAATGAGAGGTGTGAGGAGGCAGGAGGAACACCAACGTGGCCAATGAAGGGCCCGGTGGTGGTATGCCTGACACAGGTGGTACCGTGCCCGTACCACATTCGAGAACTACAGTGATACTGAGATAGTGGGCTGGTACCACCTGAGCAGGGCCATTCTGAGGCAGCTCTGTGAGCTGTGCCATGATGAAATGCAGGCACCTGCCAGACATAATCATGCTGTGTCTTTGGAGACTAAGGTGACAGCCATGATGTGCTTGCTCACCACGGGCACCTTCCAAAGACCAGCAGGGGACACCATGGGTATCACCCAGTCAGTCACGTCCCGCCTCCTCACACAGTTCCTCAACACTCTGCTGCACATGCATCGGAGTTCATATGGTTCCCCAGCATGCAGACAGAGCATGCAGCAAACATGCAGGACTCCGCGAGGGTGGCACATGACTGGCATGATTGGGGCCATTGACTGCATGCATGTGGGCATCCACATGCCACCTGGTCCTGAGGGTCCTGTGTATATTAACAGGAAGGAAAAACCAACCATCAACTGCTAGGTCATGTACAATGTCACGGGTGCATCAATGTTCGCGGACGACCCTGAGAGTGCACATGACGATTCATCTGGCACAGCTCCGCACTGTGCCAGAGGTTCAAATGTGGAACATTCCCATGGGTCACCTTGTAGGTGAGTAGGGCACGGGACAGGGCATGTGTGGTACCACCATGGTGGTGGGGTGGGCAGGCAGGGTGGGCTTGGCGGTGTGGGCAGTGGGTGACAGGGTGAAGGGGGTGGAACAGCATAGCGCAGGGCTAACCATTTCCTTCCCTAAACAGGTGACAGTGCATATCCACTGAGGCCCTGGCTGCTCACCCCCTACCCACGGCCAGTGGCCCCTGCAGAGGAGAGATACAACGAGGCACACATCTGCATGCGCAATATTATTGAGTGTGTCTTTGGCATGCTGAAAGTGCAATTCTGTTGCCTAGACAGGTCAGGTGGTGCCCTGCAATACAGCCCATCAAAAGCCTGTGGCCTATTCCTGGCCTGCTGCATCCTGCACAACATGGCCATTGATCTTGTGATAGCTGTTGAGGCTGATGAGGGTAACAGTAGCGGGGATTATGGTGACAAAGGGTTGGACTGTGGTGGGCAGCCACCCCCTGATAGACGTGAACCCCATCTGACACATATGGCGTGAAGGCACTGGGACACAATCGCCCAAGAGCACTTTGGAGAATGCAGGTAGGTGCAATGCAACACATGCATGGGTCACACAGACCAGCACACCACACACAGGCATGTACGTGCAGGGTGGGATGCATGTAAGGAATGGGGTGCACAGCAGGATGGCATAGGCAGTGGCACACACACGCAGCAGAGGCATGTGCACGCGCACACACACACACGCACACAGGCAGAGGAACATGGCATGGATCAGATGCATGACACCAGTGCTCAGGCATAACCGGCATGGAGCTGCCCTCATCACACCCATGTCACATGTCCCAGCAGCCCGGCCAGCACACATGGGAGGCATGCATCACAATACACATGCATGCCACCAGATGCATGCCACACCACCACCACCCACATGTGCACAGGGCAGCAGCAGTGGACAGCAGGCCAGGGTAGCACACACCTCAGGACAACCACGCAGTCCCCTGGCCACCATGAATGTGGGCAGCCGAGCTGGGGCTGATCAGTAGATGCCGGCTGCACATCAGCCACAGGGGGGGTGTCAGATGCCTCCCCCCAGGGTAGATGTGTGAGACCATGACCGTGTCCTTGCATGGGTACAGAGGCGGCCAAACAGGCCAGCCCCGGGCTGCCTGGGATGCCTACATTGGAGCCCAGTGTCTGCTGCGATGGGGTCACCAGACACTGGGACCGTAAGGTGGACAGCGCACTTTAGGGGGTCCTCTGTGCATGGCCATGCCCAGTGGTATCCAGCAACGCAAAGCCAGCCACAGTGGTACCGGTCATGCGGTTCATAGATACGGTAGTGGCATCCTGCATGTGGTGCAGCCTGTCCATGATCTGTGCAGTGCCCTTCTCCTGCTGCTCATCCAGCTGGCACACCTCCTCCCACAGTGCTCGTACCTCAGTGGCAAGCAGCGCCTGGTTCCCCACAGATCCCAGCAGCAGCCAGGTGTGCTCTGCCAGCCGCTCGGCATTCAGTAACTCCTGTCCGGGACGCCGATCGGCTGGAGGTGACCTATCATGCTGTCCAGCCTCCTGCTCTGGTGGATGCTGCACGGTGGGCCATACAGGGGGTACAGTGACGTCAGGTGCACCGATGGCGGACCCCATGTGCCACTGCCCGCTGGTACCTGCATCCTGCTGCTGCCCCTGTCCATCTGCTGGGTGGTGCCCTGTGCCGGCGCAGGCACAACAGCACCACCACCACCCATGACGGTCACAGCGGTGTTTCCACACCCCGCTGCACCTGCGTGGATGGGAGGCGGCTGTGCAGCTGCGAGCACAGCGCTGGGCCCTGATGATGCAGGGGCGTGTCATCCACATCGTCTGCCATGCTGTCCAGGATCAGGATGATGTTATCACCAAAGCCGGACCCCGCCTCGAGCTGAGTCTCCGCACACAGCACATTCAGGCTGGCATCTTGCAGGAACTCATCAAGGGCATCATCTGACCCTAGGCCGAAGATGTCCACCGGCCCCGCAGTGCTCAGCCATAGCCTGTCTGGGCCACAGACACCAGTGAATGTTGAGGGTCTGTCCATACTGGCCGTGGCTGCAGCCTCTGCCACCCCATCCCCTGCATGGAGGCATAATGGTGCTGCAAGAGAAGACATGGTCAGTGGTGTGTTGGTGCCCATGTGCTCCCCCCGTGTGCATGCCACTGGTGTTGCTGGCCAGCAGCGTGCCATGACCAGTGGTGTGCATACACACATGTGACACAGTGGCAGGCACACCTGCATGACCTGGCACACACCTGCCAGGTCAGTGTGAGTCACATACGTACCATGCAGTGATGGACTGCCACCTATCTGACATCCCCCACCGGGCACAACCTCCACCACAGTACGATGGACAGTGGATGCCACTAGCTCCTCCATGGCTGGCAGGGTGGGTGTGGTGGATGGCCCTCTACCAGTGGCACTATGGGAGGATTGAATGGCTGCCATCTTCTCCTTAATCCTCCTCCTGTCAGTCCAGACATTTTTGCGGCACTCCTGTGCCGTCCGGTGGTGCCTACCAGGCAGGTTGACATAGGCTGCCACCTCATCCCACCCTGCTGACCTTTCATGCAGTTTGCCTGTGGCACCACTCAACAGGGCCTCCCTGTCAAGGTATGCCTCAAACAGGGCATTCATTTCATCCTTTGTAAAGTTGGCGCTCCTCCTGCTCCTCCTCATGTCCAGACATTCTGCCACCTGTGAACAGGGACAGCACAGTGTGTCAGTAAGGGCATGGCCCATGTTGCCTCCTTGGCAGTGTTGTTGCAGGCTGCCAGTTCCCCAAACCAGCATCCACCTACCTGTAAGGGTGCAATACCGATCCGTGGCCTGTGATGTTCACTGATGCTTATATGGCGCATGGCATGCAAATGAGCCTGTGCGCAACAGTAATGATATGCTAATGCACCCTACTGTGCAGCACATTGGCTGATGAGGTCATTTGCATACTGTGGCTGAATATCGTGAAAATGTGCAATGGGGTTGTGCTGAAGCAATCCTGTGGTGCATGTCTGGCACATGCACATTGCACGTTCCCACAGTACACATGTGCACATGGCATTGCATGTGTCTATCATGTATCTGTCAGCCCTTGTGTGGTGCCATGCCACGCATGTGGCAATGATGAGGCATTGTGCATCCGCGGGCACATGCGCAACTGTGTGCCAGGGGTCACAACCCCTGACCCAGCGTGGCGGTGGGCTAGGGTGTTGTGCGCATGTCAGGACTGCACAATGTACCCACTGCGCATCACCATAATGCGTGGTTGCATCCTTTCATTACTGATCGTGCATCCTACACGTGCTGCAACCATGTGTGTGACTGCACTGCCATTCATGCTGGCAGTGAGGGATGTTAGCGGCCATGGTGCAGAGGAGAACATGAAGGGCCATCAACTGGACCGATGCTGAACTGGTCAATCTTGTTGCAGTGGTGCAGCCCTTTGAGGGGCAACTATTCAGCCTTGTGTCACTGCAACAGGCCAGGGGTGACATTTGGGTGCAGATGGCCACAAACCTGAAGAGATGCACAGGGATGGCCAGGAGTGCAGAGTGATGTTGCCACCAGTATGTGGACTTGCGGCACAGGGATCTGGAGTGGCTGCACCAGATGCAGGCATGCATCCAGCACGTGGCGGTGCCACAGCCAGGTAGGTGTGCGCAATGGGCTGGCATGCACCAATGCTTATCAGTGGTGGGTGTTGGGCTGCACAGCATAGTCCATAGCTTGGGTTCATCACAGTACCATCGGCAGCCACGTGCCATGCATGGCTGCTGCATGTGTTGCAGTCATGCAGGCATGGGGGCCATGGGACAGTCGGGGACACACCATGCAACATGCGGGCTGTGTGGTGGTGGAGAGCTCTCCATGCATGCTTGTTTACTCATGTCCACCTCTCTACATGCTTTCCACAGGGCCAGAGGACTGCAGACAGGCCAGGGTGGCCACAGAAGGTGTTAGAGGCTGCGGTAGGCCACAGGGTGCAGCACAGGATAGGAGCGGCATGGCAGGTAAGTGTGGCCACTATACCGATTTGTGTCCCAGCTGTATTGCTGAGGGTAGTAGGTCTGGGCATGGTGTCCATGGCCATGTGTCTGCATGGCTGTGGGTGGCCCGCCACCCATTGTCGTGCCAATGTTGCATGTACTTTGGCGGTTTTGTGCCAGCCAGTGGGGGGACATGCACACCGCCTCCACAATGTGTGCTACAATGATGCCTGTGCTCTGTGCCTTGTGCCCGTGTGCACATGGGCACACTGCGCTACCCATCTAACTAGCTGTGCCATAGTGGTGTGCTGTGTGGATGGCTGGTGTGGCCTTCCAGGCACGGGTCCATTGCAGTCCCCCAGTGGTGTGTGCCCCTGCAGTCCATTGCATGCTGCGGGTGGGCTGGGGTCTTTGGGGCATTGTACTGATTGGCTGTCCTGTCCCTTCCCCTAGATGGTTGCATGAATGTTGCAAGGAGGGCTGCACGACCCCATGTTCGGGACCAAGGGAGGATACTGTCACTCCAGAGGCGACTTCTTGCACTCCAGAGGTGGCACCTGCAGGAGACTGTGACACTCAGTTGGGCCATACAGTGGCTGCGGTGAGTCATCAGGAACTAGAGATAGAGGGACCTACAGTAGCCTGTGTTGTATATCACCCCCATTCCTGCCCCACACCTGTTTCCCATGCTGTCCAAAGTCATTCTGTATAGCCCTTGTACCCTGTCCCCCTCCTCCTGCTCTCCCCTTCCCCATCCCTGCCCCTTGTTATCTGCCTGTTGCATATGCTCTTTTATATAAAGCTTTGGTTTGGATAAAGGCCTCTGTCTGTGTCTGCTTTGCAGGTGGTGTGCAAAGCCATGCTGCAGATGTGTGGGTGTGGTGCATGGTGTTCCTGCAGGGACAAGTCAGTTCACAGGCTGTGTTCCCATGGGGTCCATATTGTGTTCAGCCCTGTTTCACATATCCATGGCATGTCTGACTGGGAGACAGCCATGTTTGATGTGTCTCTGTGTTGTCAGTGTGGTGCTCTGTATTGCTGGTTGCAACGGGGGGCTCTGCAGGGTCCTTGTCATTTTGGGGCATTGTCCACCTGGTGGCGCATGGCCTCCACTATCTTGTGGTCTGCATACATGCTCATGGGGGCACAGGCCTGTGCCATGCACCTGTGGAGGGCTTGTACTTGTGGTGACAGGGCACTGTCACCCTGCCTGGTGGTGCGTGCTGCATGTCTCTGCCATTGGCATGGCTGGGGTGGCCGGTCTTTGGCCTGAGGTGTGTTCCACGGTTTGTGGGCTCAGGTTCTGTGTGTACCTTCCCCGGTGCCCTGTGTGCCCTCCAGGTCCATGCCTCTGTGTTCATGGGTGCTCCCTCTTGGGGGGGGGGCCTGTGGCCATTGCCCTATGTTTGCTTGCATATGTGTACCTGCAGTCTGTGGCTCTTGCCCTGCTCATTGTGTTTGTGCTCAGGTTTGCTCCTTGCATCCATGGTTGACTTGCTCATCTCTGGTTGTGCCGTGGTGAATCTTTGCCATATTCAGTCAACTTGTGCTAGAGCGTTTCGGAGGGTGCATCTTCTGAATATGGCTCCTGGCTTGCCATGGCGCATCTGGGTTGTGCTGCACCAGACTTGCGCCAGGCTTTGGTGCATTTCTGAATATCTGGCTCCTTGAAAATATTGTGTTTGAGGCCCAGTCACATATTAAAGACACTACCCACATTCTAAGCATGCTTGAGAACCTAGCAGTAGAAAGTGACTAGTTTCAACCATGGATGTCCAGGCACTATATACAAATATCTCCCATAACAGAGGCATTGAGGCCCTAACTATACTGTAGCTCTGTATGAGAAGACAACGTTTCTAGAACCGTTTGTAGAATTCTTGATTACAACAGTGGAAAAGGTATTGAAATGCTTTATCTTTTTGTTCAAGGACAGGTTCTATTTACAAACAAAAGGCACGGCAATGGGTGCATCCTTTGTGCCCAATTATGCCAGTTTGTACATGACAGACTCGGAAGCTAAGCCAATCATGTCACAGAATGCTAACCCCTTCTATGACAAAACTGACCTATATAAGCACTTTATTGATAACATTTATTTTAATATGGAAGGAGACATAACATGAGTTGGAATTGTTTGTACATTACTTAGAATCGACAAACCCTAACCTTAACGTTATCCTCAAATGCAATCTGAATCAAATTGATTTTTTTGGATGTCACCATTTCAAAAGATGGCTCTGGTGGTATTCAAATCCAGCTCTTCAGAAAATCTACCCATCGAAATGTACTGCTGCATTTTAAAAGCTGCAGGCATGTTGTTGAAAATATTCCTTTTGGACAATACATGAGGTGGCAACCTATTTGCAGTAACAATGAATATTTTTTTTTTCAGAAGGCTTCAGCAGGCCTATCAAAAAGGTTGACTGACAGAGGTTACAACAGAGTAGTTATTGAGAAAGCATTAAACAGAATCATCACCATAGACAAGGAGAGTTTTCTACACGCTGAATGGTCCCAAAGAAAAAGAAAATTTAAACCCTGGTTTTTGTCACCACTTTCACACCACTAACATACATGGTGAGAAATATTCTACAGAGACACTGGCGTGTGTAAGAGTGTGAACCAAACCAAGAAATGTTAAAAAAAATCTACCTAAAGTAGTTCATCAGAAATGGAAGAATATTACCAACAGGGTGGTATATAGTCTCTACCAGACAGGGAGATCTGCAGGCAAAGAAGTGCCATAGGGAATGTACAGCTGTAAAAATGTCACTTTCTGCAGACATGCAAAAGAGGGGATAGTTTCTTGAGTTCCACAATGGGGGAACAGTTTAAAATTAATCAGCTCACGACATGCAATTCTGTGTTAGTGGTATATATGGGTAACTATGACATCCCAGGTTGTAATTCTTTTTATATAGTAAAAAGACTGGATGCCAACTAAAAAGGTGTATTGAAGAACATCTCAGAAGTATTGCAAAGAGTGACATCACCACCCACTTGCGGTGCATGTTAAGCAAAAAGGGAGGGATGATTTCTGATTATTTCTGAGTCTCTGTATTTTAGAATATGTCGTTCTATATGCTATTAGAGCACAGTACTTGGATCAGTAAAATTATTTAATATTTTTCTTTCCCCATTCCCTTATAACCCTCCACCCCACCCTCTACCAAATTCCCTGCCATTCGCATTTCCATTTTTTTATTACTGGAACTGATTAATTAACCTCCACCTTTTAGATTGCCTTGTGCACATAAATGTATTAGGGCTTGTTTTGCACATTTATTAAAACTACACTGTAGCTTTAATTGCACTGAATAAAAGTATGTTACTACCAGCAGGGGTTATGCCTTGAAAAAGCACATTTGTGCATGCTTGAAATACTGGTGTGGGGCGTGGGTCTGCTATAATGGATGATGGTTTAATAAAGTATCCTGATAATTCAATGGGCGAACTCTGGGCCGTTTGTGTTGGTAAGCTGATTTGAGCCTGACTTTCTGCATTGCCACCCCACATGTTAGCTAACATGGGTCCGATGACTACTGTTCTCAACTCTGTTCACTTTCCTCCCCTCACATCTCCAGCTATCTACACTCACCCTCCTGCCATCTCCTTCCAAGCTGGTCCTACAGCACATCCCTCTCTTCTCTCTTTTCCCTTCCCCAATTCCAAACATCCCCTACCCCCTTACCCAACATAACTGCTGTTACATTTGCTCCTATTGCTCCTCATTTCCTTTCTCCACTCCCCATCTGTCCACCTCTCTGCCCTTGTCTCCTCCCCATTCTCTGTCTCTGTCCTGCCCGCACTTGCAAACTACATCTACCCAAGCTTACTTATTCTGTCTCTTTCCTGTCTCCTCCACTCTGTGCATCTTAACCCTCCTTCCTGATGTGCTCCCTCCCTCGTTTCCTCTCTTGGACACATCCTATCCCTGTCTATTCCACTCATGTCCTTTCTCATCCCTGCTATTTTCTTCCCACTCTGGAAGCCTTGCTCCATGAACATAACCTGTTTCCTGCCCCTACCAAACTAACCTTCCTCAATATCCACGCACTAATTAGACATCACTGACTATAACCTTAATTGCCTGTCTCACTGAAACTTAACTTTTTCCTGACATTATCCCCTTCTCTGAAGCTCTGCCTGGCTAGTTTCTTTGAAAGTACCACTCTTTGGGCTATGGACATGGTGTTGCTATCATCTTCAAAGCTAATTTCACATTCCCCTTCCTCCTTTCCATCCATCCTTTCCTTTGAACACCTCACACTCTGTGTCCTACCCCAATGAATCTTAAACCCTACCACATCATACAGAGAATGCGGCTTCCTCACAGCTGGCTAGCACTGCCTTTGTGGTGCCCCAAAAATGCTATTTCTGGCTATTATTTAAAAAAGCAAATACCACAGTCTAGCTAAATGGGTCCTGTTTAGCTAGATTCCGGAGTTTGTTTTTTTAAAAACACATCATGTTTAGGTATTTTCCACTTTTTTTAGTTGGAAAAAAAAAAAAAAACCACCAAGATGGCAGCTGTCACAAACTGAAAAAAAATAATTTTGGTTCATGAGAACTGTTTTCAGTTTGTGACATCTAAGGGATGTGAACCAAAAATCCTTCAAGAACCAACATTTTTGGTTCATATCAGAGGGTTAGCCAAAAACTCTGCTGAGCATGCTCAGAAAAAAACTACAAATCATGTTAACTCTGAACCGATTGATATTTTTCAGGAAACCTTTTGGCCCAGGTCGCTTTGTCCTAAAGTTTCAGAAACAAATTCCTTAACGTCTAGGCTGTACATGAGAGCATAAAAAAAGTGTATTAAGTATAGAAAAAGACAGAGCACTTCACTAAAAATCAACACAAGATGTTGGCTTTAAACTTTTCACATCTTCAGACCTTGCTAGCCATATTGCAACCTTACTCAACCCTTAGTATACTGGTGCTACCATGCCAGTTTAATATATGTAAGGTATACTTACATTATCCGGAAGCTGAACATCCAGACAAGTATTACCCCAGTCAGCATTGCTCGACTGAGGAGATAACCCACAGCTACTACTGTTGAATACAGTCTTCCCGACGGGGTAAGGTAGTGGATGTGACGGAATGCTACCTTACCCCCTCCAATGCACAGGAAAGGACGGCTGGATGGGGTTATTGGCTCGAGCTGCCCTGGTAGTGTGATGGGAATAGAAACATAGAAACATAGAATCTGATGGCAGATAAGGACCGCTGCCCACCTAGTCTGCCCATTTCTCTACCTAATAGATAAGCTGCAGATCCTAATTAACCAACAGCTTACTTCCTCCTACCCCCACTAGAATTGCCTTATGTCTGTCCCATGCATTCTTGAATTTCACCACTGTTTTGAATCTACAACCTCCTCAGAAAGGCTGTTCCATGCATCTACAACCATCTCTGTGAAGAAATACCCTCACATTACGCCTGAGCCACCTCTCCTCTACCTTCAAATTGTGCCCCCTTGTTCTTGCACATCTCTTTTCTGAAAGATGCTACCTCTTGGACTTTGATGATTCCCTTGAGGTATATATAACCAAAAAGAAATACAGTAGGTCGGCTGGCATGCTGTGTGACACCCGGGTTCTGGTCCGAGTCATGTCATTTTACTCACTGCACCCCCCCCTTCCCGTAACAACTTATATTTTTACTCCATCGTCTGCTCCTTCTCGGAGTTAGATATTTTAGTTACAGGGGTTGTGGAGGGCAGAGCCCCCCACATGGAGTATGCAGGTCGTGAAGCTTCCCACATTTTACACTTGTTTCATGCATAATAACTGAAATGTGTCTGTCGGACATCTGGATTCATTTAGGGGCTGTGGATTTCAGGCAATATTACTCGGTATGCT
The DNA here is from genome assembly GCA_016271365.2 of Neoceratodus forsteri. Lineage (NCBI taxonomy): Eukaryota > Metazoa > Chordata > Ceratodontiformes > Ceratodontidae > Neoceratodus > Neoceratodus forsteri. The sequence continues at coordinate 678,456,318 of CM028133.1, read as the reverse complement.
GAGCGTCCAGCATACCGAGTTTAAAGAGATCATAGTATATCCATATGTAAGTAATAAGCCATGACAGGTGTGCATTATTTGATTTTTAATGCATGCCCCAGGGTGTAGTAAGGCACAAGGCGAGGGCTGAGTGTCTTTATACTCCTGGGAAGTGCATTAAATATAGGATAAAGTATGGGGTGCAGTGTGTTCAATTGCCACACACCCAGAGTTGTTGGATGGCACATAAACCCGAGGGTGAAGCCCAAGGGGTTTATGGCAGCTATCCAACAATGAGGGTGTGTTAAATTCGAGTTAAACACACTGCACCCCATATTTTGTTTTATATAATTACTCGTGGCGTTGTTTCCACAGAGGAAGTGCAATCGCCACGTATGGAACCTAGAGTAGTCTAAATTGCTGGATGTAACATTGTAGATGATTTTAGGTTCTCAATTCCATAATACCTACTCAGCTATTATGGTGTTTAATACACGTCCTTTTCAATGGAAAAAAATACAACCCAGTAATTATAATCCTACGATGCACATGCTGGAGGCAATTATTACACTTACAAAATGTCTATGAGTAAGTCTTTTTGGAGGAAAATGAGATTCACCCCCTGCTGATGCCTCTCAGCCAATGAATTTGTCTTGCCATTTTTTAAATACAGTTATTTTGATGTGAATACTGTGGTGGTCTTTGATTTGCAGCGGGCTATAGGTGCTCAGCTGGTGTGTATGGCATCAGGGGTGGTGCGGTCATGGGTATGTGTGTGTGTCCGTGTGGAGGTGACTATGGTGTGGGGATAGCTATCAGTCAGTGTCTGTGGTGTGTGTGCTGTTCCGTGTACACTGGATGACTGTGTGCAGTGGTCCATGGTGCATGCTCTGTGTCCATGGCGCCCCTATCAGCCCGTCCATGGCCTGTGCAGCTGACACACATGCATGTCTGTGACCTTCACGGTCCACTGGCACATCAGTGGTGGCAGTCCCTGCAGGGCAGCCACTGTACTCGTCACACTGCTGGGTTGCCTCCTGTCACTGGTGTGGTGCATGTCTGCCTCGGGTGACACTGTGGCCTCACAGTTGTTGTCAAACCTCCATGCTGTGCCTTGTGTGTGTTGCAGGGGATGTGCACCACTGTCTGTGACTTGTGCTCTGGGAAATGCTGGTGGCATACAGGTCCACAGTGCCTGCGCAGGGTGGCTGGCACTCCAGTGCCATGGAGGACCACGGGTTGTGTGTACACAGTTTACATGGGCCCACGCTGGGGGCTTGGTTGCCCCGCCACTGCATCCCTTTGTTGTTGTGCCCTTGGGTATGGGTGGGTGTCTGTCCATGCACTGTGTGGCATCCAGTGTGGTGCATGCTTCCATGCACTACTGTGGGTGTCTGTGCTGGCTGTTGTGGCCAGTGCTGGGTCAGGGTGTGTCATTGGAATACTGTGCAGGATGCTGTACCACTAGTGGTGGTGTCCAGGGCAAGCCCTGTCCCGTGTGGGGTACCTCATGTGCCGACGCATGGTTGGTCTCTCAGCAGTACCTCGAGGGGGACTGTACATGGTGGCACTGTGTATGCTGTTGTTGCATCACTATGTGCTGCCGCCCGCTAATGGGTGCTCGTGGTGGGGCTGCCTTGCATGGTTCTGTGGTGCACAGGGTTGCAGTGTCACAGTGGGGGTGGTGGCATACATGGGGTTTCCTGCAGTGGTGGTCACTGCTCCTGGGCAGGGTGTCTAGGGGTCATGGTGCAGGGTGTGCTCTGCATTGGGGGGATGGTGTGGCATGGGGTGGTCAGCCCTCCTTGTGTGCCAGTCGCAGCTTGCCGGGGGGTGTGATGGGGCACCATGGGCCAGCTGTGAGTTGTTTGCTTGTCTCCATGGGCCGGTGGTTATTCCAGCCTCCCCAGTTGTGCAGTGCATGGGGTGTGGGGACAATGTCTGTTTGCTGTGTGTTCCTGTGCCCATCTGTGGCATGGGTGGTGGGCCCCTACCTCCCTGGTTGTGCAGTTGCATTGCTCTGCTGCTGGGGCGTCCCTGGTTACGCTATGGTGCCTCTGGACTGCTCAGCCGAACATCCCTTGTTGCACTATGGCGCATCAGATCTGCTCAGCTTCCACTCCCTAGTTGCGCTATGGTGCAGGTGGTGCGATATTCAGTCGTCAGCTGTAGGCGCAGTTTGGCCGCTCACTTTTGAGTATTAGCGCCTTGCGCATGGGCACAATGGACTTGCGCTTGCTCCTGCGTTGTGCACTTTTGAGCGCAGTTTGAATATCTGGGCCCTGTTGTACAAATCAAATATGACATGCATGAGAGTGCGAGAGAAGAAAAATCTTCACTCACCATACCTGATCTCTAATATGCAGATGACCAGACTTTGCCAGCTAATTGATTAAACCCAAAATCTGCAATCCAAACATCAGACCTGACCTGAGAGTGAATTTTAAGGCAGATTTCAGATTTTTCAGCCTATCCGCAAAGTCTGGATGAATTGGATTTGGTATTATTTCAGCACCACAAATTTTAAGTACTTGTTCATAACTTTATTACTTTCACCCTAGTTGTATTAAATAAAATGGTATGCAAATGTGCCCTACTGATGTTGCATGTGTACAAGGAGACAAGTTTCCCAGTGTGCCTACACAGTACGTAAAAACAAATAAATCCCAAAAGGAACTTTAAGAGTTATAGGAGGCCTATAATATAAAATTCAGGTCTTTAACCAATCTGAGCACTTGCCCTGCAGTCATTATCTCTTACAAAGAGGCTGCTTACAATGGGGATGTAAAATCTTATTACCCATTTTCAGAATACTTACAAATCACCTTGAAAATAGAAAAAATTACACATGGGTAGCATCTCTGAAGGCAGGCAAGGAATGTCAAGTCTCCTCAGAGGCAGCTCTGCATTCATTCAGTCATTGTAGGTTCATCGACAGAGTTAAATCACAAACAGTTCCATCCACAGTGGGCTTCTCAGCCAGAATAATGACTCTTGCTCTCCTTCATCTGCTCTTGCATTCAGCTTCGGATGCATGATTATGGTAATATAATTACTGGGAGCATTTTCTCCCATATGGAAACCCAGTTATAGTTTGCCATTTTAACCAGCTGGTTATACTGGCGAAGATACATAGATACATACATAGATACATAGACAGTGTCGGCAGATAAGGGCCTATGGCCCACCCAGTCTACCCATTTGAGCTTGTAAGTTCAGTTTATGTTTTCCTAGAAGTCTGTTGCCCCTTACCCCTGACCTCCAGAATTCCTTTATGTCTATCCCAAGCTTTCGGGCGTATGTGACCCCTCCCCCTTCACCTTTACATCGCACAACCACCACAAATAAAATAATTTATCATGAAAAAGTGTAAAAAAACAAACATAATAGCAGACTTAATCAATGTACTTAACCTTTCATCAGGGTGGTTGTCGCCCGATCCCCACTCTAGTTCGAGCAATCTCTGATAAATTCTTGTTGAATTGTAGTTGTATTTGCATTTTTGCCCACGAATGCCTGTATTAGCATGTATCTACGCAAATGCGTGAAGTTGCACGTAGCTACGATGCTCTGGGTTTTGCTAATTGCTTTATGTGCATGTTCCAGCTGGCTCCCGACTCGCCCCTCAATAGATGTTCCCAGAAGCAACCACTGCAGGACATTCACAATCACCACCACCTGCCTGACTCACAGCAGCAACACATAATTTTTCTCAGTATTTTCATTTTTACACAGCCATATTGCATTTATTGTTTTCCAGTCACTGTCCTTTCAGAGTCACCATGAAGTTACAATGAAATATGAATGGGCAGCAATTGCTGCTATGGCAAAGACTACCCTCCAGTCCTCATTGCTCCTTCTCCTTTCTTGACCTCAGGGACTGCAGCCTACTGCATTTCTGTTAGGCGGGAGGGGGGAATTACTCCTAATAAAAACAAGCATTTGGCAATACCGAATGTTGTCTCGCTGGCATTGGCATTGGCAGTGCAGGAGTTAGAGACACATAATAGGAGTGGCAGTGAAGTATTGAACTGACGCTAACCCCACACCCACCTTGCAGAGACTGATAGGTGTTGGGATGTGCCTTTGGGTCGTCAGCTATAACGCTCATGCCATTTTACCTTACCCTGTCCTGTAGACACTGACAAGTGTCGTGGTGTGCTTTGGGGTCCTTGGGCATTATACTGACCCCATTCCATAAGGAAATACACTGAGGTGGGTGCAGAGAATGGGGTGAACTTTGTGGCTGAACACTCCAGGCACACCTCGATGCCTGTCAGTGGCTGCAGGGTGGGGGTGGGGTGGGGTGGAATAGAGAGCATTACAGGATGATCCCAAGTCACACCCCTGACGCCTGTCAGTCTCTACAGGGTGGGGTGTAACAGTTGGAAACCCTAACACCATAGGCGTGCATTGGTATTTTCACCCAAATTATCAACATGGGCTTTTGTGACCCCACCTCATGAAGAGCGCAGTATTAGTTTGTTAGCCGAAGGTGATTTTGCACAGTGACTGTGCCATTTACTTCATCAGGTACGTAAACACATTTTGGGCAGGATTTGAAAAATGACAACTGTATTGTTCATGAGGAGGTGTAAAAAAATAGCAACATTGAAACTCTGAAGCGAAAATATGAATAATTGGTGGTCATGAACATGCATAGGAACTGAGCAACACACGTCCTTAACCCAAGTATTTATTTATTTTTTTTAAACCACATTTTTAACATAGGCATTTTGGGGCCTCCCCTCATGAACAGTGGCACTGTGATTTTCTTAATCTGTCCCAAAAGTTGATCTCCCACAGCGACCATGCCATTGTATGCCACAGGTGTGAAAACATTTTGGGCAGGATGTGAAAAATGCCAGCTGTACTGTTCGTTAGGAGGTGTGAAAAAATGCCAGTGTTGAAAATCTGGCAAGAAAATATTGCAAATTTGCGAAGTTACAAGAGTGGATGGAAACTGTGCAACACACAATTGTAACACAGTCATTTTATGGACTTTCATTACCAAATTTTCAACATAGGCATTTTAGGACCTCTGCTCATGAATAGTGTCACTGTCATCTTCTCAAACTGTCCTGAAAACTGATTTTGCACAGCAACCATGCTAATTTGCGCTGGATGTGTGAAAACACATTTCAGCCAGGATATGTGAAATGACTGCTGTACTGTTCATAAGAAGGTGTGGGAAAATGGCAGTGTTGAAAAATCTGGAGTGAAAAATATTACAAATTCACAGAGTTACTGACACATGCGTGGAAACTACTTGGCATATAAATAAAACAGCCATTTTGGGGATTTTTGTCACCAAATTTGCAACATAGGCTTTTGAGAGATCCTCATGAACAGTGGCACTGTCATTTTTATATTGGTCCCAAAAGGTGATTCCGCATTGAGACCACGTAAATCACCTTTGGGACCGAATAACGCCATGACAGTGATTGAATTCATGAGGAGGGGTCCCAATAACCCCATAATGAAAATTTGGTGCTAAAATTCTCAAAATGGCCGAGGTATGCACCAAAGTTGAAAAATGTTTATGCCATTATACAGTTTACCGCATTTCTTCAGTTCGTGATCAGCTTTGAAGAGTGCAGACATGTTCCCGTCCACCGGAGATCATCGCACCAGGCTCCAGAGGCAAGTATGGGGCTGGGGTGTGGGGAAGTGGGGTATGCAGAGGGTGGGTGCAGACTGAGGAGGGAGCAGGACAGACCACAGGTACCGTCTTATTTGTTTAAAAAAAAAACATTGCGGACTTTTTTTTTACAGGGGCATTTGGCACACTGGGGTGGGCCCCAGCATGCCACCTGAGTGTTTTAGGGGGCTGTAGCCGACGGGATTGGGCACCCCTGCCGGCACATGCCCAAGGCGAGGACAAGAGCCTAGGGGATTGGGCACCCCGCACACAACAAATGGGGAGAGGACATTATGCTGATGGGGAGTGGGCTCCCCCATTGGCAAATTAAACTGGGAAGGAGGGACTAAAGCCAGTGGGAATTGGGGCCCCCCCATCAGCAAAGAAAGACTATTGAGGGGGGGTTCATGATGCTGAGGAGGACTGGGCACCCCCTCAGTACACATGTGAAATGAGAGGGAAGGGGCATTATGCTGATGGGGAGTGGGCTCCCCCATTGGCAAATGAAGTGGGTTGGAGCATGCCAACAGGGGGATTGGGCACCCCTGAAGTTGGTGCTCTGCACGGCGGCAGTCAATGCCGCCATGTTTATTGAACTGCTTTACCAGGAAAGGCACGACGCTACATGACGAGCTTGGCTCTCATTGTAGCAGACCTTTTCTTAGATCTGGTGGCCAGTTTATGTGTTGCTGGTGTCAGTGCTTGCAGCTACCTTATTGGGGAATGAGGGATGCACCTACTGATGCGTGCCCTGCAATCGCCTATAATGACTGCACCTCCAAGTCTGCTACTACTGCAATATGTTGGCCGGTGTGCAAGCACGAGCCAACATAAAATACACAATTGTCAAACTTGGGGAGGCGGGGGTTAAACAGCAAAGTGCTTAGCCACTAAAGGGCAACTCCATGTACTGGCTAAACTGTTTATTTTTTTTTTTTATAAAATGGAGCAGGTGAGAAAACCTTTCCTAGCAATTATATAAAATAAAACATGGGGTGGTGTGTAAACTTGATTTACACACCCACAGTGCTGGATGCTTAATAAACCCCAAGCTTAAATATCAGGGCTCATGTAGTATCCAACACCTTGGGTGTAAATGCCCACATACACACCACCCCATGGTTTATTCATATGTACTGTCAAAGGCCTTTGCTGTTATAGACCATAATCCACTATTAACAAACATTTGTCAATGCCAAATGTTTCCTTGTATAGTGTATGGGGCAGGGGTGTTTTGTGTTATTTGAAGTAAAGGAGAGAAAGAGGGCAATATTGGTAAAAGTCAGGATTTACTTAAAGTTCTTACTAAGTATGATGCAGTAAAGTGGGCTATGACCAGCAAAGAGACTACTCTCACCAAATTGGCCAGCTGGCATCTGAAGGAATGAAAGCACATGTTCACAGTAATCAGCAGTTTTACTGACTTGTCAGTATACTACAACAAATCAAAGCAATGTGATCTAGTAGTTATAGCACATGTTTATAATCAGGGAGACCAAGTTCAAATCACACCAGAGTCAATCTACGCTTATACCTTAAACTTCACTGGACTGGTTATCCATGGCGGTGTCGTGTTTTAATAGTAAATCTACCTGAAATCTATAAACTGTTGTGGGATACAGGACATGGCATAAGGGAGATGGCAGTTGGGATATATCAGTTTATTGCAGAGGTGGAAGACTTATGGCTTGGAGTCTAGTCCTGCCTGCTGGGGAGGAAGAAAGGGTTGTTTGATTCAGTGCCATTTCACATTCGAACATGAATAATAAATACCTGAATATTATGGCACCAAATAATAAAGGTTTGGCTGAATGTACAAGACAAGGTATTCAGTGAACTTTAATTAGCAGTCTTTGCTAATCAATAAAATGTTGAAGAACAACCAGCCAGGTTCAAAGACCAGTTTCATAAAATTTTGATCTTGAAGATACAGTCCACAAGAGTGACACTGTGTGGAACAAGCATTTGTCAATGCCGAATGTTGTCTCGCTGGCATTGGCATTGGTATTGCAGGAGTTAGAGACACATAATAGGAGTGGCAGTAAAGTATTGAACTGACGTCAAACCCACATCCACCCTGCAGAGACTGACAGGCATTGGGGTGTGCCTTTGGATCACCAGCTATAACGCTCATGCCATTTTACCTCACCCTATCCTGTAGACACTCACAAGTGTTGTGGTGTGCTTTGGGGTCCTTGGGCCTTATACTTACCCCATTCTATAAGGAAATACACCGAGGAGGGTGCAGTATAGGAGAATGGGGTAAACTTTGTGGCTGAACAGTGCAAGGCACACCTCGATGCCTGTCACTGTCTACAGGGTGTGGGTGGGGGTGGAATGGCGGGAGCATTACTGCTGATGATCCCAAGTCACACCCCTGACGTCTGTCAGTCTCTACAGGGTGAGGTGTTACAGTTGGAAACCCTAACACTGTAGGTGTGCATTGGTATTTTCACTCCAAATTATCAACATGGGCATTTTGTGACCCCACCTCATGAAGAGCGGCACTATCAGTTTGTTAGCCGGAAGGTGATTTTGCACAGCGAGTGGGCCAGTTGGCGCCACAGGTACGTAAACACATTTTGGGCAGGATGTGAAAAATGACAACTGTATTGTTCATGAGAAGGTGTAAAAAAAAATGACAACGTTGAAAATCTGGAGTGAAAATATGAAAAACTGGTGGTCGTGAGCATGCAGAGAAACTTCGCAATGCACGTCCAAAAATAATTAACTTGCAGGATTTTTTTAACAACATTTTCAGCATAAGCATTTTGGGATCTTCCCTCATGAACAGTGAGACTGTGATTTTGTTAATCTGTCCCAAAAGTTGATTTCCCATAGCGACCTCGCCATTGTACGCCACACGTGTGAAAACACATTTCGAGCAAGTTGTGAAAAATGACAGCTGTACTGTTCATAAGGAGGTGTGAAAAAATGCCAGTGTTGAAAATCTGGCATGAAAATATTGCAAATTTGCGAAGTTACAAGGGTGTGTGGAAACTATGGAATGCATGCTTGTAACACAGTCATTTTATGGACTTTCGTCACCAAATTTTCAACATAGGCATTTTATGACCTCTGCTCATGAACAGTGTCACTGTCATTTTGTCAAACTGTCCCGAAAAGTGATTTCGCACAGTGATTGCGCTTATTCTGCTTGGGACGTGCAAAATGCATTTTGGCCAGGATACTATATGTAAAATGACAGCTGTACTGTTCATAAGGAGGTGGGAAAATGGAAATGTTAAAATCTGGAGTGAAAATATTACAGATTCATGAAGCTACGAGCGCGTGGAAACTGCACAACACATGTCAGAAACAGCTATTTTGGGATTTTGCCACTAAATTTGCAACATAGGCTTTTGAGAGCCCCTCATGAACAGTGGCACTGTCATTTCATTAGCTGGTCCGAAAGGTGATTCTACGCGTGACCATGAAATCACCTTTCGGGACTGAATAATCTGCTATGACAGTGACTGAATTCAAGGAGGGGGCCCAATAACCCCATGTTGATAATGTGGTACCAAAATTCCCCAAAATGGCCGAGATATGCACCAAAGTTGAAAAAACCCTATTTATGCCATTATACAGCTTACCAGCATTTCTTCAGTTTGCAGTCGGCTTTGAAGAGTGCAGACGTGTTTCCGGTCCACCGAAGATTGTCGTGCCGGGCTCCAGAGGTAAGTATGGGTGGGTGAGTGGGGGTGTGGGGAGGTAGGGTGTGCAGAGGGTGGGTGCAGGTTGAGGGAGGGAGCATGACAGACCACAAGGGACTGTTTTCTGATTTACAGGGTAAAAAAAAAAAACATTGCAGGACTTCTTTTTTACAGGGGATTTATACGTCTAGCGTGGCCCTAGCTGCCACTTGAGTGTTTTGAGAGGTGCTGTAGCCAACAGGGATTGGGAAACCCCATCAGCACATACTGAAGGTGAAAGGGAGGAACAAGAGCTGAGGGATTGGGGCACCCCTCGGCACACAACAAATGGGGGACATTATGCAGATGGGGTAGGGCTCCCCGCTGGCAAAATTAAACTGGGAAGGGGACTAAAGCTGATGGGGATTGGTCCTGTCAGCAAAGAAAGACTGTTTTGGGGTGACATGATGCCGAGGGGATTGGGCACCCCACGGCACATGCATGAAAGGGAGGGAGGTGGCATTATGCCAACGGGGAGTGGGCTCCCCCGTCAGCAAATGAAGTGCGTCGGGGCATGCCGACAGGGAGATTGGGCACCCCTGAAGTCAACACTCTGCGCATCAGAAGTCAGTGCCGCCATGTTCATTGAAGTGCTTCACCTTGAAAGGCACATCGGGAGGCATGTTAGTGTGCCACTGCATGACGTGCTTGCCTGTTATTGCAGCGCCACATTTCTTAGATCTGGTGGCCACTTTACATACAGCTATTGTCAGCGCCTGCATGCTGGCTTATTGGGGAATGAGGGATGCACCTACTGATGCATGCCCTGCATTCGCCCACAGTGACCACACCTCCAAATATGCTACTACTACAATATGTTGGCTGGCTCGCAAGTGTGAGCCAACATAAAAAATGACTGTGTTACGAGCATGCATTGCACAGTTTCCACACACGTTCATTACTTTGACAATTTTTAATATTTTCACTCCAGATTTTCAACATTGCCATTTTTTCACACCTCCTTATGAACAGTACAGCTGTCATTTTTCACATCCTGCCCAAAATGTGTTTTCACACATCTGGCTCATGATGGCGCAGTCACATGCAAAATCAATGTTTGGGACAGATTAAGAAAATCACAGTGCCACTGTTCATGAGTGGAGGTCCCAGAATGCCTATGTTGACAATTTGATGTAAAAAAATCCCCAAAGTAATTGCATTACTGACATGCGTTGCTCAGTTACTATGCACGCCGTGACTTCACCAATTTTTCATATTTTCACTCCAGATTTTCAACATTACGATTTTGTTATACCTCCTCATGAACAGTACAGCTGTCATTTTCACATCCTGCCCAAAATGTGTTTCAAGACCTGTTGCGCCAAATGGTGCAGTTGCTGTGCAAAATCACCTTTGGTTAAAGAACTGATAGTGCCACTGTTCATGAGGTGGGATCACAAAAGCCCATGTTGAAAATTTGGAGTGAAACTCAAACACCCTGGGCATTATGGTTTCCAACGTAACGCCATACCCTGTAGAGACTGACAGGCATCGGAGGTGACTTGGGATTGTTGGGTGTGACTTGGGATTGTTGGCTGTAATGCTCACTCCATTCCACCCCCACCCCCACCCTGCACCCGGTGACAGGCATCGAGGTGTGCCTTGGACTCTTCAGACCCAAAGTTCACCCCATTCTCCTATACTGCACCCATCTCAGCATATTTCATTATGAAATGGCATGAGCATAAGTCCGAAGACCCCAAGGCACACCACAACACTTGTCAGTGTCTGCAGGATGGGGTGAGGTGAAATGGCATGAGCATTATGGCCGAAGATCCAAAGGTACACCCCAATGCCTGTCAGTATCTGCAGGGAGGGGGTGGGGTTAGAAGGCCAGTTCAATACTTCACTGCCATTCCTATTATGCATCTCTATAACTCCTGCACTACCAGTGCCCATGCCAGCAAGACAACACTTGGCATTGACAAATGCTTGTTATATTTGCTGGCAGAATGCAAAGAAACATATTTGTAGTGTGTTAGTGGTAAGAAGGGGACAATGGAGGTGTGCCAAGCTATGAACCAATAGGTCTCTGCAGTTAAGCCCTGCCCTCTCTACAGACAATTGTGCTATACCTGGTCAATGAAGAAGCTTTCAATTGTCATGCACACTTTTCAGAAGAACCATCTGCACCTATCCCTTTGCTAGTGCCAGGGATAAAAGGGGGGATTGGGAATAGGGGTGAGAGGATTGGGGGTGGCTGGGAAGGAGAAAGCAGTGCCCGTGGACTCCTCCAGGATGTTGAGAATCCAGCAAGGAGGCAAGGTATGCCAATAGAGGTGGAAATACCCAAGGGGAACCAGAGTTTTTGGGAGGGGTAGGTAATTAACTGCAAGAGTGGGAAGAAAAAGGAAAAAGGGCAGGGGAGGGGAAGGGAGGAGAGGCAAACATACGAAATGGGGGAGCCAGGTCCATTGGGCAAATAAAGTAATGTGTGAAATACCTAAAATTGAAAGGAGGGAGTGAAGGCTGAAAAAGCAGTAGGGGGCCCATCAGGATATTTGTTTACCCTGTTGGGGGCTCCTCCAGGATGTTGAGAACCCTGAGGGGTGGGGAGGCAGGAAGGAAGTTAGGGAGGAATAAGAAGTGGAGCCAAGGGGAAGGAGAGAAAATATTTACAGTTACAAGGGGTCACTGGTTATTTACATGCAGAGAGGGGTAGAAAGAGGAGAAAATGTAAGGAAGGGGGGAGAAACCAAGGCCAGGAGGGCCCCTACAGAATGCAGAGAGGAGGGAAGGTAGGCAAGAAGAAGACAGGGGCAATAAAGAGTGAGAGCTGAGCCCAAGACGGACACTTCAGGATGCTGAGAAACCCTGTGAGGGGGCATCGGGGGCAACAGATGATTGTAGGGGAAGGAAAGTAGGTAGAAGAAGATAAAGGTTATGCGTTGAGGCTAGACATATAAATCATGGCTTAGGGTGGGTCATGACAAGAGCAACTGGATGAAAAGTAGTTATAAAGGGGTGAGTTAATGGAGTGGGAGGAGGAGGAGGAGGAGGAGGAGGAGTGGCGAACTTGGGGAAGGAGGGAATTTCAAACTTTGGGGAAACAGGAAAAGTCTGATTGACCAATAATGGTGGAGTGCAGAGGGATCAACAACATGCAAGTGTCAGTGAATCTAAGGGAGTGAGAGGGAGGGGGAGGGGTGATGGAAGAGGAGGAGAGGTATGTTGGGAGTTCAACCAGCTAATGTTTGGAAGTGAATTTTTTGCAGTGGGAAAGATGACTGTTTGTCAGAGAGGGAAGGACAGTGCATGGTATAGATCAAAATGATGAGTCCAAGTAGGGGCCTCTAGGGTAAAATGGCAGAAAGAGTGGGAGAGGGTGTCCAATCTGGTCAGGGAGGATTTGGGAGCAGCACCATAGACTATGTCACAGTAGTCAAAAATAGAGGGGATCATCTTTTGAACAAGTTCGTGCCTAGCCGCAGGAGGGATGCTACTACAGTTCCTATAGAGGGCAACAAGCTTGGGGCACAGTTTCTTCATGATGGCATCAATATGTCCGGTGAAGTTGAGGTGTTGGTCAAGCCAAACCCCAAGATATCTGAAGGAGGATGTGTCCTCCAAAATAGTCCCATCTAGGGTGTGGAAGGAGGGGAGATTGGGGAGCCTAGACAGTCTCTGCCTAGTGCCAGAGGTCACGGAGACAGTCATGTTGGCATTAAGGAAAAGGTGGTGGTTAGTGAACCAGAGCTGAATGTTGGTGAAATCAAGCTGCAAACTGGTTGTAACCTCATCAGGACTTAGGCCAGAAAATACAAAGCAGTATATTCTGCATACATGTGAATGGAGGTGGAGGGAGAGCAAACTGATGGTAAGTCATTTTGGAATATTAAGAAAAGAAAGGGCTCGGTACTGAGCCCTTGGGGACTCCTGTGGTAATCGGCGGGGAAGGTGACACCAGAGATTGTCACTGATTGAGTTGTACTGGTGAGGTAAGCCTTAAACCAGTTAGTGGCAGATGAAGATAGGCCTGCTGATGAGAGAGAGTCCAGGAGGAGGGTGTGGGAGACAGTGTCGAACGCCTTGGCTAAGTTGACAAAAATGGCTGAGGTGATGAGGCTATTGTCAATTCCGGTTAGAATGGAGTCAGTGAGCCTGAGTAGGGAGGTGGAATGATTTTTCCTGAAGCCATATTGAACTGGGGTGAAAAGGGAGGAGTCAGACAGATAGATGGTAAGTTGAGCAAGAACCAGGTGTTCTTGGAGTTTAGCGAGAGTAGAATGGAGGGAGATGGGGCGATAATTGCTGGGGAAGAGGGATCCCACCTTTGGATAAGGGAGGACCATGGCATGCTTCCAAGAGGAGGACTGAGCCAGTAGTGAAGGAGATTTTAGAATGAGGGAGAGAGGGTAGGCAGTGGCAGTGCTGATAGAGAGAGAGTTTGGGATCAAGGTCATGGAGAGGAGCCTTTGAAGGGTTGATGGTTAGCAGGGCTTTTAATGCATCATCAATGGTGATGCAGAGAAGTAAAGGAAGGGAAGGAGGCAGGGGTAGAAGAAACAGGGTAGTAGAAAGGGACTTTAGTAGTTCCATGGCGCATGAGGTGTGTAAGAGTTAAAAGCTGCTACCACGATGCTAGGATCATCCACATAAAACAGCTTTAGGGAGAGGCTAGGAGGAAGGAGTGGGAAGACAGGAGACAGAAAGGTAGGAAGGAGCTAAACCAGAATTTGGATATGAAGAAGGCACAGTGGGCAAGGCACCTGACATCAAGGGAGGGGAGGTGGGGGGGGCAAAGAACTCCATGCTCACAGCTCAGCTCTCTTTCCCTGACCCTATTCCCCAATGCTGACTGGTAGCTGCTGCTCAAGTTCCCAACAAGCTACCTAGTAATGACTTTTCTGGTGCCAGCCAAGTTGACCATTCTTGATGCCACCCAAACAGCAACTCCTGAAGTGCCTACAAGCAGGCCATTCTTGGTGCCACCAGTTGTGGCTCCTGAACTATCCACCAAGTGGGTCATTCTTGATGCTGCCCAGTCGCACCTCCTTAAGTATTTGCTAAGTGGCCATTCTTGTTTTTCATGGAAGTTTTGACTTTGTGAAAGTGACTGTAGGGCAGCATGTCAGTCAAATAGAACAAAGCAGCACTGTACTGCAGTCTGCCAAGAAAAATGATGTAGGCTAGTCATAGTGTAAGAGAAACATTCTGTACAATCCTAGGAGGTTTTGGTGACAGGAGCAGAACAAACAAGTTCATCACAGCTAAACCCCTGTGGCAATTAAAACCATGAGTCCATGTCCCTGCACAAGTGAACAAAAAGTAGCAGCTGTACTCCAGTCAAATTACTAATTCAACTATTTTGAACTTGTATTTATACAATGGCTTCTCTTGCTGGACTGGGAAGTTGTTGCCATATACTGCATTAGTCATCCTCTATGTGGAGATATCCTGCCTCTGTCCTTTGGTATGCAAACTGTTCCTTTGCTGCGGAGCTGTTGTCATTTTTAACCTGGCACCATCTTCAACATATTACTTATCTATATCTCTCCTTCCCTCAGAAACGTGTATACTTCAAGGCCCACCACCCACTCCATCAGTTTCTTTTCCCTCTTCAGTATCTCTGGTCTTTTGCATAACTCTTTGCTCCCAAGCCCATAAATCATTCATGTTCTCCTTTGTGGCTCCTTTTATATTTGCTTGCAGAATGCAAGGAAACATATTGAGAGCATTTGGGTGGCTAAGAAGGTGTGTCAACTGTGAGCCAGTGATGTGTCTGCAAATGAGTCTCTCCTACTCCACAGTCAATGGTGCTGGCCCTGGGCAGTGATGCAGGTTTGTGTTTGCAAGCACACTTTTCAAAGGGGCCAGCTGTACCTATCTCTGTACTGAACTTGCCATTTCTGCTGACATATTCTTTTTCAGCCAGTGGTGTGGGACTATTGACCTGCTGCAATCCTTAGCAAAGCCACATTGCTTGTTGGGCAAAAAAATGATTGTACCTCCTCACTCCCAGCTCTGCTACTTGTCCAAGCTCAAGCCCTGTTTTTGTTTTAATTAAACTGTCCTCCCTGCTCCAAGCTCAGCAAACCCTCCAAGCCTGATCATACTAACATACTAACATACTATTTGCCAGCAGATTAGGCCTTGACGGTCTATCGAGTCTGCTCGAACCTAGATCGTTAATTGGTGAGACCCTCCCATCCCTTGTTCTCTAGAAACCCCTATCATCCATCCCCACCCCTCGGGACAGGCCATCATCTGATACATCCACTTTCTGTGTCTGTCCCACCCTCTCTTGAAGCCCTCCACTGTGGATCTCTGAACCAGCTCACCAGGCAGTGCATTCCAAGGGTCCACCACCCTCTCGGTGAAAAAACCTCCTCCTCTTTTCCCCCCTCACCCTTCCACCTTCCAACTTCAAACCATGCCCTCTGGTGATACCTCCCTGCTTTAGTCTAAAGATCCCCTCCATGTTTACCCTATATTTTCCTTAGGTACTTGAAGACCTCAATCATGTCCCCTGTCTCTCCTCTCCTCCAATGAAAAACAGGCAGAGCTCCTCAAGTCTGTCCTCATAAGTCAAATCCCCTAGCCCTCATATCATCTTTGTTGCCCTCCTCTGTACCCTCTCCAGGAGCTGTATGTCCCTCTTCAAATGTGGTCTCCAGTACTGTACACAGTACTCAAGGTGTGGTCTAACCAGTCCATTGTACAGCGACAGAATCACTTCCTTGCTCCTAGAGGTGATCCCCTTACAATGCATCCCAACATCCTGTTTGCCTGCTAGCTGCTCTCCTGCACTGCTCAGAGTTATTCATACATGTATCCACCATGACCCTAGGTCTTTTCCCCTATCGAGGCCTCCAGCGCCTCCCTCCCAGGTGTACCTGTGTTTAGGGTTTCCCGACTAAGATGCAACACCTTGCACTTGGTGATATTGAAATTTAATTTCCATGTGAGCCCAGCTTTCCAGGGTGTCCAGGTCCCTTGCAGGGCCACCCTCCCCTCTTCTCCCTCAACTACTGCTCCCATCTTGGAGTCATCCACGAAGAGACTCATTTCACACCCTATACCCTCCCTGATGTCCGATATGTATGCATTAAACAGGATCGGACCCAGGACCGAACCCTGTGGTACCCCACTACCAACCTCTCTAGGGTTTGAGAGCTCCCCACAGACCACTACTCTCTGAGTGCGTCCAGCTAGCCAGTTTTCAATCCATCTGACCATCAAGGGCCTACTCCTAACCCATCAGTTTCTCCACCAGACCATTGTGGGGACAGAGTCAACGCCTTGCTGAAGTCCAAGAATAATACATCCACAGGCTTACCCTGTCCAGTTCTGATGTTACCCATTCATAGAACTCCACAAGGTTGGTTTGACATGATCTACCTGGCACAAACCCATGTTGCCGACTATCCAGACCTCCCACCTCCTCCAAGTACACCCCCAATCGTTCCTTTAGTATACTCTCCATTAATTTTCCCACCACCGAGGTCAAACTGATGGGTCTATAGTTACCTGGTACTTCCCTTGACCCCCCTTTATGGATTGGTACCATGTGCCTCTCGCCAATCACTAGGTACCCTCCCTGTCTCAAGTGACCTGCTGAAAAGCTCCGCCAGGGGAGTGCAAGCCAGTATGTCCGCCAGTTCTCCTTAGTACTCTGGGATGAATGCCATCCGGCCCTGGAATTGTTTTTCTTTAGGGCCTTGAGGGCAACCACCCCTTTTGGTGGAGATAGCATCATCCTCCCCTCCCCTTACTGGTCTTTTTATCCTTATCCAGATGTGACACCCCTGGGTACCTTTCCCTCCCTCTTGCTCCATTTCTGTTGCTCCCTGATCCACTCCTGCCTTCATCCCTTCATGCCTTGCTTTGTAGATATCCATCCCCTCCCTAGCGAACACAGAGGCAAAGTACTGCGTTAAATACCTCTGCCTGGTCCCTGCCTCTTCCACCACCCTCCTTCTGATCTCAATCTGCGAGATGGCCTTAGTTTTCTCCGCTCCCCAATGTACCGGAAGAACCCTTTTCCCCTCCATGTATCCCTGTGCCAGCGCTGCTCTTTTACTGGACTTTGCTCCCTCACCATACGGGTGACTTTTCTAGATAGCAAGCTGGTACATTTCCTTATCCCTATCCCCTCTTGTTGTTTTATATTTTTGTGAGCCGCCTTCTTTTCTCTGACTGCTACCTGTACCTCACTGGACCACCAGCATGGTTTCGTGACCTTGCTCCCTACGTTTCAACTTAGCGCAGATCCTGACTGCCTCATGAAGTCCCTGTTTATGACCTCCCATCTCCTTTCCACACTTGTCGTTGAGGTAACTCCTTCAAGTGATCCTTGAGAATATTTCCCATGCCCATAAAGTCTGCCCCCTAAAGTCCACAGTGTCCTAGATCTCACCCCCACTCCCCCCATGCTTATTTGAAACCAGACAGTATTGTGGTCACTCCCAGTCAGGGGGTCCTGTACAACTATGTCCCTTACCAGATCCCCATCTGCCAGAACCACATCCAGGACATGCCCCTCCCTTGTGGGCTCCATCACATGCTGTGTTAAGAACACATCCTGGAAGCCATCTAGCAGCCTCTGCTCCTTGGCCACCCTAGAGGACATGGTTCCCCAGTTTGTACCTGGCATATTAAGGTCTCCCATCAACACCACTCCTTCCCCTTTTGGACCACACTGGGCAATGATGTTGTCCAGTAAACCATCCTCTAGAACATCACTCATCCCGAGGGGCCTATATGCTACTCCCAGCTTGACCTTATCTCCTGCTGGGGATCGTAGGGTGACCCATAAGGCCTCCACGTTTCCCTCTGCCTCTTCTACCATAGTAATTTCTATATCATCTCTAATGAACATAGCCACTCCACCCCCTCTGACCTCCTTTCTATCCTTCCTAAGCATAGTGTAGCCCTGTACATTTAGGTCCCAGTCATGGTTTTTGTTGGCCCACGTCTCCGTGACCGCCGCCACATCCACTCCCCTCGAACAGCATGGCCTGGAACTCCGGCAACTTGTTTCCCAAGCTCCTGGCATTTACTAACACCAACCCCCACCCCTTTTCCCTGATCCTCTTTCTTGAACCCCACCCAGATTCCTTATACTTCCATCCTCCCCCTGCTCCTCCTGAAACCTCCACCTCCAGTCTGTTTCCCCCCTTCCCCTCTTGGGCTTGACGGCTACTCCCCTCATCTGGAGGAGAGGGCTTCTGGTCAGCCCCTCCCTCATCCCTTCCCCCCCTTACAAGTTTAAACCCCACCTTTCTTGTATGTAGTCAGCCATCCCCTGTTTAAGGACTTCCTTCCCTAATGGGGCAAGATGAAACCTGTCCTTGGCATGTGGTCCTTATCCTCCCAAACTCCATTCCAGTTCCCTAACACCCCCAACCCATTCTCTTCACCCCACTTCCTGGGCCAGTCATTAACCTCTGTAAGCTTCTTTTTCTTGTCCACTGGGGCCTTTAGTACTGGCAATATCTCTGAAAAGGAAATGTTGCATCCATTATCCCGACAGACTCTGGCAAGTTGATTTGCCTCCAGTTGATCCTGTTGTATTTCAGTTAAACTGCCCTCTGGCTCCCAGCTCTAACCATTCAGCCTGATCTCCCTTTTCTTTACACACTAAGTAGGCTCTCCATCGCTTGCTGCACTGCACTGCAGTGCTTTCTCTCTCCTGCTACTTTCCTCTCCTGCCACTGAACACTGGCAGTGGTGGTCAGGTTAAAGCTGCTCTGCAGCACTTTCTCTCTCTCCTGCAACCTCCAACCCCAAACATCAACCATGACTTACTCATCTTGTGGCTTTACTGGGTGTCATTGTCAGCAGTTGCACTTGCCTGTTGAGCTGGCTTTCTTTTGTGCCACCATCGTGGGCTCCTTACCTATCCACAAGCAGGCTTTTTGATTGCCACTATCAACAGTTTCTTACTTGAGTTAAGCATATTTTCCTGAATTCACCCTTAGTGGCTCCTTACTTGCATGCAGTGAGCTTTCCTGAGTCCTGCCATTAGCAGCTCTTTACTGGCCCATCAAGTGGGCTTTATTGATTGCCACCATTGGTGGCTTCTTACTGCCAGCCAAGCTGGCTTTTCTTAAATGTTACCGCTGCGAAGACCGGTTAGAGTCTGCAGAAACAGACTAAGTAGGGACCATCTGGGCCAACTGGGAGGGCCAAGTAGTACTTCTCTGCTAACAAACTCTGTATGTTTCTTTGATTCTAATTGTTTAACTCATGTTTTTGTGTGACTTTATTGAAAATTGTATAGAGTTATTTACTTTGTTTTATCTTTACTTTCACTTACTCTTGAAATGTATTTCCCAGCTTGTTTATGGCCATGTTTCTCTCATCTCCATTCTTTTCTTTACCACATAAGCCTGAATTGTTCCTGAAAAGGTTCCTTGGACGGTGTACTTGTCCAGTCAAGAAATAAATAAGTAGATAAAATAAATTGTGTAAACAAATTGCTGGCAGTCGCTGGCCTTTTAGATCCCCATGGAGGCAATGTGTTACAGTGCTCAGCGCACTGCTCTGAAGCACTGGATTGCAGACATAAACCCCTAGCACCAAATCCTCACTGTGGGATCCTGAGCAAGTCAATAAACCTCCCAGTGCTCCTGTCCAACCATCTGAGGCTATGGGTAGAAGAAGAACTGCACTGGAAATGAGGAGTTGCATCTAGGCTGGGCTATCCTGGGTAAATTTATTGTAAAAAACATTGCTGGATTATTAAGGTCCCCCTACCACCCCACAAGCAGTGAAGGCAGTGCATTTTAGTGGTTACAGCACTGCTGGAAACTGGGAGATGCCAAATATTCTCTGTGTTATCTTGAGCCATTTGTGGAAGCAAACCCACTGGAAATGAAATGTTGCATCTCATCTGGGCTATCCAGGGTAAATCATTTCTTTTTATTTGCCAGTTTTGCTAGCTTTTAAGGTCCTCCCCCATCCAGGGAGCACCAGAGCTACCACCACTACCTCAGAGGTTGCAAAGAAAGCACAGCAGTTGGATCACAGTGGGCTCAGGGAGGGTGAGGATGGTGGAACAGAGGCACACCCAGTCAGCTGTTCCACTCCACAATCCATACACCATTCTGGGGGAGCATAGCTCCCCTATGGATGCACCTGCAGAGGATACTAAGGAGACTGAGAACAACTGTCACAAGGGAGGCCCACAGGAAGGAGGCAGAGGACACCACAAGGAAAGGAAGCAGCTCCTGGTGGGGGACTCAATTATTAGGGGGATAGAACTGGAGGGAGCAGGGAAAACTGAAGTAAGGTGCCTGCCTGGTGCCATGGCTTGGAGGGACAGGAAGCGCATCCTCAGGATCACGAGAACAACTGCACAGGAGTCTGAGCTGGACGTCATTGTCCACCTAGGGACAAATGACTTGGCTCATCATGAGATTAGAGCAGTGCAGAAGGACTTTGTAGAATTGGGAGGGCCTAAGACAAGTAGCACACACAGTATCCTTCTCAGAGGTGCTGCCTGTCAATGGCATGAGTGAGGCGAGGGTACTTTGCACCATGCAGTTTAATGAATGGTTGAAAAATGGTGTGGAGCACAGGGTTTGGCTTCATTGGGGACTGGGGTTCCACCTGAGAGGACACTGCCTATACTGGCAAGATGGTCTGCATCTGTCCAGGAAGGAACAAGTCTTTTGAGCAATTGGTTTAAATGCTTCATTGGCAAGCTTTTAAACTAGTCAAGGGAGGCACTGATAAGCAGCAGGAAAATTCCAGCCTCTCCTACAAAACAGGGTACTAAATGAGAAAAAGACAGAGGTAGAAAGGTCAGTGGGGGATGCTGCAACAGAAGGTAAAGCCATCAAAAAATGGAGAGCAATGAGTACCAATGCCTGTAGTCTGAGTAACAAGCTTCCTGAATTAGTGGCCTTGATGGAGGAGGAACATCTGGATATCGTGGCAGTCACAGAAACATGGTACACACAAAACCATGAATGGGACGTAAACATACCAGGATACAATATCTATAGGAAGGATAGGGAGGGTAAAAGAGGAGGAGGAGGAGTAGTAGCTCTTTACGTAAGGGAAGGAATCAAAGCAACAGAACAAAAGGGTCAACAGGAAGGAGAAGAAGCACTGTGGGTAAATTTGGAGATCTGCAATGGCACCACAATCCACACAGGGGTTGTATACAGACCCCCTTCTCAGGGGGAGGAAATGGACAAGGAAATGATAGAAAGTATGCTTAGAATGGCAGAAAAAGGGGAGATATTGCTGATGGGTGATCTGAATATGCCAGATGTTAACTGGAGTGTAGTTGCAGCAGCCACTTCGAAGAGTGGGGTTATTCTAGATGCCCTACAGGGGGCATGCCTTAGACAACTAGTATTGGAGCCCACTTGAGAGGAGCAATCTTAGACCTGGTTCTCTCAAATGGAGATGAAGAGAGGATCACAGATGTAGAAGTGGATAGCCATCTGGGAACTAGCAACCATCGAACATTATGGTTCACAATAAACACAGCGATAGAGTCAAGCCATACAAAGGCAAAAGTACTAGACTTTAGGAGGGTTGACTTTGCCAAAATGGGTGAGTGCCTAAGGAATGCACTAGCAAAAGGGCAAGAAGGAGGGGTGGAAAAACAATGGGGAATAATAAAAACTGCCATCACAGAGGTAACAAGCCTTTGTGTGAAGCAAATAAACAAAACAAAACTATGTAAGAAACCACTATGGTTCCCAAAGGAAGTGGCAGTGAAGGTTCAAGAGAAAAGAAGCATTCAGGAAGTATAAGGAATCACAGAAGTATCAGTTAAAGCAAAGGAAGCTGGGAAGGCAGTCAGAACAGCAAAGGCCCAAACCGAGGAAAAGATAGCCAACACAGTTAAGAAGGGGATAAAACCTTTTATAGGTACATCAGGGAGCGAAGGAAGACCAAGGGAGGGATAGTGAGGCTTAATAAAGGGAGGGAGGGTGGGCAGAGGGTGACTGTGAAAGGCAGAGATACTAAACAAATATTTTTGCTCAGTATTTACAAAGGAAGAGGGAGGTACCTAAAACAAACAGTAGAAACACTCTGGATACAGAAGTTGATACCAGCCCATTTACAGAAGAAAGAGTTCTGAAAGAACTCTTAAAATTGAAGGTGGACAAAGCAATGGGGCCTGATGGGATTCATCCCAGAATTCTAAAAGAACTAAGGGTAGAACTAGTCAAATCATGGGAGGATGGGGTGGTACCCGAGGACTGGAGGCAGATGTGATTCCCTTCACAAAAATGGGAGCAAGGCAGAAGCAGGAAACTACAGACCTGTTAGTTTAACCTCAGTGGTAGGGAAAATGATGGAATCACTTCTGAAGGAAATAAGTGTCAGTATCTAGAGGCCAGAGGGCACAGGACCCAAGGCAACCGCAGGTTCACAGTGGGAAGGTCGTGCCAGACAAATATGATAGACTTCTTTGACTGGGTGACCAAAGTAGTAGATCAGGGAGGGGCTGTGGACATGGCCTACCTAGACTTTAGCAAGGCATTTGACACAGTCCCACACAAAGATTAATATACAAGTTAGCCAGCCTGGGAGTGGGTCCCAAGATGACAGCCTGGGTAAAGAATTGGCTGGAGAATAGGACACAGAGGTAATAGTAAATGGAGTCCTCTGAAGAGGGGTTACTAGTGGGGTACCGCGAGGGTTCAGTGTTGGGACGGTCCTCTTCAATGTCTCTATAGCGACATTGCAGAGGACTGGAAGAAAAGTATGTCTCTTTGCAGATGACACAAAGATCTGCAACAGAGTTGATGCACAAGGTGGAGTGGAAAGGATGAGAAGGGACTTGTCAAGGTTAGAGGAATGGTCAAATGTATGGTAGCTTAGATTCAATGCTAAGAAGTGCAAGGTAATGCACCTGGGAAACAAAAACCCAGGGAAAGAGTACACAATGGGGGGTGAGATACTAACAACAACAAAAATGGAAAGGGACCTGGGGGTAGTCATATCACATGACCTAAAGGTGGGCAAGCAGTGTGAGAGGACAGCAAGGAGATCAAATATTCTAATATTACTCCACAGGACAACCTAAAGGGAAAGGTCGTGCTTGTGCATACACAAAGCGCCATTTCATGGGCGTCGTCATATCGTTGCCGGCTTTCTGGCTGCAGAAAGGACTGCAACCTCTTACGAGACAGTGACATAAAATGGCTATGTCTCTAGGAGCCAAGCATGCAGGTTCAAGGAGCGTCAGGTCCGGGTGGACAAGTGAACCCTTCTCCTGAGACAGTAAGTGGGAGAACTGAGGCGGCAGGGAGGCGGTTCGAGATAGTTGAATCAACAAAGGGAACCAAATCTGTCTGGAGCAAAATGGGGCCGCTAGGATCGACTATTCGCGTGCTCCCTCGCAGTTTGAGAAGAACTCTCGATCAGCGGAAAGGAGGAAAGCGTGAAGAATCTGCTGGCCCAGGAGAGGGATAGCGGCGTCGCCAGAAAACACCAGGCCCTGGATCTAGCGAGCAAAAATTGGGCAGTTTACGTTGGATGGGAAGGCGAACAAGTCTAGATCTGGAGTTCCCCATCGAAGAAACAGATCCTCTGCTACCTCCTGAAGGAGTTCCCATTCGTGGACTCTGGCCTGAGAACTTGACTCAGGCCGTCTGCAACTTCGTGTTATTGTCCACTCGGGAGCGTGCACTATGATCAGATTCGCGCGTGTCTGATTACCCAATCCCACACTCTCATGGCCTCCCTGCAAAGGGGGTTAGAGTGTGCGCCTCCTTGTTTGTTGAGGTAATACATCACCGCCGTGTTGTCTGTCTGAAGTAGAAGAGTACACGGTGGGATAACTGACTGAAAGGCCTGCAGGGCATAGAGGACCGCTCTCATTTCCAGCACGTTGATGTGAAGGTGAGCTTCCATCTGGGTCCACGTACCCTGGGACTTTACCCCGTCCAGGTGTGCCCCCCACCCAAGACCGGAAGCGTCTGTGGTGAGGTGACCTCCCGAGGGCAGCGCAATGAAGCAGGGCGCCTGATGAGGACGACCCAGGGTTAACCACCACTGCCAGTCTTGAATCACTGGATACGTGAGTCTGACCGGATGCTGCAAGTGGTCTTGCCTTTGGTCCCATTGCACTTTGAGCATCCACTGAGTAATCGCGCATGGGAGTCTTGCGAAAGGGACAGTAGGAATGGCCGCAGCCATGTGTCCGAGCAAGCAAAGGACCGACCTGGCAGGTACAACCTTGCTTAGTGATAGGTCCCTTATAGGGATCTGATGCGCTCCGCTCTGTAGGCCGGAAGAAGGCTCTTCCCGAACAGTGTCAGAACTGCTCCTATGAACTGCAGTTTCTGCGGCGGTACCAGGAGAGACTTCTACCGTAATTTATATGAGAGGATGCCCAGGGGATCGAAACAGATCCTGGGTGCTCTTAGATTGCAGAAGCAACGCTCTCTCTGGGCCGCCGCGAAAAGCCAGTCGTCAGGAGTGCAGGGAACACGTGGTGGCCCTGTCTCCTCAGAGGCGCTGCCACGACTGCCATGCACTTGGTAACACCCCGGTGCGGGAGGACAGTCCGAAAGGAAGGGACTCAGAACTGAAGGTGGTGGTCGAGAAACCTCAATGCGCAGGAACCTCCCTGTGCGCCTGAGCCATAGGGATGTGCAGATAGGCATCCTGCATGTCTAGAGGCAGCTAAAAGTCCCTGTTTGAGCATGGGATAAGACCTGGAAGGGTCACCATGCAAGGAATCTCTTGTAAGTGACCGACACATTGAGGTCGCTGAGGTCCAAGATTGGACGGAGGTCCCTGTTTTCTTGGGAACCAGGAAGAAGTGAGAATAGTATCCTAGTCCTCTCTGGTTCTCTGGGGCGTACTTATCGCTCCCTTTACGTAGTAGCCGAGTACTTCTTGCCAGATCAAGGCTTTGTGCTGACCCTGATACCGGAGAGCAAAGGGAGGCCTCGAGGTGGCTTTCCTCATATTCTATAAAGTGGCCTAGACTGACCAACTGAAGAACCCACCTGTCGGTGGTAATGGCCTGCCATCCCGGCAGGAAGTTCGCAATGCGACCCCCGACTATAAACTCCCGTTGATCCTGAGGGGCGGGGGCCGGCAAGGAGTCAGGCTGTGGCGGCAGATGGACCCGCTGGCTGGGCCTGCCTAGGAGAACGCTGGCCTCGGCTGGCGGGGTGTTTGCCCTGGGCTCTACGAAAACCAGAGCCCCTCTGAGGTGCAGCGGAGTGGGTCTGTTGCCTCTTGCGTCCGGCGACGCAACTGACTTTGGTTCCTACGAAGGAACCAAGCTTAGATGCTTACATGGCCTGAACCGACCTTACCGCCTTCCGGCCTCTTGGAGTTTGGTGGGATCTTTCTGTGAGGATTACCAAACAATACTTCTCCCTCAAAGGGCGTCCAAGATGTTCTTTTGGACATCCGGGTAAAACACGCAGCAGACAAGAGCTGTCTCCGTGAGTCATACAGCTCTTTAGCACTAGGTCCCCACGTCTGAACCCGTGCGGAGGAGCTGAAGCATCTCCTCCTTCTGCTCACCTTCGGGCATCTTTTCAGCCGCCCAGACCCTGTTCCCAAAGCGCTCTGGAACTGAACCATGTGGGTTAAATAGTTCAGGGATCTGATGGCGCAGGTAGCGGAAGACACGTGCGCCTACCCAATCGTCCAGTTGTTTGGACTCTGGGTCCGGTGGCAGGGTGCTCAAATGTTGTGGCCTCTGTGACCCGGTCATGTGAAGGCTGTGATGACCAGAGAATCGGCCTGAGGATGCTGCGTCAAGTACTGGTCGTCCTTAGGAGCCTTGTACAAGCGATCAGCTTTCTTCGGTCTCGCCGGGAGCGAGTGTGGACGCTTCCACGCAGCCTTGGTGACGTCCACGAAAGTGTCAACCAAGGGTGGTACCACCACAGGCTTGGGGTCCTTTTGCCGAAGATATTTGGCGAGTCGCACTCTTTCCGGGTCTAAGTCTTCAGCATCCCATCCCATGTTCTCTTGTATATGTCTCATAATATCAAGGAACGAGGGATCATCCGGAGGAGATCTAGGCATCTCACGTGGGTCCGGAGAAGGGATGGAGAGTGGAGATGGGGATCTAGAGGTGGAGTAGTCTGATCCCGTGTCCTCCGTTGAAGGCGAACGTCGGCGTCTCCTGGATCTCTTGGGGCTGGGTGATCCAGAAGAGGAATTCGACGGAGGTCTCCGTTTATCAGGTCTCCCTGGGAGGTTCTAGGCTCCCGGGAGGAGGAACACGGCCTGCCGACCCAAGGCGGGGGGGCAGGAACGGAGTAGAAGGAGGAGGAGGAGAGGAGGGGAGGAGGGAAATACAGGTTACTCACCTGTAACAGGAGTTCTAGGAATGGTATATGTTGTTCATCCACACTCATTGGCAGTATCCTTGCCGCTTTAAATCTTGCCGGAAGGTCTTCAAGCTTGCTCCTCCCACCCACCCGGGTGGTATAACTCTCGGCTCCGCCCCATGACGCCAGATCTGGCCCGCTGGAAGCTCAGGTTGTGCGTCGAAGCCGGGGAGGTCGGGTGGGTCGTGTGGATGAACAACATATACCATTCCTAGAACTCCTGTTACAGGTGAGTAACCTGTATTTCTAGGGACATGGATATGTTGTTCATCCACACTCATTGGCAGACTCCTAGCAGTTCTCCGGGAGGAGGAGGCAAGACGCACACCCCATATACTTACTTGGGAAAGAGAGACTGGAGAACCGAGGCCCCAAAACCAGCATCCCGCGTGACTCAAGGTCGATGTGGTAGTGGGTAATGAAGGTGTTTGCTGACTTCCAGGTAGCAGCCCTGCAGATTTCCTGGATAGGGACGTCCCTGGAAGCAGCCACCGTTGCAGCAGTATGGCGGGTAGAATGAGCTCTTATCCCTCTGGGAGGCTCCATGCCCGCCAACTTATAACAGAGATCTATGCAGGAGGTTACCACCTGCTTATCGTCCGCTTGGCTGCAGGTCTGCCAGATGCGGCTTCAGCGTGGGTGACAAACAGCTGGCGTAACCTCTCCCGAATTTCACGCTGCGCTCCTTATAATAAGCGAGCGCCCTTCTAGGATCCAGAGTATGGAGCCTATATTCGGCCTCCGAGGTGTGATTGGGGTAGAACACCGGCAGAGTCAACACCTGGTTAAGGTGAAACTCCGACACCACCTTCGGAAGGAATTTCGGGTGGGGGCGCAGGACAACCTTGTCCCTGTGGAAGACCAGGTAAGGAGACTCGATGGAAAGCGCCTGGAGCTCTCCCATCCTTCTGGCTGACGTGATAGCCACCAAGAAGGCGGTCTTCCACGACAGGTGAGAGAGAGCACACCTGTGCATAGGTTCGAATGGCTTGCCCATGAGCTTTGCCAGTACCAGCAGTAGATCCCACGGAGGTGGGGGTTCCCGACTGGAGGGAAATGATCAAGGCCTTTGAAAAGCGCCAGACCACCTCTCCTGCGCCATCGACTGCTTCCCGCCCGCGCCGTAAGCTAGAGATGGCTGCCAGGTGCACCCTTAGGGTCGCGACCTAAGCCCTTGACTAGAAAGGGACCATAAATAGTCCAAGATGCTTGCCAAGGAACAGGAGGAAGGGTCCAAGCCCTTGTCCTGACACCAAATGGAAAACCTTTTCCATTTGAAGGCATAACATTTTCTGGTCGACTCTTACGGGACGCCTCAACTACATTGAGGACCTCGTCGGAAAGACCCAAGGCCTGGAACTCTAGCCGCTCAGGAACCAGGCCGTCAGGTGCAGGGATTGAAGGTCCGGATGGAACACCTTCCCTGATTGACTGAGAGCAGGTCCGGCGAGCTGGAAGCTGCCATGGAGTCCTGGAGCTGAGACTGAGGAGATCTGGGTACCAGAACTGGCGAGGCCAGTCTGGGGCTATCAGAATCACCTCGCCTTGTCCTCCTCGCCTTGAGAAGCACCTTGTGGATCAAGGAAATGGGAAAGGCGTAAAGAGGCCAGGGTCCATTGCCTCGAAGGCATCCCCTGCAGCGAGCCCTGCTGAGGGCGGGCATGGAACAGACTCAGCCGCGTTCTCCATGGAGGCAAACAGGTCCACCTGAGGTGTGCCCCAAAGGGAGAACAGATGCTGTACTACCTCCGGCAGGAGAGACCACTCGTGGGATGCAGCCCCTATCCGGCTCAGGGCATCGGCCAGGGTGTTGGAGGCTCCTGCCACGTGAATGGCTAGGAGATCCGCCCAGGCTGCGCACGAGTGACCAAATGCGGAGAGCTTCCTTGCATAGAAGCATGGAGCGCGTCCCGCCCTGGCGGTTTAGATAGTACATGGTCGTGGTATTGTCCGTCTGGACTCGGACCACTTGACCCCGGAGGAACGGAGCAAAGGCGGTGAGAGCTAGGCGGACCGCTCGGAGCTCCAGCAGGTTGATGTGGCATCGGGACTCCCGCGGGGACCAGAGGCCATGAGCCCGGTGTTCCCCCAGATGGGCACCCCAACCCATCAGAGAGGCATCGGTCGACAGAGAGACCGTCAGGCAAGGCGACTGAACGGATGCCCTCCTGCAAATGATCTGGAACGGTCCACCACTGGAGAGCGTTCCACATCCCCTGTGTCACCGACACAAGCTGGTCCAAGGGATCGCAGCGTTGTGACCACTGGCTGGCCAGTCCCCACTGAAGGGGACGCATGTTCCAGCGGGCCC
This sequence comes from Neoceratodus forsteri, assembly GCA_016271365.2. Classification (NCBI taxonomy): domain Eukaryota; kingdom Metazoa; phylum Chordata; order Ceratodontiformes; family Ceratodontidae; genus Neoceratodus; species Neoceratodus forsteri. The sequence goes on along the minus strand of CM028133.1, from coordinate 678,427,413 downwards.
AACGGACCACGCTGGTACAGGCCGCCATGAGACCCAGGAGGCGCAGGAAGTCCCGGGCAGGGCGCAATTGCCCAACCAGAAATGATCGGGCAAAGGAGGAAAGAACCTCGGCCCTGTCCGCCGGGAGCCGCGCTCTGGCTCGAAGAGAGTCGAGCTGCGCCCCGATGAATAGAATCACCTGCTTGGCTCGGAGTTCCTGACTTGGCCTCGTTGACAAGGAGGCCCAGTTGAGAGCAGACCTGAGGGCCAGATCTCTGGACCACTCCGCCTCCTTCCTGGAGGGAGCTGCTATCAGCCAGTCGTCCAGGTGGGTGCACACCCGGCCGCAGAATGCTGTCACCACTGCCATGCATTTGGTGAAGACCCTGGGAGCTGGAGACAAGCCGAAGGGCATGGCTTGAACTCGAAGAGATCCTTCCGCTCGAGGCGAAGGAATCTCTGGTGAGACAGACGGATAGGGACGTGAAAAACGCGTCCTGCAAGTCCAGAGAGCAGAACCACACGCTGTTCCAAGGATGGTATTATCTGAGCCAGAGTGACCATCCTGAAGGTTCGAGACCTTAGGAACTTGTTTAGGTCGTGTAGGTCGAGAATGGGGCGCCAGCCCCCCGTCCGTTTCGGAACCAGGAAGTACCTGGACACAAACCCTGGGTCTGAAGGAGGGTCCACCACCTCTCTTACCACCTCCTTCTGGAGGAGGAGAGCGATGTCGGCTCGACGAGCCGCCAGTGAGGCTGGGGATCCCGAAGCCCCCCGAGGGGCGACGGCTCTGAAGGGTGGTGCCTGCTCGAATTCCAGAGGCAGGCCTCTTCCCACCACCTCCAAGACCCACCTGTCCGTGGTAACAGCGGACCAGGTGGAACGGAAGTGCCGGAGCCGTCCCCCCACGGGGGGACCCAGGGGTAAGGTGACGGGGATGGGGGCGACACCCCTCAGCCCGTCACTGGGCAGGCTTGGAGGAGGGACCGGCCGAGGGACCTCCTGGGCCCTTTCCTCCCTGCCTCCTGTTAGAGGAAGCCGGCGGCTTGGGTTTGGGATGCCAAGGCCGAGCCTGCTGGCCCTGACGTTGCTGGGCCGGGCGCGCCGGGGGCACAGAAGGACGAAAGGGCTTAGGCTGTGGTTTGCGGCCTTTGTCCTTCTGAGCGGAAGAGACCGAGTCCAAGGTGGCATTGGACTTCTCGATCCTCTGCAGGTGACCTTCCACCCCAGGGCCGAAGAGGTCAGTCCCCAAAAAGGGAACATCCGCCAACTTGTGCTGGGTATCCGAAGTAAAGGTGGATATCCTCAGCCAAGCCCGCCGACGCATAGCCACTGCGGCCGCCACCGATCTGGCACATGAGTCCCCTATATCCAAAGCAGTCTGGAGCTGCTGTTTGGCCACTGCCCTGCCCTGGTCCCGCACCTGCTTAACCGTAGTCTGCAGATCGGCGGGAAGATGAGGATGACCTCATCCAGGAGCCCAACAGGGCATGAGAAAATGTGCCATGAGGACGGCCGAACTGGCCTGCGAAGGCCGAGAGAGGGACGGCGTAGACTTTTCGCCCGACATAGTCCAATTTCTTGGACTCCTTGTCAGGAGGTTTGTCCACATCCTGGCGCTGCCGCGGCGAGACGCTGTCGGTAACCAACCCCTCAGCAGAGGGTGTTCAAAAACCGGACAAGGAACGGTAGGGACCGCATACTTCCTGCCATCCTGGCCAAGGCGCAGGGCAGGAAGCAGGCGCTGCCAAAGTTCCAGTGCTGGACCCACTATGGCCTCGCCACCGGAAAGGCCTCCGTCGGAGAATCCCTCGGTCCAGAATCTCCGTGAGGGGATACCTGGCCCGTTTGGAAACGGGTTCGAGCTCCATCCCGGTAGACTCCGAGATGAGCCGAAGCAGTCCTAGGAAGGACGACGGGCTATCGTCCATTGGCTGACCTCCTGAAGACTCCAAGTCCAGTCGCTTGGAGAAGAAGGAGGAATCATCTTCGACTCGGAAGAGTCCTCAAGAGCTGCCTCTGGCCTGAGCCACCCTTCACCTGCCGAGGTCGGTCGGGAGTGAGGTAACTGACAGCCGATGGGGTAAACCCTTAGCCGACCGAGAATCCTTGGTCGGAGCCCCAATTGGTGGCTGTGGAGGCGGAGGTTCCACCGGAATCGGTGGAGCAGCTGGTTTTGGCCGAACAACCGGCCTGGGTATAGGCTCCTCGGACAAGTCGAGGGGTTGTGTCGGCCGTTCCGGTGACAGCCACTTAATGGCCGGGGAAGGCGCCGGAGTCGGCTTATTCCCGGCCAGGAGGAGCTGTTGCAACATAAGGTCCTCGTACGTCGGGCGTAATTACGCCGAAGCCTCCCTCATCCGAGGAGGAGGACGAGGGCGGCGCCGCTGCCACAGTGTGCGAGACCGAGACCGCCATGGACGGTGGGAGACGGCTGGACCGCGAAGAGGTCCGAGACCGAGACCAGAGTCCCGGAATTTCGGGGTCGGTGCGGGAGGTGTCGGCGGAACGCACTCCTTCGACTCGGAAGGTCCATCCGAGGGCTCCGGAACGGAGGCACAGGCGAGCCCACGGGATCCTCAACTCCTCCCGGGGAAGGCGAGAGAGGAATCTCGGCTGCTAAAGGCGACAGCCGTCAATGGGTCGAGAAAATCTCGACTTCATCAGTGGGAGTCTCGGTCAACTGACCTGGCCAGGGACACCGTGAGGCCAGTGGCGAAGCGAGCGGTCGGCGAAGCCCGGCAGACGGACGGCCCGGGAGAGGGACCTTTCCCGCTCCCAAGAGCGTCGACGGAGGGACTTACCCTTGTCCCTCTTTTTGGACCGAGAATAAGGTCCAGCAGACGCAGGCCCTTCTCCTTTAGTGGAGAGGGACAGACAAAGCTCCTTAAAAGAAGCCGTGTAGGAAGAACCCAGAGAGAGCGGGATAAATGCCGCGGCCGAGGAAGATACGGCCCGCGCCGCCTCCTCTTCGAGGGCGACCATCCGCTCGAGCTGATCCGCCGAAGCCCGCCGCTGACACCGCCAACCGGCCTCCTTGGACTTCACCGAGGGAACGCTTCGGACGGCCCAGTTGCAATCGGGCAGCACGGTCTTCGAGGACGAGGGCCGAGAAAGATGAGCACAGGTCGCAAGCCCGCGGTGCGTGCTCAAGGCCTAAGCAGTAGACACACGTGGAGTGTGGATCCGTCCAGACATCTTCTGCCGCATGGGCATCTCCAAATCCGAGTCGATTTGTCCATCGCGCGCGAGGATCGAAGACTGAAGTCTTTTGCAAAATTTTATTTTTAAATCCGCAAACGGAGAAATAGGAACCAGTCAGCAAACGCAGAGCGTTAAGGAGGGAACCTGAGCTTCCAAGCGGTAAGGAAGATCTGGCGTCATGGGGCGGAGCCGAGAGTTATACCACCCGGGTGGGTGGGAGGAGCAAGCTTGAAGACCTTCCGGCAAGATTTAAAGCGGCAAGGATACTGCCAATGAGTGTGGATGAACAACATATCCATGTCCCTAGAACCATGTCTTTTTTAATGGTATCCCACCAGTAGGTGAACAGATCTTTCACCTCCACTAGAGAGAGGCCCGACGACGGCCCGGGTGCCGGTGGGCGGTCGTCGGGTCCCGGCGTCGGCTCCACAGGGGGCTCTGGTAATGGCGAGGGATCCCTGGGAGTACCTACGGGACCGGGGTCGCCCGTCTGGTCCTCGGGCTGCTCTAGGTCCTCCTCCGATAGAGGCTCCTGACCGATGTCGGTCGGAGGCAACAGGGCCTTCTTCTTTTCAGGAGGGGCGGGCGTCGGTCCCCCTACCGGCGTCCGCTGGGATGTAATGGCCGGCGTCGGTCGTCGGGCCGACGGCGGCTCCAGGGAAGAAGGGCGCACGGCTGACGGCTGTCGAGCCGGCGTCTGGGCTACAGGCCTTTTTAAAGGCGTGAGCTCCAACGTCTTGCGTGGAGGCACCGACGAAGACCTGACGTCGGGTACCGAGGAGCGGGAACCCGACTTGCGGTGGTGATGGTGTCGTTCCCCGGACTTCGCCAAGGCCCTGGAAGGGGAGGAAGGCCTGGCGGATTTCTCCTGAGATGAAGGTTTCTTGATTGCAGCCGGGGGAGATTTCGAACCGGAGCTACGGGACTCCGAACCCCTGAAGGGACCTGGAAGGGGCCTTCTCCCTTCTCTTCTCCGCGTGCTTGTGGACCCTGGAGCTTTCCCCCTTGGAGGACATGGTCTTCAGTTGTTCCTCCAGAAGAAACGCCTGCAAAGCCCTCTGACGCCGGATCCGGGTACGGCTATTGAACCCTTGGCAAGAAGGACAGGCCCGGGTATCGTGGTCTGGGCCTAGGCACCGGACGCAGGCCGTGTGGGGGTCCTTGAACGGGATCTGCTTTCCACAAGCGACTTCAAGGATGGCCCAAGTTGGTGATGACATCAAGATCTTGCTTGAAGAGACTCTGAAGATTTAAAAAGAAAAAGAACTATTCGCTCGCTGCCGCCAGACTGGTAAATCAAGGGGTCAGGTAGCTAAGTCGGACGGGGAAAAGAACTGGGAATCTGGCGGGACCGCCCCTTACATTACCCACGCCTGGCGTCGGGCGGGGACCGGCGTCGCGGCGGTCCAGCTATGGTTAATAGCTAGAATTTTTCCGTGGGGTCCTGGCGCCTGGCGGCTTCAGTCTAATGGTGGAACCTGCTGCAGAGCTGTGTCTCAGGCAAGATCAGCTCTGCAGCAGGATTACCCATTGGGACTAATGGCCGCAGGTGCCAGGACCCCACGGAAATTTTCTAGCTAGCAGTATTTAGTGGGAACCGCCTTCAATGTCGGTCCCGCTCCTGTCAGGCACAGTACACAAGGAGACGGTCCCCCAGAATCCCCCAGTTCTCTCACCAGAGACTCCCAGCCGCTGGATGACATCAGAAGAGGAGACTGAGGATCCGCCATCAAATGGCAATCAGAGAGATGCTGTCTGATCCTAGGAGAAGGATGCTGGAATTGGAATCTACCTCCAGTGGGGATGGTGGGAGGGAAAGTACCTGCTGCAAGAGGTGTTCTCGAAGACCTACTGTTATGGTAAGTTCTTATATAACAGTACTATCTTACTTCGAGAAACAGCTCTTGCAGCAGGTTATACCATTAGGACTGATTCCCAAGCAATAATGGAAATCCCACACCATTGGGAGAAGGGAAGGTGGAAATCCTTAATAGAACCAGAACCTAGGACAGAAGTCCTTGAAGGACTGCTAGACCAAAACCTGCTCTTCGACCCGATGCAATATCCAGGCTATAATGCCTGATGAAAGTGTGTACGGAGCTCCAAGTAGCTGCAGCACAGATGGCCGAGGTGGACACGTTCTTTAGGGCCCCAAAGGAGCTAGCCAGCCCCCCTTGTGGAATAACCCTTAACTGCACCGGTGAGGGTTTGCATGCGTCTGGTAACAGAGCCGTGATAGATGAATGAGCCACCTGGACAACGACTGCTTGGAAACAGGAGCTCCCATCATCCTGTGGGCAAAGGAGACAAAAAGCTAGTCCGATTTTCGGTGGTATTTGGTTCTGAATCAGGTAGTATCGGAGACACCTATGCACATCTAAAAGTGTGCAACAGGCTCTCCTTGATTAGAATACTTGGGAAGTACACTGGTAGATCCAGTGTCCTGATTAGAGGAGAAGCTGAGACCACCTTAGGCAGAAACTTAGGATTACTCCGTAGGGATACCCTGTCTTGGTGAAAAACCAAATAAAGTTCTTTGCACATGAGTACATGAAGTTCAGAAATTCTTCTGGCCGAGGTAATGGCAACTAAAAACAATGTCTTCCAAGTAAGACAACGTAGCTCGCAATCCACGGCTGGCTCAAAGGGTGGCAGCGTAAGCTGCTCCAGGACAAAGGGTAGATCCCATGGTGGAATCGGATCCTTAATTGGAGGTCTAAAGTAGAGAACACCTCTCAGGAAGGCTTGTGCCGTGTCCATCTGAGATGGTGCGTTGGCCTATAGGAATGTGATAGGCTGAGGTGGCACAGAGGTGTACTTTAATTGAGGAGTAGGCCAAACCTGTCTGAAAAAGAGACAGGAGGTCGTCAACCCGACTTTTCTGGACCATTCTGGCCCGAAATCCCCAGCAGGCCACAGGCAAAAATGGCACCATTTCATAGGCGCAAAGTAGCATGACTGTCGAGTTTCTCTCAAGGACCAGCAGAACATCAGCTACCTCTTGCAAGACCCGTGTCGTGAAATGGCTATATCCCTAGTAGCCAAGCGCGTGCAGGCTCAGTGAAAGAGGTCTGGATGGACCAAGAAGCCCGCCTCCTGAGACAACAAGTGAGAGCTGATTGGCAGAGACACCGAGGTTCCCAGGATAGCTGATGAGTAAGAGGGAACCAGATCTGCCTGGGCCAGAGCGGGCGCGATAAGTATCAGCATCGCTTGCTCTCTGCAGTTTCGAAAGACCCTCTGGATCAGCGGAAGGAGGGGAGGCATAGAGGAATCTGCCGCCTAGGAGAAGGACAACGTGTCTCACCAGAAAACACCAGGCCCTGGATCTAGCAAGCAAAAATTGGGCAGTTTTGCATTGGATGGGGACGTGAAAATGTCTAACTCTGGTGTACCCCATCTGCGAAACAGATCCTCCACTACCTCCTGGAGTAGTTCCCACTTGTGGACTCTGGCCTGAGAGCGGCTCAGGCCGTCTGCAATGACGTTGTCCACTCCTGCGACGTGAAAAGCAATGAGGTTTGCGCCGTGTTGCAAAACCCAATCCCACACCCTCATCACCTCCCTGAAAAGTGAGTAGCAATGAGTGCCTCCTTGTTTGTTGAGGTAATACATCATCGCGGAATTGTCAGTTTGTAACAGAAGAGTACCCGGTGGAATTTCCAAGTGGAAGGCCTGCAGGGCGTAAAGAACTGCTCTCATTTCCAGGATATTTACAGTATGTGGAGATGAGCCTCTTGGGCTGTCCACAAGCCCCGAGACTGGACACTGTCGAGGTGTGCACCTATCTGAGCCCTGAGGTGTCTGTGGAGGCGTCTCACTCGGAGATGGCGCAATGGGGGACTCCCACCAACAGATTCTTGGATCTAGCCATCATTGCCAATCCCGGATTACGTGCCGTGATCCAGATTGGGAGCTGCAGATAGAAACATAGAATTTGGACGCAGATAAGGACTGCTTGGCCCACCAGTCTGCCCATTTCCTACCTACTGGATAGCTGCAGATCCTAGTTAACCAGCAGCCTACTTCTTCCTACCCCCACCCCCAGAACTGCCTTATGAATTCCACCACTGATTTTGACTCCACAACCTCCTCTGGAAGGCTGTTCCATGCATCCACAACCCTCTCTGTGAAAGAATACTTCCTTAAATTACCTCTGAGCCGCCCCCCCTCTATCTTCAAATTGTGCCCTCTTGTTCTTGCACCCTCTTTTTTTTGAAAGATGCTACCCTCTTGGACTTTGTTGATTCCCTTGAGGTACTTGAAAGTTTCTATCATGTCCCCCCTCTCCCTCCTTTCCTCGAGGCTATACATATTAAGCTCCTTAAGTCTCTCTTCATATGTCTTCCGGTGCAGACCCTGCACCATTTTAGTTGCCCTCCTCTGGACAGCTTCCATCCTAATTCTTTGCGGAAATTGGGTCTCCAGAACTGCACACAGTACTCCAGATGGGGTCTCACCAGCTGTCTGTACAGAGGGATAATAACTTCCTGTTTTCTACTGGTGATGCCTCTCTCTATGCATCCCAGTATCCCCCAACCCTCCTTGCTGCCCCTCTCACATTGCTTGCCCATCTTTGGGTTATCTGATATGACTACCCCAAGGTCCCTCTCCATTTTTGTTGTTGTTAGTATCTCACCCCATTGTGTACTCTTCCCTGGGTTTTGTTTCCCAGGTGCATTCCATGCACTTCTTAGTACTGAATCTAAGCTGCCACATTTGACCATTCCTCTAACCTTGCCAAGTCCTTCTCATCCTTTCCACCCACCCTGTGCATCAACTCTGTTGCAGATCTTAGTGTTCATCTGCAAAGAGACATACTTTCCTTCCAGTCCTTCTGCAATGTAAACACAAAGACATTGAAGAGGACCGATCTAATACTGAACCCTGACGGTACCCCACTAGTAACCCTCCTTTCTTCTAGAGTGGACTCCATTTACTATTACTCTCTGTGTCCTATTCTCCAGCCAATTCTTTACTCCAGGCTGTCATCTTGGGACCCACTCCCAGGCTAGCTAACTTGTATATTAATCTTTGTGTGGACTGTGTCAAATGCCTTGCTAAAGTCTAGGTAGGCCATGTCCACAGCCCTCCCTGATCTACTACTTTGGTCACCCAGTCAAGAAATCTATCAGATTCATCTGGCATGACCTTCCGCTGTGAATCCATGCTGCCTTGGGTCCTGTGCCCCTCTGGCCTCTAGATACTGACAATTCTTTCCTTTAGAAGTGATTCCATCATTTTCCTTATCACTGAGGTTAAACCAACAGGTCTATAGTTTCCTGCTTCTGCCTTGCTCCCACTTTTGTGAGAGGAATCACATCTGCCCTCCTCCAGTCCTCGGTACCACCCATCCTCCCATGATTTGTTAAAAGGGAGTCAGTGGTGTCACTAGTTCTACCCTTAGTTCTTTATGAATTCTGGGATGAATCCCATCAGGCCCCATTGCTTTGTCCACCTTCAGTTTTAAGAGTTCTTTCAGAACCCTTTCTTCTGTAAATGGCCAGTATCAACTTATGTATCCAGCGTGTTACAACTGTTTGTTTTATGTACCTCCTTCTTCCTTTATAAATACTGAGCAAAAATATTTGTTTAGTATCTCTGCCTTTTCACAGTCTCCCTCATCCCACCCTCCTTCCTCCCTCCCCTTTATTAAGCCTCACTATCCCTCAAGATGGTCTTGCTTTTGATCCCTCATCGACCCGTAACATTCACTGGGTCACCCATATGTGGAGCAGGCTAGCGGGACTGTTGCAATGGCCGCAGTCATGTGTCCGAGCAGGAAAAGGACCAATCTGGCAGAAACGGTCTTATTTGCCAAAATGACCCTGATGAGGGATTTGATGTGTTCCGCTCCATCCTGGGGGAGAAAGGCTTTCCCCTGGATGGTGTCCAGAGCTGCGCCTATGAACTGCAGAGTCTGTGACGGAACCAGGCGTGGCTTCTCTTGATTGATAATAATGCCCAACGTCTCAAACAGAGACTGAGTGTAATGAATGGCGGACATCAGGGCCGAGAGGGCGCCATGAGGAAGCCAGTCAAGTCAGGTGAGGGAACACGCAGAGGCTCTGCCTCCTCAAGTCGCCCGCTTATGACCGCCATACTTCATGAATACCCAAGGTGCTGAGAGACAGTCGAGAGGGGAGGACTCGGAACTGATAATGGTGACCCTGAAACTCGGCGCAGAAACTTCCTGTGCACTTGAGCAATGGGTATATGCAGGTAAACATCCTGCATGTCAGAGAGCTAGAAAGGCACCGTGCTTGAGCATGGGAATCAGGCCTGGGAGGTCACCATGTGGAGCGTTTGTACAGGACCAACTCGTTGTGGTCACTTAGGTCCAGTATCGGACACAGGTCCCCGTTTCTTGGGAACCAGAAAGAAGTGAGAATAATATCCTGCACCCCTCTGGTTCCGTGGTACGTGCTCTATAGCTTCTTTTCCGAGAAGCGCGAGCACCTCCTGCTATAAGAGCAGGGCGTGCTGACCAGAGTAACAGGAAAGCAGGGGAGGTCTTGCCGGTGGGTGGCCGAGAAATTCTATGAAGTGGCCTTTCTTGACCAATTGGAGAACCCACTGGTCGGCGGTAATCGACTGCTACCCTAAAAAGTTGAGAGTGATGCGACCCCTGACCTTTTGTGCCTGCTGATCCAGAGTAGGGCCGGGGGCCGGGATGAAGTCCTGCAGTGGCAGCACCGGTCCCTGCAGGCTGGGCCAGTTCAGTGTAGCGTTGGCCTCTGCCTGGGGACGACAGAGTGGGCTTTACACTGAAAAGTGCCCCTTTGTTGCTGGCCGGAATGTGGCTGCTACCTTTGTAGCCGGCTGCGAAAACAGCTCTGGTTCCTACGAAAGGAACCAGGCCTGGATCTGTACATGACCTGTACAGACCTGACTGCCTTCCCAGCATCCTGAAGTTTGGTGATAACCTTCTCCGAGGGTTCACCAGAAAGTACTTTGCCATTGTAGGGGACGTCAAGAATGTTCTTCTGTAGGTCCGGGGTGAAGCCAGAGACACGGAGCCAAGAGCGTCTCCAGAGACAGATGCCTGAAGCTGCAGCTCAGGCAGACGAGTCCATGAGAATATATGTGGCTCGTGGTACTTGGGTACCCACATCACCCTGTGGAAGGTTTAGGAGCTCTGCCTTCTGAGCAGCCATCCAGAAATTTGCTCGACAGGTCCTGGCCCTGTTCCCACAGGGCGTTCTGAAACTGTACCATGTGAGTTAGGTAGTTCAGGGACCTGATGGTGCATGTAGCAGCCGCATATATGCACCTCCCCAGGGCATCCAGCTGTTTGTATTCCTGGTCTGGTGGCTGTGTGCTCATGTGCTGTGGTCTTCCCGGAATGGTCATGTGAGGCCGTAATGACCAGGGAGTCTGCCAGAGGTTGTTGAGCCAAAAGTACTGGTCCTCTTTCAGGGCCTTGGTACAGGCGGTCAGCATTCTTCGGCACAGCGGGAGTGGAGTGCAGACACTTCCACTCAGCCTTGGTGACGTCCACGAAGGTGTCCACCAAGGGTGGCACTACCACAGGCTTTGGGTCTTTCTGATGAAGATAACGGGCAAGGTGCTGTCTTTTGGGGTCGAGGTCTTCAGCATCCCACCCCATGTTGTCCTGGATGCGTCTCATGATCTCAGAGGAGGAGGGATCATCTGGACGAGACCTGGGAAGGTCATGTGGATCGGGTGATGGAATGCTGAGAGAAGGAGGCGATCTGGAATAATCCGAGGTATCCAATCTGGAGTCCTCCCCTGACGGAGCGTACCAACAACGTCTGGGTTGCTTGGGGCTGGGGGAACCTGATGGAGATCTTGAAGGAATCCTTCTCTTGTCCTTGGATCTACCCCTAAGAGGTGGAGTCAGCTCCTTAGGGGTTAGTGGTCGTCCTGCTGGTCCCTTGGGTGGAGGAGGGGGCGTAGGAGGTGAAGGAGCAGGAAGAGGAGGAGGAGGAGGTTTTATGGGGACCACATCCTTTCGGATGGTGTCCCACCAGAAAGTAAAGAGATCCTTTACTTGTAGATTCATGCCAGACGACGGGCCTGGAGCCAGTGGTCTGTCGCTGGGGTCAGGCGTCGGGTCCGTGGGTGTCTCCGGGATGGGCAAAGGTTCCCTTGGGAGCCCGGCATCCTCAGTGTCGCCCACCTGGTCTTCGGGCAGTGTCGTGTCCTCCTCCATGGAATCCCTGTGACCGGTGTCCACCGGTGACTGGGGGGCAGTCTTCGGCTCCGGTGATTGCGAGGCAGATGCCTTCGGGTCCGGCGAATGCCCGGCCTGCATCTGGTGCCTGGCTGGTGTCCGCGGCTCTGGTGAATGCCTGGTTGACTTCATATGCTTGGCCGATGTCGGGTCCATTGTCCGCTTTAGGGACATCAGGTCTTTAGTCTTCCTGGGTGGTGGATCTGGACCTCTGGGAGACCGATCGAGTCGAGGTCCCAAAGTCGGGTAGATGAGGAAGACTTGTGGTGTTCAGAAGACTTGGAAGAGGCCCGAGAGGTATCGGATGAAGCCGACGGCCTTAAAGTTCTGATGGGCTGGAGAGCTGAAGAATCACCTGAAGCCCGGACTTTGACCAGAGGGGGCTGAGAGCGAACCCTGGAGGGAGAGCGGTCTGATCTGGTGGAGCCTGAGCTATGGGAGTCCGAGGCCCGGTTTGGGGATCTGCACCTTGCTTTCTCTCGGTGTTTATGGGCCTTGGAAGAAGAAGAATCGCCCCTGGAGGAAGGTTCTTGGTCCATCCTGCTAAGTTTTTCTTCCAGCAGATAAGCCTGAAGTGCCTTCTGAAGGCGGATCCTGGTGCAGCTGTTGAACCCTTGGCAAAAGATGCAGGCCTTGGTGTCATGGTCTGGGCCCAAGCACCGCAAGCAGGAGTAATGAGAATCCTTGAAAGGGATCTGTTTTCCATAGGCATATTTGGAAAGGTGTCCCTCAAATGAAGGAGTTGGAGAGGAAATTAGTTTTGATGAAACTCTTGAAGTTCTAAGTTGTGCGCTAGGCAGAGAAAGAGAGGCCGATGCTGGCGAGTTGATGGCGGGAAAATAACTGGGGATTCTGGGGGACCGCCTCCTTATGTACTGTGCCTGACGTCAGGGGCGGGACCGACGTCGGAGGTGGTCCCTACTGAATACTGCTAGCTAGAAAGTGTCCGTGGGGTCCTGGCACCTGCCGGCTTCGCTTCTAATGGTGTAACCTGCTGCAAGAGCTGTTTCTCGAAGTAAGATCTTACTGTAACAGTAGATCTTCGAGAACAGCTCTTGCTGCAGGTTACACCATTAGGACTGAATCCGGCAGGCCGCAGGACCCCAGTGAAAAATTCTAGCCAGCTACATCTAGCGGGGGGCCGCCCCTGTCGGGCCTGCCCCCGCGTTCCCTGCATCATAAAAGGGGCGGCCCCCCGGCGTCCTTCAGTTCTCCCGCCAGAGACTCTGGCATGGCATCGTGATTCTGATGGGAGACCAAGGATCCACCTCCAAAGGAAGACAAACAGTTTGATGGCAGATATGGACCGCTTGGCCCACCTAGTCTGCCCATTTCCCAACCTACAGGATAAGCTGCAGATCCTTGTTAACCAACAGCCTATTTTTTTCCCACCTCCCCCCCACAAGAATTGCCTTATGTCTGCTGCATGCATCCTTGAATTCTCCCACAGTTTTAAGACCCATAACCTCCTCAGGAAGGCTGTTCCATGCGTCCACCACCTCTCTGTGAAAAATACTTCCTCACATTGCCCTGAGCCGTCCCCATCTTCAAATTATGTCCCCTTGTTCTTGCACATCTTTTTCTGGAAGATGCTACCCTCTTGGACTTTGTTGATTCCATTGAGGTACTTAAAAGTTCCTAGCAAGTCCCCCCTCTCCCTCCTTTCTTCAAGGGTATACATATTAAGCTCCTTTAGTCTCTCCTCATATGGCTTCTCTTGAAGACACTGCACCATTTTAGTTACCCTCATCTGGACCGCCTCCATCCTATGTCCTTGCAGAAATGGGGTCTCGAGAACTGGACGCAGTACTCCAGATGGGGTCTCACCAACTGTCTGTACAGAGGGATAACAACTTCCTGTTTTTTGCTGCTGATGCCTCTTCATATACATCCCAGTATTCCCCCAGTCCTCCCTACTGCCTTCTCACATTGCTTGCCAACCTTAAGGTCATCTGATATGATTACCCCCCGGTCCCTTTCCATTTTTGTTGTTACTACCTCACCCCAACTGTGTTATCTTCCCCTGGGTTTTTGTATTATTTTGCACTTCTTTGCACTGAATCCAAGCTACCATACTTCTGACCATTACTCCAACCTTACCAAGTCCCTTCTAATCCTTTCCACGCCTCATTGTGCATCAACCCTGTTGCAGATCTTTGTGTCGTCTGCAAAGAGGCATACTTTTCCTTCCTGTCCCTCTGCAATGTTACTTAAAGACATTAAAAAGGACTGGACCCAGTACCGAATCCAGCGGTACCCCACTAGTAACCCCCCCTTCTTCAGAATGGACTCCGTTTACAATTACTTTCTGTATCCTGTTCTCCAGCCAATGTTTTACCCAGGCTACCACCCTGGGACCCACTCAAAGGCTGGTTAATTTGTTTATTAATCTTGTGTGTCAGACTGTGTCAAATGCCTTGCTAAAGTCTAGGCAGGCCATGTCCACAGCCCCTCCCTGGTCTACTACTTTGATCACCCAAAGAAATCAATTAGATTTGTCTGACATGGCCTTCCGCTGTGGAAACCATGCTGCTTGGGTCCTGTGCCCTCTTCTCCTAGGTACTCAACAATTCTTTCTTTCAGAGCGATTCCTTAACTTTCCCTACCATAGAGGTCAAACTGACAGGTCTGTAGTTTCCTGCCTCTGTCTTGCTCCCACTTTTGTGAAGGGGAATCGCGTCCACCCTCCTCCAGTCATCAAGTACCACACTATCCTCCCATGATTTGTTAAAAATAGTAGTCAGTGGTGTCACTAGTTCTCTCCTTAATTCTTTTAGAATTCTGGGGTGAATCCTGTCAGGCCCCATTGCTTTGTCCACCTTCAGTTTTAGGAGTTCTTTCAGAAAGTACAGTTACCTAAGAACTTACCGTAACAGTAGCTCTTCGAGAACAGCTCTTGCAGCAGGTTACACCATTAAGACTGAAGCCGGCAGGCGCCAGGACCCCACGGAAAAATTCTAGCTAGCTATCTTCAGCGGGAACACCTCTCGACGCCGGGTCCCCTCCGTCCAGATTTAGTACATAAGGGGACGGTCCCGCCCGATTCCCCAGTTCTCCCACCGGAGACTTCCAGCCGCAGGCTGACATCAAAAATGGGAGACCGAGGAACCACTGTCAGAAGACAAACGGGGAAAAAATCCCTGTTAACAAAGGCTTAAGCCATGCCTCCTCCAAGGGGGAAGGTGGGCGGGAAGGTACCTGCTGCAAGAGCTGTTCTCGAAGATCTACTATTACGGTAAGTTCTTACGTAACTGTACTATCTCACTTCGAGACACAGCTCTTGCAGCAGGTTACACCTGTGGGACTGATTCCCAAGCAGTAACGCTGCTAACATTCTAGGAGGAGGAAACTAGGAAATACATTCCAGGTCCTGAATCTAGGACAGGAGACCCTGTAGCACCGCCAGGCCGAAGCCGGCTCTTCGCTGAGAGGTGATGTCCAGCTACAATGCCTGATAAATGTATGCACAGAGCTCCAAGTGGCTGCAGCACATATGGCAGAGGTGGAGACATTTCGGAGTGCTGCAAAGGAGGTGGCCACACCCCTAGTAGAATGACCCCAGACTGTACCCAGGAGGGGCTTTTGTTTGATATCATAACAGTATGAAATACACTAGACAAGCCAGCGAGACAGGGACTGTTTGGATACTGGTTGGCCCATCATCCTTTCAGAAAAGGAAATGAAAAGTTGCTCTGAACTACGAAGTTGTTTAGTTCTGTTGAGGTAATACCTCAAGCTGCGGTGAACATCCAGGGTGTGGAGTAGTGCCTCTCCTCTATTAGAGTAGTTAGAATGAACCCGGCAGGTCAATATCCTGATTGAGAGAGAGTGTAGAAACTACCTTAGGCAAAATTTAGGATTCGTCCTCAGGGATACTCTGTCCTGGTGAAAAACTAAATAAGGCTCTTTGCACATGAGAGCGTGAAGCTCAGAAACTCTTCTCGTCGAAGTAACAGCAACCAAAGACAGCGTTTTCCACGACAGAAAATGCAGCTCGCAATCCACGGCAGGTTCGAAGGGGGGAAGCGTGAGTTGTTCCAGGACAAAGAGCAAATCCCATGGAAGCATAGGGTCCTTAATGGGTGGCCTAAGATGCAACACCCCTCTCAAAAATTCCCGAGAGGCGTCTAATTGTGCTACTGTGCGATGTCCCACTGGAAGGTGGTAGGCAGAGATGGTACAGAGGTGCACCTTGATAGAGGAGTAGGCTAGGCCCGAACGGAAAAGGGAGAGCAGGTAGTCCAACACCACTCTCACCGGGCAACCTAAAGGGGAAAAATCGCGTGATCGCGACCATAAACAGAAACGTCGCCATTTCATGGCATACATCACATGCGTTGCCGGCTTTCTGGCTGCAGAAAGAACTTCCACAACCTCTTGCAAGACCCCTTGACGCAAGATGGCTATGTCTCTAGGAGCCATGCATGCAGGTTCAGTGAGCGTAAGTCTGGGTGGACCAATGAACTTTCCTCCTGAGACAAGAGATAGGAGCTGAACGGCAACGGGAGCGGAGGTTCCTGGGATAGTTGAATCAGTAAAGGGAACCATATCTGTCTGGGCCAAAAGGATCATGGTTGCTTGCTCCCTGCGCAGTTTGAGAAGAACTCTCTGGATCAACGGGAAGGGAGGGAAAGCGTAGAGGAATCTGTCCGCCCAGGAGAGGGACAACGCGTCTCACCAGAACACCAGGCCCTGGATCTAGCGAGCAAAAACTGGGCAGTTTCGTTGGATGGGATACGAACAAGTCCAATTCTGGAGTTCCCCATCGAAGAAACAGATCCTCTGCTACCTCCTGAAGAAGTTCCCATTCGTGGACTCTGGCCTGGGAGCGACTCAGGCCGTCTGCAATCGCGTTGTCCACCCCAGGAACATGTACAGTGATCAGATTTGCGCCGTGTCGAATTACCCAATCCCACACCCTCATGGCCTCCCTGCAAAGGGGGTAAGAGTGTGCGCCTCCTTGTTTGTTGAGGTAATACATCATCGCTGTGTTGTCTGTCTGAAGCAGGAGAGTACTCGGCGGGATATCTGACTGAAAGGCCTGCAGGGCATAAAGGACCGCCCTCATCTCTAGGACACTGATATGGAGATGAGTCTCCAGAGGGGTCCACGTACCCTGGGACTTCACCCCGTCCAGGTGTGCTCCCCACCCTAGACCTGAGGCGTCTGTGGTGAGGATTACCTCCGGGGATGGCGCTATAAACGGGACGCCCGTGGAGAGAGACCCTGGGTCTAGCCACCACTGCCAGTCTCGAATCACGGTGTTAGTGATTCTGACCGGATGCTGCATGTGGTCTTGCCTTTGATCCATTGCTCCTGAGCATCCACTGAGTTACCTGCATGTGGAGCCTTGCAAAAGAGCAGTAGGACTGGCCGCAGCCATGTATGTCGAGCAAGCAAAGGACCGACCCGGCAGGGACGGTCTTGTTCAACGACAACTCCCTGATGAGGGATCTGATGAGCTCCGCTCTGTCGTCTGGAAGAAATGCTCTTCCCTGAACGGTGTCCAGTACTGCGCCTATAAATTGCAGCTTCTGTGACGGTACCAGGAGAGACTTCTCGTGGTTGATTAGGATGCCCAGAGATCGGAACAGGTCCTGGGTGCTCTGGATCACTCGTAACAACACCTCTCTGGAGGCGGCCATGAGAAGCCAATCGTCCAGGTACGGGAACACATAATGGCCCTGTCTCCTTAAAGCCTTCCCGACTGCCATGCACTTGGTAAAGACCCTGGTGCGGATGACAGTCCGAATGGATGGGCTCGGAACTGAAGGTGGACGGCGAAACTATGGCGCAGGAACCCTTATGCGCCTGAGCTATAGGGATGTGCAGGTATGCGTCCTGCATGTCTAGAGACGCTAAGAAGGCGTCTTGCTTCAGCATGGGAATGAGGCCCGGAAGAGTCAACATGCGGAATCTCTTGTATGCAACTGACACGTTGAGGTCGCTGAGGTCCAGAATCGGACGGAGGTCCCCTTTTTTCTTTGGAACCAGGAAGAAGTGGGAATAGTATCCTTGTCCTCTCTGGTTCTCCGGGACGTACTCTATCGCTCCCTTTTGCAGAGCCCAGCAGTACTTCTTGCCAGATCAGTGACTTGTGCTGACCGAGTGCCGGAGAGCAAGGAAATTTTCGAGGGTGGCTTTCTCTTGAATTCTATAAAGTGGCCTCTCCGACCAACTGAAGAACCCACCTGTCGGTGGTTATAGCCTGCCATCCCGGCAGGAAGTTGTCGACCCCCGACCATGATTTCCCGTTGATCCGGGCGGGGGCGAGAAAGGAGTCAGGCTGTGGCGGCTGAGGGCCCGCTGGCTGAACCGGCTTGAGTATGCAGCCTTCGGCCCTGCGGGTTGTTCCCTGGGCTCTGCGGCGGAGCCCTCTGTTGTAAAGTGGGGCAGGGCTGTTGTCTCTCGTCCGTCCCCAAATCGGCTTTGGTTCATGTGAAGGAACTAAGCTTGGTTGGTACATAGCCTGAACCGACCTCACCGCCTTCCGGCCTCTTGGAGTTTAGTAATAATCTTCTCTGAGGGCTTACCAAACAAGACTTCTCCCTCGAATGGAGGCGTCCATGATATTCTTCTGGACGTCCGAGTAAGCACGAGGCAGCGCAACCAGAGTGTCTCCGGATGCATCGCCTGAAGCTGCTGCTCGGGCGAGGAGTCTGCAGAGTCACTCCGTGGCTCGTAGCACTTGGTTCCCCACGCCCCAACCCGTGCAGAAGGAGCTGAAGCATCTCCTCCTTCTGCTCACCTTCCGGCAGTTTTTCAGCCGCTTCCAGACCCCGTTCCCACAAGGCGTTTGGAATTGCACCATGTGGGTCAAGTAATTCAGGGATCTGATGGCTTAGGTAGCGGAAGCATACGTGAGCCTACCCATGGAGTCCAGCTGTTTGGACTCTGGGTCCGGTGGCAGGGTGCTCAGATGTTGTGGTCTCTGGGACCGGTCATGTGAGGCTGTTATGACCAGAGAGTCGGCCTGAGGATGCTGAGTCAAGTACTGGTCTTCCCTGGGAGCCTTGTACAAGCGATCAGCCTTCTTTGGCATTGCCGACAGCGAATGTGGACGCTTCCACGCTGCCTTGGTGACGTCCACGAAAGTGTCTACCAAGGGTGGCACCACCACAGGCTTGGGGTCCTTCTGCCGAAGATACTTTGCAAGGCGTAGCCTTTCCGGGTCTAGCTCTTCCGCATCCCATCCCATGTTCTCTTGGATGTGTCTCATAATATCCAAGAACGAAGGGTCATCCGGAGGAGACTTTGGCATCTCGCGTGGATCCGGAGAAGGGATGGAGAGAGGAGATGGGGATCTGGATGTTGAGAACTCTGATCCCGTGTCCTCCGTCGAAGGCTATCGTCTGCGTCTTCTGGGTCTCTTAGGGCTGGGTGACCTGGAAGAGGTGGACGGAGGTCTCCGTTTTTCTGGTCTCCCCTTTGGAGGTGTTCTGTGCTCTCGGGGAGGAGGTAGTCGGCCTGCCGACCACGATGGGGAGAGGCGCAGGAACCGGAGAATGTCGGTGTAGGAGGAAGGGGTGGGAACCATGTCCTTCTTTATGGTGTCCCACCAGTAAGTGAAGAGCTCCTTCACTTCTACCATGGAAAGGCCAGACGACGGTCCAGGCGCCGGTGGACGGTCGTCGGGTCCCGGCGTCGGCTCTACAGGGGGCTCGGGTAATGGCAAGGGTTCCCTTGGCGTCTCGACAGGACCAGGGTTGCCCGTCTGGTCCTCGGGCTGAGTCAATTCCTCCTCGGTGATGGTCTCCTGACCGACGTCGGGGTTCTCTTCTCAATAGGAGTGGGCGCCGGGCCCCCTACCAGCGTCCGATGATGCACTGGCCTGACCGGCGACGGTCGTCTGGCCGACGGCGGCTCCGGGGATCTGTGGCGAGAGGACGACGACGGGCGCACCGGCGTCGGGTCCTGCGGTCTCTTCAGAGAGGTAAGCTCCAAGGTCTTGCGAGGAGGCAAAGAAGCCGACCTGACGTCGGGTTCAGGAAGGCGGGAACCCGAATTATGGTGATGGTGGCGAGCCCCAGACTTGACCAGGGCCCTGGAGGACGAGGAAGGTCTGGCAGTCTTGGCCTGAGAAGAGGAAGAAGACTTCTTGAACGCAGCAGGGGGAGGCCGAGAGCTGGCCCGGGTAGGGGAGCGGTCGGACCTGGAACCAGAGCTGTGTGAGTCTGAGGCCCTAGACGGGGACCTGGAAGGGGCCTTCTCCCTACGTTTTTCAGCGTGCTTGTGGGCCTTCTTCGAAGAGTCCCCCTTGGAAGACATGGTCTTAAACTTTTCTTCCAGCAAAAAAGCCTGAAGGGCCTTCTGGCGACGGATCCGGGTTCTGCTATTAAACCCCTGGCAAAAGGGGCAGGCCCGGGTGTCGTGGTCTGGGCCTAGGCACCGGACGCAGGCCGCGTGAGGGTCCTTGAAGGGGATCTGTTTCCCAAAAGCACACTTCAGGAGTGACCGGAGGTCGGGGAGGACATCAGAGAAAAACATGATTGAAGAAATTCGAATTTCCCGTAGGAAAGAACTTAACCACGCGTCGCACGCTAGAGACTGAACCGAAGGTCGAGGACATGCAAGTAGGCGGTGGAAGAACTGGGGAATCGGGCGGGACCGCCCCCTTATGTACTACGTCTGACGTCGGAGGCGGGACCAATGTCGGGGGGTGGTTCCCGCTGAAGACAGCTAGCTAGAATTTTTCCGTGGGGTCCCGACGCCTGCCGGCTTCAGTCCTAATGGTGTAACCTGCTGCAAGAGCTGTGTCTCAAAGTAAGATCCCTTTCTTCTGTGAAAGGACTGGGATCATCCTCCCTATCCAGAGTGCTTCTGTTAATTGGATTAGGTAACCCCCTCCTCTTTTGTGAATACTGAGCAGAAGTATTTGTTCAGTATCCCTACTTTTTCACTGTCCCTATCTGCCCACCCACCGTCCATTCTATTCAGCCTCACTATCCCTCCCTTTGTCTTTCTACGCTCCCTGATGTACCTATAAAAGATTTTATCCCAATATATAGTAAGCAATGTATCTGACCTCCTGAGGACAAGGTGGGTGGGAAAGTACCTGCTGCAAGAGCTGTTCTCAAAGATCTACTGTTACAGTAAGTTCTTGCGTAACTGTACTATCTTACTTCACAATACAACTCTTGCAGCAGGTTACAACATTAGGACTAAGTCCCAAGCAGTGTGCGTTACCCCTACAAAACTGGAGGAGGACAGGAGAAGGGTGAAAGAGAACCCCTCATGAAAGGAACCCCTGTGGAACCGTAAGACCAAAGTCTGTTCTGCGCCTGGAGGCTATATCCAGACTGCAGTGCCTGATAAAGGTTTGTACAGTACTCTTAAGTAGCTGCTGCACAGAAGTCTTAGGCCAACACATTTCTTGAGGCAAAAAAGGTTGCCATCCCTCTTGTGGAATGGCCCTTTACTATCTTACTTCGCGGTACAACTCTTGCAGCAGGTTACAATATTAGGACCGAGTCCCAAGCAGTATGCGTTCGGTTTCCGATAACAAAAAACAAAACAGTTTACCAACCACTTTGAAAGTGTCTGTTTTGACACCGGTGTCCCCAGCATCCTGGGGGTAAACAAAAAGATCAACTAGTCTGACTTTCGGTGCATCTGGTTCTAGTCAGATAGTATCTGAGTATCCTGTGCACATCCAATGTGTGCAAGAGGGCCTCTCCTTTATTAGAATACTCTGGGTAATAAACAGGTAAGGGAATCTCTTGGTCGACAGTAAGCTCTAATACTACCTTAGGTAAAAACTTAGGATTGGTCCTTAAGGACACTCAGTCCTTATGGAAATTCAAATACGTCTCTTTACATTTAATTACCTGGAGCTCTGAAATTCTTCTCACAGAAATAACTGCAACTAAAAATAATGCCTTCTCAAAGGGTGGTAGTGTGAACTGTTCCAAAAGAAAAAGAAGATCCCAAGGGGGGATTGGGTCCCTAATGGGAAGTTTTAAGTGTAGAATGCCATGGAAAAAAAGTGTATGACAGGTCCAGTTGGGCCAAGAATTTATCCCTGAATGGTGCATGGTAAGCAGATATTGCTGAAGGGTGCACCTTTATTGAGGAATGGGCTTAACCCGACGTCTGACAAGGAAAGAAGATGCTCTAGTACCGATTTCACTGGGCAAGTTAGAGTATCCAGGCCACAGGCCGAGGATCAAAGGCAAAACCTGTGCCATTTCATGGCATATGTGGCTCTAGTAGAGGGTTTTCTCGCAGCTACTAGGACATAGGCCACTCTGTCAGAGACACCACGGTGAGAGACAGCCAAGTCCTCAGGAGACAGGCGTGCAGATGTACAGATCGCAAGTTTGAGTGAACCTGGGATCCTTTGTCTTGCGACAATAAGTGCGAGCTGGGGGGGGGGGGAAGAGAGGCTCACTCGCTAGTTGATGGAGTAAAGGGAACCATATCTATCTGATACAATAAGGGGCCACCAGAATCATGTTTGTTCCTTCGTTCTGCAGTTTGAGCAGGACTCTCTGGATCAACGGGTAGGGAAGGCATAAAGGAATCTGCCTGTCCAGGAGAGGGATAACGTTTCTTGCCAGAAAACACCAGGCCATGGATCTAGTGAGTAGAAACTGGGCAGTTCTGCGTTGAATGGGGAGGCAAATAGATCTAGTTCTGGCATTCCCCATTTTGCAAAGAGAGTTTCTGCAATGTGTTGCAGGAGCTCCCATTCGTGTGCATCGGATCTGGATCTACTGGGTAGATCCACTAGCGTGTTCAGTAACTCTGGGACATGGACTGCAGACAGGGTGATGTGTTCTATTGCCAAGTACCATACTTTCATTGCCTCTTAGCAGAACTGGTATGAATGAGTGCCCCCTTGTTTGTTGATAATAGAACACTACTTGCATATTGTCCACTTGAATCAGTAGGTGCCCTGGAGAAAGTACTGGTCTTAACACTTGCAGGGCGTAAAGAATCACCCTCATTTCCAGGATACTTATGCGGAGGGAACCTTCTGTTCTGGACCATAGACCCTGGGTCCTTCTGTTGCCCAGATGAGCACCCCAGCCTGATCCTGATGCGTTCGTGGTCAGAGTCGCTGCTGGAGTGGGTGATCGGAATGGGACACTCACTGCAAGGTGTTCCTGAACTAGCCACCATTGCAATACTCTGTGAAAAGAGTTGGGGACAGAGACCATTTTGTTAAGATCATCCTGGCGTTGATCCCAGTGGACTGAGTGTCCACTGAATGGTTCACATGTGTAGGTGAGACAGTGGAACTGTGGCTGCCATGTGGCCCAGAAGGCGCAACATGGTCCGTGCTGAGACCTGTCTCTGTCCTAGGAGAGGTCTTGTTAGGTTCCTTAGGTGTCCTGTCCTGTCATTTGGCAGGAAGGCCCTTCCTTTCATGGTGTCCAACAGTGTCCTGATGAACTGCAGCCTTTGACAGGGTGTGAGGGTCGACTTTGGTAGGCTGATAATGACACTGAAGTTTTTGAATATTAAAAAGGTGTCCTTTAGTGCCTGAAGCAAGCCCTCCTTGGACGATGTGGTCAGTAGCCAATTGCCCAGATAAGGAAAGACGTGGTGGTCCCATCTCTTTAGGGCCGCGGCTACTAATGCTAAGCACTTGAAGACTCTTGGAGCTGATGACAGCCCAAAGGGCAGTGCCCGGAATTGAAAGTGCTGACCTTGGAACTCGAACTGCAGGAATCTTCTGTGCTGTCTTCCGATGGGGATATGGAGATAGGCATCCTGCATATCCAGTGATGCAAGCCAAGCTCCCTGGCGTAATATCGGGATCAGGCTTGGTAAGGTGACCATCCTGAAGTGTTTGTACGCCACAAGTGTTTAGATC
Source organism: Neoceratodus forsteri (assembly GCA_016271365.2). NCBI lineage: Eukaryota > Metazoa > Chordata > Ceratodontiformes > Ceratodontidae > Neoceratodus > Neoceratodus forsteri. The sequence continues at coordinate 678,404,212 of CM028133.1, read as the reverse complement.
ACTGAGGTCCAGTATTGGGCGTAAATCCCCAGTCTTTCTGGGTACTAAACAGAAGTGGGAATAGTACCCCTTTCATCTCTGGATCCATGGGCCGGGCTCTATGGCTTCTTTTACTAGGAGAGCTTGCATCTCTTCCCGAATGAACACTGCGTGCCGTTTTGAATACAAGGAGAGAAGCAGTGGTCTGGATGGTGGCTGCCCAGCGAATCTGATAGAATGCCCTCATTGAATGAGCTGAAGAACCCACTGATCGAGGTAATCTGCTGCCACCCTGGTATGTGTTTGGAGAACAACCCCTGACTGCCTCTTCCCCCTGGGCTGGAGAGAGAGGGAGGAATGTCCATCAACGAGTCAGGCAGTGGAGGGGGAGGGGAGGTTTGCCTGAAGGGATTGTGTGTTCCTTACACCTGCTTCTCCTGCAGCTTGAGAGGGGCCCTTCCGGCCAAAGCCTCCTCTGTGCTGCTGTCCGAATCATGGCTGCTGTCCCCGTTTTCCTCTGAAACGGTTCTGTTGCCTCCAAAATGGCTTCGGCTTTGGTCTGTACATGGACTGTACGGTCCAAGCCGCCTTTCCTGCATCTTGCAATTTTTTATCATCTTTTCGGATTCCTCCCTGAATTGAACCAAGCCTCTGAAAGGGACATCTAGAATGCCCTTCTGGATGGCCGGTGTAAATCCTGATACCCTCAACCAGGAGTGTCGTCTTAGGCACACACCTGATGCTGCACTTTTTGTGGCTGAATTCGCAGAGTCACATGCCGCTCTGAGTACTTGTATGCCCACATCAGAGCCAGTCTGGAGAAGTTTTGTAAGCTCTTCCTTTTGGTCTCCATCCGGAAGGTTGCTTACCAAATCTGGGCCTTGTTCCCACAGGGCGTTTTGAAATTGGACCATGTGGGTCAAGAAGTTTAATGAGCAGGTGGAACATGTACACCTCAGCCACATTTACCTCCCCATGAAGTCAAGCTGTTTTGACTCTCGGTCCGGGGGCTGGGTGCTCAGATGTTGTGGCTTCTGTGATCCATCGTGTGTGGCAGTGATCACCAAAGAATCTGCCACTGGTTGCTCTCCCAAACAAGGGCCCTCCAAGGGAGCCCAATAACGGCAGTCCACCTTATTAGGGACTGCTGAGGAAATGAAGGAGAGAGTCCAAGCAGCCATGGTCACGTCCTGGAAGGTATCGACTAACGGCGGGACCACCACTGGTTTGGGATCCTTTTGACTTAGATACTTGGTGAGGTGGTGCTTCTCAGGATCCAAATCTTCCATGTCCCACCCCCATGTTATCTTGGATATGCCTCATTATATCCATAAATGTTGGGCCGTTGAGGAACCTAGGCAAATCCCTTGGATCTGGTGAAGGGATGCAGAAAGGAGAGCCTTATCTGGAAGACACATAAGAGAAGTGAGATTCGTCAGTGCAAGAGGAAAGTACAGTTACGTAAGAACTTACCGTAACAGTAGATCTTCGAGAACAGCTCTTGCAGCAGGTAACACCATTAGGACTGAAGCCGGCAGGCATCAGGACCCAACGGAATTCTTCTAGCTAGCCAAGTTCAGCGGGGCCCGCCCGGCGCCGGTCTCGCCTCCGGCGTCAGGCGTAGTACATGAGGCGATCCGCCAGATTCCCAGTTCTCCAGCCAGAGACTTCCGGCCACAGGATGACATCAGAATGGGAGACCAGAATCCACCATCAGAAGACAAAAGGCGTGAGCCCTGCTCAAGGCTCGATGAAGCCATGCCTCCTCCAAGGGGAAGGTGGGTGGGAAGGTACCTGCTGCAGGCTATTCTCGAAGATCTACTGTTACAGTGAGATTCTTCGTAAAGTGACAGTTACGTGAGACTTACCGCAACAGTAGATCTTAAGGCTAGCTCTTCGGCGAAATCTCGATAGAACTAGAAGCCGGCGGTCAGGACCCCCAGGAAAAATTCTAGCTAGCTATCTTCAGCGGGGACTGCCTCACGTCTCGGGTCCCGCCTCCATCAGAGCGTGTACATAGGGAGGTCCCTTGGATTCCCAATTCCTCCACGTAAGACTTCCGGCCGCAGGATGAAATCAGAATGGGAGACCGGATCCACGTCAGAAGAAAATAAGGAATGAAAATCCCAACATGTAAAGGCAAAGCCATGCCTCCTCAAGGGGAAGGTGGGCGGGAAGGTACCTGCTGCAAGGCTGTTCTCGAAGATCTACTGTTACAGTGAAGTCCTACGTAACTGTACTATCTTACTGAGACACAGCTCTTCGACAAATTACCTAATAGGACTGATTCCCAAGCAATGCTTGTCCAGAAATGAGGGGAGGAGAAAAATAGAAATACATTCCAGGTCCTGAACCTAGGACAGGAGACCCTGTAGCACCCAAGGCAGAAACCAGCCCTTGGCCGAGGCGTGTCAAGCTATAGTGCCTGATAAAGGTATGCACAGAGCTCCAAGTGGCTGCAGCACAAATAGCAGAGGTGGAAGCGTTTTGGAGTGCTCGAAGGATGTAGCCACACCTAGCAGAATGACCCGGATAGAACCGGGAGGGGCTTTTGTTTTTATATCATAACAGTAGAAATACACTGGACAAGCCAGCGAGACAAAGTCTGTTTGGATACTGATTGGCCCATCACTCTCAGAGAAGGAAGCGAAAGCTGATCAGAACTACGAGAGGTTTAGTTTCTGTTGAGGTAATACCTCAGGCTGCGGTGAACATCCAGGTGTGGAGCAAAGCCTCTCCTCTATTTGAATAACTCGGGAAGTAGACGGAAGGTCAATATCCTAGTTTAGAGTGAGTGAAGAGACCACCTTAGGTAAAACTTGAGGTTAGTCCTCAGGGATACTCTGTCCCGGTGGAAAACTAAATAAGGCTCTTTGCACATGAGTGAAGCTCAAATTCTTCTCGCTGAAGTAACAGCAATTAAAAAAAAATCTTCCACGACGAAAGCGTAGCTCGCAATCATGGCAGGTTCAAGGGCGGGCGTGAGCTGTTCAGGACAAGAGCAGATCCTATGGAGGCACAGGGTCCTAATGGGAGGCCTAAGGTGTAACACTCCCTAAGAAATTCCGGAGGCGTCAATTGAGCTGCTATGATGCCCCACCGGAGGTGATAGGCAGAAATGGCACAGAGGTGCACCTTAATAGGAGTAGGCCAGGCCTGAATGAAAAAGGAGGAGGAATAATCAACACTACTCCCACAGGACAACCTAAAGGGAAAAATAGCGAGCTCGTGACCATAAACAAAAACTGCGCCATTTCATGGTGTATGTCGCATGCGTTGCCGGTTTTCTGGCTGCAGAAAGAACCTCTGCAATCTCTTGCGAGACCCCGTGACGCAAGATGGCTGTGTCTCTAGGAGCCAAGCATTCAGGTTCAGAGAACGTAGATCGGATGGACCAATGAACCTTTCTCCTGAGACAGTAGGTGGGAGCTGAGGCGGCACCGAGGCGGGGGTTCCGAGATAGCTGCACCAACAAGGGAACCAGATCTGTCTGGGCCAGAATGGGGCCACCAGAATCATGTGTCGTGCTCCCTGCGCAGTTGAGAAAAACTCTGGATCAATGGGAAGGAGGAAGCGTGGGGGAATCTGTTCTCCAGAGAGAGGATAGCAGCGTCCTCGCCAGAAAACACCAGGCCCTGGATCAAAGCGAGCAAAATTGGGCAGTTTTGCGTTGGAGGATGAACAAGTCTAGTTCTGGAATTCTACTGAAGAAACAGGTCCTTTGCTCACCTCTTGAAGGAGTTCCCACTCGTGGACTCTGGCCTGGGAACGACTCAGGCTGTCTGCAATCGTGTTGTCCACACCGGGAACATGCACAGTGATCAGATTTGCGCCGTGTCCGATTACCCAATCCCACACCCTCATGGCCTCCCTGCAAAGGGGGTAAGAGTGTGCGCCTCCTTGTTTGTTGAGGTAATACATCACCGCCGTGTTGTCTGTCTGAAGCAGGAGAGTACACGGTGGGATTACTGACAAAGGCCTGCAGGGCATAGAGAACCGCCCTCATCTCTAGGACACTGATGTGGAGATGAGCTTCCATCGGGGACCACGTACCCTGGGACTTCACCCCGTCCAGGTGCACCCCCCACCCAAGGTGAGGGTTACCTCCGGGGACGGCCACAAGCAGGGGCCCTGCGAGGCGACCGAGGGACTAGCCACCACTGCCAGTCTCGAATCACTGAGTTCGTGATCCTGACGGATGCTGCAAGTGGTCTTGCCTTTGGTCCCATTGCACTTTGAGCATCCACTGGGTTACCCGCATGTGGAGCGTTGCGAAAAGGACAGTCGGAATGGCCGCAGCCATGTGTCCGCGCAAGCGAAGGACCGACCTGGCAGGCACGATCCTGTTCGACAAGTCCCTTATGAGGGATCTGATGCGCTCCGCTCTGTCGTCCGGAAGAAAAGCTCTTCCCTGAACAGTGTCCAGTACTGCGCCTATAAACTGCAGTTTCTGTGACGGTACCAGGAGAGACTTCTCGTAATTTATGAGAATGCCCAGAGATTGGAACATGTCCTGGGTGCTCTGGACTTGATAACAAGCGCCTCTCTGGGGGGCCATGAAAGCCAGTCGTCAGTGCAGGAACACATGGTGGCCCTGTCTCCTCAAAGGCGCTGCCCACATTTCGCCATGCACTTGGTAAAGACCCTTGGTGCGGATGACAGTCGAGCGGAAGAACTCGGAACTGAAAGTGGTGGTAGAAACTCGAGCGCGAGGAACCTCTGGTGCGCCTGAGCTATAGGGATATGCAGGTATCGTCCTGCATGTCTGAGAGACGCTAAAAGCGTCTTGTTTCAGCATGGGAATAAGGCCGGAAGAGTCACCATGCGGAATCTTTTGTAGGCGACCGACACATTGTGGTCACTGAGGTCCAGAATCGGATGGAGGTCCCCTGATTTCTTGGGAACCAGGAAGAAGTGAGAATAATATCCTCGTCCTCTCTGGTTCTCCGGGGCGTACTCTATCGCTCCTTTTTCTTGGGGGCTGTGAGTACCTCTTGCCAGATCAAATTTTGTGCTGACCTGGATACCGGGAGAGCAAAGGAGGCCTCGGGGTGGCTTTACTGCGAATTCTATAAAGTAGCCTAGACTGACCAACTGCAGAACCCACCTGTCGGTGTGTAGCCTGCAATCCGGCAGGAAGTTCACAATCGACCCGACCATGATTTCCCGTTGATCCTGAGGCGGGGGCCAGAAAGGAGTCAGGCTGTGGCGGCAGATGGGCCGCTGGCTGGGTCGGCCTAGGGAATGCTGACCTCGGCTGGCGGGCTGTTTTCCTGGGTTCTCACGAGCGGGCCCCTCTGATGTGAGAGCCGAGGCTGCTTCCTCTGTGTCCGCCCACAGCGGCTTTGGTTCCTCTGAAAGAACCAAGCTTGGAATCAGATACATGACTTGAACCGACCTTAGCCTTCGGCCTCTTGAAGTTTAGTATGGTATTCTCGGAAGGATTACCAAATAAAACTTCTCTCCCTCGAGCAGGCGTCCATAATGTTTTCTGGACATCGGGTAAAACGGAGACACGTAACGGGAGTGTCTCCGGAGGCGTCGTCAAAGCTGCTGCTCGGGGCCGATGGTCAGCGGGTAAATGCAGCGGCTCGAAGCGCGGATCCCCGTCTGAACCCGTGCGGAGGCTGGAGCATCTCCTCCTTCTGCTCACCTTCTGGCAGCTTTTCAGCGCCTCCAGACCCTGTTCCCAAGCGTTCTGGAATTGAACCATGTGGGTCAGGTAGTTCAAGGATCTGATGGCGCGGGTAGCGAGAGCGTCGTGCGCCTGCTCAAGTCGTCCAACTGTTTGGACTCTGGGTCCGGTGGCAGGGTGCTCAAATGTTGCGGCCTCTGTGACCCGGTCATGTGAGGCTGTGATGACCAGAGAGTTGGCCTGAGGGCTGCTGTGTCAGGTACTGGTCATCCATAGGAGCCTTGTACAAAGACGATCAGCTTTCTTGACTGCCGAGCAAACATGGGCGCTTCCGCCTGCTAGTGGCGTCCACGAAAGTCTCCACCAAGGGTGGTACCACCACAGGCTAGGGTCCTTCTGCCGAAGATATCTGGCGGGCGTAACCTTCTAGGGGTCTAGTTCTTCTGCATCCCATCCCATGTTCTCCTGGATATGTCTCATAATATCCATGAACGAAGGGTCATCCGGAGGAGATCTCGGTGTCTCACGTGGGTCCAGAGAAGGGATGGAGAGAGGAGATGGGGATCTAGAGAAAGAATAGACTGATCCCATGTCCTCCGTCGACGGCGACCGTCGGTGTCTCCTGGATCTCTTGGGGCTGGGTGATCCAGAAGAGGATTTCGACGGAGGTCTCCGTTTTTCTGATCTTCCCCTGGGAGAGGATCTAGGCTCGGTTGGGGGGTGCGGACTGCAGCCCGAAGGTGAAGGGGCTGGTACAGGAGGAGGGAAGAGGAGGAGGAGGAGGGGCGGTGGAGCCATGTCCTTTAATGGTGTCCCACCAGTAGTGAGATCCTTCACTTCCGCTAAAGAAAGGCCCGGCCCAGGCGCCGGTGGGCGAGTCGTCGGGTCAGCGTCGGCTCACAGGGGCCTCGGGTAAAGCAGGTGCCCTGGGAGTTTCGGCGGGCCGGGTCGCCCGTCTGGTCCTCGGGCTGCGTTAAGTCCTCCTCAGTCAACTTCTCCTGACCGGCGTCGATTGAGGCGTGGAACCCTCTTCTCAGGGATGGTTCATCGCTGGGATGGTTTGGCGGCGGCCGTCGACGGCGAGCAGCGGCTCCAGGAAGAATGGCGTGCGGCCGACTACGGTGAGAGGCGGCGTCAGATCCTGAGGTCTCTTCAGCGGTGTGAGCTCCAAAGTTTGCGGAGGCACAGAAGGCGACGGACCGGCCGGAGCCGAAGGGCCGGAACCCGACTTCTGATGATGGTGGTGGCGCTCCCCGGACTCCGCCAAGGCCTTGGAAGAGGAAGAAGATGACAGCCTGGCGGACTTGGCCTGAGAAGAAGGCTTTCTTACCGCAGCCGGGGGAGGTTGAGAGCTGGCCCTGGAAGGAGAGCAATCGGACCGAGAACCGGAGCTGCGGGACACCGAAGCCCTGGAAGGGGACCTGGAAGGGGCCTTCTCCCTTCTTTTCTCCGCGTGCTTGTGGGATTTGGACGAAGATTCCCCCTCGGAGGACATGGTCTTCAGTTTTTCCTCCAACAAAAAAGCCTGGAGGGCCTTTTGACGTCGGATCCTGGTTCGGCTGTTGAACCCCTGGCAAAGCGAACAGGCCTGAGATATCATGGTCTGGGCCCAGGCACCTACTTGAGCCGTGTGGGGGTCACTTGAAGGGATCTGTTTCCGCAAAGCACACTTGGAGGATGACCCGAGGTCGGAGAGGACATCAGCAACAATCTTGCTTGAGAAAATGAATTTTCCGAAGCTCTGAACCACCCGTTGCGCTAGACTGAAACGAAGGGTCAAGACATGCAAGTCGTGTGAGGGAAAGAACTGTGGGAATCTGGCGGGACTGCCCCTTATGTACCATGCCTGGCGTCGGAGGCGGGACTGACGTGGGGCAGTCCCGCTGAAGACAACTAGCTAGAATTTTCAGTGGGGTCCTGGCGCCTGCGGCTTCAGTTCTAATGGTGTAACCTGCTGCAGAGCTGTGTCTCGAGTAAGATCTGTACTATCTTACTGAGATACAGCTCTTCGACAAATAACCGATACCAATCCCACACTCTCATGGTTTCCCTGCAAAGGGGTAAAGTGTCGCCTCTTGTTTGTTGAGGTAACATCATCGCCGTGTTGTCTGTCTGAAGCAGAAGAGTGCAGCCAGGATTTCTGACTGAAAGGCCCTGCAGGCGTGAGGACCACCCTCATCTCCACCCGCGTTGATGTGGAGGTGGGCTTCCTGAGGGATCCATGTTCCCTGGGACCTCACCCGTTCAAGTCGCTCCCCACCCTAGCCCTGAGGCGTCTGTGGACAGGATTATCTCCAGGGATGGCAATGTAAATGGGACACCATGAGAAAGTGTCCTGGGTCAAGCCACCATTGCAGTCTCGAATCCATGACATTTGTGATTCTGACCCGGATGCTGCATGTGGTCTTGCCTTTGGTCCCCTGCACTTGAGCATCCACTGAGTTACCCATGTGGAGCCTTGCCCAGGGACTGTCGAGATGGCGCAGCCCGGTGTCCGAGCAGATGAAGGACCAGCCTGGCAGGGACACTCTTCTTCACCGCAGAGATCCTGATGAGGGATCTGATCGTTCTGCTCTGTCGTCGGCAGAAATGCCTCCCCTGAGCGGTATCCAGAACTGCGCCTATGAACTACAGCTTCTGGCAGCCAGTGCGAGGAGAGACATCTAAGTAGTTGATTATAATGCCCAGAGACTAGAACAAGTCTGGGTGCTCTGAATAGCCAGCAACAACGCCTCTCTGGAAATCATGAAGCCAATCGTCTAAGTATGGAACACATAGTGGCCCCTGTCTCATAAGGACGCTGCCACACTGTCCATGCATTTGGTAAAGACCCTGGGGCCGATGACAGTCCGAACGGAAGGGCCCGGAACTGAAAATGGTAGCTGAGGAACTCGAAGCGCAGGAACCTCCTGTGCACTTGAGCCACAGGGATGTGCAGGTAGGCGTCCTGCATGTCTAGGGATGCTAAAAAGGCTGTCCTGCTTCAGCATGGGAATGAGGCCCGAAAGGGTCACCATGCGAAATCGTTTGTAGGTGACCGACGTATTTAGGTCACTGAGGTCCAAGATTGGACGGAGGTCCCCTGTTTTCTTGGGAACCAGAAAGAAGTGGGGAATAGTATCCGAATCTGTCTGGTTCTCTGGAACATACTCCACAGCTCCCTTCTGCAGGGCGTGGTATTTCTTGCCTGATAAGCAATTTGTGCTGACCGAGTAGCAGGAGGCAGAAGAGGCCTCGAGGGTGGCTTGTCTGCAAATTCTATAAAGTGGCCTTTTTGACCAACTGAAGAACCCACCTGTCGGTAGTTTGGACTGCCATCCTGGCAGGTGATGCTGTCAGACCCCGACCTTGATGTCCCGTTGATCCTGAGGCGGGGGCGGGAAGGAGTCAGGCTGTGGCGGCGGAGAGAGCCGCGGGCTGAGCCAGCTTAGCTGGACGCTGACTTCTGCCCGCGGGCTGTCTTCCCTGGGCTCTGCGGGAACCAACGTCCCTCTGTTGTGGACCGGTACGGGACTGTTGTCTCTGTGTCCGTCCACAAAAATGGCTTTGGTTCCTACGAAAGGAACTAAGCTTTGGTTGGTACATTGCCTGGACCGACCTCACCGCCTTCCCGGCCTCTTGGAGCTTGGTGAGAACCTTCTCAGAGGGTGCACCAAAGAGAACTTCTCCTTCGAAAGAGGTGTCCATAATTTTCTTCTGGACGTCCGGGGTAAATCTGAAGACAGGAAGCCATGAGTGTCTCCGGGAGTATCGCCTGAAACTGCACGCTTTGGCAGAGAGGAGTCCATGGAATCATCACCTGACTCGCCAACACACCTAATTTCCCCACGTCCGAACCCGTGGGAGGGCTACCAACATCTCCTCCCTCCTGCTCACCTTCTGGCAATTTCTCCGCCAGATCCAGTCCCTGTTCCCACAAAGCATTTTGGAACTGCACCATATGGGTCAAGTAGTTCAGAGATCTGATGGCACAGGTGGCGGAAGCATACGTGGGCCTGCCCATAGCATCCAGCTGTTTGGACTTTGGGTCCGGTGGCAGGGTGCTCAAATGCTGCGGTCTCTGGGACCGGTCATGAGAGCCTGTGATGACCAGAGAGTCGGCCAGAGGATGTTGAGCCAAGCACTGGTCCTCCTTAGGAGCCTTGTACAGGCGGTCAGCTTTTTTTCGGCATTGACGGGAACGAGTGTGGAAGCTTCCACGCTGCCTTGGTGACGTCCACAAAAGTGTCCACCAAGGGTGGTACCACCACAGGCTTGGGATCCTTCTGCCGAAGATATCTAACAAGACGTAGTCTCTCGGGGTCTAACTCTTCTGCATCCCAGCCCATGTTCTCTTGGATATGTCTCATGATTTCCATGACGATGGGTCATCGGAGAGATCTAGGAAGCTCACGTGGGTTGGAGGTGGATCGGAGAGGGGAGAGGATCTGGATCTTGTCGAGGACTTGATCCTGTATCCTCCATCAAAAGCGAGCAGCGTCTTCTGGGTCTCTTAGGACTGGGTGACCCTGAAGAGGATCTAGACGGAGGTCTCCTTTTGTCTGGTCTTCCTCTTAGAGGGTCCGTAGGCTCCTGGGGGGGGGGGTACTCTGCCTGCTGCCCTGGATGGGGAAGGGGGTGCAGGGGCCGGAGGGGTCACAGGTGGTGGAGGAGGAGGAGGAGGTGTGGGAACCACATCCTTTTTAATGGTATACCACCAGTAGGTAAATAGCTCCTTAACCTCTGAAAAAGAAAGGCCCGACGACGGACCGGGAGCCAGTGGCCGGTCGTCGGGTTCCGGTGTCTGCTCCTCAGGGTCCTCAGGTTGCGGGGAGGGTTCCCTGGGAGGCTCGACAGGACTGGGTCCGCCCGTCTGTTCCTCGGGCTGCGTCAATTCCTCCTCCATAATAGTCTCCTGACCGACGTCGGTAGGGGGCGTCGGGGTCCTCTTCTCAGCTCATGCGGACGTCGGCCCTCCTGCCGACGACCGAGAGGGCAAAGGCCTGACGGCCAGGCGTCTGGCGGTCGGCGGCTCCTGGGACCCCGGTGATGAGTGGCCGGTCGAGTCTGGACGGCCTAAGCCGAAGTAAGCTCCTTAGTCTTCCGCTGGGGAGGAGGAAGGAGGAGGCAGACCAGACGCCGGGTTCAGAATGGCGGGAAACCGGCTTGCGGTGATGATGATGGTCCCCAGACCTAACCAGGGCTTTGGAAGAAGAGGACGAAGAGGGCCTGGATGTCTTGGCCTGTGAGGAGGAAGAGGAGCCTGAAGGTTTCTTCACCGCAGCGGAGGGAGGCTGAGAGCAGGCCCGGGAAGGCGAACGGTCGGACCGGGAGCCGGAACTATGGGAGTCAGAGGCCCTAGACGGGGACCTGGATGGAGCCTTCTCCCTGTGATTCTCCGAATGTTTCTGGGCTTTCTCAGCAGAACTCCCCTTGGAGGTGTCCAAGGCCTTAACTTTCTCCTCGAGCAGGAACGCCTGCAGAGGCTTCTGGCGACGGATCTGGGTCCGGCTGTTGAACCCCTGGCAGAAAATACAGGACCGGGTGTTGTGGTCTGGGCCCAGGCACCGGACGCAGGTCGAATGCGGATCCTTGAACGGGATTTGCTTCCCACAGGCGCATTTCAAGGGATGGCCTTCAACGGAGGTTGGAGAGGACATCAGACAGCAACTGAGCCGAAAAAAAGAACTTTTTCCCAAAGGAAGAACTTGACCATGCGTCACGCGCTAGAAACGATCCGAAGGGTCAAGACATGCAAGTCGACGGTAGGAAAAGAACTGGGGAATCTGGCGGGACCGCCCCCTTATGTACTACGCCTGACATCGGAGGCGGGACCGATGTCAGGGGCCGTCCCGCTGAAGTTAGCTAGCTAGAAGAATTCTGTGGGGTCCTGACGCCTGCCGGCTTCAATCCTAATGGTGTTACCTGCTGCAAGAGCTGTATCTCGAAGTAAGATTCATATCACCTGCGGTGCTTCTTGGACCTGTGCACGCTTGGTGAGCGAGAAGGGGTCTATGATGGAGACCCTGGATGCTTCTCTTTATGCTTCCTCTACCTGCGCATGCTTGGGGAGCAGGAATGGGTCTGTGATGGAGACCTTGGCCACTTCTCCTTGGACCAGCCCCTAGGTTTTGGACTATACATAGGTGCACAGACAGTGTCGGCAGATAAGGGCCTATGGCCCACTTAGTCTGCCCATTTGAGTTTGTAACTTCAGTTTATGTTCTCCTAGAACTCTGTTGTCCCTTAACCCGACCTCCAGAATTCCTTTATGTCCATCCCATGCATTCTTAAATCCCATGCATGTTTCAGCCCCCACCACTTCCTCAGGCAGGGTGTGCCACTTGTCTACCACCCGTTCTGTGAAGAAATTCTTCCTCACATTTTCTCTGACTCGCCCTCCCTCCAACTTCATCCCATGCCCTCTAGTCCTGGAACATCTTTTTTGCTTAAAGATAGTTTATTCTTGCACCCTGTTCCTCCCTGCAAGATACTTGTATGTCTCTATCATGTCCCCTCTCTCCCTCCTCTCCTCCAAGGAGTACATATTCAATTCCTTCAACTTGTCCTCATAGGACTTGTGATGCAATCCATGTACCATCTTTGTTGCCCTCCTCTGAACCTTCTCTACCCTATGTCCTTATGTAAGTAAGGTCTCCAGAACTGTACACTGTACTCCAGGTGGGGCCTCACTAGTGTCTTGTAAAGTGGAATCATGACCTCCCTTTTCTTGCTGGTGATGCCCCTGCCTATGCATCCTATTTGCTTTACCTGCTGCCTTGTCACTGTTTCCCTACTTTGGGGTCATCAGAGCGATAACCCCAAGATCCTTTCTGCTTGGTGCATGCTATATCCTCACCCAACCCCCACCCCCATCCCAAAACTGATATATTGTGCCTGGGTTTTGTGCCCCATATGCATTATCTTGCACTTCTTTGCACAGAACTTCAACTGCCAAACCCCTGACCATTCTTCAAGTTTCTGCAGGTCCCTTCTCATTCTGTCTACACCCTCTGGTGTCTCTACTCTGTTACAGAGCTTTGTGTCATCAGCAAACAGTGAAATTCTGCCTTCTAGGTCCTGTGCAATGTCACTGATGAAGATGTTGAATAGGACCGGTCCCAGCACTGATCCCTGTGGTCACTCTTCCCTCTGTGGAGTGACAGTCATTTACCACCACCCTGTGTGTCCTGCTGCCCAGCCAGTTCCCTACCCATTACACTACTGTCCTGCCCACACCGATATTCCCTAGTTTGTGTAATAGTCTTCCATGTGGCACAGTGTCAAAGGCCTTGCTGACGTCCAGATAGGCCATGTCCACTGCCCTTCCCGGATCCACCTCCCTAGTCATCCAGTCAAAAAAAATCAACGAGGTTGGTCTGACATGACCTCCCCCTGGTGAAACCATGCTGCCTTGGATCCTGCAGTCCACTGACAACCAGATGTTCCTCCAAACTCTCCTTCAGTAGTGCTTCCATGATCTTCCCCACTACTGAGGTGAGGCTGACTGGTCTGTAGTTACCTGCTTCCTCTTTGTTCCCACTTTTGGAATAAGGGGACTACATCTGCTGTCCTCCAGTCTTTGGGTACCTCCCTTGTTTCCAGTGATCGGCTAAACAGGATAGCCAGAGGTTCAGCCACCACTTCTCAGAGTTCTTTAAGGACCCTGGGGTGCACCCCATCTGGCCCCATTGCTTTATCAACTCTTATTACCTCCAGTTCTTTCAGGGCCCCTTCTCGTGTAAAGGTACTTGTGTCCATTTCTGCACCATTATCACCCATTGTACTCCCTTCAGACCCATTACCCTCCTCTTCCTCAGTAAAGACTGAGCAGAAATACCTGTTCAATATGTCAGCTTTACTGTTGTCATCTCCATACATCATCCTCCCTTCAGTCTCACTATCCCTCCTTTGCCTTTCTTTTTTTCACTTATGTACCTGTAAAAGGTTTTGTCCACTCTACCCACTGATTTTGCAATGTGCTCTTCTGTCTGAGCTTTGGCTTCCCTTATTGACCTCCTGCCTCCTTTGCTTCTCCTGGTACTTCTCCTATCCCTTCTGCCTGTGTCTTTTTGTGTTGCCTGAATGCAATCTTTTTGTCTTTCACTTTCTTTGCTACCTCTTTGGAAAACCATAATGGTCTCCTCTTCCTTTTCCTCTTGCTAATCTGCTTAATGCATAATTATGTTGCTTTTGTAATCCCCATTTTAAATACTGCCCACTGTTCCTCAACCCCTGATTCCTGCCCCATTCCCCTTAATGCCTCTTTCAAGAATCTCCCCATTTTCCCAAAGTCTGCCCCCTTAAAATCCATGATACATGTTTTTGTGTGGTTTGGTTCTGCTCTTTCTGTGATTTCAAACCACAATGACTGGTGGTCACTGTTCCCCAGGTGCTCCCCCATGGTTACCCCATCACACTGTCCCTGTTTGTGAGCACATGGTCCAGTATTGCCTTCTGCCAAGTTGGTTCCATGACCAGTTGCTTGAGGAAGGCAGCCTGAACGGAGTCCAGGATAAATCTGCTCCTTGTTGATGCTGCTGCTGGGATGCTCCAGTCCATGTCTGGATACTGAAGTCTCTAACCAGTACCACCTACCTTTGTCTGCCATCCTTTGGATGGCTAGCATCAGCTCCCTATCTGTTTCTTCCTCCTGGGCTGGTGGTCTATAGACCACACCTGTGCGGATGGCTGGCCCCATCTTCCTTCCAGCTAACCCAGTATCTCCCCCATTTTGTTCCTCCTGGATCTCTGTGGCCTTATGTGTTTTTCACATACAGTGCCACTTCCACCTCCCTTCCTGCCTGCCCAGACTCTTCTGAATATGTTGTAGCCAGGAATGGCCATCTCCCAGTCATGGTTGTTATTACACCAGGTTTCTGTGATGGCCACAATGTCCAGGTCTGACTGCACCGTGACAGCCTCCAGATCTTCCATCTTGCTGCTAAGGCTCCTGGCATTGGCACACATGGCTTTCCATGATTTGACCTCCCTAGACTGTTTAGCTGTTCTACTCCAGCCCCTTCCCTGGTTCTCCTTTATCCCTGGTTCTCCTTGCTGTCTGCCCTTCTACTGGTTTTTGCCCCTTTTCTGCCTATCCACCTCTTGGGCGCTAAACTCCATCTTGTGTACACTGCTTTGTTGAGATATCCACTCCTCCGGTTCACTGGTTCCACTGCTAGCTGTGGGGGGTGAGCAAGCAGGTACCCTCCTTGCTGGCCTGCCACCCCCCTTGGCTAGTTTAAATGCTTGTCAATGTAGCATTTAAACTCATCATTGAGTGCTTGGATTCCCCTCCAGGATGGATGCAGGCCGTCAGGCTTGAACAAACCTCCATCCCTCCAGGTGGGTCCCCAGTCACCAATGAATCCAAACCCTTCCTCACAGCACCAGTTCTTCAACCATGAGATTAAGTTCCTGGTGCATGTACCCATATGCTCTCCAATGCCTCTTGCAGGTAGTATTTCTGAAAAGGTGACAGAAATAGCATCTTGCTTGGGACCATCCCCAATTTCCTAAATTCTTCCTGAGCTTCCTTTGGCTCCCCATTTACCAGGTCATTACTACCTAGGTGGATAATGACATCCAGCTCACCCTCCGGTCTTCTCTAAGGGGGTGGTCTGGTTGGGCTTTGATCTTTTGGAGGAGGTTGGTCCTCCACAGGTGGTTTGTTGGGAATGACTTCTTTCCTGATGGTTTCCCACCAATAGGAGAACGATTCCTTAACCTCTGAAATGTTGAGGACCAATGTCTGACCTAGCGTCTGCCTCTTCATTGGGGCCGTCTGTTTCCTGTGTCTGATGGTCTGTGGCCTGACGCACCCATCATCTGGTCCTTGGGTGGCGTCAGGTCATGTGGGAGGTCTGCATCCTTCTTGTTTCCCCAACGCCTGGTCATCGCTTAGACATTCTACCCCGGAGTCGGTACACTCCTCGTCCATACATCTGGATGTGCTGACATTCTGTATGGATGAGGCAACATCCTTTCTCTGGGAGTGGACCTCGGATGGTGGTCATTGGTCCTTGGGATGTTTGGAGGATGTCTGCTTTGATGCCCGCTTAGGGTCAGAGGTCCGCTTAATGGATGCTGTTCTGAGGTCCATTTAGTGGACGTCCCTGAGATACCTCTAGGGGGGCTGGGAGGCAGACCTCCATTTGTCAGGATCCCGGTGCTGGACCAGGGAGTCGAGGCCTGTAGCAGAGGCAGACTTGGAGTATGCCTGAACTGGGCAATCTGGTGAAGCAGACCAGTCTGTGGAGCCCGAAGGCTGGTTGGGAGCATGGTCGTTAGGCCGGACTTTAAGGGGCTGGAGGGTGGATGAGACACCAGAGCCACCCAACGTCTGGACTTTGCCAGCGGAGGTTGGGTATTTGAGACAGAGACCAACTGGAGCAGGTTGTCAAATCCGAGCTCCCCCTTGAGTCTGACGTCCACATAGATGGGGAGTGCTTTCTCCCTTTCCCTCCGTTTTTCTTTATGTTTCCCCAACCTATGAGACAATCCTTCCCTGGAGGTACTTTTTGCATTGCTGGCAATTGTTTCTTTAAAAGATAGGTCTCAAACTTTTTGGGGGCAGATCCTCATGCGATTATTAAAAGTTTTGGCAAATGGGACAGGCCCTAGTGTTGTGATCTGGGCCTAGGCATCCGACACAGGCTGTGTTTGTCCTTAAACGGAATTTGTTTGCCACAAGCACACTTTGAGGAGTGCTCAATGGATGACATCAGGGAAGACGACATACAGGAAAGAAATAAAGTTGAACATTTTCGAATAAAACAAATAAAAGGATACTTCGGTAATGGTGTTGTTCGTTAGCTGAAGGCATCCATGGAGCCGATGCCTGCAAGTCGACAGCAGGAAAAGAACTGAGGGACGCTGGGGGACCACCCCTTTTATGATGCAGGGAGCAGAGCAGACATCAGGGTGGCCCCCTGCTGGATGCAGCTAGCTAGAATTTTTCCATGGGGTCTTGCTGCCTGCCGGCTTCAGTACTAATGGTGTAATCTGCTGCAGCAGATGTATCCTGAAGTAAGATCTGGCTCTACTGCTTTTTCCAGAATCAGTTTTGCTACTTCCTCCTCCAACAGATTTGCCTCTCCTAGGCTGGCAGGTCTGAAAGGTCTTGCCATCAGTTTGGGAAGAACTTTAAAACTGAGGGCAAGCCCCTGGCCCACTACCTCCAAGACCCACTTATCTGTTAGTGAAGGATTCTCAAGGCTGGAGACAATGGGCCAGCCTGCCTCCTACTTGGAGTGGGAAGGTGACCCAGAAAGACCTCTCGGGGGTTCTGCTTGGCCTGCGTGCTTTGCTGACTGCTAGGACCAGCTCAGTTGCTGCCTCTTCTGCCTCTGCAGTACCCCCTCTGTGGCTGGTGATGCCTGATCCTGGAAGAAAGGCCTGTAGCGGGTTTTACCTCTACTCCCCTTTCCCTGGTACTTCTGTGGTGACGCTGCCTTCTCTTCAGCAGTAGCACTCTTGTCAGCCACTTTATTCTCATCTATCTTTTTCATGTAAGCCTCTGTTTGCTCACCAAAAAGAGATGTAGGTTCGCAAGGGAAGTCCAGTGCCTTCCTCAGTGTGCCCTGTGACAAATTAGTGGCTCTTAACTCAGCAAATCTCCTCAGAGACACTGAGGTTGCCATCTGCCTAGCAGCAATCCATTTGCATCCACTGCCATCCAAAACTGGCATTTGGAAGCTCCTATGCCTGTTTTTGCAGCTTTGGACAAGTGTGAGGCCATGGGTCCAGGGCAAGCTTTAGCTACTTCTAAGACAGTTTTCCAGAGACTCTTCTGGTATCTGGACACATATGCCATGTAGGCTGCTTGTCTGAGAGCCAGAGAAGCCCCCAAATAAGACTTCTTAGCCATGGAGTCCATCTTCCTGGAATCCTTTTTTAGTGGATGTGATGCCAGGGGGATCCCTGCTTTATCACATTCAGCAGCCTGCACCACCCCTTCATGACTGGGGTGCCCAAAAAGGAATTCTTAGCTACCCAGTACTTTCTATCCATTCTCTTGTCCACTGGGGGATAGAAGTGGGGGTCTGCAAAATCTTGGAAGCCTGACTCTTCAGAGACTTGTGGATGGGCAACAGCAGCCCTTTTGTTACTGGTACATCCGTCATTTCCATATAATCTAGCTGCTCTTCCTCCTCCTCCGTAGATCCCTAGGTGGAGAGGTCCAGAGTTTGTGCCACTTGCTTCATAAAAGCAAAGTGTGATGTAAAGTCCTCAGCTCCCTTTCTCAGGGGAAACTTCTGGTTCAAGAGGTTCCCCATAATCCTCATCCTTCACTCCCACATAAACCTTGGCAAATCTTTCAAGTGAACCAGGAACCGAGGAGGAACCCAGGTCCTGAACAGAGGACTGTGACCCAGGACACTGAACCGGTAGCAGTCTGCAGTACCTGAGGAACGCTTCTAGCGTTCGCTATAGCTTCTGCAGTCGGAACTGATGGAATCACTGGATGCGATTCCTTAACAGAGTGCTTTCCCTTTTTAGCAGAACCTGCCGGTTCAGAAGCAGTAGCCGTGGTTCTCTTTTTATCTGAGGAACCTTCACCCTGGTCAGAGGGTAGTTCAACCGGTTCCTTCGGTTTCTCCTTCTGAGAGGAGAGGAGGAAGTTTTGTCCACAGCTAGGACAGCAGCCTTCTCAGACATTTTCTTCCTTCTGTCAGTTCACGCCTCTATCAAGCGTCAACTGAGGAAAATTCTTACATATTTCACAATCTGCCTGAAGGTGTTCGAGCCCCATACAGAAAACACAAAGTGGAGATCACCTTTAGCAAATGGTTCCCCACATTCTATACAATGCTGAAAACCTGTTGGGCTAGTTTGTTTCTCAGGAAGTGACATAACTAACAAAAACCCTTAAAACTGTGTTTTAAGTGGGCCCACCACAAAAGAATATCTTTCAACTCTTTTTCTGCGGTTGGCAACTGAAAAGAGAACCAAGAATTACCATGGTTTCTCCCAAATTAAAATAACCGGCCCCAAAGGGTTCAAAAATAGAAAGTAAACTTTTAACAATACAAATAAAAGTCTGGCTTCCTCCTGGTTAACACGAACTGAAAAAAAAACTGAAAAACTTACCGGAAGAACACTAAATCTAGACTAATCTACCTGTAAACTCAAAGAAAGTGCTTTAAAAATGAACCGAAATAAAATTTTACTTCAAAAACCCGAGAAAATAAAATCTTCAAGAAAGATGAAAGAGGCATCTATACTAGGCAAGCGGAGTACAGAATCCGACGGTTGCAGAATGTTTACCAGGGATAGTGGTTTGAAAACCAAGCTCCAACCTAACATTCCATGATTAGCACAGGTTCTGTTAACCATTTCGGCTCCGGGAAAGTCTTATGGTGAGACCATACTGCAGAAGTCAGAATACATTAAGATTTCCTGGGGTTTGAAAGCATGACTCAAGTAAATCAAAAATCTCTTTTCTAATGCGCTTATGATGAGCCAACTGTGTGTTCAGAAAGCGCTTATCTCTGCTCACAAGTTGTAAGGGCAAGACTCTCTCGTAAAGCGCTCCTCTCAAAAGTACGCAAAGCAAGCGATATGCAAAAATTCAAAACATCTTCCCTCTGCTCACAAGCTATAAGGTGGAGTTTACCAACAGGTTTTGTCCCCACTGCACAGTCAATACACAACAGTCACAATACTCAGCAAATATTTAATCAGTTTGCATCCAACTAAATTTTGTCCAAAGCCCTCAAAGTTATTATTATTTATACAGCGGCTGCCTGCTCACTTTGATAACGCACACTCATCAGTTCATATTTTTTTATTTTTTGGTTTTTCTGGAACACCATCCCTTCTGCTATCAGAGCTGTCCCTTCCCCTACAATGTTCAATACTACCCTGAATCATCTCTAAGAGTCTAATGTCGATATCTGCTTTGCATAACTTGTAAAACACTGCTGACAATGTGCTGTCTGAATGCCTTATTTCTGCATAATGTCACTTCATTTTGAATTATGATACTTATGCGCTTGTACCTGTTACACTATCTTGTTGTGTACGCTTCTGTAACCGAGTTGTGCCTTAAATGGCGCTTCAGTGCCAGAGTATTTACCCAGTCATCAAAATAAATAAATAAAATTTGCTTTCTGGAGTGCAACTATTCAATATCACAGATCAGAAGTACCTCATGAATAAATACACTATTAATACAATTCCAAGAGGCTTTGTTGTCGGGTAATTCCCACGCACAGTTAAGGGACTGAAACGGAGATGACATCTAGAAAGAGGCATTATCAATGAACAGTATACTAAAATGATGTTACATATAAATGACAGCTTCCTCTTTAGCTCTGAATGAGTTGACTTGCTGATCCTACATAACTTGCTTCAGGAGCTAGTGCACTGCTTGGGATTAACAGTAATTTTCAGATGTAGTCAGCCATCACTTCTTATATCTCAAGTATTTATTTATTTTCTGTTTGCTAATTAGAAGGTTTTCCATCTGGCACTATTGGGGTGCTGTATGGAGCAGCACTCTGGAGGAAAAAAAAAAAAGTCAGTTCTGTTACTCCCACATCATCAGAAATGAGACCAAACACCTTGAGGCACCACAGTCCTTGCAGCCTGAGCAGTGACTCTCACAAGCTACCAATCAAAATGCAGGAAATTGTGACATCACTAGTAACCAGGGGTGCTAGCTACACACTTCAGCAGACTAGGATAGACCGGGTGGTCTGTTTCTGCTGGCACATTCGTAACCAGGGAGAGCCAGTCCCTGCTGCTTCATGTGAAAGTGAAACCTGGCAGTGAGAAATGGTTCTCATTGGTTACTACTGATGTCATAGTCAGTGTGGTCTCAGTGTTGATGTAGTGGGAGGAACAGAAGTGACTTTTTTCCCTCCAGAGTACTGCCGGGTGGAAACACTTCTAATTAGCAAACAGAAAAGAAAAAAATACTTGAGATAGAAAAAGTGATAGCTGACTAAATCTGAAAGTTATAATTAATTGCAAGCAGCTTCCAGGCAGTACACTAGCTCTTTAAGTTATGTTTCAATTGGTCAGGTTTGTACAGCTTATTTGCCTCTATTAGAAAACACTGTCCAAGAACAGAATGAGCAGTCAAAGATAAAGAAAGGCCACTGTCACAAACGTAAAATAAACCTAAGCATATAGAAATATTTTTTAATCCCCAACAACCCATCATGTGGCAATGCAAACTCCTCAAAGCAGTTGTCTCAAAGATCTACATACCTTGGAAGCCCCACTGAAATAGGCCTAGCTACAGGCTGATGTGATCTCAAAGCCGAACGAGAAAGTAATCTTCTTTTGCTACTAAGTGGTGAAACTGGGCTTGCTGGTGGTTGTTCCTCCTCACTACAGTAAAAACGAAAAAAAGAAGGAAACCATTTGTTTATATAAACAAAAAACAATATCACTGATGAAATTAAATGCTTTTATTCAAAAAGTCAGAGTAACGAAGAAAAGTTTACTCACCTGTAACCATACTTCTAGAAGTGGTATATAGAAACAGACTTTCAACGTCAGATAAGGACCGCTTGGCCCACCTAGTCTGCCCATTTCCCTACCTACAGGATAGGCCGCAGATCCTAGTTAACCATCCTATTTCTTCCTACCCACCACAAGAATTGCCTTATGTCTGTCCCATGCATTCTTGAATTCTCCCACGTTTTAGACCCCACAACCTCCTCAGGAAGGCTGTTCCATGCATCCACTACCCTCTCTGAAAAAATACTTCCTCACACTGCCCCAGAACTGCCCCCCTTTATCTTTAAGATGTGTCCCCTTGTTCCTGCACGTCTTTTTCTGAAAGATGCTACCCTCTTGGACTTTGTTGATTCCACTGAGGTACTTAAAAGTTTCTATCATGTCCCCCCCCTTCTTTCCTCAAGGGTATACATATTAAGCTCCTTTAGTCACTCCTCGTACGGCTTCTCTTGCAGACCCTGCACCATTTTAGTTGCCCTCCTCTGGACTGCCTCTATCCTGTCTATGTCCTTGCGGATATGGGGTCTCCAGAACTGGACGCAGTACTCCAGATGGGGTCTCACCAACTGTCTGTACAGAGGGATAACAACTTCCTGTTTCCTGCTGGTGATGCCTCTCCCTATGCATCCCAGTATACCCCCAGCCCTCCCTAATGCCTTCTCACATTGCTTGCTAACCTTAAGGTCATCCGATACGATTACCCCCAGGTCCCTTTCCTTTTTTATTGTTGTTACTACCCCCCCCCACCTTGTGTAATCTTCCCTGGGTTTTTGTTTGCACTTCTTTGCATTGAATCCTAGCTGCCATACTTCTGACCATTCCTCCAACCTTGCCAAGTCCCTTCTCATCCTTTCCACGCCTCCTTGTGCATCAACCCTGTTGCAGATCTTTGTGTCATCTGCAAAGAGGCATACTTTTCCTTCCAGTCCCTCTGCAATGTCACTTACAAAGACATTAAAAAGGACTGGACCCAGTACTGAACCCTGCAGTACCCTACTAGTAAGCCCTCTTTCTTCAGAGTGGACTCCATTTACTATTACCTTCTGTGTCCCGTTGTCCAGCCAATGTTTTATCCAGGCTACCACCCTGGGACCCACTACCAGGCTGGTTAGTTTAACTATTAATCTTTTGTGTGGGACTGTGTCAAATACCTTGCTAGAGTCTAGGTAGGCCATGTCCACAGCCCCTCCCTGGTCTACTACTTTGGTCACCCAGTCAAAGAAATCTATTAGATTAGCCTGACATGACCTTCCTGCTGTGAACCCAAAGCGGGAATTGTTCACATCCACACTCTGGCAGTACCACTGGAATGAGATTATTGGCCAGATATCTTTCTGTAAAGCTCCTTCCATCACCTGGGTGGACATATCTCCTGACTCTGTCCCATGACATCAGATCTCGCACACTGGAAGCAGGATCAAGTGCCCCTTGCCAGGGGATGCTGGCTGGGTTGTGTGGATGTGAACCATATACTACTCCTAGAAAGTACAGTTACGTAAGAACTTACCGTAACAGTAGATCTTCAAGAGGAGCTCTTGCAGCAGGTAACACAAGTAGGACTGAAGCCGGCAGGTGGCAGGACACCATGGAAAATTTCTAGCTAGCAGTATACAGCAGGAGACCGCCCCGACGTACCATGTGGTATAAAAGGGGCAGTCCCCCAGCAACCCTCAGTTCTCTCGCTGGAGACTCCAGCATGGATGAAGGTTTGGATGGAGAAACTGAGGATCCTCCTATGGCCTAGGAGGCAGATGTTCTTGCTGCGTATGCAGAAGGAATCCCTTGAGGGGAAGGTGGGCGGGAAAAAAAAAAAAAAAAATCACTCACCTTAGTAAATGTTTCTTCTAATGGAGTTTTGCTGTATTTTGACATTGTGCAGTTAGCCCCAGCACTTGAACTGCTCCGGAGAGGAAAGAGTTAACTCTATGCCAGAGCATTGAAAGTTGAGCTCGAGCTTGGTTCAAACCTGCCTGCTGCACTTTCAAGCGTAACCGTCAGATTCTTATGAGCTAATCCTAACTAACTACACCTGCAAGGTGGAAATTGTAAAACTACTATCCAAAAGTCAACCAAATGTTTTGGGACCCCAAAAGACAAGTCGAGAGCTCCAAAACAAAAACTAGGTAGTGAACAAACATAACTATAAAAAAAAAAAAAAAATACAAGATAGCCCTCCCGTCTCTATAGGAGGTGCCAGTGTACTGCACCTGCCAGCCCACTCCCAAAAACAGGTTCTGAGAGGGGAGGCGGGGGGAGACATCAGAATACAGCAAGACTTCATTAGAAGAAACACAATTACTAAGGTGAGTAACTTTTTCTTCAAACATGAAGTCTTGCTGTATTCTGACATTATGCAGACTACCAAGCAGTACCTCCATGGAGGAGGGACGAACCTATTTTGGGAACAGGCACTGCGGTTCTTCTGTACCAAACCTAGCAGCACTCCTAGTCTGGATATACAGGAAGTAATGCTTGGTGAATGTATGGACTGTTTTCCAGGTGGCTGCTTTGCATATCTCTAATAATGGTATATCTCTAGCAGCAGCCAGAGAAGCAGCTGCACCTCTAGTGGAATGAGCCCTCAGGCCTGAAGGGGGTACTCTGCCTAGCTTCTCATAGCAGAATTGTATACAAGAGACAATCCACCTGGCAGTAGTCCTCCCCATAAGTTAGAAACAATTGAGGACAGTCAAACCTAAGAGCCTTAGTGTGTTCAATGTAATAGCCAAGTGCCCTCTTAACAGCCAAGCTGTGTAACCTTCTCTCCCCTGAAGAAGAATGATCAGTGAAGAAGACAGGAAGAGTCATGGACTGGTTCAAATGAAAATCTGAAACCACTTTGGGTGAGAAAGTATAGTTGCGCAAGAACTTACCGTTAACAGTAGATCTTCGAGAAACTACAGTTACGTAAGAACTTACCATAATAGTAGATCTTCGAGAGGAGCTCTTGCAGCAGGCTATTACAATAAGGACTACACCGCAGGCACTAGGACCCTTCAGTGAAACTTCTGCCAGCAGTACACAGCAGGGACCGCCCTGATGTTGGTCTGGGTACAAGACGGGGCGGACCCAGCTCCACCTCAGTTCTCCAGCCAAAACCCGGAAGAAGGTCTGACAAGAGAAGGAGATGAAGGAACTGTAGAAGAGAAATGGAAAAGTAAACGAACATGGATCTGCACACCTCGAGGGGGAAGGCGGGTGGGAAGTAGCGCCTGCTGCAGGAGCTCCTCTCGAAGATCTACTGTTACGGTAAGTTCTTACATAACTGTACTATCTTACTTCGAGTGGGAGCTCTTGCAGCAGGCTATTACAATAAGGACTGAATCCCAAGCAGTCCCACACCAAAGAGGCGGACGACCCTGGGGAGTGGAATATGCTGACTCCAGAGGCCTCAGGATAGAAGCCCTTGTAAAACAACTAGGCCGAAGCCAGCTCGGCGTCTGGAAACGATATCCAAGCTGTAATGCATGACGAAGGTATGCATCGAGTTCCAGGTGGCGGCCACACAAATGTCCTTTATAGAGACATTTCGTAGGGCGGCGAAAGAGGCTGACACCCCTCTGCTGGAGTGACCCCTGACCAGGCCCGGTAGGGGTTTAATGTGTTTCTCATAACAAAACGAGATGCAGCGAACTATCCACTTTGAGATAGTCTGCTTGGTTACCGGTCGACCCAAGCAATGTGGTGCAAAGGCCACAAAAAGTTGCTCTGATTGACGGTGCTGAGCCGTCCTCTTGAGGTAGTACCTCAAAGTCCTGTAGACATTCAATGTGTGGAGGAGAGCCCCCCCTCTATTGGAAGGGGAAGGAAAATAAACAGGAAGGTCAACCGACTGGTTGAGGGTCAACTCAGACCACTTTTGAAGAAACTTGGGATTCGTTCTGAGGGAAACCCTTTCCCTGTGGAAAAGTAAATAGGGCTCTTTACACATCAGAGCCTGAAGCTCGGAAACCCTTCGAGCTGAAGTAACAGCAACAAAAAAACTAACCTTTCAAGAAAGGTAACACGAGCTCACAATCCGCTGCTGGTTCAAAAGGAGGGAGGGTGAGTTTCTCCAACACAAAGGAGGTCCCAGGGTGGGATAGGGTCCCAATGGGAGGTCTCATATGCAGAATTCCCTAAGAAAGGTGCGGGCGACATCCAATTGCGCGCTAATGCTCTGTCTCCACGAGGGCATGATAGGGGAAATTGCCCATGTGCACCTTTGATAGAGGAGTAACTCAGACCCTTTTCGTACAAAGAGAGGAGACAGTGTAATCACAGGGCAGGTGACGGGATCCAAACGCTGCGGCGATGCCCAAAGACAAAAATGCTTCCACTTCATAGCGTAGGTGGAGCGGGTAGAGGGCTTTCTTGTCGAAACTAGGACTGCTGCCATTTCCGGGGAAACCCTGTATTTATGTTGAGCTACATCTGAAGGAGCCAAGCATGTAGGTGTAAGGACCGAAGGCCGGGTGAACCAGCGACCCTTGGTCCTGGGACAGTAACTGCGAGCATATGGGCAGCAGAATTGGAGGTTTTGTTGATAACCGCTGTAGTAGTGGGAACCAAATCTGCCAAGGCCATTTGGGGACCACTAGGATCATTCGGGCCCCTTCTGCCTGTAACTTGAGCAGCACACTCTGAAAGAGAGGGAAGGGAGGAAAGGCATAGAGAAACCTCCCTGTCCAGCAAAGGGATAACGTGTCTGGCCAGAAAACTCTAGGCACGTGCTCTCGCGAGCAGAACGTTGGCAGTTTGGCGTTGCATGGTGACTCAAAGAGGTCCAGCTCTGGAAGATCCTACCTGTCGAAGAGTTGGTCTGCTACGGATTGTAGTAGCTCCCACTGGTGCACTCTGGAACGCGACCTGCTGAGGCTGTCGGCCAGATCGTTGAGGAAACCTGGAACGTGCACTGCGGACAGCAGAATGCCCCGCTCCATCGCCCAGTACCAGACTCTTTTCGCCTCCCTGCAACGGAGGTACGAATGAGTGCCCCCTTGCTTGTTGATGTAGAAGACGACCGCTATGTTGTCTATCTGAACTAGAATAGAGCCTGGCACCAGGTCCTCCTGAAAAGCCTGTAAGGCGTAGAGAACCACCCGCATTTCCAGCACACTGATGTGAAGGGACTGCTCCTCGGGTGACCAAACCCCTTGCATTCGATGAGCACCCAGGTGCGCCCCCATCTCCCCCAGGTCCGATGCATCTGTCGTCAGAGTTTGACCTGGTGGCTCCGGATGAAAGCTGACCCCCTTCTCTAAATTCCTGGGGTCCATCCACCAAAGCAAAGTTCTCCTGACTGGCTCAGAGATCTTGACTGGGAAGTCTAGATCATCGTGGCCTTGGTCCCACTGCACCCTGAGCATCCACTGTGGGACCCTCATGTGGAGGCGGGCCAAAGGGGTGAAAGGGATGGCCACCGCCATATGCCCCAGTAAACTGAGGAAGTTCCAAGCTGGAACTTGAGGAGTTATGGAGATCCGTTCTGCCATCTCTTGCAGGAGATCTCCCCTGTCCTGGGGTAGGAAGGTCATGCCCTGGAAGGAATCCAGGATCGCTCTGATGAAGGCGAGCTTTTGACTGGGCTCCGGGAATGATTTTTCGCAGGTTCAGGGTGATCCCCAGCCCTCGGAACAGAGTAGAAGCGTCTTCGAGGGCACGTAGAAGACCTACCCTTAACGGGGCCGTAAGCAGCCAGTTGTTGAGGTAGGGGAACACATAGTGCCCCATGCGCCTTAGAGATGCAGCCACCACTGCTAGGCACTTGGTGAAGACTCGAGGAGCACAAGAGAGAGGCCGAACGGAAGCACTCGAAACTGATAGTGCTCCCCTAGGAAGTGGAACATCAGAAACTTCCAGTGGGGAGGGTAGACCCTGATATACATGTATGCATCTTGCATGTCAAGGGAGCAAAACCAGTCCCTCTGGTGCAGCAAGGGAAAGAGTCCTTGGAGGGTCACCATCCTGAACCTTTTGTACTCGATAAAGAGGTTTAGAGGACTGAGGTCCAGAATGGGACGAAGGTCCTGTGTCTTTTTTGGGACCAGAAAAAGGTGAGAATAAAACCCCTGTCCTCGCTGATGCAAGGGGACCATCTCTGTTGCCCTTTTTTGCAAGAGGGTCTGGATCTCTCCTTCTATAAGTGGGATGTAAAAAGGAGAACGGGAAAGCTCTGGCAGAGTGTGCAGTGGAAACTCTGAACTCCAGCGTGTGTCCCCTCCTGATGATGTCTAAGACCCATTGGTCTGCAGTTACTGACTTCCACCCTTCGAAATGAAGGGAGAAGCGGTCCCCAACCAGCTCTCCTGGATCTTCCCGCGGAAGGGAGTCACTGGGCTGAGCCGGGAGTGGGAAGAGAGGCCTGGGAGGACTTGGGCCCATGGGCGGGAGGTCCACCAGACTGCTGGTTGCCGGATCTCCTGCGAAAGCCTGTCTCTGTTGGTTGCTACAGGCTTGACCTTGACCGCCTGAGGACTTGCGAAAAGGCTGTTCATGGTGTCGTCGCTGGTCACTGCGGTACATCTGGCGGACTGACCAGATTGACTTGCCAGACTCCTGGAGACGGGAGATCAAGGTCTCCGTCTCCTGCCTGAACAGCATGGTACCCTGGAAGGGCAAATCCTTGATACCGGCCTGCAGATCCTGGTGAAAGTCGGAGACTCTCAGCCAGGAATGATGCCGCAGGCACACCCCGGAAGTGGCTGCCCTGGCTGCCGTATCTGCCGTGTCATACGAGGCTCTCAGGACATGGCAGCCTACGTCTGAGCCCGATTTTAGGAGGTCCAGGAGCTCTGTCTTCTGGGCAGAGTCTGCAGGGTCTTCATCAGCTCTAGTCCCTCTCACAAAGCGCATTCTGGTACTGTACCATATCGTCAGAAAGTTGAGGAACATATGAACAGGTGGAAGCAGCATATACCTTTTTGCCCACCTGGTCCAAATAGCGAGACTCCGGGTTGGGAGGCTGAGAGCTGAGGTGCTTCGGTTGCCTGGACTTATCATGGGCAGCCATGATCACCGAGGAATTGGCCTGAGGGTGTTCAGCGAGAAAGGGCTCTGCCCTCAGGGCCTTATACAGCCTATACAACCTCCTCGGAACGGCCAGGACTGAAGCTGGATGCATCCAGGTGATTCTGGTGAGGTCCTGGAACGTATCCACCAAATCAGGGATGACCAGAGGTTTTGGCTCCTTTTGCCTCAGGTACTTGGCCAGTCTCCGGCGTTCCGGATCCAGGTCCTCCATGTCCCACTCGTTGGAGGCCTGGATGTGCCTCATAACGTCCATAAAGGTAGGATCGTCTGGAGGCTAGCAAGGCTGGTCGTTCTCTCCCGGGAAGTGCTGCAAACTGAGAGAGGAAGATGAGGTAGACGATGGTGAGGAGGATCGACTATATGACTTTGAAAAGTCTGACCCTTCCCTATGACCAGGCTCTCGCTGTCGTCAATAACTAGGGAACAGATGTCAGCCGGAAGACTGACTCCGGTCCCTGGACCGGCAATGGAGCAGAGACCAACATCTGTCAGAGGAGCGATGTCGGGAGCGTTCTTGCCTAGAGTGAGAAGGGCTCCTAGAGCGTGACCTAGACAGATGTCAGTCATCAAAGTCCCTGGAGCGACGGTGGTGGTCCTCGGACCTGATGCGGGAACGAGCCTTTGAGGGAGGTGTAGGCGGGCACTCCGGAGACTTCCGTGGGGAAGACTCACCTCCCAGCTGTGGTTTTTCCGCTGGTTCAGGAACCGGTGTCTGGGCCGGCGACGGGGAGGACCGCTTATGGACCTGCCCCCACCAGAAGGAAAACAGATCCTGGGGCTCGGCCTTCGTGAAGATCTCAGCCGCTCGTCTCGGGGACGTCGGGGCTCGAAGGAGAGCCCTCCCTGATGAGCCAAGGGGGAAGGAAGACTTGGGCGATGGGGACGTCGGCTCTTCCAAGAGCCATTCCCAAGGCCCTTCGCCCGGGTGCTGCTTGGGGGCCGGAGAGTCATTAGGCTCGAGGCATGCCCTTAGGAGGTGGGGCCAAGCAGGTACCTCTATATTTAGTGGTGACCCTTAGCGGGTCACCTTAGCTTAGCTGGCTTCGCCATGAAGGGCTGGCCTTAGCCTGAGAAGATTTCGGTGCTTTCCAGAACTCAAGGGACGGCCTTTTTCGGAGAGGGCCGCGAATGCAGTGGACCACGACTGGACCGTGCTGGACCTACCACGGCCTTTGCTATGGTGCTTCTTTTCTTTCCGTTTCCCCTCCAAGGAGTGCAGATCCATTTTCTGCTCCAGCAAGTAGGCTTTTAGGGCCTTGAAGCGGCGGATGCGGGTCCTGCTGGTGAAAGCCTGACAATCGGAGCAGTTGGCGGTGTCGTGGTCCGGGCCTAGGCAAAAAACACACCGCTAATGGCCGTCCTTGGCTGGGATCTGCCTCCTACACTCACACTTGTTCAACTGCTCTGGAGAAACCAACGCCCGAGAAGACATCCAAACTCGAAAAACCGTTGGGCAACGGCTGACGTCGGTAACAGGTAAAAAGACGAAAAACCGTCTAAAGAACCGGTAAAATAACCAATGGGCAGCGGACTGACGTCGGTGTACCTCGAAAGCGAAAACCGTTGAAAAACGGCTCCAAAAGTCTTGACTGAAGACAAATCAATGAAGATTTGGCTGCAACTGGCAAGCAGAAGCTGCTCCTCCTTCACGTGTGGGACGTAGCGGGAAAAAGCTGGGGTGGAGCTGGGTCTGCTCCCTCTTGTACCCAGACCAGCGTTGGGGTGGGGCCGGTGTCGGGGGCGGTCCTTGCTGTGTACTGCTAGCAGAAGTTTCACCGGAGGGACATAGTGCCTGCGGCGTAGTCCTTATTGTAATAGCCTGCTGCAAGAGCTCCCACTTGAAGTAAAATCAGCTCTTGCAGCAGGTTACACCATTTGGACTGAAGCCGGCAGGTGCCAGGACCCCACGGAAAAATTCTAGCTAGCAGTATACAGCGGGGGACCGCCCCTGACGTCGGCCCCTCCCCGATGTCGCATCACATAAAAGGGGGTGGTCCCCCAGAATCCCCAGTTCTCCGAGCTGGAGACTCCCGGCTCAAGTGTGGCATCTGAAGGGGAGACCAAGGATCCGCTTCCAAGGGAAGGTTTGTAGAAGGCTTCAAAAGACGCTGTAGCCGAAGAATTAGGTCAGAAGACGCAACCTCCAGAGGGGAAGGTGGGAGGGAAAACTACCTGCTGCAAGGGCTGTTCTCGAAGATCTACTGTTACGGTAATTTCTTACGTAACTGTACTATCTTACTTGAACAGCTCTTGCAGCAGGACACTCCATAGGACTGATTCCCAAGCAGTAAGGGACCAAGTTATCGGAAGGAGGATAAGAGAAATGCTCCAAGCTTCAGGACAAAATCCCTGAAGGACTGCCAAGCCGAAACCAGCTCTGCGCCCTAGAGGCAATATCCAAACTGTAGTGCCTGATGAATGGCGTACAGTGCTCCAGGTCATGCTGCACAGATGGCTGAAGTGGAGACATTTTACGCTGGCGAAGGAGGTAGCCACCCCAGTAGAATAACCCTTCACTGGCCCCGGTAATGATTTATTGCGCTTCTGATAACATAACATGATGCACTTTACCAGCCATCTAGAAAGAGACTGTTTAGAAACAGGAGCACCGATCATCCTCTGAGCGTAAGAAACAAAGAGCTGGTCCGATTTACGATGGGCTTTGGTTGTGGTTAGATAATATCTGAGGCACCTATGCACATTCAAAGTGTGCAACAGGGCTTCCCCCTTGTTACAGTGATTCAGGTAATACACCGGTAGGTCTATATCCTGGTTGACTGTGACAGCTGAGACCACCTTGGGAACTTAGGATTTGTTCTTAAGGACACCCTGTCCTTGTGAAAAACCAAATAAAGATCCTTGCACATGAGTGAATGAAGCTCAGAAACTCTACTGGCAGAAGTAACAGCAGCTAAAAGGAGAGTCTTCCAAGTGAGGAGACGCAGCTCGCAATCCGCGGCTGGTTCAAAAGGAGGCAGCATAAGGTGCTCTAGAACAAAAGGAAGATACCAAGGTGGAACCAGGTCTTTGATGGGAGGTCTCAAGTGCAGGATGCCATGCAAAAAAGCGCAAGAAGCCTCTAGCTGAGCTAGAGACCTGTGACCTATCGAAGAATGGTACACTGAAATAGCGCATAGACGGACCTTAATGGAGGAACAGGCAAGTCCCGCCTCATAGAGGGATAGGAGGTAGTCTAAAACAGACCTTACAGAACACTCCAGTGGGGTCAATGCTCGAGCCTGAGCCCAAATACAAAATCTACACCACTTCATGGTGTAAGCAGCATGACTAGAGGGTTTTGTGGCTGCAAACAGAATGTCATAGCTTCCTGAGAGTCCCGTATCTCAGGACTGGCACATCCTGAGGAGCCAGGCATGCAGGTTCAGAGACCGAAGATCCGGATGGACCAAGGAGCCTGTCTCATGGGATAGAAGGTGACAACAAAATGGCAGAGGCACCGAAGGTTCCTGGGCCAGCAGATGTAAGACAGGGAACCAAATCTGCTTGGGCCAAAAGGATGCTACTAGAACAAGGCACGCTTGCTCTTGATGGAGCTTCAACAGAACCCTCTGGATCAAAGGAAAGGGCAGGAAAGCATAGAGGAACCTGCCCGTCCAAGAGAGGGACAACACGTCTCACCAGAAAACACCAGGCCCTGGATCTAGCGAGCAGAAATTGGGCAGTTTTGCATTGAATGGGGATGCGAAAAGGTCTAATTCTGGTGTCCCCATCTGTGAAACAGGTCCTCTGCGACTTCCTGAAGTAGTTCTAACGTGGACCCTGGCCCGTGATCGGCTTAGGCTGTCCGCGATAGTGTTGTCCACACCAGAAACATGTACTGCAATGATGTGTGCGCCATGTTGCAATACCCAATTCCAAACCCCTTGAACCTCCCTGCAAAGGGGGTAGGAATGAGTGCCTCCTTGTTTGCTGAGGACAGTACATCACTGCGGTATTGTCTGTTTGAACCAGAAGAGTACCCGGCAGAATCTCCATCTGGAATACCTGTAGGGCATATAGAATGGCTCTCATCTCTAGAATATTTATGTGAAGATGGGACTTCAGAGATGTCCAGGAGCCTTAAGTCCTGACCCCGTTGAGGTGAGCTCCCCATCTGGACCCCGAGGCGTCCGTGGAGAGAGCCTCGCTGAAGAAGGTGGCGCAGTGAAGGGGACTCCCGTCGAGAGGTGGACTAGGACGAGCCACCAATGCCAGTCTCGGATGACTGTGTTCGTGATCTGGACTGGATGCTGCAGATGATCCTGTTTTTGGTCCCATTGTGCTCTCAGCATCCACTGGGTAACCCACATATGGAGTCAAGCTAGGGGAATCGTCGCAATGGCAGCCGCCATGTGTCCGAGCAGGCAAAGGACAGTGCGGCCAGTACTGTCTTCCTTTCCTTTATGTCCTTATGAGGATCTGATGCATTCCACCCTGTCCTGGGGAAGGAATGCCCTTCCTGAATTGTGTCCAGAACCGCTCCTAGAAAGTGCAAGTGCCGGGATGGAACAAGGTACGACTTCTCCTGATTGATGGTGATGCTCAGCGGTAGTAAGAGGGAACAGGTATCCTGTATTGCGGATATCAGGGTCTCCCATGAGAGTGCCATGAGGAACCAGTCGTCTAGGTACGGAAAGACGCAGTGGCCCCCTCTCCTGAGAGCTGCTGCCACGACTGCCATACACTTCGTGAACACCCGAGGTGCTGAAGAGGAGGGCTCGGAACTGGTAGTGGTGTCCCAGAAACTCGAAGCGCAGAAACTAAGTGGTGCGCCGAAAGTGATTGGGAGATGTAGTAAGCGGCCCTGTGCCATCCAGCAACGCCAGCCAATGGTGATCTCTTTCAGCATGGGAATGAGACCCGCAGGGTCACCATGCAGAAATGCTTGTATAGCACAATGTTGTTGAGATCGCTGAGATCCAAAATCGGGCACAAATCCCCTGATTTCTTTGGAACCAGGAAGAAGTGAGAATAGTAACTGTTTCCTCTCTGGTTCAGTGGAACATGTTCTATGGCCTCCTTGTGTAGGAGGGCCAAGATCTCCTGCTGAATAAGCAGAGCATGCTGACCCGAGTAACGGGAGAGCAGGGGAGGTCTGGATGGCGGTTGATCGAGGAAATCTTTAGAATTACCTTGTTCGACCAACTGCAACACCCTCCGGTCGGAGGTGATCCACTGCCTTCCTGAAAGGTGATGAGAGATACGACCCCCGGCCTTCTCGACCCTGTGATCCACAGAAGGGGCGAGGGGCCGAGAAGGAGTCATGCTGTGGTGGTGTTGGCCCCCACAGGCTGGGCTGCTTTTGAATGCTTTGGGCCCTGGCCCGAGGGGAACCTGGCTTAATTCTTATGGCCAAAGTTGCCCCTGGGTTGCTGCCAGCAGTGGCTGTTGCCTTTGTTGGCGGCCGCGAAAACGATTCTGGTTCCTACGAAAGGAACCAGATTTTGGTCTGTACATGGCTTGTTCAGTCCTGACTGCCATCCCAGCGTCGTGCAATTTGGTGATGACCTTCTCAGACTCCTCACAAAAGAGGACTGCTCCATTATAAGAGACGTTCAGGAGATTCTTCTGGACGTCCAGGGTAAATCCGGAGACCCTCAGCCATGAATGTCTCCGGAGACAAATGCCTGTAGCTGCTCCCCTGGCAGCAGAGTCCGCTGAGTCATAAGCGGCTCGGAGAACCTGGGTCCCCACGTCAGACCCAGTTTGGAGGAGGTTTAGCAGCTCCTCCTTTTCGCCATCCGGTAAATCTTTAAGAAAGTCTTGGCCCTGATCCCAGAGGGCGTTCTGAAATTGCACCATGTGCATCAGATATTTCAAAGACCTAATAGAGCATGTAGCAGCCGATACATGCCTCTTCCCATGGATCTAACTGCTTGGATTCCTGGTCCGGGAGTTGGTGCTCAAATGTTGAGGCCGCTGGGACCTGTCATGAGATGCAGTAATGACCAGGGAGTCTGCCAGGGGTTGTTGCGCCAAATACTGGTCCTCCGTAGGAGTCCTTAAAAGGCGGTCAGCCATCTTTGGAACAGCCGGTGTGGAATGCGGATGCTTCCAAGCTGCCTTGGTGACATCCGTAAAGGTGTTCACCAAAGGTGGGACCACCATAAGCTTCGGGTCTTTCAACCTGAGGTAATGGGCAAGGTGTTGTCTCTCCGGGTCTAGTTCTTCAGTCTCCCATCCCATATTGTCTTGGATGTGCCTCATGATTTCCAAAAGAAGGGATCATCCGGAGGCACCTTGGAAGGTCCCATGGGTCTGGTGATGGGGGACTGAAAGGAGATGGGAGACCTGGAGATGTTGGACATATCCAGTCTGGAGTCTTCTCCCAATGATCGACATCTGCCTTTGGGTCACTTCGGGCTCGGAGACCCTGAGGGAGAGCGTGATGGGCAATTCTTGTCTCTTGATTGGCCCAGAGGAGGCGGAGTTGGCTCCTCGGGGGTCGGTCACCTTCAGCAGCCCCTAGGAGGAGGTGGAGGAGGCGGCTGAGGCTTAGGAGGAACCACGTCCTTCTTGATGGTTTCCCACCAGAAGGTGAACAAATCCTTCACTTCCTGGATGTTCATACCCGATGACGGACTCGGCGTCTGTGTGGGCCTGTAGTCTGGGTCGGGCGTCGGGTCCTGGGGAAGCACTGGATCCGGCTCCCTGGGCAAGCCAGCGTCCTCCGTGTCACCTGTCTGGTGGCACGGTAGCCTCTTTGCCTGAGGACCCCTGACATCCGGTGTCCACCGGCGTCAGTGTATTAGATGTTTGCTGGGTCGGACGCCTTCTTGGACTCAGTCGTCCACTTAAGGGACATCAGCTCGGAAGTCTTCCTTTCAGGTGCTTTACAAGGTTGGGAGACGGACCTGAGGTCGGTGTCCCGGCATTGGTCAGACGCACCTTGCGATTTGGAGGAAGACCTTTTTGTGCCTGTCCAAAGGAACAGGCTTGGAAGCATCCTATGTCCAAGAGGTCTTGAGTGGGTGCAGGGAGGTGGAGGAGCCCCTTGAAGACCTTACCTTTACCAGGGGAGGCTGGGATTGAGCCCGGGAAGAGCTGGAGCTGGTCCTGGACTCTGAGGCCCTGCTTGGGGATTTTGCCCTGTCAGAGTCCTGATGCTTGTCCCAGTGCTTCTCAGAATTATGAGAAGATTCCCCTATGGAGGAAGGTCTTTTCTCCATCTTTTTTAATTTCTCCTCAAGGAGGAATCCCTGAAGGGCCTTTTGGTGGTGGATCCGGGTCCTGATGTTAAATTGTTGGCAAACTGAGCAGGCCTGGGTGTCGTGCTCCGGGCCCAGACACCTGACACAGGCAGAATGATGGTCTGCAAAGGGGATCTGCTTGCCACAGGCACACTTAAGAGGGATGTCCTTCAGCAGAAGGAGTAGAAGCAGACATGGATTAAAGATTATTAAAGATTTCACGCATCACAACAGTAGGCAGGCTTCCGTGAGGCCGATGCTGGTGAGTCGACGTGGGAAAAGAATTGGGGATGCTGTGGGAATGCTCCTTTTATGTAATGCCTGATGTCAGGGGGTCCCCACTGGATACTACTAGCTAGAATTTTTCCATGGGTCCTGGTGCCTGCCGCCTCAGTCCTAATGGTGTAACCTGCTGCAAGAGCAGCTTCAGTAAGATCCTCCTGTTAGTTCAAGGACCACCTTATCTCTATGAAATGAGAAAAATCACGTTCCACTGACAGAGCTTGTAATTCACTGATAACCCTGCAGAGGTAATAGCTACCAGGAACACAGCTTTCCAAGTCAAGAACTTAGGGTCTGCTGCGGCTAAAGGCTCAAAAGGAGGTCGCATAAGCTGAGCAATGCAAACATTAAGATCCCAAGCAGGAGTAGGATCCTTAAAGGGGGGAGGAGATTGGTATGGAGCAATCCTTTAAAGAATTTACAGAAAACAGGATGCGATGCCAGTGAGGAAACCCTTCCCACTGACAAAAATGCAGAAACAGCTGCCAAGTATACTTTCAGGGTAGCTGGTCTAAGGCCAAAAGCCATTAAGATAAACCATATAATTACTGACCAGCAATTTTTCAATAGGCTGATCAAGTTGATACTTGCACGCAATCCGCGTGCCCATCAACACCGACTGCTCCCTCATTGGCTTTTAACTACAGGAGAGGGTGGGCTGAAGAGTTCTGCAAATATGGCAGTTCCTGATGTCCGCTGTTAGAGGAATCACTGCAAAGGCGCCACTGTAACAGTCTCTGCCATCGCATAATCGTTCTTAATTTTTACCCCAATGTGGTTGATCCTACTCTTGAATATAACAAAAAAAATCTCTTATCTGGTTGATCCTGCTGTTTGCCAGCCTGAAAACAAACCCACCGCCTGCAGGAATGGCTCTGTGGCTGACTGAGGTAAGCGTGACCCCAATGTGACTTCACTCTACAACTGCGTGGAAAATCAGTAAAAATAAAAAAAAAAAAAAAAAACACCTGTTGAAAACATTGGAGGGAATGTGTGTGT
This sequence comes from Neoceratodus forsteri, assembly GCA_016271365.2. Taxonomy (NCBI): domain Eukaryota; kingdom Metazoa; phylum Chordata; order Ceratodontiformes; family Ceratodontidae; genus Neoceratodus; species Neoceratodus forsteri. The sequence continues at coordinate 678,367,663 of CM028133.1, read as the reverse complement.
GTGTGTGTCTCTTCCTCACGACTACAGCTGGAAAAAAATTGCTGATCAGCAATTATAAAAAACAAAAGTTGGAAAAATGTGCATCTGAGAATTTAAGGCACACTCTCAGTGTGGGATGCTTTTAATAAACCCAGAGGGCGAAGGGGATCCCACACCTCGGGTGTGCATTACATTCTCATTACACACTTCCCCATCCTTTATTCTCTATATAATCCAGAACTGTAGCCAAATCAGAATTATCTGGAGATATCTGCTTATTGGAATACCAAATGCTGAATCTTTTCCATTTGGAATTATAGGTTTTTCTGATGGCAGGTTTCCGAGAGGCTTTGAGAATATCCAGAACCCTCAGACAGATGCAGGCTTGCATATTCTAACTCGTCAAGAGCCACGCCTTGAGGTTGAGAGTGTGACACGTGGACAGCCATTTCTGAGTACACTGTGGTTTTTAAAATCAAAAAAATGCATTACTGATTGTCTCTGCTGAGAAATCTGGTGCTCTTGGAATGACCTCACTCACCCTCAGGTCTCAGCAAAAAGATGAAAGCCATGAGCTAATTACAGACTAGAACAGGCCTTAATCAAGGATCTCCTGTTTAAGTTAAATATAGCTTTAACTGCTAAGAGGGAAATCAATATCCATTTTATGACGTTTAGGAGGAGGAAACCAGGTTATATGACACTGGTGCGAAGTCATAAATGCTTTGATGTCTGTGTGAGAGAGGATACTGTTTATGGATAAAGGAAATGTACAGACTTGAGTGGGGAAGTCACATGGGGAAAGGAGTTTCTGCTGATGTAACCTTAATTATCTTAACTTCTATTATAAAATATCCTGGGTGTATGATTTTGCATAAACAGAGGAGGAGCTAGGTGGCCTCACGCAAAGGGTTGCGAAGACAGTTTTTTAAAACAGTATTCTGCTTTCCTTCAGAGAGAGACTTCTGTCTACACTCTGACAAAGAAACATCTGAGCACTTTAAGCAAGTATACAGGTAAAGAGCCAAAATCTAAGTACTGTGTTACGAATTGCACTGTTAAAACCTTGTTTTTTTTAAATATTGTATGGTTATTTTTTGTTTTACATACTTTTATCTATTTTAGTAAAAACTCTACTTTTAGAGCCTACTTGGTCTGTCTTTGAATTTCTTTTCTTTAACAAGTGAAATATATATGGTTAAAGCAGACACTGTGCATAAGCTTGAATGGTGATACCAAACTGGAAAAAGGCAGAGTTTAATCTGAGGTCTTTTATTAGAGTTTTAAGGTTAATTTTGTACACCTGGTTAGGTGCCCGAGGCAAAGATATCTGGCCCCCCGAAGACAGAATTATCTGAGCTTGTGCATTGGGTACGCTTAGCAAGAGGTTCACAGTTTGAATCCCTCCAAGACTTGAGACCAAAGGTTGATTCGAACCCACAAAAACAGGAGGGTTACCCTGTTTCTGTTTCCTGTTCACAAGACTCTGCCTGAGGTTGGCACTTTGGGAGTAGAGGGCTGACCTGCTGAGTGGGTTTGTGACAGAGAGACTGAAGGTTGGGTACCAAATCCTCCTTTGAAAGGAGGTTAACAGATTGTGATTCTTGGGAAGAGACAGAGGAGGATGGACTGCTAGGGACAGCTAGAGAGGGTACCAAGGTTGCCTGGTGGAGTCTGGAGCAATCAGGATCACTTTGCAAGATTGTGACCTTATCTTGACCAGAACCTTGAACAACAGGTGGAAAGGAGGATAGGCATACAGAAATTTCCCCTGCAAATCCAGAAGTAGAGCATCCAGAGGGACTGAGCCCAAGACTGGGGGTCTGCAACAGAAGAGAAGAAGTTGGTGATTGTCTGGGGCTGCAAAGAGATCCATCTCTGAAGTGCCCCATCTTGAAAAAATCACTTTTAACACTAGGGAATCCAGGGACCATTCATGATGGCCCGGAGATAACCTGCTCAGAGCATCTGCTAGCACATTGTCTTTCCCTTGAAGGTGGACTGCCACCAGAGATGTCTGCAGAAAATAAGCCAGAGACCATAACTGCATGGCTTCCATGAACAAGGCCGTAGACAGAGTGCCTCCCTGCTTGTTGATGTACAACATGGTGGTGGTGGTGTCCGTCTTGACCTGAACCACCGTGTTCTGTACAGAGTCCAAGAAAGCTTGTAGAACCAGGTACACTGCCCTGAGCTCCAGAAGATTGAAATGAAGGAGATACTCCTGAGCAGAGCACACTCCCTGTGCTGTGAGAGCTCCCAAGTGAGGTCCCCACCCCAGGAGAGAAGCATCTGTCATCAGTACCACCAAGTGAGTCTGGGTGATGAATGGAACTACTTGTCTGAGGTTGTCCTGATCCAACCACCACTGGCGAGCCTGTCTCAGAGTCTAAGTCACTGGAATCAGTTTGGTTAGAGTAGACAATCTTTTTTCTGAGACCAAAAAGCTCTCAAGTGGAACTGGATGTCCCTATTCTGAAATCTAGCTCCTTGAACCAGTGCAGTGGAAGTTGCCATGAGGCCCATGAGTTGAAGAAAATGCCTTGCTGGGCGAGCCACAAGAAGGCGAAAAGCAGCAGCCAGATCTGTAAGGGCTCATACCCTGCCAAAGGAAGAAAAGCCTTTGCTTGGACAGTATCCAACTCTACCCCTAAGATGGTCAGGAGTTACACTGGTTCGAGAACTGACTTTGGAAGATTGATGAGGCAACCCAAAGAAGTGAGCAATTGTTGATCACTTGCAGATTTGACTTGACTTGCTCTGGAGACTGCCCCACAATGAGCCAGTCGTCCAGGTATGGAAATATGGAAATGTTTTGTCTCCTTAGAAAGGCTACTACTACTGAAAGGCATTTCGTGAACACCCTTGGTGCTGATGTTAGTCCAAAGGGCATTGCTCTGGACTGATAATGGCTTGAAGGCAGTTCGAACCCGAGGTACTTTCTGTGGGAGCACCTGATGGGAATGTGAAAGTAGGCATCCTTGAGGTCCAGAAAGGCTAACCAATCTCCTGGCCTCAGAGAGGGAAAACTTACTCCCAGAGTCACCATTCTGAATTTTGGTTTGAGTAGGTGCTTGTTTAAGTATCTTAAGTCTACGATCGGCTGCCACTCCCTGTCTTTTTCGGGGTAAGGAAGCATCTAGAGTACAGACCTTTGCCCCTGTGTGCAGTAGGAACTCTCTCTCTGGCTCAGAGAGCCAACAGAGAGGAAACCTCTGCCTCTAGGGCAATGGTTTTGGAGGTGTTTGCAGGTGAAAAAAGACCCGACTCTCTGCTTTGGGAATTTTTTGAAGCTGAGAGCAAGGCCCTGTCTTACTACCTGCAGGACCCACTTGTCTGAGGTAACAGACTTCCAGGCCTGGACGTAGTACGCCAGCTGTGCCTCCTACTGGAAAAAGGGAGTCGACTCGGGCTGACACATCAGGGTGTCTGCTTGGCAGAAGCCTTGGACTGAGAGGAGGAAGCAGCCCTGCTCATCCTCCTCCTGCCTCTCCCTCTGAAGAACCCCCTCTAAGGAAAAGGAGAGGAGGCCTGAGCCTGGTAGAAAGGCCTGTGAAAAGGCCTGCCCCTAGACTGTTGCTTTTGAGGAGTTGCTTGCCTTTCCTTGGCCTGTGCACTCTTGTAGGTGGTCCTGTACTCGTCCATTTTTTTCATACAATACTCTGTCTGCTCCCCAGAGAATTATCCACCACAAGGAAATCTATGGCCTTAGCCTGGGTGTCCAGTGAAAGGATAGTATATCTGAGCCAAGCCAATCTCCGAAGAGACACAGATGTAGTCATGACTCATGATGATACATCATTAGAGTCTACAGCAGCATGAAAATGGATCTCAAATGCCTCTATCCCATCAGCAGCCACCTCCTCCAACTCCTTGGCTAGCTGGGGTGAAGCCTGTTTAGTCAGTTCCAGAACAGTATCCCATCTGGACTTTTGGTATCTGGTTGTGTAGGCCATGTAGTTAGCCTGCCTGAGTCCCAAGGAGGATGCCAAGTACTGTTTTTTAGCCATGGCATCCAGCTTCCAAGAGTCTTTATCTGGGGATGTGTGAAGCCAAGGGTATGTTAGCCTTATCACAGGCTGCAGCCTGCACAACACCAACATGGCTGCATTGCTGGTACAAGGACTCCGTACCTGAGCCTGACAGCACGTACCTCCTGTCCATTCGTTTGTCCACAGGAGGTAAAGACTTTGGTGTTTTAAGAAGTTTTTGTGTCCGTTTCTCCAGGGATTTATAGAGGGGAAATAGACAATCTTTTTGACTCTGGGATGTCCACCATTTCCACAAAGTCGGACTCCTCTTGTTCCTCAGCAGCTTCAACCAGAGGGAGCTGGAGGATTTCTGCCACTGTTTTGTAAAACATAAAGTGGGATGGGGACTCAGAAAGCCTAGGAGGGGAAACACTAGAAGGCCTTTCTGGGGAGATATCTGGTTCTAAGGGCTCATCTAGACCTTCTATTCCATAATCGTCATCGTAGTCTTCATTCTCCCTCCAGATCCGGTTCATAATACTCTTCTGGATAATAGTCCGGAACCAGAGAAACCGACCGCCTACCGAGAGATGTTAGATCGGTCGGAACCGGACGGAGCGATTCAACAATGCTAATCGCCCAGGCAATTTCTTCGGCGGTTGGATGATGCGGTTCTGGATCCGAATCAGCAGATTTCTCCTTTCTCTTTTTCTTAGTTGGAACCTACCCCTCAGGATCAGCTCTCCTTTTGCCCGAAGGAGTATTGCCCAGGTCAGAGGGCACTCCCTCAGGTTCGGTTAGAACCGAACTGGGCTGGCCATCCGGGTCAGCAGACTTCTCTGCCTCCTTTTTCCTAAGCCTTCACAATCTCTTCTCCAGGGTGGCCTTAGGAAAATAGTTACATATTTGGCAGTCTGAATCGAGGTGGTCAAACCCCAGACAGTAAACACAGGTGGTGTGGGGATCAGCCTTAGCAAAGGATTCCCCACACTCACTGCAGTGTTGAAACCCAGTGGGCCCAGTTTTTCTTTTGTGTTTCTCAGACGCAGCCATCCTAACACTTACCCTTTATTCGGCTTAAGGCTGGCAAGACCCTCTTATCGGTTCCTAACGATCTTATGGGTATTGGAAAAAAGGTCTGAAATACGTCTTTTTAGGACCGGTACCTCACACTAAACTGTAAATAAAATTAAAGCAAAACCAGGCAATCTGTTCCGACCAAACAAATTGAAAACCTTTGTTACAATTTCCACACACAGAAATAACACTCAGTCCACTACCTAAGCACTTACTGTACCGCAGACAGGGATCTGAACCAAAGTAAAATAAAGAAAATGTGGTATAAAACCGATGTTTTGCTGTTACCGAACGTAATGGAGAGAACTCCGGAGTGACAGAGTAAATAATCTGACGGTTACACTTGAAAGTGCAGCAGAAAGAGGTCTGAACCGAGCTGGAACTCAACGTTCTATGCTCTGGCATACAGTTAACTATTTCCTCTCCAGAGCAGTTTGAGTGCTGGGGCTAACTGCATAATGTCAGAATACAGCAAGACTTCATGTTTGAAACAGCACCTGCTGCAAGAGCTCCTCTCGAAGATATATTTTGATGGTAAGTTCTTATGTAACCGTACTATCTTACTTCGAGATGGAGCTCTTGCAGCAGGTAACACAAGTAGGACAGAGTCCCAAGCAGTACACAGTCCCTAGGGTGGAGGAATAGAGAGAGAAAGACTGAGCCCCTCATGAGAAAAGGCCCTACAGGACCACAAGGCCGAAGCTGGTCCTGCACCTAAAAGCAATGTCCAGACTGTAATGCTTTTATTTTTGTGTGGACTGAACTCCAAGTGGCTGTGGTGCATATGTCTGCTGCAGACTCATTTCTCAAAAAAGAGTCTGCTACTCCTCTGATGGAGTGTCTCTTTACTGGTCCCGGTAAGAGTCTGTCATATTTCTGGCAACAGAATACAATGCAATTTACCAACCATTTAGAAATGTTTTGTTTTATAACAGGTGCCTCCAACATTTGTGGGGCAAGACAGAGAAATACTTGGTCAGATTGTCTCGATTCCGGGTTCAGGTTAAATAATACTGAAGAATCCAGTGGACATCTAGGCTGTGTAAAGTACAGTTATGTAAGAATTTACCGTAACAGTAGCTCTTCGAGAACAGCTCTTGCAGCAGGTTACACCATTAGGACTGAAGCCGGCAGGCGTCAGGACCCCATGGAAATTTTCTAGCTAGCAGTCTTCAGCAGCGACCGCCTCAGACGTCGGTCCCACCCATGACGTCAGGCGTAGTACATAAGGAGGCGGTCCCCCCATAATCCTCAGTTCTCCCGCCAGAGACTCCCGGCTGCTGGATGACATCAGAAGAGGAGACCGAGGATCTGCCACCAGATGGCCAAGACTATAGAATAGGAACATCCCATCCTGTAAGATGGGTGCTTGACTACTACCTACATCCAAAAGAAGGGGGATGGTGGGTGGGAGACTTGCTGCAAGAGCTGTTCTCAAGATCTACTGTTAAGGTAAGTTCTTACGTAACTGTACTATCTTACTTCAGATATAGCTCTTGCAGCAGGTTACACCATTAGACTGATTTGCAATAGTGGCAATCATGCCACTGGGAGGAGGAAAGGCAGAGATCCCGATATTATTCGAGCCTAGGACAGAAGTCTCCTGAAGGACTGCCAGACCGAACCCTGCTCTTCGCCTCGATGCAATGTCCAGACTGTAATGCCTGATAAAGGTATGCATAGAGCTCCAAGTAGCTGCAGCGCAAATAGCTGCGGTGGAGACACATTCTTAACACCGCAGCGAAGTAGCCACCCTCTTGTGGAAGGACCCTTGACCGCACCCGGTAAGGGTTTATTGCACTTGTCATAACAGAAAGTGATGTACTGGATGAGACACCTCGAGAGTGACTGTTTGGAGACAGGAGCTCCTTTCATCCTGTGAGCAAAGGAGACGAAAAGTTGGTCCGCCTTTCGAAACTGTTTGGTTCTGGTCAGATAGTATCTGAGGCACCGATGCACATCGAGGGTGTGCAGAAGGGCTTCTCCTCGATTAGTGCACCTTGAGAAATACACTAATAAATCAATATCCTAGTTAAGGGTGAGGGCTGAAACCACCTTAGGCAAAAACTTTGGGTTTGTCCTTGGGGATACCCTGTCCTGATGGAAAACCAAATAAGGCTCTTTGCACATAAGAGCATGTAATTCCGAGATCCTTCTCGCCAAAGTAACAGCAACCAAAAATAACGTTTTCCAGAGAAAACTTAGCTATAATCATGACTGGTTCAAAAAGTGGCAGTGTACGCTGCTGCTCAGGACGAAGGGAAAGTCCCAAGGAGGAATTGGATCCTTGATAGGTGGCCTAAGGTGGAGGACTCCCCTTAAGGTGGCACGAGTAGTGTCCAGCTGGGCCACTGTCCAATAGCCTACTGGGGCATGGTAAGCAGAAATTGCACAAAGGTGCACTTTAATTGAGGAGTAAGCCAGTCCGGAGTGGAAAAGGGAAAGCAGGTAGTCCAGAACAAGCTTTTCGGGACAGTCTAACAGCGAAAAACCCCGCACTTGAGCCCACAGACAGAATCTATGCCATTTCATGGTGTACGTTGCGTGGGTTGCTGTTTTTCTGGCAGCAGACAGTACATCTGCCACTTCTTGCGAGACCCCATTTCACATCATGGCTATGTCTCTAGGAGTCAACTGTGCAGATTCAATGAACGTAAGTCCGGGTGGACCAATGAACCCGCCTCCTGAGACAATAGATGGGAGCTGATTGGCAACGGAACTGGAGGCTTCCGGGATAGCTGGTGCAGAAGAGGGAACCAAATTTGTCTGGGCCAGAAAGGCATAATCAAATTGAGCATTGCTTGCTCCCTGCGCAGTTTTAAGAGAACCCTCTGGATCAACGGGAAAGGAGGGAAGGTATAGAGGAATCTGCCCACCCAGGAGAGGGACAACTCGTCCTGCCAGAAAACACCAGGCCCTGGATCTAGCGAGCAAATATTGGGCAGTTTTGCATTGGATGGGGACGCGAAAAGGTCTAACTCTGGAGTGCCCCATCTGTGAAATGGATCCTCTGCCACCTCCTGTCGAGGTTCCCACTAGTGGACTCTTGCCTGAGAGCGGCTCAAGACTATCTGTGACGGTGTTGTCGACTCCCAGGACGTGTACCGCAATTAGGTTTGTGCCATGTTGCAATATCCACTCCCACACTCTCATGGCCTCCCAGCACAGCAGGTAGGAGTGAGTGCCTCCTTGTTTGTGGAGGTAATACATCACCGTGGTATTGTCTGTTTGTAACAGGAGTTTACCCAGTGGAATCTCCGACTGGAAGGCTTGCATAGCGTAAAGGACTGCCCTCATTTCCAAAATGGTGATGTGGAGATGATATTCCTGAGCTGTCCAAAGACCCTGAGATCGAACAGCACCAGGTGTGCTCCCCACCCGAGCCTTGAGGCGTCTGTGGAGAGTGTCACAGTCGAAGACGGCACTATGAAGGGAACCCCCGCGGAGAGGTTCCCCGGATTTAGCCACCATTGCCAATCCTGAATCACGGCATTCGTGATTCAGACTGGCTGCTGCAGATGGTCTTGCCTTTGGTCCCATTGTACCCTTAGCATCCACTGGGTTACCCACATGTGAAGATGTGCCAGTGGGACTATCGCAATGGCTACAGCCATGTGTCCGAGCAGGTCCCTGATGAGGGATCTGATGTGTTCTGCTCTGTCCGAGGGAAGAAAAGCTTTCCCTCTGATCTGCTCCTATAAACTACAGTTTCTGGGATGGCACCAGGAGTGACTTCCCGTAGCTGATGAGAATACCCAGTGATTGAAAAAGGGACTGGGTGCAGTGAATGGCCGTCATCAGTGCCTCTCTGGAGGACGCCATGAGAAGCCAGTCGTCCAGGTATGGGAACACGTAGTGGCCTTGTCTCCTCAGAGATGCCAGTACGACCGCTATGTACTTCATAAAAACACAAGGTGCCGATGACAGCCCAAAGCGAAGAGCTCGGAACTGATAATGGCGGCTCTGAAACTCGAAGCGCAGGAACCTCCAGTGCGCTTGAGCAATCGGAATATGCAGGTAGGCGGCCGGCATGTCCAAAGATGCCAGAAAGGCGTCTCGCTTCAGCATGGGAATTAGGCCCGGAAGGGTCACCATGCGGCAGCGTTTGTAGACGACCGACAGGTTGAGGTCGCTGAGGTCCAGTACTGGATGGAGGTCCCCTGTTTTCTTTGGAACCAGGAAGAAGTGAGAATAGTACCCTAGTCCTCTCTGGTTCTCTGGAACATGCTCTAAGGCTTCTTTTTCCAGAAGCGCGAGCACCTCCTGCTGTATGAGCAGGGCATGCTGACCCGAATATCTGGAAAGTAGGGGAGGTTTTGTGGGTGTGACTGCCTACAAATTCTATATAGTGGCCTTTTTTGACCAGTTGCAGCACCCACCTGTCGGTGATGATTGACTGCCACCCTGGCAAGTGGCATGCGATGCGACCCCCAACTTTCTTTTCCTGTTGATCCTGAGGAGGGGCGGGGGCTGGGAAGGAGTCATGCTGTGGCAGCATTTGATTCGGCAGGCTGTGCCGACTTTGCAAATCGTTGGCCTCTGCCTGGGGATGACTTAGCCTGGGCTTTGCAGGTGAAAGTGCCCCTCTGCTGTTGGCCGGAACGTGGCTGATGTCTTTGTAGCCGGCCACGGAAGCGGCTCTGGTTCCTACGAAAGGAACTGAGCCGAACCTGTACATGGCCTGTACAGATCAGACTGCCTTCCCTGCGTTCTGAAGTTTGGTGAATACTTTCTCGGAGGCTTCACCAAATAGGACCTCGCCGTTATAGGGGACGTCTAAGATGTTCTTCTGGACGTCCGGGGTAAAACCCGAGACACGGAGCCAAGAGTGTCTCCGGAGACACATGCCTAAGGCTGCAGCTCTGGCTGAAGAGTCCGCAGAATCATATGTGGCTCTGAGCACCTGGGTCCCCACATCCAAACCCGCGCGGAGGAGGTTCAAGAGCTCCTCCATTTGGTCGCCATCAAGCATCTTCTCAACCAGGTCCTGTCCCTGTTCCCACAATGCGTTCTGAAACTGAACCATGTGGGTGAGGTAATTCAGTGACCTGACGGCGCAAGTCGCAGCCACGTACGTGCACCTACCCAGGACATCCAATTGCTTGGATCACTCGTCCTGTGGCTGTGTACTCAAATGCTGAGGTCTTTGAAACCGGTCATGCGAAGCAGTGATGACCAGGGAGTCAGCCAGAGGATGGTTCGCCAGATACCGGTCCTCCCTAGGGGCCTTGTATAGGCGGTCAGCCTTCTTCGGCACTGCTGGAGTGGAATGCAGACATTTCCAGGCAGCCTTGGTGACGTCCGCGAAGGCATCCGCCAAGGGCGGCACTACCACAGGCTTCAGGTCTTTCTGCTGAAGGTAGCGGGCAAGGCATAGTCCCTCGAGGTCGAGTTCTTCAGCATCCCACCCCATATTCTCCTGGATGTGCCTCATGATCTCTGCGAAAGAGGGATCACCCGGAGGAGACCTAGGTAGGTCGCGTGGGTCCGGAGAGGGAATGCTAATGGGAGAAGGAGCTCTGGAGCACCCTGAGGTGTCAGATCTAGAATCCTCCCCAGATGGGGTGTACCGGCGTTGTCTGGGTCTCTTGGGACTGGGTGACCCTGAGGTGGATCTGGAGGGAGGTCTTCTGTCTGAGGATCTGCCCCGAGGAGGTGGTGTTTGCTTCTTGAGGCTGGCAACTGCTCTCACGGGCCCCTTGCAAGGAGGAGGGAGCGAGACGGTGAAGGAATAGGGAGGCGGGCGGAGTCGGAGTAGGAGGAGGACGGTGGCAACCACATCTTTTCTGATGGTGTCCAACCAGAAGGTAAAGAGCCTTTACCACTGCAGTTCGTTCGACGACGGGCTCCCGGGCGGCAGTGCCTGTCGCCAGGGTCAGGTCCCGGGTTCTCCCGCCTGAGAAGGTTCCTGGGAGCCCGGCATCTCCGGTGTCGCCGCCTGGTCTCGGACTGTGTGATGTCCTCCTCTGAGGAGTCCTTCCGACCGGTGTCAGCTGGCGACGGTGGTGCAGTCCTCTTCTCTGGGGTAGCCGACGTCGGTCCCCTGGCAGATGCCCTCAGAGGCGAACGCCTGGCCGGTGACGGGTGTTTTGGTGTCGCCGGTTCCTGGGAGCGCCGGTGATGCTTGGCCGACGTCGGGTGGGCCGACGTCAGGTTCGACGTCCGTTTGAGGGACATCAGGTCCTTGGTCTGCGAGGAACCGATCCGCACCCAATGGAGGTTGGGAAACCGACCAGGCCGGAGTCCCGCTGGCGGGAAGAAGATTTATGGCGCTCCCTGGACTTCGAAGAGGCCTTAGATGGAGTGGAAGATGCAAATGGCCTGGAAGTCTTCAGGGGCTGCAAAGAGGAGGAACCGCTGGAGGATCCGACCTGAACCGGGGGAGGTTGCGATTAGGCCCTGGAAGGAGAGCAGTCCGATCACGAGCCGGAGCTTCGCGAGTCCGAGGCCCTCGCACGGGACCTGGGCCTTTCCTTTTCCTGGTGTTTATCCCGTGCTTGTGGGTTTTACCTGACAACCCCCTGGAGGAAGTTTCTTTGTCCATGGTCTTCAGTTCTCTCCTCTAAGAGAAACGCTTGAAGGGCCTTCTGGTGGCGGATCTTGGAGCGACTGTTAAAGCCCTGGCAGAAGGAGCAGGCCTTAGTGTCGTGTTCCAGGCCTAGGCAGCGCACGCAGGCCAAGTGTGGATCCTTGATGGGGATCTGTTTGCCGCAGGCACACTTTGATTGGTGACCCTCCAGAGAAGTATTTGGAGAGGACATTAGTTGAATCCAAAGTCATGAAGAAGACGAAATCGACATAGCTCTAAAGGTCGTTGCACGCTAGAAAAAAGACCGAGAGACCGATACTTGCAATGTCGACGGCGGGAAAAGAACTGGGGATTATGGGGGGACCGCCTCCTTATGTACTATGCCTGACGTCGGGGGCGGGACCAACGTCGGAGGCAGTCCCCACTGAAGACAGCGAGCTAGAAAATTTCCGTGGGGTCCTGACGTCTGCCGGCTTCAGTCCTAATGGTTTACCTGCTGCAAGAGCTGTATCTCGAAGTAAGATCAGAGCTTCTCCACGATTTGAGTGCCCTTGATAACAAACAGTCAGGTTGTTGTCTTGATTAAGGATAAATTCAGACACCACCTTAGGCAGAAACTTAGGATTTGTTCGCAGGGACACCATGTCCCTGTGGAAAATTAAATATGGCTCTTTACACACCAGCGCATGAAGCTCAATGAATATCCAAGCCGAAGCGACTGCAACCAAAAACAACGCTTTCCAGGAAAGAAAGTGCAGCTCGCAATCTGCGGCTGGTTCAAATGGAGGTAACGCAAGTTTTTCCAGGACAAAAAGAAGGTCCCATGGAGGGATGGGATCCCTGATGGTTGGCTTCATATAAAGGATGCCACGCAAGAAAGTGCGTGCAAGATCAGACTGTGCCAGGGTTTGTCCCTTCGCAGGTGCATCTTTATGGAAGAGTAGTCGAGACCCGAGTCAGAAAGGGAAAGGAGGCACTCTAGTACCGGGTTCACTGGGTAAGTGAATGGGTCTACTTGACAGCTGAGGGCCCAGAGGCAGAAGCGTTTCCATTTCATTGCGTATGTGGCTCTGGTGGATGGTTTCTTGGCGGATACCAGGTCGTCAGCTACTCTGGCTGAGACCCCGTAGTGGGAAACAGCTAATTCTGTAGGAGCCATGCATGCAGGTGTAAGGATCTCAGGTCTGGATGGACTAAGGTCCCATTATCCTGAGATAGCAAGCATGAAGTGAGTGGAAGAAGCGGTTCCTTCGCCAGTTGCTGGAGTAGTGGGAACCAAATCTTTTGAGGCCAGAGGGGTGTAACCAAGATCGAGTCCGCCCCCTCTGACTGGAGTTTGAGAATAACCCTCTGTTATCATAGGAAAGGGAGGGAAGGCTTAGAGAAACCTCCCTGTCCAGCAGTGGGACAATGCATCTCGCCAGAAAACACCAGGCCCTGGATCTAGCGAGCAAAACCTGGGCAGTTTGCATTGCCTGGGCACACAAAAAGGTCCAATTCTGGCAGACCCCACGTGTCGAATAGATCTTGTACGACTGATTGCTGAAGGTCCCACGCATGGGTTCTGGATCTTGACCAGCTTAGGGCGTCGCCAATGTGTTTTGCACACCTGGGACGTGAACTGTCATGATCTCTATCCAGTGAGCTATGACTCATTTCCAAACTTTCATTGCCTCACAACACAGTGGATATGTGTGTGTTCCCTCTTGTCTGTTGATATAGAACACCATCGACATGTCCGTCTGGACCAGGAGGTGTCCCAGAGATATGTCTGTTTGCAATGCCTGTAAGGAATATAAGATGGCCCTCATTTCCAGTACATTGATGTGCAGGGTCTCCTCTGTCGCGGACCATAATCCCAGAGTCCTAAGATCGTGCAGATGTGCTCCCCAGCCTGTGCCTGCAGCATCTGTTAATATCTGGGTAAGCTATAGCCTCTGAAGGGGGGTGCCCACAGATACATGAGACAGCTACAGCCACCATCAGAGGGCTTGCCTTACGGATCCTGGGATTGAGACAAGCCGATCGAGGTCGCCCCAATGCTGGTCCCACTGGGCCCCAGAGTCCACTGGATCGTTCTCATCTGTAATCTGGCCAATGGCAAGGTGGCAATGGTTACTGCCTTGTGGCTGAAGAAGTCTGAGTGCTGTCCTGGCCGGGGCCTGTCGTACAGACTGAATATTTATTGTGAGCAAGCCCTCTGAGGTGTCCGCTGTCCGCTGGGAGGGAGGCTTTCCCCTCAGAGGTGTCAAGGAGTGTTCCAATGAACTGGAGCTTCTGAGTCGGCCAAGGTGATTATTTCGGCATGTTTACTGTGATTCCCAATGCCGCAAAAAAAGAAAAGGTGTCTACCATTGTGTATTGAAGAGCCTCCCTTGATGGGGCTGTGAGAAACCAGTCGTCCAGGTAAGGGAAGACACAATGGCCTCTCCTCCGGAGGGCCACTGTCACAACTGCTAGACACTTAGTGAAAACCACTGGTGCCGGAGATAGGCCGAATGGTAGCACCCTGAATTGGAAGTGCTGACCCGGGAATTCGAATCACAGGAATCTCCTGTGGTGCCTGGCTCTCGGGATGTATAAATATGCATCCTACATATCCAGGGATGAGAGCCAATCTCTTTGATGGATCATGGGGAGTACACCCTGTAAGGTGACCATCCGAAAGCGCCTCTACTCCACGTAGTTGTTGAGGTCGCTAAGCTCCAGGATGGGTCTGAGGTCTCCTGTTTTCTTGGGTACTAGTAAGAAGAAAGAAAGTACCATTGTCCTTTCGGGCTGTTTGGTACAGGCTCTATTGCTTTCTCGTCCAGCACAGCATGGATTTCAACCTGGATGACAGCAGCGTGGCACTAAAAAAGGGGTGGTCTGTCTGGGGGGGGTCTCAGTAAATACTATCACGTGACCCCACTGAATCATTTGTAGAACCCACTGGTCTGAGGTGACCAGCCTCCAACTCTCTAGATAGAGAGAAAAGCAGCCTCCGACCACCTCTCCTGCTAAATCTGACTGGAGAGGAGGGTTCAGCCAAAAGTCAGGTGTTAGTGGCTGAAAGCAGAGTGGTCTGGCTGGGCTTGGCTGACTGTTGCCCTTAGTTTCCAGAGCCATGAGAAGGGCCACTGCGACCGCAGCCGCCTCTCTGTTGCTGGTATCTGGATTGTTGGCCAAATTTGCCACGAAAATGCTGTTTTCGAAATGGTTTTTGCCTGGGCTTATATGTGGTCTGTACAGCTTTCCCGGAGTCTTGAATTCGGGTGATAATCTTTTTGGATTCTTTTCTGAAAAGGACTGAGCCCTTAAAGGGGCATCCAGAATTCCTGCTTGAACATCTAGGGCGAAACCAAAGACCCTAAGCCAAGAGCATCTCCTAAGGCACACCCCCGTAGCAGCTGCTCTTGCTGCAGTGTCTGCTGAAGCATAGGCTGACCCAAGGACGTGGGTGCCTATGTCTGATCCGGTCTGCATAAGTTTCTCCAACTCAGGTTTTTGGGGACAATCTGGGAGGTCCTGGAATAAGTCCATTCCTTGTTCCCACATGGCATTATGAAACTGCACCATGCGGGTCAGGAAGTTCAGAGACCTGATAGTGCAGGTGGCAGAAGAGTACATCTGCCTGCCCATCAAGTCCAGCTGCTTGAACTCTCAGTCTGGTGACTGTGTGCTTTGATGTTCTGGTCTCTGGGACCTATTGTGAGCAGACATGATTACTACGGAATCCACTATAGGCTGTTCACCTAGGAAGGGTTCCTCTCTGGGTGCTCTGTAGAGGTGATCTGCCTTCTTTGAGATGGCTGAAGACATGGAGGGATGCTTCCATGCTGCCTTGGCTATGTCCTGAATGGGGTCCACTACATGTGGAACGACTACCAGTTCTGGGTCTTTATGACGCAGGTATTTTGCGAGCCAGCGTCTTTCGGGGTCAAGATCCTCAGTGTCCCAGCCCATGTTTGAGTGGATATGACGCATAACCTCCATAAAGGAGGGGCTGTCAGGCAGTGACCTTGGTGTGTCACTTGGGTCCAGAGATGGGAGGTCAGCCTCTGAGGAGGACCCCGAAGAGGAATACGATGAACGGTTCGATGCCTCAGAGGAGGAGGACCTGGACTTAGTATGTCTGCTTTTACGCTTGTGACCCTCTGTGGAGCGTGACGAGCTCCTGCTCCTTGTCCAGGAGCATCTCTTGCAGCCTAAGCAACACCTGCCGGCAGGCAAAGGGGTGGGCTCTTTGGGCAGAGGAGAAGGTTCTTTGGGTGGAGGAGTGGTTCCCTGGGTTGGGCTCCTCTACCCTTGTCCACTTGGCTGGTAGAAATTCAGCTTTGAAAGTGTCCCACTAAGAAGCAAATAGGTCTCTGACCTGTGACAGATGGAGTCTTGGCTCCTGATCTGGCGTCGGTCGGTTCGATGGATCTGCCTTATGACCTGTCGTCTGGTCCTGGAGTTAGCGGCGTTGGTATGCTCGTTGATGGACCTGCTGGTGGCGACAGGGCTTTAGACGGGGGTCCTGCAAGGCGGGGCTTTAGGCAGAGAACCCGCAAGTGGTGACAGGGCTTTAGGTGGGGATCCAAGGTCGTCAGCTGGATTCTGGAGAGAGGCTGACGTCCGACTACCTGACGGTGAATCACTGCGATCGTCGGCCAATATCGGCAGTATGGCAGACGCTGCTTTTGAAGTATTCAGAGCTTTAGACTGTCTGGCATTGGACTCCTCCTTCACCTGATAAGTGGTGTCGGGCAATTTTCCTGAAGTCGTCTGCTTTTCAGACGTTGGGGTCTGGCAGAGGAGAGTGTCCTCGGCCTGCAGCCGTTTCTCCGTCACCCTTTTCTCCAGCATTGGCTTCAGTGACATTAGGCCCCTGGGGGTTGTGAGACTGACCTCCCAGAGGAGTGACCCAACCCCTGCGTCTGTCCAGTAGTCAGTTCCCGAGGACCTGACAGTATCTGAATGCCAGCCTGATGAATAGAGCTCCCTGTCACCCTTACCTTGCCGGGTGGTCTCACTACAGTCAACCTGGTAGGAGAACGTGTTGTCTGGGAGACAGAGTCCAAACTCCCCCTGGAGGAAGACCAGGAGCTGGATGACCTAGATCCTAATGGGGATCTGCCTCTGCTCCTCTTTCCTCTTCTCTTTATGCTGTTTCCCCGATTTTTTGAGAGAGGGGCCCTCCTTGGCAGAGGAACCTTTCTGCATGGCTGCTAACTTCTGCTCCATTAAGCAGGCCTGGAGGGTCTTCTAGCGGTGTATCCTGATCCTGCTATTGAATTTCTGGCAGTGTGGGCAGGCCTTGGTATTGTGGTCTGGGCCTAAACACAGCAGGCAGGCAGAGTGTCAGTCTTGCGATGGGATTTGTTGCCACAGGCACACTTAAGACTGGTGCCAGTTTATGGACGACAGGGAAGTCGACATGCAGAAAAATCAAAGTAAAAAAATTCAAACATCGTAAATAAAGCATTGAAAATGTGGATGAAAAAGCGGTCAATCAAAGCTGAAGGCATCCATGGAGCCAATGCTTGTGAGTCAACGGCGGGAAAAGAACTGAGGGATGCTGGAAGACTGTCCCTTTTATACCACATGGGATGCTGAGGCGATGCCCCGCTGTACACTGCTAGCTAGAAATTTTTCACGGGGTCCTGCCACCTGCTGGCTTCAGTCTTACTTGCTGCAAGAGCTCCATCTCTAACCAAGATCCTTGGTTACAGATGAGAAACTTGTTCTTCTTGGGGCATGGATATGGTTCACTTATCCACACACTGGCAGACTCCTAGCAGTACTCTGGGAGGAGAGGGCAAGGCACACCCCTACTTGGTGAACAGATATTGGAAAATAGAGGTCCCAAAATGCGCATCCCATCGTGACTCGAGGTCAATGTGGTAGTGGGAAATGAAGGTATGAACTGACCTCCAGGTAGCAACCTTGCAGATCTCCTGTATGGATATATCCCTGGAGGCAGCCACCGAGACAGCGGTATGTCTGGTGGAGTGAGCTCTAATCACAACGGCAAACTCCTGATCTGCCAACCTATAGCAGAAATCAATGCAGTTGACAAGCCACTTGGAAATCATTTGCCTAGACACCGGTTTACCCAAGTTCTGTGGTGCAAAGGCCACAAACAGCTGCTTCGATGTACGGTGTACAGCTGTGCACTTAAGGTAATACCTCAGTGCCCTGTGAACATCCAGAGTGCGAAAGAGAGCTTCTCATCTATTGGGGGAAAAGAAAAATCCACCTGGAAGGTAAGTGACTGTACCTATTTTTATTGTTACTGAATTGTCCTGATGTCATCACTGTATTCTCTTTGTTGTACTCTCCCGGGTCGTGCCTGAAAATAAGCAGGACTGTTGCCTAGTGCACTCACCGGTTACCAAAAGCAAATAAATAAATAATAAATAAACTGACTGGTTGAGGGTCAATTCTGAGACCACTTTAGGCAGGAACTTAGGATTCGTTCTGAGGGAAACCCTTTCCCTGTGGAAAATTAAATACGGCCTCTTACACATTAGAGCTTGGAGCTCGGAAACTCTTCGAGCTGAAGTAACAGCAACTAAAAAAAAAAAAAAAACCTTCCAGAAAAGATAACGCAGCTTGCTGTGGGTTCAAAAGGTGGAAAAGTAAGCTTCTCCAACACAAACAGGAAGTCCCAGGGGGGATATGAACCCTAGTGGGAGGTCTCATGTGTAGAATCCCCCTTAAAAAGGTGCGGGCCACATACAATTGGGCTAAGGTTTTGTCCCCCAAAAGGGTGCGATATGCACAGATGGACCACATGTGCACCTTTATGGAGGAGTAGCTCAAGCCTTGTTGGTATAAGGAGAGGAGATACTGCAATGTTGAGTTCACCAGACAGGTAAGGGTTCCAGACGGTGAGACGACGCCCATAAAACAGAAACTCTTCCACTTCATAGTGTAAGTGGAGCGAGTACAGGGCTTTCTCGCCAATACGAGGACGTCCACCACCTCCTGGGAGACCCCGTACCTGGACTTTGCTATGTCCGAAGGAGCCAAGCATGAAGATGCAAAGACCTGAGATCGGGATGGACCAGCATGCCCTGATCCTGGGACAGTAACTGTGAGCATACTGGCAGTGGGACTGGAGGTTCTGTGGATAACTGCTGAAGTAGAGGGAACCTAATCTGCCAAGGCCATAGACAGGCAATTAGAATCATCCGAGCCCCTTCGGCCTGTACCTTCAAGAGAACTCTCTGAACAAGAAGAAAGGCTTAAAGAAACCTCCCTGCCCAACAAAGAGACAACGCATGAGGCCAGAAAATACCAGGCGCAGGCTATAGCAAGCAGAAAATTGGCAGTTTGATGTTGCTTGGTGACGCAAAGAGGTCCAGCTCTGGATGACCCCATGTGTCGAAGAGCTGATTCGCTATTGACTGCAGTAGCTCCCACTCGTGTTTCTTAGACTGAGACCCGCTCAGGCTGTCGGCCAAGTCATTTAGGACACCTGGAACGTGCACCGCGGACAGAGAGATGTGCTGCTCCAGCACCCAGTACCAGAGTCACTGCCTCCCTGCACGGGGGTAGGAGTGAGCGCCCCCTTGCTTGTTAATATAGAAGACAGCCGCCATGATGTCCATCTGAATAAGAAGAGAGCCTCGGACGAGATCCTCCTGAAAGACATGTAGGCACTGAGGACCAGTCGCATTCCCAAGACACTGATGTGCAGGTCGCGCTCCATGGGGGTCCAGACTCCCTGTGTTTGGCGGGCCCCCAGGTGCGCCCTCCCCCCAAACCAAATCTGAGACATCCGTTGTTAGAATCTGATTTGGGGGCTCCGGACAGAAATGGACCCCTTTTCCTAAATTTAGAGGGCCGCAAGCAGTCAATCATCGAGGTAAGGGAAGACGTAATGTCCCTGGTGCCTTAGAGCTGCAGCCACTACTGCCAAGCATTTTGTGAAGACTAGAGGAGTGAAGGAGAGGCCGAATGGGAGAACCCAAAACTGATAATGTGCCTCTTGGAAGTGGAATCTCAGGTACTTCCTGTTGGGGGGACTCCTATGTGCATGTACGCATCTTGCATGTCTAGGGAGCAGAGCCAGTCTCCCTGATGCAGCAGAGGAAGTAGTCCTGGAACAGTCACCATCCGGAACCTTCTGTATTCTACACAGTAGTTTAAGGAACTGAGGTCCAGAAAGGGACAACGGTCTTGGGGTTTCTTTGGAACCAGAAAGAAATGAGAGTAATACCCTTTCCCCGCTGCTGCAGAGGGACTGGCTCTATCGCCCCTTTTCCGCAAGAGGGCCTGAATCTCTCCTTCTATGAGTGGAATGTGAGGAGGAGGATACCTCGAGGACCTTGGTGGAGTATCTGGGGGTATCTCTGTGAACTCCAGCGTAAGTCCCCTCCTTATGACAGAGGAGCCACTGGTCCGCAGTGACAGAGCTCCAGGCCTTCAGATGAAGGGAGGCGACCACCTATTGCCTCCGATGGAACCTCTTGGGTTTTGGGGGGTCGAGGAGTCATTAGCGGAGCAGGAGTGAGCAGAGAGGCTTGGGAGGACTTGGGGCCATGAAAAGGAGCGCTTCCAGGCTGCTGGTTGTCGGCTCTCCTTTTAAAGCCACCTCTCTGGTCTTGCTGATGGCCACGGGCTTGTGCACCTGAGGGCTTCCAAAATGGCCGTTTGCTTACTTTCCTCTGGTGGTCTCTGTACATCTGATGGACAGACCACATGGATTTCCCAGACTCCTGGAGACAAGAGATAACTATCTCCTGCCCAAACAAGACGGAACCTTGGAACAGAAAGTCCCAGATTCTGGACTGCAGATCTTGGTGAAAGCCAGAGACCCTCAACCAAGCATGGTGCCGGAGACAGACCCCTGACGCTGACGTTCTGGCCACCATGTCTGCAGTGTCGTACAGGGCACGGAGAACATGCGTGCCTATGTCCAAGCCTGACTTAAGGACATCCATAATCTCAGTGTTCTGTGCAGAGACTGGCAAGGCATTAACAAGCTCCTATCCCCTTTCCCAGAGTGCATTCTGGAACTGTACCACATGCATCAGGAAATTAAGGAACCTAATGAAGCAGATGGAGACAGAATAGACCTTCTTGCCCACCTGGTCCAAATAGCGAGACTCTGGGTCAGGAGGCTGGGAGCAAAGATGTTTCGGCTGCTTAGACTTATGAGCAACTATAATCACAGAGGAGTCTGCCTCAGGGTGCTCTGCCAGGAAAAGGCTCATTCCTCGGGGCTCTGTACAGCCTACCTGACTTTTTGAGAACTGCCAGGACTGAAGCTGGACATTTCCAGGTAATTCTGGAAGGTGTCCACTAAAGGAGGCACCACAAGAGGCTTGGGCTCCTTTTGCCTCAGGTATTTGGCTAGTTGACGGCATTCCAGATCCAGGTCCTCCGTATCCCATTCACTGGAGGTCTGGATGTGCCTTATGACGTCCATAAAGGTTGGATTATCAGGAGGCGAGTGGGGCTGGTCCTTTTCTCCTGGGGAACCCCAGATCCCCGAGAGGGAAGAGGACGACCGGCTACTAGGTGAGGAATAGCCGGAACTGCCCCATGACTGACCCCCCTCGAACGCTGGTGGCTCTCTGATCAATGACGGGGGTCGGTCCAGGGACAGATGTCTGGAGCGGGCCCGCCCACCGAAACGGATCCCAGAGTGAGAACTGAACCGGCGTCGGCTACCTGACCTCGGTGAGCACCAGCGGTCTACAGACCAGGATCGGACCCTGGAGGATGAGCAAGGCAGCGTCCTCTCGAGGGTCTTCTTGGGCGAAGGGAAAGGAACGCCCTCCGGTTGTGGTTTGACCTATGGGTCCGGCACGGCTTCGGGAGGGAGTTCTGTTTGGACTCTGACCCACCAAAAGAAAAAGTTCCTGGAGCTCCTCCTTGGAAAACACTGAGGTTGCTGTCCCCGGAAGAAGACTATGGGATCTGAAGTGTCCGGCAGCCACCAGGGAGCCTCAGGAGAGCTTTTAGAGGCAGGCACTGCCCCTTCTTGATGGCGTCAGTTTCCTTAAGCCCCTTCTACCAGTGTCGGTGCGGCGGTTCCTGAGGGGAGCCTTGGAGTGTCCACGACTCCAGAAGGCTTACCCCTTATCTGGCAAAGCCGACTCAGGGCAGGGTCAGGCTTGTGCCCGGAGGGGTCTTAGGGGTGACTCTGAGTGGCGCTACCTTGGGCCTAGCAGGTTTCTCCTGACATACCTGCTTTTAGCTCGCACTTTTGGCAGTGAGCGAACCTTTGAAGTGATGCTCCTGAAGAAGAGCGGGCTTCTTAGGGGAGGACTGAGAATGAGATCGGGATCTGGACCGGTTTGAGGACTGACCACGGTACTTGTCCTGGGACCGCTTGGACTTGTCTTTGTGCTTGGCCTTCTCCCCGGAGATGTGCAGGTCCATCTTCTGTTCCAAAAGGAACGCCTTAAGAGCCTTCAAACGGTGGATCCTAGTCCTGCTTGCGAAGCTCTGACAGGTGGAACAGGCCGCAGTGTCGTGGTAAGGCCCAGGCAGAAGACACATTTAGTGTGGTCGTCTTTCGATAGTATCTGAGAGCCGCAGCTACACTCGTGCCGAAGAGGTCCCGAGGAAGAGACCGATGACTGGGACGTGTTGGGGAAAAAAAAAAAAAGGTCAAAACAGTTAAAAGGTGAACGATCAAAGTTTTTTGCTGGCAACTGGCAAGCTAAGGTCTTTCCCAATGTGAGCGGGTCGCGTCGGGAAAAGAACCGTGGTGGAGCTGGGTTTGCCCCTTTTATACCATGGTTGCCCTCAGGGGGGCGGTCCATGCTGGGTACTGCTGGCTGAGAAGTTTTCCGGTGGGTCCTAATGCCTGCGGCATTGGTCCTAATGGTTATAGCCTCCTGCAAGAGCTCCCACTCTAAGTAAGATCTGTGAAGTTCTGCATTGGATGGGGAGGCAAAAAAGTAGAGTTCCGGATGCCGCCATCTTAGAAATAGCGAATCTGCCACTTCCTGATTTAGTTCTCATTTGTGGCTGAGGTTCTGAGACCTGCTGAGACTGTCCGCAAGGATGTTTTGTACGCCTGGAACGTGTACGGCTGTCAGAAACAGACCGTGCTGGACTGCCCAGTTCCAGTGTCTCATCGCCTCTCTTCAGAGGGGGTACGAGTGAGTTCCCCCTTGTTTGTTGATGTACCAGATGACCGACATGTTGTCCATCTGGATGAGCAGTGATCCCCAAGGAAGAAGAGTCTGGAAAGCTTGTAGCGAGTACTAGACCACTCTCATTTCCAAGACACATGTGTAAGGACATCAAGCTAGACCAATGTCTCTGGGCATGGTGGTCCCCCAAGTGAGCCCCCCCAACCCAGGTTGGAGGCATCCATGGTCAAAGATGCCTAAGGGGCTCGGCTCCTGAAGGGAGGCCTACTGACAGATTGAAGGGATCCTCCACCAGTTCAAGTCCTTCTGAAGAGCAGATGAGACAAGGACTGGAGGGTCCAGATTGTCCTGGAGTTGATCCCACTGGAACCGCAAGGACCACTGAGTGATTCTCATGTGGAGTCTTAATAGGAGGACCGTAGAGATGGAGGCCGCCACATTAGTCCTAGCAACTTGAGGACCTCCCAGGCAGTGAGTGTCCTGGAAGAGGCTACCGAAGTAGCCTGTTTGATCAGAGTCTCTATCCTGTCTGGAGGAAGGAAGGCTCTGCTCTGGACAGTGTCTAGAGCCACCCCAATATACTGTAACCTCTGAGAGGGAGTAAGGGACGACTTCCGGATACTGACCATAATCCTGTGTCAGAAAAATAAATTCAGAGTACTGGACAGGGCCTCAGAGAGACTCCTTGGACTGGCCTGAAATCAGTCAATTGTCCAGGCAGGAGAAGACCACTATGCCCTGGCGACAAACGGCTGCTGCCACCACCGCTAGGCACTTGATAAACACCCAGGTGCCAAGGAAAGGCCAAAGGGAAGAGCCCAAAATTGTAAATGCTCCCCTTGGAAACAGAACCGCAGGAATCTGCGGTGGTTGGGGAAGATCGGGATGTGCAGGTAAGCGCACAAAGCCAATGATTCTCCAGAAGGAAAGGGAGGCAGCGCTGAAGAGTTAACATCTGGAGTTTTTTGTACTCGACAAACAGATTGAAACTGCTTAGGTCGAGAAAGGGTCGCAGGTAATCTGTCTTTTTTGGAACCAGGAAGAAATGGGATTAGAACTCCCTTACCCTTTGATGGAGGGGAACACTCTCAATGGCTTCTTTGAACAATAGAGTCTGGATTTCCTCTCTCACAAAATGAGTCGGGTCTCGGGAGTACACTGATCTTCTGGCTGGAGATTCTGGAGCGAGCTCCAGAAAGTGTGTCTCCTAGGGATACTAACTACAGGACCCACGCATGTGGTTAGGTGCTGTGGAGCAGTCATGAGCAGGACGAGATTACTAAGGCGCCAACCTGTGGATGCGCATTGAGGAAGAGGGCATCCTTAGGCACCATGTAGTCCTGTCCGCCCACTTGGGACAGCTGATTCAGGAGACATTCTAGACCGGAGGGTGAGGTCCGGCTACAGAGGAACCGGAATGGGGATAGAGACCCAGGTAAAGGTGTTCAGTAAGCCTCTGACACATGGGATCCGCTCCTCGGACTCCCAGTCAAAATGATGTTGTATGGACCTCAACAGGTCCGAAAAGGAAGGATCCTCAGGGGGCGACTTAGGAGAATCCTTGCCCTTAGGGACCTGGGACCGTGGTCCGAGGGCTTCTCTGACATACCATCCCCAGTCCGGAAGAGTAATGTTTCAAGAGGTAGTCCCCATGATGAGAACGGTTGACGGGGACGAGTTCACCAGGGAAGTGGAAGTCTGCTCTCTAGGTCCATTACCAACTCCGTACGTGCCTCCTGACACCAAGACTGTATAAAGAGTCCTGAAATACGGTTGGGGCACCGATGGAGGGAGGAGGAGGTGCGATAGCATGGGAAGCAAGGTAGTGGTACTCCTGGTATCCCGAATATCCAAAACCAGGGTACAGGGTGTAGCCCGGGAAGTAGTGTCCCGCACCACTCCAGTCTGGAGGGGTACCTGCCGGGGGATGGTCCAAAAGATATCCTGAAGCGTAATGCAGGAAAGTGCGGCGTCTTGAGAAGAGACACAATGTCGGAGGATCTGACGGTGGGGGAACCCACGTAGGGCCTACTGTTGTATATATGGGTGGCAGGTCCAGTGTAGGAGGTGCCGGCGTTGAGGCCTGCGTTGTCGGAACCGGCTTCACCAGGTTTGGTGTCGGATAGGCTGGTGTCGGGACCCGACAAAGGTGATCCGACGGAGGGACCTGGTCTGCTGGAGGAGCTGGCAGTGCAGGCAGACGCGAGGGCCTGGCATTGGAATAGGTCTCAACGAATCCGACAGAGGAAGGATGTCTGACGAGGCAACATTCGTCAGAACAGGAACAATCCTCCCTGAAGGGACAGGAGGCACCTCCGGTGAAGGGCCAGATAGCTGAGGAGGGACCTCCATCCCAGAGACCCGAGAGGATGAGCGGAGATTAGCCCCTGAGGTGTGCTCCACATTGAGGGGGCCCGCACTATCCTCACCCGGGGTAACATCTGTAGAGGGTCTGGCTACTGGCGGGGGAGAGGGACAGTCTCCACTGGGCTTGTCCGGGTTTCAGGTGGGCTGCCGTTAGGCCCTGAAGGAACAGCCATGTCTGTGCGATCGCCAGGGGTGGGCAACTGACCAGACAGAGGACCCAGGCGAAAGGAGAAAGAGCCCAAAGTCAACTTACCGGTGGCCGGGCAGCCCCAGATGAGCCGAGGATCGACTTATCAGCCCTAATGGAGCGGTCGTCGGTGGAGCTGGCGGTAGATTTATCAGTTGTGGAGGTCTTCGAGGTTTTACCAAAGTCCCCTGTCGCCGATTGGGCCCTGGATGGAGGTGGCGAGAGAGAGGCCTTGCTGGTGGAGGGCCTAGTGGACTCTACCCAAGAACCTTCTGAAGAGTGCTCCTGCTCCAAAGAGCGTCTGTGTCTCTCCTTGTGGTGTTTGGAAGGAGAAGGTGAAGAAGATTCTCTGATGCGTTCCATCTGCTTCTCGACGGACGCCAACCGGACTTCAGAAGATGGGCCTCCAGAGCCTGCTGCCTCCTCTTTCGGGGAGCCTGGTTAAAGGGCTGGCAGACAGGGCAGGTCACAGTTGGATGGTCCGGGCCTAGGCAAATGATGCACTTGAGGAGGCCATCCTTGTGTAGAATCTGCGTGCCACAAGTTTGACAATTCTTTGGAAAAGACATAGAATTTGCAAGAAAAGCGAGAAAAAAATGGTAGGATATACTAACTAGTGACGAACTTTCAACTGCGATCGCTGTGGAAGTCTGCCATAAGGTAACTGACACGAGGCGACGGCGGGAAAGAACTGGAGGGTAGGCATGGGGACTGCCCACTACATTAGGTCATGCTGACGTCAGTCATGTAACGTTGGTGGCGGTCCCCCCTCAGATATTACTGGAAAAGTCTGCCGGGTGGTCCAGATGCTGGGTGGCTATAGTCCTATATGTGATGACCTACTGAAGGAATTCTCTCTAAGTAAGATCTGAGAGAATGCTGGGGGACCGTATCATTTATGATGTAAGGGATGTCAGGGCGGGGCCAAAGTCAGGAGGTGGTCCCTCACTGTATGCGGCTAGCTAGAAGTTTTCCGTGAGGTCCTGCTGCCTGACGGCTTCAGTCCTAATGGTGTAACCTGCTGCAAGAGCTGCATCTCGAAGTAAAATCTAAGGTGCTTGGGCACCTTGGATCTGTTATGAGCTGCCTTGATGACAGCTGAGCCAGTTTCTGGTTGGGCAGCATAGAAAGGCTTTCCCAGAGGGGTCTGATAAAGCTCGTCAGCCTTCCTAGTCAAGACAGGGACCATGTTAGGCATATGCCAGGCCACAGTGGCAGCTTCATCCGGGGCTGGTAGCAAAGGAAGGATGACCTTGGAAGAAAAAATAGGTTACTCACCTGTAACAGTACTTCTAGGAGTGGTATATGTTGTTCATGCACACTGTTTGGCATGTCCTTTCCTTTAAGAATCCCACGGAAGGTCTTGAAGCTGGCTCCTTCCTCCCACCCACCCAGGTGGTATAACCCTTAGCTCTGCTCCATGGTGCCAGATCTTTGTCCTCTGGAAGCTCAGGCTGTGCGTCGAAGTCGGGGAAGTTAGGTGGGTTCGTGTGGATGAACAACATATACCACTCCTAGAACTGCTGTTACAGGTGAGTAATCTAGGATCATGGATATGTTGTTCTATCCACACTGTTTGGCAGACTCCAAGCAGTTCTCCAGGAGGACGGAGGCAAGGCGCACACCGCCTCTGATATACTTACTTGGGGAACAGAGGCCCCAAGACCAGCATCTCGGCGTGACTCTAGGTCGATGTGGTAGTGGGTAATGAAAGTGTTTGCCGACTTCCAGGTAGCAGTCCTGAAGATTTCCTGGATGGGGATGTCCCTGGAAGCAGCCATCGACGCAGCATTATGGTGGGTAGAATGAGCTCTCAGCCCTCTGGGAGGGTCCTTGCCCGCCAACCTATAGCAGAGATCAATGCAGGATGTAATCCACCTGCCAATCGTCCACTTTGCTGCACATCTGCCAGGTGCTGCTTCAGTGTAGGTTACAAACAGCTGGCGAACCTCTCCCCAAACTTCCGCCGTCCGCTCCTTATAATAAGAGATAGCTTGTCTGGGTCTAGAGTATGGAGCCTGTACTCTGCCTCCGAGGTGTAATTGGGGTAGTACACTTGCAGAGTCAACACCTGGTTAAGGTGAAACTCCGACACCACCTTCAGAAGGAATTTGCAAGGGCGTGGGACAACCTTGTCCCTGTGGAAGACCAGGTAAGGAGACTCCACCGAGGTGCCTGGAGTTCCTCAGTCCTTCTGGCTGACGTGACAGCCACCAGGAAGATGGTCTTCAATGACAAATGTGACATCTCACACTTTTACATCGGTTCGAATAGCTTGCCCATGAGCTTTGCCAGTACCAGAAGTAGATCGTCCGGAAGGATATGTTGTCAAGGCCTTTAAAGAAACATCAGACCACATTCTCCTATGCCACCGTCTGCTGACTTGCCCACGTCCAGTAGGCAGAGATGGCTACCAGGTGCACCTTATGGGTTGTAGACCAAAGACCCCCTTTGGACAGAGACCAAAGGTATTCTAGGATGCTAACCACTGGACAGGACAAAGGGTCCAGGCCCTTACCCTGATACCAAATGGAAAACCTTTTCCATTTGAAGGCATAACATCTCCTTTTCAACTCCTTTCCGGATGCTTCCACTGCTGTGAGTACATCCTCAGAGAGACCCAGAGCCTGTAACTCTAGCTGCTCAGGAATCAGGCTCTCAGGTGCAGGGACTGAAGGTCCGGATGGAATACCATCCCTTGATTGACAGTTAACAGGTCCGGGGTTACTGGAAGAGGCCACAGAGGCCTGGAGTTGAGGTTGAAGTGATCTGGACACCAGAACTGGCGAGGCCAGTCTGGGGCTACCAGGATCACCAGTGCCTTGTCCCTCATGACCTTGAGGATCACCTTGTGAACCAAGGGGAGTGGAAGAAAAGCACAGAAGAGGCCTGGGGTCCACGGCCTCGAGAACGCATCCCCCTGCAATAAGCCCTGCTAAGGGGGCGGGCATGAAAGAGAGGTTACTCACCTGTAACAGTAGTAGTTCAAGGAGTGGTATATGTTGTTCATCCACACTGTTTGGCATGTCCCTTTACCCTTTAAATCTTGCCGGAAGTCTTCAAGCGGGCTCCTCCCACCCATCTGGGTGGTATATACCTTGGCTCCACCCCATGACGCCAGATTTTAGCCCGCTGGAAACCAGTTTGTGTGTCCGCAGCCTGGGAGGTCGGGTGGGTGTATGTGGATGAACAACATATACCACTCCTAGAACTACTGTTACAGGTGAGTAACCTGTTTTTCTAGGATCGTGGATATGTTGTTCATCCACACTATTTGGCAAACTCCTAGCAGTTCTCTGGGAGGAGGGAGGCAAGGTGCACACCCCCTACTTAGGGAACAGAGACTGGAGAACGAAGGCCCCAAAACCAGCATCCCGGCGTGACTCAAGGTCGATGTGATAGTGGGTAATGAAGGTGTTTGCTGACTTCCAGGTAGCAGCCCGACAGATTTCCTGGACAGGGATGTCCCTGGAAGCAGCCACTGATGCAGCAGTATGGCACGTAGAATGAGCTCTTATCCCTCTGGGAGGCTCCTTGCCCACCAACTCATAGCACAGACCTATGCATGATGCAATCCATCTTGCTATGGGCCGTTTGGCTGCAGGTCTGCCAGAAGTGGCATCAGTGTAGGTGACAAACAGCTGGCGAACCTCTATACGAATTTCCGCTGTCCTCTCCTTATAATAGGAGAGCGTACGTCTCAGGTCCAAGGTATGGAGCCAGTACTCTGCCTCCGAGGTGTAATTAGAGTAGCATATCAACAGAGTCAACGCCTGATTAAGGTGAAATTCTGACACCACCTTCGAAGGAATTTCAGGTGGGCGAGGACAACTTTGTCCCTGGGAGGACCAGATAAGGGAGTCCACCAAAGCTCCCCTGTCCTGATGGTAGACTAGATAGCTAGCAGGAAGGCTGTCTTCCTTAACAAGTGTGACATTGGTTTGAATGGCTTGCCCACGAGCTTTGCCAGTACCAGCAGCAGATCCCACAGAGGTGGAGGTTCATGCAGCGGAGGGGACATGTTATCCAGGTCTTTGAAAAAGCGCCCGACCACAGTCTCCTGCACCAATGTCTGCTGACCGGCCCATGCCTGGTAAACAAACGACTGCCAGGTGCTCCCTAAGGGACGATGACCATAGACCCCCTTTGGAGAGAGACCAAAGGTAGTAGAGAATGTTAGCCACAGAACAGGATACCCGGACACCAAATGGAAAACCTTTTCCATTTGAAGGCATAACATTTTATGGTAGATTCTTCGAGATGCCTCCACCACGTGTAGACAGCTTCGAAAGACTCCAAAGCCTGGAACTCTACAGCCAGGTACCAGGCTGAGAGGTGCAGGATTTAAGGTCCGGATGGAAGACCGCCCCCGGTTCAGAGATATCAGGTCTGGGTGTGTACAAAGCCACTCCAGGGCCTGCAGCTGAGGCTAAGGAGATCTGGATACCAGAACTGGCGTGACCAGTCTGGGGCTACCAGAATCACCTTGTCCCTCATCACCTTGAGTGACACCTTGTGGATCAAGGGAAATGGAGGGAAGATGTAGAGGAGGCCTGGGGTCCACGGCCTCGAGAAGACATACCCTGCAGTGAGCCCTGCTGAGGGGGGTGGGCATGATACAGCCTCAGCTTGGTATTTTCCCGGGAGGCAAACAGGTCCACCATCGATTTGCCCCAATGAGATAACAGGCTGTAAGCTACCTCTGGATGGAGAGACCACTCGTGGGATTGTCTGGCCTATACGGATGAGAGTATCCGCCAGCTGGTTCGAGGCTCCTGTCGCGTGGATGGCTAGGAGATCCGCCTCCAACCGGCTTACGAGGGTCCAGATGCAGAGCACCTCCTTGCACAGCAGACAGGAGTGCATGCAGCCCTGTTTGTTGAGGTAGTACATGGTCGTGGTATTGTCTGTCTGGACTTGAACCACTTGACCATGGAGCTGAGGAGCGAAAGCCGACTGTGCCAGTCTGACTGCTCTGAGCTCCAACAGGTTGATGTGGCATTGGGACTCCTCGGGGGGTCCAGAACCCGTGGGTCCTGTTGTCCCCCATGTTGGTACCCCAGCCCATGAGAGAGGTGCTGGTCATAAGGACGACAGTCGGCTCGAGGCGAACAAACATGATCCCTTCCTGCAACCGGTCTGGGGTGGTCCACCACTAGAGAGTGTCCCACATCTTCTGGGTTACAGTGATCAGCTGGTCAAAATGACAGTGAAACTCCCAGCGCCCAACTCCCATTGGAGGGGGCACATGTGCAACTGGGCTCAATGGACCAGACGTTCATGTTGCCATGTAACCCAGAAGGGGCAGAAAGTCCCAGGCAGGCGCAGAGTGCCCAACCAGAAATGATTGGGCTAGGAGGAGAGAGCCTCCGCCCTGTCTCCGGAAGCGCTTTGGCTTGACAAGAGTCAAGCTCTGCCCCGATAAAGCCCATTACCTCAGAAGGCACAAGTTCCAACTTGGCCTTGTTGATCAGGAGGCCGAGTTGGGAGCAGGTCTGGAGGGCCAGATCCCTGGACCTCTCCACCTCCTGCTGGGTGGAACCTGCAAGGAGCCAATCGTCGAGGCGGGGTAAATTCTGACTTCCCGACGTCGGAGATGAGCCGCCACCACTGCGATGCATTTGGTGAAGACCTGTGGGGATGATGACAGACCGAACAGCATGGCTCAGAACTCACACAGGGTCCCTTCGACCCTGAAGCGGAGGAACCACTGATGGAATGGATGGATTGGGATGTAAAAGAACGTGTCCTGCAGATCCAATGAACAGAACCACATATTTCGCTCCCTGGATGGCATGATCTGGGACAGAGTGACCATCAGAAGGGTGCATGACCTGAGAAACCAATTCAGGTCGTGGAGATCTAGAATGGGAAGCCAGTCCCTCGGTCTGCTTGGGCACGAGGAAATACCTGGAGACAAAGCCTGAGTCTGCAGACGGATCCGCCACGATAGTTACTGCCTCCTTGAGGAGGGCAGGCCCAATGTCGTCGAAGAGTGGGCCCCTAGATGCATCACAATCCATTCTTCTTCCGGCGTACTTCGGCTGGGAGGGTACTGCTCAAATTCTAGAGGCAGTCCTGACCGACCACTTCAAGAACCCACCTGTCCGTAGTGATAGCGGACCAGGTGAAAAGGAAGTGGCGGAGCTGGCCCCCCATGGAAGGACCCAGAGCTGGCATGACGGAGATAGGAGTGACAACCCCCACCCCATCACTGGGCAGGCTTAGAGGAGGAGGCTCCAGGACCTGAGCCTCAGCCTCCTTTGTGGACCGGTTGAGGTCCAGACTTGGGCCAAGGGCACCAAGTTTGAGCCTGCTGCTGATGCTGCTGTCCTCCTTAGTAAGAGGACTTCTGAACCGCAGGGGAAGAGTACCGAAAAGGCTTCTTTTTCTTCTGCTGGTTCTGGTCCGAAGAACTCTTGGCAGAAATGGCGTCCAAGGTGGCACTGGACTGCTCAATGCGCTGCAGGTGACCAGACACTCCTGGGCCGAACATGTTGGTCCCAAGGAAAGGCACATCAGCTAACTCATGCTGAGTATCTGCTGGGAAGGAGGAGAACCTCAGCCATGCCCTGCAGCTAGAAGCCACTGTGACGGCCATCGAGTGGGCACAAGAATCTCCAATGTCCAGGGCTGTCTGGAGCTGCTGTTTGGCAACAGGACAACCCTGGTCCCAGACCTGCTTAACCGTGGTTTGCATTTCCATGGAGAAATGTGGGAGGACTTCATCTAATGACCCGTGAAGGGCATGAGAAAAGTGTGCCATGACGACGGCCAAAATGGTCGGATGAAGGCCCAAGGAGGAAGCCACATAGATTTTTCCGTGCCGAATGGTCCAAAAGCTTGGACTCATTATCGGGGTCAGTGTCGGCAGAACTGCCAGTACACCTGAACACAGAGGCGGTCACCAGGCTCTCGCTGAGGGTGCTCTGGAACCCCGCCAGGGACCCCATGGGCACCGGCGTGCTTGCGGGCCATGCGGGCAGACTGTGCTGGACCAACAATGGCCTCGGCCACAGGAAAGGCCTCCGGGTATATCCTCTCTCTTCAGGATGTCCATGAGAGGGTACTCCGCCTTTTTCTGGCTGGGTTCGAGGGGCAACCTGTAGAACCAGAGATGAATGAGACCGAGGATCCCTTGGAAGGAGGAAGGAGCTTCCTCCATCCCAGTGCCAAGGGACGACTCATCTCTGGGATGAGAGTGGAGCCCGGTGACATCAGAGTCCGAGGAGTCGGGGTACATCGGCTTGCCGCCCAAATCCCCACATGACCCGTCGAGGATGGTCCAGGGTGACCATGACCGACAGATGTCAGGGAAGCCTGGTATCTGGTCAGTCCTCTTCAGAAGGAGCCCCTCCCACAGGCTTCTTAGGTGATGGTTCCACCACTATCAGTGGAGAGACATAAAAGGGCCAAACCGGAGGATGGGCCAGCCCCATGGGTGAGGGGAACCAAAGGCTTTGGTTCTGAGGGGGCCGGCTTCGGCCTGGGAGGTGAGAGCCAAGAAATGGCCGGGGTAGGCGGAGAAGCCAGCTTCTGCCTGGTCAAAATCAGCTGTTGCCACATAAGGTCCTCGTAGCGCCGATGGAGTTTCCGTTGGAGCCTCTCCACGTCCAAGGACGACCTGTAGCGCTACTCATTTTGAATGTTTGTATTCTTCCTTGGCCGCTTACCGAGGGTTCTAGACCCCGACTGAGATCGGGCAGGCCAACTTGGTCGCTAGAAGACACCAGAGGACGGTGAAACCCGGGTCGGGAACCGGACTCGAGTGGGGACACCAGCGGCTGGGTCTCATCGGGAACACAAGGACCGGAGTCCTCTCCAGGAGACGCCTGCCACAGCTGGCACAGAGGGTCAATAATCTTGACTCTCATCGCCACTTCCTCGGTAGTCTGGCTAGACGGAAGGTCCGTGAAGCCTGCGACTGAGGAAGCAATGTCGACAGAGGTCGAGACCACATGCTCCTGGGACTGAGATCCTCTCTCGATCCTAAGAGCACCTTCACGACCTAAAACGAAGCTGGGTTCTTTGTCCCTCTTTGAAAGCTGGAGGAGGCGAGTCTGCAGGCTTCTTTAACCCAGATGGGGAGAGACTAGCACAACTCCTTAAAAGAACCTGTGGGGTGGAGCCCAGGCTGAGTGGAACGAAAACTTAGATTCGCCAAAGCCATGCTTCCTCAAACGCTTTCATGCTGCCAGCTGCTCGGCGGAACCTGCAGCCGTGGAAACCGCCCACCTAGCCTCCTTAGACTTCACTGGAGGATTCCTTTTTTCCGGTCTCCCCAACTTCAAATGTGCCAGGTGGTTGTCCAGGACATTGGTATGGAAGGCCAAGCAAAAACTGCAGGACGAGGTGTCATGGCCGACACCTAAGCAGTAGACGCACATGAAATGGGGATCGGTGCTCGACATCTTCTGGCCGCAAGGACACCGGCGAAATCCTGGAGAAGATTTTTCTTCCATGATCGAGGATGCAAAGCGCAATCGTTAACTCAAATGAGTTTTAATCTCGTAAAACCAAAGTTTTGAAAGCCAGGGCCTACGAAATGCATAAGCACGAGGGAGGCAATCTGTATCTTCCAGCAGAAAGTAAGATCTGGGCCATGGGGTGGATCAGAGTTGTATGTCACCTGGGTGGGTGGGTGGGATGAGCCAGCTTGAAGACTTCTGGCAAGATTTAAAGGGAAAGGACATGCCAAACAGTGTGGATGAACAACATTTCCACGATCCTAGAAACAGCCTTAGCTTGCTGTTCTCCCTGGAGGTGAAAAGATCCACCTGAGGTTTTCCCCAATGGGAGAACAGGCTGTGTACTATATCCCGGATGAAGAGACCACTGTGGGACGCCTGCACACACGGCTGAGAACATCCGCCAGTTGATTTGAGGCTCCTCACATGGACGGCTAAGAGATCTGCCTCCAGTTGGCTCATGAGACCAGGTGCAGAGCCGCTTCCTGCATAGCAGCCGGGAGCGCGTATGCCCTGTTTGTTGAGGTAGTACATAGTCATGGTATTGTCCATCTGGACCTGCACCACTTGAACCTGAAGGAGCGGAGTGAATGCGGACAGTGCCAGTCTGACTGCTCTGAGCTCCAGCAGGTTGATATACCATCGGGATTCCAGAACCCGTGGGCTTTGTAGTTCCCCATGTGGGCTCCCCAGTCCATGAGAGAAGCATCGCTCGTGAGAACAGCTGTCGGCTCGGGAGAAACAAACAGGATCCCTTCCTACAAGTGAGCCAGGATGGCTCACCACTGGAGAGCGTCCCAAATCTTCTAGGTCACAGTGACAAGTTGGTCGAAGTGACCTAGATGCTGGGTCCACTGGCTGGCCAGCTCCCACTGAAGGGGGGGGGGCATATGCCACCGGGCCCATCAGAAAGTCCCAGGCAGGGCACAAGTGCCCAACAAGAAATAACTGGGCAAAGGAGGAGAGAACCTCCGCCCTGTCTGTCGGGAGCCGGGCTCTGGTTTGGCAGGAATCGAGTTCTGCCCTGATGAAACATATCTGTGAAGGTATGAGTTCAGACTTGGCCTTGTTGATTAGGAGACCAAGGTCGCTGCAGATCTGGAGGGGATATTCAGCCCGTTTATGGATGGGTTCAAGAGGCATCTCTGTGGATTTGGAGATAAGATGGAGGATGCCCATAAAGGAAGAGGGGCCTTCCTCCGTCGAGAGACTACTGACCAATTCCTCATCCAAGGGATGCGAGTGAAGGTCCAAGTCCTCGGACTCCAGATAAATCGGCAGGCCACCTCAGTCTCCCTCCACCCACCTAGGACGGTCAGGAGTGAGGGTAACAGAGAGCCTACGCGGGAGGCCTGGAACAGTCCGAAGACTCTTTGGCAGGCACCCCCACCAGGGGCTGTTTAGGTGGCGGCTCCACCAAGATCGGTGGAGAGGTCAATTTTGGCTGAACCGGAACGGTTTTGACTGGCTCAGTGGGAGAAGGAACAGTGCAGGCCAGTTCCAGTGGAGTCGGCTTCAGCCTTGAAGGCAACAGCCAAGTAATGGCCAGGAGGAAGCCGGAATTGGCAGGACAAGATCAGCTGTTGCCACATTAAATCTTCATAGCATCAGAGTTTCCATCGAAACCTCTCCTCATCCAAGGAGGACGAAGAAGAATGTCGGTGATGCCTCTTCTTAGAGTGCTTGTGCGCCGCCTTTGGCTTGTCGGTCGAAGGGGTCCAAGACCTCGATCATCAGGGTGACCAACTGGGTCAATCAGAAGGTACCGGGGAGACCAGTGGTTGTTCTTGGTTGGGGACCGGTTCTCTGATGGGGTTCCCAGCAGGCTGGGTCTCCTCATCAGAGAGAGGCAGGACCAGAGCCCTGAATAAAGAGCTGTCGGCCTCGTCGGGCGACAATGGATCGAGAATTATCTCAACCGCATCATCGTCCAGTGTCTGGGCCGGCTGGCCTGACAGTGGATCCGTGAAACCAGCTGCTGAGGCTGCAAAATTGACCGAAGTCGAGACAGGTGATTCCTGGGACCAAGATCACTCACAATCTCAGGAACATCATCGGTGAGACGAAGATTTTCTTGGTTCCTTGTCCTTTTTATGGGGCCGAGAGAGATGCGTGCCCGAAGGCCCCTTGCCCTTGGTGAGAAGGAACAGGCACATCTCCCAAAAGGATTCGGAGAAAGTGAAGCCCAGTACGAAAAAGAACTTCGAGGACCGATCCGCGGCCTGAGCCACCTCTTCCTCGAAGGCCCTCATTTGTTTGAGCTGCTCAGCTGAACACACAGCCGCAGAGACAGCCCATCGGGCCTCCTTAGATTTGACCGGCTGATTCAGTTTCTCCAGTCTGCCCAATTTTAGCCATGCGAGACGATTGTCCAAGATGTTAGGGTGAAATGCATGACATCTCAGAGGCCTTGGCGTCATGGCCGACATCCAGACAATATACGCACGTGGCATACGGGTCTGCGCGAGACATCTTTTGCCTGCACGGGCAGCGGTGGAAACCGGGGGATGATTTATCTTCCATAGCGGTCGAGATTGTGAAGTGATTTTTATTAAAACTCTGACGAGTTTAAGTAAATCAGAGAAAGCCTTCCTGGTCATCTGCAACTTAAATCTCACAACAACACAGTCCTGGACCCCACTACTTCTTGTTATTTATTCCTTTTTACTGGAACCAGTGCCCCAAAAAGCACCTTGGGATCACTGGCTCGATACCCTAAATACAAAATTCCCTAACTGATACCTAATTCTCTTTTCTGGTAACAGTACTCCCAGTTTCTTATAAAGCACACAGTGGTGCATACGTTTTGGCACCCGGAGTGCAAACCTGCAGATATTATTAAAGTCTTGTACTTCGACTCTAACACCCCATTACTATTAAAATATATTATGCTTCCATATTCCAGTATGAGCATCAAAACTTGCTTAGCTATAACTATCCAAGCTTCTTCAGTCAGTGAATTTATGTTCCTACATAAATAACCTATTATTTGGTTCAGCTTATTTTCTGTTTTTTCAATGAGTGGAACTAAGCTAAAGCAAAGGTCCAAAGAAGCTCCTAAATATTTTGAAGTAGGAGCTGAAGGAAGACTTGTCCCATTTTGATGTGTTATTTGTAGTTTGTTTTCTTTTTGCAATTTCTGTTGAGTTCCAAATAACATGTTTGTTTTATTCTCGTTTAGGGTCAGTTTGTTGTCTCTTAACCACTGAGCAAATGTGTTACATTTATTTTGCAAGGACACCTGAATGATGCCACTCGTAGGTGCAAAGTCCCATATCACAGTATCACTATAAATTATGCTGTTTTAGTTGAAAATGGTCTCGTAAATCATTTATAAACACTATAAATAATAGTGGCCCTAGTACCAGTCCCTGGGGCACACCAGCTTCAACTTTCAAAGGTTCTGAGGTTGTATCCCTGATATTAACTCTGTCCTCAATCACACAAGTAACTCTGAAACCACTCACTTTCTGGACAACGACCCCCAAGTTGCCAAGTTTATACAAAAGCAACTCATGGTCCACTGTGTCGAAGGCACCAGCTAGGTCCACAAACGCTGCGCTCGTGGCACAGCCCTCCTCACAAGCCATGAGCACAGTGTCCGAGAACCCAGCCAATGCCATCACAGTGGACCAACCCCCACCCCACCATGCTGCTGGTCAATGAGCAGGTTGTGCCCTTCCAAGGGTTCAAGCAACTGCCAGAATACGACTTCTCTAGCAGTTTGCTGACCACTGCAAACAGTGATATGGGCCTGTAGTTTGATATCTCCAACCTATCCCTCCCTTTATATGTTGGAAAAACCCTTAATACTTTCAATTTCAGAGTAACTAACCCTTTCCCAGTGAAAGACTGAAAGTTTAATTAAACGGGCTACTAAATGTGGCTGACAATTTTAGTAATTTAGAGATAATTCATCCAGACCCCACTTTTATATTTAGTAATATTTTCCTAGAACAGGTACATAGTTATAAATATTCAGAAAACAACTGGATGCGCATTAAAGTGGGATCTATAGGTTGAGACTGTCGAAAAGAAAGTGGGGAAATGCTTAGATTTTTGTAAATAGAAATAAGCACTGTATGATAGAATCAACTAGGAAACTTGTGCTACATACATTAGTTATGCCCATAATTGACTATGGAGACGATGTGTACTCAGGTGCCTCACAGGACAGCCTTAACATATTAGATATCTACCATAAGTTGGCTAGGTTTATACTGGATGCCCCAAAAAGAACTCCTAGGATTGACCTTTTATGAAAAATTACAATGGATTAGCCTCACAGAGAGGCCTTAATTGCATACAGTGTTATTTACGATAAAGAGTTTCAAAGGTCTAGTCCCTGATTACATCCTGGATAACCTTGTGGTTAGGCCAATTAAACAAGGCCTACAGTCTGCACAAGGATTAGAATACAAGCTCCCAAATTACAGAACAACCCTGGGCCGAAAACAATTTTTCTATAATGGACCTAGACTATGGAACTCTTTACCATAAATTTTTCGGCCTGAAGGCAAAAAGCTCGGTACAAGTGCAATAAAGACCTAGTCTGTAAAATTAAGCTACACAAAGAACCGTAGCAGAATTAATATATTTAACATAAGTGATACCTGACTTGATGGGCTGATGGTAAATTATATATTTATTGATGCTTGTACCTTGTTCTATTGTTATGTCATCTGTGTTTTTTCCACATTGTATATTTATTGTGTTATGTCTATTCTGTAACTTATGTAATTTTTGCACAAAGGACCTCACTGGAAATGAGCTTGTCTCACTCAGTTTGAGCTATTCAGTTCATCACGAATAAAAGTTAAAATGAAATGAAAAAATGATCCTCTTAAACCTGTTAGT
Source organism: Neoceratodus forsteri (assembly GCA_016271365.2). NCBI lineage: Eukaryota > Metazoa > Chordata > Ceratodontiformes > Ceratodontidae > Neoceratodus > Neoceratodus forsteri. The sequence continues at coordinate 678,329,144 of CM028133.1, read as the reverse complement.
TCCAGGACCCCCCTTTCTTCCATTTCTTGAAATTTAAATGCTGGCACATCATATTCTTGTTTTACTTCATAACCCTTAGTTCCTACGACTCCTGAACTGTTCTCATGGTCCCTATCCCTTAAACATTTGGAAATAGAAAATCTATTAAAACTTTCTGCCATTTCCCATTTGCTTCCATCAGCGTAATCCCCATCTTTTATACCAGTTCTGTCCTGAGGGGTACACATTTGCTTAAATGATTACCAGAATTTGTTGGTCTGAACCTGATGACTGAAATCCCTCTAAGATCTACTGTCATGGTACACTCTTACGAAAATGTTCCATCTTCATCAGGGGTCTCAGTCATCAGGTCACACCGTGGAACAAGTTCCAAGTAGTAACAGATGCACTTACACAGTCTGGGGAAGGTTATCCCAAAACATAGGACAGGAGGCACTGCAGAACAGCCCTACCAAAACCTGCACGGGTTCGAGAAGCAATGTCCAGACTGCAGTGCTTGATGAAAGTATGGATGGTACTCCAGGTGGCAGCAGCAGCGTAAATGTCAGTGGCTGAGACCCCTTTGAAACAGGCCACAGAGGTAGCCGTGCCCCTTGTGGAATGGACTTTCAACACCCCTGGCAACTCTTTGCCATGCTTCTTGTAGCAGAACACAATATTATGTGCCAACTATTTGGACAAACATTGTTTAAAGACTGGAATGCACGCCCTTCCTGGAGCGAAAGAAACAAAAATCTGCTTCAACTTTCTGCATTCCTCAGTTTGCAGCAAATAATACTTCCAAATTCTGTGCACATCTAACGTATGGAGCAGTGTCTCCCCCGGATTGGTATGCTCAAGAAAATAAACAGGTAGGTGGATAGAATGATTCAGGGTAAACTCAGTCACCACCTTAGGGAGAAACGTAGGATTTGTGCACAAACACACCGTCTTTGAGAAAAATCAAATAAGACTCCTCACACCAGAGGACCTGAAACTCAGAAATCTTTCAAGCAGAAATGGTGAAAGCCCATTCCACAAGGGGCATGGCTACCTCTGTGGCCCGTTTCAAAGGGGTCTCAGACGCTGACATTTACACTGCTGCTGCCACCTAGAGTACCAGCATACAGGTTATTCACCTGTAACAGTAGCTCTAGGAGTGGTATATGATGTTCATCCACACTTCTGGCAGTGTCCTTTCCCTTTCAGGCTTGCCAGAAAGTCTTCAAGATGCAAGGGTGCATAGCGAGAGGAATCTCCTCCAGGTACAGAGAAGTGATCCTAACCCTGTACAGGTCACTGGTCAGGCCGCACCTGGAATACTGTGTGCAGTACTGATGGTGGTTCCTGAAGAGGGACATCAGATTGCTGGAGGGAGAGCAACGTAGGGCAACGAAGATGATACAGGGGATTTGAGGGAAAATCCTACGAGGAGAGGCTAGGAGAGCTGCAAATGTATTCCCTGGAAGAGAGGAAGGATAGGGGGATATGATAGAAAACTTTAAGTACCTAAAGGGTATTAACAGGATTAATACAGAAGGAATTCTTCAGATCAGAAGGGGGAGGGACACGAGAGGGCATCGGCTGAGATTTTTTGGGAGGGGATTCAGGAGGAATCAGGAGACACTTTCACGGAAAGGGTGATAGATAAGTGGAACACTCAGCCGAAGGTGGTACTGTAGAACATTGGGAGGATTTAAGAGAGGGTACAGAGTGGGGGTGGTTATGAGGAGGGAGGGTGGGACAGCTGCAAGTTGAGCTAGCTGCACAATCACAGACTCGACACAATCGTGAGGACTGTTTCTGCTGGCATTTTGTAATGCTCATATGTACATAAGCAACAACAACCATAAATAACATTTTCCAAGAAAGAGAAAGTATAGCTCACAGGACACAGCAGACTCAAGCGGAGACAGGGTCAACTTCTCCAAAACCACATTCAAATCCCAAGCTGGGACAGGAACAGATTGGAGGTTTGAGATGCAAGATACCCTGAGAAAGGTGCAGGGCACATCCAATTGAGCCATGCTGCACTGACCATGAGCTCATGAAAGGCAGAGATGGCCAAAAGGTGCACCTTCAGGGAGAAGTACTGGAGACCAGAGTCCCACACAGATATCAGTTAGTCCAGACAAACAGGTTACTCACCTGTAACAAGTAGTTCTAGGTGTGGTATCTGATGTTCATCCACACTTCTGGCAGTGTCCCTTACCTACAAAGCTTGCTGGAAGGTCTTCAAGCTGACCTCCACCCACCAGAGTGGTGACTCTCTGGCTCTGCCCCTTGATGCCAGATCTTCCACGCTGAAAGCAGAAGTGTGTGCCATAGCCAGGGGAGGCCAGGTGGGTCCATGTGGGGGAACATCATATACCACTTCTAGAAAGTACATTTATGTAAAAACTTACCGTAACAGTAGATTTCTGAGGGATGTCTCTTGCAGAAGGTAATATACTTGGGTAGTCACCAGAAATTGCTGTGGTGCATGGCATCTCTTCTAGCAGTCTCAGCAGGGGCCGCCCATCGATGACATCATCATTCTGTTCCTATATAAAAGAGTGGACGGTCCCTGGCATCCTCAGTTCCCGGCTGAATTCAGCTCGCTAACGGAGGACAGAGGGGATTCGAGGCACCATAGGTGTCCCATCCCACGTGCTAAGTAGAACAAAGTCATTCTCTTAGAAAAAGAGGGGGACAGAGGGAAGGAACATACCTGCTGCAAGAAACATCCCTCAAAGATCTACTGTTATGGTACGTTTTTATGTTCCTGTACTATCTTCCAAGGGATGGTCTCTTGCAGCAGGTAATACACTTGGGATGATTCCAAAGCAGAGTACCCAAAAGAGGGTGGAATTAGGATAGGAGACCCTGTAGGACTGCATGGCCAAAGGCCATCCTACAGCAGGAAGCAATATCCAGGCTGTAATGCTTCATGAAAGTGTGAATGGTGGACCATGTGGCTACACTGCAGATATCAGTGATCGAGGCCCCCTTGAAGCAGGCCGCCGTGGAGGTTGGGCTCTACTGGAATGGGCTTGTACCGTTCCCAATAGGGGCTTGTTGTAGTTCGTGTAACAAAACATGATGCAATTTGCTAACCAACTGGAAATGGTTTTCTTGGCAACTGAGGAACATTCCTTCATGGAGGCGAAGGTGACAAACAATTGAGGGTTTTTTCTCAAAGATTTGGTATGGTTTATATATGTAAACCCCCTACAAATGGGGGTTCCCGAAAAGTCTTCCATGAGCTTGCCTAAATGCTCGCTGCCAGGCTGGTGTTCTGCGTTTTTAAATGTTATTGCCAGAGAGTGCCTGTGTAGCTTCTGTGCATTGTCTCTTTAAGACCTGCCTTCTCACAGTTATAATTAATTTGGGAGGAGGGCTGAGTGTTTTTATGCTCGAGTCCCGCCCAGGCTGCCAGATAATCACTCTGTGTCTGCCATCGCTGTTTGTGTAGAGGGAGCTCTGCTAAAAGATCTGTTTGCTGAATATCTCTTGGTGCAGTAACGATATTGTAGTTTGTCTAACCAGCCTATTTTGCAGCATGGACAGTTTCTGTTCATCACCATTTTGGTCCTGGACTGCCGAGATGGGCCAATCAGTACCTTTGGGGACTCTAAAATGGAGCCTGTCCCCAGATGTTTATGGGAGCAAAATTCTGTAGGAATTTTAGTTTTGAGCTTTTGGCGCTTAATCGAACCTGGAGGAGGAGCCCTTGTTGTGACTGACAGACCAACCAGCCAACCAAACCTTTTGGAGCCTGGGGAAAATCCCAGGCTTGCTTGCAGTTTAAGTCAGATCTAAGTTGGGAAGTGAAGAAGCAACAGCTCAAGATGGTCGAGCAGCCGTGCTGCGTAGTTTCATGCGGGAGAACTGTGGAAAGGCTTCAGTTTGGCCTGCTTGTTTGCTTGCTGCCCCGGAGAGGGAGAAGAGAGTTATTTCAGGATGAATTCAAATTTGGAGAGTGAATTAAGCCACTGAATCGTGCCCAGGCTCCAACCTGAAGACGACCAAAGATTTGCTGAATGTGATCGGCCTGTCAATGTCCAGCCACCTTTGAATTCCCAGATTGTGCAAAGACTCTGTAATTGTGACCAGAGAGCAATCTGCCTGGTACAGTGGAATTTCCTTACATGTAAATGTGCTGTGTGCTGATAGTGGGTCGTGATTTGGTTCCACACTGTGTGTTTGAACTGTGTTTTGCTTGCTGGAGGCTGCATCCAGCTCCATGGACTGAATATGTGTTCATCTCTGCTTGGCCTGGGCCTTGCCACACTGGCCCTGCCAGAAATACAGGTTACTCACCTGTAACAGGAGTTCTAGGAATGGTATATGTTGTTCATCCACACTGTCTGGCAGGTATCCTTGCGCTTTAAATCTTGCTGGAAGGTCTTCAAGCTGGCTCTTCCACCCACCCGGTGGTAAAACTCTCAACTCCACTCCATGGCGTAGATCTGGCCGCTGGAAGCTCAGGTTGTGTGTCGAAGCTGGGGGAGGTCGGGGTGGTATGTGGATGAACAACATATACCATTCCTAGAACTCCTGTTACAGGTGAGTCACCTCATTTCTAGGGACATGGATATGTTGTTCATCCACACTGTCTGGCAGGTATCCTTGCCGCTTAAATCTTGCTGGAAGGTCTTCAGTTGGCTCCTTCCACCCACCCGGTGGTAAAACCTCAGCTCCACTCCAGACGCCAGATCTGTCCGCTGAAGCTCAGGTTGTGTGTCAAGCTGGGGAGGTTTGGAATGGTGGATGAACAACATACCATTCCTAGAACTCCTGTTACAGGTGAGTCACCTCTATTTCTAGGGACATGGATATGTTGTTCATCCACACTGTCTGGTAGACTCCTAGCAGTTCTCCGGGAGGAGGGAGGCAAGGCACACCCTACTTAGGTAATAGAGACTGGAGAACCGAGGCCCCAAAACTAGCATCCCGCATGACTCAAGGTCGATGTGGTAGTGGGTGAAGGTGTGTGCTGACTTCCAGGTAGCAGCCCTGCAGATTTCCTGGATAGGGACGCCCCTGGAAGCAGCCACCGATGCAGCAGTATGGGGGTTAGAATGAGCTCTTATCCTCTGGAAGGCTACATGCCCGCCAACTTATAGCAGAGATCTATGCAGGAGGTGACCCACCTGCTATCATCTGCTTGGCTGCTGGTCTGCCAGGTGCAGCTTCAGTGTAGGTGACAAACAGCTGGCGAACCTCTCCCCGAATTTCAGCCGTGAACTCCTTATAGTAAGCGAGCACCCTTCTAGGGTCCAGAGTATGGAGCCTATATTCGGCCTCCGAGGTGTGACTGGAGTAGAACACCGGCAGAGTCAACACCTGGTTAAGGTGAAACTCCAGCACCACCTTCGGAAGGAATTTCGGTGGCGCAGGACAACCTTGTCCCTGTGGAAGACCAGGTAAGGAGACTCGATGGAGCACCTGGAGCTCTCCCATCCTTCTGGCTGACGAACAGCCACCAAGAAGGCGGTCTTCCACACAGGTGAGAGAGTTCACACCTGTGCATTGGTTCGAATGGTTTGCCCATGAGCTTTGCCAGTACCAGCAGTAGATCCCACGGAGGTGGAGGTTCTTCAATGAGGAAATGTAATCAAGGCCTTTGAAAAGCGCCCGACCACTTTCCTGCGGCCACGACTGCTTCCCGGCCCGCGCCTGCAAGCAGAGATGGCTGCAGGTGCACCTTAAGGGTCGTCACCAAGCCCTTGCTGAGAAAGGGACCATAGGTAGGTCCAAAATGCTCGCAGGAACAGGAGGAAGGGTCCAGGCCTTTGCCTGACACCAAATGGAAAATCTCTTCCATTTGAAGGCGTAGCATTTTCTAGTCGACTCCTACGGGACGCCTCAACTACATTGAGGACCTCCGCCAGAAAGACTCAAGGCCTGGAACTCTAGCCGCTCAGGAACCAGGCCGTCAGGTGCAGGGATTGAAGGTCCAGATGGAACACCTTCCTCTGATTGACTGAGAGCAGGTCCGGGCAAGCTGGAAGCTGCCTCGGGAGCCTGGAGCTGAGGCTGAGGAGATCTGGGTACCAGTACTGGTGGGGCCAGTCTGGGGCTATCAGAATCACCTGCGCCTTGTCCCTCCTTGCTTTGAGAAGCACCTTGTGAATCAAGGGGAATGGGGAAAAGCGTAGAAGAGGCCCGGGGTCCATGGCCTGGAGAAGGCATCCCCCTGCAGCGAGCAGTGCTGAGGGGGCGGCATGGAACAGCCTCAGCCTCGCGTTCTCCCTGGAAGCAAACAGGTCCACCTGAGGTGTACCCCAATGGGAGAACACATCTTGTACTACCTCTGGCAGGAGAGACCACTCAAGGGACACAGCCCCTATCCGGCTTAGGGTATTGGAGGCTCCTGCCACAAGAATGGCTAGGAGATCCGCCTCCAGGCTGTGCATGAGTGACCAAATGCAGAGAGCTTCCTTGCATGGAAGCATGGAGCGTGTCCTGCCCTGGTGGTTTAGGTAGTACATGGTCAAGGTACTGTCCGTCTGGACCCAAACCACTTGACCCTGAAGAAACGGAGCGAAGGTGGTGAGAGCTAGGCGGACTGCTCGGAGCTCCAGCAGGTTGATATGGCATCGGGACTCCCACGGGGACCAGAGGCCGTGTGCTCGGTGTTCCCCTAGATGGGCACCCAACCCATCAGAGAGGCATCGGTTGTCAGAGAACCGCCTGCACAGGGCGGACAACGGATGCCCTCCTGCAGATGAGCTGAACGATCCACCATTGGAGAGCCGCCCACATCCCCGGGTCACCGTCACTAGCTGGTCCAATGGATCACAACGTTGAGACCACTGGCTGGCCAGTCCCCATTGAAGGGGGCGCATGTTCCAGTGGGCCCAATGGACCACGCTGGTGCAGGCCGCCATGAGACCCAGGAGGCGCAAGAAGTCCCGGGCAGGGCGCAAATACCCAACCAGAAATGATTGGGCAAAGAAGGAAAGAACCTTGGCCCTGTCCGCCGGGAGCCGTGCTCTGGCTCGAAGAGAGTCGAGCTCTGCCCCAATGAAGAGAATCATCTGCTTCGGTTCGAGTTCCGACTTGGCCTCGTTGATGAGGAGGCCGACTTGAGAGCAAACCTGGAGGGCCAGATCCCTGACCGCTCCATCTCCGCCTGAGGGGCTGCTATCAGCCAATCATCCAGGTAAGGGTACACCCGGACCCCTCGGCGCCGCAGGAATGCTGTCACCACTGTCATGCATTTGGTGAAGACCCTGGGAGCAAGAGACAAGCCGAAGGGCATGGCTCGGAACTCGAAAAGGGATCCTTCCGCTCGAAAGCGAAGGAATCTCTGATGACGGACAGATAGGGACGTGAAAGAACGTGTCCTGCAGGTCCAGAGAGCAGAACCACACGCCGCGTTCCAAGGATGGCATTATCTGAGCCAGAGTGACCATCCTGAAGGTCCGAGACCTTAGGAACTTGTTTAGGTCGTGCAGGTCAAGAATGGGGCGCCAGACCACTGTCCGTTTCGGAACCAGGAAGTACCTGGACACAAACCCCAGGTCTGAGGGAGGATCCGCCACCTCTCTGATCACCTCCTTCTCGAGGAGGATAGCGATGTCGGCTTGGCGAGCAGACAGTGAGGCTGCGGAACCCGAGGCCCCCCGAGGTGCGACGGCTCTGAAGGGCGGGGCCTGCTCAAACTCCAGAGGCAGGCCCTTTCCCACCACTTCCAACACCCACCGGTCTGTGGTAACAACGGACCAGGCGGAAAGAAAGTGGCGGAGCCGCCCCCCCACGGGGGGAACCTGGGGTGAGGCGACGAGGTTGGGGGCGACACCCCTCAACCCGTCACTGGGCAGGCTTGGAGAGGGACTGGCCGAGGGACCTCCTGGGCCTTTAACTCCCTGCTTCCTGGAGGAGAAAGCTGCGGGCTTGGGTTTGGGATGCCAAGCGCGAGCCTGCTGGCCCTGATGTTGCTGGAATAGACGTGCAAGGGCGCAGACACACGAAAGGCTTAGGCTGTGGTCTGCGCCCTGTCCCTCTGAGCGGATGAGACAGAGTCCAGTGGCATTGACTTCGATCCTCTGGAGGTGGCCTTCCACCCCAGGGCCGAAGAGGTCGGTCCCCAAGAAGGGGACATCCGCCAACTTGTGCTGGGTATCCGATGTGAAAGTGGATATCCTCAGCGATGCCTGACGGCGCATAGCCACTGCGGCCGTGACTGACCTGTCGCATGAGTCTCCAATGTCCAGAGCAGTCTGAAGTTGCTGCTTGGCCACTGTCCTGGTCCCGCACCTGCCTAACCATGGTCTGCAGGTCAGCCGGGAGATGAGGGACTACCTCGTCCAGGGAGCCCAACAGGGCATGGGAGAAATGTGCCATAAGCACGGCCGAGCTAGCCTGACGAAGGCCAAGGGAGGACGCAGCGTAGACTTTTCGCCCGGCATAGTCCAATTTCTGACTCTTGTCGGGAGGTTTGTCCGATGTCCCTAGCGTTTCTAGCACGCCGAAAACGCTGTCGCACCAACCTCTCGACTGAGGGATGTTCCTGAAACCGGACAGGAACCGTGGACTGCATGACTCCTGGCCATCCTGGCCTAAGACGCAGGGCAGGAAGCAGGGTGCTGCCAGAGCTCCAAGGCCGGGCCTACAATGGCCTCGGCCACAGGAAAGGCCTCCATAGGGGAATCCCCTCGGTCCAATATCTCTGTGAGGGGATACTTGGCCCGCTTGGATACGGGCTCAAGCTGCATCCCGGTGGACTCCGAGATGAGCCTAAGCAAACCCAGGAAGGACGAAGGGCTATCGTCCAGCGATTGACCTCCAGAGGACTCCAAGTCCACTCGCCTGGAGAAAAGGGAGGAATCGTCGTCGGACTCAGAAGAGTCCGCAAAGAGCTGCCTCGGGCCTAAGCCACCTTCCACCTGCCGAGGGCGATCGGGAGTGAGGGTGACAGACAGCCTATGGGGCAGACCCTGAGCCGACCGAAAGTTCTTGGCTGGAGCCCCAAACAACGGCTGTGGAGGTTCCACCAGAATCGGTGGAGCAGCTGGTTTTGGATGAGCAACAGGCCTGGAAACAGGCGCCTCGGCTAAAGCGAGGGGTTGCTTCGGCCGCTCCAGTGACAGCCACTTAATGGCCGGGGCAGGCCACGACGTCAGCTTATTCCCAGCCAGCAGAAGCAGTTGCCACATGAGGTCCTCGTATCGTCGACACAACTTGTGTCGAAGCCTCCCCTCGTCCGAGGAAGAGGACGAGCGGCGGCACCGCTTGCCGCGGTGCTGAGACCGAGACGCCTATGGCGGCGGGATCAGCTGGACCGCGAAGAAGTCCGAGACCGCGAACCTCGGCTTTTCCGAGGAGGGTGCGGGGGAACCCGCCCTCCCCTCGGCTCGGAGGGGTCACCCGAGGGCTCCAGAACCGGAGGCACTGGTAAGCCAACAGGATCCTCAACCACCACCGGGGGAACCGGGGAGAGAGGATTTTCCGCTTCGCCGGTCAACAACCCGTCCAACGGGTCGAGAAAGATCTCGACTGCGTCGACTGGAGTCTCGGTCAACTGACCTGACAGGGACACCGTGAAGCCAGTGGCCGAAGCCGAAGGATCGACCGAAGTCTATGGTCGACCACTCGGGGAAGGGGACCTCTCCCGCTCCCAAGAGTGTTGACGGAGGGACTTACCCTTCTTTTTGGACCAAGAGGAAGGTCCAGCAGATGATGGTCCCTCTCCCTTAGTGGAGAGAGACAGACAAAGCTCCTTAAAGGAAGCAGAATATGAGGATCCCAGGGAGAGCGGGATAAATGCCATGGCCGAGGAAGATGCGGCCCGCGTTGCCTCCTCTTCAGGGCGATCATCTGCTCTAGCTGTTCCGCCTTGAGCCTGCCGCTTGTGAGCCGCCAACCGGGCCTCCTCGCCGACTTTACGGAGGGTAGCGCTTTTCGGGTCGCCCAAGTTGCAGACGGGCAGCACAGTCTTCCAGGATGTAGGCCGAGAAAGAAGAGCACAGGTCGCAAGCCTGCGGGTCGTGCTCAAGGCCCAAGCAGTAGATGCACATGGAGTGCGGATCCGTCCGAGACACCTTCTGCCCACATGGGCATCTCCGGAAACCGGGAATCAATTTGTCCATCGCAGCCGCGAGGGAAATATAGGATCAAGTTCAGAAAACCTTAAAGTTTAATTTCGAAAACCAAGAGTTAGGAACCAGTCTTATGCAGAGCGTTAAGGAGGGAAACCTGAGCTCGAGCAGTAAGGAAGATCTGGCGTTATGGGGCGGAGCCGAGAGTTTTACCACCCGGGTGGGTGGGAGGAGCCAGCTTGAAGACCTTCCGGCAAGATTTAAAGTAGCAAGGATACCTGCCAGACAGTGTGGATGAACAACATATCCATGTCCCTAGAATACCTGCTACACAGATAAAGTCGACGACGAGAGACCTGCCTGGGGATCAATGCCTTGAACAGGAACGATGCTTCGGTGATTCGTGTGGGCCCTGCTTCTCCTGGCACTCCAGCTCAACAACCTGCAGTCTTGATTTCATCCTGCCTGTGTCCAGTAGTGGGTATCGTGAGTAGACATCAGGGTAGCTCCCCTGCAACAACAGCTTAATCTAAAGGGTGTCATCTGATTGTCTTGTTGCCTTTTCTTTCACGAACTGAGCCCTCCGGCTCGGATTACAAATAGTGTGTGTTGTGCATGTTGCTTTCTCCCATCACAGGGCCCCAACTAGCTGCGACGCCGGCCTACCCCGGGCAACGTTCCTGGCTAGCCTATCATTTCCTACCTGGGTACACAGACTGTGTAGGGACTCTGAAGTGCATGCATAACTGTCTAATTGATATAGCCTTTAAGCAAATCAACCTGATTATGCCCCTCCCTTGTTAAAGTCCCCTAAATAAATCAGATCTAACGTTTTGTATGTAACCTGACTGTGGTTCTAGTTTGTGCCAAAAGTACTTGTACTGTTATTTGCTGTGCATAACGTTGTTTTACAGGGGGTCCGCAGGGTCGAGCTAGAGGAACCAGCCCTGGTGGTAAGTGCAAACAGTGTGGGTAATTGCATGGTGAATAAGGGCCATTGTGAAAGTGATCACTGTGTATTGTTCAGGCCACTAGAAGGGAAAGAGGGGGGTTACAGTGTCCCGGAGGGCTGTGCCCTGGTTAGCTTGACCACTAAGAACCCCGACCTCCGGGTGGAGGCATCCATTTCAATACCCAGGCCCTTAACCTACTAGCCAAGCAGGCAGGGGTAGTAGCCCCTTGGGATAAGCCTACCTAGGGGTTACATATAGTACCTCAGAATACGATTAACATCTAAGGTGTGTAGAGATGTTCTCCTGGATAACAATGCTTGGGGTAGCAGACAGGCAATTCCATGGTCTGGTATAAGGTATGTTCTGAAACCACTTTCCGCAGAATGGAGGGGATTGGTGTGGAGAACCATTCTATCCTTGTGGAAGATTAGATAAGATTCTCGACACATTGGAGATTCAGCGAGCTGAAGTAACGGCTACTAGAAACACCGTCTTCCAAGAGAGGAAGCAACAATCAGCAGTAGATGCTGGCTCAAAGGGCGCTAGGGTGAGTTTTTCTAATATGAAATTCAGAGATGCCTCTTTAAGAATGTCTTGGCAAGATGATGCCCTTCTTGCAAGTGAAGCCAAGTAGTCCAAAACTTTGGGTAAAGGACATGAAAATGGATTTAGAGAAAGGGAAGCAGCCCATATGGAAAAGCGTTTCTGTTTAGCTTTATACGTTTCCCTGGTTGATGGTTTTCGGGAAGAGACTTGAAGACGTGCTATGACAGCATCCTCAGGAGCCAAGCGTGAAGATGTAGAGACTTCAGGTTGGGCTGAAGGAGGGTGCCCCACTCCTGAGTCAAGAGATCTGGTCTGATTGGCAACAGAACGGGATCCACCATGGACAGCTGTTGGAAGTAGAAACCATACCTGCCAGGGCCACAAGGAGGCTGGTGAGGATCATCATGGCAGGTTTGAGCTGTAGTTTCACCAGAGCGGGGGCATATAAGAAGAGTCCTGTCCGTGGTTGGGATAGGGCAGACAGTCTCCTCTGTTTGGGATAATGGAAAACTATTTGGGGAGTCGATTGTTGGGGATGCAAACAAGTCCGCTGTGGGGTCCCCTATGACTGGAAAATCGCCTTAAGAACTTTGTGATGAAGAGCCCACTTGTGCGTGGAGGACGGCGACTGAGAATGTCTGACAGGGTATTGTTGCATCCTGGTAGATGGACGCAATTAGTGAGACTTGTTGGAGTGTGGCTTCTTGACAGACCCGCAGAGAACGCAGATCTGGTGCCCCTTGTTTGTTCATATAGAACATCACGGAGGTGTTGTCTGATTGGCTCAGTAAGGGTCCGGGACAAAGGTGGGGGTGAAAAACCCTAAGGGCAAGGTGAACCACCCTCATTTCCAACAGATCTGTGTGTGGCAAAATGGCGAATTGGGGCCATTTGTCCTGTGCCTCATAAGGGCCGAGGTGAGTTCCCCAGCTGTCCACAGAAGCATCCGTAGTCAACGTTTGCTGGGTAGGGGAAGCCTGGAAGGGCATGCCCTGTGATAGGTGATGTCGATGTGTACATCAGTCCACAGCAAAGCATACAGAGGGGTTGACTGATATTGTCGCTGAAGTCAACCGCTGCTGATGCCTCTGATTCTGAAGCTCTCATTGTACTGGTCTCATATGGAGACGGGCATGTACGAACTGTGGGGATGGCAGCTGCCATGTCCCAGAAGACGTAAGAAACTTGGCTGTTATGTACTGCTGGGTTCTAGGTGTGCAAAGCCAGAGAGAGAGGAGTTTTGTCTTGTCTGTCGACAGGGAGGTAAGCCCTGGCGGACACTGTGTCCAGAATCGCGCCTATATACTGGAATGACTGGGAAGGCTTCAGGTTGGACTTAGGCCAGTTGATGGTAATGCTCAGATTTTGGAATAGGGTAAGGGTGGCCTGGAGGGAGAAAAGCAGAGCATCTTTGGAATTTGCTTTTATCAGCCAATCGTCTAAGTATGGGAAGACTAAAGGTCCGTCTCTTCTCAGGGCCGCTGCCACTACAGCAAGGCACTTGGTGAAGACTCTCAGAGCAGACAAGAATTCGGAAGGAAGTGTTGAAATTGAAGGTGTCCTAGCAAGTGAAAGCGAGGAACCGTGTGGCGGGAGGATGGATAGGGATAGAAAGGTATGCATCTTTCATGTCCAGGGCACATAACCAATCCCTTTTAACATTAATAGTAATGGATGTTACTGTGATCACCGAACCTTTTGTACTGAAAGTGTAAATTCAGTTGTCTTAGCTCTAATATCGGTTTGAGGTCTCCCGACGTTGGGACCAGAAAGAAATGGGGAATAGAATCCCTTAACTTCAAAGGAGGAACAGGATAAATGGCCTTTTTGTGCAGAAGTGCCTGAAGTTCCTCCTGGAGAATGGGAATATGGTTGGATGGATAATGGACTGAGCGGGGTGGGTGCGGGGAGGTGTAGATGCAAGTTCCAGCGTGTGCCCAGTAGGTATGATTTGGAGTACCCACTCGCCCTAAGTAATGGCTTTCCAGGCCTCCAAATGAAGGGCAAAGCAGCACCCCCCCCCACACACAGCTTCCGAGGCCTGAACAAGGAAGTGGAGGGCAAGCCCTAACGGGTCACTGGGACCGAGCGTCGGTCCCACTCTGAGGGTGGGAAACAGGAGCCTTTGAGGTTGGGGAATATCTCGGAGCCACCGACAGGTTCCTCTCCATTTATTTATTTTACTTTATTTATTTTATTTAAACAGCAGTTTGAAAACCTTTGAGCCATAGGCTCATTTACAAAGGTACCTTGTCACAGTAAGACAAACCAAAATACACAGTATAGCAGTACAACACATAGGTATAACAGTAAATTAAGACATAGATACAAACAAGCTGGTACAGGTAGGATGGATGCAAACAATACCAGAGTTATGTTTAGCTTGAAAAGTCCGAGAATGGAACTGGTATGAGGGCTGTGGTGAGTGGTACATACCATGTACTGTACTGAGAGTGCGGCCTGACGCTTGGAGATCATCCAAGAGCATTTGCATGCCTGGGCCAAAGAGCTTAGAGCCATTAAATGGGGCACTGACCAGTTTATGTTGTATATCTGGTTGTAGACCCGACACCGCAGCCAGGCATGACAGTGGAGGGCCCCCCCCAAATAGCCGTTGCCCAAGCTGAGGTATCCACTGCATCATATGCAGAGCGGAGCGGATGTCAGGAAATGGAATTTCCTGTAGATATCATAGCTGGTAAGTGATTTTTTCCTGTGATAGGGGGAATTTACTGACTACATCAATAGCTTAGGACCAGCGGTATGTAGGTATTTCACCATATGGCCCATATAGTTTAAGATTCTCAGATTCAGTGTGCCTGCCTGGAAGACTTCTTCCCTAAGTAGTCTAGGCGGTGGGATTCCTTTTCTGGTGGTAAGGAGCTCATATGTCAGAGATGTTTAGCACGATCATGAGCAGCGGCAATTACCACTGAATCTGCCTCGGGGTTAGAGGCGAAGGGGGGGGGATCGAGGGAGCACGGTAAAGGCGATCCGCCTTCCGAGCAAGAGCCGTAACAGCCGAAGGATGATCCCAGGTGGCCAGTACTACATTCTGGTATGCTTGGATGAGTTAGTACCACAACTACTGGGTCCTCCAGCAGTTCAAGATAGTCTGCCATGTCTTTCTCTGCTTCTCATATTCAGTGGTAAAGAAACCCATCATTTTTGAATCTGGACCATCATGTCGGAAATGACGGGTAATCAGGGGCAGGTAGCTGCATGGCGGGAGGTTTTCTGCAGAGATGACATAGTGAGAGGAGGATGGAGGAGGGAGTCCCATTCTTGGAGTTCAATAGTCTCCAGGTCATCTGGGATGCCTTCTGGGAATTCTAGGTCCTCAGAATAGTATTCTTCCTCAGTCATATGGGAAACCAGGTGGAGAACTTGGCCCCTCACCAAAAAACGCTTTGGCAGGGGTGTGACGACCAGGATGGATGACCCCATCACCAAGAGCTGGAGGCTGTGAATGCCTCATTATGTCCAGAACCTGCTGTACTACTGTGACCACGTCCTTTGAGGTAGTAGTGGGGACGGTTTGTGAAACCAAGGGAATGACAGAGGAGAGTGGACGTGAAGTATAAGCTGGTCTGGAACCCGGATGATACAATCCATGGTCCCGGTCCCACCCAGGCTGGCCCCAATGTACAAAAGACCTTGAATGAGGAGAGGCAGCCGAAAAAGTGAAATCCATGGTGTTTCCCAATAGATCCTGGCCCGTAATCAACAAGGCAGGAAGAGAGGAGGATTTTATATGTTTGACTGCCATTGTCGTCGATGAGAGACGACTCGTCGACGACAGGGCACTAATGGCAGTAGTATGGGATTCCTCTGAAATTGCCGATAAAGCTCTAGAAAGTGCCATCGACAAGAGACAGTAAACTCCCATCGATGAGGAGGAAATTTTTGAGGGTGTCGTCGATGAGGAAAGACCCTGAAGTGGTCGAACGCTTGGAGCAAGATGCTGAAGTAGAAGCATCCTTGTCATGCCTGTGCTTCTTATGTGAAGCACTGGCTGGGGGGTCCTTGCAATGAGCCCCCTGTTTCTCTAAGAGTGCCTTTTTTTTTTCCATGAGGTAAGCCTGAATATCAAGCAATCGTCATCCACGAGTTGCCTGATTAAACTTCTGACAAAGTTCGCAGGAGGATGGGTCGTGTGTGGGTCCCAAACACTGGGCACAGACTGTATGATTGTCAAACGGTAGATCTTTCTTCCAACAACAGGAATGAAATAAAGGTGATTTGTTTGAAGATCCTTCTGACATCTGTCGATGAAGGAGCGGGGAAAAAGTTTCCTTTGCTCAGTTTCTTGTCAATGACTGCTTACGCTTTGCACTAGCTGCTGCATCGCGACAGAAGACGAGCAGGAAAATGAAATGAGGATACCAGGGACCACCCGCTCATATAGGAACAGGATAATGTCACATCGGTGGGCAGCCCCTGGAGAAAGACTGCTAGAAGAGCTGCCATGCACCACAGTGACTCTGGCAACAACTCAAGTATATTACCTGTTGCAAGAGACCATCCCGTGGAAGATAGTACAGTTACGTAAGAACTACTGTAACAGTAGATCTTCGAGAGAGGCTCTTGCAGGTAATTACATACAGGACTGACGCCGGCAGGCAGCAGGACCCCACGGTAAAATTTCTAGCTAGCAGTCCCTGGCGAGGGACCGCCCCGTCAGGGTGACCAGCGCCAGGAGACGCCAGTATAAAGTGGTGGTCCCTGACGCCCGCTTCTTCCAGTTCTTTCCGCCATGGGCCAGAAAGGCTGGATGAGAGAGGAGAGGATATTTCCTCACTGGAAAAGGAGCTGAAAAAGCCTAGGGGATGGAGGCGGAATAGATACTTCTGCAAGAGCCTCTCTTGAAGATCTACTGTTACAATAAGTTCTTACGTAGTACAGTTACGTAAGAACTTACCGTAACAGTAGATCTTCAAGAACAGCTCTTGCAGTAGGTTACACCAGTAGCACTGATGCCGGCAGGCGCCAGGACCCCACGGAAACATTCTAGCTAGCTATTCAATAACCGCCCCCACGCCAGGCGAAAGGGGCGACAGGGGCAGTCCCGCCCAGATTCCCCAGTTCTCCCGCTAGAGACTTCTAGCCACAGGCTGACATCAAAATGGAGACCGAGGATCCACTGTCAGAAGACAAACAGGAAAAATTCCTGCTAACAAAGGCTTAAGCCATGCCTCCCTCCAAGGGGAAGGAGGGCGGGAGATTTCGCTGCAAGAGCTGTTCTCGAAGATCTACTGCTACGGTAAGTTCTACGTAACTGTACTATCTTACTTCGAGACACAGCTCTTGCAGCAGGTTACACCATTAAGACTGATTCCCAAGCAATAGTGCTTGCAAACACTCTGGGAGGAGGAAATAAGAAAGAACGTTCCAGGTCCTGAATCTAGGACAGGAGACCCTGTAGCACTGCCAGGCCGAAGCCTGCTCTTCGCCGTGAAGCGATGTCCAGGCTATAATGCCTAATAAAGGTATGAACAGAGCTCCAAGTGGCAGCAGCACAAACGGCAGAAGTGGAGATGTTTCGAAGTGCTGCGAAGATGTGGCCACGCCTAGTGGAATGGCCCCGGACTGCTCCTGGGAGGGGCTTGCTTGATGATACAACAGTAAGAGATGCACTGACAAGCCAGCAGACAGGGACTGTTTGGATACTGGTTGGCCCTTCATCCTTCGGTAAGGAGATGAAAAGCTGCTCCGGCGCGGCTTGCTTAGTTCTGCTCAGGTAGTACCTCAAGCTGCGGTGAACATCCAGGGTGTGAAGCAGCCTCCTCTGTTAGAGTAATTAGGAAAGTAGACCGCAGGTCAATATCCTGGTTGAGAGTGAGTGTGGAAACCACCTTAGGCAAGAATTTAGGATTCGTCCTCAGGGATACTCTGTCCCGGTGGAAAATTAAATAAGGCTCTTTGCACATGAGAGCCTGAAGCTCAGAAACTCTTCTCGCTGATGTAACAGCAACCAAAAATAATGTTTTCCACGACAGAAAACACAGCTTGCAATCCGCAGCAGGTTCAAAGGGGGGGAGCGTGAGTTGCTCCAGGACAAAGAGCAAGTCCCAAGGAGGCACTGGGTCCTTAATGAGCGGCCTAAGGTGTAACACCCCTCTTAAGAATTCTCGACAGGTATCTAACTGTGCCACTGTGCGCTGTCCCATTGGGAGGTGATAAGCTGAAATGGCACAGAGATGCACTTTAATCGAGGAGTAGGCGAGACCCGAACAGAAAAGGGAGAGCAGGTACTCTAACACCGCTTTCACCGGACAACCTAAAGGGGAAAGGCCGCGGCTTGTGACCATAGACAAAAACTGTGCCATTTCATGGCATATGTCGATGAACGGCCGGGCTTTCTGGCTGAAGAAAGGACTTCCGCAACCTCTTGCGACCCCTGGTGCAAGATGGCTATGTCCCTAGGAGCCATGCGCGCAGTTTCAGTGAGCATAAGTCCGGTGGACCAGTGAACCCTTCTCCTGAGACAAGAGGTGGAGCTGAATGGCAACGGAGCGGAGGTTCCCGGACAGCTGAATTAGCAAAGGAACCAGATCTGCCTGGGCCAGAATGGGGCCACCAAGATCATTGTTGCATGCTCTCGCGCAGTTTGAGAAGAACTCTCTGGATCGAATGGAGGAAAGCATGAGGAATGTGTCCGCCCAGGAGAGGGATAACGAAGTCTCGCCAGAAAACACCAGGCCCTGGATCTAGCGAGCAAAATTGGGCAGTTTTATGTTGGATGGGAGGCGAACAAGTCCAATTCTGGAGTTCCCCATCAAGAAACAGATCCTCTGCTACCTCCTGAGAAGTTCCACTGTGACTCTGGCCTGGAAGCAACTCAGGCCATCTGCAATTGTGTTGTCCACCCCGGGAACATGTACTGTGAGTCAGGTTCACGCCGTGTCGGATTACTCCAATCCCACACCCTCATGGCCTCCCTGCAAAGGGGGTAAGAGGGTGCGCTCCTTGTTTGTTGAGGTAATACATCACCGCTTGTGTTGTCTGTCTGAAGCAGGAGAGTACCAGGGATCTCTGACTGAAATGCCTGCAGGGCATAAAGGACCGCCTCATCTCTAGGGACGTTGATATGGAAGTGGGCCCAGAGGGGTCCACGCCCTGGGACTTCACCCCGTCCAGGTGTGCTCCCACCCCTAGACCTGAGGCGCCTGTGGTGGGGATTACCTCGGGACGGCTATAAACGGACGCCCATAGAGTGTGTCCCTGGTCTAGCCACCACTGCCAGTCTCGAATCGCAGTGTTCGTGATTCTGACCGATGCTGCATGTGGTCTTGCCTTTGGTCCCATTGCACCTTGAGCATCCATTGAGTTACCCGCATGTGGAGTCTTGAAGGGACAGTAGGAATGGCCGCAGCTATGTGTCCGAAGCGAAGGACCGACCTGGCTGAAGCGGTCTTGTTTCACGAAGCTCCCTGATGAGGGATCTGATGCACTCCACTCTGTCGCCTGGAAGAAATGCTCTTCCTGAACGGTGTCCAGTACTGCGCCTATGAACTGCAGTTTCTATGACGGTACCAGGAGAGACTTCGTGGTTGATTAGGATACCAGAGATCAAACAGACCTGGGTGCTCTGGATCGCCCATAACAACGCCTCTGAGGCTGCCATGAGAAGCCAATCATCCAGGTACGGGAACACATAATGGCCCCTGTCTGCTTAGAGATGCTGCCATGACTGCCATGCATTTGGTAAAGACCCTGGTGCTGATGACAGCCCAAATGGAAGGCTCGAACTGAAGATGATGGCCGAGAAACTCAAGCGCAGGAACCTCTGTGTGCTTGAGCTATAGGGATGTGCAGGTAGCGCCCTGTATATCTAGAGACGCTAAAAGGCGCCCTGCTTCAGCATGGGAATAAGACCCGGAAGAGTTACCATGCGGAATTTTGTAGGCGATCGACAAATTGAGGTCGCTGAGGTCCAGAATCGGACAGAGGTCCCCTGTCTTCTTTGGAACCAGGAAGAAGTGGGAATAGTATCCGTGTCCTCTCTGGTTCTCTTGGGCGTACACTATCGCTCCCTTTTGCAGGAGCGCAAGCACTTCTTGTCTGATCAATGACTTGTGCTGACCTGGGTACTGGGAGAGCAAAGGAGGACTCGAGGGTGGCTTTTCCGCGAACTCTATAAAGTGGCCTCTTCCGACCAACTGTAGAACCCACTTGTTGGTGGTTATAGTCTGCCATCCTGGCAGGAAATCCGCAATGTGACACCCAACCATGACATCCCGTTGATCCTGAGGGGCGGGGGCCGGGAAGGAGTCAGGCTGTGGCGGCTGAGGGTCCCGCTGGCTGGACCGGCTTAGGAATGCGCTTGCTTTCGACCTGCGGGTTGTTTTCCTGCTCTGCGAAACCGGAGCTCTCTGTTGTGGAACGGGAGGACTGTTGTCTCGCGTCCGTCCATTTAAATCGCTTTGGTTCCTACCAAAGGAACTAAGCTATTGCACATGGCCTGAACCGACCTCACCGCCTCCCCGCCTCTTGAGTTTGGCAATTATCTTCTGAGGTTTACCAAACAAAACTTCTTCCTCAATGGGGTGTCCATGATGTTTTTCTGGACGTCTGGCAAAACCGGAGACACGGAGCTAAGAGTGCCTCCGAGGCATACGACTGAAGCTGCTGCTCGGGCAGAGGAGTCCGCTGAGTCGTGACACGGCTCATAGCACTTGGTTCCCACATCCAAACCCGCACGGAGGAGCTGCAACATCTCCTCCTTCTGCTCACCTTCCGGCAATTTCGCCGATCCAGACCCTGCTCCCACAGGGCATTTTGGAACTGCACCATGTGGGTCAAATAATTCAGGATCTGATGACGAGGTAGCGGAAGCATACGCGGCGCCTACCCATGGCGCCCAGCTGCTTGGACTCTGGGTCCGTGGCAGGGTGCTCAGATGTTGCGTCTCTGGGACCGGTCATGAGAGGTCTGTTGACCAGAGAGTCGGCCTGAGGATGCTGAGTCAAGTACTGGTCTTCTTGGAGCCTTGTACAAGCCGGTCAGCTTCGGGCATCGCTGGAGCGAATGTGGACGCCCACGCTGCCTTGGTGACGCCCACGAAAGTGTCTACCAAGGGTGGCACCACCACAGGTTTGGGTCCTTCTGTCAAGATACTGCATGCGTATCTTCGGGTCTAACTGTTCGTATCCCATCCCATGTTCTCTGGATGTGTCTCTATAATATCAGAGAACGTAAGAGTCATCCGAGGAGACTTGGCATCTCACGGGGTCCGGAGAAGGGATGGAGAGGGAGATGGGGATCTGGATGTAGAAAACTCTGATCCCGTGTCCTCCGCTGGAAGGCGAACGGCAAGGCCTCTGGGTCTCTTGGGACTAGGGACTTAGAAGAGGATCTGGACGGAGGTCTCCTTTATCGAGTCTTCCCTTGAGGGGACCTGGGCCCGGAGGAGGTAACCGCCTGCAGACCCAGATGGAGACGGGCAGTAGGAACCGGAGGAGCAACCGTGTAGGAGGAGGAGGAGGAAGCGGAGGTGGAGTGGGGACCATGTCCTTTTTGATGGTATCCCACCAGTAAGTGAAAAGCTCCTTCACCTCTGAAAAGGAAAGGCCAGACGATGGTCCGGGCGCCGGTGGACGGTCGTCAGGACCTGGCGGCGGCTCCACAGGGGGCTCGGGTTGCGGCGAGGGTTCCCTGGGAGTCTCAACAGGACCGGGTCACCTGCCTGGTCCTCGGGCTGGGTTAATCCTCCTCAGTGATGGTCTCCTGACCGACGCCGGTCGGAGGCATCGGGTCCTCTTCTCAATAGGAGCGGGCGCCGTCCCCTACTGGCGTCCAGTGATGAGTAGGCCTGGTCGGCGACGGTCTTCTAGCAGACGACGGCTCTGGGGACCTGTGGCGAGAGGCCGATGTCGGACGAACTGGCGTCGGGTCCTGCGGCCTCTTGAGTGAGGTGAGCTCCTTGGTTTTGCGAGGAGGCAAAGAAGCAGACCCGACGGGTTCAGAATGGCGGGAACCCGACTTGTGGTGATGGTGGCGATCCCCCGACTTAGCCAGGGCCTTGGGAGGACGAGGAAGGCCTGGGAGTCTTGGCCTGAGAAGAGGAAGAAGATTTTCTCACCGCAGCGAGGGGAGGCTGAGAGCTGGCCCGGGAAGGAGAGCGGTCGGACCTGGAGCCAGAACTGCGCGAGTCGGAGGCCCTAGAAGGACCTGGAAGGGGCCTCTCTCTGTGCTTCTCAGCACGCTTGCTAGCCTTCTCAAGAATCCCCTGGGCCATGGACTGAGTTGCCCTCTAGCAGGAATCCTGTAGGGCCTTCTGGCGACGGATCTGGGTTCTGCTGTTAAAACCCTGGTAAAAGAGCAGGACTGGTGTCGTGGTCTGGGCCTCAGGCACCAGACACAGGCCGAGCAGATCCTTAAAGGGATCTGCTTCCACAGGCCATTCGAGGAGTGACCGAGGTCAGGAGGACATCAGAGAAAAACTGAACTCTGAGAACAAATTACCGTAGGGAAAGAACTTTCACCACGCTGTCAGCTAGAAACCGAATCAAGGGTCGAGACATGCACATCGGATGGCAGGAAAGAACTGGGGATTCTGGACCGCTTCTTATGTACTACGCCTGACGCCGGAGGCGGGACTGACGCCGGGGCGGTCCCTGAAGATAGCTAGCTAGAATTTTTCCCAGGTCCTGACGCCTGCCGCCTAGTCCAATGGTAACCTGCTGCAAGAGTGTCTCAAGTAAGATCTGTACTATCTTACTTCGAGAGGGCTCTGCAGGTAATTACATACAGGACTGAATCCCAAGCAGTCTGGAACAAAGAGGCACCGGGAGGAGGAATCTACTCCAAAAAGCAGTTCTAGCTGTGCAAGCCTCAAGATAAGAGGCCTTGCAGAACAGCCAGCCCGAAGCCTGCTCTACGGCGAGAGGCAACATCCAAACTGTAGTGTTTAGTAAAGGTATGGACGGAAGTCCAGATGGCAGCAGCACAGACATCCGCCGCAGACACATTCTTGAAACAAGCCGCTGAGGCAGCTACTCCTCTGGTGGAGTGGCCTCTTACTTGACCCGAGACAGTCTTGTTATATTTGTCATAACAGAAAGTGATGCAATGAGCCAACCATTTAGATAGGCATTGCTTGGAAACAACATTGCCTTCCCTTTTATGAGCGAAGAGACAAACAATTGATCAGTCTTTCTGAAATCCTTCGTCTCTGTTGGTATAGTATCTCAGAATCTGGTGAACACACATAATATGGAGTAAATACTCCTTGATTACAGTACTGCGTGAAAAAAGCAGGTAACTCTATGGACTGATTTAGAGTAGACTCTGCTACTACTTTAGGAAGAAACAGGATTTGTGCGAAGAGCAACACGTTCTTTGTGAAATATCAAGTATGGGATTTTGCACATCAGGGCCTGAACTCGGAATTCTCAGACCAGAAGTAATGGCCACCAGGAAGAGAGTCTTACACGAAAGGAACTTCAAATCCGCAGAAGCTGCAAGTTCGAAGAGAGGGAGTAAGTTTCTTGAGGACAAAGTTCAAGTCCCAAGGGGGAGCAGGAGTACGGATGGGGGGCCTCAAATGGAGGACCCCTCTGAGAAAGGTCTTAGAGACCTCCAGTTGAGCGAAAGCTTTGTCTGTGAAGGGAACATGGTAGCCCAAAATAGCCACCATGTGTACCTTCAGAGAAGAATGACTGAGACCCAGGTCAAATAGATGACGAGATACCCCAGCAGAAGCCCTCATGAATAGAAGAGTTCCACATTCTGAAGCAGCCCAGATAGCTTAATCATTTCCACTTCATGTCATAAGTGGATCTGGTGGAGGTTTCTGCTTCCACCAAAATCTCCGCCACTTTGGGAGACACTCCAAACGGATTGGGCTAAGTCTGCAAGAGCCATGCATGCAGTCGGAAGGATTTGAGGCCTGGGTGGACCAGGGTCCCTGATCCTGGTCAGTAAACCCGAGGAAGAGGAAGAGGAGGATCCTTTGAGTATTGTTGTAGAAGACAGAACCAAACTTGCCTGGGCCAGAAAGGAGCGATCAGAATTACTCGTGCTCCTTCTGAAGCTAGTTTCTGCAAGACTCGCGGGATAAGTGGAATTGGGGGAAAGGCATAGACGAATTTGCCCTTCCAGTCTAGAGACAGAGCGTCACTCCAAAAAGCGCCTCGCTCTGGAACGAGTGAGCAGAAGACGGGAAGTTTTGCGTTTAGAGGGGATGCGAACAGGTCGACCTGTGGTGTTCCCCTAAGTCGGACGATATTGTCTAGGACCCCTTGGTCCAGTTCCCACTCATGAGTCAGAGCAGAAGAGCGACAGCTTGTCTGCCAGGGTGTTGTCGACTCCTGGAACGCGAAGTGCTGTGAGGTGAAGGTTGTGTTGTGTTGCCCAATCTCAAACCCTCATTGCCTCCCTGCAGAGAGGGTAGGACCGAGTCCCTCCCTGTTTGTTGATGTACCACACCATGCACATGTTGTCCGTCTGGACGGACAAGGTGGCCGGAAAGGATGTATTGGTGAAGGGCTTGGAGAGCGTACAACACTGCCAAGCTCGAACACACTGATGTGGAGAGCTTGTTCTAGCTTGGACCAGGAGCCCTGGGTCCAATGAGGGCCCAGATGGGCTCCCCAACCTTCGCCTGAGGCGTCTGTGGTTAGAGTCTGGGAGGGGGGAGGACAAAAGAAAGGAACTCCCCGAAACAGGTTCTCTTGAACCATCCACCAGTGAAGTCTCGAAGCATCGGCAAGGAGACCAGAACTGGGTGATCTAGATCGTCCACTAGCTGATCCCATTGAAAGCGCAGAGTCCACTGAGAAATTCTCATGTGGAGTCGAGCGCGAGGAACCGTTGGGATAGTAGCCGCCATGAGCCCTAGAAGGCGAAGGACTGACCTCGCAGAGACCATCCTGCTGTTGGACAGCAGACTTAATTGGGTCTGCAGGGTGGACGCCCTGTCCTGAGGCACGAAGGCCTTGCCTGTGGTTGTATCGAGAATCGCCCCAATAAACTGTAGTCTCTGGGATGGGTCCAGATGAGACTTGGAATGGTTGATGGTAATACCCAGGCAGGCAAAAACCTGCTGGGTAAGGGAGAGGCAACGCAGGAGCTCCTTCCTGGATGAGGCCGCCAGGAGCCAATCATTCAGGTACGGGAAAACCTGCACTCCTCTGGTACGCAGGTGGGCCGCCACCACTGCCAGGCATTTGGTAAACACTCGGGGGGCCGAAGATAGGCCAAATGGGAGCGCCTTGAACTGATAGTGGTCCCCTGGAACGCAAAACGAAGGTACTTGCGATGAGATAGGTGAATGGGAATGTGCAGATAAGCATCCTGCATATCTAGAGCACACAGCCATTGACCCGGCCGGAAGGGCAGAAGGCTCTGCAAAGAGCATTCTGAACCTTTTGTATTCTACGAAAAGATTCAGGGAACTGAGATCCAAAATTGGTCTGAGATCTCCTGTCTTCTTTGGGACCAGTAAGAAATGGGAATAGTAACCCTTCCCTCGCAGATGAAGGGGGACAAGTTCTATTGCTTGTTTCAGCAGGAGAGCCGAAATTTCCTCCTGGACCAAGAGAAGATGTTCCCATGAATACGACGACTTCAGAGTGGGGTGGTGGGGTGGTTTCTGAAGAAACTCTATCGAGTGTCCTTCTGCTATGACCTAGAGCACCCAAGAATCTGTGGTTATCCTCTCTCATCCCAGAGGGTGGAGGGAAAACCTCCCTCCTACCGGTTCCTCCGGGGAGTCTGAAGGCAGTGGGAGAGGAAAGGAGTCAGGTGGTATGGGGCAGCGCTGCAGCTGAAGCACCCGCTGCTTTTTTGGGCGGGGAGGTTAGCAGCTGTGGGGCCCGGCGTTTCTGGCCCGCCTTCCTGGGTTTTGCTTTTCGATTCCGTCTGCGAACGGGCGGCACTGCTGCTGATGGGGACGGTACATTGAATCAACTGACTTCAGTGCCGTCCCCTTTTCTTGCAAATTGGTGATGATATCCTTGACATCACCCCTGAAAAGCACAGACCCCCGAAAGGGTGCTTCCTGGACAGCAGATTGCACCTCCGGGACCAAGCCTGACACACGGAGCCAAACATGACGCTGTAGGCCTACAGCGAAAGCTGAGCTCCGCCCAGCAGTGTCCACTGCATCGTATGTCGCACGAAGCATGTGTTGACTGGCCGAACGAGCAGAGCGGACAAGATCAGCCAATTCCTGCTTGACTTGGGAGTCAGGCAAAGAGTCCAGTTTGGCTTCCACCTGAGTCAGAATGGCTTTCTGGTAGTCCCCCATATGGCCGATGTAGTTCAGGGCCCTGATCCCCAGTGTGGAGGAAGCATAAATCTTTCTCCCATACTGGTCCAGAAGGCATGATTCCTTATCAGGTGGTGACGAACTAAGATGTTTGGGGTTTGCCGACCAGCCGTGAGCGGCGCTAATCACGACCAAGTTGGCACAAGGGTGAGAATCCAGGAAATCAACACCCTCTGAGCCTGATATAGCCTGTTCAACTTCCTAGGAAGTGTGGCTAAAAGCCGACGGCTGTTTCCATATTGTGGTAACAAGGTCGGGCGTGAGGCTCTATCCAGGGTGACACTAAGGTAGGAGCTGTCACGGGCAGATCAAGATGTTCAGCAAGTTTCAGACGCTGAGGATCTGGTTCCAGGGAGTGCCACTGATGAACCTCCTGGATTTTTCTAAGCAACTCCAGTAAAACAAAGGATCCTCTGGAGGAGACTTGGAGGAGTCCTTGGCCTGGGCTGGACGGAGAGCGTAGGCTCGTCGCCCTCTCCTCGGAGCAACCGTCGAAGAATCTAAGGAGTCCAAGGGTGAAGGAGGATGAAGAGGAAAAGACTCGCTTCCCGACCCAGGGAGGAACGGACCACTGGGAAGCCCCTGGGAAGCATGTCCTGCCCTTCTCTGGATCCAGATGGAAGAACCCAGGAACTGGAGGTGGTGAGGGAGTGTGCCCAGACGTACGGGAACCTGGGACAGCACCGTCGTCGGAAGGCGTCTCTTGACCTCCTTGGTGAGTTGAGCCTTGGCCTCAGCCTACTGGGAGGCCAGAGTCTCCTGCAGATCCACCGGCAGCCGCGAGGGCGGTGGAGGAGGAGGCGGGGGATAAGGATACGGGTTATAACCGTATGAAGCGTATCCAAAACCCTGCTGCGGGAGCCCGGCATCGGGTACTGTGGCACCGGATACTGCGATCCCGGGTACGACTGCATTGGATAGGACGGAGGGTACCCGGGAGCCGGGGGGCTGCCAGCCCGGCCGGTGGCCTCACAGGCGGGTCCACATTGGAGGGCCGGAGGGTCTGACGAGAGCGTGGCGTCTCCCGGAGTCGGTAGGGCCGACGTCGGAGGCCCTGGCGTCGGAGGTACCAACGTTGGAAGGGCCGGCGTCTGAGGAGCCAACATCAGATCCGACGCACCAGAGGCGGAAGGACTGACTAAGGAGGAAGGTCCCCAGCTTCGCCCGGGAATGGAGGGGAGAAATCCCCGGGGTCATGTTGGGGAGACTCTGGGTCCCCAGATGGCAGCGAAGGCTGCGGGGAACTGGGTACGATGGACATGAGAGGGTCCGTCGTCTGTTCCTTAGCCAGCCGGACGTCAGACGAGCCGACGTGTGGCTTAAGGGCAAGCTCCTGGGGCGCTGGAGGAGCCGATGTCCGACTTATAAGAGTCATCACCGGAGGCAGGTCAAGTAGGGATCATCCTGGTCCAGTGGAGTGGAGGGTCGCGCACGCCTCAAGGGTCGGGTTCCCACCGGCCCTCTCCGGCGGATGCCGGAGGAGCTGACGCCCAACTTACCAGAGTCGCCCGGCACGGTAGGGCAGCAAGCTCATGGCCAAACCAAGGGGCGAAGACCCACTGCCCGGGCGCCCACAAGGCCCGAGCGCCAGCCAGATGGATCGAGCTGACGCCTCGAAACCTCAGAGGCAGCTGCCGAGGAGCGGTCTCCGAGGGGACGTTACCTGTGTCCCAGTGACTCCGAGGGGAGACAATAGAGAGCCCTTGTCCCAGTGCTCTCCTTCTTCCGATGGCCTTCAGGGAAGTGGATGCCTGCCTCAGTTTTTGAGCTCCTTTTCCATTGAACTCATTTTCTTCTTCAGAATATGGGCTTCAGGGATTGCTGCTGCCTTTTCCAGGTAGCCGCTGTTGAAGCTGAGGCAGTGCTGGCACTTCTCGACCGGGTGATCAGGGCCTAGGCAGAACAGGCACAGGGAATGGCAGTCTGTGCGGATAGTTGGCTACCGCATGAACGCACTTATTTTTGTGCTCGGAGGGTGTAGGGATGACATACACAGATGATGGTACTGACGTTAGTCGAAAAACAATTATTTGGTAAAAATGGCGAGGAATAGGGCTGACGAAGCACAAACTTTCATGAGGCGCTGCACAAGCTAACGGTGGGAAAGAACTGGAAGGCGTGGCCAGGGACCACCCTCCTCACCAGGGACTGCTAGCTAGAAATTTTTCCGTTGGGTCCTCCTGCCTGCCGCGTCAGTCCTACATGTAATTACCTACTGCAAGAGCCCTCTAAGTAAGATCTACTGTTACAGGCAACTAACCTGTTTTTCTTGGGACGTGGATGATATGATCTAGTCATACTTCTGGCAGACTCCTAGCAGTTCTCTGGGGGAGGTAGGCAAGGCACGACACCTACTTAGGGAACAGAGACTGGAGAACTGGGGCCCCAAAACCAGCATCCCAGCATGACTGTAGGTCAATGTGGTAATGGGAAATGAAGGTGTGCTGGACCTCCAGGTAGCAGCCCTGCAGATTTCCTGGATATTCCCAAGAAGAGCCACTGACTCAGCGGTATGGCGGTGGAATGAGTCCTTAGCCCTCCGGGAGGCTCCTACCCGCCAAACTATAGCAGAGATCAGTGCAGGATACTATTCACCTGCCAATTGTCCGCTTTGCTGCAGGTCTGCCAGGTGCAACTTCAGCGTAGGTGACAAACAGGTGACGAACCTCTCCCCGAACTCCAGCCATGCGCTCCTTATACTAAGCAAGCGCTCGCCTCAGGTCCAGAGTATGGAGCCTGTGCTCGCCCTCCGAGGTGTGACTGGTGAAGTACACTGGGAGATTAATCACCTGGTTAAGGTAAAAATCCGATAACCTTCGGTAGGAACTTCGGGTCGGGGTGTAGGACAACCGTGTCCCTGGGGAAGACCAGGTAAGTAGACTCCACCGAAAGCACCTGGAGCTCACTGATCCTTTTGGCTGACGTGATAGCCACCAGAAAGGCGGCCTTTCACGACACGTGAGACATCTCACACCTCTGCATCAGTTCAAATGGCTTGCCCATGAGCTTTGCCAAAATCAGCAACAAGGCTCACAGTGGTGGTGGTTCATGCATCAGAAAGGAAATGTGGTCAAGGCTCTTGAAAAAGCACCAGACCACCTACTTCTCGGCAGACTGCTGACCGGCCCTTGCCCGGTAAGCAGAGTTGGCTGCCAGGTGCACCTTAAGGGTTGTCAACTGAAGGCCCAACAGAGAGGGACTAGAGATAATCAAGAATGCTAGCCACTAGACAGCACAAAGGGTCCTATCCCTTGCCCCGACATCAAATGGAGAATCTCTCATTTGAAAGCACAGTACTTCCTGGTTGACTCCTTCCAAGATGCCTCCACAACGGTGGAGACAGCTTCAGAGAGACCCAAGGCCTGGAACTCTAGTTGCTCAGGAACCAGGCTGTCAGGTGCAAGGACTGAAGGTCCGGGTGGAGTACCTTACCCAACTGATGGAAAGCAGGTCCATGCGTAGGGGAAGACGCCTCAAGAGCCTTCTGCTGATGCTGAGGATATCCGTACCAGAACTGGCGCGCCAATCTGAAGCCACTAGGATCACCTGTGCCTTGTTCCTCCTGGCCTGGAGGAGCACCTTGTGGATTAAGGGAATCAGAGGGAAAACAGAAGAGGCCTGGGGTCCAAGGCCTCGAGAAGGCATCCCCTGCAGTGTTTCCCACTGAGGTGGAGGTACAATACAGCCTCAGATTTACGTTGTCCCTGGAGGTGAACAGGTCCATCTGTGGGGTGCCCCACTGGGAGAACAGAATGTGCACTACCTCTGGGGGAGACCAATCGTGAGATGCATCCCCCCGGCTGGAGAGCTGCCCACCAGCTGACTGGAGAGCTGCCCACCAGCTGACTGGAGGCCCCTGCCACATGGATGGCTAGGAGAGCCATCTCAGCCTGCGACAAGGGTCCAAATGCGAGAGCTCCTGCATGGGACAGGGAGTGCGCCCAACCCTGTTTGTTGAGGTAGTACATGACCATGGTGTTGTCAGTCTGGACCCGGACCACCTAACCCCAGATGTGCAGAGCGAATGCAGTCAGTGGTAACCGAACTGCCCGGAGTTCCAGCAGATTGATGTGGCATCAGGACCTCCTGGGGGGGGGGGGTTCAGAGCCCGTGAACTCTTGTCCCCAAATGGGCACCCCAGGCCATGAGAGTCTGATCGGTCGCCAGTATGACTGTCAACTCTGGGTGACAATGTGATCACTTCCGCAGATGCGCTGGGACTAACTACCACTGCTGTGCCACATCAGCTGGATCCAAAGTGACCAGATGGTCGAGTGACCCTGCGCTGAGACCACTGACTGGCCAGCTCTCACTGCAGGAGTCATTCTCCAGCAGGCCCATCGGACCACACTGGTGCAGGCCACCACAGCCCAGCAGCCGCAGGAAGTCCCGGCACGGCGCAACTGCCCAACTCGAAATGACGTCAGGCACAGAAGGAGAGCCTCTGCACTGTCCGCCGGAGACGGGCTCTGGCTCTGCAAGAGTCAAGTTCCACCCCAGTGAAGCTTGTCACCTGTGAAGGCATTGAGTCTCAACTTGGCCTCGATTAGAGGCCAAGGGAGATGCAGGTCTGGGAGGGCCAGGACCCTGGACCGCTCCACCTCCTGACGAGACCTGCACCAGCCAGTCGTCCAGGTAGGGTAAACCCAGACCCCCGGCACCTCAGGTAAGCTGCCACCACTGCAATGCACTTGGTGAACACATTGGAGGCTGAAGAGAGGCTGAATGGCATGGCCTGAACTCAGAGTTCCCTCTGCTCGAAGCAGAGGAACCTTCAATGAGACGGACGGATCGACATGGAAGAACGCATCCTGAAGATCCAGGGAGCAAAACCTCATGTTTGAGAAATTTGTTTACATCATGCAGATCTAGAAAGGGGTGTCAGCCCCCCGCCCCTCTTTGACACCACGCAGTACCTGGAGATAAACCCAGGGTGTTCCGGAGGGTCAGCAACAGAAACGACAACCTCCTTGCGGAGGAGCTGGGCTATGTCGGCTCTGAGAGCTGACAGCATGTCTCCGGAAACCAAGTCCTCCCGTGAGGCATGGGCTCGGCAAGGAGGGTACTGCTTGAATTCCAGAGGCCGACCCTGACCCACCCCACCACTTCGAGAACCCACCTGTCCATGTTGACAGCGAACCAGGCAGAAAGGAAGTGGTGGAGCAGGCACCCCACAAGAGGACCCAGGGAGGTGTGATGGGCATGAGGGAGGCACCCCTCATCCCGTCAATGGGCAGGCTTAGAGGAGGAGGAGGTCCAAATTGAGGCGCCACTGGAGCCTCTCCCTCCATGCTTGGGGACGACGGAGGCTACCAGGCCTGAGCCTGCTGACCAGCCTGGGGCTAGGCAGGTTTGGCCGCAGGAGTGGAGGTGGACTGAAAGGGCGTCCTCTTCCACTGCTGCTTGGAGCCCTTAAGGTGCTTCTGGGCAGATGTCACGGAGTCCAAGGTGGCACTGGACCTCTCGATACGAGTGAGGTGGCCCTCGACCCCTGGACCGGACAGGTCGGTGCCCAGGAAAGGAACATCTGCCAGCTTGTGCTGATTGTCCACCATGAAGGTTGAAATCCTCAGCCAAGCCCTGCAGTACATGGCCACTGAGGCTGTCACGGAAAGGGCACAGGAGTCCCCAATGTCTATTGCTGTCTGGAGCTGTTTGGCTACAGCCCAGCCCTGGTCACGGACCTGTCTGACTGTGGTCTGAAGGTACCCTGGTAAATGAGGAAGCACCTCATCCAGGGTGCCCAGCAGGGCATGAGAAAAGTGGGCCATGAAGAGGGCCGAGCTTTCCTGAGAGAGACAAGAGAGGAGGCAGCGAAGACTTTCTGAGCCGCATAGTCCAACTTCGGGGACTCCTCGTCAGGCAGCTTGTCAACATCGCCAGTGTTGCAGGAGCGTCTAAACACAGAGTCTGCCATTAATCCCTTGGCCGAGGTGTGCTCTGTGAATCCAGAGAGGGAGCCGGTGGGTACTGCGCATATTTGCGAGTCATCCGGGCAGAAGATGCAGGGCAGGAAGCGGGGCACTGCCAAAGCTCCAGGGCAGGGCCAAGAATGTCCTCTGCCACCAGGAAAGCCTCATGAGTGTCTCCCCGTTGAGGATCTTAGTCAACAGGTAACAAGCCTGCTTCTGGATGGGTTCCATTTTCATACCACTGACTCAGAGATCAGGCGGAGAAAGACCATGAAGGAAGACTGGCCTTTGTCCATCGAGCGATCCCCAAGGACTCCACATCGAATCGGATGGGAGTGTATGGAGGATCCCTGGACCCAAGGAGTCGCAAAGACTGGTCAACTGAACAAACTCTACTGACTCACCACGGACGGTCAGGGATGACGGTGACCAACAGGGAAGCCCCTTATATGGCAGAGACTCCTTAGTTGGCGCGCCAGTTGGCAGCTGTTTAGGAGGCGGCTCCACCACTCTTGATGCCGGGGTCGGCTGAGCCGGGACCACTTTGGTCGGCTCCATTGATGGAGATGGTATCGGCCTTTTGGCGACAGCCAAGTGATAGCCGGCGTAGAAGCCAGAGTCAGTCTGACGCTGGTAAGCACAAACTGTTGCCACATAAGATCTTTGTAGCACTGACACAATGTGCCAAGCCTCTCCTCACCAGAGGACGAAAAGTAGCGGTGGTGCCGCTTCGGGTGGTGCCAAGAGCAGGAGTGCCGATGTCGGCCAAAGCAGCTCAACCCACCGGTGGAAGATCAAGACTTGATCCGCCCGGGTACTTGGCGTGTGGGGCTCGAGGAGTCAGCAACATTAAGGCTTCACCTGGTTAGGGTCTGAGACCAGAAGCGGTGGGGCAGCAGACTGATCCTTCCTTCCAATGGTCTGCATCAGGACCAGAGTCCTGGACAAAGAAGTGCAGGCCTCTTCTCTCAACAACTGGTCAGTCAGCTGAAGAAAAATCTTGGCCAGAACCTCAACCAGCATCTCGACTGACAGGCCTAATAGGGTTACCGTGGAGCCTGCGGCCAAGGCAGAGGATTCGATCAAAGTCAAATTCGGAGAAGCAGGAATCAAAGAGACTCACCCGAGAATGCCCTGATCCCACAACTGATGATGAGTCCTATCCTCTTTGGACTCTCTCATGGATTTGTGCTCAGACAGTCCCTGACCGAGGGTCGGAGACTGACAATTCTTTTAAGGAACCTGTAAAAGTCGAACCCAGCTGAAGTGGCACAAAGGCAGAAGCTGAAAGGGAGAGGGATGCGCCTGGGCCGCCTCTTCAAAGA
Source organism: Neoceratodus forsteri (assembly GCA_016271365.2). Lineage (NCBI taxonomy): Eukaryota > Metazoa > Chordata > Ceratodontiformes > Ceratodontidae > Neoceratodus > Neoceratodus forsteri. The sequence continues at coordinate 678,296,126 of CM028133.1, read as the reverse complement.
CCACAAACTGTTCGGCAGACCCCGAGCCACAGAGACCACCCAATGGGCATCCCTGGATTTGACCAGCACGCTCAGTTGCGCCCGAGCGGCCCCATTTAAGACGGGCGAGATGGTCTTCCAGAACGGTCAGGTGAAAGAACAGCAAAAAGTCGCAGGTCTGGGGATCATGCTTGTGACCCAGAGAGAGTGCACGGTGTGCAGGTCAGTCCTGGACATCTTCTGCCCGCAAGGGCACCGGCGGAACCTGGGAGCGGACTTATTACCCATGACGGTCATGATTGGAGATCGAGCTGAACACAAAACTTGTGAGACTGTTAAAAGTTTTTAAGAGGCAAATCCAAAGAATTAAGCACGAGGGCCTACTCAACACAAGAGCGGTAAGGAAGGAACCTGCTTCTTCCAGCAGAAAGGAAGATCTGGTTATCAAGTGGCGGAGCTGAGGGAGTTACCACCAGGGTGGGCTGGAGGAGCCAGCTTGAAGACTTTCCAGCAAGCCTTAAGGGGAAAGGACACCGAACGAAGTGTGGCGAGATCATCATATCCACGTCCCTAGAATCTGACTCACCGGGCAAGTGTAAGGGTCCAGATGATGTTTGGCAGCCCAGATGGCAAACCTCTTCCACTTCATGGCATTTGTGGCTTTAGTAGAGGGCTTCCGAGCTGCTATGAGGAAACCCGCCACTCTCTGGGACACCCCAAACCGGGCAAAGACTGTGTCTTCAGAAGCCATGCATGCAGACTAAAGGACCTGAAATTGGGATGGACTAGGGTCCCTTGAGCCTGCGCCAGCAGATCCCTGCAAAGGGGCAGAGGGACCAGAGGTTTGGCTGCTAACTGTTGCAGTAATGGAAACCATATTCGCCGTGGGCAGAATGGTGCAACCAGGTTCATGCTGGCCCCCTCAATCTGCAGCTCAATTAGCTCCCTCTGAATCAGAAGAAATGGATGGAAGGTGTAAAGATACCTCCTGCTCCAGGAGAGGGATAAAATGTCTTGCCAGAAAACTCCACACCCTGGATCTGGCGAGCAGAAACTGGGCAGTTTTGCACTGTGTGAACGCAAAAGGTCCCAACTCTGGAAAACCCCATCTGGTGCAAATAGATCTTCTGTGACAGAGAGAGTCCCACTCATGCATGCTGGACTGCATCCGGCTGCAGCTCTCTGCCAGGGTGTTCAGCTCGCCTGGGACATGGACTGCAGAGAAATAGACTGTGGTCTAATGCCCAGTATCACACACTCATGGCCTCCCTGCATAGGGGATACAAATGCGTCCCCCCTTGCTTGCTGATATAGTAGACAACACTGAGATTGTCGGACTGGATCAACAGCTGACCCGAAAGGAGACTGTTCTGAAAGGCCTGCACGGCATACAGGACTGCCCGCATCTCCAGCACATTGATATGCAGGACAGTTCAATCTGAGACTAGGTCCCTTGAGTTTTAAAGGGACCCAGATGCGCTCCCCAGCCCAAGCCAAAAGCATCCGTGGTAACGATCTGCTGGGGGAAAGAGATCTGGAATGGGCCACCTTGTAACAGGTTCTGTGGGTCCATCCACCACTGGAGCACTTTGTGGACTGAGGAGGAGACCAGCACTCACTGATCCAATTAATCCGCGCATTGGTCCCATTGCACCCAGAGTATCCACTGGAGGACTCGCAAGTGCAGCCTGGTCAAGGAGCCAACGGAATGGCCGCAGCCATCAGCCTAAATAGCCTCAGATATACCCCGCAGGGATATAATGGCTCTGGGTGACATCCTGAGCATGGGCAATGGGGCACTCTGACCTGTTTAAAGGCAGGAAGGCTTTGCCTTGTGCAGAATCTAGAACCACCTCTATATATTGCAGCCTTTGGGATGGGATCAGGACCAACTTGGGCTGGATGACAGTGATGCCCAGGGAAAGAAACAGCTGGAGGGTTCTTTCCAGAGTCCGATGAAACTGTTCTCGGGATGGAGCCTTCAGAAGCCAGTCATCCAAATGGGGAAAAACAGAGAGTCCCTCCCTTCTGAGGGCTGCAGCTACTGCTGCTAAGCACTTGTTAAAGACCCACGGCTCAGAGGATAAGCCAAAGGGCAATACAATTGGTAGTGCTCACCCTGAAAAAGAAAGCTGAGTAATCTCCTGTGCGGTTGGAACACCAAAGATATGCAGGCAAGCATTCTGCATATCCAGGGAGCACAGTCGGTCGCCTTGCTTGAGAAGAGGCAGCTGGCCCGGCAGGGATATCATGCAAAATGTTTTATACTGAACATAAAGATTGAGGTCCTTGAGATCAAATATGGGCCTCAGATCTCATGTTCTTTTGGGGACAAGGAAGAATCTGGAATAAAACCCCTTGTTCCTATGGCGCCTGAGCACTGGCTCAATGGCCTTTTTGCGCTGAAGAAAAGTACAGTTACGTAAGAACTTACCGTAACAGTAGATCTTCGAGAACAGCTCTTGCAGCAGGTTACACCATTAGGACCGAAGCCGCCAGGCGCATGGGACCCAGGAAAAATTCTAGCTAGCTAACTGGCGGGGACATGACGTCGGTCCGACCTCCGGCGTCAGGCGTGGTACAAAGGGGTGGTCCACGCCAGATTCCCCAGTTCTCCCGCGGAGACTTCTTGCCGCAGGCTGACATCAAAATGGGAGACCTAGGATTGCCGTCAGAAGACAGAAAGATAACAATCCTGCTCAGAAAGACTGAGCCATGCTTCCTCAAGGGGGAAGGTGGGCGGGAAGCGAAGCTGCTGCAAGAGCTGTTCTCGAAGATCTACTGTTACGGTAAGTCTTACGTAACTGTACTATCTTACTCGAGACACAGCTCTGCAGCAGGTTACACCATTAGACTGATTCCAAGCAGTAACGCTGTCAGAAAATCCGGAGGAGGAAAATAAAGGATAAAACCAGGTCCTGAACCTAGGACAGGAGACCCTGAAGCACGGCCAAACAAAACCAGCCTTCACGAGAGCGGCGTCCAGGCTATAATGCCTGATAAAGGTATGCACAGAACTCCAAGTATTGCAGCGATATAGCAGAAGTGGAAACATTTTTGAGCGCTGCAAAGGAAGTAGCCACCCCTCTAGTGGAATGACCCCGGACTGTACCGGGAGGGGCTTTTGTTTGATACCATAACAGTGAGAAATACACTGGACAAGCCAGCGAGAAAGGGACTGTTTGGATACTGATTGGCCCATCATTCTCTCAGAGAAGGAAATGAAAAGCTGCTCAGAACTACGAAAGGACTGAGTTCTGTTGAGGTAAAACCTCAGGCTGCGGTGAACATCCAGGGTATGCAGCAGAGCCTCTCCTCTATTAGAGTAGTTCGGGAAGTAGACCGGAAGGTCGATATCCTGGTTCAGAGTGAGTGAAGAAACCACCTTAGGCAAGAATTTAGGGTTCGTCCTCAGGGATACTCTGTCCCGGTGGAAAACTAAATAAGGCTCTTTGCACATGAGAGCGTGAAGTTCAGAAATTCTTCTTGCCGAGGTAACAGCAACTAAAAACAACGTTTTCCACGACAGAAAACGTAGCTCGCAATCCGCGGCAGGTTCAAAGGGGGGAAGCGTGAGCTGTTCAAGGACAAAAAGCAAATCCCATGGAGGCACAGGGTCTCTAATAGGAGGCCTAAGGTGCAACACTCCCCTAAGAAATTCCCGAGAGGCGTCCACCTGAGCCACTGTACGATTTCCCACCGGGAGGTGGTAAGCCGAAATGGCACAGAGGTGCACTTAATAGAGGAGTAGGCTAGACCCGAATGAAAGAGGGAGAGCAAATATTCTAATATTACTCCCACAGGACAACCTAAAGGGGAAAGGTCACGTGCTCGCGACCATACACAAAAACGGCGCCATTTCATGGCGTACGTCGCATGCGTTGCCGGCTTTCTGGCTGCAGAAAGGACTTCTGCAACCTCTTGCGAGACCCCGTGACGCAAAATGGCTATGTCTCTAGGAGCCAAGCATGCAGGTTCAAGGAACGTAGGTCCGGGTGGACAAGTGAACCCTTCTCCTGAGACAGTAAGTGGGAGCTGAGCGGCAACGGGAGCGGGGGTTCCCAGATAGTTGAATCAACAAAGGGAACCAAATCTGTCTGGGCCAAATGGGGCCACCAGGATCATTATTGCATGCTCCCTCGAGTTTGACAAGAACTCTCTGGATCAACGGAAAGGAGGGAAAGCATAGAGGAATCTGTTGGCCCAGGAGAGGGATAACGCCCTCGCCAGAAAACACCAGGCCCTGGATCTAGCTGTAGCAAAATTGGGCAGTTTTATGTTGGATGGGAGGCTAACAAGTCTAGATCTGAGTTCCCCATCGAAGAAACAGATCCTCTGCTACCTTCTGAAGGAGTTCCCATTCGTGGACTCTGGCCTGAGAAACGCTCAGGCCGCCTGCAACCGTGTTGTCCACTCCGGGAACGTGCACAGTGACTGGATTCGTGCCGTGTCTGATTACCCAATCCCACACTCTCGCTGGCCTCCTGCAAAGGGGTAAGAGGTGCGCTCCTGTTTGTTGAGGTAATACATCACCGCCGTGTTGTCTGTCTGAAGTAGAAGAGTACACGGTGGGATAACTGACTGAAAGGCCTGCAGGGCATAGAGGACCGCCTCATTTCCAGCACGTTGATGTGAAGGTGAGCTTCCATCTGTGTCCACGCACTGGGACTTTACCCCGCCCAGGTGTGCCCCCACCCAAGACCGGAAGCGTCTGTGGTGAGGGTGACTCCGGGGACGGCGCAATGAACGGGACGCCTGATGAGAGCGACCCTGGGGCTAGCCACCACTGCCAGTCTTGAATCACTGAATTCGTGAGTCTGACCAGATGCTGCAAGTGGTCTTGCCTTTGGTCCCATTGCACTTTGAGCATCCACTGAGTAATGCGCATGTGGAGTCTTGCGAAAGGGACAGCCATGTGTCCGAGCAAGCAAAGGACCGACCTGGCAGGTACAACCTTGCTTAATGATAGGTCCCTTATGAGGGATCTGATGCGCTCCGCTCTGTCGGCCGGAAGAAAGGCTCTTCCCTGAACAGTGTCCAGAACTGCTCCTATGAACTGCAGTTTCATGACGGACCAGGAGAGACTTCTGTAATTTATGAGGATGCCCAGGATCGAACAGATCCTGGGTGCTCTTGATTGCAGAAGCAACGCCTCTGGAGGCGCCATGAGAAGCCAGTCGTCCAGGCACGGAACACGTAGTGGCCCTGTCTCCTCAGAGACGCTGCCACGACTGCCATGCACTTGGTAAAGACCCTTGGTGCGGAAGACAGCCCGAAGGAAGGCTCGAACTGAAGGTGGTGGTCGAGAAACTGCGCAGGAACCTCCTGTGCGCCTGAGCCATAGGATGTGCAGGTAGGCATCCTGCATGTCTAGAGACGCTAAAAGGTCCTGTTTGAGCATGGGGATAAGACCGGAAGGGTCACCATGCGAATCTCTTGTAAGTGACCGACACATTGAGGTCGCTGAGGTCCAAGATTGGACGGAGGTCCCTGTTTTCTTGGGAACCAGGAAGAAGTGGAATAGTATCCTAGTCCTCTCTGGTTCTCTGGGACGTACTTCATCGCCTCCCTTTGTAGTAGCGGCGACTTCTTGCCAGATCAAGGCTTTGTGCTGACCCTGATACCGGAGAGCAAAGGAGGCCTCGAGGGTGGCTTTCCTGCGATTCCCATAAAGTGGCCTAGACTGACCAACTGAAGAACCCACCTGTCGGTGGTAATGGCCTGCCATCCCGCAGGAAGTTCGCAATGCGACCCCGACTATAAACTCCCGTTGATCCTGAGGGGCGGGCCGAAAGGAGTCAGGCTGTGGCGGCAGATGGACCCGCTGGCTGGGCCTGCCTAGGAGAACGCTGGCCTCGGCTGACGGGTGTTTGCCCTGGGCTCCTAAAACCAGAGCCCTCTGAGGTGCAGCGGAGGGGTCTGTTGCCTCAAGGTCCCTGACTTAAAACGGCTTTGGTTCCTACGAAGGAACCAAGCTTAGGTCGTACATGGCCTGAACCGACCTTACCGCTTTCCCGGCTCTTGGAGTTTGGTAAGGATCTTTTCTGTAGGATTACCAAACAATACTTCTCCTCAAAAGGGCGTCCAAGATGTTCTTTTGGACGTCGAGGTAAACCGGAGACGCCAGCAACCAAGAGTGTCTCCGGAGGCAAACGCCAGCTGCTGCTCGGCCGATGAGTCCGCTGGAGTCACACGCTGCTCTAGCACTTGGGTCCCCACGTCTGAACCCGTACGGAGGAGCTGAAGCATCTCCTCCTTCTGCTCACCTTCGGGCATCTTTTCAGCCACTTCCAGACCTTGTTCCCACAAAGCGTTCTGGAACTGAACCATGTGGGTTAAATAGTTCAGGGATCTGATGGCGCAGGTAGCGGAAGCATACGTGCGCCTACCCAATGCGTCCAGTTGTTTGGACTCTGGGTCCGTGGCAGGGTGCTCAAATGTTGTGGCCTCTGTGACCGGGTCATGTGAGGCTGTGATGACCAGAGAATCGGCCTGAGGATGCTGCGTCAAGTACTGGTCGTCCTTAGAGCCTTGTACAATGCGATCAGCTTTCTTCGGTCTCGCCGTGAGCGAGTGTGGACGCTTCCACGCGGCCTTGGTGACGTCCACGAAAGTGTCAACCAAGGGTGGTACCACCACAGGCTTGGGGTCCTTTTGCCGAAGATATTTGGCGAGTCGTACTCTTTCCGGGTCTAAGTCTTCAGCATCCCATCCCATGTTCTCTTGTACATGTCTCATAATATCAAGGAACGAGGGATCATCCGGAGGAGATCTAGGCATCTCACGTGGGTCCGGAGAAGGGATGGAGAGTGGAGATGGGGATCTAGAGGTGGAGTAGTCTGATCCCGTGTCCTCCGTTGAAGGCGAACGTCGGCGTCTCCTGGATCTCTTGGGGCTGGGTGATCCAGAAGAGGATTTCGACGGAGGTCTCCGTTTATCAGGTCTCTCCCTGGGAGGGGTTCTAGGCCCCGGGAGGAGGAACACGGGCTGCCGACCCCGATGGTGAGGGGGGGGCAGGAACCGGAGTAGGAGGAGGAGGAGGAGGAGGAGGAGTAGGAGGAGGAGGGGGGGGAACCATGTCTTTTTTAATGGTATCCCACCAGTAGGTGAACAGATCTTTCACCTCCACTAGAGAGAGGCCTGACGACGGCCCGGGTGCCGGTGGGCGGTCGTCGGGTCCCGGCGTCGGCTCCACAGGGGGCTCTGGTAATGGCGAGGGTTCCCTGGGAGTACCGACGGGACCGGGGTCGCCCGTCTGGTCCTCGGGCTGCTCTAGGTCCTCCTCCGATAGAGGCTCCTGACCGATGTCGGTCGGAGGCAACAGGGCCTCTTCTTTTCAGGAGGGGCGGAGTCGTCCCTACCGGGCCCGCTGGATGTAATGGTTACGCCGGGCCGACGACGGCTCCAGGAAGAAGAAGGGCGCACGCCGACGGCTGTCGAGCCGGCGCTGGGCTACAGGCCTCTTAAAGGCGTGAGCCCAGCGCCTGCGTGGAGGCACCGAAAGACCTGACGCTCGGTACCGAGGAGCGGGAACCCGACTCTGCGGTGGTGATGGTGTCGCTTCCCCGACTTCGCCAAGGCCCTGGAAGGGGAGGAAGGCCTGGCGGATTTCTCCTGAGATGAAGGTTTCTTGATTGCAGCCGGGGGAGATTTCGAACCGGAGCTACGGGACTCCGAACCCCTGGAAGGGGACCTGGAAGGGGCCTTCTCCCTTCTCTTCTCCGCGTGCTTGTGGACCCTGGAGCTTTCCCCCTTGGAGGACATGGTCTTCAGTTGTTCCTCCAGAAGAAACGCCTGCAAAGCCTTCTGACGCCGGATCCGGGCACGCCTGTTGAACCTGGCAAGAAGGACAGGGCCCGGTATCGTGGTTCAGTTTAGCACCGGACGAGGCCGCAGGGGGTCCTGAACGGGATCTGCTTTCCACAAGCGCACTTCGATGGATGGCCAGAAGTTGGTGATGACATCAAGATCTTGCTTGAAGAGGATTCTGAAGATTTTCAAAATTTTATCGAAAAGAACTATTCACGCGCGTCGTGGCTGGACTGGTAAACCGAAGGGGTCAGGTAGCTAAGTCGACGGCGGAAAAGAACTGGGAATCTGGGCGGGACCACCCTTTTGTACCACGCCGACGCCGGAGGCGGGACCGACGGGGGCGGTCCCCGCTGTAGTTAGCTAGCTAGAATTTTTCCGTGGGGTCCTGGCGCCTGGCGGCTTCGGTCCTAATGGTGTAACCTGCTGCAAGAGCTGTGTCTCGAAGTAAGATCTGTACCTCAGAGGATGGACAGATGGGCCAGGGGGTAGATGGAGGGTACAGGAGGGGTCTCTGGAGGCATCTTTATAAGCTCCAGAGTGTGACCCTTCTCTACAATCTGAAGAATCCAGGCATCTGAAGTGGTGGTTCTCCACTGACTGAGATGCAGGGAGAAATGACCTGACCACCTCCTCTTCGTCGGGGACCAGAAGAGGTGGATCAGGCCGCTGGGGCCAGTCCATGACCCCTAGAGCACTTTGCTGTGGTGCCAGAGGAAAAGAGGGTAGGCAAAGCGCAGGAGGCTATTCTCTTGCCCTGGGGTTGGGAGGCTGCTCCAGATTTGTGGGGCACCTTAGGAAAAGGAGGACACTATCTGCTCTTAGGATGAGTATGGAAGAACGAGTGGACAGACTTGATAGCCCTGCAAGACGCCTGTAGCTCATTTATGATGTCCTGGATGTCTGGCCCAATTAGCTTATAGTCATTAAAAGGGACATTAAGCACCTTTTGCTGGGCATCAGTCGGAAAGCCAGAGAACCTCAGCCAGGAGTGCCTACTATAGCAAATGCCTGTGGTAGCACTCCTGGCACCTCTGTCTGAAATATCATAGAAGACACTAAGGAGATGCTTGCTAATGTCCTCTGCAGACTGCAAGCATCCGAGAACCTCCTGTTTCTGGAAGCAAGCAGGAAGGGCCTGGGAAGCCACCCTGTCCTTCCTCCAAATGGTGTTCTGGTACTTACCCATGTGAAACAGGCAACTGGCAATCCTCACTCCCAGTGTGGAGGAAGCACAGACCCTCTTCCCCCCACAGGTCAATCCTATGGGATTCCCATCAGGGGGAAGGGAGCAGAGGTGCTTGGGCACCTCTGATCTGTCATGGGCTGCCTCTGTAACCAAAGAATTAATTTCTGACTGGGCAGCATAGAGTTGAAGGCCGCAAGGGGCATGGTATAGCTTGTCCGCCCTGCGAGACAAAGCTGGAACGAAGTCAGGTCTGTGCCAGGCTACAGCAGTGGCATTCCTCAGGGCCGGAAGGATAGGAGGAATGACCCTGAGAGGAGATTCGGGGGAACTTCTAGGAAGTCCACTAGCTCCTTCCTGGTGGCATCCTCCTCTTCTGTATGGAAGCCCATGGCTGCAGACAGCTGCTTCATAGCACCGAAGAAAGTAGGGTCCTCTAGAGGAGACCTGGGAGGATGTTTGACACAGTCCTCACTCACAGAGGCGGCAGTGGACCCATCAGAAGAGAGAGGTTCTTCCTCCTCCTCCTCCAGTAAGATGAAGTCAAGATGGTACTCAACTTCAACATGCTCCTCGAGGTCCGAGAACCAAGGCCCAATAACAGCCCATGGGGGACAGCCCATTGAGCCCAAAGAGGCAGCGATGATGACAAGATCGATGATGGACGCAGGGGACCCAGGTTTGTAAGCACCCAGCCAGTGAAAAGCACATGACTGGGTGAAATGTAAGAAAGATTTGTTTTGTGTCCATGCTGTTCACTAAGCTGCTGTTGCTTCAGTAAAGGCAATACTTTTGCAATAAGCTTATGCCTTTGGTCTCTTTATTGGTGTGTAAGTGAGTACCGCGGATCTGCTATATTATAGTGCTGCCCCAGTCACAGAGCACTCCATACCCTGGTGCAGCTCTTCTGTGTTGGCCTGAGAAGTAGCAGGCCTTAACAGGCTGTGTAGGGTCAATGACCGCCACCCTGTGAAGTAGGTGGTGGTGCTGTTGGTACGAGTCTGGTGGGAACAGAGCCCCAGACAGTGACTGGTGTTGGTGCCAGAACTGCCAACGGGTACCCCAAGGGGAAGGGGAGGAGGCTGTTAGGGAACAGGAACGTTGCTGGGGGGGATCCTGATCTCTGTCTTTTTTTGTGACCCCTCCCCCCGGACTTATCTTGGGCCTTAAGAGGCCTGGGAGCTCAACGAGTCTGCCAGTGACTGGGAAGGAGGGACCTCTGCCCTGCACTGCACTGGCTACCTGTTGATCCATCAGCAATTTTTGACAGCCTTTTTCTGTCACCTGTGGGTGGTTTGGTTGAATTTTAGGCAGAGTTCACAGCCAGAGGCGTCGTGGCTAGGCCCAAGACAGCAGAGACAATCTTCCTCCCGCAGCAGCAGTGACAGAAGAGAGCTGTAGAAGGATTAACTCGACATAATCAAAGTAAGGGAATCTAAACTAAATAAAATAAAGCAGTAAGCAAAAATGGCATGAAACTGAGTTGGGAGCTTCTGCAGAGACCCATGTTAACACAGTTGATGGCAGGAAAGAACTGAGGAGAGAGTGGGTCCGCTCATGCCTTTACAGGGTTGGGGACATCGGCATTGGTGGCCCCAGCAGTACTGCTGAAAATCTTCTGTGTGGATCCTGTCTTCACAGATGGTGACGTTCCATGTGCGTGACCTGATGACCGGGATACCCCGATGAAGATCATATTTTGTGCAGTGTTTTTTGATTTGTGTGTTTAGTCCTGATGTGTCCTTCCCTTTGTTTGCTATAAGGATTTTTTTCTCAATCTGCCTACTAGTTTTATGGCCTCTGGGGATCTCCCTTTTACCATGCTTTATGGCTCTTTTTTCCTACAATGCCTCCTGTCCCAAGTGACACTGCTGTGTCCGGAAACACAGATCATTCACACACTTATTGGCATGTCCCTTTCCCTTTAAATCTTGCCGGAAGATCTAAAACCTGGCTCCTCCTACCCACCCGGGTGGTATATGCCTCGGCTCCACCCCATAACACCAGATCTTGTCCACTGGAAGCAGAGGTTGTGTGTTGAAGATGGGGGGTCGGGTGCTAGTGTGTATGAACATATACCACTCCTAGAACTACTGTTACAGGTGAGTAACCTGTGTTTCTAGGGATGTGGATATGTTGTTCTTATCCAAACTTGTTGGCAGACTCCTAGCAGTTTTTCGGGAGGAGGGAGGCAAGGCGTACACCACCCCCTACTTAGGGAACAGAGATTGGAGAACTGAGGCCCCAAAACCAGCAACCCGGCATGACTCTAGGTCGATGAGGTAATGGGTAATGAACATGTTTGAGGACTTCCAGGTAGCAGCCCTGCTGATATCCTGGATGAAGACGTCCCAAGAAGCAACCACCGAAGCAGCAGTATGGCAGGTGGAATAAGCTCTTATCCCTCTGGAAGGCTCCTTGCCCACCAACTATAGCAGAGATCAATGCAGGATGTAATCCATCTGCCAGTCATCCGCTCTGCTGCAGGTCTGCCAGGTGTGGCTTCAGCATAGGTGAGAAACAGCTCGCGAACCTCTCCCCAAACTTCAGCTGTTCGCTCCTTATAAGAGAGCGCTGGCCTCAGATCCAAAGTATGGAGCCTGTACTCGGCCTCCGAGGTGTAACTGGGGTAGTACACCAGCAGAGTCAACACCTGATTTAGATGAAACTCAGACACCACCTACAGAAGGAATTTCGGGTGGGGCGCAGGACAACATTGTCCCTGTGGAAGACCAGACAGGGAGACTCGACAGAGACCACCTGTAGTTCCCCAGTCCTTCTGGCTGATGTGATAGTGGTTTTCCACAACATATGTGACATCTCACACCTGTGCATCGGTTCAAATGGCTTGCCCATGAGCTTTGCCAAAACCAGCAGTAAATCCCACAGAGGTGGAGGTTCTCGCACCGGAGGGTAAATGTGGTTGAGGCTTTTAAAGAAATGCCAGACCACCTTTTTCATGGTCACCGTCTACTGACCGGCCTGCGCCCGGTAAGCAGAGATGGCTGCCAGGTTTACCTTAAGGGTCACAGACTTAAGATCTCCTTTGAGAGGGACCAAAGTAGCTGAGGATGCAAGCCACCGAAAGGACGAAGGTCCAGGCCCTTGCCCCGACACCAAATGGAGAATCAATTCCATTTGAAAGCATAGCACCTCCTGGTCAACTCCTTCCTAGATGCCTCAGCTACACTGAGTACATCGTCGAGAGATCCAAAGCCTGGAACTCTAGACACTCAGGAACCAGGCTGTCAGCTGCAAGAACTGAGCGCTCGGATGGAATACCTTCCACTGACTGACAGACATTGGGTCCGGGCAAGCTGGAAGATGCCTTGGGAGCCTGGTGCTGAGGCTGAGGAGATCTGGATACCAGAACTGGCGGGCCAGTCTGGGCTATCAAGATCATCCTTGCCTTGTCCTTCCTGACCTTGAGGAGCACCTTGTGGACCAAGGGAAGTGTAGGGAGGCACAAAAGAGGCCTGGGTCCACGGCCTCGAGAAGGCATCCCCCTGCAGTGAGACTTGCTGAAGGGGGCAGGCATGAAAAAGCCTCAGCTTGGTGTTCTCCCTGGTGGCAAACAGGTCCACCTGAGGGATGACCCACTGAGAGAACAAGCTGTGAGCTACCTCTGGATGGAAAGACCACTTGTGGGATGCCTTGCCCACACGGCTGAGGGCATCTGCCAACTGATTTGAGGCTCCTACCACATATATGGCTAGGAGATCTGACTCCAGTTGTCTCACGAGGGTCCAAATGTGGAGCACTTCCCTGCAGAGAGGCTGAGAGTGCGTGCCACCATGTTTGTTGAGGTAGTACATGGTCGTGGTGGTGTTTGTCTGGACCTGAACCACTTGACCATGGAAGAACGAAGTGAATGCAGTCAGTGCTAGCTGAACTGCTTGGAGCTTTAGCAGGCTGATATGGCACCGGGATTCCTTGGGGGTCCAGAGCCCGCAAAGTCAGATTCCCCATGTGGGCACCCTAGCCCGTGAGAGAGGCATCGGTTGTGAGGACGATCATTGGCTCAGGGCAGACAAACAGGATCCCTCCCTGCAGATGTTCCCGGACGGTCCACCACTGGAGGGCATCTGACATCTTCTGGGTCACAGTGACCAGTTGGTTGAAAAGACCATGTTGCTGGGACCACTGGCTAGCCAGCTCCCATTGAAGGGGACGCATATGCCACCGGAAGCCATCAGACCATGGTGGTGCAGGGCGCCATGTAACCCAAAAGACGCAAGAAGTCCCGGGCAGGGCGCAAGTGCCCAATCAGAAATGACTGGGCAAAAGAAGAGAGAACCTCCGCCCTGTCCGTCGGGAGCCTGGCTCTGGCTCGGCAAGAATCAAGCTCTGCCCCGGTTAAACAAATCACCCACAAGGGCACGAGTTCCAACTTGGCCTCGTTAACCAGGAGGCCAAGAATGAGGCAGGCTTGGAAGGAAAGATCCCTTGACCTCTCCACCTCCAGTCTTGGAGGGACCTGCCATAAGCCAATCGTCGAGACAGGGATACACTCTGACCCCCTCAACGCCGAAGATGGGCTGCCACCACAGATATGCATTTGTTGAAGACCCTGGGGGTCGATGACAGGCTGAACAGCATGGCTTGGAACTCGTAGAGAGTTCCCTTCACCTTGAAGCAGAGGTACCTTCCGTGAGACTGACGGATCAGGACGTGAAAGAATGTGTCCTGAAGATCCAGTGAGCAGAACCACATGTTCTGTTCAAGGGATGGTATAATCTGGGACAAAGTTACCATCCGAAAGGTGCGCGACCTGAGAAACTGATTCAGGTCATGCAGATCTAGAATGGGGTGCCAGCCCCCAATCAGTTTCGGAACCAGGAAGCACCTGGAAATGAACCCTGGGTTGACCGGAGAGTCCGCGACTCTGATCACTACCTTCCTCCGGAGGAGTTGGGTAATGTCTCTGAGAGTCGACAGAGTATGGCCGGAAACCTTTTCCACCCGTGGGGTGTGGGCTCAGCTTGGAGGGTACTGCTCTAATTCCAGAGTCAGACCACGGCCGACCACCTCCAGAACCCACCTGTCTGTTGTAACACCAAACCAGGCGAAAAGGAAGTGGCAGAGCTGGCCCTCCACGGCAGGACCCAGAGTAGTTGTGGCAGGTAAGGGGGTGGCAGCCCCCATCCTGTCACTGTGCAGGCTTGGAGGATGAAGAGCTGGAAGCGGGACCACTGGAACCCCTACCTCCGGGCTTACGGTTTGCCGAAGCCCTGGACTTGGGCCGAGGGTGCCAAGACTGAGCCTGTTGCTGCCCAGGTTGATACTGGGGCTGCTTAGCCGTAGGGCAGAAGCTCGAAAGGGCTTCTTTTTCTGCAATTTCTTAGAACCCTGGGGTTCTTTTTTGGGGGAAGTAATGGAGTCCAAGGTGGTGGTAGACTTCTCGATACGTTGAAGGTGACCATCGACTCCTGGACCGAGCAACTCAGTACACAAGAAGGGAAAGTCTGCCAGTTTGTGCTGGGTGTCCGCCGTAAAGGTCAAGACCCTCAGCCAGGCCCTGTGGCTCATGGTGACTGCAGCTGCTATTGATCGGGCACAAGAATCCCTGAGATCCAAGGCCGTCTGGAATTGCTGCTTAGCAATGGCCCAGCCCTGCTTGACCGTGGTCTGAAAGTCCGTGGGGAGATTAGGAAGCACCTCATCCAGGGAACCCGAGTGCATGGAAGAAATGTGCCATAACAACAGCTGAATCTGCCTGTTGGAGACCGAGCGAGGAAGCAGCATAGACCTTTCTGGCTGTATGGTCCAATTTTTGGGACTCTCTGTCCGGAGGTCCATCGTGTCTCCTGAATTGCCCGCGCGCTGGAACACAGATTCAGTTACCAGTCCCTCGGCCAAGGGATGCTGTGTAAACCCTGAGGGGGCGCCGATGGGAGCCGCGTATCTGCGGGCCATGCGGGTGGAAGGTACAGGACAGGAGGCTGGGTGCTGCCAAAACTCCACGGCTGGATCAACTATGGCCTCGGCCACCGAAAAGGCTTCAGAAGGGGAATCCCCTTTCCTGAGGATGTCAGTTAAGGGGTATTTGGCCTGTTTTTTGATGGGCTCGAACGGCATCCCTGTTGATTTGGAGAGGAGACGGAGGATGCCCATGAAGGATGTGGGACCTTCCTCCGAGACAGACTCATCAATCGCTGTCACAGGGATGAGAATGAAGGTTTGAATCCTCTGACCCAGAGTCTGGGTAAAGTGGCCGACCACCTGAGTCACTCTCAACCCACCACAGATGGTCGGTGAGGAGGGTGACTGACAGACTGCACGGAAGACCCTGATTGGGTCGAGACTGCTTGGCAGAAGCCCCTGAGGAAAGCTGCTTAGGTGGCGGCTCCACCAGGATAGGTGAAGAGACCAGCTTCGGCCGAGCCGGGAAGAGGAACAGTGTCAACCGGCTCTGGAGGAGTCGGACTCTACCTAGAGGACGATAGCCAGGTGATGGCTAGAGTGGAAGCTGGGGTTGACTTCGGACCAGTGATCATTATCTGTCACCACATGAGATCCTTGTAGCGACAACGCAACTTAAGGCCAAAGCTTCTCCTCACCCGAGGACAAATGGCGGTGGCGCTGCTTCTGAAGCACTGCTTGTGGATTTCTTCAGCCACCGTCAAGGGGGAACAAGATCTAGAATAAGACAGTGGTGGGGGTGTCAAAGCTGCTTCTCGGAATAAGCTGGGGAGAACCACGGCTCTTCCAGATCAGGAACCGTGACCAAGGGTCTACTCCTCAGTCGGTAGGACCGAAGTCCTAAACAAGGAATTGTTGGCCTCTCCAGTCGACATCGGGTTGACGGGGTCAATGATAATTTCGACCTGGTCGTCCCCCCACGTCTGAGCCATCAGGCCTGACGGGGGTACCGTGAAGCCAGCATCCGAGGCTGCAATTCTGACCGAAGTTGAGATAGACTCCTGTAACCAAGATCTCTCTCAGTACCAAGAGTGTCAATGTGAAGATTCTTCTCTCAGCTCTCTGTCCTTTTACGGGACCAGGAGGTGTGAACAGACAGGCCCTCCCCTCTAGTAGGGAGAGACTGGCACATGTCTTTAAAGGAACCGGAGAATGAGGTGCCCAGTTTGAGCAGAAAAAACAATAATGAAGAAGACTGTTTGGCACGAGATGCCTCCTCCTCCTTAAAGGCTTTCATCTGCTGCAATTGGTAGGCAGATCCTGCAGTCCTAGAGACCACACAATGGGTAACCTTAGATTTGACCGGAGGGTGCCGTTCTTCCAGTTGTAGACGTGCAAGGTGATCATCCAGCACCTGAGAATGAAAGGCGCGGTAGAGATCACAGGCCTGAGGGTCATGCGCATGGCCCAGGCAGTAGACGCACGTGGAATGTAGAGCGGTGCAGGACATTTTCTGTCTGCAAGGACACCGGCTGAACGCAGGCAAGGACTTTTCCTCCATCACAGTCACAAACTGTCAAGGAGATACTCGAATGAGCTTTAATTTCGGTATTTTAGCCTAAGTTTTAAATGCCAGGGCCTACTCAACGTGGAGTGGTAGGAGGGAACCCCTATCTTCCAAGCAGAAAGGAAGATAGGGTGTCATGGGGCAAAGCTGAGACATATACCATCCAGGTGGGTGGGAGGAGCCAGCTTTTGGACCTTCCGCAAGATTTAAAGGGAAAGTGACATGCTAACAAGTGTGGATAAGAACATATCCACATCCCTAGCAAGTACAGTTACGTAAGAACTTACCGTAACAGTAGATCTTAGAGAGGAGCTCTTGCAGCAGGAAACACTATTAGGAGTATGCCGTCGGGCATTAGGACCTCACAGAAAAATTTCTAGCTAGCAGTCCAAAGCAGGGGACTGCCCCACACCAGCCTGCCCTGACGTCACGTATAATGTAGAGGTGGCGGCTCTTCAGCACCTCCTCAGTTTGCCTGCCAGAGTCCCGGCTAGCATAAAGGATGGGGAACTGAGGAGGAGTTACTGAACTGAAAAGTACAGTTACATAACCCTGGGGGTAGGTGGGAGGGAAAATCTACCTGCTGCAAGAGCTCCTCTCAAAAATCTACTGTTACAGTAAGTTCTTACGTAACTGTACTATCTTACTTCGAGGTGGAGCTCTTGCAGCAGGTAACACCATTAGGACAGAGACCCAAGCAGTACAAGAAAATGACCAAGATCAGAAGGGTGGTGGACTGTAAGAGACAGTGTCCCTAGAACACTTCAAGAGAGTAGTCCTTGGAGGACAGCAGCGCCAAAATCTGCTCTCATTCTGAAAGCAATGCCCAGACTGTAGCGCTTAATGAAGGTGTGAACCGAACTCCCAAGTAGCAGCTGCACAAAGATCCTCTGCAGAAACATTTTTGAGGGACACAAAAGAAGTTACGACATTCCTGGTTGAGTGACCCTTAACCAGGCCCGGTAAGGGTTTGCCATACTTCTGATAACAGAACACAACACAACTGACCAACCATTTGGCTAATGTCCGCTTGTTCACTGGAGCCCCCAACATTCTTTGGGCGAAAGTAAACAACTGGTCTGTTTTCCTAGAGGAACGAGTACGGTCAACGTAAAGAACTCCATTAACATCCAGAGTATGCAACAAAGCCTCCCCTTTATCTGAGCACGCTGGGTAGTAAACCGGAAGCTGAATGCCCTGACAGAGTTAACTCGGACAGAACCTTCAGAAGAAATTTAGGATTAGTATGCAGGGCTACTCAGTCCCTGATAAAAAAAAAAAATAAGGCTGGTTACACATCAGAGCCTGGAGGTCGGAAATCCTCCGAGCTGAAGTAATGGCAACCAAAAACAACACTTTCCAAGACAGGAAGTGCAACTCAACTTGGCGGCTGGCTCAAAGAGAAGCATTGCAAGTTTTTCTAACAAAACCAGAAGATCCCATTGGGGACAGGGTCCTCCTGGGAGGTTTGATATGCAAAATCTCTCTCAAAAAGGTCTTGCAGAAGTCCAGTTGAGGGAGAGGCCCCCCCCAATTCATGATATGCAGAGAGCGCAGACAGATGCACCTTAATGGATGAACAGCCGAGTCCTGAATCTGACAGAGGCATAAGATACTGCAGCAGTGACTCCACCGGACAGGTGAAAGGGTCTAAGGAACAAGAGAATGCCTACAAGCAGAATCGTTTCCACTTCATGGCATACGTGGCTCTAGTCGAGGGTTTTCTCGATGCCACTAGCACCTCTGCCACTCTATCAGACACTCCGTATCTGTCCCTGACCAAGTCTGCAGGAGCCATGCACGCAGTTGCAGAGACCGAAGACTGGGGTGTATGACAGTGCCCTGCTTCTGGGAGAGCAAGCGAGTCAAAAGGGGCAGTAGAAATGGTGGTTCCGAAGCCAACTGTTGAAGCAACGGAAACCATATTTACAGAGGCCAGGAGAGAGCTATGAAAATCATGACTGCACCCTCTGTCTGCAACCCGAGCAGCACTCTCTGAAGAAGAAGGAAAGTGTTATGGGGGCATAAAGGAACCTCCCTGCCCAAGAGAGGGACAATGCATCTCACCAGAAAATGCCAGGCCCTGGATCTAGCAAGCAGAAATTGGTCAGTTTGGCATTGAGTGGGGACATAAAGAGATCCAGTTCTGGCTGACCCCACCTTTCGAAAAGGTAGTCTACGACGTACTGTGACAGCTTCCATTCGTGAGCCTGAGACCAAGAGCAGCTCAGGCTGTCGGCTTGGTCGTTTTGAATCATAGATACATAGACAGTGACGGCAGATACGGGCCTATGGCCCACCCAGTCTGCTTGTAAGTTCAGTTTATGTTTTCCTAGAAGTCTGTTGCCCCTTACTCCTGACCTCCAGAATTCCTTTATGTCTATCCCATGCATTCTTAAATCCTGTGATTGTTTCAGCCCCCACCGCGTCCTCTGGCAGGGTGTTCCACTTGTCCACCACCCGTTCTGTGAAGAAATTCTTCCTCATGTTTCCTCTGAATCATCCTCCCTCCAACTTCATCCCATGCCCTCTAGTCCTGGAACATCTTTTTGCTTAAAAATAGTGTATTCCTGCACCCTGTTCCTCCCTGTGAGATACCTGTGTGTCTCTATCATATCCCTCTCTCCTCCTCTCCTCCAGGGAGTACATGTTCAGTTCCTTCAACCTGTCTTCATAGGACTTGTGATGCAATCCATGCACCATCTTTGTTGCCTCCTCTGAACCTTCTCTACCCTGTCTATGTCCTTACGTAGGTATGGTCTCCAGAACTGTACACTGTACTCCAGGTGGGGCCTCACTAGTGTCTTGTATAGCGGAATTATGACCTCCCTTTTCTGCTGGTGATGCCCTGCCTATACATCCCAGCATCCTATTTGCTTTACCTGCTGCCTTGTCACACTGTTTCTACCTTGAGGTCATCAGAGATGATAACCCCAAGATCCCTTTCCTGTTTGGTGCATGCTATATCCTCACCCCCCAACTGATATATTGTGCCAGGGTTTTTGTGCCCCATATGCATTATCTTGCACTTCTTTGCATTGAATTTCAACTGCCAAACCCCTGACCATTCTTCAAGTTTCTGCAGGTCCCTTCTCATTCTGTCTACACCCTGTGGTGTGTCTACTCTGTTACAGAGCTTTGTGTCATCAGCCAACGAGCGATCCTCGGGACATGAAACGCTGTGAGATCCAGGTTGTGCTCCACTGCCCAGTACCAGACTCTTATGGACTCTCTGCATAGGGGATATGAATGAGTAACCCCCTTCAGTGCTGATGTAAAAGACCACTGAAATATTGTCGGACTGGACCAGAAGAGGACCCAGTAGAACTGTCTGAAATGCCTGCGAGGCATAAAGGACAGCTCTCATCTCCAAAACACTAATATGGAGATCGTATTCCACACAGATCCAAGTTCCCCTTATTTGGTGTGATACTTAATGTGCTCCCCAGACCTGAGGCATCGGTCATCAGGACTTGATGATGGCTGGGGACTGAAGGGGGCCCTGGTCTCTAGTCGGAAGGGTGAGCCACCACTCCAGAGTCTGGTGCACAGCCTTGAAATCCTGACCTGCTGTCTGAGATCATCCGAATGTTGATCCCACTGAACCCGAAGGTTCCACTGAAGGACTCATACTTAGTCAGGCTAAGGGAAACATAATAATCGCTGCTGCCATGTGACACAGTAGCTAGAGCACTACTCTGGCTGCGACCAAAGTGTCTGTGAAGACACTCCAAGCCTGCACCCTTAACTGGTCTGCCCTGTCGGGAGGAAGAAAAGCTCTTCCATGGACAGTGTCAAAGACCGCCCCAATGTACTGCAACCTCTGGGTTGGCCACAGACGATTTGGGGAGGTTCAGGGTAACCCCTAACTTCTGGAAGAGGCAGAAGGTCTCCTGTAAGGAGTGGCTCAGTTGTTCCTCTGTAGGAGCAGTCAGAAGCCAATCGTCGAGGTAGTAAATGTACTGTCTCTGCCTGAGACCCGCTGCCCTACTGCCAGGTACTTGGTAAACACCCATCGTGTCAAGAAAGGCCGAATGGCAGCACCTTGAACTGAAAGTGCCTCCTGGAAGGAAAAGCGCAAGTACCTCCTATGGGATGGCAAAATTATGTACATGTAGGCTCCAGCATGTCTAGGAAACAGAGCCAGTCCCTTGGTGAATCACTGGCAGCAATCCTTGCAGGGTCACCATCCTGAATCATTTGTATTCAATAAAGTTGTTTAGTGACTGAGGTCCATGATAGGATGGAAGTCCCCAGTCTTTTCCTGGGACGAGGAAGAAGTGGGAGTAAACCCCTTCCCTCTGGATGGTGGCACTAGCTAGATTGCTTTCTTCTCCAAAAGGGGCTGGATTTCTACCCTGACTAGGGCTGCATGGGATGGAGAGCAATGTGAGAGAATGGGAGGTTGTCTGTGGAATTGGAGTGAACTCCATGGCATAGCCTCTTTCTATGATCTGAAGCACCCACTGATCTGTGGTGATACTGGACCAGCCGCTGTGGTAAAGGGATAATCTCCCACCAACCGCCACCCCTTGCACTTCCACTGGAGGAAGGGAGGCAAGCAAGGAGTCATGCTGAGGCTGACGGAGTGGGCAAGGGAGCCATGGCGCTCTTGGGGCCTGGTGTTCCAGAGGACCCAGAGGACAGAGGGGTACCATTCCTCTTATAACCCCCTCTCTGCTGCTGGCGTCGTCCTTGCTGACCTTGCTGTTTGCGAAAAGAACAACGACCTCTAGGAGCTGCTGGTTCCGATGGATACATTCTATGGACATCAGACAAAGCTTTGCCCAAGTACTGCAGACCAGTAATCAGTTTCTCTGTTTCCTGACCGAATAACACCAGTCTTTGTAAAGGGGTATCCAAGACTGCATCCTGTAAGTCCTGCCTGAAGCCAAAGACCCACAGGCAGGCATGGTGTCGCTGGCACACCCTGTGCCAGCTGCCTTGCTGGAGTGTCGACCAAATCATACAAGCACCTCAAGACATATCCTCCCATGTCCACTCCAGACTGCAGAACTACCATTAGCTCAGACTTACTGTCAGAGTCCGATTGTGTACGAACCAGGTCCATGGCTTTGTTTCACAGTGGCTTCTGATACATCACCATGTGAGCTAGGAAGTTATGCGAACTGACTGTACAGGTGGCCGAAGAATACACTTTACAGCCCAGCTGGTCCAATTTTTTTTTTTTTAACTCTGTCCGGTGGCTGGGAGCTCATATGCCTTGGCTGTTGAGCTCTCCCCTAAGCAGCCATCAGCACCATCAAGTCCGCTTTTGGCTGCTCACTTAAATGTGGCTCTCCCCTTAGGGTCCTGTATAGGTGATCTGCCTTTATGGGGATTGCTGAAGTCATGGAAGGTGGGCCAAGCGACTCTTGTTACATCTTAGAAGGGTTCCACTAAAGGTGGTACCAACTATGTTTAGGGTCACTTGTCACCAAGAACTTCGCCAAACGGCGATGTTCAGGTCCAGCCCTCAGTCTCCCACTGATTTAAAAACTGGATGCATCTTATCACATGCAAAAATGACGCACTGTCCAGAGGGGATCTTGGAAAGTCCTTCCTGGGATCCAGTTAGGAGAGAAAGGTCCTCGTCCGAGGAATCATAAGAGGATGAGTCCCCAGAGGATCCTCCTGAAGAGGAATCTGGTGCCCCTGGAGGAGGGTCTGACAACAGATGGCAACCACGCCACCTACAGACCCTAGTCTATCCCGATGGTGGGCAAGTTGGAGTAGTTGGAGGAGGAGGTAGGATAGTGGGCTTCTGTGGAGGGTCTGGAGCCGGGCCCCGGCGGGGATCGGGGCCAGTTCCAGCGGCATGGGTAAAAGGTCTCCTTTAATAGTATTCCACCAACTATTAAATAATGCCTCAGCCTCAGCTAAGGGAATGACAGGGCCTGGCTGATGAACTGACGACAGGGTGAGGGTGTTAGGGGTCCTGGCATTGGCCTTCCTGGGGCAACCCCCTCTGGTAGTGGGTTCACTGTATCGGGCATTGGTGGAGCCACATCCTCTGGATTCGGCCCCCACCCGACGCCTGGCTGTCATGCTCCCAAGGCGGAGGTGAGGGTGGTGGAGCTGGAGTCTGGTCCCCGAGGTCCTTGGAAGCGGGCAACCAATCACCTGCCGCACGGCCTCTTGCCAGGTCATCCACTGGATGTAGCTTAACAGGCGCTGACTTTGGGAGTGGCGTTCGGTCTGGCTCTGTGTTGGAGCCTGAAGGAAGCTGTAGCTGAAGTCTCGGCTAACGTCTTGGGAGGAGACAAACAATGCCTCTTGTCTGAAGTCTTGGGAGGAGGCGAACACTGCTTCATGTGGCGTTCACACTCCTGGTGCCTGCTGGTGTCATCCAACTCCTTGGCCTTGTCGGACAACCCAGAGGTTGCGGCCTTGCAGACAGGTCCAACCTGTAGCCCGACGAAGACACCTACCCAACTGACTTAGACCCTAGCGTCAGCTTGAGGGGTCACAGAGCCAGGGACACTCGGGCTTCAGACAGCCGAACCCCAGAGGCCTCCCCACCACACAGCTGGGAAGGAGGCAGGAGGCTTTTTAGGGGGCATCCCAGAAAGGGCTAAGGAAACCGGAGGTGCTGAACCTGACCTGGCTTCTGAAGTTGAGGCCTTAGCAGACTTATGCAGGGGATCTAGGATGCAATTCTAACCTGGCTCTGTCCTTGTCCCTGTGATGGATGGTGTTTCATGCTCGATTTCTTCTCACTGGGGAGGAACCCCTGGCTGAAGAGGAAGACAAGCTATGCCCTGAATGGGATTTTTGCATGGTGGCCACTTGTTGCTTGAGAAGGAACATCTTGAGAGTCTTCAAGGGCGGATTCTGGTCCTCCTGTTGAATTTCTGGCAATGCAGGCAGTTGTCCAGTTGGGGTCCAGGCCTAAAACAGATCATGCAGGCAGAGTGGCCAACCCAGACCTGGATCTGCTAACCACACACGTACTTGGATATCCACCAGAGATAATGAAAAAGGCGGAGAAGACATGCACGAGGTAATGATTCAACTGTTGGTTAAACTTGACGAAAGGAACTGCGCAAAGCCTGAAAAATGGTGGTCGACTGGAGCAAGAGGTGTCCGAGGAGCCGAAATGCATGGGTTGACGGCAGGAAAAGAACAGAGGTGGTGTTGGGGGGGGGGGCACCCCCTTTATACCATACATGACTGAATTAGTGGCCTTGATGGAGGAGGAACATCTGGATATTGTGGCAGTCACAGAAACATGGTTCGCACAAAACCATGACTGGGACGTAAACATACCAGGATACACTATCTACAGGAGAGACAGAGAGGGTAAAAGAGGAGGAGAAGTAGCTCTTTACATAAGGGAAGGAATCAAAGTAAGAGAACAAAAGAGAAAACAGGGAGGAGAAGAAGCACTGTGGGTAAATTTGGAGACTGGCAATGGCACCACAATCCGCACAGGGTTGTATACAGACCCCCTTCTCAGGTGGAGGAAATGAACAAGGAAATGATAGAAAGTATACTTAGTATGGCAAAGAAAGGGGAGATATTGCTGATGGGTGATCTGAATATGCCAGATGTTAACTGGAGTGCAGTTGCCACAGCCAATTCGAAGAGTGGGGTTATTCTAGATGCCCTACAGGTGGCATGCCTTAGACAACTAGTATTGGAGCCCACTCGAGAGGGAGCAATCTTAGACCTGGTTCTCTCAAATGGAGATGAAGAGAGGATCACAGATGTAGAAGTGGGTAGCCATCTGGGAACTAGCGACCGTCTAACAGTATGGTTCATAATAAACACAGCAATAGAGTCAAGCCATACAAAGGCAAAGGTACTGGACTTTAAGAGGGCTGACTTTGCCAAAATGGGTAAGTGCCTAAGGAATGCACTAGCAAATGGGCAGGAAAGAGGGGTGGAAGAACAATGGGGAATAATAAAAACTGCCATCACAGAGGCAACAAGCCTTTGTGTGAAGCAAATAAAACTAAATGATGTAAGAAACCACTATGGTTCTCAAACGAAGTGGCAGTGAAGGTTCAAGAGAAAAAGAAAGCTTTCAGGAAGTACAAGGAATCACAGAAGGAGCAGGACAGAGAACTGTATCAGTTAAAGCAAAAGAAGCTGGGATGGCAGTCAGAACAGCAAAGGCCCAAACCGAGGAAAAGAGCCAACTCAGTTAAGAAGGGGATAAAACCTTTATAGGTACATCAGGGAGCGAAGGAAGAGCAAGGAGGGATAGTGAGGCTTAATAAAGGGGAGGGTGGGCAGAGGGAGACTGTGAAAAGGGCAGAGATACTAAACAAATATTTTGCTCAGTATTTACAAAGGAAGGGGGTACCTAGAACAAACAGTAGAAACACACTGGATACAGAAGTTGATACCAACCCATTTACAGAAGAAAGTGTTCTGAAAGAACTCTTAAAACTGAAGGTGGACAAAGCAATGGGGCCTGATGGGATTCATCCCAGAATTCTAAAAGAACTAAGGGTAGAATTAGTGACACCACTGACTACCCTGTTAAACAAATCATGGGAGGATGGGGTGGTACCCGAGGACTGGAGGAGGGCAGATGCAATTCCCCTTCACAAAAGTGGGAGCAAAGCAGAAGCAGGAAACTACAGACCTGTTAGTTTAACCTCAGTGGTAGGAAAATGATGGAATCACTCTAAGGGAAATAATTGTCGAGTATCTAGAGGCCAGAGGGGCACAGGACCCAAGGCAGCATGGATTCACAGCAGGAAGGTCATGCCAGACAAATCTGATAGATTTCTTTGACTGGGTGACCAAAGTAGTAGATCAGGAGGGGCTATGGACATGGCCTACCTAGACTTTTTAGCAAGGCATTTGACACAGTCCCACACAAAAGATTAATATACAGGTTAGCTAGCCTGGGAGGGGTCCCAAGATGACAGCCTGGGTAAAAATTGGCTGGAAAATAAGACACAGAGAGTAATAGTAAATGGAGTCCACTCTGATGAAAGGGGTTACTAGTGGGGTACCGCAGGGTTCAGAATTAGGACAGTCCTCTTCAATGTCTTTATGTTTACATTGCAGAGGACTGGAAGGAAAAGTATGTCTCTTTGCAGATGACACAAAGATCTGCAACAGAGTTGATGCACAAGGTGGGGTGGAAAGGATGAAAGGGACTTGGCAAGGTTAGAGGAATGGTCAATGTATGGCAGCTTAGATTCAATGCTAAGAAGTGCAAGGTAATGCACCTGGGAAACAAAACCCAGGGAAGAGTACATAATGGGGATGAGATACTAACAACAACAAAATGGAAAGGGACCTGGGGTAGTCGTATCAGATGACCTAAAGGTGGGCAAGCAATGTGAGAGGGCAGCAATGAGGGCTGGGGGATATTGGGATGCATAGGGAGAGGCATCACCAGTAGAAAACAGGAAGTTATTATCCTCTGTACAGACAGCTGGTCAGACCCCATCTGAGTACTGCGGCAGTTCTGGAGACCCAGTCTTCACAAATATATAGACAGGATGGAAGTTGTCCAGAGGAGGGAAACTAAATGGTGCAGGTCTGCACTCGAAGACATATGAAGAGAGACTAAAGGAGCTTAATATGTATAGCCTCGAGGAAAGGAGGGAGAGGGGGGACATGATAGAAACTTTCAAGTACCTCAAGGGAATCAACAAAGTCCAAGAGGGTATCATCTTTTAAAAAAAAGAGGTGTGCAAGGACAAGGGGGCACAATTTGAAGATGGGGGGGGCGGCTCAGAGGTAATTTAAGGAAGTATTTTTTCACAGAGAGGGTTGTGGATGCATGGAACGGCCTTCCGGAGGAGGTCGTGGAGTCAAAAACAGTGGTGGAATTCAAGCATGCATGGGACAGTCATAAGGCAATTCTAGGGATGGGGTAGGAAGAATTAGGCTGCTGGTTAACTAGAATCTGCAGCTTATCCAGTAGGCAGGAAATGGGCAGACTGGGTGGGCCAAGCGGTCCTTATCTGCCAAGTAATTCTATGTTTCTATGACGTCGAGGCAGGGACGGAATCAGGGGGCAGTCTTGGACTGCTAGCTAGAAATTTTTCCGTAGGGTCCAAGTGCCCAGTGGCATAGTCCTAATAGTGTTGCTTGCTGCAAGAGTTCCACATCGAAGACAGACCCATGGATTCAGCAAGTACTGGTGAGAGTCAATTTCAAAGCAGTATAGTTGTGATATTAAGTCATTTTTCTTATCCAGTGGACACTAAAGGCTACATTTACAACTTAGCTTTCACCTGTGGTCTAACTTAAATATTCTGTAAGAAAACAGCTAAAGTCTTAACTAATCATAGCACTGATGATTTAGCATGATTTGTGCGTTTTTTTTATGGATGGGTGAAGCTTTGAGGAAATTAAAAACTTAGAGCAAAACATTTACTCCCACTCGCTAGACCTTGACAAAAATACAGAAAATAAAAATACTAAATTAGGGTTACTTAATTCAGGAAAGAACAGGTGGCTCCCATCTTCAGATTACTGCTGTAGTACTTTCTCTCACTGAATTAGTGGTCCTGGACGCATCACTGTCCCATGAAACAGGAGTGCATGACAAAAAAGAGCAATAAACCATGCTAACATGGAGATCCCCGGAAGCCATATAACTAGCAGGTAAATTTGGAAAAACTAGTAGTAAACAAAGGGAAGGACACACCAGGACTAAATACACAAATCAAAAACACTCTGCGTAATATATGTTTTTGCAAATGTTGACTGTAGTACTTCTTTAAGTGGAGAAATACATGTGCTTTTAGCATGCTAGGGGGAGTGTGACCACAGAGCAGAGCCTGAATTTGAATATTCCAAATTCCATCTCTAGGCCAACAACTCAGGACTGAAAACTGATTCAGATTTTGTGACATCACTTGTAAACTCTCTTTTTAAAACTACATCTCGATTACCATAGGTCAAGTCATGAAGTTAATGGTCAAGTGTGTCCATCTGCCCTTGGACCTCGTTTCCTCAGCCTGTTCGGAACTCCAAACCAATCTAGACAAATTACCCCATGACGACTTAATCCTAACAGGGGATTTTAATCTAAACTGCCTTAGTGCCAAAAGGACAAACTACCTCTCCATTCTAGAGGATGCAAAGCTAGCACAATTAATCCACCACCCAACCAGACTAAACATGAAATCAGGTAATCACAGTCTCAAAGACTGGATTTTAACAAATAACAGCCAGCACATAAAAATTGCAGGAGTATTCCCAGATGCTCTTAGTGATCACTCCCCTACCTACTGTGTCTGGAGAAATAATATTCAGAAACACTGCCTAAACTCATTAAAATGCATGACCTAACGAGGTTTGGCACTGAGGCCTTTCTTGAGCATCTTAAGTCAGTAGACTGGACTCCCACCAACCGCCTCCCTGATGTCAACCTGGCATTAGGCTACTTCATAAACTCTTTCTCAACCATCTTAGACTCCCTAGCCCCATTAGGTCTCAAAGAGCTAAGAGAATAAACTTATCCTGGCTGTCTCACGATCTTAGAGCACTGGTGCGTTCCTGGGACAAAGCTTGGAAGGAGTTGGGGAAAAAAAACAGGACAAGTGTCTGACTGGCATGCCTATCGACGACTGCACAATACTTGCAAAACCCAGGCCACAAAGGCCAAATGGACTTACCTCCACTCCCTACAGGAAAAATATTTTGCCAACCCAAAGACTTTCTGAACCCAAATGAACTCCCTCCTTATTAGAAAGAACAGAAACATTCCCCAGTCCATGGTCGCAAGTGGTGCCACACTTATCGAGCCCCACAGACATCATTACTGGTATAAATCACTTTTTCACTGACCTGGACAAATACAAATAAGACCTGCCTCCCATCCCAGCTGACTCAACATCACCCGACCCGGACTGTACCCTCCCCCCACATTCCACTTAAAACTGGCCACATGGCTAGAGGTCCTCAAACTACTCAAGAGTCTCAGCCCAGACAGTGCCCCTGGATACAATACCTTTCATCCAAAATTACTGGGGACAGGAGCACCTGCCATCGCCTATCCCATAATGCTATTACTAAACAAATCTTTCCTTTCTCAAACAATCCCAGACAAATGGAAAACTGCAATTGTAGTTCCTGTACTTAAAAGTGGCCCCACAAACCTGATAGAAAACTATAGGCCTATATCTATCCTATGCCCCCTAGACAAGATCCAGGACAGAATTCTTTATAATCAACTCTACTCACATCTCAAACTTAACAATGCCTTAATTATTCAACAGCATGGATTTCATAAATTGCATGGCATAGAATTAGTGCTGCTATGCATAACCTCAGACATTTTCAGGGAAATGGATCATGGTGAGGCTACAGGTGCCACCTTTGTGGATCTGACCGAAGCCTTCGACCTTGTCAACCACCAACTTTTCCTCACTAAACTCAATCAACTAAGTCTTGACCCTGCATCCCACTCCTGGCTAGCCAACTACTTAACCAACAGGCTCCAGTGAGTAAAATGGTCTGGTGCCACGTCCTCCCTCGCTCCCATAACTAATGGTGTTCCACAGGGCTCCATATTAGGACCACTCCTATTCTCCATTTTCATCAATGAACTCCCACTCAACTGTGGGGCTGCAGCAGTTCAATTATATGCTGATGACACCATTCTAATACAGGTCTGCTAAAGATATCAGTGTCATAAACGCCAACCTCGAGAGTGATTTTCAGGCTTTGGAGGCCTGGTTCAAAGCCAACCTGTTAGTACTTAACACTAAAAAGACTCAAACCATGTTATTCCACCACACCTCCTATAAACCTGATAGCCAACAGCCTTCGGTTGTTAAAACATCAGCAGGGGTGAAGCTGGAATGAGTCAAAAGCTTTAAATACCTGGGTGTTACCTTAGACGAAAACCTATCCTTCGAGATCCATATCAATAAAATTATAAAATCAACTCACCAGAAACTAGGGTTACTATATCGTACTGCCTCCTACCTCATTTCCCAATCCAGAAAGACCATCTCTACTGCAACCCTACTCTCAGGTCTCCTCTATGGTGCATCCTTGCTTTCCATAGTGAAGCCATCTATTCTGAACAGACTTAGGCAAACATAGCACTGTATTGCCAGATTTGCCACTTCAGACCCAGCCCAAACTTATCACAGTGCTGTGCTCAGTACCTTAAATTGGCCAGGTTTTGAGGTGAAGCTGGACTACCCCTTGCTGTGTACCACTTTCAAATTAATTCACCTCCCCTCCAAGCCTGTCTAACCTACTGACCCATAAACCATTCACCAGGTCCCTTAGAACATCTCACCAACCATTACTAAGTATACCTAAAATTTGTTTAGGAGTTGGAAAGCAATCTTTCTCGCACGCAGCTACACATAAATGGAACCATCTTCCAAATATGACTTCTATTCTGTAAATCCATCTCACAGTTTAAAAAACAGTACAAGGGCCTCAGTGATCCACACTGCATGAAAATATAGAGTGGTGGAAATGGGGAGGAGCCACAGGGGGCGGCGTCATCAGGGGTGGAGCTAGTGGTGGGCAGAGTCAGTCGGGATGCAATAAATGCATAAGAAACAAGAAATAAGAGTAATATGACGATCTGGAGGCCTCCGTACTGTGTAGTAGCAAAAGAAAAGTGTGGTAAAACATACTGGAAAACCTCTGCATTCTATTTGCAGGCCAGGCAACAGTTTGTGAGAGTCTTGACATTTTGGCACAGCCATACTACATCTCTTTACTAGTGCCTGCAAGGTCAAGATCTAATCTTCGGTTTCACAGTCCTGCCCAGTGAGCTGCAGCTTCCAAATAAGGGAAACTGTCAACATCAGGGCCCTCAATTGAGATAAGCATAAGTGCATTTAGCACACTGGCACCTAATCTATTTCGTTCCTGCATTTAAATTCGATTCAGTTCAGAAAACCCCCTCTCACAATCTGCAGTCAACACTGGTATTATCATTGCCAGTTCTGCCAAGGTAGGTATGTTTGGATACAGGTCTACATATTTAGTTAGAGCGTGCAGCACATCAGAAACAGTCTTAAAGGTCATCTTTTCCATGAACATGAGACTACGCCGGTAAGCCCATTCCAGTACAAAAGCATCTAAATCCACAACAGTAGCATACTGACCAAGAATAATGTCAAGGCTATCACTACCATACCCTTCCAACTCTTCAATATCACCTTCCAGTATCATGCTGGGGTCAGAGATACTGAACGCATCCAAAAGTTCTGTGCTTGGAAACCGTAGCTCAATTTGAGCAATTAGGGCCCTAATAAAGCTGTCATGCACAGAGGTTCTGAAATGATTTAACTGTGGATCGCTAAATGGCAAGTTCAGGCCATTATCATTCAGGAGTACCAGTTCAGGGGGAAAGGAGAAGAAGTACTGACTAGGTACCAGTAGGCGTGCCCTAAGAATCTCTAAAGTAGAATGTAAATGTCTCTTTATATCAGTAAAATTTAGAGCTGATGTTTGAAAGCATTTAGATAAGATGCTAAGGTGTGGAAGTATGTCACACATCATGCATAAAATAGAGAAAAGCTCCCAGTTTTCCACCATTTTTACTAGGCCCACAGCTTGGGGATATGAAAATTACGTACCTACCATAATTCTTGATCTTCTCTTGTATCTTCACCATTCATTACTGCTTGGGTTAGTGCGAGGCAACACTAACCCAAGCAGTAATGAATGGTGAAGACTGACAAGGGAAGATCATGCCTTTCAGAGGCCTCTCAATGCAAGGACGTAACAATGGATGGGAAATCTTCCTTAGTGTGTTACATGCTGCATCATGGGACAACCACCTACCTGCTTTTGCCTGTTTAGGCTTTAAAACATGGTTCTCCACTGCCTGCTGAATTTCTTTCAGGGCAGCCATGCGAACAACAGAATTTTCATAATATTTGTATAAGTAATTTAGTGTTTGATTAAACTTTTTAATAGCGTTCACTTCATTTGCTGCTGCCTTTACAGACAAGGCCTCCCGATGAGCCATACAGTGATTTTCAACAAAAATTGGGCAGACTTCTTTTAGCTGATTAGCCACCCTGTTTTGCCTGCCCAGCATAACAGCTGCTCCATCACTGCCTAATCCTGCAAGGTGATCAACCGAGATCTGATTGTTATTAAAGAATTCCAGCATTTTTTTTTTTTTAACAATTGTGTCTGCCTTTCCATCAAATAGTTCCTCAACTCCCAGCAAAGAAAATACAGGTTACTCACCTGTAACAGGAGTTCTAGGAGTGCTATATGTTGTTCATCCACACTTACTGGCAGGTTCCTTGCCACTTTAAATCTTGCCGGAAGGTCTTCAAGCTGGCTCCTCCCACCCATCCAGGTGGTAAAACTCTCGGCTCCGCCCCATGACGCCAGACCTAGCCTGCTGGAAGCCAGGTTGCGCGAAGCCGGGGAGGTCGGGTGGGTTGTGTGGATGAACAACATATACCACTACAGTTACAGGGGAGTAACCTGTACTTCTAGGGATGTGGATATGTTGTTCAATCCACACTTATTAGCAGACTCCTAGCAGTTCTCCGGGAGGAGGGAGGCAAGGTGCGCACTCCCTACTTGGGAAATAAGGACTGGAGAATCGAGGTCCCAAAACCAGCATCCCCGCGTGACTTAAGGTCGATGTGGTAGTGGGTAACTACAGGTGCGCTGACTCCAGGTAGCAGCTCCCAGATTTCCTGGATAGGGACGTCCCTGGAAGCAGCCACCGAAGCAGCGGTATGGCGGGTAGAATGAGCTCTTATCCCTTTGGGAGGCTCCATGCCTGGCAACCTATAGCAGAGATCTATGCAGGAGGTGACTCACCTGCCTATCGTCCGCTTGGCTGCAGGTCTGCCAGGTGCGGCTTCAGCGTAGGTGACAAACAGCTGGTGGACATCTCTCCGAACTTCAGCTGTCTGCTCCTTATAATAAGAGAGCGCTCTTCTAGGGTCCAGAGTATGGAGCCCATATTCTGCCTCCGAGGTGTGAATGGGGAAGAACACCGGCAGAGTCAACACCTGGTTACGGTGAAACTCCGACACCACCTTCGGAAGGAATTTCAGGTGGGGGCGCAGAACAACCTTGTCCCTGTGGAAAACCAGATAAGGAGACTCGATGGAAAGTGCCTGGAGCTCTCCCATCCTTCTGGCTGACGTGACAGCCACCAAGAAGGCAGTCTTCCACGACAGGTGAGAGATGTCACACCTGTGTGTAACCCCCTTGTTACCCGGGGTTACTAGAATCCCAGTAAGACCAAGTGATAGGCAGGGAAGGCAGCTTGTGAAACTCCAGTTAAATGGGTTTCACACTGTCTCACTCTGTCCTCAGTCTCAGCTGAGACTGAGGGATGACATCACCATAGAACTATTGCAGCTGCATGAGCCACAATGGAATCTGCAGCAGGGAGGTGAAGTAGAATGTTGGGAGGTTTGAACAGTAGTCTGTAGGTCAGTTGGAGTTAGGAGCTTGCTGAGAGAGGAGCACAGCAGCTCTGTGTAGGCTCGTGGAGCCTCAGCCCTGACATAGGACTACATTTAGTAAAGAGGTGTGTGTTTCCACCTGAAAGAGAGAGACATAAGAGTAATTTTCAAGTGGTAGAGACAGTTGAATCAGGTCTCAGAGCCCCACCCCTCAGGAGATGGGGCAGGAAAGGTTGTCCTGCATATTCTAGGGGCAACCCCCCCCTGGCTTTCTGCTACTGAAGAAGCTGCCTATTTGGTCCAAGAGTTTTGGGAAACAAGAAGAGTTTGTGATTCGCCTGTGGGGCCCCTGCAACTGGAGGGTGAGTTTCTGCTCTTTCTAAAGGGCCTATGTTTTTCACCCTGGGACTTGTGTGATAGTGGGGATTGGACTACTGAAGTAGTGGGAGGCCTAGAGTAATAGGCTTAGCCAAAAGAAAAAGTATGTTCAATTCCAGCACATATGGGAAGTCAAGACAGGTAGAGGAGATGTGATATACATCTACACAATAATCTACATTGCCAAGCTTTCAGAAAAGAATTGTTTAGTTTCCAGAGAAAAGTACAGTTACGTAAAAACTTACCGTAACAGTAGATCTTCGAGAACAGCTCTTGCAGCAGGTAACACCATTAGGACTGAAGCCGGCAGGACCCCATGGAATTCTTCTAGCTAGCTAACTTCAGCAGGGACCGTGCCAGACGTCAGGTGTAGTACATAAGGGGGCGGTCCTGCCAGATTCCCCAGTTCTCCCGCTGGAGAGTTCCGGCCACAGGACGATATCAGAATGGGAGACCGAGGATCCACCATCAGAAGACAAAAGGGCGCAAGCCCCTGCCAAAGGCCCGGTAAGCCATGCCTCCTCCAAGGGGGAAGGTGGGTGGGAAAGTACCTGCTGCAAGAGCTGTTCTCAAAGATCTACTGTTACGGTAAGTTCTTACGTAACTGTACTATCTTACTTCGAGATACAGCTCTTGCAGCAGGTAACACCATTAGGACTGATTTCCAAGCAATAACGCTTGTAAGCATTCTGGGAGGAGGAAACTAGGAAAATTCATACCAAGTCCTGACTCTAGGACAGGAGACGCTGTAGCACAGCCAGGCCGAAACTGGCTCTTCGCCGTGAAACAATGTCCAGGCTGTAATGCCTGATAAAAGTATGCACAGAGCTCCGAGTGGCTGCAGCACAAATGGCAGAGGAGGAGACGTTGCGAAGTGCTGCAAAGGAGGTAGCCACCCCCCTAGTGGAATGGCCCCGGACTGCACCCGGGAGGGGCTTCTGCTTAGTATCATAGCAGTATGATATACACTGGACAAGCCAGCGAGAAAGGGACTGCTTCGATACTGGTTGGCCCATCATACTCTCAGCGAAGGAAACAGAGTTGCTCCGACTTGCGAAGCTGTTTAGTCCTGTTGAGGTAATACCTTAGACAGCGGTGAACATCCAGGGTGTGGAGCAGCACTTCTCCTCTATTAGAATATTTAGGGAAATATACAGACAGGTCAATGTCCTGATTGAGAGTGAGTGCAGAGACCACCTTAGGCAAGAACTTAGGATTCGTCCTCAGGGACACACTGTCCTGGTGGAAAATCAAATAAGGTTCCTTACACATGAGAGCGTGAAGCTCAGAAATTCTCCTTGCTGACGTAACAGCAACTAAAAATAACGTTTTCCATGACAGGAAATGCAGCTCACCTGTAACAGGAGTTCGAGGAATGGTATATGTTGTTCATCCACACTTATTGGCAGGTTCCTTGCCGCTTTAAATCTTGCCGGAAGGTCTTCAAGCTGGCTCCTCCCACCCACCCGGTGAAACTCTGCTCCACCCCATGACACCAGATCTGGCCCGCTGGAAGCTCAGGTTGTGCGTCGAAGCCGGGGAGGTCGGGTGGGTCGTGTGGATGAACAACATATACCATTCCTAGAACTCCTGTTACAGGTGAGTAACCTGTATTTCTAGGGACATGGATATGTTGTCCATCCACACTTATTGGCAGACTCCTAGCAGTTCTCCAGGAGGAGGGAGGCAAGGCGCACATCCCCTACTTAGGGAATAGAGACTGGAGAACCGAGGCCCCAAAACCAGCATCCCGGCGTGACTCAAGGTCGATGTGGTAATGGGTGATGAAGGTGTGTGCTGACTTCCAGGTAGCAGCCCTGCAGATTTCTTGGATAGGGACGTCCCTGGAAGCAGCCACCGATGCAGCAGTATGGCGGGTAGAACGAGCTCTTATCCCTCTGGGAGGCTCCATGCCCACCAACTTATAGCACAGATCTATGCAGGAGGTGACCTACCTGCTTATCGGCCGCTTGGCTGCAGGTCTGCCAGGTGCGGATTCAGCGTAGGTGACAAACAGCTGGCGAACCTCTCCCCGGATTTCAGCTGTGTGCTCCTTATAGTAAGCAAGCGCCCTTCTAGGGTCCAAAGTATGGAGCCTATATTCGGCCTCCGAGGTGTGATTGGGGTAGAACACCGGCAGAGTCAACACCTGATTAAGGTGAAACTCCGACACCACCTTCGGAAGGAATTTCGGGTGGAGGCGCAGGACAACCTTGTCCCTGTGGAAGACCAGGTAAGGAGACTCGATAGACAGCGCCTGGAGCTCTCCCATCCTTCTGGCTGACGTAATAGCCACCAAGAAGGCGGTCTTCCACGACAGGTCAAAGACATCACACCTGTGCATTGGTTCGAATGGCTTGCCCATGAGCTTTGCCAATACCAGCAGTAGATCCCACAGTGGTGAAGGTTCTCGCACCGGAAGGGAAATGTGATCAAGGCCTTTAAAAAGCGCCAGACCACCTTCTCCTGCGCCATCGACTGCTTCCCGGCCCGCGCCCGGTAAGCAGAGATGGCTGCCAGGTGCACCCTTAGGGTCGTCGACCAGAGCCCTTGCTGAGAAAGGGACCATAAATACTCCAAAATGCTTGCCAAGGAACAGGAGACAAACAGATCCACCTGCGGTGTGCCAAATGGGAGAACAGATCTTGTACTACCTCCGGCAGGAGAGACCACTCGTGGGATACAGCCCCTATCCGGCTTAGGGCATCGGCCAGGGTATTGGAGGCTCCTGCCACATGAATGGCTAGGAGATCCGCCTCCAGGCTGCGCACGAGTGAACAAATGCGGAGAGCTTCCTTGCACAAGGGCATGGAGAGCGTCCTGCCCTAGCGGTTTAGGTAGTACATGGTGGTGGTATTGTCCGTCTGGACTCGAACCACTTGACCCCGTAGAAATGGAGCGAAGGCAGTGAGAGCTAGGCGGACCGCTCGGAGCTCCAGCAGGTTGATATGGCATCGGGACTCCCGTGGGGACCAGAGGCCGTGCGCTCTGTGTTATCCCAGATGGGCACCCCAACCCATCAGAGAGGCTTCAGTCGATAGAGATACCGTAGGCTCGGGGCGGACAAACGGGATGCCCTCCTGCAGATGAGCTGGAACGATCCACCACTGGAGAGCGTCCCACATCCCCTGGGTCACCGTCACTCGCTGGTCCAATGGATCGCAGCGTTGAGACCACTGGCTGGCCAGCACCCACTGGAGGGGGCGCATGTTCCAGTGGGCCCAACGGACCACACTGGTGCAGGCCACCATGAGACCCAGTAGGTGCAGGAAGTCCCGGGCAGGGTGCAATTGCCCAACCAAAAATGATCGGGCAAAGGAGGAAAGAACCTCGGCCCTGTCCGCCGGGAGCCGTGCTCTGGCTCGAAGAGAGTCGAGCTCTGCCCAGATGAAGAGAATCACCTGCTTCGGTTTGAGTTCCAACTTGGCCTCGTTGATGAGGAGGCCGATTTGAGTGCAGACCTGGAGGGCCAGATCTCTGGACCGCTCCACCTCCTGTCTGGAAGGGGCTGCTATCAGCCAGTCGTCCAGGCAAGGTACACCTGGACCCCTCGGCGCCTCAGGAATGCTGTCACCACTGCCATGCATTTGGTGAAGACCCTGGGAGCAAGAGAAAGGTCAAGGGCATGGCTAGAACTTGTAAGGGATCCCTCCACTGAAAGCTAAGGAACCTTCGGTGAGACGGACGGATAGGGACGTGAAAAAACGCGTCCTGCAGGTCCAGAGAGCAGAACCACACGCCGCGTTCCAAGGATGGTATTATCTGAGCCAGAGTAACCATCCTGAAGGTTCGAGACCTTAGGAACTTGTTTAGGTCGTGTAGGTAGAGAATGGGGCGCCAGCCCCCCCTCCATTTTGAGACCAGGAAGTACCTGGACACAAACCCCAGGTCTGAGGGAAGGCCTGCCACCTCTCTGATCACCTCTTTTTCGAGAAGCAGAGCGATGTCGGCTCGACGAGCTGACAGCGAGGCTGCGGACTCGGAGGCCCCCCTTGGGGCGACGGCTCTGAAGGGCGGGGCCTGCTCGAACTCCAGAAGCAGGCCTTTCCTACCGCCCAACACCCACCGTCTGTGGTAATAGCAGACAAGGCAGAAAGGAAGTACTGGAGCCGGCCCCCCACGGGGGGAACCTGGGGTGAAGTGACGAGGTTGGGGGCAACACCCCTCAACCCGTCACTGTGCAGGCTTAGAGGAGAGACCGGCCGAGGGACCACCTGCGCCTTTACCTACCTACTTCCTGGAGGAGGAAGCCGCGGGCTTGGGTTTGGGACACCAAGCGCGAGCCTGCTGGCCCTGGTGTTGCTGGACCCGACGTGCCGGGGGCCCAGACGGACGAAAGGGCTTGGGTTGCGGTCTGCGGCCCTTGTCCCTCTGAGCGGATGAGACAGAGTCCAAGGTGGCACTGGACTTTTCAATCCTCTGGAGGTGGCCTTCCACTCCAGGGTCGAAGAGGTCGGTCCCCAGGAAGGACATCCGCCAATTTGTGCTGGGTATCCGCTCTGAAGATGGATATCCTCAGCCATGCCCGACGGCGCATAGCCACTGCGGCTGCGACTGACCTGGCGCAGGAGTCTCCAATGTCTAAAGCAGTCTGAAGTTGCTGCTTTGCCACTGCCCTGGTCCCACACCTGCCTAACCGTAGTCTGCAGGTCAGCCGGGAGATGAGGGACTACCTCGTCCAGGGAGCCCAACAGGGCATGGGAGAAATGTGCCATAAGCACGCCAAGGGGGACGAGGCAGACTTTTCGCCCGCAGAGTCAAATTTCTTGGACACCTTGTCGGGAGGTTTGTCCATGTCCCTAGCGTTTCCGGCATGCCGGAAAACGCTGTCGGTAACTAACCTCTTGACTGAGGGATGTTCCGAGAAACCGGACAGGGAACCGGTAGGGACCGCATACTTCCTGGCCAAAGGCGCAGGGCAGGAAGTAGGGCGCTGCCACAGCTCCAAGGCCGGGCCCACAATGGCCTCGGCCACAGGAAAGGCCTCCGTAGGAGAATCCCCTCGGTCCAATATCTCCGTGAGGGGATAGCTGGCCCGCTTGGATACGGGCTCGAGCTGCATCCCAGTGGACTCCGAGATGAGCCTAAGCAAACCCAGAAAGGACGAAGGGCTAACGTCCAGCGACTGACCTCCAGAGGACTCCAAGTCCACTCACCTGGAGGAGAGAGACGAATCGTCGTCGGACTCAGAAGAGTCCACAAAGAGCTGCCTCGGGCCTGAGCCACCCTCTACCTGCCGAGCGCGATCGGGAGTAAGGGTGACCGACAGCCTATGGGGTAAACCCTGAGCCGACCGAGAGTTCTTGGTCGGAGCCCCAAACAACGGCTGTGGAGGCGGAGGTTCCATCCTAATCAGTGGAGCAGCTGGTTTTGGCTGAACAACAGGCCTGGAAACAGGCGCCTCGGCTAAAGCGAGGGGTTGCTTCGGCCGCTCCGGTGACGGCCACTTAATGGCTGGGGAAGGACGTGGTCGGCTTGTTCCCAGCCAGCATAAGCTGTTGCCACATGAGGTCCTCGTATCGTCGACGCAACTTGCGTCAAAGCCTCCCCTCGTCCAAGGAAGAGGACGAAGACGAGCTGTGGCGCCGCTTGCCGCGGTGACGAGACTGAGACCGCCTCTGGTGATGGGATCAGCTGGACCGCGAAGTCGTCCGAGACCGCGAACCTCGGCTTTTCCGAGGAGGGTGCAGGGAAGGAGCAGCGAAACCGCCTCCTTCGCTCGAAGGAACACCCAAGGGCTCCAGAACCGAGGCACTGGCAAGCCCACGGATCCTCAACCACCACCGGGAACCGGGAGAGAGGATTTTCGGTCGCTAGTCGACAACCCGTCCAACGGGTCGAGAGATCTCGATCTGCCGACGGGAGTCTCGGTCAACTGACCTGACGGGGACACCGTGAAGCCAGTGGCTGAAGCCGAAGGATCGACCGAAGTCGATGGTTGACCGCGGGGAGAGGGACCTCTCCCGCTGCCAAGAGCGTCGACGGACGGACTTACCCTTGTCCTCCTTCTTTTTGGACCGAGAGGAAGGTCCCGAAGATGAAGGTCCCTCTCCCTTGGTGGAGAGAGACAGACAAAGCTCCTTAAAGGAAGCAGAATATGAAGATCCCAGGGAGAGCGGGATAAATGCCGCGGCCGAGGAAGATGCGGTCCACGCCGCCTCCTCTTCGTGGGCGATCATCTGCTCTAGCTGATCCGCCGAGCCCGCCGCCGGAGACCGCCAACCGGGCCTCCTTCGACTTTACCGGATGGTAACGCTTTTCGGGTCACCCAAGTTGCAGACAGGCGGCACGGTCTTCCAGGACTTAGGCCGAGAAAGAAGAGCACAGGTCGCAAGCCTGCGGGTCGTGCTCATGGCCCAAGCAATAGACGCACGTGGAGTGCGGATCCGTGCGAGACATCTTCTGCCCGCATGGGCATCTCCGAAAGCCGGGAGTCGATTTGTCCATCGCAG
Source organism: Neoceratodus forsteri (assembly GCA_016271365.2). Classification (NCBI taxonomy): domain Eukaryota; kingdom Metazoa; phylum Chordata; order Ceratodontiformes; family Ceratodontidae; genus Neoceratodus; species Neoceratodus forsteri. Next base: position 678,256,550 of record CM028133.1, on the reverse strand, counting down.
CCACGAGGGCAATAGTTGACCAAGTCTAGAAAACCTTAAGGATTAATTTCGGAAAACCGAAGAGTTAGGAACCAGTCTTATACGCGGAGCGTAAAGGAGGGAACCTGAGCTTCCAAGCGGTAAGGAAGATCTGGCGTCATGGGGCAGAGCCGAGAGTTTTACCACCCGGGTGGGTGGGAGGAGCCAGCTTGAAGACCTTCCGGAAAGATTTAAAGCAGCAAGGAACCTGCCAATAAGTGTGGATGAACAACATATCCATGTCCCTAGAAATAACGTTTTCCATGACAGGAAACGCAGCTCGCAATCCACGGCAGGTTCAAAAGGGGGAAGCGTGAGTTGTTTCAGGACAAAGAGTAAATCCCATGAGGGAACAGGGTCCTTAATGGGTGGCCTAAGGTGTAACACCCTCTCAGAAAGTCTCGAGAGGCGTCAAGCTGCGCCACTGTGCGCTGCCCCAACGGGAAGTGGTAAGCAGAAATAGCGCAGAGGTGCACCTTAATAAAGGAGTAGGCGAGACCCGAATGAAAAAGGGAGAGCAGGTATTCTAACACCGCTTTCATCGGGCAACCTAGAGGGGAAAGGTCGCGTGCTTGCGACGACAGGCTAAAACGGTGCCATTTCATGGCGTACGTCGCATGCGTTGCCGGCTTTCTGGCCGCGGAAAGAACTTCCGCCACCATTTGCGAAACCCGTGTTGCAAAATGGCTATGTCTCTAGGAGCCATGCATGCAGATTCAGAGAGCGTAAGTCTGGGTGGACAAGAGAACCTTCCTCTTGAGACAAAAAGTGGGAGCTGAAAGGCAACGGGACCGGAGGTTCCCGGGACAGCTGCGTGAGCAAGGGGAACCAGGTCTGTCTGGGCCAAAAAAGCGCCATCAGGATCACTGCTGCGCTCCCGCAGTTTGAGAAGAACTTCTGGATCAAGGGAAGGCGAGAGAATCTGTTCGCCCAGAGGACAACGCCTCGCCAGAAAACACCAGGCCCTGGATCTAGCGAGCAGAAATTGGGCAGTTTTATGCTGATGGGGAAGCGAATAAGTCCAGTTCTGGAGTGCCCCATCAAGAAACAGATCCTCTGTGACCCCTAAAGAAGTTCCCACTGTGGACTCTGGCCTGGGAATGACTCAGGCCGCTGCATGTATTGTGTTGTCCATCCGGGAACGTGAACTGCAATCAGGTTCGCCGTGTCAAATTACCCAATCCCACACTCTCAGCTTCCTGCAGAGGGGTAAGAGTGTGCGCCTGCTTGTTGACGTAATACATCACCGCCATGTTGTCTGTCTGAAGCAGAAGAGTGCTCGACGGGATTTCTGATTGAAAGGCCTGCAGGGCGTAGAGGACCGCCCTCATCTCCAGCACGCTGATGTGGAGGTGGGCTTCCTGAGGGGTCCATGTTCCCTGGGACCTCACTCCGTTCAAGTGCGCTCCCCACCCTAGCCCTGAGGCGTCTGTGGAGAGGATTATCTCCGGGGACGGCGCTGTAAATGGGACACCCGCAGAAAGTGTCCCTGGGTCAAGCCACCATTGCCAGTATCGAATCACGGCATTTGTGATTCTGACCGGATGCTGCATGTGGTCTTGCCTTTGGTCCCACTGCACCTTGAGCATCCACTGAGTTACCCGCATGTGGAGCCTTGCCAAAGGGACTGTCGGAATGGCCGCAGCCATGTGTCTGAGCAGACAAAGGACCAGCCTGGCAGGGACAGTCTTCTTCGCTGAGAGATCCCTGATGAGGGATCTGATGCGTTCTGCTCTGTCGTCTGGGAGAAATGCTTTCCCCTGAACGGTGTCCAGAACTGAGCCTATGAACTGCAGCGTCTGTGACAGTATGAGGAGAGACTTCTCGTAGTTGATTAGAATGCCCAGAGACTGGAATAGGCACTGGGTGCTCTGAATAGCCAGCAACACCACCTCTCTGGAGGCGGCCATGAGAAGCCAATTGTCCAAGTACGGGAACACATAGTGGCCTTGTCTCCTTAAGGACGCAGCCACGACTGCCATGCACTTGGTAAAGACCCTGGGGTCAGGGACAGTCCGAACGGAAGAGCCCGAACTGAAAATGGTAGCTGAGGAACTCAAGTGCAGGAACCTCCTGTGCGCTTGAGCCACAGGGATGTGCAGGTAGGCGCCCGATGTCTAGGGACGCTAAGAAGGCCCTGCTTTAGCATGGGAATGAGGCCGGAAGGGTCACCATGAAATAGTTTGTAGGCGACAGACGTATTTAGGTCGCTGAGGTCCAAGATTGGACGGAGGTCCACTGTTTTCTTGGGAACCAGAAAGAAGTGGGAATTGTATCCGGAATCTATCTGGTTCTCTGGAACATACTCCACCGCCTCCTTCTGCAGGAGCGTTAGTATTTCTTGCCTGAGAAGCAATTTGTGCTGACCAGAGTAACGGGAGAGCAGAGGAGGCCTCGAGGGTGGCTTGTCTTCGAATTCTATAAAGTGGCCTTTTTCGACCAACTGAAGAACCCACCTGTCGGTGGTTATGGACTGCCATCCTGGCAGGTAATTCGCAATACGACCCCCGACCTTGATATCCCGTTGATCCTGAGGGGCGGGGGCCGGGAAGGAGTCAGGCCGTGGCGGTGGAGGGAGCCACGGGCTGAGCCAGCTTAGCTGGACGCTGACTTCTGCCCGCGGGCTGTCTTCCCTGGGCTCTGCGGGAACCGGAGCCCCTCTGTTGTGGACCGGTGCAGGACTGTTGTCTCTGGGTCTGTCCATGAAAATGGCTTTGGTTCCTACAAAAGGAACTAAGCTTTGGTCGGTACATTGCCTGGACCGACCTCACCGCCTTCCCGGCCTCGTGGGGCTTGGTGAAAACCTTCTCAGAGGGTGCACCAAAAAGAACCTCTCTTTCCAAAGAGGCGTTCATGATGTTCTTCTGGACGTCCGGGGTTAATCCGGAGACACGAGGCCATGAGTGTCTCCGGAGGCATACACCTGAAGCTGCCGCTCTGGCCGAGGAGTCCACGGAATCATACGCGGCTCGCAGGACCTGGGTTTCCACGTCTGAACCCGTACGGAGGAGCTGCAACATCTACTTCTGCTCACCTTCTGGCAATTTCTCCGCCAGATCCAGTCCCTGTTCCCACAAAGCATTTTGGAACTGCACCATGTGGGTCAAGTAGTTCAGGGATCTGATGGCGCAGGTAGCGGAAGCATACGTGCGCCTGCCCATAGCGTCCAGCTGATTAGACTCTGGGTCCGGTGGCAGGGTGCTCAAATGTAGCGGTCTCTGGGTCCGGTCATGAGAGGCTGTGATGACCAGAAAGTCGGCCAGAGGATGTTGAGCCAAGTACTGGTCCTCCTTAGGAGCCTTGTACAGGCAGTCAGCTTTTTTCCGCATCGACGGGAGTGAGTGTGGACGCTTCCACGCTGCCTTGGTGATGTCCACAAAAGTGTCCACCAAGGGTGGTGCCACCACAGGCTTGGGATCCTTCTGCCGAAGATATCTAGCAAGGCGTAGTCTCTCGGGGTCTAACTCTTCTGCATCCCAGCCCATGTTCTCTTGGATATGTCTCATGATTTCCGCGAACGATGGGTCATCCGGAGGAGATCTAGGAAGCTCACGTGGGTCCGGAGAGGGGATCGGAAGGGGAGAGAGGGATCTGGATCTCACCGAGGACTCCGATCCTGTATCCTCCGAAGGCGAATGGTGGGCTCTTCTGGGTCTCTTAGGACTGGGTGACCCTAAAGAGAATCTAGACAAAGGTCTCCTATCTGGTCTTCGCCTTGGAGGGTCCATAGGCTCCTGGGGGAGAGGTTCTTGGCCTGCTGCCCCGGGTGGAGAAGGGGTCGCAGGTGGCGGAGGAGGTGGTGTGGGAACCACATTCTTTTTAATGGTATCCCACCAGTAGGTAAAAAGCTCCTTAACCTCAGAAAAAGAAAGGTCCGATGACGGACCGGTCGTCTGGTTCCAGCGTCGGCTCTTCAGGGGCCTCAGGTTGCGAGGAGGGTTCCCTGGGAGGCTCAACAGGACCGGGTTCGACCGTCTGGTCCTCGGGCTGCGTCAATTCCTCCTCCGTGATAGTGTCCTGACCGACGTCGGTAGGAGGCGTCAGGGCCCTCTTCTCGACTCGTGCGGATGTCGGCCCTCCTGCCGACGACCGAGAGGGTGAAGGCCTGACCGGCGACGGGCATCTGGCGGTCGACGGCTCCTGGGACCTGTGATAAGTGGCCGACGTCAAGTCCGATGGCTTCTTATGCAAGGTAAGCTCCTTGGTCTTCCGCTGGGGAGGAGGAGGCAAGGAGGCAGACCTGACATCGGGTTCGGAATGGCGGGAACCCGACTTGTGGTGATGATGATGGTCCCCCGACCTAACCAGGGCTTTTGAAGAAGAGGACGAAGAGGGCCTGGAGGTCTTGGCCTGTGAGGAGGAAGAGGAGCCCGAAGTTTTCTTCACCGCAGCGGAGGGAGGCCGAGAACGGGCCCGGGATGGCGAACGGTCGGACCGGGAGCCGGAACTACAGAGTCGGAGGCCCTAGACGGGGACTTGGATGGAGCCTTCTCCCTGTGCTTCTCAGAATGTTTCCGGGCTTTCTCAGCAGAAATCCCCTTGGAGGTGTCCATGGCCCTAACTTTCTCCTCGAGTAGGAACACCTGCAGAGCCTTCTAGCGACGGATCCGGGTCCGGCTGTTGAACCCTTGGCAGAAAATACAGGACCGGGTATCGTGGTCTGGGCCTAGGCACCGGACGCAGGCCGAATGCGGATCCTCGAACGGGATTTGCTTCCCACAGACGCACTTCGAGGGATGGCCTTCAACGGAGGTTGGAGAGGACATCAGACAGCAACTGAGCCGAAAAAATGAACTTTTTTCCCGAAGAAAGAACTTAACCATGCGTCGCGCACTCAAAACGATCTGAAGGGTCGAGGCACGCAAGTCGACGGCAGGAAAAGAACTGGGGAATCTAAGGACCGCCTCACGTACTATGCGCTGACATCGGAGGCAGTACTGACGCTGGGCGGTCCCCGCTGAAGTTAGCTAGCTAGAAGAATTAGTGGGTCCTGCCGCCGCCGCTTCAGTCCTAATGGTGTTACTCTGCTGCAAGAGCTGTATCTCAAGTAAGATTGGCGGATATGGATTGTGGGAGCTGGAGGTGGGAGACCCCCCCATCTTTAGTGACCAGGTCCACCTCTACGGATTTGCTCTGTGGATTTTTACTTTGCCTCATGCACTTGGCCAGTGATGAGGGAAGTACCCAGACGTGGGATTGGAAGGAAAATTCCCTCTAGGAGTCGAAGGCTCTAAGGTGGTTTGGGGAGCCACCAATTGGAAAACTGGTTCATTTCCCAAAATGGACTGCGGATCAAGTGGCCGGCGGGCGAGCCGGGCCAGTGGGGAAAACCAAGTAGTGTACAAGTCGGGCTGTGTACCCAAAGCTGCGTGCAAGTTCGGGCTGTGTGCCTGGTGGGTTCAGAGCCTGAGGGCTGGAAATAGTGAAGTAGTGTTCTGTTGTCACTAATCTGCATTACCAGGAATGTAGCCCCGTAGGGGGTCCATCTATGCTTTGTTCAGCTTGGATGTGAATAAAAGCCACACTGTAGAATCCCATTCCTGGTTTTGACATTACAGTTATTAAGGCCCTGTGTCTGGATTTCTACTTGGATGCCCCCAGCACAGTAGCCAAACCTAGGCCCCTGTGCCGAGTAACCTCATCCTCCCTGAATCCAGTCCCCACCAGGTACTGCTGTCAGCTTCAACAGCATGCCACCTGTCGTTTTGCAAAAAGGCAGGGGTCCGGGGGTTACATGTGCATTAGTTCGAATGGCTTGCCCATGAGCTTAGCCAATGCCAGCAGTAGATCCCACGGAGGTGGAGGTTCTCACACCGGAGGGGATATGTGATCGAGGCCATTGAAAAAGCGCCCTACCACCTTCTCCTGCACTGACTGCTTCCCGTCCTGCGCCCGTTAAGCAGAGATGGCTGCCAGGTGCAACTTAAGGGTAGTTGCCCTTAGCCCTAGCTGAGAAAGGGACCACAGGTAGTCCAGAATGCTAGCCTAAGAACAGGAGGAAGGGTCCAATCCTTTATCCTGACACCAAATGGAGAATCTCTTCCATCTGAAGGCATAGCATTTTCTGGTCGACTCCTTACGGGATGCCTCAACAATGTTGAGGACCTCGTCGGAAAGACCCAAGGTCTGGGAACTCTAGCCGCTCAGGAACCAGGCCGTCAAGTGCAGGGATTGAAGGTCCGGGTGGAGTACCTTCCCCTTGTTGACTGAGATCACGTCCGGGAGGGCTGGAAGCCGTCTTCCGAGCCTGGAGCTGAGGCTGAGGAGATCTGGATACCAGAACTGGTGAGGCCAGTCTGGGGCTATCAGAATCACCTGCACCTTGTCCCTCTTTGCCCTGAGAAGCACCTTGTGGATAAAGGGAAATGGATGGAAGGCATAGAAGAGGCCAGAGGTCCACAGCCTCGAGAAGGCTTCCCCCTGCAGTAAGCCCTGCTGAGGGGGGCGGGCATGAAACAGCCTCAGCTTCGCATTCTCCCTGGAGGCAAACAGGTCCACCTGAGGAGTGCCCCAGTGGGAGAACAGATCTTGTACTACCTCCGGCAGGAGAGACCACTCGTGAGATGCAGCACCTATCCGGCTGAGGGCATTGGCCAGAGTGTTGGAGGCTCCTGCCACGTGGATGGCTAGGAGATCCGCCTCCAGTCTGCTCACGAGAGACCAAGTGCGGACAGCATCCCTGCACAGAGCCAAGGAGTGCATCCTGCCCTGACGGTTTAGGTAGTACATGGTTGTAGTGGTGTCCGTCTGGACCACTTGACCCTGTACAAACGGAGCGAAGGCAGTGAGGACTAGTCGGACCGCTCAAAGCTCCAGCAAGTTGATATGGCATCGAGACTCCTGAGGGGACCAGAGGCCATGTGCTCTGAGCTCCCCCAGATGGGCACCACAACCCATCAGAGAGGCGTCGTCAGAGTGACCGTCGGCTCTGGGCAGACAAACAGGATACCCTCCTGCATATTAACTTGAATGAGCCACCACTGGAGGCTGTTCCACATCTCCTGGGTCACTGTCACTGGCTGGTCCAGAGGACCGGAGCACTGTGACCACTGGCGGGCTAGCCCCCACTGCAGGGGATGCATGTGCCAGCAGGACCAACAGACTACACTGGTGCTGGCCGCCATAAGGCCCAGGAAGTCCCGGGCAGGGCGCAATTGCCCAACCAGAAATGACTGCGTAAAGGAGGAAAGGACCTTGGCCCTGTAAGCTGGGAGCCGTGCTCTGGCTCGAAGAGAGTCGAGCTCTGCCCCGATGAACTGAGTCACCTGCGTTGGCACGAGTTCCGATTTGGCCTCGTTGATGAGGAGACCAATCTGAGAGCAGACCTGCAGGGCTAGAGCCTTGGACCGCTCCACCTCGAACTTGGAGGGGGCTGCAATCAGCCAGTCATCCAGGTAAGGGGCACCCGGACCCTTCGGCGCGGCAGTAATGCTGTCACCACTGCCATGCATCTGGTGAGGACACTGGGAGCTGGAGAGAGGCCGAAGGGCATGGCCGGAACTTGTAAAGTGATCCCTCTGCCCTGAAGTGGAGGAATCGCTGGTGAGACGGACGGATTGGGACGTGAAAGAACGCGTCCTGGAGGTCCGGAGAACAGAACCACATGCCTCATTCCAAGGATGGAATGATCTGAGCCAGAGTGACCATCCTGAAGGTACAAGACCTTAGGAACTTGTTCAGGTCATGCAGGTCTATAATGGGGCGCCAGCCCCCCTGTCCGTTTTGGGACCAGGAAGTACCTGGACACAAATCCTGGGTCTGGAGGAGGATCCGCCACCTCCCTGATCACCTCCTTCTGGAGGAGCAGGGCAATGTCGGCTCGATGAGCCGACAGAGAGGCTGCGGAACCCATAGACCCCCGTGGGGCGACGGCTCGATAGGGTGGGGACTGCTCGAAATCCAGAGGCAGACTCCTGCCTACCACTTCCAACACCCAGCGGTCCGTGGTGATATCGGACCAGGTGGAAAGGAAGTGGCAGAGCCGTCCCTCAACGGGAGGAACCCGGGGAGGAGTGACGAGGTTGGGGGCGACACCCCTCAACCCGTCACTGGGCAGACTTGGAGGAAGGGCCGGCCGAGGAGCCACCTGGACCTTTCCCTCCCGGCTTCCTGCTGGAGGAAGTAGCAGGCTTGGCTTTGGGGTGCCAAGTGCGAGCCTGCTGGCCCTGATGCTGGTGTTGCTGGGCCGGACGTGCCGCAGGGGCTGAAGGACCAAAGGGCTTATGCTGCTGCTAGCGGCCTTTGTCCTTCTGGGCAGAAGTGACAGAGTCCAAGGTGGCATTGGACTCTCGATCAGTTGGAAATGACCCTCCACCCCGGGACCGAACAAGTTGGTACCCAAGAAGGGAACGTCTGCTAGCTTGTACTGGGTATCCGCCATAAAGGTGGAGATCTGCAGCCAAGCTCTGCGGCACATGGCCACTGCGGCCACTACTGACCGGGCACATGAGTCAGCGATGTCCATGGAAGTTTGGACCTGCTGTTTGGACACCGCCCTTCCCTGATCCCACACCTGCTTGACCGTTGTTTGAAGATCAGCTGGCAGATGAGGAATCACCTCATCTAGGGAGCCCAAAAGGGCGTATGAAAAGTATGCCATCAGGATGGCCCAGCTGGCCTGACGAAGGCCTAGGGAGGCAGTAGCACAGACTTTCCGCCCGGAGTAGTCCAATTTCTTGGACTCCTTATCGGGTGGTTTGTCCACATCCTGAGCGTTCCCGGAACGCCGGAAAATGCTGTCAGTCACTAGCCCCTCCACAGAGTGGTGCTCCAAGAAACCGGAGAGTGAACCAGTGGTAACAGCATACTTCCGAGCCATCCTGGCCGAAGGTACTGGACAAGAAGCTGGTCGCTGCCACAGCTCCAGTGCCGGGCCAACAATGGCTGCGGCCACCGGGAAGGCCTCCGTAGGGGAATCCCCTCGGTCCAATATCTCCGTGAGGGGATACTTGGCCCATTCTGAAACAGGGTCGAGCTTCATCCCAGTGGACTCTTGAGATGAGTCGAAGCATTCCAAGGAAAGTACAGTTACGTAAGAACTTACCATAACAGTAGATCTTCGAGAACAGCTCTTGCAGCAGGTTACACCATTAGGACTGAAGCCGTCAGGCGCCAGGACCCCACAGAAATTTTCTAGCTAGCAGTCTTCAGCGCGGACCGCCTCCGACGTCGGTCCTGCCCCTGACGTCAGGCACAGTACATAAGGAGGCGGTCCCCCCACAATCCTCAGTTCTCCCGCCGAAGACTCCCGGCCGCTGGATGACATCAGAAGAGGAGACCGAGGATCTGCCACCAGATGGCCAAGACTATAAATCAGAACGTCCCGTACCGTAAGATGGATGTTTGGCTACGACCTACCTCCAAAAGAAGGGGGATGGTGGGCGGGTAGGTACCTGCTGCAAGAGCTGTTCTCGAAGATCTACTGTTATGGTAAGTTCTTACGTAACTGTACTATCTTACTTCGAGATACAGCTCTTGCAGCAGGTTACACCATTAGGACTGATTTCCAAGCAATCGTGGAAATCTTACTCCACTGGGAGGAGGAAAGAGAGAAGTCTCAATATAACTCGAGCCTAGGACAGAAGTCCCTGAAGGATGGCTAGGCCGAACACGGCTCTTCGTCTCAATGCAATGTCCAGGCTGTAATGCCTGATAAAGGTATGCACAGAGCTCCAAGTGGCTGCAGCGCAAATAGCTGAGGTGGAGACGTTCTTTAACGCTGCAAAGGAAGTGGCCACCCCTCTCATGGAATGACCCTTGACCACGCCCGGCAAGGGTTTATTGCACTTATAACAGAATGTGATGCACCGGATGAGCCACCTCGAGAGAGACTGCTTAGAGACAGGAGCCCCTTTCATTCTGAAAGCAAAGGACAAAAGTTGATCCGCCTTTAAAACTCTTTGGTTCTGGTCAGATAATATCTGAGACACCGATGCCGCGTCGGTGTGCAGCAGGGCTTCTCCTCGGTTAGTGTACCTTGGGAAATACACTGGTAAATCAATATCCTGGTTAAGAGTGAGGGCAGAAACCACCTTAGGCAGAAACTTTGGGTTTGTCCTCAGGGATACCCTATCCTGATGGAAAACTAAATAAGGCTCTTTGCACATTAGTGCATGCAATTCGTAGATCCTTCTCGCCGAAGTAACCGCAACTAAAAATAACGTTTTCCACGACAGAAAACGTAGCTCGCAATCCGTGGCTGGTTCAAAAGCTGGCAGCGTAAACTGCTCCAGGACGAAGTGTAAGTACCAAGGAGGAATCGGATCCTTGACGGGCGGCCTAAGATGGAGGACTCCCCTTAAAAAGGGACAAGTAGTGTCCAGCTGGGCCACCGTCCGATGGCCTATTGGGGCATGGTAAGCAGAAATTGCACAAAGGTGCACTTTAATCGAGGAGTAAGCCAGTCCAGAATGGAAAAGGGAAAGCAGGTAGTCCAGAACCAGCTTTTCAGGACATTCTAACGGCGAGAAGCCGCGCGCTTGAGCCCACAAACAGAACCTACGCCATTTCATGGCGTACGTCGAGTGGGCTGCCGGTTTTCTAGTGGCAGAGAGCACCTCTGCCACTTCTTGTGAGACCCTGTATCGCATCATGGCTATGTCTCTAGGAGCCAAGCGTGCAGGTTCAAGGAGCATAAGTCTGGATGAACCAATGAACCCGTCTCCCGAGACAACAGATGGGAGCTGAATGGTAAACAAACTGGAGGTTCCCAGGACACCTGATGCAGAAGAGGGAACCAAATTTGCATGAGCCAAAAAGGCGCGATCAAAATGAGCGTTGCCTGCTCCCTGCGAAGTTTCAAGAGAAAACTCTGGATCAACAGGAAAGGAGGGAAGACATAGAGAAATCTGCCCGCCCAGGAGAGGCACAACGCATCTCGCCAGAAAACACCAGGCCCTGTATCTAGCGAGCAAAAACTGGGCAGTTTTGCGTTGAATGGGGACGCGACAAGGTCTAACTCTGGAGTGCCCCATCTGTGAAACAGATCCTCTGCCACCTCCTGTAGAAGTTCCCACTCGTGGACTCTGGCCTGAGAGCAACTCAGGCTGTCTGCGACGGTGTTGTCCACTCCCAGGACGTGTACTGCCACTAGGTTTGCGCTGTGTTGCAATACCCCTCCCACACTCTCATGGCCTCCCTGCAAAGCAGGTAGGAGTGAGTGCCTCCTTGTTTGTTGAGGTAATGCATCACCGCGGTATTGTCTGTTTGTGACAGGAGTGCACCCGGTGGAATCTCCGACTGGAAGGCCTGCAGAGCGTAAAGAACTGCCCTCATTTCCAAAATGTTGATGTGTAGGTGAGATTCCTGGGCTGTCCAAAGGCCCTGAGACTGCACACCGTCTAGGTGTGCTCCCCACCTGAGCCCTGAAGCATCTGTGGAGAGAGTCACTGTTGGAGACGACTCAGCAAAGGGGACCCCCACAGAGAGGTTCCCCGGATTTAGCCACCATTGCCAATCCCGAATTACGGCATTCGTGATTCGGATTGGATGCTGCAGATGGTCTTGCCTTTCGTCCCATTGCATCCTTAGCATCCACTCGGTTACCCGCATGTGGAGACGTGCCAGCGGGACTGTTGCAATGGCCGCAGCCATGTGTCCGAGCAGGCGAAGGACCGATCTGGCTGGGACGGTCTTCCTCGCCGACAAGTCCCTGATGAGGGATCTCATGTGTTCCGCTCTGTCTGAAGGAAGAAAGGCTTTCCCTCTGACGGTGTCCAGGACTGCTCCTATAAACTGCAGTTCCTGGGACGATACCAGGAGTGACTTCTCATAGTTGATGAGGATACCCAGTGATTGAAAAAGGGACTGGGTGTCGTGAATGGCCATCACTAGTGCCTCCCGGAACCGCCTCCCCATCTTTAAATTGTGTTCCCTTGTTCTTGCACATCTCTTTTTCTGAAAGATGCTGCCCTCTTGGACTTTGTTGATTCCACTGAGGCACTTAAAAGTTTCTACCATGTCTCCCCCCCCCCTTTCCTCAAGGGTATACATATTAAGCTCCTTCAGTCTCTCCTCATATGGCTTCTCTAGCAGGCCCTACACCATTTTAGTTGCCCTCCTCTGGACTGCCTCTATCCTGTCTATCCTTGGGCGGAGAAGGAGGGGGTGGAGGCGGAGCCGCAGTAGGAGGAGGGTGCGTGGCGACCACATCTTTCCTGATGGTGTCCCACTAGAAGGTAAAGAGCTCCTTTACCTCTGTGAAATTCAAGCCCGGCGACAGGCCGGGCGCCAGTGGCCTGTCGGCGGGATCGGGCGTCAGGTCCCCAGGTGTCTCCCGCTCCAGAGAAGGTTACCGTGGGAGCCCAACATCTTCGGTGTTGCCCGCCTGGTCCTTAGGCTGAGTGGTATCCTCCTCCGATAAGTCCTTCCAACCGACATCAGCCGGCGAAGGTGCAGTCCTCTCTCTGGGGTAGCAGGCGATGATTGCCTGGCTGACGCCCCTCGAGGCGACGCCTGGCGGTGACGTGGTGTTTTGCTGTCGCCTACTCCTGGGAGCGCTGGTGATGCTTGGCCGACGTCGGGTCTGGTGTCCATTTTAGGGACGTCAGGTCCTTAGTCTTACGAGGGACCTGGTCCGACCCACCCGGAGGCTGGGAAACCGACCTGGCGTCGGAGTCCCGACGGCGGGAGGAGGATTTGTGTTGCTCCCCAGACTTGGACGAGGCCTTAGATGGAGGGGACAAAGCAGACGGCCTGGAAGTCTTGAGGGGCTGCAGAGAGGAGGAGCCACTGGAGGATCTGACCTGAAAATGAGCCCTGGAAGGAGAGCAGTCTGACCACAAGCCGGAGCTTCGGGAGTCTGAGGCCCTCGCTGGGGACCTGGGCCTATCCTTCTCCTGCTGTTTCTCCCGGTGTTTGTGGGTTTTCCCCGATGACTCCCCCCTGGATGAAGGTTCCCTATCCATGGTCTTCAGTTTCTCTTCTGAGAGAAACGCTTGAAGGGCCTTCTGGCGGTGGATCCTGGTGCGATTATTGAAGCCCTGGCAGAAGGAGCAGGCCTTGGTGTCGTGTTCCGGGCCTAGGCAGCGCACGCAGGCTGAGTGAGGATCCTTGAAGGGGATCTGTTTGCCGCTGGCGCACTTCGATTGGTGACCTTCCAGAGAGGTGTTAAGAGGACATTAGATGAATCCAAATCTGTGAAGAAAAGAGAGACGTCGTAGTTCTAAGTTAAATGCATGCGCTAGAAAGGGACAGAGAGGCCGATGCTTGCAATGTCGACAGCGGGAAAAGAACTGGGGGTTGTGGGGGGGGGCAGCTTCCTTATGTACTATGCCTGACGTCGGGGGGCGGGACCGACGTAGGGAGCGGGATCGACGTCGAAGGTGGTCCCCGCTGAAGACTGCTAGCTAGAAAATTTCCATGGGGTCTTGGCGCCTGACAGCTTCAGTCCTAATGGTGTAACCTGCTGCAAGAGCTGTATCTCGAAGTAAGATCGAGGATGGGCTCTCGTCCACCAACTGACCCCAGAGGACTCCAGGTCAAGCGGCCTGGAGAACAAGGAGTCTGCGAAGAGCTGCTGAGCACCTAAGCCACCCTCCACCTGCCGAGGTCGATCAGGAGTGAGGGTGACCAACAACCGGTGGGGCAAGCCCTGACCAAACCGAGAATCCTTGGTCGAGGACCCAGTTTTAGGTTGTGGAGGCGGGGGTTCCACCACAATGGGTGGCGCAGCCAGTTTCAGCAGAACAACCAGTGCCGGCTTCGGCTCCTCTACTACTATGAGGGGTTGTTTCGGCCGCTCCAGTGACAGCCACTCAATGGCCTGAGAAGGCAATGGAGTAGGCTTATTCCCGGAAAATAAGAGCTGCTGCCACATTAGATCCTCGTAGCGCCGACGCAACTTGCGCCAGAGCCTATCTTCCGAAGATGACGACGAGGACGAGCGGCGCCGCCGCTTTCCATGGTGCAGAGACTGAGACCGCCGACGTCGGTGTGACCGGCTGGGCCTGGAAGAGGTCGGAGATTTCGAAGGTGGGTCTGAGATGGGGCAGGGGAAACCCGCTCCTCCCTCGGTTCAGGGACCTTAACTGGGGACTCCAGCACAGCAGGCACAGGCAAGTCCTCGATTTCCACCCAGCGGAACCAGTGAAGAAGGGTTGTCGGCTTCTCCAGTCGACAAACTGTCCGACGGGGTCGAGCAGGATCTCGACCGCATCAATGGTTGTCTCGGCCAGCTGACCTGACAGGGACACCGTGAAGCCAGCGGCCTTAGCCGCAACCTCGACCGAACTGGAGTGTCGACTATCCAGGGAAGGGGACCTTTCCTGCTCCCATGAACGTCGACGGTGGGACTTACCTTTGGAGTCCTTCTTTCTGGACCGAGAGGAATGTCCCGAAGGCCCTTCTCCTTCGTGGAGTGGGACTGGCAAAGCTCCTTGAAAGAAACTGTAGGAGGAGCCCAAGGAGAGCGGGATAAAAGCCACGACCGAGGATGATGATGCAGCCTGGGCATGCCTCCTCCTCGGGACAACTGTCTGTTGAGCTGTTCAGCACAGCCATGGCCCGGACACATGTGGCCTCCTTGTTGACGAGGATAACATTTCGGGTCGCCCCAACACAGCAATCGGGCAGCGATCCTCCAAGACTGAAGCTGAAAAGGATTTGCACAACCTCACAAGCCTGTGAGTCATGGCCGAGTCCAAGGCAATAAACGCACGCGGAGTGCGGATCGGTCCGGGACATCTTCTGCCCACAGGGGCACTGATGAAATCCGGGAGTCAGTTTGTCCATCGCAGCCACAAGGGAAATAGAAGACCGAAGCCTTTTGAATTTAAGAATAAGTTTCAAATTGACCGAAGAGTGTGCTCCAGGCCTAAAACGCAGAGCGCTAAGGAGAGAGCCTGAGCTTCCAAGCGGTAAGGAAGATCTGGCATCATGGGGCGGAGCCGACAGTTTTACCAGCCGGGTGGGTGGGAGGAGCCAGCTTGAAGACCTTCCGGCAAGATTTAAAGCAGCAATGAACCTGCCAGTAAGTGTCGATTGAACAGATCCACGTCCCTAGAACTTGGTTTCCCTTCTTTGCAGTACATACCATACAAAATGAGCTGCTGCATAACAGCAATATTAGTTGTTTCATCCACCAAATACGAAAAAAAATGTGGCAGCCTTCAAATCTGTAAGAACTGATGATCTGACCACCTCACCCAGAGAGAGAACCATTTCTCTGACAGTTCGATCGGAATAATATTTAACAGCATCAGCAATATGTATATTGTCTAGGTATCTGCATCCCAATGATTTGGAGAGATCCTGCAGTGAGCCATATTTTGTTGTGTGAGGCAGCTCATTTTTTTATTAGCCAGTACATGCAATGAAGGGATGCCACAAAAGCTTCTTGTTCCAAGGTCAGGGCCTGCTGCATTGCCTGCTCTATTCCACCTTTTGAAGCTGAAATTCTCAGCTTCCAGTTCAGAAGCAACAACGTGAGCTGAACTGTTCCTCTGCCTTTTTATAGCATCTTCTCTGAATGTCTTGCACTCACTGTGTATCCAAACTGTTCCTGATTTGGGCATCTGTTTATGTTTTATGCAAAATGCACAAAACATGCCATCATTTTCTTTGTACTGTAACTAACAGTATTTTTTAAGCCAGTCCGTATAAAAGCCTGTTGCTCTATGCTTAGAGGTGTTTTTTTCTGTATTACAGGAGGAAGTGCAGAGGAGTCTTTTGGACATCAACGGTGAAATCAACTGGACCAACTGGCACTGTCCCAATCATCGACTCACGATTGTCATCTTGATCAGCATGTTTTTGTTTCTGAGTTAATTTGAAACCAAAGTTAGTTAGTTTCTGCATTGTGTACAATAAAGCTATTTTTTCCTACGTGTTGTCGTGCGTTTGTCAATACATAACGACAGTTTGGTAATGCTGGTTGAGCCCCAAATATTTTTTCTCACACAAATATTTTTTTGTTACCTGAATCAGGGTTCAGAACAAGTGACCACTGACGAAGCAAGACTGCACAACCTGACTGGTGGTGCAGACCCCTTGGTGGCACAGTTAAGGAGACCAGAATTTTTTTTCCCCTCACACAAATATTTTTTTGCTCCCTGAATCAGAGTTCAGTACAAGTGACCACTGACTAAGCAAGGCTGCACAACCTGACTGGTGGGACAGACACTTTATACTGGCTACAAAACAAATCTCTGGTGGTCAGGTTTATTTTTATTTGGTCTAACTCAGGCTAAGGTCCTTCCAGTGTCACCTATCAAAGGGCTGTAAAGCGCACCAAAACGATGATCTTCTGCGCAGTCACTGTGTTTTTTTTTTTTTCTTACTGCAAGTATTTTTTCCTACCGTTCAGCAGTTCAAAGAAAGCTGCTGCCAAGGTCCGCTGTGGAGACCACACGGTGATTCTGCTCCCCTCTCAAATCAAACCTAAATAGTTCTCCTCAAACCTTCAGATCTTTTTTAAGAAAAACTGCCTGCTCAGTCAATTATTAAAACACAGCTAACACCTCTCCAAGAGTCAGTGACTCACAGGCAATCTGTATTTTTTATTCCAGTCACTGCAAGTTATTTTTCAGCGGTCAAATCAGTGAAAGCTGCTGCTCTGTGGAGTCCACACAATGATCTTTCCCTCCCCTGCCCACCTCACTCAGCCCACTTCAAAGTAACAGTAAATTAACAGTAAAGTTCAGTAAAACAGTTTTCACTGTGATCAACACTGCAGTACTTCTTCAACACAGATAGGTTTATGTTTTGTTTTTTGGGGGTTGAGCTGCCTGCTGTCACAAATCAGTAATAGCCCCGACTTCCACACGCTACAAAGCGATCTCAATCCTTGGAAGACAGTCATGCTGGCAAAAGCCCTCGAGTGGCAGCAGACTAGTTTAGTGGGACTTACCCTAAGTGTAGTAGCTGCTCCACTATAGAGCTTCTTGTCTGTCACTCTCCTGCTTCCTCCTTGATTGGTTAAATGATTTGGCGCCTTGCATGGTCTGCTGACTGCTAGACCAACAACCCCGTGATCACCGATGATGCTTCCAGAACTGCGGTTACGTGATCAATACCTCCGTTAGCGTAAGCATCCGCTCCTAGCATGCATGCGCTCCTGGATGCTGGAATCTGATGCTCGCATGCGCTCTACTAGTGCGATCGCGAACATTTAAAGAGACAGTAGCGTTAAGCGCTAGGGCAGCAATCAAGCAGGAAACAGTGGCAGCAATTCAAAATGAGAGACGGACATTCAAGATAGCGTGGCGGCCTGCCTCTCAGTTTTAATGAATGGGGAATCACTGGACCTATTCCTTGCCACTGGCACATGTAACTGTTTATAAACCCACTGCCTAGTAGGCAGGGGTTAATCCTATCTCATGCTCTCAGGGTTTCCCTGAACTTGTGTAACCAAGTCTGAAAGTTGTTCATGCCCTAACGTGTATAATGTTTATTTTATTAACTTGCTGCATCAAATTGTTGAATATTTCTACTTGTTAATGTTACTACTCTTTGTACCAATGTTGGTACTATGTTTAATGTCCATCTACTATGTTTTATCATTTGTGGAATGCTTAGATTCCCCGGGTCGCCACTGAAAAAGGGACTTTGTCTCAGTGGCCTACCCAGTCATCAAAATTCAAATAAAATAAAAAAAACTACAAATATTCTCCACTTATGGAAAGGCCATTATTCAGAAAGTGTTAACTGGATGAAATACTGATGTAAGACCTAGTAATCTAACTTAGAGTTTTGTATATAAATGCAATTTCTTCTTATAGAAAATATCAGTAAGCCTGAAAAAATATAAATGCAGCAGTCTACCTGTCCGATGACTCCAAAGCAAATGGATTTCCAAAGACAGACAAAGAAGCTGCTCCAATATCTGCTCTTAAAACACCCAGGGATGGTTCTGCAGATCGGTATACAGATGGAATTGAGGCTCCACGCACAGGCTTACCAAGGCCCAAGGTTCTGGCTATACGGGAACGGGCAGTCACACTGGTCTTTTCCTAATAACAAAGGATAAAAAAAAAAAAAATCACTTATTGGTTATCTTCTTGCTCACTGGACAAAAGAATGAGATGGGAGGGATGCACGTTGATTTTGTTAAGTACACCAGCTGGCTTCCCGGAATGTCAGTGGGCCCAGTGGCTTTTCCTAAACAGTAGCCCTGCTGGCCAATGGATGCAAAAGCTGTTGTAATTCTAAACTTTGTATCTAGGGAAGGGATCAGCTCTTGACATACAGTGTACTGAATGGTATCCATATGGAGTATACAGAGACCATGCTACTAACGAATCACACAGATCCTAAATAAGTGATACTCTACTGATGGCAGAGATTCCACATAAGTATGACTGGTTATGGAATACAGGAAAAGATTATATAAAAATTTAAACTACTACTGAACAAAGACTCAAATGAACATGTTAATTACTGTCTGTCCCTCAGTAACATCACTTTCTTTATCAAGATTCCATGAAATGACTGTTGCCTTGATTTGACAGATTATTTTAAATATTCAATATCTCCGGACCATAGCCCCCTAGAGGTCAGCCCAATATCTTGTCTAAAAGATTTCCATGGGCAATCAGAAGTTTAAGGTATCTAGGAAACTTTCCTTACCATCAAAGTTATAAGAGTTGTTTGAAAAGTGACAACTAACAGTAAAAGCACCAGAAATATTTCTGGATATTAATTTTGGAACTTGAAAGTCTCAGACACTTGGTTTTAAAATACTGTGTTCAAGTACAGTATATATTACATTTTACAAAATTAGCTTGAGATGCTGGGAGGTTGGATACCTTTTACTGGACCAACAAGAGTCTTCTACAAAATGGAACTCTACACAAACTTTCAGGTCCCTTCTTCAGATGAATGACAAAACTGAGCAACACAAGCAGTATATGTGTATGTGTATGTATATGTATAAGAGTGTGTGTGTGTGTGTGTGTGTATATGCATGCTATGGAGCAATGTATAAAAATAACAGAAGAGAATTACAGGAATGGTAGACAGTGAGAAGCTCAATTTTCTACCTGCTCAGTTTATTTCTACATTGCTCAGTTTGATTTCTATATTTTTCTCCCACCCACGTGACCCAACCCCGGCCGCTATTAAAGATGCACAAGCTCTGCCCTCCCCACCTCACCCTTCCTACTGGCTGCATACTACCTGCTATCTTAACTCAAGATTTTATACTGTACGGCCTCCAGAGGGATCTTTTGCTACACTGATTTTTTTCCAGCTCCTAGTCGTGGTGCTAAGTCTGTACTTGCTCACCTGCTGCAGGCTAAAGCCTTCCTGGCTAAAATGCACAAGCTCACCCCAAGTACCCTTACCCACCATCTTATCCTAACAGGTCACAATGGAAGCCCTAACACCAAAAAAGAACATCACCTCAATTATGACTTTGGCTCCTACCTCCACTGCCACAAGAGCAGCACTACTGGACTTTTTTTGCATCAGTTAAGGGTCCATGGACCCCTTTTATGATTCATCCTCAAAAGCATTATTGGGTGTTGTATAATGCACATCCTCGGATTACTGTACTCTCTGATCCCATAGTCTTCCTCACAGTAAGCAGAAAAGGAGCCACCGCATCAAAAGGACTGTTAAACTCTCATCAAAGCTGTTAAGGTAATATCTCCTTAGAATTACCCTCCTGTTGCTTCTACTTCCTGGCAGCATTCACCCTAACCCTGGGCCAGGTGGCCAGACCCTAAATGGTACTTTCCATAAATAGGGTACTATAAAACTAGCTACAATCAACATGTGTAGTCTTTTGTGCAAAATCGACATCCTCAAAGTCCAGGTCGCACTGCATGATCCTGATATCCTGTCAAATGTAGAAACCTGGCTGTCCCCCAAAATACCTGTCTCAGTGGTAGCCCTACCTGGTTATACCATATTCAGGCTGGACAGGTCATCCAAATGTGGAGGTGCCTGCAGTAGACCTAGGATGCCCCTTCTCAGGTACTGCCAATTAAAGTGCTCCTGGGGGCCCACTGTAAAACACTCATGGTATTCTCAGTCTACATACCCTCTAAAGACCCTACCACAAGCCTAAACAGCATACTGGACCACCTCGTGCTCAAAATCACATCACCGAGACAATACTTTCTGGAGACTTCAATACCAACTGGCTGTCTCCAAACATTGGTCCTATAAAGAATGCCTTTTCTGCCCTTCACTTCACTCAACTTGTCAGCTTCCTAACTAGAATAAACTATAAGACTGGAACAAGCACCACCCTGACCTGGATAATCTCCAATCACCCAGATCACATATCTGATCTAAATGTTCACCCTGACTCCCTTTGTGACCACTCCCCCATTTCCTGCAGCCAGACCAACAAATCTCACATACTCACCTCCTCAAACTATCTACAATACAGTGCTAAAAAAATGGTCATCTTGATCTCTTAAACAGCAGCTACTCTACCAGAACTGGTCTCTACTGGACTCCACAGACAATATCAATGTGGCGCTTGAACACTTCATTAAGGTCTTCAATGCAGCCTGTGATATACATGCACCATTTAAAAAGATGACGGTTCATGGCATAGTGCATCCCTGGATTACTCCTGATATCGCTGGCATGAAACAAAGGGACCATCGATGGTACCGAGCTAAAGCCTCTGGTAAGCAACAGGACCTGCAAGCATATAAAGCTGTAAGGACTGCCTGCACTTGGGCTATTCAACAGGTTAAAGTAAACATCACAGAGAGCTGCTTACCAACACTTGCAGGGATAGCTGAAAATTCTGGTCAGACATCAATAATATTACAGGCAAAGACCTAAAAGTGTCAACCTCAATGCTAAACCTGGATGGTACGTCAACCTTGGACCTGCTTAAAATTGCAAATGCTTTTAATGATGCCTTCACTAACTTGAGCAGTGTCCTTCCACGTGACTTCTTTGTTGATACCTCAGCAAACACAGCTTGTTACTATACAGACAAGGCCCCTGGACACCACCGTTTCTACTTTAAAAAGGTCACTACTACCCAGGTTAGAAAACATCTGAATAAAGTACTGGGAAAGTCTAGACCTGAAACTTACTGCACTTACCTTAGGGGAAGAGCTATTACCCATAACGAAGATCCTTAACCTCTCTCTAACCCTGTCACAGTTCCTGCAGATACGGAAAACAGTCCTAATGACCCCAGTACACAAATCTGGTGATCAGAGCTTGCTTAACAACTACAGGCCTATATCAATCCTTCCTTCCCTATCAAAAGTGCTGGAACATATTGTTGCCAATCAACTTGTGGCTTACCTCCAAAAATACTCCAACGAAAGTCCGCAACAGCACGGTTTTCGGAGAGGACACAGCACCACCACTGCACTCCTTGAATTTACCAGCTTCATTCAGCAATCTTTGACCAAGGCTAGCTTGTAGGAGCAGCCTTCATAGATTTAACGAAGGCATTCAACACAGTTAACCACCCGCTCCCTCTTCCTCGATCACCCAACTAAAACTGGTCTTTCTAGCAATACACTGGAATGGTTCAGACGCCATCTTGGAGATAGGGCCCAATGGGTGAAAACAGCTAATGTTGCCTCCAATCGTCAGGTCTGGAGTACCTCAAGGCTCAATACTGGGTCCACTCCTATTCAGTATATTTCTGAACAACTTGCTGTCACTGTCAGCATGTCACCAACAGACCCTCCTTTATGCCAGTGACGCGGTCATCTTTGCAAGCCACATGGACCCCAGCCTGCTTGAATGCAAGCTTCAACTTGGCTTTGAGGAAGTTGAACAATGGTTTAGTACACAAACTAGTACTAAACCATAAGAAAACAAAAGTGTTGTTTTCGTCTTCCCGTAATAACAAGTATCATCCCCTTATGATCAGAAATAGCTTAGGAGCCCCCACCCCCACCCCCCTGACAAATCCAGCACTTTAAGTACCTAGGTGTAACCCTTGACAATCATCTCACCTACATACCGCACATTGAGAATGTTGCCAGGGCAGTCAACATTAGGATTGGGCTGCTCTAGAGATATAGACAATGTCTGACTCCAGAAGCTCTCAAGCTTGCAATTTACAGCTCGGTCCTATCAGTCATTGATTATGGCTTGGTTATATACGGAGCTGCTACCATTACCTCATTCAGAAGGCTAACTGTCGTTCTGAACAAAGTGTGCAGACTTTAAAAGGGTGCTGCTCATCTTACTCACATGTGTGAACTTTACGCAATCCGGGTGGCTCCGGCTCAGTGGCAGGATCAAATACCTAATGTGCTTGCTTACTAAAAAAGCACTCCCTGGGCTCCTGCCTCTAGGGATTGGTAGCCATCTGAACACATCTCTCAAGACCCAACACACACACTTCAACAGCTGAACACCTTCTTGTTCCTAGATGCTGGACTGCCCAATGTCAGCGGATCTATATATAGGGTGCCACTCTGGTACAATGGATTGCGCCATGAATTAACCAACCTACCCAATCTTGGACAGTACAAGCATCTGCTACAGCAGCATCTTGCAACTGAAAGCCACTGTGATTCTATCCTCTATACTAAGTGAACTTGCTCACATCCCCCCTTGACTGCGCTCCCGCCACACCTTAATTTCCACTCCAGTTATCCCAAGACAAGGCCTCTGGCTGCTTCCCTTCCCTGCCTTCCACTCCACCCCCCATTCCCCTCTCTCTCTCACACACACACACACACACACACACTACTCCTCCTGCCCTTTCCCCCTCTCCTGTTCCCTTTTCTTTCCACCCACTCCTTGCCTCAAACATTCTCCTGTACATCACCTCAGTAACTCTGACAAAGCCGTTGGCTGCTATCTTTTAACTATGATTCTTTAAAACTCTACTTCCACACTTCCTCCCCCTAGTGCGCTAATATAACTTACTCTCTCGACTATTGATGTTTACCATAATGTATGACGTAGTGCCCATGTTTGCTAGACATTCAATTGTTAGCTCCGCTGTAACTACTGCTGTTTACAATGATATATTGCCAATGTCTTTTTTTTTTTTTTATAAATTTCATCTTTGTTTTTCCAACATACACAGTCGACAGGTCATAAGAGTTACATAATGTTAGTGCATAGTAAGGATCATTGGGAACTTGTCCCTAAATAACTCTGTGTGTCCATATGGCAAAGTAGCATAGTCCTATGTCCCAGTCTGAAATGCATCTCTCAGTCTAACATAAAATTCATCTAAAAAGCTGTGGTTCTATCATGCAGCCTTGACTCCTCTTTGGGTTACAGTCTAAGCTCAATCCCCAGAAAACAGAGATTTAACTGCAATAGCGCCAACCCAGTCCTCCTATATACAGCACATTGGCCTGGTAACAGACCGGTTGTTACTGTTTCAAGGTCTTAGTCTAATGGGGAGGGGGGCCACCAGCATCCTGAGCCCAGGTTCTCATATGGTGTGTGTGAGGGGGGGTGGAGAGGAGAGGTCTAAGGGGCCGGGTGGGGATTATTAAATGGGTTGTGGATGGTGGCAGGTTAAAGAGGAAGACAAGCGATAAAGGTTAAGTACACTTATATGGGTAGAGGGAGTTTTCTTTGGTTTCCCTATCTTACGCTTACAGGATGAAAGAATTGTCCTTTAGCATACAATACAGCTGTCAGCGGGTCCATCTGGAAGTACATTTTTCCTCTCTTTCATTAAGGTTGTACGTTATCTGTTCCATTTGACAGATATGCCTGGAAATCATCCACCAATCTTGTATACTGGGAGTCCTTGTGGTTAACCAGGATTTGGTAACAGCTTTCTTGGCTGCTGCGATTAGGAGATGGAGAAGGTATCTGATATTAGGGTTTCTCAGTTATTTAGGGAGAAGTAAGAAAAAGTACATTTTCTCGGTTAACTGGAGCTGCCCCCCCAAACAGTTCTTGAAGGTGGGACTGTAGCTGTGAGATGAAAGGTTGAAGTTTGGGGCAGGCCCACATTATTTACGAGTGTGGGTGGCCCTAGCTTCCTCACACAGGCGCCAGCAGGCGGCTGAACCACTGGGTGTGTAGTGACTAGTAATAATTAGGGTTCTGAAATAACAAATAAGGTTTTCCATGCATATTCATGCCACTGGTGCGAGCTAATGACACGGGATACGTACTGAGAGGCCATTTGCCCCTCCTCAGAGGAAATGGGGAGTTCCAGTTCCTCATGCCATTAGAGCCATATATTCTCTGTAGGGGGCACTTGTTGGGAGTTGAGATCTTGACAGTATGTTGAGACTAAGTATCCCTGACCAGAGGAGGTATTTAGGCGTATTTGTGTATTGACCAAGTGGGGGGATATTTCGCAGGGTAT
This sequence comes from Neoceratodus forsteri, assembly GCA_016271365.2. Classification (NCBI taxonomy): domain Eukaryota; kingdom Metazoa; phylum Chordata; order Ceratodontiformes; family Ceratodontidae; genus Neoceratodus; species Neoceratodus forsteri. The sequence continues at coordinate 678,232,309 of CM028133.1, read as the reverse complement.
GGGCGGCAATGGGTAGGCCTTCGTAATAGTGGCGTCATTGCAGGTAGCAGTAAAAATCCCTACGGGCTAAGCTGTATCAATTTTGGATTTCAGCAAAAGATCACAGTTTTCCCCGAGTTACAATCTGCGCTAGATATTTCAAACCATATCTCTCCCAGTTCGAGAAGCCACGGTTCAGTTTGTTCGGGTAGAAGTGACTAAGGTTTGAAACTGGGCATATAAGGGTTAGAAAAGGGGTTTAGAGCAGTGATTTCCTAATAGAAACCCAAATACTGAGGGAGTATTTTAACCAGGTGTTGGTGAGGTGTATAGGGTGTGGTTCGATGACCGGCTGGTATATAGTTTGGAAATATTCTTTATTGTTAATAAAGGATTGTTCTATCTCTAACCAATGTGGTGTGGTTACTGCATTCTATTAGGCCATCTTGTGTGTTAGAAGAGCTGCCCTGTGATACAGCTGCAGGTCTGGGAGTGACAGGCCTCCCCTTGACCTTGGGAGTGTAAGGACCTTTAGCCGAACTCTAGGTCTCTGCCCTGCTCATATAAATCTTGAGATGTAACGGTTCCACTCTCTAAATCTTGTATTGGGATATGGGGATGGGGACGTTCTGAAACAGGTATAGAGCCCTAGGAAGGGTGACCATCCTAACTAAATCTATTCTCCTAGAGAGGCTTAATGGCAATGTGTTCCATGAGGCTAAATCACATTTCAATTGCAGAGTCAAAGGGATATAATTATTTTTATAGACATCCGTTGGGGTGTGGGCTAAATGGATTCCCAGAAACTTCAACCTCGACAGGGTCCAGCTGCAGGGGAAAAGGCTTTGTATGTGAAGGGATGGAGTATAGCGGTAGGTGAGAATCTCTGTTTTGGCAAGGTTTAGTTTGTATCCCGAAACCTATCCAAAGTCATCTAAAATCAGTTTTATAATTGGGAGCATCTTTTCTGGGTCCTGGAGGTACAACAGTACATGCCCGCATATTGTGCTACACGGTGCTCAGCCCTCCCAAGTCAATCCCGGTGAGATTCTTTGTTTCACGTATATGTTGTGCAAGTGGTTCGATAAAGGCTGAGAACAGGAGTGGCGAGAGGGCATCCCTGTCTGGTCCCCCAGTAGAGCCGGAAGTACCCAGAGTGGTGCCCATCTATCTTCACACACGATTTGGGTGCAGAGTATATATTTTACACAACCCTAATTAAGGGTTGTGGGATCCCCAATTTATTTAGAACCTGGTACAAAAAGTACCAGGTCACCCGGTCAAACGTGTTTTCTGCGTCAAGGTTGACTAGGACTGAGGGGTTATTAGAGATCTGCATCTTATGAGTAACATGTAGGATGCGCTTAATATTATCCATAGTAGAGCGGGTTCTCACACCACCAGTTTGGTCCTTTTCTAGTAGTTAGGATAAATAAGCATTTATACGGTGGGCAAGGATATTCATAAATAATTTATAGTCAGTATTAAGAACTGAGATTGGCCTGTAGGAGCTGGAAAGCTAAGCTTTTTTCCCTGGCTTGGGGAAGACCGAAATGGTCGCATATGACCAAGAGGGTGGGGGTTTGCTCTCCAGTATGGAGTTAAATAGCCCTAAGAGTCTAGAGAGTGTCTGGGGTTTGGTTATTTTATAGAATTCAACTCCATACCCATCTGGCCCTGGGGCTTTGAGGTTTCTGCTTTAGATAGAATAGCCAGTAGTCCCATCTCCATTATTGGGGTGCTTACAGCTTCACTTTGAGCTTCCAAAAGTTAGGGCATGGAGACTGGATGCAGACAATCTGCTATCAGTTGGATGGAGGGGGTCTGTTCAGATGTGTACCGAGCAGCACCCAACGCACCTATGCCTGTGGTCACATGGGCATCGGGGCATAGGAGGCTCTCTGGAGTCGAGGCAGGGAGGACATCGTGGAGACTTGACAACGGCGTGCCGATGCATGCCGTCTGTCTGGATGTTCGTCCTGTGTGCCAACGTCCTAAGGGGGATCGGGGACAAAAACGGTTAAAAAAAAAAAACCTCAGTGGTAGGTATCAACCGTTCTAGGGACGTGGATATGTTGTTCCATCCACACTTACTGGCAGGTTCCTTGCCACTTTAAATCTTGCCAGAAGGTCTTCAAGCTGGCTCCTCCCACCAACCCAGGTAGTAAAACTCTTGGCTCCGCCCCATGAAGCCAGATCTTCCTTACCACTTGGAAGCTCAGATTCGCTCCTTAGCGCTCTGTGTTTTAGGCCTGGATCCACACTCTTCGGTTAAACCGAAACTTATTCTAAAATTTAAAAGTCTTCGGTCTTCTTTTTCCCTAGCGGCTGCGATGGACAAACATACTCCCGGCTTTCGACAATGCCCCTGTGGGCAGATGATGTCCCGGACCGATCCGCACTCCACGTGCGTTTACTGCCTAGGACTTGGACATGACTCACAGGCTTGCGAATTATGCAAATCCTTTTCGGCTTTGGTCTTGGAGGAGTGCGCTGCCCGACTGATTTTGGAGCGCACTGAAAAACATTATCCTCTGGTTAAGTTGAAGGAGGTCCGCTGGGCGGTGTCCGCGGCGGCAGGCTAAGCAGACCAGCTGGAGCAGATGATCGCCCTCGAGGAGGCGGCGGCCAAGGCAGCATCTTCATCTTCCTCAGTTGCATTTATCCCACTCTCCTTGGGCTCTTCTTATACAGCTTCTTTTAAGCAGCTTTGCCAATCCCTCTCCACCAAGGGAGAAGGACCATCGGGACATTCCAGTCGGTCCAAAAAGAAGGACTCCAAAGGTAAGTCCCACCGTCGATGTTCGTGGGAGCGGGAGAGATCCCCTTCCCTGGATAGTCTACTTCGGTTGGGGTTGTGGCTAAGGCCGCTGGCTTCATGATGTCCCAGTCAGGTCAGCCGGCCAAGACACCCGTCGAAACAGTCGAGATTTTTTTCGACCCGGATGGTTTGTCGACTGGAGAAGCCAACAACCCTTCTTCACCGGTTCCCCCAAGGAAAACCGAGGACTTGACTGCGCCTCCTGTGCCGGAGTCCCCAGTTAAGGTCCCTGAACCGAGGGAGGAGCCGGTTTCCCCCGGCCCCTCTCTGATCCACCCTCGGAATTCCCAAAGGTCTCCGTCTCTGACCACTTCCAGGTCCAGTCGGTCCCGCCGATGTCAACGGTCTCGGCACCATGGAAAGCGGCGGCGCCGCTCATCCTCGTCATCCTCTTCGGAGGATAGGCTCTGGCGCAAATTGTGTCAGCAGCTCTTACTGTCCGGGAATAAGCAGACTCAGTCACCTTCTCCGGCCATTAAGTGGCTGTCACCTGAGCGGCCGAAACAACCCCTCATAGTCAAGGAGCGGAAACCCAGCACGGTTGTTGACCGCGGCTGCTCCACCCATTGTGGTGGAACCTCCACCTCCACAACCGAAGACTGGGGCTCCGATCAAGGATTCTCGGTCGGGTCAGGGTTTGCCCCACAGGTTGTCTGTCACCCTCACTCCCAATTGACCTCGGCAGGCGAAGGGTGGCTCAGGTGCTCGGCAGCTGTTCGCAGACTCCTCTGAGTCTGACAACGATGACTCCTTGTTCTCCAGGCCGCTTGACCTGGAGTCCACTGGGGGTCAGTTGGTGGACGCGAGCCCATTCTTGTTCTTAGGAATGCTTCAACTCTTCTCAGAATCCACTGGGATGAAGCTCGAACCCGTTTCAAAATGGGCCAAGTATCCCGTCACGGAGATACTGGACTGAGGGGATTCCCCTATGGAGGCCTTTCTGGTGGCCAAGGCCACTGTTGGCTCGGCCCTGGAGCTGTGGCAGCAGCCAGCTTCGTGTCTAGCACCTTCGGCCAGGGTGGCTTGGAAGTATGCGGTCCCTACAGGTTCACTCTCCGGTTTCTCGGAGCACCCCTTTGCGGAGGGGTTAGTGACCAACAGTGTTTTCCGGCGTTCCGGGAATGCTTGGAATGTGGACAAGCCACCCGATAAGGAGTCCAAGAAACTGGACTACTCAGGGCGGAAAGTATACGCTGCTTCCTCACTAGGCCTTCGTCAGGCTAGCTCGGCCGTCCTGATGGCACACTTTTCACATGCCCTTTTGGGCTCCCTGGATGAGGTGATTCCTCATCTCCCGGCTGACCTTCAAACGACAGTCAAGCAGGTGCGGGACCAGGGAAGGGCGGTAGCCAAGCAGCAGCTCCAAACTTCGTTGGACATTGCTGACTCCTGTGCCCAGTCAGTAGCAGCCGCAGTGGTCATACGTCGCAGAACTTGGCTGCGGATCTCCACTTTTACGGTGGATACCCAGCACAAGCTGGCAGACATCCCCTTCCTGGATATCGACTTGTTCGGTCCCAGGGTGGAGGGTCATCTCCAATGGATCGAGAAGTCCAACGCCACCTTAAACTAGGTCACGTTTGCCCAGAAGGACAAAGGCTGCCAGCAGCAGAGTAAGCCCTTTCGTCCTTCAGCCCCTGCGGAAAGTCCAGCCCAGCAACACCAGCATCAGGGCCACCAGGCTCGCACTTGGCATCCCAAAGCCAAGCCTGCTACTTCCTCCAGCAAGAAGCCAGGAGGGAAAGGCCCAGGTAGCTCCTCGACCAGCCCTTCCTCCAAGCCTGCCCAGTGACGGACTGAGGGGCGTGACCTCCAACCTCGTCACTCCTCCCCAGGTTCCCCCCCGTGAGAGGACGGCTCTGCCACTTCCTTTCCGCCTGGTCCGATATCACACGGACCGCTGGGTGTTGGAAGTGGTAGGCAGGGGTTTGCCTCTGGAATTCGAGCAACCCCCATCCTATCGAGCCGTCGCCCCACAGGGGGCTATGGGTTCCGCAGCTTCTCTGTCGGCTCATCGGGCTGACATTGCCCTGCTCCTCCAGAAGGAGGTGATCAGGGAGGTGGCGGACCCTTCTCCAGACCCAGGATTTGTGTCCAGGTACTTCCTGGTCCCAAAACGGATGGGGGGCCGGCGCCCCATTCTCGACCTACACGACCTGAACAAGTTCCTAAGGTCTCGCAACTTCAAGATGGTCACTCTTGCTCAGATCATTCCATCCTTGGAACGACGCGTGTGGTTCAGTTCTCTGGACCTTCAGGACGCGGTTTTTCACGTCCCAATCCGTCCATCTCACCAGTGATTCCTCCACTTTAGGGCAGAAGGATCCGTTTACGAGTTCTGGGTCATGCCCTTCGGCCTCTCTCCAGCTCCCAGGGTCTTCACCAAATGCATGGCAGTGGTGACAGCATTCCTGTGGTGCCGAGGGGTCTGGGTATACCCTCACCTGGATGACTGGCTGACTGTGGCCCCCTCCAGGTTGAAGGTGGAGCGGTCCAGGGATCTGGCCCTCCAGGTCTGCTCTCAGATTGGCCTCCTCATCAACAAGGCCAAATCTGAACCCGTGCCATCGCAGGTGATTCAGTTAATTGGGGTAGAGCTCGACTCTCTTCGAGCCAGAGCACGGCTCCCGGAGGACAGGGCCAAGGTCCTTTCCTCCTTTGCCTAATCATTTCTGGTTGGGCAACTGCGCCCTGCCCGGGACTTCCTGCACCTTCTTGGCTTTAAGGAGGCCTGCACCAGCGTGGTCCATTGGACCCGCTGGCATATGCGTCCCCTGCAATTGGGGCTGGCCCGCCAATGGTCACAGTGCTCCGGTCCTCTGGACCAGCCAGTGACAGTGAACCAGGAGATGTGGTACGGCCTCCAGTGGTGGCTCGTTCCAGCTCATCTGCAGGAGAGTATCCCGTTTGCCCCGAGCTGGTCACTCTTACGACCAACGCTTCTCTGATGTGTTGGGGTGCCCCTCTGGGGGAGCTCAAAGCTCACAGTCTCTGGTCCCCTGAGGAGTCTTGATGCCACATCAACCTGCTAGAGCTTCGAGCGGTCTGACTAGCCCTTACTGCCTTTGCTCCATATGTACAGGGTCAAGTGGTCCATGTCCAGAAGGACAACACCACGACCATGTACTACCTCAACCAACAGGGCGGGACGCACTCCTTGCCTCTGTGCAAGGCAGTTCTCCACACTTGGTCTCTCATGATCAGCCTGGAGGCAGATCTCCTCGCCATCCATGTGGCAGGAGCCTCCAACAGTCTGGCCGATGCCCTAAACCGGATAGGTGCTGCACCTCACGAGTAGTCTCTCCTGCTTGAGATAGTACAAGATCTGTTCTCCCACTGGGACACACCTCAGGTGGACCAGTTTGCCTCCAGGGAGAATGCGAAGCTGAGGCTGTTCCAAGACCGCATCACTCAGCAAGGCTCACTGCAAGAGGATGCCTTCTCGAGGCCGTGGACCCTGGGCATCTTCCACACCTTCCCTCCATTTCCACTGATCCACAAGGTGCTTCTCAAGGCGAAGAGGAACAAGGCATAGGTGATTCTGGTACCCCAGACTGGCCCCGCCAGTTCTGGTATCCACATCTCCTCAGCCTCAGCTCCAGGCTCCCGAGGCGACTTCCAGCTTGTCCGGACGTGATCTCAGTCAACAAGGGGAAGGTACTCCACCAGGACCTTCAATCCCTGCACTTGACGGCCTGGTTCCTGAGCGGCTAGAGTTCCAGGCCTTGGGTCTTTCTGACAAGGTCCTCAACATCACTGAGGCATCCCGTAAGGAGTCTACCAGAAAATGCCATGCCTTCAAATGGAAAAGATTCTCCATTTGGTGTCTGGGTAAAGGGTTGGACCCTTCCTCCTGTTCTTTGGCTAGCATTCTGGACTACCTGTGGTCCCTTTCTTAGATAGGGCTTTGGTCGACGACCCTTAAGGTGCACCTGGCAGCCATCTCTGCTTACCGGGCACGGGTTGGCAAGCAGTCGGTGGCACAGGAGAAGGTGGTTGGACGCGTTTTCAAAGGCCTTGATCACATATCCCCTCCGGTGCGAGAACCTCCACCTCTGTGGGATCTACTGCTGGTACTGGCTAAGCTCATGGGCAAGCCATTCGAACCGATGCACAGGTGTGACATCTCTCACTTGTCATGGAAGACCGCCTTCTTGGTGGCTATCACGTCAGCTAGAAGGACGGGAGAGCTCCAGGAGCTTTCCATCGAGTCTCCTTATCTGGTCTTCCATAGGGACAAGGTTGTCCTGCGCCTCCACCCGAAATTCCTGCCGAAGGTGGTGTCGGAGTTTCACCTTAACCAGGTGTCGACTCTGCTGGTGTTCTACCCCAATCACACCTCGGAGGCCGAATATAGGCTCCATACTCTGGACCCTAGAAGAGTGCTCTCTTATTATAAGAAGCGTATGGCTGAAGTTCGGGGAGAGGTTCGCCAGCTGTTTGTCACCTACGCTAAAGCCGCACCTGGCAGACCTGCAGCTAAGCAGATGATAGGCAGGTGGGTCACCTCCTGCATAGATCTCTGCTATAGGTTGGCGGACATGGAGCCTCCCAAAGGGATAAGAGCTCATTCTACCTGCCATAACGCTGCTTTGGTGGCTGCTTCCAGGAACGTCCCTATCCAGGAAATCTGTAGGGCTGCTAACTTGAAGTCAGCACACACCATCATTACCCACTACCACATCGACCTTGAGTCATGCCGGAATGCTGGTTTTGGGACCTCAGTTCTCCAGTCCTTATTCCCTAAGTAGGGGGTTCGCGCCTTGCCGCCCTCCTCCCGGAGAACTGCTAAGAGTCTGCCAGTAAGTGTGGATTGAACAACATATCCACGTCCCTAGAAATACAGGTTACTCATCTGTACCAAGAGCTCTAGGTGTGGTATATGTTGTTCATCCACACGACCCACCCCACCTCCCCGGCTTCGACGCCCAACGTGGCTTCCAGCGAGCTAGATCTGGCATCATGGGGTGGAGCAGAGAGTTTTACCACCCGGGTGGGTGGGAGGAGCCAGCTTGAAGACCTTCTGGCAAGATTGAAAGCGGCAAGGAACCTGCCAGTAAGTGTGGATGAACATACACCACTCCTATAATTCCTGTTACAGGTGAGTAACCTCTATATCCATGCCTCTCAGTTACCTACCCACGGGCAGACCCTGCTGTGCAGGCTCTCCTATGAGGGTTGAGGAAGGGAACAATGGAGAAGCCTGGCACTCTAGGGGCAGACTCCATGACGGTGGTCTGGGGGGGGTTGACCGGTCCGAAGGAGTGGACAGAGAGGGAAGACAGGCAGGATAAAAAGGAAAGTTAAAAATAAAAAAAAATAAAAAAAAAAGGTTAAAGCAATCTGTCTGTTGCAGAGTCAGGCGATCGAGGTCTGATTTAGTTTGCTGTGGCAGGGGCATAACTGTAGAGTCACCCTGTTTGTGTGCCATATGTAAACAAGCATTTGTCAATGCCGAATGTTGTCTCGCTAGCATTGGCACTGCCAGATTTAGAGACACATAATAGTAATGGCAGTGAAGTACTGAAGCGATGCCAACCCCACCCCCACCCTGTAGAGACAAACAGGCATTGGGGTGTGCCTTTGGGTCATCAGCTATAATGCTCATGCCGTTGTACCTCACCCTACCCTGTAGACACTGACAAGTGTCGTGGCATGCTTTGGGCGTTATATGTACCCCATTCCATAAGGAAATACGCTGAGGTGGGTGCAGTATGGGAGAATGGGGTTGAACTTTGTGGCCGAACACTGCAAGGCACACCACGATGCGGTCACTGGCTGCAGGAGGTGGAGGTGGGCGAATAAAATGAGCATTACGGCGATGATCCCAAGTCTGGCGTAGTCAGTCTCTACAGGGTGAGGTCCTAGTTGGAAACCTTAACCCGAGGCGTGTGTTGGTATTTTCACTCCAAAGTTTCAACATGGGCTTTTTGTGAGCCCACCTCATGAAAAGCAACACAATCAGTTTGATAGCTAAAAGGTGGTTTTGCACAGCAGCAATGCCATTGGGAGACACAGGGACGAAAATACATTTTGGGCAGGATGTGGAAAATGACAACTGTATTGTTCATGAGGAGGTGTGGAAAAATGCCAGTGCTGAAAATCTGGCATGGAAGTATTGCAAGTTTGCGAAGTTACAAGAGTGCGTGGAAACTGCGCAACGCACACTTGTAACAGTCATTTTATGGACTTTCGGCAGCAAATTTTCAACATAGGCATTTAAGGACCTCTGCTCACTAAACTGATTTTGCACAGTGACCGGTATGTTCTGCACCGACGTGCGAAAAAACATTTTGGCCAGGATATGTAAAATGAAAGCTGTACTGTTCATCAAGAGATAAGGAAAATGGCAATTTTGAAAATCTGGAGTGAAAATATTACAAATTCACAAGTTAACAAGCATGCGTGGAACAACGCATGCTTGTAAAACAGCAATTTTTGGAATTTTTTTTCACCAAATTTGCAACATAAGCTTTTTGAGAGCCCCCCCCCCCATCATGAACAGTGGCACTGCTGTTTCGTTACTCTGTCCCGAAAGGTGATTCCGCGCAGTGACTGCAAAATCACCTTTTGGGACCAAATTACGCCATGACAGTGACTGAATTCATGAGGAGGGGTCCCAATAACCCTATATTGAAAATTTGGTGCAAAAATTCCAAAAAAATGCCTGAGATATGCACCAAAGTTGAAAAAAAACTTATTTATGCCATTATACAGCTTACCGGCATTTCTCCAGTTCGCAGTCGGCTTTGAAGAGTGCAGACATGTTCTCGGTCCACTGAAGATTGTCATGCCGGACTCCGGAAGCAAGTATGGGGTGAGGTGGGGTGTGGGTAGGCAGGGTGGGAGTGGGTTGTGGGAGGGAGCAGGGAGCAGGGAGACCACGAGGGACCGTTTTCTTTATTTTTGGGCGGCCGGCTGTCGTGGGGGTCTTGGGTTACAGGAGTCAAGGATGGGATCAGGGAGGAGATTAAAGTCTCATGCTAGTAGGAGAGTCCCAGTGGTCATCTGCACAATTTTATCTAATAGCATCTTTAGCTGGGAGACCAGGCGGGAGGTATACATTGGCTAGGGTGACTTGTTTGTAATTTAACATGCCCTGTACAATGACCAGTCTCCCCTCTGGGTCTGTCCAGGAGAGACCCGAATGGAAGGGGGTATGGGAGGGTATTAGTGCCACACCTCTCCTACCTCCATGGCTGGAGGAGTAGAACACCTCACCCCCTGGCCGAGACCGGCAAGTTTAATGTGCTCAGAATCACTCAGGTGAGTATCTAGTAGGTAGACAAGATCAGACATGCTCTTCTTAAGGTATGCCAGGACTCGTGAGCTTTTAAATCGGTGAGGTTAAGCAGTTTATGTTTAGGACAACAGTTTCACATGAGGGGCGGTCATGGTGACACCTGAGAAAGGGTGCCGCTATGGGATCCCCACTCCGCCCCCCCCCTCCGTAAGTCACTGAGAGGGTAGCGTAGCCATAGGTTCCATGATCTCTGTCGACTTTCCCATTGAAACAACACAGCAACAAAGACAAACATTTAACTGCATAAACTATGGAACTAATCATAACATTTCAAGTAACCTGTTGGGAGGCCAACTGGACTTCCAACACACAGAAAAAGGAACTAGCGCTTCCAAGGAACAGGATCAACACGGGATCCCGAGGTAAGGATAAACCCTTACTGAGAGGTACCATCTTTGGTGAACGCGGAAGAGGGGAATGGGGTGTGGGACATCAAAGATGATGTGCTGAGATCCTGAATGTGACAGCTAAGATGTAAGTGGAGGAGTATATAAAGGGACCAATTCAGAAGGATGTAACTGATCTAAGGGTCATCCCAGAACCCCCCAAACCCACCACAAAATGTGTGCGAGTGGGCGCCAGAGGAAAAAATCCTCCACAAACAGGATACCAGGCATTGATATTAGCCTGCATGGTATGCAGTATTCCCAGTGTAGCTACTATCCTGCAGACCACCAGGGAGTCGCTGTAAGCGGGTGGGGTGTTTGGGAGGAGGTCCACCCATTCCCCAGCCCCATCACAGCAACGCCCAAGAGAGACCAGTAGCCCCGCTCCATGCACATATCCGCCCGGTACAACCCACAAGTATTTTAAACATATACACCTTTTGCAAATGGTAACAGACAGCTCACCTGCAGGCCACCCCCCAACCCACCCTGGGAGAGTCCAGGCCAGCAGTCAGGCAGCCCACAACAAGTTCAGTTCTCATGCCACACATAACCTAGCATCGATTAGAACCCCCAATCCAGACCTGTAGCAGTAGTCCGTAATGCTTGGTGGGGCACATTAATTTATAAAGGAGGTTTGCCATAGTTAAATCTATGTGCTGATTGTGAATCATTTATAGCACTATGTGGCAGATATCCAGTAATCCGCCCTCAGGTTACCCCCCCCCCCAATACCTCTGAGCAGCAGGCATGTTGTACTCATACAGTTCCTAAGTTGTAGTTGACAAGGTGGAGTTCAGTGCATCTCCCCCACACACATAACCATTCAGGGTGCAGTCCACGTCTCTGGCAGCAGTAGACGGGGTGGGGGGGGGAGAGGCCCTCTCGGGTATGTGAACCATCACTCAAGTGTGGCCCACCGAGGTGGGTTGGGTGTGTGGGGTTAGCTACCAAATCGCATCACCCAGAGTAGCAGCCATAATCTAATAGCCATCTGCCTCGACAAGCCATCCATCCCACGACACTAAGATCACTCCTGGGGGTTCCCCAACAAATTCACAGGGTCCCAGATATAGTGGCCCGCAAGGGGGGGGGGGCAGACACGCATACAGTAGCTGCTCATGGTGGGCAGAAGCTCCAGCCCCGCAAGGGAAGGTACAGAGAGCATTAGCACAGAATGAAGGATTCCCCCCTCCCTCTCAAAATGTCAGATACACAAGTCTTAGTCTGTGTAGAGTGGAGCGACATTTCATAGGGTGAGATCATGAGGTGAAAGCCACATAGGGCTCAAAACTCCATCTCAAAATTCAGGGAAAATTCACCAGGAGTATACTTGCTGTGATTCAGCGTGGGGTGTTGTGGTGTTCCAGTCGGCTGGCTGGAGGAGATGACTGATGAGCCTCCAGGGCCCCCACGATGTTTTGGATCGCTTCCATTCCTTGGCGGTGCCTTGTACATGCTGGTTGGTGGACCCACAGTCTCAGAGAGCTTAGAGGCGACAGAAGTGCTGGAGTCGGTTCGTTGTTGAGGGGGTTTCATCTTCCTGATCTTCATCCCCTCCAAAGCCGCAGCCGTGGTGTCAAAAGTAAGTGGACCATCAGGAAAGTAAATTGTTATCTTCGCTGGGTAGGGTGTTCTAAACCAGATGCTGGCAGACTTGAGTGTTCTTATGATTAGGATGTAGGCCTTCCTTCTCAGCATGATCTCTGGGGCATAATCGTTTTCGAGGTATAACTGTTGGCCCTGAAAAAGCACTGTCCCTTTTTTCCATGCTGTATGCAGAATATTTTCCTTTTCTTGAAAGCCAAACACTCTAACCAGCATTGATTGATGGTGGAGTCCAGGGGCTGGTTTTGGACCAATGGGGCGATGGGCCCACTCAAGCTCCAATGTGTAGTGCTCGGGGAGAGTAAGTGCCTCACGGAGAGTGGTTTGGATAAACTGGATCATATCTGGGCCCTCTGCCCCCTCAGGAATTCTGGAGATCCTGATATTGTTGCGGCAGTTACAGCTTTCCATGTCCTCAGCTCGATCTTGGAGTGTCTTGATGTTCTGGTGTAGTTGTACAATAGCCCTTTCGGCGCAGTCCACCCGTTTATCTGGGACTGTGGCCTGGGTCTCAGTAACCTCCTGCCATTTCTCAAACTTTTTTATGTTGGTACGAAGGCAGTGGCCATGGAGCACATTTCCTTGTGAAAATCATGCAACTACGACAACATCTGGGCCATTTGTCTCTGGAGGGTAGTGAAAGGTATTTGGCTATGCCCCGTGCTGCTGCAGCATGAGACCGATGAAACCTAGGAGACCTTGCTCTCAGAGCTGTCCTCCGATATTCGCTCATCATCCACTACATCCGACATTTTTTTCTTTGTGCGCTCCCTTCTTCTAGGCATTTTGTAACCTCCAAAGCTAGCTGTATGAAGAACCTCAGCTTAAAAGGCAGTATTTTGGAGGTTTTAGAATCAATCTCAGTGAGAGCCTCCTGAGTTAGGCTGCACAGCGAGCCATGACATCACCAGAAGTCGTATTGCCAATGTTTGCTTGAATCTCACTTATTTAGCCCCCTTCCGTCTATTTGTAACCCACCCCCCTGATGTGGAACCTTTGTAGTGAGCTGTGTTTAGCTCAAAGGTACTCTATAATCCGAGACTGAATAAATAAAAATAAAATAAAGCAATAAAGCCCTGAGATAAGAAAGAATTAACCCATGGACCTCTCAGGGATTAATGTATAGCGGGGGGTTGAGGTTGGACCACAAGGCAGGCAGAGTGGTGCCAACCACCCAACCATACATTAATCCTGAGACACCCTCTGGAGTGGGTTAATCCTCTTGTAACATGGGGAAGAAAAATGGTTTGGAGCTCTTTTTATGTGTTTCTCTTCCTCATGTTACATTTGCGTAAAACTAATTTTAAAGTGCAAAATTACAAAGTTTCCGGGAGGATATTAAGGTTCCTGCCATGGGGAAGAGAAAGAGGGTTGCACCTGACTGGAGAAAGTAAATGCTGAACTTTTTTATATTGTGACTGCAACTGAGAACAATTACTGATTAAATGCAGTTGTGATCAACATTTTAGAATATGTGCTCATTTTAACTGACTTAGTTTTGTAAACTGTGGAATCATCTCCGTTTTTCTATGTTTGGGATTTGGCTGCTGTGCATTACGAGAAATGCATATATTTAAAAGCAGAGGAGATTTGAGCGCTGGTAGTTGTTGCTGCAATTCCCTTGGCCGACCTACAGATGGTAGTACACTGAAGCGTATAACTTTTATCTGTAAATTTTACAGCCAGCATTGCACATTAATAACTTTGCCCCCTTTCAACAGATTTACATAAAATTTAGAAAGCACAGCCTGTGTGTCAGGAACTCCTGATCCTGTAAATTCCATGTAGATCGGTTCAGGGGCTGCAAAGTTAGAGGTGCAAAAAAATGCAAAAGTCTCAGTTTTTGAAAATGCTAAGCCTTTTTTTGCCACTGGATAACTAAAAAGATAGACTTTGAAACCTGAAACTTTCAGGTTTGATAGAGATTGGTCCAAGGTGCATGCTTTTGTGGTTTTGAGGTTCCAATGTTAAAGTAGTTTTTTTAAACTATTTAATAAAAGACATGGAGGCAATCTGGAAAATCACATGCGGCATACACTACTGTATAGTTACTGAGTGGGTTATGTGTTTCTGAGCCAACAGACCAAGTTTAAAAAAAAAAAAAAAAATTTGTCATATAGATGTTTTCAAGCTACTTATGATGTAACTACTAGAAGAAAAAAATACTTACCATAGTAATCTTCTTTCTTCCCAGTGATGCTCAGATATTCATAACTTTATGCAGTAAGCCTGGAGGGTTGGACTGCCCGGAGAAATACAACACATGCAAATGATGGAACACTTTGCATGTGAGCATCTTTCAAACACTGCCTCTACTAACTGCCTGTGTTCTAAACCTCTTCAGATTTTATAAATGGAGCCTGGAAAGTAGGCCCAGTTATATAGTACTATAATTGTGTTATCAAAATTGGGGTTTCCCAAAAATATAAATTTGTAAAAATAAACACTCAAACTGGAGTTAAAACAAAATGCCAGAGAAAAAATACCCAAAAAAGGTAGAAATGCAATGAACCCTGATTCGCCCAAACTACTGACAGTGCAGGGTAAAAACACTCCAAGGGTGTATAATGATAAGGGTGGCACCAGCATTCAGAGTGCAGAGGCTGAAGTTCTGGAAGGGGAGGTAGGGAAGGAAATTATAAATATCTGAGCATCACTGGGAAGAAAGATAACTATGGTAAGTACTTTTTTCCTCTAACCCATTAATGTTCAGAATATTCCTAACATTATGCAGACTACCAAGCAGTTATCACTGGAGGTGGGCACAGAATGTATTTTGGAAATAGACTTTGCAGGACTGCTGTGCCAAACCTAGCATCACTCCTAGACAAAATATCTAGATTGTAATGCTTTGTAAAGGTGTACTGTCTTCCAGGTAGCTGCTTTATAAATGTTCAGTAATGGAACATCTCTGGCAGCAGCTAAGGTAGCAGCTGTCCCTCTTGTGGAATGGGCCCTTAATCCTGATGGAGGCTCCTTACCAGCCTTTGTGTAACAGAACTGGATACATTGGACTGCCCATCGAGAAACTTACCTTTTAGAGGCTGGATTACCTTTTCCCACATCCCCATAGGTCATGAACAACTGTTTTCTGTCCTGTCCTGTCTATGGCCTTTTGTAGCTGTCATATAGTAAATGAGAGCCCTTTTCACATCCAGACTGTGGAGTCTTCTTTCACCAGAGGTAGAGTGGTCAGTGAAAAAAACAGGGAGAGTGATGGATTGGTTACAGTGCAAGTCCAAGACCACCTTGGGGAGAAATTTTCAGTTTGTTCTAAGGACTACCTTATCCCTATGAAAGGAAATATGCTCACTCATCCTTCTTGCAGAAGTCACTGCCACGAGAAAAACTGTTTTCCAAGTGACATGTTTTAGATGAGCTGTAGCCATGGGTTCAAAGGGAGAGCCCATGAGTTTGACTACACACACATTTACATCCCAAGCTGGCACTGGTGCCCTGTGGGGTGGATGTAGATGATTCAGACCTTTAAAAAATATTCTAAAGATAGGATCCAAGGCTAAGCTTACCCTGCCCCAGCAAAGAGGTAAGCCGAGACAGCTGTCAAATGAACCTTCAGAGAGCTGGGTTGCAAGCCAGAGGAATGAAAGTGAGAGATAATCCAAGATAACTGGAGTTTCAGCCTGTCCTGGTATCAGTGATCTGCTATAGCACCAAATTGAAAACCTCTTCCATTTAGAAAAATAGGTTTTCCTAGTACAAGGTTTTCTATAAGCTCTTAAAATGCTTAAGACAGATTGAGAAAGGTTCAATTTTGCATATTCTATGTCCTCAACAGCCAGGCCTTGAGGTTGAGGGACTTGAGATTCGAATACAACAGAGTTCCTTGGTTGGAAGTCAGTAGATTGTGCTTCCGAGGGAGGTGCATCGGTTTTGTGACAGACATGGAGAGCAGAAGAGAGTACCATGGCTGTCTTGGCCAATCTGGAGCTATCAAGATCAGTGATGCTGCATGGGACCTGAGCTTGAGCAGTACCCTGTGAACCAGAGGGAAAGGAGGAAAAGCATACAGAAACCTCCCTGACCAATCCAGAGTCAGGGCATCCAGAGGGAGTGTGCCCTGATCTGGTGGTTTGCAACAATAGTGGGGCAGGTGGTGGTTCTGGTGGATGCAAATAAGTCTACCTGTGGAGTACCCCATCTTCTGAAAATAACATGTACCACCTGTCTGTTTAGGGTCCATTCGTGATGGGCCTGGATTATTCGACTCAAGGCATCCGCCAGGATGTTGTCTTTCCCTGGCAAATGAAATGCCTGCAGGGATATTCCCAGAAAGCAAGCTAGAGTCCAGTTACGTATGTCTTCTGTACAATGTAAGCCTGACCTGGTGCCTCCCTGCTTGTTTATGTAATACATTGTGGTGGTATTGTCTGTTCTGATCTGTACCACCTTGCCCTGTACTAGGGGAGAGAAAACTTGCAGAGCTAGCAAAACTGCTCTGAGTTCCATTAAGTTTATGTGCTGAAGGGACTCTGTAGCTGACCAGGTAACCTGGGTGGTGTGCTGCTCTAGATGGGCATCCTAGCCCAACAGGGATGCATCTGTTGTGAGAACCACTGAAGGATTCTCCTCTTGAAAGGGGATTCCCTTTCTTAAGTTGAATTCCTCTTTCCACCTTGTTACTGGAATGAGTTCTAAAAGAGTCTCTTTTTTTCTGGCACCAGTGAGTCCCGAGATGGAACTGGATGTCCCAAATGTGAAATCTGGAACCCTGCACTGTGCCTATGGCAGCAGCCATGCGGCCCAGTAGCTGAAGAAACTGTTTTGCAGTTTTTGGTTTGTGTAAGCTGAAGGAATTTGCCACTGACTGAAGGCTTTGTACTCTCTCCAGAGGCAAACAGGCACTGACCTGTAAGGTATTTATTTCTGCTCCTATAAACTGCAACACCAGCGTGGGGGTGAAAGCAGACTTTTTGTGACTGATTAGAAATCCCAGGGATTCTAGGAGGTCCTGGGTGACTTTTAAATCCTGCTGCACCTTCAGTGGGGATTTTCCCACCACTAACCAGTCGTCTAGGTAAGGAAAAACAGTGACACCTTGTTTCCGAAGATGTGCTATTACAGCAGCTAGACACTTTGTAAATAACCTTGGGGCCACAGAAAGGCCAAAAGGCAGGGCTGATAACTGGTAGTGACCTAAAGGGAGTCTGAATCCGAGATCTCTGGTAAGAATCCCTTATGGGGATGTAGAAACAGGCATTCTTTAAGCCCAGTGATGCCAGCCAGTCTCACTTTTGGAGCACTGGCAAAAATCACAGCTAGAGTTACCATTCTGAATTTTTGTTTCTTTAGATGCTTGTTTAAAGCTCTGAGACCAAGAATAGGCTGCCACTCCCCACTTTTCTTTGTGGTTAGGAAGTGTCTGGAATAAAAACCCTTCCCCTCAGGGGCTTTGGAACTGGTTCCACTGCTTTCAGCTGTAGCAGGTTTTGAATCTCTGACTCCAGCAGTGTTTTTTTCTGCTAGTAAGGGAGAGCTGAATACTCTGAATTTCTGAGGAGGGGATTTGAATTCCAGAGACAGAACCTAACCCTAACCCTACCTCCAGAACCCATTTGTCTGTGGTGATTTTCAGCCAGGCATGGAGGATGAGAGACAGTCTGCCTCCCACAGGTAGGGAGTGGCCTGTGGCTCAGGGGGTCTGTTCTGATTGTGGCTGAGGCTGAGCTTGGGACCGTCACCTCAAGCCTCTCCTTCCCCTGGAGTATCCCTGTTGTGGATACTGCTGGTACTGGAGTACGATCACTGGCTAGAAGAAGGACCTGGTATAAAAAGACCTGCCCCGGCCTCCCCTTCCATAAAGCCTGGTGGATGGCGAAGCTCTCTCCGTGGCAGAGTTGCTTCTGTAAGTGGCCTTATACTCATCCACCTTCTTCATATATGCCACAGTGGACTCCCCAAAGATTGGAGTTTCCCTCTACGGGAAATCCAAGGCCTTAGACTAGGTATCTTGAGTAAGGTTTGTGGCCCTGAGCCATGCAAACCTCCTCTGTGCCACCATATTCACCATCCATCTGGCTGCAGTGTCACTGGTGTCAGCAGCCATTTGGAATTGGTACTTAGCTGCCTCTAACCCAAACCTGGCAGTTTCAGCCAGGTCATCTGACAAGGGTGAGAGCGCTTCCTGGGACATAGCCAGGACTGACTGCCACAGTGACTTCTGGTACTGAGCAGCATATGCCTGGAAGGTAGCCTGACGCACAGCCAGAGAGGCTGACAGGTACCCTTTTTTTGGCCATGCTGTCAATTTGTCTGGAGTCCTTGTCTGCAGGATGTGAGGACAGAGGGACCCTGGCCTTGTCGCAAGCAGCTTGCTGAATTACCCGGATGGTCTGGATGGGAGAAGAGAAAATCAACTCCCTCCCTCTCCAATTGATATTTTCTGTCCATCCTCCTATCTATGGGAGGAGTGGAATTCGGTGTTTGGAGAATCTTTAAGGCATCCTTCTTGAAGGATTTGTACACCGGTAGGAGAAGAGCCTTTGTGGGCGTCAGCCCCATCATCTCCAAGTACTCTACCTCCTCTTTACATTCAACATGCTCGGTAGTGGAGATGTCTAGTTTCAAATAACATGAAGTCTTGCTGTATTCTGACAATTGCAGTGAGATCCAACCTCGAATTGGCCCGGAGATGAAAGAGTCAACTTTCCATGCCAGGCATGGAACGCTGAGCTCGAGCTTGGTTGAGACTCTGTCTGTTGCTGTTTGAACTCAAACCATCAGATTCTTTACTCCGCCTCACTGAACAGTCACTCCAGAGATTTCTCCTTTGCTTGGTTCATTTTGTCGGTTAAAGTACCGTTTTTCTCGGTTTTCGACTGAATTTAAACCGTAACCTATCGGTTCAGTCTCTGTCTGTGGTTTCGTGAGTACTAGATAGACTTATTTTTGTTAATTTTTCTGTGTGGAACTTGTAAACGTGGGATCGGTTCGGTTTGAACCGATCAAGTTGATTTAAAAATACTTTATTCTGCTTTTAGAGTGTGGTAACCGGTTCTTATCGGTTCTAAAAAAAAACCAAAAACAGACTTTACTACGGTTTTTTCCACAACCCGTAACACGGTCAGGAACCGATAAGGGTCTCTTGCCTTGGCGGATTGATGAAAAAAAGAGTAGGTTTTTGGTTAGGACTGGCCATGTCTGACAAACCCAATGTGGGGAAGTTTTTGCTAAGGCTGATCCCCACACCACCTGTGTTTACTATCTGGGGTTTGACCACCTCGATTCAGACTGCCAGATTTGTAAACATTTTCCTGCAGCTACCCTGGAAAAAAGAGTTGGTAGGCTCAGGGAAAAGGAGGCCAAGAAGTCCGCTGACCCTACACAAGGGGAAAGGATTGTACTCCAGGTACTTCCTAACCCCCAAAAAGACAGGAGAATGGCGGCCCATCCTGGATCTCAGATATTTGAACAAGCACCTTTTAAAGCCAAAGTTCAAAATGGTGACCCTGGGAATAATTCTGCCCTCTCTAAGGCCAGGGGACTGGCTAGTCTCCCTGGACCTCAAGGATGCCTATTTTCAAATTCTCATCAGAAGCTCCCATCGAAAATACCTTAGGTTTGAGCTGCCCTCAGGCCACTACCAATTCAGAGCAATGCCCTTTGGCCTAACCTCTGCTCCAAGGGTGTCACAAAATGCCTGGCAGTAGTAGTTGTTTTCCTAAGAAGAAAAAGGGTTTCCATCTTCCTATACTTGGACGACTGGCTCATAGTAGGCCAGTCCCCACACCAAGTCAAGTTACACCTAGAGATAACTCAGCAACTGCTTACTTCTCGAGGTTTCCTTCTGAATCTTTCAAAGTCAATTCTAGAGCCTGTACAGCTCCTCACCTTCATAGGCGCAGAGCTAGATACAGTAAAGGCAAGAGCCTTCCTTCCCCTGGACAGGGCAAGGACCTTCATTTCAGTGGCCTCTTCATTCACCCTCCAGGTGTCTCGACCAGCAAGGCATTTTCTACAGCTCCTGGGGCACATGGCTGCTTCTACAGCAGTGGTGCAGGGAGCAAGATTTCAGATGAGGGACACTCAGTTCCACTTGAGAGCTTTTTGGTCTCAGAAAAAGGACCCTCTGACCAAACTGATTCCAGTGACTCGAACCCTGATCCAGGCATTGCAGTGGTGGCAGGATCAGGACAATCTAAGACAGGGGTTCCTTTTGTCACTCAGTCTCACTCTCTAATCCTTACTACAGATGCCTCCCTCTTGGGATGGGAGCCCACTTGGGAGACCTGGCCACCCAAGGGTTGTGGTCTCCTCAGGAATCTCTGCTTCACATCAATCTATTAGAACTCAGAGCAGTGTTTCTAGCACTTCAAGCTTTTTCTAAGCCTGTTCAGAACAAAGTAGTTCAGATCAGGACAGACAATACCACCACAATGTGGTATATCAACAAGCAAGGGGGCACTCGGTCTATGGCCTTGTGCACAGAGGCAATGAGGTTATGGTCTCTGGCCTATTCCCTGAACACCTATCTTACAGCAGTACACCTCCCAGGCAAGGACAACGTCCTGGCAGATGCTCTCAGCAGGATATCTCAGGGCCATCAAGAACGGTCCCTGGATCTCCTGGTTTTGAAGGTGATCTTCTCCAGATGGGGCACCCCACAGATAGATCTTTTTACAGCCCCAGACAATCACCAACTTCCTCTCTTTTGCTGCAGGCCCCAGTGTTGGGCTCAGTCCCCTGGATGCCCTAATTCTCAATTGGGAAGGGAAGTTCCGTATGTCCCCCGTTCAAGGTGTTAGTCAAAAATCAGGTCTCAACCCTGCAAGGTGATTCTGATTGCTCCAGACTGGGCCAGACAGCCCTGGTACCTTCTCCTGTTGTTCTCAGCAGTCCACCTTCCCTTGTCCCTTGCCAGGAATTACAACCTGTTAACATGTGCTCAGGGGAAGGTTTGGTATCCTGATCTCAATCTCAAGGTCTGGCTCTTGAAGAGTTAGATTTGCTGATTTGCACCTCTCTCAAGGTGTTACTGACATCCTAAAGGCTTCTCTGAAGCCTTCCACCAGAAACACTTACAACTCCAAATGGAAAAGATTCTCTATATGGTGCTCTGGGAAGCATATTTCTCCAGAGTCTGCTGGCCTGCCCACAGTTCTTGACTATATGGTTCATCTTAATAGCTTGGGACTCAGACCAGCTACACTAAGAGTGCATCTGGCAGCTGTCTCTGCTTTCCTTTCAGAAGGTAAGCCTTCTTCCCTTTCAGCTCATCCTGTATTTTCAAAATTTTTCAAGGGATTGCATCATACCAATCCTCCATTCAGGGACCCTGCCCCTGTTTGGGACCTTGATGTTTGCATTGCCCAGCTTATGCAACCTCCTTTTGAGCCTTTGTCCTCAGCAGGTTTAAGTACTTGACTTGGAAAACTACTTTCTTGGTGGCCATCACTTCTGCCAGGTGCATAAGGGAGCTACAAGCCCTGTCGGTGGAGCCTGATTTTCTCTCTTTCTCTTTCCATAGAGATAAGGTGGTCCTCAGGACTAACAGAAAGTTTTTACCTAAGGTGGTCTCAGACTTCCACCTTAACCAGTCTATGTCTCTTCCTGTTTTCTTCACTGACCATTCCTCCTCTGGAGAGAGGAGGCTGCACAGTTTGGATGTGAAAAAGGCCTTTAGCTACTACATACAGCGCACCAAGGGTCACAGGTTTGACTCCCTCCAACTGTTCCTCACTTATGGTGAGGTTGGTACGGGAAAACCTGCCACTAAGAGATCTACTGGCAGGTGGATCGTCTCTTGCATTCAATTTTGCTATGAAAAACTAGGCAGGACTCCACCCTCAGGCCTGAGGGCTCACTCTACATGAGGTACAGCTGCTTCCCTGGCTGCTGCCAGGGATATTCCTATCTTGGAGATATGTCAAGCAGCTACCTGGAAAACAGTACACACTTTTACCAAGCATTACTCTCTGGATATCCAGGATAGGAGTGATGCTCCGTTTGGCACAGTAGTGCTCCAGAGCCTATTTCCTAGGTAGGTTCTGTCCCTCCTCCATGGAGGTACTGCTTGGTAGTCTGCAATTGTCAGAATACAGCAAGACTTCATGTTGTTTGAAGAAAAAATTACCCACCTTAGCAATGTTGTTTCTTCTAATGGAGTCTTGCTGTATTCTGACCTTCCCCCCTGCCTCCCCTCTCAGAACCTTTGTTTTGGGATGTGGGTGGGCAGTAGCAGTGTTGGCACTGAAGAGGTGCCCCATCCTTTATCACCCCTTTGCCTTGGGTGAGTGGATGTTGTGTTTGTTTCACTTTTTGGGTTTCCTGACTTGAGTCTGTTTTGGGACCAAAAAAATCTATTATATTTAGTAGCCAGTTGGCTAGTGTAGGTTTACAGCTTCCACACAGGACACTCAGTGAGTATAGCTCGTAAAGATCTGACGGTTTGAGTTCAAACAGCAACAGACAGTCTCAACCGAGCTCAAGCTCAGCGTTTCATGCCTGGCATGGAAAGTTAACTCTTTCATCTCCGGGGCAGTTCGAAGGTTGGACCTCACTGCAATTGTCAGAATACAGCAAGACTCCACTAGAAGAAACAACATTACTAAGGTGAGTAATTTTTTCGTATCTGCCATCCTCTTTATAAAAGTAAAATGGGATGGAAAATCCTCAGTCACCCTTGGAGGTGAACCAAAGTCCTGCTCAGGGGACACTTCTGGTTCGACTGGTCCCTCCTCATGACTGCATTAATCATCATCAAACTGGTCCCCTCTATCTTGAGGGGGTGGATGTACATTGCTGCCAGCCTGGGGACCCTGGGAAGGGGCAGAAGGCTGCTGAGGAGGCACTATTGCCTGTAAAGACTGAATTATTTTAAAGGCCTGAGCAATTTCTTGGGCCGTTGGTACAGGGATAGCAGGGACAGAAGTCCCCAGTTTGACAGGTGGGGGTTCTGTATGCTTTAGCTTTTTACTTTTTTTTTAAGAAGGAACTGTTTTGCACGTTTTGTGCCCTTTTCGCCCATCTCAGGGGCAGGCACAGAAGCAGAGGTGGATTCAGCCACAGATTCTTGGGGCACTGGCTGGTCAGAGCGACCCTTTGCAGACTTTTTCTTGAGCTTTTCAAGGCATTTTTTCCAGAGTTTTGTCTGGGAATGTTTTACTGTACATATTTAAGGTGGTCAAAACCCAAACATATCACACATAAAATGTGTTTATCTGCTTTAGCAAATACTTTCCTCACACTGGGAACAGCTCTTAAAGCTGGGTTCACTGGCTCACTTTTTGGGTTTCTCAGACATGATGTTTGAAAAAGAAAAACTCCAACCGCTAACAACAAAAGATCTGCCTTTTTTTTTTTTAAATGATTGGTTCAGGAACCGAAAAGGAACCAAACCGATGTAGCGGTATGGAACCGGGTCAGTGGTTTAGGTATCCGAGAATTATCGGTTACAACAAACTAAATACAAGTTTTAAATGTACAACTAAGGCGATTCCTTAATCAGAGAACCCAGACTTTAATAGAAACTAAGAGAGTTCCCCCACGGTTACACCGAACCAAAAGGAACTGGGAAAAATAACAAATTTAACCGTAAACTAGGTAAATAATATAAAACAAATAGTAGAGGCAGTAAATGAAAACAAAATATACTTGTAGTATTTTGACGTTTTCTTCACGAAGGAAAAAGTGGAAGAACAAAGCTCTGAGCGACCAAACTTTTCAGAGGAAAGAAAAATCTGAAGAGGTTTGGAACACAGGCAGTTAGTAGAGGCAGTGTTTGAAAGATGCTCACATGCAAAATGTTCCATCATTTGCATGTGTTCTATCTCTCCAGGCAGTCCAACCCTCCAGGCTTACTGCATAAAGTCAGGAATATTCTGAGCATTACTGGGGTTAGAAATTTCACTTAAGTGTATCTATTCTTGTTTGCCAGCCATCTGTTGGTCGGCCGTGAATTGCTGGCTATGACTGTTTTAGCACAGGAAACTAACATGGGGAACAGAATGTGGGTGCACTTTGCCACTGATTAATTCTCAGACAACCATGGATTATTTGACAATTGATCAACGGTCCCCTGATGTTCTTGGACCAACCCTGTGCAACCCTTTCCCTTCCCCATCTTACAAGAGTCTGTAAAAGTTGCAAAGTGATAAAAATAGGGTGCGTGAGAAGACCTGAGGGTCGGGGTGGCAACAACAGGAACAGGTCACGTGAAGATGAAAAGATACTGGAAGAGGTAATAAGGTGACAAGATAGGAACACATATAAAGATTTGAGATACAAGATGTTAGTAAGACGGGTAGGTAGAAAGTGCTAAGAAATAAATGGAAGCTATGAAGAAATGAAGGAACACAAAACAACAAAGGCCTGGATAAACGCAGTGTAAGGTTAGTATATATGTATGTATGGATATATGTCTGTGTGTATGTATACATACTGTATATACTGCTTATGTTGCTCAGTTTTGTCATTCACCTGAAGAAGGGACCTGTGAGGCCCCAAAAGTGTGTGTAGAACTCCATTTTTGTGCAAGACTCTTGTTGGTCCAAAAAAGGTATCAAACCTTCCAGCATCTCCCATTTCCAAGGACCAATACAGCTAGAATCTCTTTACTACAATATTAGCTTAAACCTGTGCATGGAAAACAGTGACAACACAGAAAATAGTTACATTTTTAATGAAAACCATACACAGCCTGCAAACTATGAAAGTAAAAGACCAAACATGTGATTTAAGTCTTCCCAAGTACTGTGAATCAGTGTACACCAAGTGGTTGGGGAAGCCTCTGAATAATAGCACCTGTCTTGCTACGATCACACCAGTATAGTGCAAACTACTTTTATAAAGTTGGGTTTTTAAAATAACTTTACTAAATACATCTATAAATAAATCTCTCTTAAAGGTATCATGCTTTACAGGTCCACAAAATAAGGCCCAGTGGTTTGACAGTGTCTCTTTAAAGGGAAACCACACTAATTAAGGAGCCCTCTCCCGCCCATAAGTTACACCCCAGTTAGTGCTGTGAGCCATTAATGGCATTTTTAAAGGAAATTTCCGATGTAGGGGAGCTACTCACATGCTGTGGTAGCTGCCCTCATGGATAGTTATTCTAGCCAGGATTTCTGAAGAAATAATATTCCATACCTTAGTGGTATGCCTCGTAACGTTTTTGTAGACAAAGTTGGCCTGCTCAATTTCTAGTGCTCTGGTGATTCCAACAAGCTCCAGCACGTAATGACGTGTGGCCAGGAAAAGCACGGGGGCGTGCCCCATTGAAATGAATGAGGCTTGATTTTTCTTCCATTTTTAAGCTAAAGAATGGTCACGTAAAGATTAATGAAGACACCGCTCGACTAACATGGAATGTTATTTCTTCAAAAATCCTAGCTCGAATAATTATCCATGACGGCAATTACCACAATATGTGAAAGTACCTTAACATAGTTAATTTCATCACTTGAAAGGCTGCTCACTGCCATCTTGTCAGCAGCCATGAACCTCCATAGCCTGAGCTACTTACTGCCATCTTGTCAGCAGCCACGCACCTCCATAGTCTGAGCTAAAGTAATGTGTTATGCCAGTGCAGCCAATGGTCAGCAGGGCACATTACACTGAGTGACCAGCTAAAGAGCATGTCAGCCCACGAGATGGTGGCAGTTAAGTCTTTCGAGTGGAATAATGAGAAGATAAAAATCACAGTTGTGGTACTTTTGAAAACTTAGCTCAAAGGGCTAGTCAGTGGGTGTATGGATGGTGGAGTGATCTTCAATTAGTGTTGTTTCTTTTAACGCCAACATTTTATACACCTCTGATTTGAATCAGCCTTTTTACTCTGTCCAGCACATCTTTACACACAAACTTACTAGTGTCCTTTTCTTCTTTCTCTTAAATCGACGTCTACGTTTTGTAGTTCTCCACCCTTTAGTCTTGGTTCCTGTAGCAGTTTTTCCTTTTCCTGTAGTTTTCTTTCTTCTACCTGGGGAAAAACAAACAAGAAGAGTTATGTATGTTTTAATACTGATTGTGTACACTATGTCAAGTACAAAAATGAAAACATTTTTAGGTTGCAAAGTAACATTTTTATAAAAAAAAAAAAAAAAAATTAATATTTATCTTCCTTTTGGGATTTCCAACACTGGGATAAGTCTCATGTGCTTCACTTAGTTTTCAGTAGAGTCCCAGGGAGGCAAGGTATACAGTAGCAGTGAGCAAAACAAAGTCATGTTGCAGTCAGGATAAATGATGGACAACTCTAAGTTGCAAAGGTGTAATTTCAGCAAGGGGTTCTGATAACACTATAAACCACTCAAGCGAAGCTCGAGTGTTTGTCATCAAAATCCCGACATGGAGTTACACCCCTGGAATTCCATGCTTGTCCATGTCTTCTTTTTTAATAGATGGGTAATTCACTTTTAGTGCTTCAAGAAAGTTAGAAAAGTACTTAAGAGTCCTGATGAAGACTGGAGAGAGTAAAAGTACAGGGCAGTTGGGAGAGCTAGCCCTCTAAGTTTTGGTAGGTAGTCATGAAATTCTGAAAAGAACATATGTGACTCTGCAAACTTAAAAGATGTCATGTGGTGAGAATCTCTGTGTACAGAAATAAACACAGACACCAAGCATTCTATCTTGTATGGTCCTGTATTATTCTAGCTTGGTAATGCAGAGATGGTGGCTCCTAGGAATACTACTTTCATGTCACAAGTCACAACTGTCTCAAAAGGTCTGCAAGTGAGCATGTCTAGCACAAGACTGAGGTCCCAAGGCACAACTGGTTTGCGCATAGAGGGCCTCGTGGCAGGATTCTCCCAATGAATCTTCTGAAGAGTGGCAACTTGAGGCTAAGTCAGGGTGCCCACAGGTTTATGATATGCTGAAAACAGCAGATAAGTGGACCTTGACACAGAGTACTGCATGAGTCTAAGTCCAATAAGTATTCCAAAACCTTTTCAGGGGGATACTTGAAAGGGTCCTTTGGGATTTTGGAATACTAAAAGGAAAACGTTTCCATTTAGCTACATGCGTTTTCCTGGTGGAAGGTTTTTGAGCTGCAGAGAGCTGCACAGATATTGAACCCGTTTGTATATTTTTTTCAGAAGCCAAGCCTGCAGACGAAGAGAGTACAAGCTGAGGTGAACTAGTCAGCCACAGGCCTAAGTCAACTAGTCCATGTTGGCTGGCGGAGTCTTCAGTGTGCTGACTGCCAATTAAGTCCTAAGTGGATACCATATCTGTCTTGTCCAGCAGAGGGCTACAAGAATCATCTTGACCTCATGAACCTCAAGTTTGAACAGCTCTCTCTAAAGAGTGACTAGAGGGAAGGCATACAGAAAAAAAATAGGTTATATATCTGTAACCATATGGTCTCGAGTAATGCCCTGATGAACTGACGGCACTGGGTCAGAATCAAGGAGGATTTGGCTGTGTTAATGGTAATTCTCAGTTCCCTGGAGAGAGAACATGTGTCATGGATTGTGCGCCGCAGCTGCTTGCTGGATAGGGCTGTCAAGAGCCAGTCATCCAGGTAAGGGAAGACGTAGTGCCCTTTCCTCTGAAGGGCTGCTGCGACCACCACCAGGCATTTGGTAAAGACCCTTGAGGCTGAGGATAGGACGAAGGGTAACGCTCTGAACTGGTAGTGCCTTCCTTGAAACTCGAACCTGAAGAACCTCCTGTGAGGACTGTCTATTAGAATGTGAAGATAGCCGTCCTACATATGCAGTGACACTAGCCAATTCCCTTGCTGTATCATGGGCAGTAAGCCTTGCACGGTGACCATCTGGCAAAGTTTGTACTCGACAAACTGGTTGAGGTCGCCGAGGTCCAAGATGGGGCATAGGTCCCCTATCTTTTTGGGCCCTGTAGAGCAAGATAATTCTTCTATACCCCCTACCAGCACCCTTAATGTCACATTACCAATACATAAACAAGTACTGTCTAACTACATAGACAATATGGAAATGAAGACCACTACTGATAGCAATATGGCCCAGATCAATCAGATGAACTCCAGTCTGATGAATGAGGAAAATGCATTACCCAAACAGATCTTTGTTTTAGGAGATTCCAAGATAAAACAACTAGATAGGGCAGTTTTTAATCAAGATAAGGTGAATCAAACTTTGTCCTGTTTTAAAGGAGCTAAAATAGCTGATATCACCTACATGATTCCTAATAGTTTACAAGGAACTGAGGGTAAAGGATGTATTATAATACATTTGGGGGTAAATACAGGTTACTCACCTGTAACAGGAGTTCTAGGAATGGTATATGTTGTTCATCCACACTTATTGGCAGGTCCCTTGCCGCTTTAAATCTTGCCGGAAGGTCTTCAAGCTGGCTCCTCCCACCCACCCGGGTGGTAAAACTCTCGGCTCCGCCCCATGAGCAGATCTAGCCGCTGGAAGCAGGTTGTCGTCGTGTGGATGAACAACATATACCATTCCTAGAACTCCTGTTACAGGTGAGTAACCTGTATTTCTAGGGACATGGATATGTTGTTCATCCCATTATTGGCAGACTCCTAGCAGTTCTCCGGGAGGAGGAGGCAAGCGCACACCCTACTTAGGTAGAAAGACTGGAGAACAGAGGCCCGACCAGCACCCTGGCGCGCCCCAAGGTCGACGTGGAAGGGGAACGGTAAAGCCTGCTTCCGGGCAGAAGCCCTGCGGATATCCTGGACCGGAGTAACCTCGAAAGCAGCCACCGATGCAGCGGAAGGACGGGTTAAAAAAAAGAGCGCTTATCCCTCTGGGAGGCTCCGTGCCTGCCCGCCTATAGTGGAGACCTATGCGGGGGTGACCCGCCCGCTTGTCGTCCACTGGGCTGCAAATCTGCCGAATCACGGCTAGCGAAGATGATGAACAGCTGGCGAACCTCTCCGAACTTTAGCTTCGCTCCCTAGGTGAGTAGCGTTAAACCGGTTCCTATGGAACCTGTATACGGCCTCCAAGGTGTGAATGGGGATAAACCCCAGCAGAGGCAATACCCCCGAAGGGAAGACACTGCCACCGCCCTCAGAAGGACTTCGGGTGGGGCACAGGACAACCTAGTCCCTGTGGAAGACCGGATAGGGAGGTTAAAGGAGCGCCTGGAACTCTCCCCACCTTCTGGATGGCGGAGTTGCCCCAAGAAGGTGTTCTTCCACAACAGGTGGGGGAAACTCGCACCTGTGCAAAAGGTTCGGATGGCTTGCTCATGAGCTAAGCCCATACCAGCAAGGATCTCACAGAAACGGGGATACTCTCCCCAAAAGGGGAGGCGTGATCGAGGCTTAGAAGTGCCAGACCACCTTCTCCGCACCACCAACTGCCTCCTGGCCCGCGCCCGGAAGACAGGGGTGACCCGCAGAAGCACCTAGGGGGTCGTCGGCTGAAACCCTAGTTTAAGGATGGACCGCAGATGGTCCGGAATGCTCGCCCAGGGACGGGGGAAGGCACGGCCCTATTCCATCATCAAAAAGGGAGAACTTTTTCCAGAGAACGAGCATCTTGGCTGATTTCTTAGCAGGACGCCTCGAAGGTCAAGGACCTTGCTGAAAGACCCTAGGCCTGGCCCCTAGCCGCACAGGGGTCGCCCTACAGGTGCAGGGATTGAAGGTCCAGATGGATAACCTTCCCCTGAAAAGGAAAGACAGGACCGGGCAGACTAGAGGCCGCCTCGGGAGCCTGAGGCTGAGACTGCGGATAGCTGGATACCAGAACTGGCAATCCAGTCTGGGGCTACCAGCATCACCTGCGCCAAGTCCCTCCTTGCCTTGCCCGTAGGTCAAGGGAAACGGGGGGAGAGGCCCGGAGGGGCCCGGGGTCCGAGGCCCCGATGGCATCCCCTGCAGCAGACCTTGCTGAGGGCGGCAAAAAACAGTCTCGGCCTCATATTCTCCCCAGAGGAAGAGGAGAAGATCCTGTGCTACCTCCAGCAGGGGAGACCACTCATGAGGCGCAGCCTATGCCCGGCTTAGGGCAGCAGCCAAGGAATTGGGGCTCCTGCCATCAAATGGCTGGGAACTCGACTGCACAACAACCCAATGCGGAGGACCTCCTGCACGAGACAAGGACTGACCGAACCTCATGGGCATGGTCGTGGTGTTGTCCCTACTTGGGATTCTAGACCTCTAGACTCCCAGACAAGCTGAGCAAGCAGTGCATGGCTAAGCGGACTGCCTGTGCTCCAGCAGCAGGAAGGATATCAGGACTCGCGAGAGGACCAGAGGCAAAGCACTCTGTATTCCCCAAGATGGGCACCCCACCCACCCGAGAAGCATCGGTTGGAGAAGACCGCCGACTCAGGGCAAACGAACAGGATGTTCTCCTGCCGAAGTTGGAACGGTCCAAGGGAGCGTTCCCTTAACTCCTGGGCTATTAGTCATGAACTGGTCCAAGGGACGCAGCGCTGTGACCTCTGGCTGGTCCCTCCCACTAAGGGAAGGCCGCCCTGAGGCCCAGGAGGAGGAGGTCCTGGCAGGACATAATTACCCAGCCAACCCGACCGGGCAAAGGAGGAAGAACCTCAGCCCTGTCCGCCCAGAGCCGAGCTCGGACTCAAGAGTCGAACTTAGTCCCGAAGAAGCTTCACCGCTAAGGTACGAGTTCCCACTTGGCTCCTGAAACGGGAGACCAGTCTGCCTTCCGGGTGGGGTTACATCCGGACCCTTCAGTGCCACAGAGACTGCTGAGCAAAGAAGGGCCTGGCTAGGAACTCGTAAGGAGATCCCCCGCAAAGAAGGGGTGGAGCCTCCCAAGAAATGGATGGAACGAGGAGTAGGTACATCCTGGAGACCCAGGAAACAGCTACACGCCACGTTCTGAGGATGGGATATCTGAAGTAGAGAGACCATCCAGGCGTGCGGGAGAATGGGCGTGAGTCCCCGTCCGTTTGAGGCTAGGAATACCTGGACACGAACCCAGGGTTGAATGGGGGAGGGGTCCGCAGCCTTCCTGATCACCTCAAACAAGAGGGCCAGGCATGTCGGTATGACCAACACAGAGGCAGTGGACCCAAGATCCCGATGGGGCAATGGCTCAGAAAGGGGAAACCGCTCGCAACCTGCGACAGGATCCACCCTTAAATGCCTCCAGAATGAGGTGCGGAGCCGTCCCCCCATGGAGAAACCTGGGCTGGGACGTCGGGGCCGGGGCAGTGCCCCTTGGCCCGTCACTGAGCAGGCTTAGAGGGGGAAGGAGCCGAGGGGCCTCTCAGTTTCCTGCCTCCCTGCTTCCTTTTGGAGGAAGACGCTGGACTGGCAACAGGCCGCCCATCGCATGCCTGCAGGCCCTTATGCTGGGCGGGTGGAGCCCCAGGGCTCAGGGGGCAAAGGGGCTTATGCAAAGGCTGACGGCTGCCCTTCACCCTCCAGGCGAGAGTGACAGAGTCCGTAGTGGCATTGGACTTCTCGGACCCATGGATATATCTCTCCACTCCAGGGCCGGAAAGGTCAGTGCCCAAGAAGGGGATGTCCGCCAACTCGTGCTGGGTTTCCATACAGAAGGAGGATAACCTCAGCCATGCCCTGCGGCGCATGGCCACTGCGGCCGCCACCGATCTGGCACAGGAGTCGCCTAGATCCAGAGCCATCTGGAGCTGCTGCTTCGCCACCGCCCTACCCTGGTCCCGCACCTGCCGAACCGTGGTCAGCAGGTCGGCCGGGAGATGAGGGAGGACCTCGTCCAGGGAGCCCAAAAGGGTGTGGGAGAAATGTGCCATCAGTGCAGCCGAGCTGGCCTGACGGAGGCCTAGGGAGGATGCAGCGTAAACCCTGCGCCCGACGTAGTCCATCCTTCTGGACTCCTTGTCAGGGGGTCTATCCACATCCCCACCATTTCCAAGACATTGGAAAACGTCGTCGGTGACTACCCCTTCAGCCGAGGGGTGCTCCGAGAAACCGGGCAGAGAACCGACAGGGTACCTCCAAGCCACCCTGGCCGAAGGCACAGGGCAGGAAGTAGGCCGCCGCCATAGCTCCAAGGCTGGGCCCACGATAGCCTTAGCCACTGGGAAGTCCTCCGAAGGAGAACCCCCTCATTCCAGAATCTCCGTAAGGGGGTAAGGTGCACGTTTAGAGATGGGCTCGAGCTGCATCCCAGTGAATTCTGAAATGAGCTGAAGCAGACCTTCGAAGACAATGGGCTGTCGTCTACTGAATGTTCCTGGGAAGACTCCGGGTCCTCCCTGCTAGGAAACATAGCAGAGCCGGCTTCAGGCTCCGAAGGGTCTGCAAAAAGCTGCCGCAGGCCCGAGGCACTCTCCGTCCGCCGGGCGGGCAGGAGTGAGGGACAGTGACTTGAAGAACAGGTCATGGCCTGGCCTGAACCCGCTGAAGCGGAGGGGCAGCGTCCCGGACGAGCAACCGGCCTGAAGAGGCTCCTCGACCGATTCGAGCGGCTGCCGACTGAGCGGCTGCTTGCTATCCAGAGAATGTATAAAGGTCCGATTGATACCCGGACAACAACTGCTGTCACCACACAAGTTCCTCGTAACACCGACGCTAACGGCATTGAAACCACTCCTCATCCGAGGAGGGGGACGAGGAAGAACGGCAAAGCCACTTAACTCGGTGCCTCGACCTAGAACGCCGAGATCGGCTAGACCGAGACCCAAATCCTCGGGCGGGCCTGGGAAGGAGTGGGATGCACCAGCTCCTCCCTCGGCACGGAAGAAAGGACCGAGGGCTGTCGAGCCGAAGGGGAGGACAGAGCCTCAGCCTCCGGCGGAGGGATGGCGGCACCAGAAGACCCCCCAAAAGATGGGTCGAGAGACTCGACAACGTCGACGGGGGACCTGGCCAGCTGACCTAACGGGGATACCATGAGGCCAGTGGCCGAAGCAGAATCCTCGACCAAGTAGAGCATCAGCCCGATGAGGGAGGAGAGTTCCGCTCCACCGGCGAAGACCCGCCTGTGGCCTTGGCCTTAAGCGGCGGCAGGGTTCCAGGTCCCTCTCCCTTGGAGGAGAGGGAATGACTAAACTCATGAGCGAAGCTGCATGAGATGAATCCAGGAGGCTGGGATAAAAGCATGACAGGGGGGGGCCCTTCCCGGCAGGATCAAACTGCAGAGAAACAGTCGAAGCGGACACCCGCCAGTCCAAGGGAATCTCCGGAGCGGAAAAAACTACCAGATGTCCGAGCCCCGAACGGGCCGCGTGGTCCTCCAGAGAGCTGACCGAAAGAGCAGAACAGAAATTGCAAGCCTGAGGATCGTGATCCAAGTCCAGGCAATAAACGCACGTGGAATGAGAGTCCCTCCTGGAGGAACTAACCGTGCGCCTCTCGGGGCCGGAAAAGGACTGAGCCATCGCCGTAGCGAAGAAGAAAAGATCGAAGATTCAGAAAGGACACTTCTAATGAATTCGAAGACCGACATTTTCAGGAACCAGTCGAAAACGCAGAGTGCTAAGGAGGGAACCTGAGCTTCCAAGCGGTAAGGAAGATCTGGCGTCATGGGGCGGAGTCGAGAGTTTTACCACCCGGGTGGGTGGGAGGAGCCAGCTTGAAGACCTTCCGGCAAGATTTAAAGCGGCAAGGGACCTGCCAATAAGTGTGGATGAACAACATATCCATGTCCCTAGAAATAATATTCTGAATTATTCTGTTATTAATATGAAACAAGATCTGGTGGCACTTACTAATAAAATCATTACAACAGGGGCTGAAGTCGCCTTATCTGAGATACTACCAGTACCTAGGTACAATATGGACCTAAACAACAAAATCAAAGTAGTAAACAACTGGATGAGACTTTGGTGCCTAAAGCAAAACATTGCGTGTATAACGCACTGGGAGAATTCTGAAAATAATTGGGATCTATTTTATAAGGATGGGCTTCATTTGAACCAAAAGGGCAGTACTATCCTGGGTAGACAGATAAAAAATTGCATCACAAATTTTTTAAACTAGAAAACAGAGTGGTGAGAGCACCTCAAGTAAACTCTCCTTCTGGGGACACCACCCATACCAATTCTCCTGAGTTACTCCAAGAACCAACTAACATAAATAAGATATTGAAAGCACTCTCCTTAAAACTTTTAACCAATGCTCAAAGTCTCAATAATAAAACTGAAGAATTGAGTTTAATACTGTTCGAATACAGTACTGACATATGCAGAATTACTGAGACTTGGTTCTCCGGACAAGACTGGGGTATTAATAGTCCCGGGTATCTTAGCATAAGTAAGGAGAGAAAGAACAAAAATAAGGGAGGTATAGCATTTTATATCGAGGAGGAATTAAAACCTGTTGAAATAACAAATAATAGTATTGGATATGCTGAAAATGAGATAATCTGGGTACACATTCCAAACACTACCAATGAGTTAGTCTTTGGTCTATGCTATCGACCCCTGAATCGGACGACTGAGGAGACACTCATCTTCCTAGATGAGATTGAAGAACAGAGTTTTGAAAGGGAAATAATGTTGTTAATTTTCCATCAATAGACTGGGAGAATGTGACAGGAGGAAGTACCATTGAAAAAATATTTATTGAAATACTCACCCAATCTAGTTTAGAACAAATAGTGCAGGTAAATACCAGGAAATTGAATATACTTAACTTAATTTTAATAAATCATGAACATAGTTATAATGGTCTTAAGATTCCGCTGCCATTAGGAAATAATGATCACAATGTGATTATAGCAGACATCGGACTAACAACCTATAGACCAATAATAGGTAACACTAAATTCAGGGATTTCTACAAGGCTGACTACAGCAGAATAACTTCTTAGGTGATTGGAACTGGGCAGAGGAGTTAAGAGATTCTTCTGTAAAATAGATATAGGAGAAATCATCAACCAAATTAAGTATTTGTATTGATACATGGGTTCCAGAAAGAATTAAATATTCCAAAAACCATAGGGTTACCCATTTGGTGGAATAGGACATTTAGAAAAATAATTAAAAGGAAAAAAAAAGTTATACAGGAAACAATATAAAAAATTTCCAACTACTGAAAATATGATGGCATATAAAGAAGTCACCAAGGACTTAAAACTAAGAATAAGAAGTGCAATAAGAAATGCGGAGATAAGGTCAGCAACATCCATAGGGGGCAATAAGAAGAAATTCTTTAACTATATAGGTTCCTTAAAAATAATAGATCAATAGGAGCTATTTCTACAGATAATGGAGTAATAACTGTAGAAAGTGAAATAGCCAAGGCCTTTAATGAATACTTTTTAAGTGTTCATAGACATAAGGAAGAGATCGACAGAATTACCTCCCCCACAAGACAATCAACCAATTTTCAATCCAACGGATATTATTGAAATAATAAAACTTATAAAAAATACTAGTTCATCAGGACCAGATGGTATACCTGCAAAATTCCTAAAGGAAGTAAACCAACAAATAGCTGGCCCATTAAGCATACTATTTAATGCTTTACTGAAAATGGGAGAATGCACTGAAATTTGGAATCAGGCCAGAGTAGCCCACATATATAAAGGTGAGAGAAAAAAAGATATAAAAAAAAAAACTATAGACCAATTAGTTTAACATGTGTCCTGGGTAAGATCTTGGAAAGATTACAAAAATACATTTTGGATCACCTTAAAAGTATCTCATTTTACGACCTGTCACAACATGGCTTTGTCCCTGGTAGATCATGTCTCACTAATCTTATGAGTTTTTTTGAACCCATAAGTGTAGCACTGGAAAAGGGAATGCCAGTTGATGTGGTGTTTTTAGATTTTTCCAAGGCGTTTGATTCAATATCACATAAAATTCTGATTGAGGAATTAGTTAAACTCCAATTTCATCCCAATGTAATCAACTGGGTTAACTCGTGGTTAAAGAATTGTACTCAATGTGTATCCATAAGGGGATTTGAATCAACGCAGGGAAAGATGACAAGTGGAGTACCCCAGGGATCGGTCCTGGGACCTATTCTATTTAATATCTTACTAGCATCAATGCAAACTTTGCCCGGTGTCTGGTCTTGTAAATATGCTGACTGCAAAGTTGGTACAATTGTCCATAATGAAACATCAGCAAAATTATTTCAAGATAATTTGAATTTCCTGGCTAAATAGGCAGATCATCATAACTTACTATTTAATGAACAAAAATGTATAGTGATGCATTTTGGACCTAGTAATCTAGGTTATCAGTACACCTTGAATAGTATTCTCTTAAAGGAAGTAGAAAACCATAAAGATCTAGGTGTCTGGATCTCAAACTATCTAAAATTTGATTATCATGCTAGCCGTACTACAATAAAATGTAAACAGATAATAAGAAGCATTCAAAAATCAATAAAAAGTAGACACCCCAAAGTTATTCTACCCTTATATTCAGCACTAATACATCTCCACATTGAATACTGCTCACCATTTTGTGACCCATACTCTGTTCAAGGGAAAAACAAGATCAAGAGAGTACAGAGAAAAGTAACTAAAAAATCAGGACGATAAAACAAATGAACTACAATAACAGATTAAAACATTTGAACTTATACTCAGTTGAGTATAGGAAACAAAGATTGACTTATGTTTGGCATTTAGAGCTAGTACGGATGATGCCTTCTTAGAAGTAA
Source organism: Neoceratodus forsteri (assembly GCA_016271365.2). Classification (NCBI taxonomy): domain Eukaryota; kingdom Metazoa; phylum Chordata; order Ceratodontiformes; family Ceratodontidae; genus Neoceratodus; species Neoceratodus forsteri. The sequence goes on along the minus strand of CM028133.1, from coordinate 678,195,722 downwards.
TTGGGTTAACAAAAAAACCTGTATAACTAGATCTCATAATTAAAAATTAATAGGAGAAACTTCTAAAACATTAAAAATAAGCAAATGGTATACCCAGAGAAATACTGGTATATGAAAAACACTTCCCAGTAATGTGGTTGAAAGCAAGACTAGAGATAGCTTTAAGATGAGACTCGATACTTTTATGGGGGATATAAGATTTGTTAATTCCACCATGCCAAACTGACATGGTGGTAAGTTTTATTATGGACATTTGTCCTCTGAACTTGAATCTAAGCTATGAACGAGGAAAAACTGTGAAAAGAATCCTGTTCCCCTGAGACTTTGGGGGGCAGCTTTTATTGCCCTGAGTAGAAGAGCTGGACTTTCCCCCCGAATTAGCTCTGCCATGAGCCGGGAAACAATGGAAAGGTGATGGTGGCCTGTCCTGTGGCATCCGAGTCGTAAGCCAACCAGAGGACATGAATGCCAACATCCGAGCTGGAGGACATGTGTGCCACCATCCAAGCCCATTTGCAGTAGTTTCTCCTGCTTGGCTTTCTGCAGGCAGTCTGGCATCTCCTTGACAATGTCCATTCCATGCTCCCAAAGGGCGTTTTGGAACTGTACCATGTGTGTCAGAAAATTAAGGCATCGTATGATGCATGTCGCTGAGAAGTACATCTTGCAACCCATAGCTTCCAGCTGTTTTGACTCCAAATCCGGAGGCTGTGTGCTAAAGTGACGTGGCCTCTGGGAGCGTCATGGGCGGCCGAGATGACAAAGAAGTCTGCCATAGGCTGCTCACCTAGGAAGAGTTTCTCCTTTGGGGCCCTGTAGAGGCGATCTGCCTTTTTGGGCACCGTGGAGGAGGTGTGAAGGTGTTTGCAAGCCGCCTTGGTCACATCTGCGAACGTTTCTACCAAGGGCGGGATCACAACAGGCTTTGTGTCCTTTTGTCGCAGGTACTTAGCCAAACACTCTCTTCGGGTCAAGGTGCTCCATCTCCCAGCCTATGTTCTCCTGCATGTGGCTCACAATCCCCACAAAAGTAGCATCATCTGGTGGTGACTTGGGAGCATCCCTTGGGCCTACAGGAGAAAGACCTCCAGCAGACGAAGGTACCCAGGAGGAAGAGACTAAGGAACGTTAGAGTCCACAGGGGAGGAGGACTGAGACCTTGTGTTCCGGCATTTGCATCTGACACACTCACAGGAACTGCGGCTCCTGGACCTGGAATGTTTGCGGCCTGTTCTGCCCATGCCCGAGATGGGAGTGGGCTCCATCAGGGGATGAACCGAGTATCAGGAGGGGGGCCTTTACTGGAGGAAGTGTCGATGGCAGGAGGTCTATCCTGATGGCTCCCCCACCAATATCCAAACAAAACAGGTATTTGACCTGGGATAAGTGGAGCTTGGGTACCGTAACAGTATCAGGCCGGACGTCAGCCCAGTTCCGTGATCCGGCGGCAGCGCACATCCTGGGAGGGACGTCAGAGCCATAGCAGTAAGTCCAACGTCGGTACCTGATGCCTGGTCTAAAGCAGACAACGGTAGTCCTCAGGAGGACTGTGCCCTGAATGTTCGTTGGCCAGTGGCGCCAACGAGGAGGGTCCTTTGGAGCTGCGACGTCAGTCAAGTGTAGTCAGTGGATGATGCCCGATGACAAATGATGATCCACAGGACGTTTGTCTGATGGCGGCACAGCGATCAAGGAGGCTGTGAAGTGTATCTCCCTGAGGAGTGCCCTGAGGCCTTTTGTTTGTCCTGGGAGTCTGCACCAGAAACAGAGGCCAACCGGGAGTGGGACGACATCAGTCCTATGGCAGACCTATCGAGCTCAGAGCACCGGCCCGAGGCCTAATCAGGGGGCCAGACTTTAAGCGGCTGCAAAGCTGGGCCCAGAAGACCCAAAGCCGAGGTCTTTACCACCCAATGCCTGGATCAAGGCGGGTGGTCTGACTACCGTTAGCTGGGTAGGAGGCTTTCTAGCCAGCAGTCTACCACAGAGGATCGCCAACGTCAGCCTATCCTATAAAGGCAGGCAGTCCCCCACACCCACTTCTCGGAGACCCGAAGCGGGCAGCAAATTGGAGAACCAAGGGGGATCCAGAGAGCCAACTAAGGAGAAGCAGTGTGAGGGAGGATAAAGAAACAGCCGGCTGGGGGGCTGCTGCAAGAGCTTCTCGTGAAGATTTTCTCTTACAGTAAGTTCTTACGTAACTGCACTATCTTACTTCAACAAAGGTTCTTGCAGTAGGCCAACACCAGTAGGACTAAGTCCCAAGCAGTAACGAGCACAAGCAGGAGAACAGCATCAGGAGGAGGACACATCAGCAGTCAAGAGCTCATGAGAGGAGGCCCTGAAGTACTGCTAGGCTAAAATTATCCCTGCACCAAGATGCAATGTCCAGACTGTAGTGTTTGGTAAAAGTGTAGACAGAGCTCCAGGTGGCAGCTGCACATATGTCTGCTGAGACATTTCTGAAACAAGCTGTGGAGGCAGCCATACTCCTGGTGTAATGGCCCTTAATCACTCCTGGAAGGTCCTTGTTGTACTTGCAGTAACAATAAAGAATGCAATTCGCTAACCACTTAAACACTGGTTGGAAATAGGAGCGTCCTCTCTCTAGGGGATGAGCAAAACAAGCAACGGGTCAGACTTCCTGGAAGTCTTGGTCTGATGTGTATAGTTTCTCAAAATTCTATGTATATCCGAAGTATGGAGCAAAGCCTCACCCTGATTACAATATACAGGGGAAGAAAAAAAGGAAGGTGGATGTATTGGTTCAAAGTAAACTCCAACACCACCGTGGGAAGGAACATAGGATTAGTATGCAAATATACTCAGTCTTTGTGGAAAAAAACAAATAAGGCTTTTTGCACGTAAGAGCCTAAAGCTCAGAAATCCTTCAAGCATAAGTAACAGTAACCAAAAAGAGCGCTTTCCAAGACAGAAAGTGCAGCTTGCGGCTGGTTCAAAGGGAGGTAAAGTGAGTTTCTCCAACATAAAGTTGAGGTCCCAAGGAGGAACTGGGTCCCAAATGTAAGGTTTCAGATTCAAGATGCCGCACAGAAAGGTACAAGCCGCAGCCCTGCCCTCGATAGGTGCATGGTACACAGAGATGGCAGAAAGATGCACCTTGAGGGAGAAGTACCTCAAGCCCGAATCCAAAAGAGAAAGAAGGTACTCTAGCACTTGACTCACCAGGCAGCTGATGTGATTCAAGTGAGAGGAAACAGCCCAAAGGGAGAAAAGGTTCCATTTCATGGCATAAGTGGCCCTGGTGTATGTTTTCCAAGCAGCCACTAGAACATCAGCAACCCTGGAACACACCCCCAAGGCAATCGATAGCTATGCAAACGAGTCACGCATAAAGATGCAGAGGACTTCAGATCCGGATGGACCACGGTGCCCTGGTCCTGGAAGAGCAAGCCTGTGCAGAGGGGCAAGGGCACTGGAGGTTCTGCCACAAGCTACTGCAGCAAGAGGAACCAAATCCGACGTGGCCAGAAGGGAGCTATGAGAACCATCTCTTCCACTTCCAATTGGAGCTTGAGCAAGACCCTCTGCAGGAGCGGGAAGGGAGGAAAGGCACAGAGAAACCTTCCCTTCTAGGAGAAGGACAACTCATTTTGCCTAAAAACTCCAAGCCCGGGAACAAGCAAGCAAAAAAGCAGCAGTTTTGCATGGAGCAGGGACACAAAAAGGTGCAACTCTGGACAATCCCACCTGTCAAAGAGAACCTCGATCACTGAGGTCAGAAGCTCCCACTCATGTGCCCAAAACTGGGAGCGGATGAGACTGTCTGCCAGGACATTTTGGATGCCAGACACATGAATGGCTGAGAGCTCACGCCCATGCTCGATGGCCCAAAACCAGACCCTCACTGCCATCCAACAAAGGGGTTAGGAATGGGTCCCCTCTTGCTTGTTGATATAATACATCATACACACACTGTCAGTCTGCACCAACAGAGGACCAGGGAAGAGATTAGTCTGGAAAGCCTGCACAGCATACAGAGCCACTCACATCTCCAGGACATTGATATGGAGACACTGCTGCAGTTCCGTCCAGGTGACCTGGGTCTGGCGATCTACCAGATGAGCACCATACTCCAGACCAAAATATGTCTGATGTGAGAATCTGATGGGGAGTTGGAAGGAGACTCCCCAAAGGAAGTTGGCCAGATCCAGCCACCATGATAAGACTCTCTGGAACCGGGTTAGAGACCATGACCAGCTGGTCTAGGTCATCTGTGAGCTGGGCCCACTGAAACTGTAAGGTCCACTGAGGAACCCTCACATGTAGGTAGAAGAGAGGGCCCATGGCAATAACCGCTATCATCTGGCCCAAGAAGTGCAGGAACACCCTGGCGGGTAGCCAGCGACTGGAGGAAACCAGACAAGCTTGCTCCAAACAGTCCACCATGACCAGGGACAAAAAGGCCATACTTTGGGCCATATCCAGAACCGCCCTTATGTATTGAAGGCACAGAGAGAGGCATGATTTCAGCAGGTTGACGGTTATCCCCAAAGCCTGAAAGAGACGAAGAGTGCATTCCAGGGACTGAATGAGAGAATCCCTGGAGGGGGCTGACAGCCAATCATCCAGGCAGGGGGACACACAGAAGCCCTGCCGCCTCAGAACCGCCGCCACCACTGCCTGGCAGTTGGTAAAAACTCTGGGTGCTGAAGACAAGCCAAAAGGGAGGGACTGGAATTGAAAATGGTCCCCCTGAAAGTGAAAGCGGAGGAAGTGGCGATGGGAAGGAAAAATCTGAATATGCAGGTAGGCATCCTGCATATCCATGGAGCAGAGCCAATCCCCCTGGTGCAGAAAAGGAAACAGCCCTTGAAGAGTTATCATCCGGAAACATTTGTACTCTACGTATAGATTGAGATGGCTCAAGTCGAGGATGGACCGAAGATCCATGGTCTTTTTGGGGACAAGGAAGAAGTGGGAGTGGAACCCCTTTCCTCTCTGAGTTGGAGGAACAGGTTCTGTGGCTACTTTTTAAAGAAGGGCCTGAATTTCCTCCCAGACCAGGGACAGGTGAGCTGGGGATAAGAAGAGTGTACTGGATGATTTTCTGGAGGCCACTCCAGCAATTCTAGAGTGTTACCATGCTCTATATATTTTTTATTTATTTTGAAAAGTTTCACCAGGAAAGGAATACTGAGCTACATCAGCTCGTTTCCAGATGTGTCCTTGGGGAAGGGAAGAGGGGGTACAACAGTGACCTGAATACAGAAACGGATACAATAAACATACAAGTCAGTACAAAAACAAAACTGCCAACACAAAACAGTTTGTGGAAAAGTCAGGTAGTACTTGCACACATAAATAATGTACATATATCATGTCACATACACGTTAATACTGTTTATATTTTACATTTGCACATGCATGCATTTGTGCTCCGTTACCCAATCATAGATTTATCCACAGATCTAGACAGAGAATTTTTACTAATAACACTGGGAAGAAGTGAGAATTCTATCAGAAGAGCGGAACTGGAAAGGGGAGGATAGTCAAGTGACCCCCACCCGGATGCAAACCCCACGGGGGGAGGTGGACAATAAGGCAGGGTAGAAGGGAAACCGCAGATTTGCACACAAGAGGTGGCTGAGTTTGGGTGCAGGATATGAAAGTGGTGTTAGGGATACAACAGGTGGGGGAATATATGATCTGAAGCACCCAGTTGTCCATGGTTATCGCCTGCCACCTGTCAAGGTGGAGGGAGAACTGAACCTCAACAGCCTTCCCCAGCCCCTTACGGGGGGGGGGGTGTCAGCTTACGAGTCAAGGAGGTGTGAGCAGGTGCCACTGCTCTGGGGACTTTGGCAGCAGCAGGGACCGACAATGCCTTGCATTATCCTGACCTTTGGTTAGCTAGTGACATTGCTTGTGGGAGGAGCAGCAAAAAGACCACTGTCTGCTTCTAGGTTGTGTATGACAAGAGTGAATGAACCGTCTTGAGCCCTCTACCCAACTCCTGAAAGGTGGAGATCACATCGAATGTCCCCTCCAAAAAGGACAGAACCCTAAAAGGGGGCATCCAGGATGCTGGACTGCACATCCGGGGCAAAGCCCAAAACCTAACACCAGGAATGGTGGCAGAGACAAACCCCTGCTGCGAACCCCCCCCTTACTGGAGGTATCCCTGACATCATAGGCAGCACGGAAGACATGATTGCCCACGTCAGAGCCAGAATTCAGGAGCTGGGCAAGCTGTCTCTTAGTGGGATCCTCCGCCAAGGTCTGTACAAGGTCCCAGGCTTGGTCCCATAGGTCATTCTGGTACTGGGCCATATGTGCGAGACAGTTAATGGCCTGGATAGCCAGGGTACTGGACGTGAAATACTCGCTTACCCAGGTGGTCCAGCTTCCTGGACTCCATGTCTGGAGGAAGGGCACCAAGGTGCTTTGGCCTCTTGGTACAACTGTGGGCCGCATTAATGACCACCGAATTCACCTTAGGATGATTCCCAAGAAAAGGGTTGCCTGCAGGAGCATGCTAAAGGTGGTCTGCTTTCTTAGGCAATGGAGGGGTGATTCCAAGCCACCCTGGAGACATCATCAAAGGAGTCAATAAAGGGTGGCTCCACCGCCACCAGGAGGGCATCCCGCTGCCTAAGGTAAATGGCCAGCCGATGCCGCTCTGGGTCCTGCTCCTCCGTCTCCTACCCACAATGGACTGCATGTGGCGCATGACATCCACGAAGCAGGGATCGTCAAGAGGAGACTTGGGAATCACCCTGCAGGGCTCTTCACCCTCCAAAGACTCACCAGGCAAGGAGGAAGACAGAGGAGAATCTGAGTCCTACCAACTGGACTCAACTGGATCACTGACTGGTGACAGGCGCTCGTCCTGGCGAAAGCCAGTGCCAGCATCGGGTCGAGACCCAGAAGACCCCAACGACTGGGGTTCGCCAGCGCCAGACCTGTCTGGGTTCTGTGGCAGTGGATCTTGGTTAGCACGCCGGGAAGACACCAGAGGCAGACCCTGAGGCATGGGGAGTTGCTTCTAGATGAGAGACCACCACTGGAGAACAGGGCCCCGTAGTCCACTGCTGGCATGATAGTGTATGGGTAATACGGCGCCGAGTAAGCGTACCCCGGTGTTGGACCAGCTGGCGCTGGCTGGCAGTCTGGCACCAGGCCAGGAGTAGGCTGCAATGCAGGCTGCAGAAGAAGAAGTGACACCAGCACCAGGCCCAGTGGTGGCCCAGAGACCGTTGACAGGGAGTGCCCTGGAGAGGGACCTGCTGTCGCTGGACAAGCCGGAGAGGCCAGAGCCTGGGGAAAAGGAGACCTCTCAAGTCGAAGGCAAAGGTGACGCTGTGCTAAGAAACAGCAGTAGCCTGCTGTGGGCACTGCCTTGAAGGACTAGTGTCAGGACCTGCAGAGAGGACAGACATAGGTAGCAACTTGGCCAGTGGAGGGAACAGTTTACTAATTTAAAATGTTTCACCAGGAAAGGCGCACAGGGCAACAAATTGCTTGTCTCACGGTGCATCCTGTTTTTTTTTTTGGGGGGGGGGGGAACAGCTCAAATACAAACAGAAATTCAACACCTATACAGAGAAATATGACAGAAGTTCAGATGAGATACAACAATATACATATCAGTGCAGGGTGTGTGTGTGTATATATATATATACATATACATACATATATACACACACACAGATATCTATACATACACATACTGTACACACAAATAGTTAAAGGTAACAGTAACAATTATACAATCAAAAAATATATACACAAGTTGAATAAATCTGGCTAATACGCTTGCATTATATGTAGCATTAGAGTCAGTCACTATGACAGTCAGCGAATGAATGTATGTTAAAATACTTGTGGGGACAGAGCCCGGTGTGGGAGCAGGACAGAGACAGGAAACTACAGACCAGTTAGTTTCACCTCAGTGGTAGGTAAAATGATGGAATCACTTCTGAAGGAAAGAACTGTTGAGTACCTAGAGGTCAGTGGGGCATAGGACCCAAGGCAGCATGGATTCATGATGGGAAGGTCGTGTCAGACGAATCTAATAGATTTCTTTGACTGGGTGACCAAAATAGTAGACCAGGGAAGGGCTGTGGACATGGCTTACCTAGATTTTAGCAAGGCATTGATACAGTCTCACACAAAAGATTAATACACACAAGTTAGCCAGCCTTGGAGTGGGTCCCATGGTGGTAGCCTGGATAAAAAGTTGGCTAGACAACAGGACGTAAAGGGCAGTAGTAAATGGAGTCCACAGTGAAGAAAAGAGGGTTACTAGCAGGGTACCGCAGGGTTCAGTACTGGGACTGGTCCTTTTTAATGTTTTTATAAGTGACATTGCAGAGGAATTGGAAGGAAAAGTATGTCTCTTTGCAGATGACACAAAGATCTGCAACAGGGTTGATACACCAGGCGGAGTGGAAAGGATGAGAAGGGACTTGGCAAGGTTGGAGGATTGGTCAAATGTATGGCAGCTCAGATTCAATGCAAAGAAGTGCAAGGTAATGCACCTGGGAAACAAAAACCCAGGGCAAGAGTACACAATGGGGGGTGAGATACTGACAACAGTAAAAATGGAAAGGGACCTGAGGGCAATTATATCAGATGACCTAAAGGTGGGCAAGCAATGTGAGAAGGCAGTAAGGAAGGCTGGGGGGATATTGGGATGCATAGGGAGACGCATCAATAGTAGAAAACAGGAAGTTGTTATCCCTCTGTACAGACAGCTGGTGAGACCCCATCTGGAGTACTGTGTGCAGTTCTGGAGACCCCATCTCCACAAAGACAGACAGAGAGTGGAGGCTGTCCAGAGAAGGGCAACCAAAATGGTGCAGGGTCTGCACCAGAAGACATATGAAGAAAGACTAAAGGAGCTTAATATGTATACCCTTGAGGAAAGGAGGGAGAGGGGACATGATAGAAACTTTCAAGTACCTCAAGGGAATCAACAAAGTCGAAGAGGGTGGCATCATTCAGAAAAAGATGTGCAAGAACAAGGGGGCACAATTTGAAGATGGGGGCGGCTCAGAGGTAATGTGAGGAAGCATTTTTCACAGAGAGGGTTGTGGATGCATGGAACAGCCTCCTGAGGAGGTTGTGGAGTCAAGAACAGTGAGGAATTCAAGAATGCATGGGACAGACATAAGGCAGTCCGGGGGGGGGGGGTAGAAGGAAGGAAGTAAGCTGTTGGTTAATTAGGATCTGCAGCTTATCTGTTAGGTAGGAAGATGGGCAGACTAGGTGGGCCAAGCAGTCCTTATCTGCCGTCAAATTCTATGTTCCTATACCTCTGAGATATAGTTAAACATGGGAGAAGGGGTTCGAAGGACTGGAGAGGGGGGAGTAGGAGGATGATATAGTGAAAGGTTAAGCACAAGTACAATTTACAGAGGAAGATAAAAAGTGCGAAGGAGATGGAGTAGGATGATGAGGAGTGGTAAATCTGGTGTGGGAGAGCATTCCATAATTTAGGGAGGTGGCAAGAAAAGGACGCCTGGCCAACCATGGAAGACAGACGGGGGACAGACATTAAGCGAGAGTCACAGGATCGGAGGGAATGGGCAGGCAGGGGGAGGGGAGATAACAAGGAGGCAAGGTAAGGGTATCGTCCTAGAATGTGAACGCGAATCAGGCACAATAAAGGAGGCGTCGGTTATTTAATGAAGGAAAAGAGAGGGAGTGAAAGAGGCTACAGTGATGAGTGGAGTGGGGGGCGTCTAAGGCGAAGCAATAGAAGGAGTTAAAGAGGGTGTCCAGTTTGGTAAAGGAAGACTTGGGAGCAGCACTGTAAACTTCATCACAGTAGTCAAAGATCAGTAAAATCATCTTCTAGACCAGTTTGTGTCTTGCCAGTAGTGGAAGGCAGCTACAGATCCTGTAAAGTGCACCAAGCTTGGGGCATAATTTCCTCAGGATGGCGTCGACGTGGCCTGAGAAGCTGAGGAGTCAGTCAAGCCACATCCCAAGGTACCTAAAGGAGGAAGTGTCCTCAAGGACTGTCCCGTCGGGAGTTTGGAAGGATGGTAGTGAAGGGAGCCTAGAGAGTTTCTGCCTTGTGCCAAAGGTCATTGAGACTGTCTTCTTGGCATTGAGGGATAATTAACTGGAGCCAAACCTGGTTGAAATCATGCTGAAGTTTGGTAGCCACATCATCAGGGGACTGACTGGAGGTGAAGAGGACCAAGTCATTCACATACATATGGATTGAGGTGGATGAGCAGGCCAAGGAGAGGTCTGAGGAAAATGGAGAAGAGGACAGGACCCAGCATAGAGCCCTGTGGGACTCCTGTGTTAATGGAGAGGGAAGGAAGGGCTATGGAGTCACCAATTCTGATGGACTGAGTACTGCCTAACAGATAGGCTCTAAACTAGCTGGTGGCAGAGTCAGATGGGCCTGCCTTGATGAGGGTGTTTATAAGTAGGGTGTGGGAGACTGCGTCGAAAGCCTTGGCAAGGTCGACAAAAATGGCTGACATGATTTCACCACTATCCATCACTGAGAGGATAGCGTTAGTGAGTCTAATCAGGGAGGTGGTGGTGGAGTGACACTCAAAACACCAGCACCAGCTGAGCAACCGGACTGAGAGCCCGTATTTGAAGAAACTGGCGTGAGTATCAGGGGCTGGGAGGCCGAAAAGCCGCCGCCCAAAATAGCAATGAGGGTGGGCAGCTGCACCATCGGCAGCCGTGAGGAGCAGAGGACTGACGGGGCAGAGGGAGCCAGCCTCCCGCATGAGGATGACTCTGACACAGTCGAGGGTTTATGAGGCGACTGCGAGCGGGAAGCAGACCGGTCCTGGTGTTTATCACAGTGCTTCTGCTTCCCACTGGATTTTTGAGAAGAGGAAGAAGCCCCGGAGGACTGTGCCAGCAAGGCCAAAGATCTTCTGACCAGCAGCTCCTTTTCCACAGTGGCCAATTTCTGCTTAAGGAGGTAGCTCTCCAGAATCTTAGGCTGACATCTGAGTGTCATGGCTGAATTTCTGGCAAATCTCGAAGGCTTCGGTGTCATGGCTGAGGGCCTAGGCAAAGGATGAAAGCAGAGTGGCCATCCTTTTCCAGAATCTGTTTGCTGCAGGCACATTTCATGGAGCAGTTGGAGGACAAAGCTGGTGGAAAAGACAAACTCAATGGCTGAACACCGAAAATTAGATATTTACTACTGCAAAGAAAATAAAAAAAAATGCAACAAGCACAAGTAATGGCAGTCGACTGTAGCTGCAGCATCTGCTAAGGTCAGACGTGCATGGGTCAATGTCAGGAAAAGAACTGGGGTGGGTGTCGGAGACTGCCCACCTTTATAGGATAGGCTGATGGTGGTGGGCAATCCTCATGGTAGAGTGCTAGCTAGAAAGTTTTCTGTGTGGTCTTGGTGGCTTAGTCCTTACCAGTGCAGGCCTCCTGCAAAAGCCTTCCTCGAAGTAAGATCTACTATTACAGGTGAGTACGAAATTACCATAGTAACACTGTTTCTTCCAAGGGATCCCTCAGTATGCTTGTCTAATGCAGTTAGCATGGGAGGTTTAACTGCCCCAGAGAGTGGAACTTTTGTAAATTACAGAATGTTGAAGTGGATCTAGAACGTAGCTCAAATCTCTGCCTCTAGGTACTGCTGCATTCTACAGGCTAATTCATTTCGAGGTATGTGGGCAACAGCCTGCTATATACTAACCTAAGCTATCCTATGTAAACAATGAATTAATGAAACAGTGGCCCATTCGCATCCTCCATGGAAGACACACCCAATAGAAAAAAAACTGAGTGAAGAGCAGGTAATGCTCAGTAATAAAAATAAAACTGGCACTGCTCGAAAGGGAACCCTTTCAGGTTCCAAATGGGGAGGCAGGGAAGGAGATTTAAGCATATTGAAGGATCCCCTGGAAGAAACAATATCAGTCACTATGGTAAGTATTGTTTTCTTCAAACCCCAAGAATCCCTCAGTATGCTTAACTAATGCAGACTACCAAGCAGTACCTTCAGAGGCTGGGTACAGAAGCTATATGGGGAAGAGGTCCTGCAAGACTGCCGTGCCAAATCTGGCATCAGTCCTACACTGTACATACAGACAGTAGTGCTTTTTAAAGTGTGCACTGTTTTCCAGGTAGCTGCTTTGCAGATTTCTAACAAAGGGATATACCTTGCAGCTGCCACTGGGGCAGCAATATCCCTTGTAGTGTGAGCCCTGAGGCCTTGAGGAGCCTGCATGCCAGCTTTGCTGTAGTAGAAATGGATGCAGGAGACTATCCAGTGAGCAATAGTCCTCTTTGAAGCTAGCCTGCCTTTACCCACCTCACCACAGGTAAACAATTTTGAGTGGGAAGATTGGTGCATTCCAGGAAGTAAATGATTTTCTGACATCGACTGTGTAGCTTTAGCTCACTAGAACTGGATTTTGCTGTAAAGAAAACTGAAAGGTTAATGGATCGTTTATGGTGGAATTCAAAGACCACCTTCAGAAGGAATTTCCTGTTAGTTCTAAGGACTACCTTGATACCTTGTTAGTCCTAATGACTATCTTGTCCTTGTAGAAGATAATGTAATTTGGGTCTGGTCAGAGTGCTTGGCGCTCACACACCCTTCTTGCAAAAGTAATGGCCACTAGGAAAACCGTTTTCTAAGTGACATACTTGAGGTCTACCACAATCATATGCTCAAAGGGAGGTTCCATGAACTTGGCTATGAGGGGGTACCGGATCCCTGAGAGGTGGTACAAGTGAAGGAGGCCTTTGATAAATTTCCTGAAATTGGATGAGAAGCTGCAACCTTCTCTTTAGCTGCAGAAGAAGAAACTGTAGCCAGGTGAACTTTAAGTGTTGAAGTTTTGAGACCTAGTCCCTGTAAGTGAACCAGGTAATCCAAAAGAACTGGCAGTTCTGCCTGGGAAGGGTTGATCTGCCTAGGCTCACACCACAAGATGAATCTCTTCCACTTGGAAGAATAAATCTATAGTGGCAAATTTCCTGTAAACTCTGAGTACCTTAAGAACAGCCTCAGAGAGCTGAAAATCCAAAAACCCTAGCTTCTCAAGAACCAAGCCTTGAGGCAGAGGGAAAGGAGGCTGGGGTATGTGATCCTGCCCTGAGACATGGTCAGCAAATTGTGACCCAGGGGAAGGTGGATGGGCCAACGCTTGGACAGTGACTGAAATATAAGGTACTGAACCATGGTTGTCTGGCCCAATCTGGAGCCACCAGAATCATGGAAGTCGGTTGGCTCCTTAGTTTTAGGAGGACTCTGAGAAGCATAGGGAATGGCAGAAAAGCATAAAGGAACCTCCGTGTCCAGTCCAGGGCTAGGGCATCCAGAGTGAGGGAACCCACAGTGGTGGCCTGCAGAAAAACAATGGGAGCTGATGGTTTTCCTCTGAGGCAAACCAATCTATTTCTGGAGTACCCCACTTCCTGAAGAGAGTTGCTAGCACTTGCCTGTTCAGGGCCCACTCGAGATTCCCTTGACTGATTCTACTGAGAGCAGCCAGGGTATTGTCCTTCCCTGGTAAGTGAATTGCTGACAGGCTCACATCCAAGTAGTAGGCCGGAGACCACATACTCATTGCTTTTGTGCAGAGTTTGGAGGATCTGGTCCCACCTTGTCTACTGATATAATGCATGGCAATAGTGTTGTCTGTCCTGACTGACCTTTTATCTGAGGTGCAAAAGCCTGCAGAGCCAGTAGTACTGCCCTCAGCTCAAGGAGGCTGATGTGCAACCTGTACTCCGGGGGGGGGGGCACTGACTGTCTGGTCATCGAGGTGCGCTGCCTATCCCAGGAGGTAGGCATCTGTGATTATGGCCAGGATGGGGGACTGCAGTTGGAAGAAAAAAATACTCACCTTAGTAATGTTGTTTCTTCTAATGGAGTCTTGCTGTATTCTGACATATGCAGTTCAGTCCTGCCTTTCGACTGCCCCAGAGAACAAAGAGTTAAACTTTCCATGGCCAGCATGGAATGTTCACCACGAGCTCAGCTGAAGCCCCTGTCTGCTGCTGTTTAAACTCCAACTGTCTGATCTTTATGAGCAATACTCACTAGAAGTTCTGTGTGGAAACTGTAAAACTCAAACTAGCCAACTGGCAGCTAGATTTATATAAAAGGGTTTTTTGGTTTCAAAGCAAAGACTGAAGTCAGGAAACCCAAAAACCAAAACACATCTCAAAACACAACACTCACCCAAACAAAGGAAGGTGAAAAGGGGACACCCCTAGGGTGCCAACACTGCTCCTGCCCACCCACATCCCAAAAAACAGGTTCAGAGAGGGGAGGCAAGGAGAGGTCAGAATACAGCAAGACTCCATTAGAAGAAACAACATTACTAAGGTGAGTAATTTCTTTCTTCAAACAACATGAAGTCTTGCTGTATTATGACATATGCAGACTACCAAGCAGTACCTCCATGGAGGAGGGACAGAACCTACTTTGGAAACAGGCTCTGAAGTACTGCTGTGCCAAACCAAGCATCACTCCAAGCCTGGATATTCAGAGAGTAATGCTTAGTGAATGTATGGACTGTTTCCCAGGTGGCTGCTTGACAAATTTCTAAGACAGGAATATCCTTAGCAGCAGCCAGGGAAGCAGCTGTACCTCTAGTAGAGTGAGCCCTCAGGCCTGAGGGTGGAGTTCTACCCAGTTTTTCATAGCAGAATTGTATACAAGGAACAATCCACCTGGCAATAGATCTCTTAGTGGCAGGTTGGCCCTTACCAACCTCTTCATATGTGAGGAACAATTGAAGGGACTCAAACCTGTGACCCTTGGAGCGCTCTATGAAGCAGCTGAGGGCCCTTTTAACATCCAAGCTGTGCAGCCTCCTCTTTCCAGAGGAGGAATGGTCAGTGAAGAAAACAGGGAGAGACAGACTGGTTAAGGTGGAAATCTGAAACCACTTTAGGTAAAAACTTCCTGTTAGTTCTTAGGACCACTTTAACTCCATGGAAAGAGATGAAATCAGGCTCTACTGACAGGGCTTGCAATTCACTGATATGCCTGACAGACGTAATGGCTACCAAAAACGCAGTTTTCCAAGTCAAGTACTTAAGCTCTGCAGAGGACAAAGGCTCAAAGGGAGGTTGCATAAGCTGAGCAATGCAAACATTAAGGTCCCAAGCAAGAGCAGGAGCAGGGTCCCTAAAGGGGGGATTGGTGTGCAGCAATCCCTTAAAGAACTTACAGAACACAGGATGGGCTGACAGAGGAAAAGGCTTGCCTACTGACAGGAAGGCAGAAACAGCTGCCAAATGCACTTTAAGTGTAGCTGGCCTAAGGCCTAGGCTATTGAGATGGACCATATAGTGCAGAACTGTAGGCAACCCAGCAGATTCTGGAGAAATACTTTTATTAGAACACCAAATAGTGAACCTTTTCCATTTGGGATTGTAAGTCTTTCTGGTGGAAGGCTTTCGAGAAGCCTTAAGGATATCCAGAACCCCTTGGAAAAGATGCAGATCAGGAAACTAACTCTTCAAGAGTCATGCCTTGAGATTGAGAGGCCTGAGGTTCGGGTACCAAATCCTCCAATGAGAGGATGTCAACAGGTTGTAATTCCTGGGAAGAGGAAGATGGACTGCTAAGGACAGCAACAGGGGATACCAGGGCTGTCTGGCCCATACCGGAGCAATCAGAATCACTTTGTATGGTTGTGATCTTATCTTGACTAACACCTTGAACAGGAGAGGGAAGGGGGAAAAGCATACAGAAATTTCCCTCCTCAATTCAGGATCAGAGCATCCAGGGGGACTGAGCCTAAGACTGGGGGTCTGCAACAAAAGAGAGGAAGTTGGTGATTGTCTGGGGCTGCAAAAAGATCTATCTGTGGAGTGCCCCATCTCGAGAAAATCACTTTCAAAACTAGAGGATCTAGGGTCCATTCGTGATGGCCCTGGGATATCCTGCTGAGAGCATCTGCTAGGACATTGTCCTTCCCTGGGAGGTGAACTGCTATCAGATAGGTTTGCAGGGAATAGGCCTGGGACCACAACTTCATTGCTTCTGTGCACAAGGCCGCAGACAGAGTGCCTCCTTGCTTGTTGATGTACCACATGGTGGTGGTGTTTTCTGTTCTGATCTGGACCACCTTGTTCTGTACAGATTTGGAAAAGGCTTGCAGTGCCAGAAACACTGCTCTGAGTTCCAAAAGACTGATGTGAAGCAGAGATTCCTGAGGTGACCACAGCCCTTGGGTGGTAAGATCCCCCAGGTGGGCTCCTCAGCCCAGCAGGAAAGCATCTGTGGTGAGTATCATTGAATAAGACTGGGTGACAAAAGGAACTCCTTGTCTCAAACTGTCCTGATCCTGCCATTATTGCAAGGCCTGGATCAGGGTTTGAGTCACTGGGCCTAGTTTGGTAAGGGAATCCTTTCTTTGGGACCAGAAGGCTTTTTAAGTGGAACTGAATGTCCCTCATCTGGAATCTTGCTCCCTGAACCATTGCTGTGGAAGCTGCCATGTGGCCCAGAAGCTGAAGGAAATGCCTTGCTGGTCGAGACACCTGTAGGGTGAATGAAGAGCCCAGTTCCATAAGGTCCTTGCCCTGTCCAGGGGAAGGAAGGCTCTTGCATTACTGTATCCAGCTCCGTCCCTATGAAGGTGAGGGCTGTACTGGCTAGAGAACTGACTTTGGAAGGTTGAGGAGGAATCCTAAGGAAGTGAGCACTTGCTGAGTTATTTGCAAATGTGACCTGACTTGGTCTGGAGACTGACCCACTGTGAGCCAGTCGTCCAAGTATGGAAAGATGGAGATCTTTTTTCCCCTTAGGAAAGCAACCACTACTGTCAGGCACTTTGTGAAAACCATTGGGGCAGATGTTAGGCAAAAGGGCATTGCTCTGAATTGATAGTGGCCTGAGGGCAACTCGAACCTGAGGTACTTTCTGTGGGAGCACCTGATGGGAATGTGAAAATAGGCATCTTTGAGGTCCAGGGAGGCTAGCCAGTCCCCTGGCCTTAGAGAGGGAAGGATTATTCCCAGAGTCATCATTTTGAACTTTGGTTTTAAAAGGTGCTTGTTCAGATATCTTAGATCCAGGATGGGCTGCCATTCTCCTGTCTTTTTGGGGGTTAGGAAGTACCTGGAGTACAATCCTTTGCCCCTGTGTAGAGTGGGAACCCTCTCTATGGCTCTGAGAGCTAGGAGGGAAGAAACCTCTACGGCAAGGGTCTCTGATGGATTTGCAGGTGGAAATAATCTGGTTCTCATCTTGGGAAATTTTTTGAAGCGGAGAACCAGTCCCTGGCTTACTACGTCCAGGACTCACTTGTCTGATGTCAGAGACTTCCAGTCCTGGACAAAGTAAGCCAGCCTGCCCCCTACTGGTATTGGAGAATTGGCCCGGGCAGACCCGTCAGGGTGTCTGCTTGGCAGGGGCTTTAGGCTGAAGGGTGGATGCAGGCCTGCTCATTGCACGTCTGCCTCTCCCACTGACCCCCTCTGATAAGAGGAGGAGGCCTGAGCTTGGTAAAAGACCTTTGGAAAGGCCTGCCTTTGAGGAGTGGCTTGCCTTTCTTTGACCTGAGCACTCCTGTAGGTGGTCCTGTACTCGTCCATCTTTTTCATGTGGTTCTCTGTCTGCTCCCCAGACAGAGAATTACCAATAATAGGGAAATCCATGGCCTTAACCTGGGTATCCTGTGATAGGCTAGTACATCTGAGCCAAGTCATCCTCCAAAGAGCCACAGATGTAGCCACGACTCTTGATGAAACATCACTGGAGTCCACAGCAGCATGAAATTGCACTCTGGATGCCTCAATCCCATCTGCAGCCACCTGCTCCAGCTCCTTGGCAAGCTGGTCAGGGGCCTGTTTAGCTAGAGCCAGCACAGTGTCCCATCTGGACATCTGGTATCTAGCTATGTAGGCCATATAGTTAGCCTGCCTGAGTCCCAAACATGCTGCCATGTACTGTTTCTTTGTCATGGCATCAATCCTCCTGGAGTCCTTATCTGGGGGGTGTGATGCCAAGGGGTTATCTGCCTTATGACAGGCAGCAGCCTGCACGACCCCAACATGGCTGCATTGCTGAGAAAGGAACTCCATGTCTGAGCCTGAAAGAGTATACCTCTTGTCCATTCATCTGTCCACAGGAGGTATGGAGTTAGGAGTCTAAGAATTTTGTCCGTTTCCCAAAAGATTTTGGAGGGGAATAGACAGTCTCCTGGACTCTGGGATGTCCATCAATTCAACAAAATCAGGCTCCTCCTGATCCTCTACTGCTTCTTCCATAGGAAGCTGGAGGGTTTCAGCCACTTTTTTTGTAAAAACAAAGTGGGAAGGGGACTCAGAAAGCCTAGGAGGAGAAACACCTGAAGGTCTGTCTGGGGAGATGTCCGGGTCAACAGGCACATCCAGACTTTTATAATCACCATCACCATCATCCTCATACTCTCCCTCCTCCTCCTCATCCGGTTCATAAAATTCTTCTACGGTGTAATCCGGAACCGGGGGAACTGACAGAACCGAACACCTGCCAGATGGTGCCGGTTCGGCCGGAACCGAAGTAAGCGACTGCACTATTCTTATTGCCTTGGCTATCTCATCAGCGGTCGGAGTATGAATTTTTGGATCCGAACTAGACGATTTATCTTTTCCTTTTCTTTTAACTGGAACCGACTCCTCAGAATCGGCTCTCCTTTTGCCCGAAGAAGTATCATCCTGGAAAGAGGGCACTCCTTCTGGTTCGGTCGGAACCGAACCAGGCTGGCCATCCGGGTCAGCGGACTTCTTGGCCTCCCTTTCCCTCAGTCTCCTTAATCTCTTTTCCAGGGTAGCTTTGGGAAAATTCTTACAAATTTGGCAGTCTGAATCGAGGTGGTCAAACCCCAGACAATAAACTCAGGTGGTGTGGGGGGGATCAGCCTTAGCAAAGACTTCCCCAAACACACTGCAGTGTTGAAACCCAGTGGGCCCGGTTTTTTTCTTGGGTTTCTCAGACATGGCCAATCCTATCCAAAACTTACCCTTTTATCGGCAATCCACCAGGCAAGACTCCCCTATCAGTTCCTGACTGTGTTACGGGTCTTGGAAAAAAACGTAATAAAAATCAATTTTTTTTTTTCTAGGACCGATACGGACCGGTTACCACACACTAGGTAAATTGACAAACTTTATTAACTGATATATTCAGTAGCAGCAATTCGGTAGAAACTGAGTGAAAAATGACACTTTAACCAACTTTTTTTGAACCCAGCAAAGGAGAAATCTCCGGAGTGACTGTTCAGTGAGGCAGAGTAAAGAATCTGACAGTTGGAGTTTAAACAGCAGCAGACAGGGGCTTCAACCGAGCTTGCGGCGAACATTCCATGCTGGCCATGGAAAGTTTAACTCTCTGTTCTCCAGGGCAGTTGAAAGCCAGGACCTAACTGCATATGTCAGAATACAGCAAGACTTCATGCTGTTTGAAAGGGACTCCTTCCCTGAGGTTGTCTCCCTCCTTCCGCCATTCCAGCGCTTGTAGTAGGGTTTTTGTGACTAGTACCAGCTTTGAAAGTGGATCTCTCTCTGGGACCAATGCGCTCTGAGATGATACTATGTTTCTCTCACTTGAAACCTGGCACCACTGCTGTGGTGGGGGTCATATGGCCTAAAAGCCTGAGAAAGTACCCTGCTGGTCTGGAAGTGGGGAGTTTGCTAGTTTCTGCAGGTTTTGCAACTTCTCCTAAAGAAGAAAAGCACTTCCCTGAAATGTGTCCAGCTCTACATCAATGAACTTCAAGGACTGTACTAGCTGTGTTTGGAATTTCTGTTGGTTTATGAGGAATACTAGGGACTCCAGAGTTCCCAAAGTGAGTTGGAGGTAATCTCTTACCTGTTAGGAAGAGCTTCTTACAATTAGCCAGTCATCCAAGTAGGGGAAGATGCTCCTTGCTTTCTGAGATGTACAACTAGGTACTTTGTGAATATCCTTGGTGCAGAGGACAGCCCAAAAGGGAGAGCTCAAAACTGGTAGTGCCCTGAAGGCAGCTAGAACCTCAGGTACTTCTTGTTGGTGAGTCTGATTGGAACATAGAAGCAAGCACCCTTCAGATACAGGGAGGCCAGCCAGTTGTCCTGTTGCAGAAAAGGAATCACTCTAGACAACAGTGACCATCCTGAACTTTGGTTTTGTCAGGTGCCTGTTCAGGTAGCTGGGATCCAAAATGGGTCACCATTCCACAGACTTTTTCCAAGTAAGGAAGTAGCCTGAATAAAGGCCTTTCCTCCATTGCAAGGAGGGAACTTTTTCTACTGCATCTCCTTGTAACAGCTTTCTGGCCTCTAATTCCAGCAGAATCTTTCCTGTTGGAATTGAAGGTGAGAATTTTCTGTGAACCTGCAGTTTTGGGACTCTTTTGAACTGCAGAGAGAGCCCTTGGCTGACCACCTCCAAGACCCATCTGTCTGCGATGACATTTTGCCATGCTTGGAAGTAGTATGCCAACCTCCCTCCAACTGGTACTGGGTTGGTGACCAGGGCAGGGCAGTAAGAGGTTCTGTTTGGAGTGGATCTAGTGGCTGGGAGTGAGACAGTCCATCTGGGTGCTCATCAGCCCCTGCAATAACCCCTTGTTTGAGGGTACTCCATAAGCATGGGAAATGGATAGTAAGCTCAAGGTTAATATCCCTTTCCCCTGCCTCCCCTTCCTTGGGACCCTATAGGAGCTGGAAACCTTCTCCTTAGAGGAATTGCTCTTGTAG
Source organism: Neoceratodus forsteri (assembly GCA_016271365.2). Classification (NCBI taxonomy): domain Eukaryota; kingdom Metazoa; phylum Chordata; order Ceratodontiformes; family Ceratodontidae; genus Neoceratodus; species Neoceratodus forsteri. The sequence continues at coordinate 678,175,061 of CM028133.1, read as the reverse complement.
GCGTCCTTATATTCTTCCAACTTCTTCATGCAAGTCTCACTCGTCACCAAATAATGAATTATCCTCCCAGGTAAAATCCACGGCTTTGGCCTACATGTCTGCGGTCAAATTAGTGGCTCTTAGCCATGCAAATCTACTTAGGGCACTGGCCAGAGCCATATATCTGGATGCTGAGTCGTTGACATCCACTGCCATATAAAACTGGTATTGGTAGCATCCAGTGCTACCCTGGCAGTATCTGCTATGTCGTGCCCCACATCACCAGTGACCTTATAACACAAGGTAAAACTGAATTCCAGAAGGCTCTGTGACACTGGGCAGTGTAAACCACGTAGGTAGCCTGCCTCAAGAGGAGAGGGGCTACCATATAACCTTTCTTGCCCATGTCATCCAGTTTCCTGGAATCCCTATTAGGAGGATGAGAGGACAGTGGAACCCAGGCTTTATCACAGGCAGCCACCTAGAAACACAGAATTTGACAGCAGATAAGGACTGCCTGGCCCACCTAGTCTGCCCATATCCCTACCAACTTAAACTCCAGATACAAAATGATCAGCAGCTTACCCTCCCTTCCCTGCCACTAGGGTTGCCATCTGTCTATCCCATGCATTCCTGAACTCAATCACTTTGGCCTCTATGACCTCTGCTAGGAGACTGTTCTACGCATTCACCACCTTTTCTGTGAAAAAATACTTCCTCACATTGCCTCAGAGTCTCCCATCCAGACTCATTTTGACCACTTGTTCTTGCACATCTGTTTTTTTGAAAGTTGCTTCCCTCCTGAACCCTGTCAATGCCCCTGAGGTACTTGAATGTGTCTTGTCTTATATCCTCCTTCTCCCTCCTTTCCTCCAGGGTATACATACTGAGGTCTTTCCTCACATGTTTTCTCATGCATTCCTTCCACCATTTTTACTTCCCTTCTGTGGACAGTCTCCTCTCTGTCAATGTCCTTCCAGAGATGTGGTCTCCAGAACAGAGTATTCCAGATGTGGTCTGACCAATTTTTTGTACAGTGGCATCACCACCTCCTGTTTTCTACTGGTGATGCCCCTCCCTATGCACCCCCAGCATCCCTCCGGCCCTCCCCACCATCTTTTTACATTGTTTGGCCACCTTCAGATCATCTGTCAAATACCCCCCAGGTCCCTTTCCAGTTTTGTTGTTGTTAGTATCGCTCTCCCCCCCTTCCCCCAATTTGTATTCCTCTCCAGGATTCCTGTGGCCCAAGTGCATGACTTTGCACTTTTTTTGCATTAAATCTAAGCTGCCACTCTCTTGACTATTCCTCTAATTTGCCTAGGTTTCTTCTCATTTTTTCCACCCCGTCTGGAGTGTCTACCCTATTGCAGATTTTGGTGACATCCGAAGAGAGGCTTACCTTCCATTCCAGCCCCTCCGCAATGTCACTAATGAAGACACTGAAAAGGACCAGCCCCAGAACAGAGTCCTGTGGCACCCCACTGGTCACCCCCCCCCCTTTCCTGGGCTTGAACTCCGTTCACCACCACCCTCTGTACCTACTCCCAGACTGCACAACTTGTTTACTATCCTCCTGTGATGGACAGTGTCAAATGCCTTGCTAAAATCTAGGCAGGCAATGTCCACCGCCCCTCCCTGATCCACCACCCTGGTTACCCAGTCAAAGAAATTTATCAGATTTGTTTGACAAAATCTCCCTGCTGTGAATCCATGTTGCCTTGGGTCTTGTGCCCCACTAGCCTCCAAGTATACCACAATCCTTTCCCCACCACCGAGGCCTAGACCACCCCTTCGTGACTGGGATGAGAATAAAGGTTGGTTTTGTCCAGCTGGTACTTCTCTTCCATCTTCTTGTCCACCCCTGGGACTAAGAAAGGTGTTTGCAAAATTTTTAGAGTTGCTTTCCTAAGGGACTTAAGAAAAGGCAACAGAAGCCTTTTAGTGCGTGTCAATCCCATCATTTCTAGGAAGTCAGCTTCCTCCTCTTCCACTGACTCTTGGGTGGTCAGGTTGAAAGCGTCAACCATCTGTCTGATGAAGGCATAGTGGGAGGTATAGTCCTCTGGTCCCCAGGGAGGGTAACCGAACCCCTGTTCAGGGGGGACCTCTGGTTCTATTGGTTATTCATCATCTTCCTCTTCCTCCCTACTCTTCAATTTCACCATAAAATTCAGCACCCTGGTCAAAGGAAACTAGAGCCTGAGGTGGCAGCTGAGAGGGAAATGGGGCAGCCACAGAGAGGCCCAATGACTACAGGGTCCAAATGACCTGGAGGGCTTTAGCAATGTCCTCTGCAGAGGGTAGGTTTGTATTGTCCACGGGGAGCTCCCTTGCTTCTTCGGCAGGAGGTGCAGTGACATGTCTCATTTTTGTTTTCACTTAGAGGGAACTGGGTGCGAGCCCTGCTCTGCAAGCCTCTTGTGTTTATTTTGCTCAGTGCTTTTGTCAGAGACTCTCTAGTCAGAGAAATTTTTAGAGGAACTGTCCTTTGATTTGCTATGAGATCCCTCCTCTGACTGTTTAGGCAACGAAGAGGCCAGTTCCTCTAGTTTTTTGGCCCTTCCCTTTATAATTTTAGAATAAAACCTACCGCAAAGCTCACAGCAGGCAAACATGTGACTTGGACCCAGGTACTGCAAACACAAGCCGTGGCCATCTGCTCTGGCCAGGAGCTGAAAACACAGAGCAATTTTTGAAGCCTGTGGGTTCAGTTTTCTTTTTAGACAGATCTGACATACCAATTTGTCAGAACTAGGCCAATTATCAGTTCCCAGTGAATTTAAAAAAGGTGGGTAAGATTGCGCCTATATACAAAATGGGGGAGGATCAACTTCCCCATCTAATTATAGTCCAATTACATTGCTATCAGTATTATCCAAGGTCGTGGAAAAGTTGGTACATGCACAGCTTGGTCAATACCTAGAGAGAAACTGGCTGGTGTCCAGTCCTCAACATGGGTTTTGAGAGGGGATGTCCACAGATACCGCCCTCTTAGACTAACAACTTCCATGAATAATGGCAAGGTACGGGGGTGGTGTTCGTGGACCTCAGTAAAGCCTTTGACCTGGTTGATCACTGGATATTACGTCAGATTATATGAGGCTGGGGTGAATAACAAACCTTTGCAGCGGTTCAAGTCGTACTTGGCAGAAAGGAGGCAGTGCGTGGTGAATAGATCCCTTGCATCACAAATGAGAGAAGTTAAGAGGGGAGTGCCGCAGAGATCCATCTTGGGCCCACTGTTATTTAATATGTACGTAAATGACATAACCAAGAATATGGCAAATAGTGAGGTCCGGCTGTACGCAGACAACACAATTTAGGTGGTGTCCACAGACAGCCGCTCCTCACTAGAACAGAAATTGTAGGATGATACAACATCAATAGAATCCTGGTTTAAAAAAAGTACAGTTATGTAAGAACTTACCGTAACAGCAGATCTTCGAGAGAGAGGCTCTTGCAGTAAGTAATTACATATAGGACTGACGTCGGCAGACGGTAGGTCCCCACGGAAAGATTTCTAGATAACAGTCTCTGGCGAGGGACCGCCCCCACATCAGGTGACTGGCGTCAGGAAATGTTGGTATAAAGGGGCGGTCCCTCACGCCCACCTTCCAGTTCTTTCCCACCACAGGCCACAAGAGACTGGACGAGAGAGAAGCAGATATTTCCCTCACTGGAAAAGGAGCTGAAAAAGATTAGGGGGATGGAGGGTGGGAAGGTATTTCCTACTGCAAGAGCTTCTCTCGAAGATCTACTGTTACAATAAGTTCTTACGTAACTGTACTATCTTACTTCGAGAGGGCTCTTGCAGTAGGTAATTACATACAGGACTGAGTCCTAAGCAGTCTGGAACAAGAAGAAGCCGCATGGGAGGAAGAAAGCTAATCAAAGCGGATCCTCTAGCTGTGAAGGCCTTAAGAAAGAAGGCCTTGCAGAACAGTGAGCCCGAAGCCTGCTCTACGGCGAGAGGCAATATCCAAACTGTAATGTTTTGTAAATGTATGGACAGAAGTCCAAGTGGCGGAAGCACAAATGTCTGCCGCTAACACATTCTTGAAACATGCCGCAGACGCAGCAACCTCTCTAGTGGTGTGACCTCTTATTTGACCAGGAAGGGTCTTGTTGTACTTGTCATAACAGAAGGTGATGCAATGAGCCAACCATTTAGACAGGCATTGCTTGGAAACAGCACTGCCTTCTCTTTTGGGGACAAAAGAGACAAAAAGTTGATCAGTCTTTCTGAGATCCTTTGTTCTGTTAGTGTAGTATCTCAGAATGCGGTGAACATCAATAGTGTGAAGTAGATACTCCCCGATTGGAGTACTGCGTAAAGAAGGCAGGTAATTCTATGACTGGCTCAATGTCGATTCCACTACCAGCTTGGGGAGAAACTTAGGATTGGTGCGCAGAGCCACGTGTTCCTTGTGAAAAATCAAGTACAGGATTTTACGTATCACGGCCTGGAGCTTGGAAATCCTCCGAGCAGAGGTAATGGCCACTAGGAAGAGTGTCTTCCATGAAAGGAACTTCATGTCTGCTGAGGCCGCCGGTTCAAAAGGAGGCAAAGTAAGTTTCTCAAGAACAAAGTTCAAATCCCAAGGAGAAGCAGGAACTCGGATAGGGGGTTTCAAGTGAAGAACCCCTATGAGGAAAGTCTTAAGAGACTTCCAGTTGAGCAAACATCCTATCTGCGAAGAGAATACGGTAGGACGAAATGGCTGCCATGTGTAGCTTCAGAGAAAAGGAACTTAAGACCCAGGTCGAAGAGGTGGCGCAAGTACTCCAGCAGTCACCCAACTGAGCAAGAAAAAGGCTCAAAGCCTTTTGAAGCGGCCCAGATTGAGAACAGTTTCCACTTCATGGCATAAGACCACCTAGTGGAGGGCTTCCTAGCCTCCACCAAGATCTCAGCCACCTGTGGAGAAACCCCAAAGTGGGCTTGAGCTATGTCTGCAAGAGCCACGCATGCAGTTGAAAGGACTAGAGATCTGTATGAACCAGGGTCCCCTGACCCTGGGTTAATAGAATCCGTGACAGCGGAAGAAGAAGAAGAGGAGGCTCCTCTGAGTATTGTTGCAGAAGAGAGAACCAAACTTGCCTGGGCCAGAAAGGAGCGATCAGAATAATTTGTGCTCCTTCTGAACCTAGTTTCTGCAAGACACGCGGGATCAGAAGAATCGGTGGGGGGGAAGCATAGACAAATCTGTCTCTCCAATCTAGAGACAAGGCGTATCTCCAGAAAATGTCTCGCTCTTGAATGAGTGAGCAGAAGTTGGGAAGCTTTGCGTTTAGAGGTAAAGCGAACAGGTCCACCTGAGGTGTTCCCCAACGTAGGAAGATATCTAGGACCTCTGATCCAGCTCCCACTCGTGAGTTTGAGCAGACGAGCGACAGTTTGTCTGCTAAGGAGTTTTCCACCCCATGAATTGCCGTGAGGTGAAGGTCGTGTTGTGCTGCCCAATCCCAGACTCTCATCGCTTCCCTGCAAAGAGGGTAGGACCGAGTCCCGCTCTGTTTGTTGATGTACCATACCATACACATATTGTCCGTCTGGACGGCTAGGTGGCCTAGAAGATGATGCAGGTGGAAGGCCTGGAGAGGGTAGAGCACCGGCTGAAGCTCGAGCACATTGATGTGCAGTGATTGTTTGAGCTTGGACCAAGAGCCCTGGGTCCGATGTGGACAGAGATGGGCTTTCTAACCTTCGCCCAATGTGTCTGTGGTCAGAGTCTGGGAGGGAGAAGGAAGGAAGACTGGAACTCTCCGAAGAAGGTTCTCTCGAACCACCCAGCATTATAAGTCTCGAATCATGGGAGAGGAGACTAGGATCAATCGGTCCAAGTCGTCTACCAACTGATCCCACTGAGAGAGAAGCATCCACTGAAAGACCCTCATGAGGAGCCAAGCATAAGAGACTGTCAGGACAGCAGCCACCATAAGCACGAGGAGGCAAAGAAATGACCTTGCACTGACCCGCCTGCGGCCAGACATGAGGCTTATCTGAGTCTGGAGTGTGGCTGCCCTATCCGGAGGCAGAAAGGCCCTGCCTGGGGTCATGTCCAGTATCGCCCCAATAAACTGAAGCCTCTGGGATGGGATCAAGTGAGACTTGGAATGGTTGATGGTAATACCCAGACACGCAAAGACCTGCTGGGTGATGGAGAGGCAGTGCAGGAGTTCCTCCCTGGAAGAGGCCGCCAGGAGCCAATTGTCCAGGTATGGGAAATCCTGCACCCTCCCCCCCCCGGGTACACAGGTAGGCCGCCACCACCGCAAAGCATTTGGTAAATAATTGAGGGGCCAAGGAGAGGCCAAATGGAAGTGCCTTGAACTGGTAGTGGTCCCCCTGGAAAGCAAAATGGAGATATTCGTGGTGAGACGGGCAGATAAGATATGTGCAGGTAAGCATCCTGCATATCCTGAGTGCATAGCCACTAGCCCGAGCGGAGAAGGTTCGGCAGTGAGAGCATCCTGAACCTCTTGTACTCCATGAAAATGTTCAGGGAACTGAGATCTAGAATAGGTCTTACATCTCCCGTCGTCTTCAGGACCAGGAAGAAGTGGGAATAGTAACCCGTTCCTAGCAGGGAAAGAGGGACAGGCTCTATCGCCTCTTTCAGCAAAAGCACTGAAATGTCTTCCTGGACCAGAAGATGATGTTCCCGAGAGTACGACGACCTTGGGGGAGGATGACGAGGTGGTTTCTGCAGAAACTCTATTGAGTGTCCTTCTGCGATTAGCTAGAGCACCCATGAATCCGATGTCATCCTCTCCCAGCCCAGAAGGTGGAGGGAAAACCTCCCTCCTACCGGTTCCTCTGGGAAGCCCAGAGGTAGTGGGAGAGGGAAGGAGTCAGGCGGTGTGGGGCAGCATCGCAGTTGAGCTCCGCTGCTTTTGGAGGCTTGGCAGCTGGGGACCCCCACCTAGAGTGGCCTCTTTCCCTGTGGTCTCGCTTTGGACTGATTCTGTCTGCGAAAGGGACAGCGCTGCGATTGATGGGGATGATACATAGTCTCAACAGATTTTAGTGCCGTCCCCTTGTCCTGCAGGTCGGTGATTATGTCCTTGACATCACCCCCGAATAGCACCGAACTCCGGAAGGGCGCTTCCTGGATAGCGGACTGCACTTCCGGGACCAACCCTGACACTTGGAGCCAAGTGTGACGCCGCAGACCTACGGCAAAAGCTGAGCTCCTACCAGCAGTGTCTACTGCATCGTAGGTCACACGAAGAATGTGCCAACTGGCCGAATGTGCAGAGCGGACAAGGTCAGCCACTTCCTGCTTGACCTGAGAATCAAGAAGGGAGTCTAATTTCGATTCCACCTCACTAAGAATCGCCTTCTAGTAGTCCCCCATGTAGCCAGCGTAGTTCAGGGACCTAATACCCAGAGTAGAAGAAGCAAAAATCTTCTTGCCATACTGGTCCAGAAGGCGGGATTCCTTGTCAGGTGGAGACTAGCTAAGATGTTTGGGTTGAGCTGACCAGCCATGAACTGCGCTAATCACAACCGAGTCAGCACGAGGGTGGGAGTCTAAAAAGTCAACACCCTCTGGAGCCTGGTATAGCCTGTTCCGACTTCCTGGGAAGTGGGACTAAAGCCGACGGTTGTTTCCATATGCTGGTAATAAGGTCGGCATGAGGCTCAATCCAGGGTGGCACCAAAGTGGGAGCTGTCGTGGGCAGATCCAGATGCTCAGCGAGTTTTTTATGCTGGGGGTCTGGCTCCAAGGATTGCCACTTATGTACTTCCTGGATCATCCATAGCAACTCCGTGAAGGAAGGATCCTCCAGAAGAGTCCTTGACCGGGGCTTGGACGGAGTGTGGCTCATCATCTTGCTCAGAACAACCATCGGAAGGATCAGAGGTGTCTGAAGAAGATGATGATGAGGAAGAGGTAGACTCAGTCTCCCGATGAGGGGGAAGAACGGACCCCTTGGGAGTCCCTCGGGGAAGCGTGTCCTGCCCCTCCCTGGACACAGAGGGTTTTGCCCTGGTGTCCGGAGGTAGGGAGGGAGTATGTCGTCATGGACGTATGGGAACCGGCACCAGCACCTTCGTTGGAAGATGACTCTCCATCTCTCTGGTGAGCTGAGCCTTGGCCTCAGCCCAACAGGAGGCCAGAGTCTCCTGCAAGTCCACCAGCAGCTGAGGAAGAGAGAAGGGGGATATGGACTATACCCAAAGGGGGTGTATCCATAACCCGACGGCAGGAAGCCTGACGTCGGGGATTGAGGAGCCGGGTACTCCAGTGTCGGATATGTCAGCACCGGGTACTGAGGTGCCGGATACTGTGGTCCCAGGTATGACTAATCCCAGTCGGGAGTGTTCTGAGGCTAACTTCTTTTGCCAGAAGGCAGGTTTGGAATTTAAGCCAACCACTGAGCTGGAGCCATTGTGCATTGGTATACAGGTCACAGGTGTGAGTCAGCCTAAGTGCCCCTACGGTTAGCCGGCAGGCTTTATTTAAGGCAGTTTTTAAGTGCTGGAGGGCAGTGTCAGTGGTGGAGCCATGTATAGCAGGCCGTAGTCAATGAGGCAACCCACAGAGCTGTGGACAGCTACTTTACGGGCTTCGGGGTCAGACTGTGCCTATGACAATAGAGCAGCTCAATACATTTATTGATTGCTTTGGCCATATTGTTAATGTGGAGAGTGATCTCAAGGTATTTAAAATGTTGGACCAGATCCAGGGAGACCTCAGCAACATTACATATTGATAATGGGTAGCTACGATGCTTGTTACGGGGGCTGAAGAACAGCATGGTTTTAGCTTTCTTTATAGTTCATGATTAATTTATGATCTATGAACCACTTCTCAAGACTAGTGAAGTCACTTTGAAGTTGCTGCTCAAGTGCAACAGGACAACTGCATCATCAGCATAAAGTAGAATGTGGCACTGGCTAGCTTGAGGGAGACTATTCAGAAATAAGTTGAATAGGAGGGGACCCAGTATAGACCCCTGTGGAACACCCGAGCAGACAGGCTTGCTATCCGACAGGGCTGAGTCGATTCTAACTTGCTGGGTTATGCAGTCCAGGTAGCTGCAGAACCATGAAACTGCCTCAGAAGCCAGGCCCGTTGTGGCAAGTTGGTCAGTTAGGAGGGCATGATTAACAGTATTGAGTACTTCAGTCAGGTCAAACAAAGACTGCCCCAGAAAGTTGTCCACGGTCAAGAGATTTGTGGATGTGACCCATGAACTCTAGAAGAGCTGTGGTGCTGCTATGCCCAGTTCTAAAGCCATGCTGCTCGGGGCAGAGGAGTTTGTACTTGTCACAAAATTCTACCAGTTGGTCTGCAACTTTTCGTTCAAGGGCCTTCGACAGTGGTGGAAGCAAGGAGCTGGGTCTATAGTTCTCTGAGGGCACGGCCCCCATTCTTATACACGGGAGTGACTATTGCAGTTTTCCATTTCTGAGGGAATATTGCTAGTCGAAGTAACAAGTTGAGGATGTGGGTGAGTGGAGACAGGACTTCTTCCAAGGAGAGTGTGATTAATTTCAGATCAAGGGTGTCCCCACTGAATCTCCCCTTACCCAGCACCTTCGAAAGGTATTTCCTTGCATCCCCAATAGAGATGGGCTTGAACCGAAAGAAAGGATACGCAGAGGACTGTGGGCCTACGACGGGGTTGCCCAGGTGGACGAAGTAGGGGGAGGACATGAGTGAGGTCCATGAACGCTAGGTTGAAGGTGCAGGCTATAGTTTTTGGGTCAAGGATGGGGGAGCCATCTACACTGATAATGTCAGGAGGAGTTTTGGACTCCTTGCCAGTAACCTCTTTAAGGTTTGCCCAGAATTTACGGCCATCATTCCAGTGTTTGGACACGGTCACCTTGTAGTAGGGGTTTTTGGCTATACGGATGGCCATGGTGCAGTTATTTCTGGCTTGTTTGTACTTTAGGATGTCCAACTGCTTCCCTGTGGCTCTGGCTATATGCCAGAGATGATCACGGTATTTCATAAGTCCCAAGATGGCAGGGCTCATCCAGGGGTTGTAAAGGCCCTTGATTTTTCTGCTTTTTAATAGGGGCATAGGTATCACAGATAGTACAGAATAGGAGGATGAAGTGGTCCAGCACACTATCCACGTCAGGAGCCCCATACACAGCTGACCAGTTGGCGTTCCGGAGGTCGACAGACAGTCAGTTTCACCGGGCCCGAGGACTCTGCTTGAGACTGTTCTGGGAGGGGGTTTGGTGAAATTATTGGTCCAGTTGTTCATGACAGGAGAGTAGTCACTGATATTGTCTGGGAGAACAGAGGCGTTAAGAGTTGTGCTCAGGACGGTCAGTGAGTACCCAATCAAGCAGGGTGCTAGTGCCAGTCCGGTACTTGGTCCGGGTGGGGGCTTCTATGAGCTGTGTGAAGTGGATGGCCTGGACAGTATCCTTGAAATGGTTTGCCTCTGGGGCAAGCCAGTTAATATTAAAGTCTCCAAGTAGTATAACCTCAGAGCTTAGTAAGGCTACCTAAGCAGTCAGTGACGGCTTGGAGACCCTGGGATAAGTCCCTTGGGGAGATGTAGACTGACAACAGTGTAAGAGACTTGATTTGTGCCCCCAAACCTTTTCCATTTGAAGGCATAACATTTCCTGGTCGATTCCTTTCTGGATGCCTCCACCACTGTGAGGACATCCTCGGAAAGACCCAAAGCCTGGAACTGAAGCCACTCAATGAGAGAGGTATTGGTCATAAAGACAGCCATTGGCTCGGGGCGGACAAACAGGATCCCTTCCTGAAACCGGCCTGAGACGGTCCACCACTGGAGAGTCCCACATCTTCTGGGTCACAGTGATCAGCTAGTCGAAATGACCATGGCACTGAGTCCACTGGGCGGCCAGCTCCCACTGGAAGGGGCGCATGTGCCACCGGGCCCAACAGACCACAGAGGTGCACGCCGCCATGTAACCCAGAAGGCGCAGAAAGTCCCAGGCAGAGAGCAATTACCCAACCAGAAACAATTAGGCAAAGGAGGAGAGAACTTCCGCCCTGTCTGCCGTGAGCTGAGCTCTGGCTTGATTAGAGTTGTGCTCTGCCCTGATGAAGCACATCACCTGAGAAGGCACGAGCTCCGACTTGGCCTCGTTGATGAGGAGGCCAAGTTAGGAGCAGGTCTGGAGGGCCAGATCCCTGGACTTCTCTACCTCCTATTGGGTGGAACCTGTTAAGAGCTAATCATCTAGGCAGGAGTACATTCTGACCACCCCCGAGGTGGGCTGCCACCACTGCAATGCATTTGGTGCAGACCCATGGGGTTGACGACAGCCGAATGGCATGGCTCGGAACTCGTATAGGGTTCCCTTGGCTCTGAAGCGGAGGAACCGCTGGTGGGTCGGACGGATTGGGATGTGAAAAAAAACATGTCCTGGAGATCCAGTGAGCAGAACCACATATGTGGCTCCAGGAATGGTATGATCTGGGACAGAGTTACCATCTGGAAGGTGCGTGGCTTGAGATACTGATTCAGGTCGTGCAGATCTAGAATGGGGCGCCAGCCTCACCCCCGTCCGCTTCAGAACCAGGAAGCACCTGGATACGCACCCTGGGTCTGGTGGAGGATCTGCCATTCGAGCTACTGACTCGAGGAGAAGCTGAGCATAATCGTCACAAAGAGCAGACAGTGTGAGCTGATACCCTCTCCTCCCATGGGGCGCGGGCTCAGCTTGGAGGATACTGCTCGAATTCCAGAGGCAGTCCCTGGTCGACCACTTCTAAGACCCACCTGTCCGTGGTAACAGTGGACCAGGCGGAAGAAAAGTGGTGGGGCCGGCTCCCCACGGGAGGACCCAGAGCTGGTGTGATGGGAGTAGGGTTGGCAGCCCCCAGCCCATCACTGGGCAGGCCTGGAGGCAGAGGATCCAGGGCCTGAACCTCAGCCTCCCTTATGAGCCTGGGAGGGTCCAGGCTTGGGCTGGGGGTGCCAAGCTTAAGCCTGCTGCTGCCCCCCTTGAAAGGGGGACTGCTGGGTCACAGGGTAAGAGTGCCAAAAAGGCTTCTCCTGCTTCTTAGGACCTGAAGAACCCTTAGCAGAAGTGGTGTCCAAGGTGGCATTGGACTGCTCAATGCGCTGAAGGTGACCAGCCACACCTGGGCCGAAGAGATCGGTGCCAAGGAAAGGCACATCAGCTAGTTTGTGCTGAGTATTCGCTGGGAAGGAGGAGAGACTCAGCCAAGCCCTGCGGCGAGAAGCAACTGCATCTTCCAACGAATGGGCACACGAGTCCCCAATGTCCAGTGCCATCTGGAACGGTTTAGCAACAGTGAGGCCTTGGTCCCCGGACCTGCTTACCCATTGGTCTGCAGGAAGATGTGGGAGGACTTCGTCCAAGGACCCCAAAAGGGCATGGGAGGTGTGTGCCATGATCATGGCAGAGCTTGCCTAACGGGGGCCCAAAGACGAGGCCACACAGACCTTCCGGGCAGAGTGATCCAAATATTTGGATTCCTTCTCAGGTCTGTCGGTATCAGCAGAACTACCAGTACGCCTGAACACAGAAGCGGTCACAAGGCTCTTGGCCGAAGGGTGCTCTGAACCCCGTAGGAGACCCCATGGGCACCGCATACTTGCGGGCCATACGGGCAGATGGCGCTGGACAGGAGGCAAGGTGCTGCCAAAGTTCTAAGGCTGGGCCAACAATGGCCTCAGCCACAGGAAAGGCTTCTGTTGGGGTATCCCCTCTCTTGAGGATGTCAGTGAGAGGGTACTCTGCCTTTTTCTGGATAGGCTCCAGGGGCAGGGGGTAAGTTTTTGAACAGTGCTTGAAATTAGAGGTCCTCCCGGGATGGCCTTTACTAAAGCAGGATGAAGCTCCACAAATCCTTATCAACAGAGTCAGTATTCAGAATAAGATCTGGTACTTATACATATCAGAAGACAAAAAAGCACACAAAGCCTGAAGAACCAAACAATGCAGATGGAAGAGTATCAGTGTTGGAGCCGGCAATAAAGGGAGTGCAGGCCCTGGCACCGTGTGTGGCAGAAGAACTATGAATGGCACCAATAGTACCACAAAGTGCAGCACCAAATGTAGCATAGACTGTGGACTCAGTACCACAGAGGGCACTGACAACAATGATGGCACCAAGGCTGGAGTCGGAGCTGCCAATATAGTACAGTTACGTAAGAACTTACCGTAACAGTAGATCTTTGAGAGAGAGGCTCTTGAAGTAGGTAATTACATATAGGGCTGATGCCGGCCAGCATCAGGACCCAGCGGAAAAATTTCTAGCTATCAGTCTCTGGCGGGGGATCGCCCCCACGTCATGTGACTGTCATGCAGCGTCAGTATAAAGGGGTAGTCCCCCACGCCCGCCTTCCAGTTCTTTCCCGCCAAAGGCCAAAAGGCAAGACGAGAGAGAAGCGGATTATGTCCCTTCCTGGAAAAGGAGCTGAAAAAGCTTAGGGGGATGGAGGGCGGAAGGTATTACTATCAGAAGAGCCTCCTCAAGATCTACTTTTGGCGTAAGTCTACGTAACTGTACTCATCTTACTTCTCGAGAGTGGCTCTTGCAGTAGGTAATTACACATAGGACTGAGTCTCAAGCAGTCTGGAACAAGGAGAAGCAAACGGGAGGAGGAAAGCTACTCAGAAGTAGACCCTCTGGTTGTGAAGGCCTTAGGAAAGGAGGCCTTGCAAAACAGCCAGCTCGAAGCCTGCTCTACGGTGAGAGGCAATGTCCAAACTGTAATGTTTCATAAAGGTATGGACAGAAGTCCAAGTGGCGGTTGCACAAATGTCAGCTGCTAACACGTTCTTGAAACAAGCCACAGAGGCAGCGACCCCTGTGGTGGAGTGTCCTTTAATGACCTGGCAGGGTCTTGTTGTACTTGTCATAACAGAAAGTGATACAATGAGCCAATCATTTCGATAAGCACTGCTTAGAAACAGCACTGCCTTCTCTTTTATGAGCAAGAGAGACGAAAAGTTGATCAGTCTTTCTGAGATCCTTCGTCCTGTTGCTGTAGTATCTTAGAATTTGGTGAACATACAAAGTATGCAGGAGGTACTCTCCTTGATTGGAGTGCTGGGCAGGCAACTCTATGGATTGAGTCAGCGTCGATTCAGTTACCACCTTAGGGAGAAACTTAGGGTTGTTACGTAGAGCCACACATTCCTTGTGAAAAATCAAATACGGGATTTTACACATCAGGGCCTGAAGCTCAGAAATCCATCAAGCAGAAGTAATGGCCACTAGGAAGAGAGTCTTCCAAGAAAGGAACTTTAGGTCCACTGAGGCTGCCGACCCAAAAGGAGGCAGAGTAAGCTTCTCTAAAATGGAATTCAGATCCCAAGGAGGGGCAGGAACCCGGACAGGGGGTTGTAAGTGAAGGACCCCTCTCAAAAAGGTCTTAGAGATCTCCAGCTATGCAAACGCTCTGTCTGCAAAGGAGACTTGATAGGCTGAAATGACCGCAATGTGAACCTTTAAGGATGAATGGCTGAGACTCAGATCAAACAGGTGTCGCAAGTAATCCAGAAGTCGTCCGACAGAGCACGAGAAGGGGTCGACATCATTGGAGGCAGCCCAAATACAGAACCGCTTCCACTTCATGGCATAAGTAGATCTGGTTGAGGGTTTCCTGGCCTCCACCAGAATCTCAGCTACTCGGGGGGGGAATTGGGCTTGAGCTACGTCTGCAGGAGCCACACGTGTAACTGAAGGGATCTGAGGCCTGGATGGACCAGGGTCCCCTGATCCTGGGTCATCAAAACTAGCGACAGAAGAAGAGGAGGTTCCTCTGAGTACTGTTGCAGAAGAGAGAACCAAACTTGCCTGGGCCAGAAAGGAGCGATCAGAATCATTCAAGCTCCTTCCGAACCGAGGTTCTGCAAGACCCTCGTAATTGGTGGAATTGGGGGGGAAGGCATAGACTACTCTGTCCTTCCAGTCTAGAGACAGAGCGTCTCTCCAAAACAATGCCGCGCCCTGGAGCGAGCGAGCAGAAGAAGGGAAGTTTTGTGTTTTGAGGGGAAGCAAACAGGTCTACCTGTGGAGTTCCCCAGTGCAGGAAGATGTCATCTACAACCCCCTGATCCAGTTCCCATTCGTGAGCTAGAGCAGATGACCAGCTTAGCCTGTCTGCCAGCATGTTCTCGACCCCCAGGTCATGAGATGCTGTGAGGTGAAGGTTGTGCAGGCACTGCACAATCCCAGTCTCGCATCGCCTCTCTGCAAAGGGGGTAGGAACGAGTTCCTCCCTGTTTGCTGATGTACCAGATCACACACATATTGTCCATCTGTACCACTAGGTGACCGGGAGACAGATGCAGTGCCTGAAGAGCATACAGTACTGCCCTTAGTTCGAGCACACTGATGTGAAAGAGACTTCTCAAGCTTGGACCAGGAGCCCTGGGTCCTGTGGGGACCGAGATGGTCTCCCCAACCCTCGCCGGAGGCATCCGTAGTCAACGTCTATGAGGGGGGGAAGGAGACTTAAGGGAACTCCCCGGCAGAGGTTCTCCTGAACCATCCACCACTGCAAGTCCCGAGCCATGGGAGTGGAAACCAGGACAAGCTGATCTAGGTCGACCACCAGCTGATCCCATTGAGACCGAAGCGTCCACTGAGAGATTCTCATGTGAAGCCGAGCACGAGGGACTGTCGGAATCGCAGCCGCCATTAGCCTGAGGAGGCGAAGGACTGACCTGGCGCTGACCCGCCTGCGACTGGATAACAGGCTTACCTGGGCCTGGAGAGTGGCCACCCTGTACGGTGGCAGGAAGGCCACGCCAGAGGTCATGTCCAGGATCACCCTGATAAACTGGAGCCTCTGGGACAGGAACAGATGGTACTTGGCCTGGTTGATGGTAATACCCAGGCAGGCAAAGACCTGCTGGGTAGGGGAAAGGAAGCGTAGGAGTTCCTCCCTGGACAGGGCCGAAAGGAGCCAATCGTCCAGGTATGGGAAAACCTGCACCTCCTGGGTATGCAGGTAGGCTGCTACCATTGAAAGGCATTTGGTGAACATCCGGGGTGCTGAGGAAAGACCAAATGGGAGGGCCTTGAACTGGTAGTGGTCTCTCTGGAACGCAAAACGCAGATATCTGCAGTGGGAAGGGCAGATAAGGATATGCAGGTAGACATCCTGCATATCCAAAGCACACAGCCATGGTCCAGGCCGGAGAAGGGGCAGGAGGCTCTGCAGCAAGAGCATCCTGAACCTCTTGCACTCCATGAACAAGTTCAGGGAGTTGAGGTCGAGAATCGGCCTCACGTCTCCCGTTTTCTTCAGGACCAGGGAGAAATGGGAATAGTACCCCATTCCCTGAAGAGGAATGAGGACGGGTTCTATCACCTCCTTCAGCAAAAGTGCTGAAATTTCTTCCTGGACCAGAAGATGATGTTCCCGAGAGTACAATGACTTTGGTGGAGGATGTCAAGAGGGTCTGTGAAGAAACTCTATTGAGTGTCCTTCTACGATCAGCTGGCGCACCCAGGAATCTGAAGTTGTCCTATCCCAAACCAGCAGGTGGAGGGAAAATCTCCCTCCTACTGGTTCCTTTGGAAGGCCCAGAGGCTGTGGGAGAGGAAAGGAGTCAGGTGGTGTGGGGCAGCATTGCGGTTGAAGCACCTGCTGCTTTTTTGAGCTGAGGGGGCTTGGCAGTCAAGGGCCCGCACGCTTATTGGGCCCGCTTTCCTGGTTTTGCCTTTGCAGATTCCATCTGCAAAAGCGACGGTGAGCGTTTGATGGAGGTGGTACATGGAGTCCACAGACTTCAGTGCCGTCCCCTTCTCCTGCAGATCGGTGATAATGTCCTTGACATCACCACCGAACAGCATTGAACCCCAGAACGGCACTTCCTGAATAGCGGACTGCACTTCCAGGACCAACCCTGACACATGGAGCCAGGCATGACGCTGTAAGCCTACGGCGAAAGCGGAGCTCCTATCAGCAGCGTCCACTACATCGTATGTAGCACGAAGCATGAGCCAACTGGCCGAACGTGCAGAGCGGACAAGGTCAGCCACTTCCTATTTGACTTGAGAGTCAGGAAGGGAGCCCAATTTTGATTCCACCTCACTAAGAATCGCCTTCTGGTAATTCCCCATGTGACTGACATAATTTAGGGCCCTACTTCCCAGAGTGGAAGAAGCAAAGCTCTTCTTCCCATACTGGTCCAGAAGATGGGATTCTTTGTCAGGTGGAGACGAACTCAGATGTTTCGAGTTAGCTGTCCGGCCATGAGCGGAGCTAATCACAACCGAATCAGCTTGAGGGTGAGAATCTAGAAAGTAAACATCCTCGGGAGCCTGATTATAGCCTTTTGACTTCCGAGGAAGTGGGGCTAAAGTCGACGGTTGCTTCCATATAGTGGAAACACGATTGGCATGAGGCTCAATCCAGGGTGGCACCAAGGTAGGAGCTGTTTTGGGCAAGACCAGATGCTCAGCGAGTTTCTTACGCTGTGGATCAGGCTCCAAGGAATGCCACTTGTGAACCTCCTGGATTTTGTGCAGCAACTCTGTAAAGGAATGATCCTCTGGAGGAGACTTCGGAGGAGTCCTAGGCATGAGCTTAGAAGGAGAGCATGGCTTGTCATCCGGCACGGAGCAACCAGAGTCATCCAAGGAGGAAGAAGAAGATGAAGAGGAAGACTCCCTCTCCCGGTGTGGGGGGAAGAAAGGACCCCTTGGAATGTCCTTGGGGAGCGTGTCCTGCCCGCTGGAACCAGAGGGCTCTCCTGGTGTCCGGAGGGGGGAGGGAGTCTGTCGTCATGACGAGGGAGTCGGAATCTGCACCGTCGCCGTGAGACAACTCTCAACCTCTCTGGTGAGCTGAGCCTTGGCCTCAGCCCACCAGGAGGCCAGAGTCTCCCTCAAGTTCCACTGGGCGCCTGAGGGGGCGGGTGGAGGAGAGGGATACGGCATCGATTGTACCTGCAAGGCGCGATCCATAACCTACGGTGGAAACCCAGCATCAGTTATTGACGCACTGGGTACTGTGGTGCCTGATATCGCGGAGCTGGGTAAGATTGCATTGATACCTGGGAACCGGGGTCTGCTGGAGACAGTTCGCCAGAGGGGCCCACGGCGGCCTGAAGCAGAAGGCCCAGCGTTGGAGCGGCATCCGGGAGTAGGATGTCGCCCCGGCTTCAGCA
The DNA here is from genome assembly GCA_016271365.2 of Neoceratodus forsteri. Lineage (NCBI taxonomy): Eukaryota > Metazoa > Chordata > Ceratodontiformes > Ceratodontidae > Neoceratodus > Neoceratodus forsteri. The sequence goes on along the minus strand of CM028133.1, from coordinate 678,156,967 downwards.
AGACCGGTGTCAGAGCCGGCGTCCGGAGAACCAACATCAGGTCAGTCGGCCCAGCGAGCGGACGGCCTGATGGGGGTGCAGCAGGAACCTCGGCATCACCCAGGGAAGGAGGAGAAAAATCCCCGGGGTCAGACTGAGGAGACCCAGGGTTCCCGGAGGGCAGCAAAGGATGCGGGGAGCCGGGAACGGCGGACATGAGAGGGTCCAGCATCAGCTCAGCCACCATGCAGGTGTCGGGCAGGCCGATGTCAGACTTATTAGCATAGTCTGGGCAGATGCCGGAGGAGCCGACGTCAGACTTATCGGACCCATCGCCCGAGGCAGGTCACGAAGGAAGAGAAGCCTGGTCGGGTGGAAGAGGGGCCGTGCGACTTATCAACTGTCTCCGTGCAGGCGTCAGAGGAGCAGACGTCCGGCTTACCAGAGCCGCTCAAACCAGTAGGCCGCACAGTGACGGCTTTACTGGGAGCGGAGACCTCCAATAGTTTGGAGGCGCCCGAAGGGCCCGAGCGAGAGCCAGACGGGTGGGCACGCCACCTTGGAAGCCTCCAAGGAGGCCATTGCAGGGGGGGCCCCCGGAAGGGATGTTACCTGTAGCACAGCGTCTCCTGAAGAAGACGCGGTGGATGAGAAGCCCTTATCCCGGTGCTTTTTCTTGTCTTCTTACGATGGCCTTTGGGGACACGGACGCCTGCCGGATCTTTTTAACTCTTCTCCATGGAGGACATTTTCTTTAGTATGTGGGCTCAGGGACTGTTGCCTCCGCTCATGGGTGGCGGCACTGAATTTAAGGCAGTGCTGGCACTTCTCCACCGGCGATCCAGGCCTAGACAGAAGAGGCACTGGAATGGTCAGCCCCAGCGGAGCAGGGCGTCGCGACGTCGCACTTATTTTGTGCTCGAAGGTGCAGGGGACGCATACATACAGCGATGAATGCCTGACGATTTAGTTGAAGAATCGAAAAAAGACGGTAAAACTGCTGACGAGAGAGCTGACGAATGCTGAACTTATCATGAGACTGACACGAGCTAAAGGCGGAAAGAACTGAAAGACGGGCGTGGGACCGCCTTTATACTGACGCTGCGATGATGTCGGTCACCTGACGTGGGGGGGGTCCACCGCCAGAGACTGCTAGCTAGAAATTTTTCCGTTTGGTCCTGACGCCGGCCGGCATCAGTCCTATATGTAATTACCTACTGCAAGAGCCCTCTCAAAGTAAGATCACAAGATGTGACGCTGAAGGACTTGGCATCACAGCCAGAGTGGATGCCACCAAGGATGACAGCACCAAGGGCAGCATCAGCAGGGGCTTCAGCAGCAAAGGAGCTACTGGGGCCAATATAAGCATCACATTGTCTTGATGCAGAGTGGCATGTGCTTGACCTTTACTGGTGCCTTTTTTCCTCCTTTTGTTTTATTTGAGGAGAGGTCAGGACTGAGCTGTCCCTCGAATCAGGAGACCAGGTGAGAGCCATGTCAGGGATGTTTCTTTTTGCAAATTTGAGAGAAAATACAGTTACGCAAGAACTTACTGTGACAGTAGATCTTCAGAGAAGCGTCTTGGTGCAGAGTAGCACATGTTTGACCTTGACTGGTGCCTTTTCTTCTTTTTATGTTTTATTAGAGAAAAAATCGTAACCGAGCTGCCCTTGAATCAGACACCAGGTGTTAGAGGGGTCAGGGCTGTTTCTTTTTGCAAATACACGAGAAAGCACGGCTACATATGAACTTACCATAACAGAAGATCTTCAAAAGAACTCTTGCAGCAGGCCACACCGACAGGACTATGCCGCCAGTCACTGGGATCACATGGAAATTTCTAGGTAACAGTCTTTAGCGGGGGACCGCCCTGCTGATGTTACTCACATGTCGTCAGCCTAGGCTACATGGGAGGCGGTCCCCCAGCACCACCTCAGTTCTCCCGCTGGAGACTCTGCATGGCCAGCTCACGGAGAACAGAGAAGGTTATCCCGAGAGCCAAGAAAGTCAGAAGCATCAGCAATAGAAAAAGAGCAGCACGGGGAAGGAGGGGGGAAATGCAGGACCTGCTGCAAGAGCTTCTCTCAAAGATCTACTGTTACAGTTCTTATGTAACTGTACTATCTTCCTTCAAGAAAGGCTCTTGTAGCAGGCCACACCCGCAGCAGTGAGTCCCAAGCAGTACCAATGATAAACCAGATAACACTGGGAGAAGGACAGGTCAGAAGACAGCAGCCCAAGAGAGTAGGCCCTGTAACATTGTTAGTCCAAAACTGGCCCTGCGCCTAGAGGCAATGCCCAGACTTTGATGCTTGGTCAAAGTATGGACAGAACTCCACATTGGCAGCTCCACAAATGTCTACAGCAGACACATTCCTGAAGCAAGCCGTGGAGGCAGCCATACCCAAGTGGAATGGCCCATGACCACTCTGGGAAGTAGCCTGTTGTACTTGTGGTAACAAACAATGCAATTTGCTAACCACTTAGACAAACACTATTTATTTATTTGAAGTCTTGGATTACAATACCTTTGAGCTAGAAGCTCTTTTACGAAGGTTCCACTTCAGAGAAACCCAATGGACATACAATTCAAAAAAACATTAACAAGCCAGAGTAGTGGTATGCATTAACGGGCTCTCATGAGTCAGCCGGCGTTGAACTTGACAATTTAGACAGATAATACAAAATAACATAACAAAGTAGGTGTGTACATTATAACATTATTACAGACAGTAGTGAATCAGCCAAAATATTGATCTTGTCAGGCTGCATGGTGGTTAAGAGGAGTGGTGGGTAAGAATGAATGAATGAATATTTTATTTATATAGTGCCCCTCTCTGGAGACTCAGATGCACAGAACCCAATTTGGAGCAAACAGCAAAATACACAAGTTATCATATAACACAGTTAAATCTTATTAAATGCCTGGTGGATTAAGAAGGTTTTTTTAAATCCCTTTTTAAAGAATTCCACCGAGGGTGCCTCCTGAAGTTGCTGGGGAAGAGAGTTCCATAGGGTGGGTGTGGCCATTGAAAAAGCTCGATCACCAGAATCTCGCAACCTCACCTTAGGGAAACTTAATGGACAGCCCGGGGCGGGCAGTGGGGCATGAGGCAATTTTGCAGGTAGACTGGACCCCAACTGTGTAGGGCTTTATAGGTCAATTAACCAACTTTGAAGATAATCCTCCACCTGACTGGCAGCCAGTGCAGTTCAGGGAGGACGGGTGTGATATGATCATATTTTTGTACACCCAACAGTAACTGAGCTGCCGCGTTCTGCACTAGCTTCAGCCATCGGAGGGTAACTCCAGAAAGCCACAGGTAAAGGGCATTACAGTAGTCCAGTCTGGACATGACAAAAGCATGTACTAGTGAAGTCAGGTCCTCGAGTGGCAGGTGTCTGATCCGGAGGATATCCCTCAGATGATAAAATACGCTCTTAAAGACAGCTGACACCTGACCATCAAATGTCAGGCCGTTGTTCGAGATCACGCTCAGATCCTTGACCTGCTCAGATGGGACTAAAGGTACTACCCCCCCAAAACAGGACTGCGGGGGGGGGGGGGAGAGAATCACACAGTGTCCCCACACCACCACCACGACCCAAAACCACCACCAGCACCTCAGTCTTGCCTGGGCTAAGTTTCAACCAGTTATGAGACATTCGAGTCTGGATTTCAGCCAGGCAGCCGTTAAGCACAGAATCCGCCATCTGGCTACCTGGTGCACAGGACAGGTATAGCTGGGTATCATCCACATAGCAGTGAAAATCCAGTCAATACCTCCTGATGATGTCCCCCAGTGGCAGCGTGTATAACGTAAACATCAAGGGCAGCAAGACCGACCCCTGCGGAACTCCACAGGTCAGAGGCTTCGGGTTAGATGAGGCAAGCCCCATCACCACCCTCTGCACCAGTCTGTCAGTTCAATAACCTACACAGCCAGTGTGATGTATGCCTGTGCAACTTGGTTTTGGCCGTTCGCATTCTCTATTCCAGAGGAATTAATACATTGTAGGGGTACCAAAGGCAAGGAACCCTCGAAGAGGGTTTCACCCCTAGAGGTGCTGTGAGGAGAGATGCAACTAAGTCACATTCCACCCGCGAAGCAGCCCACTTTGTGTTATTTTCTGGCTATGTGAAGTGCCCACTGAAAACTGCCACTTTGCCATGTAATAATAGTGATAATGCCTTCCTTCCTTACTTCACTTTAAAGACGGAGTGAGAGTTTACAGGCAGGCCACACACATTACATGGCTTACAGTGTCTAGGTCACATGCTTCAGTCAGGCAGGAAGTGAATCATGCCTGAAAACACAGTTACGTAACAACTTACCGTAACAGTAGATCTTCGAAAGGAGCTCTTGCAGCAGGCTATAACCATTAGGACTAATGCCGCAGGCCTTAGGACCCACCAGAAAAAAACATAGCTAGGAAAGGTGAAGGATGGCTGACATACAGCAAATCAGGACAAGAGTCCCTGAAGGACTGCCAAGCTGAAACCAGCACAGCGCCTGGAGAGAATGTCCAGGCTATAGTGCTTCACAAAGGTGTGCACTAAATTCCAAGTGACGGCAGCACAAATGTTTCTTATACAGACATTCTTTAAGGAGGCAAAGGAAGTAGAAATCCCTCTGGTGGAATGAGCTCTAACCGTGCCCGAAAGAGGTTTGTTGTGCTTCTCGTAACAAAGTAGAATACAGCAGACAAGCCACCTGGAAATAGTTTGTTTAGACACCGGTTTGCCCAGGTGTTGTGGCTCGAAGGCCTCAAAAGTACAGTTACGCAAGAACTTACCGTAACAGTAGATCTTCGAGAACAGCTCTTGCAGCAGGTTACACCATTAGAACTGAAGCCGTCAGGCGCCAGGACCCCACGGAAATTTTCTAGCTAGCAGTCTTCAGCGGGGACCGCCTCCAACGTCGGTCCCGCCCCCGACGTCAGGCGTAGTACATAAGGAGGCGGTCCCGCCAGAATCCCCAGTTCTCCCGCCGGAGACTCCCGGCTGCTGGATGACATCAGAAGAGGAGACAGAGGATCCGCCATCAGATGGCCAAGATGAAAAATTAATCGTTCCATCCCAGAAGATGGATGTTAGGCTATTACCTACCTCCTCCAAGGGGGAATGGTGGGCCGGAAGGTACCTGCTGCAAGAGCTGTTCTCGAAGATCTACTGTTATGGTAAGTTCTTACGTAACTGTACTATCTTCTTCTTCGAGATACAGCTCTTGCAGCAGGTTACACCATTAGGACTGATTCCCAAGCTATGGTGACAATCTTACGCCACCGGGAGGAGGGATGACAGAGATTACGACCCTGTCCGAGCCTAGGACAGAAGTTCCTGAAGGACAGCTAGGCCGAAACCTGCCCTTTGACCTAGAAGCAATGTCCAGGCTGTAATGCCTAATAAAGGTATGCACCGAGCTCCAGGTAGCTGCAGCACAGATAGCTGAAGTGAAAACGCTTTTCAGCGCTGCAAAGGAGGTGGCCACTCCTCTGGTAGAATGGCCCTTAACCACGCCTGGCAAGGGCTTGCTGTGCTTGTCATAACAGAAAGAGATACACTGGATGAGCCAATGTGAAAGGGTCTGCTTCGAAACAGGGGCACCTTTCATCCTCTCAGCAAAGGATACAAACAGCTGATCCGCTTTCCGTTACTGTTTGGTTCTGGTCAGGTAATATCTGAGGCACCTGTGAACATCCAGGGTGTGAAGTAGTGCTTTTCCTCGATTACTGTACTTAGGAAAGTACACTGGTAAGTCAATATCCTGATTAAGGGTAAGGGCAGAAACCACCTTAGGCAGAAACTTAGGATTTGTCCTCAGGGACACCCTATCCTGGTGAAAAACTAAATAGGGCTCTTTATACATGAGCGCATGTAATTCGGAGATTCTTCTACTTGAAGTAACTGCAACTAAAATCAACGTTTCCACGACAGAAAGGCGTAAGCCCAATCCGCCTGGCTTAAAAGGTGGCAGCGTAAGCTGCTCCAGGACAAAGGCAGATCCCCAGGGAGGAACCGGTCCCTAATAGGTGGCCTAAGGTGGAGAACCCCCCCTTAAAAAGGCACGAGTAGTGTCCAGTTGAGCCGCCGTACTATGGCCGATGGGGGCATGATAAGCCGAAATTACACACAAGTGCACCTTAATCGAGGAGTAGGCTAGTCTGGATTGAAAAGGCAAAAGCAGGTATTCCAGGACCAGCTTCTCGGGACAGTCTAAGAGCGAGAAACCACGAATTTGAGCCCATAAGCAAAACCTGTGCCACTTCATGGCGTATGTCGCGTGTGTTGCCGGCTTTCTGGCAGTGGATAGTACTTCCGCCACTTCCTGCGAGACCCTGTGTCGCATCATGGCTATGTCTCTAGGAGCCAAGCATGTAGGTTCAATGAACGCAAGTCCAGGTGGACCAGTGAACCTTCCTCCTGAGACAACAGATGAGAGCTGATCGGCAAAGGAAGCTGAGGTTCCCGGGATAGCTGATGTAGAAGTGGGAACCAGATTGGTCTGGGCCAGAAAGGTGCCACCAAGATAAGCGCTGCATGCTCCCTGCGAAGTTTTAGAAGAACTCTCTGGATCAACGGGAAAGGAGGGAAGGCAGAGAGGAATCTGCCCGCCCAGGAGAGGGACAACGAGTGTCGCCAGAAAACACCAGGCCCTGGATCTAGCGAGCAAAAATTGGGCAGTTTTGTGTTGGATGGGGAGGCGAATAGATCCAATTCTGGAGTACCCCATCTGTGGAACAGATCCTCTGCCACCTCCTGAAGAAGTTCCCACTCGTGGACTCTGGCCTGGGAATGACTCAGGCTGTCTGTGACGGTATTGTCCACCCCAGGGACGTGAACTGCAATGAGGTTTGCGCCGTGTCGTATTACCCATTCCCACACTCTCATGGCCTCCCCGCAAAGGGGGTAGGAGTGTGTGCCTCCTTGTTTGTTGAGGTAATACATCACCGCAGTATCGTCTGTTTGCAACAGAAGGGTACTCGGTGGAATGTCCGACTGGAAGGCTTGCAGGGCATAAAGGACCGCCCTCATCTCCATATGTTGATGTGGAGATGAGATTCCTGGACTGTCCATGTTCCCTGAGACCTCACCTCGTCCAAGTGTGCTCCCCACCCCAGCCCTGAGGAGTCTGTGGAGAGAGCGATTGTCGGGGACGGCGCTGTGAAGGGAACCCCCACGGAGAGGGTTTCCGGATCTAGCCACCATTGCCAGTCCTGAATCACGGCCTTCGTGATTCGGACTGGATGCTGCAGATGGTCTTGCCTTTGGTCCCACTGCACTCTCAACATCCACTGGGTTACCCGCATGTGGAGTCTTGCCATTGGGACTGTAGGAATGGCCGCAGCCTTGTGTCCGAGCAGGCGAATGGCGAGACTGGCTGAGACAGTCTTCTTCGCTGACAGGTCCCTTATGAGGGATCGAATGCGTTCCGCTCTGTCTTCAGGGAGAAAAGCTTTCCCCTTGACGGTGTCCAGAACTGCCCCTATGAACTGCAGTTTCTGTGACGGTACCAGGAGATAGTTCTCGTAGTTGATGAGGATGCCCAGAGATTGAAAAAGGGTCTGGGTACACTGGACAGCTATCCGTAATGCCTCCTTGGAAGGGGCCATGAGAAGCCAATTCTCCAGGTACGGGAACATATAGTGGCCCTGTCTCCTCAGAGACGCTGCCACCACTGTCATGCACTTGGTAAAAACCCGAGGTGCTGATGACAGTCCAAAGGGAAGTGCCCGGAACCGATAGTGGCAGCCGAGAAACTCGACGCGAAGGAACCTCCTGTGCGCCTGAGCAATAGGAATGTGCAGGTAAGCGTCCTGCATGTCCAGGGACACCAAGAAAACATCCTTCTTCAGCATGGGGATTAGTCCCTGAAGGGTCACCATGCGGAAGCGCTTGTAGACCGACAGATTGAGGTTGCTGAGGTCCAAAATTGGACGGAGGTCCCATTTTCTTTGGAACCAGGAAGAAGTGTGAATAATATCCTGCTCCCCTCTGGTTCCTTGGAACGTGCTCCGCAGCTTCCTTCTCTAGGAGCGTGAGCACTTCCTGCTGTATGAGCAGGGCGTGCTGACCCGGGTAGCGGGAAAGCAAAGGAGGCCTTGTGGGCGGGTTGTCTACAAATTTCTATATAATGGCCTTTTTCGACCAATCGGTAGCACCCACTGTCGGTGGTGATGTCATGCCACCCTGCAGGTGGTCTGCGATGCGACCCCCGACCTTCATTTCCCGTTGATCCTGAGGAAGGGTGGGGGCCGGGAAGGAGTCATGCAGTGGCGGCATTAGGTCCTGCAGGCTGGGCTGACTTTGTGGCTCGTTGGCCTCTGCCTGAGGATGTCTTGGCCTGGGCTTTCCGAGCGAAGGAGCCCCTCTGTTGCTGGCCGGAACGAGGTTGTGGCCTTTTGAGTCCGGCTGCGAAAGCGACTCTGGTTCTTGCGAAAGGAACTGAGCTGAGACCTGTACATGGCATGAACAGATCTAATCGCCTTCCCGGCTTCCTGCAATTTGGTGATGACCTTTTCTGAGGCTTCATCAAAGAGAACTTCGCCATGATAAGGGGTGTCCATGATGTTCTTCTGGACGTCCGGGGTAAACCCGGAGACACAGAGCCATAAGTGTCTCTGGAGACACACGCCTGAGGCTGCAGCTCTGGCTGAAGAGTCCGCTGAGTCGTAAGCGGCACTAAGAACCTGGGTTCCCACGTCCGAACCCGTACGGAGGAGCTGCAGCAGCTCCTCCTTCTGGCCACTGTCTGGCAATTTTTCAGCCAGGTCCGGTCCCTGCTCCCACAAAGCGTTCTGAAACTGAACCATGTGGGTGAGGTAATTCAATGACCTAATGGCGCAAGTCACGGCCACGTATGTGCGCCTGCCCAGCATGTCCAACTGCTTGGACTCAGGGTCCGGTGGCTGTGTGCTCAAATGCTGTGGTTTTTGAGACCGGTCATGTGAGGCTGTAATGACCAGGGAGTCGGCCAGAGGATGGTTCACCAAGTACTGGTCCTCCCTCAGGGCCTTGTACAGGCGGTCGGCCTTCTTCGGCATTGCCGGGGTCAAGTGTGGACGCTTCCACGCAGCCTTGGTGATGTCCATGAAGGTGTCCACCAAGGGTGGCACTACCACAGGCTTGGGATCTTTTTGCCGAAGATAGCGGGAAAGGCGTAGTCTTTCCGGGTCAAGCTCTTCAGCGTCCCACCCCATGTTCTCCTGAATATGCCTCATTATCTCGGAGAACGAGGGGGTCATCCAGCGGGTACCTGGGAAGGTCACGTGGATCCGGTGAGGGAACGCTGATTGGAGACGGAGATCTGGAGTACTCGGAGATGTTAGATCTGGAATCCTCCGTGGATGGGGTGTACCGATGTCTCCTGGGTCTCTTGGGGCTAGGTGACCCAGAAGTGAATCTTGATGGAGGCCGTCTCTTCTCCAAAGATCTGCCCCTAGGAGGTGATGCTGCTCCTTAAGGGGGCGATGCCTGTCCTGCTGACCCCCTGGGAGGAGGAGGGGGTGCAGGGGTTGAAGGGGCAGCGGGTGCAGGAGGAGGTTGCGTGGTGACCACATCCTTCTTGATGGTGTCCCACCAGAAGGTGACAAGCTCCTTCACTTCTGCCAGATTCATGCCAGACGATGGGCTGGGTGCCGGTGGTCTGTTGTCAGGACCGGGTGTCGGGTCCCCAGGGGTCTCCGATTCCGGAGAGGGTTCCCATGGGAGAGCGACGGGTCCAGGGTCGCCCGCCTGGTCTTCAGGCTGAGTAGACTCCTTCTCCGACGCCACCTCCCAACCGACGTCGGTAGGCGGTGGTGTGGTCCTCTTCTCTGCGGTGGCGGACGCCGGTCCCCCTGCCGGCGTCCTCGGGGGCGACTGCCAGGCCAGCGACTGTCGACGGACTGTCTGTTCCTTGGAGTGCCTGTGGGCCTTGACCGGCGTCGGGTGGGCCGATGTCGGATCCGACGTCCACGAGAGAGGTCAGCTCCTTGGTCTTACGCTGGGGAGGCGGCGGTTGGGAGACAGACTTGACGTCGGAGGACGGATGCCAGGAGGACGACTTGTGGCACTCCCCAGACCTGGACGAGGCCTTAGCCAGAGTGGAAGAGGCAGACCTGGAGGTCTTTAAAGGCTGCAGAGAAGCGGAACCACTTACCGAGTTGACCAGAATCGGGGGAGGCTGAGAGCGGGCCCTCGACTGAGAGCGGTCCGACCTGGAGCCGGAGCTGCGGGAGTCCGAGGCCCTGGAGGGGGATCTAGGTCTCTCCTTCTCCCGGTGCTTTTGATGGTGCCGGTGGGACTTCCCAGAAGATTCTCCTCTGGAGGGAGGGTCACGGTCCACAGCCTTCATTTTCTCCTTAAGGAGGAAAGCTTGGAGGGCCTTCTGGCGGCGGATCCTCGTACAGCTGTTGAAGCCCTGACAGAAGGAGCAGGCCTGGGTGTCGTGGTCCGGGCCTAGGCAGCGGAAACAAGCCAAGTGAGGATCCTTAAAAGGAATTAGCTTGCCGCAGGCACACTTCAAAGAATGGCCCTCCACGGAGGTTGGAGGACGACATCAGACGAAATCCTAAGAAAAAACTGTTGAAATTTTTCCTAGACGTCGCGCACTAGAACTGACCGAGAGGCCGATGCTTGCAAAGTCGACGGCAGGAAAAGAACTGGGTATTCTGGCGGGGCCACCTCCTTATGTACTATGCCTGACGTCAGGGGCGGGACAGACAACGGAGGTGGTCCCCGCTGAAGACTGCTAGCTAGAAAATTTCCGTGGGGTCCTGGCGCCTGATGGCTTCAGTCCTAATGGTGTAACCTGCTGCAAGAGCTGTATCTCGAAGAAGATCAGTTGCTCCGATTTATGGTGTGCAGCTGTGCACTTCAGGTAGTACCTCAGTGCCCTGTGGACATCCAATGTGTGCAGGAGAGCCTCTCCCTTATTAGCAGGGGTAAAATAATAGACTGGAAGCTCAACCGATTGGTTGAGGGTCAACTCAGAGACCACTTTGGGAAGGAACTTAGGATTTATTCTAAAGGAGACCCTTTGCCTGTGAAAAACTAAACAAGGTTCCTTACACATCAGGGCCTGAAGCTCAGAAACCTTCAAGCCAAAGTAACAGCAACTAAAAAACAAACCTTCCAGGAAAGATAATGCAGCTCATAATCAGCCACTGTTTCAAAAAGGGGGGGGGGCTTCTCCAACACAAAAAGGAGGTCCCAGGGAGGGACAGAATCCCTAATGGGAGGTCTCAAATGTACGATACCCCCGTAAGATGGTGCAGGCCACGTCCAGTTGGCCCAAGGTTCTATCTCCCAAGAGGATATGATATGCCAAGATGGCCCACATGTGCCCCTTTATAGAAGGGTAACTCAAGCCTTGCTGGAATAAGGAGAGGAGATACTGTAATACTCAGTTCACCAGACAGGTAAGGTCTGAGGCAGGTCCTGGCCTGGACCTGCGGGGTTACTAGGACCGATCCGGCTATCTCCCGCAGGCGATCTCTCTCTGGAGGAAAAAAAGCCATGTCCTGGACTGAATCCAGGACTGCTTCAATAAAGACAAGTCTTTTGCTGGGCTCTGGGAAAGACTTTAGAAGGTTCAGGGTGATCCCCATGTCTCAGAACAGAGTATAAGTGTCTCAGAGAGCTTGAAGAAGGCACGTCCTTGACGTGGCCTCGAGCAGCCAATCGTCGAGGTAAGGGAAGACATAATGTCCCTGGTGCCTCAGAGCTGCAGCTACCACTCCCAGACACTTGGTGAAGACTCGAAGTGCGGAGAAGAGGCCAAACAGAAGAACCCGAAATTGATAGTGCTCCCCCTGGAAGTGAAACCTCAAGTAATTCCTGTGAGGGGGAAAGACCCCGATGTGCATATACGCATCTTGCATATCCAAGGAACAGAGACAGTCTCCCTGATGCAGCAAAGGGATAAGACCTGGAAGGGTCACCACCCTGAACATTTGGTATTCTATATAGATGTTTAGAGAACTGAGGTCCAGGATGGGTCGAAGGTCTTGCATCTGCTTTGGAACCAGGAAGAAGTGGGAGTAATACCCCCTTCCTTGCTGCTGCAGAGGAACTGGTTCTGTCGCTTTTTTTTTTTTTTTTACAAGAGGGTCTGAATCTCTCCTTCTATAAGGGGGATGTGAGAAAGTGGATTCTTGGAGGACCTTGGTGGAGTTTCTGGAGGGATTTCTGTGAACGCCAGCGTATGTCCCCTCCTTTTAATGTCCAGGACCCACTGCTCCGCTGTTAAGGAGCTCCATCCCTCCATATGGAGAAGCAACCCCCCACCACCTCTCCTGGTGCCTCCGCCAGAGGATGGGGGTCAGAAGAGAGTCAATGGGCAGAACTGGGGTTGGGCAGAGAGGCTGAGGAGGTCTTTGGGCATCAAAAAGAAGCACTTCCATGATGCTGGTTGACGGCTTTCCTCTTGAAGCCGCCTCTCTGACCTTGCTGACTGTTACAGGCTTGAGAGCCTGAGGGCTTACGAAAAGGCAGGTGTCTAGCTCGTTTCTGGCCCCCTCGATACATCTGTCGGATGGACCAGACAGACTTGCCCAACTCCTGGAGACAACAGATGAGAGCCTCCGTCTCCTGCCCAAAGAGGACAGAACCCTGGAACGAGAGGTCCCAGATTCCAGACTGCAGATCCTGGTGAAAACCTGAGACTCTCAACCTGGCATGGTGCCGGAGACACTGATGCTCTGGCTGCCATATCCGCAGTGTCATATGAGGCACGAAGGACATGCGTGCCTACGTCTGAGCCCAATTTGAGAATATCCAGGAGCTCCATCTTCTGAGCGGAGTCTGGTAAGACACTGGCCAGCTCTTGTCCCCCCTCTCCCAAAGCACATTCTGGTATTGGACCATATGTGTGAGGAAGTTCAGGGAGCAAATGGAGCAGGTGGAGGGAGGCAGTATAGCGCAGTGGTTTAAGGCTCTGAGCTGCAAATCTGGTGACATCCAGCAGACCAGACCTGGGTTTGAATCCCACAGCTTCCACTTGCATACTGTGTGACCGTGAGCAAGACACTTAACTTCCCTGTACTCCTAGGTCGCTCCTGTAAAAAAGCTTTCAGCTTAGTGTGCTACTCCTGATTAAACACCTAAAAAAAAAAAAAAAAAGATTAAACAGGTGGAGGCAGAGTAGACCTTTTTGCCCACCTGGTCCAAATAACAGGATTCCTGGTCAGGAGGCTGAGAGCTGAGATGTTTGGGCTGTTTGGATTTGTCATGGGCAGCCCTGGTAAACTAAGAATCCACCCGAGGGTGCTCCACCAAAAAAGGCTCATCCCTCAGGGCCTTGTACAGCCTGTTTGACGACTTTGGAACCACCGGGACTGATGCTGGATGCTTCCAAGTTATCCTGGTGAGGTCTTGGAAAGTGTCCACCAAAGCAGGAACCACAAGAGGCTTGGGCTCCTTCTGTCTCAGGTAACAGGCCAGTTCCCGGCATCCCGGATCCAGGTCCTCTGTCTCCCACTCAGAGGCCTGGATGTGCCTCATGACATCCATAAAAGTTGGATCGTCAGGAAGCGAGTGAGGTTGGTCCTTATCTCTAGGGGAACCCCCAACACCTGGGAAAGACGAGGAAGAAGACGACCTGCTACTAGGCCGAGGGGAGCCTGAGCTGCGTCTCGGACTACCCCCACTCGAGCGTCGGTGACTAACCAATCGACGTCGGCTTGGGACCAACAATGGGTGACTGACGCTGGTCTGGGGACGGCGGGAAGACGAGCCGCCTAGAAGAAGATCTCGGCGACTGCAGGGATCTGGTCCTGGACAGGGACCCACGACGGCTACCCAACAGAGAAGGGTGCCGAAGATGGTCCACAGACCAAGACCAGGAACGAGCGCCCGAGGGAAAGCGGGGATTAGGCTGCTCAGGTGTCTACTCTTGCAAACCGGCGGGTTGACCCTCGGGCTCCTGGTTGTCCGGCCGATCAGGAACCGGTGTCGGGTCCGGTTTCGGTGGAGTCTCCTCCTTCTTTACCTGACTACACCAGAAAGAAGAGAGTCCCTGTAACTCCTCCTTGTTAAATACAGAAGCCGCCGTCCCTAACAAAGGGACTGGAGAAGCCAGAGGATCCAGCAGGGCATCAGCAGAGGAATCCCCCGAAGAGCCCTGTGGGGCGAAAGATCTAGGGACCCAGTGACGGAACCTTAACCGGCACCACCTCTGTAGGAATGTCTTCTGCAGCAGGAACCTCTGCCGGCATTGGTGCTTTAGCCGGAGTCGGTGCTTTAGCCGGCATCAGTTTCGAAAAGGCCAGAACCGGGAAGCAAGGCTCCAGAGAGGGTTTGGCCTGGGTGTTTAGATCCTTTTGCCCGAACCAGGCAAAGCTGAGGCCTTCTTGGGTGGGGCTGAGACTTGCGTCGAAGAGGCTTTTGAAGAGTCCTTTGGGACTGAAGAGACACGCAGTGGCGCGACCTTAGGTTTGGAGGGCTTCTCCCCTGAAGTTCCCACCTTGACTGATGTCGGATCCTTGGCGGGAAGGGTTGACTTGGAGGAATCCTCCTTGCGAGGATGCTTCGGACTGTCGGGACGTCCAAGCCGGGAGAAGACAAGACTTTCCTGGGAAGCATGGGAACGGGAACGGTGATGGGACCGGTTACATTCCTCGTCTTGGGACTGCTTACGGGACTTTTCCCGGTGCTTTCCCTTGTCCTCCGAAGTTTGCAGGACATCCATTTGCTGTTCTAACAGGTGGGCTTTGAGGGCCTTTAGGCATCGGATGCGCATCCTGCTGATGAAGCTTCTGCAGATCTTGCAAGCTGTACTGTCATGGTCTGGTCTCAGGCAGAAGACACTTCATGTGGCCATCCTTTGATGGGATCTGGCAGCCACAGGCGCACTTAGTCTTCTTAGGCCCGGAAGAAGAGACCGATGACAGCGAAGACATAAGATCGACGAACAGCAAAGGCAAGGAAAAAGAAAATTTTGAAGAAATTCACTGGAACTGCTGGAAGCAAGTGCCAAGATTCTCCCAACGTGAGCGGGTCGTGGTGGGAAACAAACTGAGGTGGAGTCGGGGTCTTCCCCCTTTTATGGCGTGACCGACGTCGGGAAGGCGGTCCCTGCTGGGTACTGCTAGCTAAGTTTTTTCCTGTGGGTCCCAAGGCCTGCGGCATTAGTCCTAATGGTTATAGCCTGCTGCAAGAGCTCCCACTCAAAGTAAGATAAGGAGTTTCATTTTTGCCTCCTAGGAGGAGAAAGAGCTTGTTGAACAGAGTTAAACAGGAAAATCTAGAAACTAGTCTAAAACTACCATAAACCTTTTGATTACTTTTGCTAATTATCTGATTATTTTTGGCTATTTCTTGTCAGGATTTGTGTTTGTGTAGTATTTCAGTGTAGCATTTGTTAACTGTGTGTGAGAGAGAAAGAAAGATCAGAATGGAGGGGGAGAGGGGTGGTTTTCGCAGACGTAGCGGAGATCGCATCGGGGTACACACACGTGGTAGCAGGCTGTGTCTGGACTGGAGCTCCCTAAGGTGGCCCCCCAAAAGCAGGAGGTAGTGGACTTGGTCCCATGGAAGCACCACCTCCTGTGGCACCTAACAGTGCACCCCCGGATGGCCCCTGCGCCAGTGGCTCAGCAGCAGGAAGTCAAGGAGAAGGAGCTGCAGCAGTAGGTTTCTGCATCCCTGGCCCCAACTGTACAGCAGCAACCACTGGCTCCAACACCACCTGGCACCTGCCCCCCCACCTCATTAGTGTGGGATTTCGTTACTACACTGCCTGGGGACAGCAGTGTAGTGAAATGTAATCTGTGTGGTGTGGAGGTGCGCTGTGGCCCTGAAGGAGCTCACCTTTACAACCAGAAACGCACTCTCTCTTGGGGGCAAACGAAACAAAAGTACAGTTACGTAAGAACTTACCGTAACAGCAGATCTTCAAGAAGAGTTCTTGCAGCAGGCAACAACCATCAGGACTAAACCGCCAGGCACTAGAACCTCATGAAAAAATTCTAGCTAGCAGTATAAGTAGGACCCCCGACATTGACCCTGCCCTGACATCAATCGTGTAAAGGGGTGGTTAACCGCACCACCTCAGTTCGCCGCGGGACACCCAGCATGCCGGAACCAAAGAGGTTCAAACATCCCAACAGGGAGAAGAAGAAAAAGGAAACATAACTAGGGGGAAGGAGGGAGGGAAAGCACATCTGCTGCAGTACAGTACAAAGATAAAATCCAGGTCAGTTGGGTGGTGGTTATAGAAACCCTCAGAAGCTCGAGAGCAGTCCTTGGAGGACAGTAAGGGCAAATGCTGCCCTCCTTCTGAAAGCAATGTCTAAACTGTAATGTTTAGTGAATGAACTGAACTCCAGGTGGCAGCAGAACAGAGATCTGCTGCAGATACATTTTGGAGGGATGCAAACAAAGCTGCTACACCTCTAGTGGAATGACATTTAACCGAGCCTGGTAAAGGTTTATCATAATTCTGATGGCAAAACACTATACAACTGACCAACCACTTGGACAAGGTCTGCTTGGTCACAGGAGCCCCTAACATGTCAGCATTTCTCAGTTGGTAGCACATCCGCCTCTGGACCAGAAGGTCATGGGTTCTCATCCCACACTGGGATTGGACTTGCACCTAAAAAATCGCTGGCATCCGAGTGCAGTATTGGGGGGTGCTGTACTGCTGGAGTGTGCCATCCTTCGGATGAGACGTTAAACCGAGGTCCCTTCTGCCCATCCTGGTGTTGTCCTGGTGGGTGTCCAGGTGGAAGTAAAAGAACCCAGGGCACTCTTCACAAAGAGCAGGGAGCATTCCCGGAGTCCTGGCCAACATTCCCCTTCCCATAAACCGGTTCATGCAATTATCCAGGCTGTGTGTGGATGATGATGATGTGCGATATGGCCGCCACCACACATTCAGTCACTTCACTACCAGTCTAGCATTGCTTGTAAAGCACTTTGGGATACTGTGTATGAAAAGCGCTATATAAATGCTGATTCTTCTTCTGATTTCTTCTAACATTCACAGGGCGAAAGATACAAATAACTGATCAGATTTTCTTGAAGACCATATATGGTCTACATAAAAGTGAAGGGCTCTGTGAACATCCAGAGTATGCAACGAGGCCTCCCCTCTGTTCGAGTACTCTGGGTAATACACTGGGAGATGAACGGCCTGGTTAAGGGTGAACTCAGAAACCACCTTCGGAAGAAACTGAGGATTAGTGCGTAGGGATACCCTGTCCCTGTGGAAAATCAAACAGGGCTCTTTACACATCAGAGCCTGAAACTTGGAAATCCTCTGGGCTGAAGTACCAGCAACTAAAAAGAATGTTTTCCAAGACAGAAAGCATAGCTCACAAACTGCAGCTGGTTCAAAGGCAGGCAACGTAACATAAACAAAAGATCCCATGGGGAATAGGGTCCTGAAAGGGGGGCTTAATATGCATCATACCTCGCAGGAAGGTGTGGGACAGATCCATTTGTGCCAGGGTCCTGCCGTCCACTGGAACATGATAAGCTGATACCACAGAAAGGTGTGTGCGCCTTTATGGACGAGTAGCTAAGACATGAATCAGACAGGAAAAGAAGATAGTCCAGGACCGAATTTACCTGACAGGTGAATGGGTCAGATGACAGGCAGAAGCCCACAGGAAGAAGCACTTCCATTTCATGGTGTAGGTGGCCCTGGTCGAGGGTTTTCTCATGGCCACCAGGTTATCTGCTACCCTTGCTGACACCCCGTACCGGCCCCAGACTAGGTCTGCAGGAGCCAAGCATGCAGGTGCAGAGACTAGAGATATGGGTGTACAAGAGTACCCTGCTCCTGGGAGAGCAAGTGAGATGACAGGGGAAATGGAAGAGGAGGTTCTACCGCCAATTGCCGGAGCAATGCAAACCAAATCTGCAAAGGTCAGAATGGCGCTATCAGAATTATGCCTGCTTGTTTCACTTGTAGCTTGAGCAGTACTCACTGAAGTAGTGGGAAGGGAGAGAAACCTCACTGCCCAAGAGAGGGACAACACATCTCACCAAAAAACACCAGGTCCTGGATCTAGCCAGCAGAAACTGGATTGTTTGGCACTGAGCGTGGACGACAAGCGGTCCAGTTCAGGAAGTCCCCATATTTCAAACATGTCTACTGCGTCCTGTAGTAGCTCCCACTCATGAGACTGAGACCAAGAGTGGCTTAGGCTGTCTGCCAAGGCGTTTTGTACTCCTGGAACATGAACCACTGTGAGTTGCTGATTATGCTCCACTGCCCAGTACCAGATTCTCATGGCCTATCTGCAAAGGGTATAAGAGTGTGTGCCCCCTTTTTTGTTGATATAAAAAAAAAAAAAACAACCATCATGTTGTCTGTCTGGATCAGTAAAGGGCCTGAAAGGAGGTCTGTCTGAAACGCCTGTAAAGCATACAGAACAGCTCTCATCTCCAACACATTTATGTGGAGGCTGCGTTCCGAAGGAGTCCACGTCCTTCTTGTCTGACTGACTTTAAAATGCACGTCTCACCCCAGTGCTGAAGAATCTGTTGTCAGGATCTGCTGAGGACTGGGACTTCGAAAGTGAGCCCCAATCTCTAAACAGGATGGGGTGAGCCACCATTCCAAAGTCTGACACACTGCATTGGAGAGAAACTTGCTGCTCAAGATCATCCAAACGCTGATCCCAGTGTACACTGAGGTTCCGCTGAAGCACTCTCATGTGGAGATGAGCCAAGGGCACTGTCGCAATGGCGACTGCCATGTGGCCTAGAAGTTGCAGAACCAGTCTTGCTGGAGCCTGTCTTGTGGAGGCAATTCTCTGAGCGAGCGCTCATAGGTCATCTGCCATATCTGAGGGGAGAAAGGCTCTCCCCTGGATGGTGTCCTAGATGGCATCTGTGTATTGTAATCTCTGACTGGGCCAGAGGGATGACTTGGGAAGATTCAAGGTTACCCCCCCCCCCAAAAGAGGTCTTGGAACAGTTGAAACGTACCTCAAGTGTGTGATGCGGCTGGTCCCTTGTGGGAGCTGTCAGCAGCCAGCCATCGAGGCAGGGGTACATGTGATGTTTCCTGCCTCCTAAGAGCAGCTGCCACCACCGCCAGGTACTTGGTAAATAAGTAAGGTGCCGAGGATAGACTGAACAGCAGTGCTCGAAACTGGTAATGCTCTCCCTGGAAGGTAAAGCGAAGGTATTTTCTGTGGAATGGCAGAACTCTAATGTGCATGTGTGTCCCCCCGCATGTTCAGGGAGCAGAGTCAGCCCCCCTGATATAGCATGGGCAGTAATCCCAGCAGTGTCACCATCCTGAACCTTTTGTATTCGATAACATTTTTCAGCTGACTGATCCAGGATGGGACGAAGGCCCTATGTCTTTTTTGGCACTAAGGAAAAGTGGCAGTAGTAACCCCTTCCTCTTTGGCTTGATGGGACTGCCTGGATTTCCTTTTTTGCTCAGGAGGGCTTGGATTTCTGCCCAAATGAGGCCTGCATGGGATGGGGAGCAATGGATGGGAATCAGTGGGTGGTCAGGAGGCATTTGGGAAAATTCCAGGAGGTTACCCCTTTCTATAATTTGGGGTACCCATTGATCTGCCATGATGTTAGATCAACCTGTGAGGTAAAGGGAGAGACACCCTACTACTGCCTCCCCCGTAGCTCCGCTAAAGGTGGGGGGAGGCAAGAAAACATGCAGAGGTTGTTGGGGTGGGAAAGGGAGCTCTGGCATTTTTAGCATTTCTTGGTCCGAGCCCCTGCTGGTGTAGAGGGGGTTTTTCTTTTATATCCCCCTCTTTGCTGCTGCCTTTTCGCTTGCTGGCCTTGTAGCTTGAGAAAGGGCTGATGTCTGTATGGGGTTGGCTCTGACTTATCCATCTTGTGGACTTCAGAAACTGCCTTTCCAGAGTCCTGTAAAACCGTGATCATCTTTTCTGCCTCCTGGCCAAAAAGAACTGATCCCTGAAAAGGGGCATCCAGGATAGCATCCTGCAAATCCTGCCAGAAGCCCGAGACCCTCAACCAAGAGTAGCGCCGGAGGCATATCCCCGTAGCGGCTGTTCT
This sequence comes from Neoceratodus forsteri, assembly GCA_016271365.2. NCBI lineage: Eukaryota > Metazoa > Chordata > Ceratodontiformes > Ceratodontidae > Neoceratodus > Neoceratodus forsteri. Next base: position 678,136,995 of record CM028133.1, on the reverse strand, counting down.
GGCTGCAGTCATATGAGCACCTGAGGACGTGTTTACCAACATCAGCACCAGACTGTAGAAAGGCTAAGAGCTCTGTCTTATTAGGAGAGTCAGGTTGTGACTGAGCCAGGTCCATAGTTTTGTTCCAGAGAGACTTCTGGTACATAACCATATGTGCCAGAAAATGTAGTGACTGGACTGTGCAAGCGGCAGATGAGTAGACCTTCCGACCAAATTGGTTCATCTTTTTGGACTCATCCAGTGGCTAGGACCTCATATGCTTTGGTTGCAAAGTCTTTCCATGTGCAGCCATAAAGTCCATTGAAACTGCTTTTGGTTGATCACTTAAATGTGGTTCTTCCCTAGGGGTCCTATATAAGCGATCATCTTGCTTAGGGACCACCGGGGTTGTGGAAGGGTGCTTCCAGGCTAATTTCATAACATCCTGGAAGGGCTCCTCTAATGATGGGATGACCAAAGGTTTTGGGTCACTGGCCTCCAAGATTTTCACCAGATGGAATCTCTCGGGGTCTAAATTCTGTTTCCCACTGGTTAAGGAATTGTACGTATCTCACCACATCCAGGAACATGGGATCTTCCGGAGGAGACCTTGGGGAATCCTTCCTTGAATCCGGAGATGGAAGAGACAAGTCGTCCTCTGAAGAGTAATAAGAGCAGGACTCTCTGCTGGGCTCCTCTGCAGATGTGGACCGGTGTCCATTAGAAAGACTCAGTTGTCTAAAGGAGGATCGGGATGACGGGTGGCAACCATGCTTCCATCGGCCGTGAGATCATAAGAATCTGAAGGCAGATAAGGACCACTTGGCCCACCTAGTCTGCCCATTTCCCTATCTAATGGATAAGCTGCAGATTCTAGTTAACTAACAGACTACTTCCCGCTATCCCTCACTAGAACTACCTTCTGTCTGTCCCATACCTTCTTATTCTCCCAGTTTTAGACCCCACAACCTACTCAGAAAGCTGTTCCATGCATCCACAATCCTCTGTGAAAAAAATACTTCCTCACATTGCCCCTTGAACAGTCCCCCCCCTCTATCTTGAAATTGTGTCCCCTTGTTCTTGCACATCTTTTTCTGAAAGATGCTACCCTCTAGGACTTTGCTGATTCCACTGAGGTACTTCAAAGTTTCAATCATATCTCCCCCTCTCCCTCCTTTCCTCAAGGGTATACTTATTAAGCTCCTTTAGTCTCTCCTCGTATGGCATCTCTTGCAGACCCTGCACCATTTTAGTTGCCCTCCTCTGGACTGCCTCTATCCTGTCTCTGTGCTTGCAGAGATGGGGTCTCCAGAACTGGACACAGTATTCCAGATGGGGTCTCGCCAACTGTCTTTACAGGGGATAACAGCTTCCTGTTTTCTGCTGGTGATGCCTCTCCCTATACAGCACAGTATCCCCCCAGCCCTCCCTACTGCCTTCTCACATGGCTTGCTAACCTTAAGGTCATCTGATATGATTACCCCCAGGTCCCTTTCAATTTTTGTTGTTATTACCCCCCAAAACTGTGTAATCTTCCCTGTGTTTTGTTTCCCAGGTGCATTATTTGCACTTCTTTACATTGAATCAAGCTGACATACTTATGACCATTCCTCCAACCTTGCCAAGTCCCTTCTCATCCTTTCCTTGTGTATCAACCCTGTTGCAGATCTTTGTGTCACCTGCAAAGAGGCATACTTTTCCTTCCAGTCCCTCTGCAATATCACTTATAAAGACATTAAAAAGGACTTGACCCAGTATTGAACCCTGCGGTACCCTGCTAGTAACCCCTCTTTCTTCAGAGTGGACTCTATTTACAATTACCTTCTATGTCCTGTTGTCCAGCCAATGTTTTACTCAGGCTACCACCTTGGGACCCACTCCCAGGCTGGTTAATCTAACTATTAATCTTTTGTGTGGGACTGTGTCAAATGCCTTGCTAAAGTCTAGGTAGGCCATGTCCACAGCCCCTCCCTGGTCTACTACTTTGGTCACCCAGTCAAAGAAATCAATTAGATTCGTCTGACATGACCTTTCCGCTGTGAACCCATGCTGCCTTGGGTCCTGTGTCCCACTGGCCTCTAGGTACTCAACAATGCTTTACTTGGATGTGCACAGAACTCTGAGGCACTATACATAACAAACTAAGGACTCTTGGAAGTCCAATCAGTTGCTTCTTACGTTTGCGCCAGGGGAAAGAGGGTGCTCCCGTGTTCAAAGACTGTCTAAGTGATTGGCAAACTGCATTGTTTATTGTTACCGGAAGTACAGTAAGGATCTTCCTGCTGGGGTTAAGACCCATTCCATTAGAGGTACGGCCGCATCAATGGCTTGCTTCTGTAAAGTGTCAGCTGCTTACACATGCGCTGCTGCCACCTGGAGTATTGTCCACACTTTTACTAAACATTACAGTCTGGACACTGCCTCCAGAAGTCGAGCCAACTTCGTCCTAGTTGTCCTTCAAGGCCTCTTTTGTTAGGCTGTTATTTTTTGCCTGCAACCTGGACTGCCTGTCTGTAGTACTAGAACTGCTTGGGACTCAGTCCTACCAGCGATGGCTTGCTGCAAGAGATACCCTCTAACTAGACAGGGCAGTTACGCAAGAACTTACTGAAACAGTAGATCTTTGAAAGGATCTCTTGCCACAGGCCTTGCTTTCCCGCCCTCCTTCCTTCCCCTTTTTTATCCTATGTCTCTCTCCCCTTCCACAGGGTAAGCCTTCTGCTTTTCCTTTTCTTGGTTACAGGATTACCTCGGAGTCCTCCTCAGTTCCCCTCTTCCAGTATTCTGCTTATGGTTTCCTGCAGGAGAACTGAGAAGGGTGTGAGGGACGTCTGCCTTATATAGGACAGACTGACATCAGCCGCTAACGTCCGAGGTAGGCAGCCCCCTCTGGTAAACTGCTAGCTAGAAAGGTTTCCATGTAGTCCTGGCGCCTGACGGCTCAGTCCTACCAGTAATGGCATGCTGCTAGAGATCCTCTCGAATATCTACTGTTACGGTAAGTTCTTATGTAACTGTACTATCAAGTAGGGTCTGTGGTGATACAGTAGGTATGGAAATACTGGCAGACTAGGTGGGCCAAGTGGTCCTTGTCTGCCGTAAAATTCTATGTTTTCTATGTTCTGTGTAATGCACGTGCTCATGCACACACCTCAATCTATACCCTTCTTGCTGCAGTGTGAAATAATATAAATAATTAAATTGTAATAACTGCTTTACCAGCTCTTGCTCTCCTTTTCTTCCTTGTTGTCCTTGTTCTTGGGCCTAGTGGCCGCTCGTACACTGCTGTGCTCAGACCGGCTACAACTGCTTCAATTGTATCATCAAGCAGAGAAGACTCCATCAGCTGTCTTGGCACATTCTAAAAGTCAAAACACACTCCATTACCAAATCAGATAAAATAAGAACATGGGACTTCTGATATGAAACTAGAGCAGCATGAAAGAAAGCCAGGTGTAAAGCTCCCTTTCATCTGTACACAGGATGCTCCCTCACTCCACCATGGGGACCACATGGGAAATATAAAATTGCAGAATGAGATACAGCAAAGTCTGAGTATCACTTTGATGAGTCTTCTGAGAAGTACAGCAATCTGAAGTTCTAGAGTGTGGAAACTGGGCAGTAATTAAAAGACAGAAAAACAGAATCCTCCCAGAGACAATACAAACACATCAGTATGGATGTGGGGAACTGGCAAAAGGAATATGGGTAAAGACACAAAGTACCTTTGACATCACAAGAGAAACTGTGAAGGCTGTGGTGCACCCAGGAATACCCAATATCCTATAATATACACATACTTGTGGGGAGTGGACCTGGCTGAAGGTGGTAAATGCATAAACCAATAGAGAAAGCTCGCCACATACTAATCAAATTATTTTGTAGTATATTTATTTGAATAATTTTGCCACCTCATACCCACTTCATGGACTTGCTGCTTCAGAGGAATTGTGGTCCTAAGGTAAGGAAAAAATTAACAGTATTTCACATCACAAATAATTACGTACATAATGCTTCTGTGCTACAGACAATGCAAGATACCAGACACATGCGCATAGTTTTACTGTGTAGATTCTTTCACCTATCTCACAGTTCTCTAAAAATGTATAACAAAAAACAAACATACATTTTTTAAGGGGGTTGGGGGGAGCCAGCAGTCTAGCGAGATAGACATGCTCCTGAGGAGCTCTGTTGGTCTCCACACAAAATAATTTTTAAAAGTGCAGTTTTTTTATTTTCTAACAGCACGGTAAACACAGGTTACTCACCTGTAACAGTAGTTCTAGGACTGGTATATGGTGTTCATCCATTCTTGGGCAGTGCTCCTACCCCTTCAAATCTGCCGGAACGTCTTCAAGCTGGATCCTCCCATCCACCCAGGTGGTAACTCCCTCAGCACCTCCACATGATATCAGATCTTTGCCCAGTGCAAGTAAGACCAATGTGCCACTTGTCAGGGGAGGTTGGGTGGGTTCGTGTGGATGAACACCATACACCACTACTGTTACAGGTGAGTAACTTGTGCATCTAGGAATGTGGATATGGTGTTCTATATCCATACTTGGGCAGACTCCTAGCAATTCTCCAGGGGGAAGGGGCAAGGTGCACACTCCCTATTTAGGGAAGAGAGACTGGAGAACTGAGGCCCTAAAACGAGCATCCTGGCATGACTCGAGGTTGACGTGGTAATGGGAAATGAAGGTGTGTGCTGACCTCCAAGTAGTAGCCCTGCAGATTTCCTGGATCGGGACATCCCTGGAAACAGCTAACGAGGCAGCAGTATGGCAGGAGGAATGAGCCCTTAGCTCTATGGGAGGCTCCCTACTCGCCAACCTATAGGTCGATGCAGGAGACTATCCACCTGCCAATCGTCCACTTGGCTGCCGGGCTGCCTGGTGCTGTTACACCGTAAGTGACAAATAGCTGGAGAACTTCTCCCCGAACTCCAGGTGTGCGCTCCTTATAGTAGGTGAGCACTCTACGCAGGTCCAATGTATGGAGCCTGTGCTCAGTTTCTGAGGTGTGACTGGTGAAGTACACCGGGAGATTAATCACCTGGTTAAGGTGAAAATCAGATACAACCTTCGGGAGAAAGTTCAGACTGGGATGAAGCACAACCTTATCCCTGTGAAAGATCAGGCAAGGAGACTTCACCGAGAGCGCCTGGAGCTCACTGATCCTTCTGGCTTACTTGATAGCCAGCAGGAAGGCAGTCTTCCATGACAAGGTGAGACATTTCCTGCCTGTGTATCAGTTCAAATGGCTTGCCCATGAGCTCTGCCAGCACCAGCAACAAGTCCCAAGATGGTGGTTCACGCACCGGAGAGGAGATGTGGTAAAGGCCTTTAAAAAGTACCAGACCACCTGCTCCTGCATCAACTGCTGACTGGCCCACGACTGGTAGGCAGAGATGGCTGCCAGGAGCACCGTAATGGTCATCGGCCGAGGGGGACCAAAGATAGTCAAAGATGCTAGCCCTGACACCAAATGGAGAACCTCTTCCATTTGAAAACATAGCATTTTCCTGGTTGACTCCTTCCAAGACAACTCAACTATGCCAAGGACATGTTCGGAGAGACCCAAAGCCTGGAACTCCAGCGGCTCAGGAACCAGGCTGTCAGGTGCAGGGACTGAAGGTCCAAATGGATTAACTTTCCCTGATTGATGGCGAGCAGGACTTGGCAGAGAGGAAGGTGCTTCTGGAGCCTACTGCAGAGGCTGAGGAGACCAGGGTACCAGAACTGGTGGGGCCAGTTTGGAGCCACCAGATCATCACTGTCTTGTCCCTCCTGGCCTTGAGCAACAACTCGTAGATCATGGGAAACTGAGGTAAGGAATAGGAGGCCTGGGGCCCACAGCCTCAAGAACGCACCCCCCCTGCAGCATCCACTGCAGTGGGGGGGCAGGCACAATACAGCCTCAGCTTTGCAATCTCCCTGGAGGCAAACAGTTCCACCAGAGGGCTGCCCCACTGGGAAAACAGGTTGTGTACAACCTCTGGGTGGAGAAACCACTAGTGAGATGCCTCGCCCATATGGCTAAGTGGATCTGCCAGCTGGTTGGAGACACCGGTCACATGGATGGCCAGGAGAGCAGCCTCCAGGCTGCGCATGAGGGTCCACATGCAGAGAGCTTCCCTGCACACAGAAAGGGAGTGCAGCCAGCCCTGTTTGAGGTAGTACATGGTCGTGGTGTTGTCCATCTGGACCTGAATGACCTGAACCCAAATGTGGGGAAGCAAAGGCACTAAGAACCAGCCGTACTGCCTGGAGCTCCAGCACACTGATGTGGCACCAGGATACCTCAGGGGTCCAGAGTCTGTGGACTCTGTGATCCCCCAGGTAGACACCCTAGCCCACGAGAGGCGCACTGGTTGTCAGGATGACTGCTGGCTCTGGGCCGACAAATGGGATACCTTTCTGCAGATGTTCCAGGACTAACCACCACTGGAGGGTGTCCCACATCAGATGGGTCATAGTGACCAGCTGGTTGAAGTGGCCATAGTGCTGGGACCATTGGCATGCCAGCTCCCGCTGCACAGTGTGCATTCTCCAGTGAGCCCAACTGATCACGTTGGTGCAAACTGCCATGTATCCCAGTAGGCGCAGGAAGTCCGGGACAGGGCGCAACTGCCCAACCTGAAATGATCAGGCAAAGGAGGAGAGAGCCTCCACCCTGTTCCCTGGGAGCTGAGCCCTGGCTTTGCAAGAGTCTAGCTCTGCCCCGATGAAACTGATCACCTGTGAGGGTACGAGTTCCGACTTGGCCTCATTGACCAGGAGGCCAAGAGAGAGATGCAGGTCTGGAGGGCCAGATCCCTGGACCGCTCCACCTCCTGCCTGGAGAGACCCGCAATCAGTCAGTCGATCAGGTAGGGGCAAACATGGACCCCTCGGTGCCTCAGGTAAGCTGTCACCACTGTAATGCACTTGGTGAAGACACTAGGGGTCGAGGACAGACCTAATGGCATGGCCTGGAACTCGTAAACAATACACCTCCCAGAACCAGAGGAACCAGCGGTGGGTCAGACTGATTGGGACGTGAAAGAACGCATCCTGAAGATCCAAAGAGCAGAACCATATGTCCTGCCCGAGAGATGTATGACCTGAGAGAGTTACCACCTTGAAGGTAAGCCACCTTATGAACTTGTTCAGGTCGTGCAGATCTAAGATGGGGCACCAGCTCCCGCCCTCCACCCCCCGGTCCGTTTTGGCACCAGGAAGAACCTGGAGACAAACCCTGGGTGTTCCAGAGAGTCCAAGACAGGAGCTACGACCTGCTTTGGAGGAGCTGGGCACTCTCGTCTCGAATGTCGACGGACAGTGCCCTCCCATGGGGCACGGGCTTAGCAAGGCGCATACACCTTGAACTCTAGAGGCAGACCCTCACTGACCACCTCGAGAACCCAACTGTCCATGGTGACGGAGGACCAGGCAGAAAAGACATGGTAGAGTCGGCTCCCCAAGGGAGGACTCAAGGGAGGCGTGACGGGCATGAGGGAGGCACCCCTCATCCCATCACTGCACAGGCCTGAAGGCAGAGGAGGGCCCAGCTGAGGAGAAGGTGTCGGCCTCTGCAGCAAAAGTCAAGTGATGGCCAGGGTAGAAGCTGGTATGGGCTTCATCCTGGCGAACACCAGCTGTTGCCACATTAAATTCTTGTAGGGTCAACACAACTTGCGCCGAAACCTCTCCTCACCTGAGGATGAAGAACAGTGGTGGCGCCACTTACCCAAGTGTCAACAGAGGGAGCGCCGACGTCAACGTGAGCTGCTCAACCGTCAGGGGGATGACAGCGGGCGTGAGAGGGGAACAGTGAGAGCTGGGGCACCTCCAGTTCCGGGTCGTCGTTGAGAAGTGCTGGGTCATCAGATTGCTTCATCCCTACCTGGGTCTGAGTTAGGACCAGATTCCTGGACAAAGAGGAATCAGCCTCTTCAGGTGATAACGTATTAACGGTTCGAGAAAAATCTTGACTGGGAGATCGATTGTGGATTTAGACTTGTGCATCGATGAAGAGCCCTGTCCATGAGTAGGAAGGGCCTGGCGCAGATCCTTAAACGCCCCTGTAAAGGGGGCACCAAAAGAGAGAGGCAAAGGGGTTGAATCCAATAAGGAATGAACCGCAGCCTGGGCCACTGCCTCCTCGAATGCCACAAGTTACTCGGCAGACCCCCCAACCACAGGAACCACTCGATGGGCATCTTGAGATTGTACCTGCGGGTACAGATCGCTCAAATGCCCTAAAAGTAAGTGAGTGTGACTGTCCTCTAAAATGGACTGATGAAAACTGTGGCAAATGTCACATGCCTGGGGATCGTGCTCATGGCCCAGGCAGTACACCCACAAGGTGTGCAGATCCGTCCGGGACATCAAGCCAGCAGGCCCACCTCCAGAACCCCAGAACAGACTTCACGTTGAGCATGTTGGCAGCATGAAAAAAAAAAAAAAAACCTGAAGAAATGTTTTATTTTTAATTAAGAAATCTGAAGATTCAAGAAAAGGGCCTTCTCAGCGCAAAAGCAGTAAGGAGGGAACCTTCTTCCAGCGGAATGGAAGATCTGACGCCATGGAGTAGTGCCAAGAGAGTTACCGCCCAGGTAGGTGGGAGGAGCCAGCTTAAAGATGTTCCAGCAGATTTAAAGCGGAAAAGAACACTGCCCAAGTGCGGATAGAACACCATATCCACGCCCCTAGAAAGTAACCTTTTGATAGTTACTGCTGCATGAAATATTACCAATTTTGACACTGATGAGCAGTCCACAAGGCCAGAAAGCAGGAACAAGAGGGCGCAGGGCCCTCAAAGCAAAACGCAAGGCAACAGTACGCGGATGGCATGAGTGACTGACCTTGAATCCCTGCAGAGAGCAATTACAATGGTCTAATGCAGACAATCCAGTGTTTAGATAAGTATCTTGACCAGCTATCTGAGTGCTTAGTGCTGATCAAATAGAGAACTGAAACTACAGCTGGCACAGTCGAGTGACTGCAGAAACTGAAGCAATATTGAGAGAGCAGGTGGCTGTGATGAATCTGCTGAAGCAGCTTGAAAATGCACAGAGGGCAGCTAACATTAGGTTGCTGGGAGTCCCTGAGGGAACAGAAGAAGGGGACTTGTTGACTATCCTAGAGCACAGACTACTGGAGGCTGTGAACTTGGGGATTGTAATCCCCACACAGAAGGCATATCAAATCTTAGTATGCCTTGTGGTAAAAGCATTAAAATACTGCGCACGATTCTCTTTCCCAGGACCTCCCCTACCATTCAACATCTAATCCTCTGGGAAGATAAAGTCCAAGTGACCAGTAATGCTAGGTGAGTCCACAGAGCTATCCTTTCCAGACTATTCAAATGCTACCTGACTAAGGAGAGAGGCACTGAAGGGATGGCAGCTAAATTAAACAAAAGCGGGTACTGGCTACCACATTCCCTGCATGTCTTTAATTTTCCTTTACAGACAAACATTATGCATTTACTGATCCAAAGGCAGCAGGGGAGTTTGCCAATAAACTCCCAAAACAAAACCCAGAAGTTGCAGTGAGCAAGGCCCTCGGAGAGTGTGACTCAATTATATTCCCTTACAGATTTTTTTATAAGTACTTTCCCACCGCTAAGTTGTTCCTGTTTCACACCTGAACTCTTGAGTTTTAAAATGGAAAGAGACTGTCAATACATGGTGTGATTTCCTTTCTTGTTGAAAAGTCCTGATTGCTTTCATATAACAAATTTCAATGTGGTGGTGTAGAGCAGGGGGGCATGCTTGTGGACACAGGTTTGTGATGGGAGACATCCCTGTGGGTAATGCATCCAAAACTATCTCAGTGGATCCAGACCCTGTAATACAGGCTGGCAAAAAAGTTGGAATCATTGTATCAGCACTTCTACGGAGTTTAAAATGGCGCCCAAAGAGTAACAGATTTTGCACCATGAGCGCAGACAGGAGATTCAGAGAACTGAATTGGCCACAATAACACAGCTGCCCCCATACCAGGTATAGCCCAGTTTCAAGTATTCATCCCTTTATTTGAATTCTGATGACAGGGTACAGATACATTCCAAACAATATTAAGAGGTGCAACATAGGACACTGAATATACAAACAGATTCTCATCCAAGAAATTCAAATTACAGAAGGTTATACATCATTCGGTAAAAATATGGAGTACAAGTGCGAAGCAAGAAGAGCCATAAAGCATATTACAAGTTGTACAGTCACATTAGTACTGACAACTGGACTGGAAGATAGGTGGAGCCAGGGGGGTGGAGAGGATTTAGGGTTAGGGTAAGGATGGAGTGGAAAGAGAGGAGGAAGGGGTAGAGGAGATCCAGGTTGCCAACAAGAGATTACTTGCAGTTACTATTACATATTGGGGATGGGAAGAAGATTTCTTTGAATAGTCCTTTAAAGTGGGGAAGAGATGTACACGACAGTAAAATGTGGGGAAGGTTATTCCATTTCTGAGGCACCGCAGAGAATAAGACCTGAGGGTCCTTGGGAAAGATTTCAGGGTGAGTAGACTGGAGAGGATGGGTGGGGAAGGGATCTGGATAAGTTTGAAGGTGGTACAGAACACTAGGACATCTATTTTGGCGTCAAAGGATGGCCAGCCCAAGGTGTTGAGCACATCGCAGTGGTGAGCCCAAGCTGATGCCTCAGCAGCAAAGCGTGCAATTCTATGATAGGCCATTTTAAGTTTGGCCACAGCTGATGTCTTAGTAGAGTGAATTACTGAGGCCCCATAGAAGAGGCCAGGGAGAAGTAGAGTACATTACTGAGGCACCACAGAAGAGGCCAGGAAGAAGTTAGGCCGAGTCAATAGTCTTCCTTGCAGTAGGTGTGAGGTAAATACAGGTTACTCACCTGTAACAGGAGTTCTAGGAATGGTATTTGTTGTTCATCCACACTCATTGGCAGGTATCCTTGCCGCTTTAAATCTTGCCGGAAGGTCTTCAAGCTTGCTCCTCCCACCCACCCGGGTGGTATAACTCTCGGCTCCGCCCCATGACGCCAGATCTGGCCCGCTGGAAGCTCAGGTTGTGCGTCGAAGCCGGGGAGGTCGGGTGGGTCGTGTGGATGAACAACATATACCATTCCTAGAACTCCTATTACAGGTGAGTAACCTGTATTTCTAGGGACATGGATATGTTGTTCATCCACACTCATTGGCAGACTCCTAGCAGTTCTCCGGGAGGAGGGAGGCAAGACGACAACCCTCAATACTTACTTGGGAAAGAGACTGGAGAACCGAGGCCCCAAAACCAGCATCCCGGCGTGACTCAAGGTCGATGTGGTAATGGGTAATGAAGGTGTTTGCTGACTTCCAGGTAGCAGCCCTGCAGATTTCCTGGATAGGGACGTCCCTGGAAGCAGCCACCGTTGCAGCAGTATGGCGGGTAGAATGAGCTCTTATCCTCTGGGAGGCTCCATGCCCGCCAACTTACAACGAGATCTATGCAGGAGTGACCCACCTGCTTATCGTCCGCTTGGCTGCAGGTCTGCCAGATGCGGCTTCAGCGTGGTGACAAACAGCTGGCGAACCTCTCCCAATTTCAGCCGTCGCTCTTTGTAATAAGCGGCGCCCTTCTAGGGTCCAAAGTATGGAGCCTATATTCGGCCTCCGGTGTGATTGGGGTAGAACACCGGCAGAGTCAACACCTGGTTAAGGTGAAACTCGACACCACCTTCGGAAGGAATTTCGGTGGGGGCGCAGGACAACCTTGTCCCTGTGGAAGACCAGGTAAGGAGACTCGATGGGCGCCTGGAGCTCTCCCATCCTTCTGGCTGGCGTGATAGCCACCAGAAGGCGGTCTTCCACGACAGGTGAGAGAGACACACCTGTGCATAGGTTGAATAGAACTGCCCATGAGGCTTTGCCAGTACCAGCAGTAGATCCACGAGTGGGGTTCCCGCACTGGAGGAAATGTGATCAAGGCCTTTGAAAAAGCGCCAGACCACCTTCTCCTCGCCACTGGACTGCTCCCGCCCGCACCCGGTAAGCAGAGATGGCTGCCAGGTGCACCCTAAGTGTCGACCTAAGCCCTTGATTAGAAAGGGACCATAAATAGTCCAAGATGCTTGCCAAGGAACAGGAGGAAGGGTCCAAGCCCTTGCCTGACACCAAATGGAAAACCTTTTCCATTTGAAGGCATAACATTTTCTGGTCGACTCTACAGGACGCCTCAACTACACTGAGGACCTCGTCGGAAAGACCCAAGGCCTGGAACTCTGGCCGCTCAGGAACCAAGCCGTCAGGTGCAGGGATTGAAGGTCGGATGGAACACCTTCCCTGATTGACTGAGAGCAGGTCGAGGCGAGCTGGAAGCTGCAGCGAGTCCTGGAGCTGAGACTGAGGAGATCTGGGTACCAGAACTGGCGAGGCCAGTCTGGGGCTATCAGAATCACCTCGCCTTGTCCCTCCTCGCCTTGAGAAGCACCTTGTGGATCAAGGGAAATGGGGAAAAGGCGTAAAAGGGCCGGGGTCCACTGCCTCGAGAAGGCATCCCCTGCAGCGAGCCCTGAGAGGCGGGCATGGAACAGTCTCAGCCGCGTTCTCCTGGAGGCGAACAGGTCCACCTGAGGTGTGCCCCAATGGGAGAACAGATGCTGTACTACCTCCGGCAGGAGAGACCACTCGTGGGATGCAGCCCCTATCCGGCTCAGGGCATCGGCCAGGGTGTTGGAGGCTCCTGCCACATGAATGGCTAGGAGATCCGCCTCCAGGCTGCGCCACAGTGACCAAATCGGAGACTGCTTGCACAGAAGCATGGGCGCGTCCCCGCCCTGGCGGTTTAGATAGAACATGGTGTTGGTATTGTCCGTCTGGACTCGGACCACTTGACCGGAGGAACGGAGCAAAGGCGGTGAGAGCTAGGCGGACCGCTCGGGCTCCAGCAGGTTGATGTGGCATCGGGACTCGCGGGGACCAGAGGCCATGAGCCCGTGTTCCCCAGATGGGCACCCCAACCCATCAGAAGGCATTCGGTCGATAGAGACCGTCGGCTCGGGCGAGACGAGCAGGATGCCCTCCTGCAAATGATCTGGAGCGGTCCACCACTGGAGGCGTTCCACATCCCCTGTGTCACCGACTAAGCTGGTCAAGGATGCAGCGTTGTGACCACTGGCTGGCCAGTCCCCACTGAAGGGGACGCATGTTCCAGCGGGCCCAGCGGACCACGCTGGTGCAGGCCGCCATGAGACCCAGGAGGCGCAGGAAGTCCCGGGCAGGGCGCAATTGCCCAACCAGAAATGATCGGGCAAAGGAGGAAAGAACCCCGGCCCTGTCCGCCGGGAGCCGCGCTCTGGCTCGAAGAGAGTCGAGCTGCGCCCCGATGAATAGAATCACCTGCTTTGGCTCGAGTTCCGACTTGGCCTCGTTGATAAGGAGGCCCAGTTGAGAGCAGACCTGGAGGGCCAGATCTCTGGACCACTCCGCCTCCTTCCTGGAGGGAGCTGCTATCAGCCAGTCGTCCAGGTAAGGGTACACCCGGACCCTCGGCGCCCAGAGAATGCTGTCACCACTGCCATGCATTTGGTGAAGACCCTGGGAGCTGGAGACAAGCCGAAGGGCATGGCTTGGAACTCGAAAAGGATCCTTCCGCTCGAGCGAAGGAATCTCTGGTGAGACGGACGGATAGGGACGTGAAAAACGCGTCCTGCAAGTCAGAGAGCAGAACCACGCCCGCGTTCCAGGATGGTATTATCTGAGCCAGAGTGACCAACCTGAAGGTTCGAGACCTTAGGAACTTGTTTAGAGTCGTGTAGGTGAGAATGGGGCGCAACCCCGTCCATTCGAACCAGGAAGTACCTGGACACAAACCCTGGGTCTGAAGGAGGGTCCGCCACCTCTCTTATCACCTCCTTCTGGAGGAGGAAATGATGTCGGCTCGACGAGCCGCCAGTGAGGCTGGGATCCCGAAGCCCCAGAGGCGACGGCTCTGAAGGGTGGTGCCTGCCCGAATTCCAGAGGCAGGCCTCTTCCCACCACCTCAAGACCCACCTGTCCGTGGTAACAGCGGACCAGGCGGAGCAGTGCGGGCCGTACCCACGGGGGCCCAGGATTGGGTGGCGGAGAATGGGCGACACCCCTCAGCCCGTCACTGGGCAGGCTTGGAGGAGGGACCGGCCGAGGACCTCCTGGGCCTTTCCTCCTGCCTCCTGTTAGAGGAAGCCGGCGGCTTGGGTTTGGGATGCCAAGGCCGAGCCTGCTGGCCCTGGCGTTGCTGGGCGGGCGCGCGGGGCACAGAAGGGCGAAAGGAGCTTAGGCTGTGGTTTGCGGCCTTTGTCCTTCTGAGCGGAAGAGACCGAGTCCAAGGTAGCATTGGACTTCTCGATCCTCTGCAGGTGACCTTCCACCCCAGGGCCGAAGAGGTCAGTCCCAAAAGGAACATCCGCCAACTTGTGCTGGGTATCCGAGTAAGGTGGATATCCTCAGCCAAGCCATGACGCATAGCCACTGCGGCCGCCACCGATCTAACACGAGTCCCCTATATCCAAAGCAGTCTGGAGCTGCTGTTTGGCCCTGCCCTGCCCTGGTCCGCACCTGCTTAACTGTAGTCTGCAGATCGGCGGGAAGATGAGGATGACCTCATCCAGGGAGCCCAACAGGGCATGAGAAAAATGTGCCATGAGGCGGCGAACTGGCCTGTGAAGGCGAGAGACATAGCGTGAACTTTCGCCCGACATAGTCCAATTTCTTGGACTCCTTGTCAGGAGGTTTGTCACATCCCTGGCATTGCGGTAGCGAGCTGTCGGTAACCAACCCTTCAGCAGAGGGTGTTCGAAAAAACGGACAAGGAACGGTAGGGACAGCATCTTCCTGGCCATCCTGGCCGGAGCGGGGCAGGAAGCAGGCGCTGCCAAAGCTCCAGTGCGGACCCACTATGGCCTCGGCCACGGAAAAGCCTCCGTCGGAGAATCCCTCGGTCCAGAATCTCCGTGAGGATACCTGGCCCGTTGGAAGCCAGGTTGAGCTCCATCCGGTGGACTCCGAGATGAGCCGAAGCAGTCTAGGAAGGACGACGGGCTCTCGTCCATTGACTGACCTCCTGAAGACTCCAAGTCCAGTGCTTGGAGAAAAGGAGAATCATCTTCGGACTCGGAAGAGTCCTCGAGAAACTGCCTCTGGCCTGAGCCACCCTTCACCTGCGAGGTCGGTCGGAGTGAGGGGTAACTGACAACCGATGGGGTAGACCCTTAGCCGACAGAGAATCCTTGGTCGGAGCCCCAATTGGTGGCTGTGGGGCGGAGGTTCCACGGAATCGGTGGAGCAGCTGGTTTGGCGAACAACCGGCCTGGGTATGAGCTCCTTGGATAAGCCGAGGGTTGTGTCGGCGCTCTGGTGACAGCCACTTAATGGCGAGGCGGCGGGGTCGGCTTACTCCCGGCCAGGAGAAGCTGTTGCAACATAAGGTCCTCGTGCCGTCGGCGTAATTTCGCGAAGCCTCCCTCGTCCGAGGAGGAGGGCCAGCGGCACGCCGCTACCGCAGTGCCGAGACCGCCTATGGCCGGTGGGATCGGCTGGACCGGAGGTCCGAGACGAGAGTCCCGGAATTTCCGAGGTCGGTGCGGGGAGGTGTCGGCCGAACCGCGCTCCCGGCTCGGATGGTCCATCCGAGGGCTCCGAACCGAGGCACAGGCGAGCCCACGGGATCCTCAACTCCTCCGGGGGCAGGGGAGGAATCTCGGCTGCTAAGGCGACAGCCCGTCCAGCGTGAGAAAAATCTCGACTTAGCCGGTGGGAGTCTCGGTCAACTGACGTCGGCGGAGGACTTACCCTGTCCTTCTTTTGGACGAGAATAAGGTCCAGCAGGCGTGAGCCCTTCTCCCTTAGTGGAGGGACAGACAAAGCTCCTTAAAAGAAGCCGTGTAGGAAGAACCCAGAGGCGGGATAAATGCAGCGGCCGAGGAAGATCTGACCCAGCGCCGCCGCCTCCTCTTCGAGGCGATCCATCCGCTCGAGCTGATCCATGACCCGCCACCGCGGACACCGCCAACTGGGCCTCCTTGGACTTCACCGGAGGAAGCGCTTCTGGGCGACCCAGTTGTAATCGGGCGCACGGTCTTGAGGGCGTGGCCGAGAAAGATGAGCACAGGTCGCAAGCCTGCGGGTCGTGCTCAAGGCCTAAGCAGTAGACACAGCGTGGAGTGTGGATCCGTCGAGACATCTTCTGCCGCATGGGCATCTCCGAAATCCGAGTCGATTTGTCCATCGCAGGCCGGGGATCGAACTGAAGTCTTTTTGCAAAATTTATTTTTAAATCCATAAGCGGAGAAATAGGAACCAGTCTCAAGCTAGGCGTTAAGGGAGAGAACCTGAGCTTCCAGCGGTAAGGAAGATCTGGCGTCATGGGGCGGAGCCGAGAGTTATACCACCCGGGTGGGTGGGAGGAGCAAGCTTGAAGACCTTCCGGCAAGATTTAAAGCGGCAAGGATACTGCCAATGAGTGTGGATGAACAACATATCCATGTCCCTAGAATGCAATTTACTAACCACTTGGTTAGTGTTTGCTTAGTGACAGGGTCCCCAGTCTTGTGTTTTGGAAATGCCACGAACAACTGGTCCGTGTTCTGGACAGAATGAGTCCAGTCCAAGTAATAATGGAGAATTCTGTGAACATCCAGAGTATGTAACAAGGCCTGTTGGAGAACTCTGAATAATAGACCGGAAGTTGAATGTCCTGGTTCAGAGTCATGGCTGACAACTTTCAGTTTCAGAGCAAGTGGATGGAGAGGCAGTGACATGGGAGGTTCCGTGGCCAGCTGCTGCAGAAGTGGCAACCAGACCCGATGAGGCCAGAAAGGGGCTACCAAGATTATCCTGGCCCCTTCCAACTGCAGTTTGAGCAGTACTCTGAACCAGAGGGAAGGGAGGGAAGACCTAGAGGAACCTCCCTGCCCAAGAGAGAGATAATGCATCTTGCCAGAAAACACCAGGCTCTGTATCTAACAAGCAGTCATTTGGTAGTTTGGCATTGTGCCGGGACGCAAAGAGGTCCGGCTCGGGACAACCCCATCTTATGAATAGGTCATCTGCTACGTCCTGCAGCAACTCTCACTCGTGGTTCAGTGTCTGAGAATGGCTTAGACTGTCGGCCAGAACATTCCAAATGCCAGGCACGTAGACGTGTTCTAGGAACAGATCGCGTTCTACCGCCCAGTCCCAGATTCTCATGGCCTCTCTGCAAGAGAGTGACGTCCCATTCCCCTTGCTTGTTCAGGTAAAAGACTACCGGGTATTGCCTGACTGGATTACCAGAGGGCCGGGACAGCTGATCCTGGAAGGCCTGAAGGGCGTAAAAAAAACTGCCCTCATCTCCAATACAATGATGTGGAGAGACCTTTCTGTGGTAGACCACAATCCTCTTGTCCGATGCTCACGAAAGTGAGCACCCCAGCCTAGTCCCAAGGCATCCGTTGTGACAGTCTGCATTGGACTTTGCCTCTGGAAAGGGACACCATGTTCTAGGTGAGCTGGATCTTGCCACCATTGGAGGGAGTGCCGGACCGCTTCTGAGATTCGGATAGGTCGGTCCAACTCGTCCAAACCCTGATCCCATTGGACCCTGAGGTGCCACTGAAGAATTTTCATATTGAGACATGAGAAGGGGACCGTGGCTATGGCTGCTGCCATGTGACCCAACAGCTGCAAGACTACTCTGACTGGCACTTGATCCGCTGACTGGATTCTGCGAGGTAGTGCCAAAAGACAGAGTACTCTGTCCGCAGGAAGAAAAGCCCTGCCTTGTAGAGTGTCGAGTACCATGCCAATGTATTGAAGCCGTTGGGAGGGCCAGGGTTGGGATTTCAGCCAGTTCAGGGTGACTCAGAGACTGGAAAAGCTGTTTTCCGTCTCTCTCAAGAGTGCTCGAAAGCTGGTGTTCTGTGGGTGTGGAGATTAGCAAATCGTTGAGGTAGGGTTAGATGAAGTGACCCCTTCTCCTCAACGTTGCCGCAACTACCACGAGACACTTGGTAAAGACCCTTGGGGCCAATGAAAGGCCGAAGGGCAAGACCCTGAACTGGTAATGCTCATCCCGGAAGCACAGAAACTTCCTGTGCGAAGGCAGGATCTTTATGTGCATATAGGTGTCCTGCATGTCAAGGGAACATAGCCAGTCCCCTTGGTGAAGGAGGGGAAACAGACTTGTCAGGGTGAGCATCCGAAATCTTTTATATAGAACTAACTTGTTCAGATGGCTGAGGTCTAGAATAGGGTGAAGGTCTCCAGTTTTCTTGGGCACCAAGAAAAGACAGGAGTAAAAGCCTTTGCCTTGCTTGGACTTTGGGACTGACTGAATTGCCTTCTTCTGGAGGAGAGAAATAATCTCTTGTTCCAGGAGAAGGGCATGTGCTGCTGAACAGTGGGATGCCACAGGTGGATTGTCTGGAGTGCAGCGGAGGAACTCGATGGTGTAACCTCTCTGGATAATCTGTAGCACCCACTGGTCAGATGTTATAGTGGACCATTCTTGCAGGTAGAGGAGAATTCCCCCACCTGTTCTCCCTCCAAGATCGATGACTTGGGAAAGGACACTGGGAGTCATGCAGTTCCTTATGGGTGGTGGCTGGATGTCTGGGGCTTTCTGCTGTTTGGTGCCTTGGCCTCCGGGTTGCGGGTTGGTTCTGGCGTTTGAAGCCTTTGCCTTGGTAAGAGCGGCCTCGTGTTGACTCTGCTTATGGAAAGTACACTTGTGGGCATGTTGAGGTTCAGACTTGTACAATTTATGCACATCTGCAATCGCCTTCCGAATCCTGGGTCCCTTTGATCCCTTCCACCTCCTGACCGAAGAGGACTGGACCCTGGAAGGGGGCATCCAGAATAGCATCCTGGAGGTCTTGCTTAAAGGATGTTGCCCGAAGCCAGGCGTGCCTATGGAGACAGACACCCGATGCCGCTGCCCTAGCTGCCATATCAGCAGAGTCATACAAGCATCTCAAGACATGCTTGTCAACATCCAGACCAGATTGAACATTAGCTAGCAGTTCATTTTTTGTGTCAGAGTCTGGCTGGGACATGAGAAGCTCCATGGTCTTTTCCCATATGTGACCATATGGACCAAGAAGTTTAATGATCTAATGGCCCCAGTGGCCGACGAATAGACCTTCCATCCCCAGTGGTCTACTTTTTTTCGACTCTGGATCTGGGGGCTGTGTACTAAGGTGTTTCGGTTGGGACTGTCTGCTGTGTGCCGCAGTCAAGACCTTCGAGTCCGCCTTTTGGTTGTTCTGCCAGAAAAGGTTCTTTTGGCAGTTTGTATAGGTGGTCAGCCTTGCGTGGAACCATTGGTGTGGACAAGGGTCTCTTCCAGACTAGTTTGGCCACTTCCTGGAAGGGCTCCAAGTGTGTGGGGGTGACGAGGATTTTGGTTCCTTCTCCCCCAAGAACTTGCCAGACATTTCCTTTCTGGTGTCGAGTTCTTCAATGTCCCATTCAACAAGTTCTGCATGTGCCACATGATATCTAGGAATGTAGGGTCGTCGGTGGAGACCTGGGGGTATCTGTGGTATCCGGCGAGGGTAGCCTTATGTCCTATTCATCTGAGGAATCTGGAGAGGACTCTCCTGCATCATCTCCAGAAGTGGGAGTGGAGCAGATGCTAGAGTCAGGGGTCAGGAAATATTTCCCCTTCCTTTTGCCCTTGGGGGCTAGTGATCCCTCTCCTGCACCCTCATCCTGTGGAGGGGGAGGTGGAGGTGTAGGAACCGGTTCTGGAGGCCTATAGAGAAGGTCACCTTTGATGGTGTTCCACCATGAATTAAACAGCGCTCAGACATCCGCCAGGGGAACGACTTGTGGAGGCGGCATCAGGGCCGAGAGACCGGGGTCGGGGGTATGTCCTATACTGGGATCTCCGTTGGGGAGGCTGCCCCTGCTGCATCAGGCTGGGGGGTTTGCTCCCTGGGAGAGCAGTCATCCGATCCGGCGTGCGCCTGTTCCGGCGACCGGTCATCCTGGGGGATGGACGGATGGTCGCTCTCTGTGGAACGCCTGTCAGGCGACTGCCCCTTCTGGGATGAACGCCTGTCTGGTGCAGGTGTTATGGCCAGGGGACGTCTGTCCTTGTTGAGAGGAGCCCTGGTAGCCGAAGTTGGTGGGGGAGGTGTCCGCTGTCGAATGACCTCCTGTCGCCGGTGGGAGTCATCTGGCTTCTTGCGTCCGTCAGAGGATCCCGTGGAGCTGCGGCCTTCTTTGGGCCCAACAGCTGGTGACTGCCCTTCCTGGACCAAGCCCTGTTGGATTTATGGGGCCGGTGAGCCAGGGGGACCAGAGTGTGGCTGTGTCCGGAGGACGAAGGCTGGTCCCTGGGTTTAGATGAGGACGATCTGGGGGTGCTAGTTCTCTGTGAAGAGGGGGGGAAATGGACCCCGAGAAGAGGAGGAGGAGGAAGGACGAGGAGGGAGGACGAGGAGGAGGATAACGACGACTGGAGGGAGACTCATGGTGGGACTCTGACTGGGGCCTGTCCTTGTCCTTGGAGTGTTTTCCCGAGGTCATCTCTCTATGGGGAGACTCCCTAAAGGGTGAAGATGAACTAGGACCAGACGGGGACTTTTGCATGGCGGCTACTTTCTGCTCGAGGAGGTATGCCTTTAAAGCCTTTGCCCTGCGGATTCTAGTTTTGCTGTTGAACTTCTAACAACGTTGGCCATCATCGGGCCTGTGGTCGGGGCCTAAACAGATCAGGCAGGTCTTGTGGCTGTCCCTAGCCGGGATCCGTTTGCCACAATGGCACTTAGACTTCCGCCGAAGAGGTGAAGGAGAAGACAGGCACGAAAGGTGAGCCTATATCGAAACTGTCCAAAATATCGGAAAAAAAACTGTACATCTTAGTGATTTACTTATCAGGGGTTGACTGCTGCAGCGAGGCATCAGAGGAGCCGAACAACACGGGTCGACGGCAGGAAAGTAACTGAGATGGAGCCAAGGGACCGCCCCCTTTATACCACGTCGGGCGTGTTTGACGCCGGGTGGTCCCCCATACAGACTGCTAGCTAGAACATTTTCCAGGGTCCCAACGCCTGTGGCCCTAGTTCTAATGATATTACCTGCTGCAAGAGTTCCACCTCAAAGTCAGATCAACCTTTTTGGATGGAAATGGAGAAGCCAAAGGTGCCAGGGGTCCATTTGGCTGATACCATTTTTGTAGACCAAGAGGGGCTCTCGAAATTTTGATTGACTAACCCCTGGTCGATAGTACTGAAGCAGGTGTGGACCTGGATTACCCAAAAAAAATTGGGGGTTTTCCCTGAGGTTATCTTCCCAGACTCCTATCAGAGCCTACGTGGATTTTCTCCCTATTCAATTGGACCTGGGTTTCTGCAGGTGGAAAAGGGCAGGTCTCTGGTGCATCAGTCAGCTGTATGATTCCCAAAACTTTCAACAGCTACCTAGGAAGTTTGGGCTTATACCTTGATCATTTCAGATTTTGCAAATCAGGCATTTTATGGCTGGTAAGAACCGAATACCACAGAGCTGTATGTCCTAATCCCTTGCTGGGTTCCTCCTCCCGTAGCTCTCTGGAGAATCACGAGATATGAGGCGCATGATTTCCCGGGTTGTCTAGTTTATCTCCTTGAGAGAACCGGTTCTCATGGGTGGACTAGAAGCCAACTGGGCAAGGGAGCTGGGTTGCCACCTGGGAGAAGAAAACTGGCAGCAGATCTGGGCTGGTATACATTCCACCTCCATCTCCCTCGTGGCAGAAGTTTAGATGGAAAGTTAATGAGATTCTTCCACCCCGGCTATTACTAAGCATTTTGGCTCATCTACCTCGGATCTATGTTGGAGTGGTTGTGGGAGAGGCACACATGCCCATATCTTTTAGGATTGTCAAAAGATACAGGGTTCTGGGATCAGATAGTTAGAGAGTTGGAAAAACTATTCCAGATGCAATTCCCAAAAGTATTGGTTGTTGGGCCTTCCTCCACCACAAATCCCACTAAAGCCCAGAAATATTTGTTTTATTTTGCTGGCTGCAGCTCAGAAGCGTATCACAAAATAATGGTTGGGCAACCC